>CM060398.1:82528098-84928098 GCA_030545235.1 Helianthus tuberosus
GATGTTCGATCTTCGGACAACTCGTGATTCAAGCTCTAATTCAGTCAAGGTGATTGTTCAAACAACGTTCGTTTGATTCTTCGGAATTGGTCAATTGCTCGATCAATTCCATTTTCGTTCAATTCAAAGTAGGAATTGATCATTTGTTCGTTCAATTCCATTCACGTCGATTCAAAAACAGGAATTGATCAATTGTTCGGATCAATTCCACTCGAATTCGTTTCAATTTCTAAATTAATCTTTGTTCGATTGATTCAAATTCAAGATGACAGCAGTTACTCGGAAACAGGAGATGGAGAAACCATTAAAGATAATGCGTTGTCTATTGGTAAAATGGAGATTAGTGTGCAAGATCATCAAGCCAATTCACAGTTAATCTCTGAGAATGTTCAGATGATGGCAAATGGTGTAGAAGAAAACAAAGCTGCGGTAGTGCAATTGCAATTACAAATTCAGACAGTTTTAGATAAACTTTCAACAATTAAGAATAGTGACAAAGGATCACTGGTTCAAAATGGAAATCATGACCAAAGATTGCCAAGATTAGGACGAATTGACTTTCCCAAATTTGGGGGTGAGGATGTAGAAGGATGGGTGTATAAGTGCAATCATTTCTTTGAAATGGATAAGACTTCAGAAGAAACAAAGGTTAGATTGGTAGTGATCAATTTGGAAGGGAAATCTTTGCAATGGCATCAAGGGTTTTTGAGGAGTAGTGGAAGGAGTATTGATGATGTGGGCTGGGATAAATATAGTAGGTCAGCCATTTCAAGATTTTCAGTTCCCCTAATGGAGGATGCTATGGAAGAACTTAAGAATCTTCATAAAATAGGTTCACTTCAAGAATATTGTGATTCTTTTGATTCTTATTTGAATAGGGTAGTGGCTTGTCAAGAGTATGCTGTGAGTCTCTTTGTGGGGGGCTTAAAACCAGAAATAAGATGTTTAGTAAAGGCTTTTAAGCCAAAGACATTGAGGGAAGCTTATGCAGTAACCAAACAGCAGGAGATTGTGTATAATACACTGTTTGGGACTGGTATTCAAAAGAAACATGCTTACAACTCTTATAATTCTCATAAGTTCAATAATATTGGGTTGACGCCACCTCCTACTATGAATGCTAATACACCACCCCTATTACCAACACCTCTTAGTGGATGAGGGGCAATTGATGGAAGCTGAGCCTCATATTTCTATACATGCAATCACAGGTATACCATCTTATTCAACTATGTAGATTAATGGGTCAATGGGTACTAGAAAGCTCAATATTTTGGTGGATTCTGGTTCCACTCATAATTTCATTGATACAAAGGTAATAAGTAAACTGCAATGTTCTTTACAACCTGTGAAGCCTATGAAAGTTAGTGTTGCTAATGGTAACCAATTGGAGTGTGGACAAAAGTGTAGTCACTTTAAATGGATGATGCAGGGAGTGTGGTTTAATGCAGAAGTGTTGGTATTACCACTAGAAAATTATGATATGGTCTTAATGCAGTGGTTGGCTACATTAGGGAACATTAATTGGAACTTTGCTGACATGACCTTGCAGTTCAAAGTGCAAGGGAAAACTTACACATTGAAGGGTATTGAAACAAATGGTATGAGTTTATGTTCTGCTGAGAAGATGCATATTTTGGTGAATCAAGGGGCAGGGGTAGTTCAGTCACAGATGTTTGGTTTACAGTTGTTGCAGTCTGAAGTACAGGATGTGTTTGGGTCTATAGTTTTGGATCCAGTGTTCAGCAAAGAATTGCAAGCATTATTGGAAGTGTATAGTGATGTGTTTCAACTTCCAAATGCATTACCTCCTAAAAGGCCATATGATCATAAGATAATTTTGAACAATGAACACAAACGAATAAACTTGAGGTCCTATAGATATCAATCTGTGCAAAAGGATGTGATTGAGAAGATGACTCAAGAATTGCTAGAAACAGGAGTCATAAGTAGTAGCCAAAGTTCTTTTGCAGCTCCTGTTGTGTTCGTTAAGAAAAAAGATGGATCCTGCAGGATGTGTGTGGATTACAGGCAATTTAATGAAGCAACAGTCAGAAATAGATTCCCTATTCCCTTAATTGATGAATTGTTGGAAGAATTGGGTGGAGCTACTATGTTTTCTAAGTTGGGCCTCAGATCAGGTTACCATCAGATAAGAATGCATGAGCCTGACATACATAAAACAACTTTTAGAACACATCAAGGGCTGTTTGAATTTGTGGTCATGCCCTTTGGGCTTACAAATGCCCCAACTACTTTCCAAGCATTGATGAACTGCACTTTCAAGGATTTTTTAAGGAAATTTGTTTTAGTATTCTTTGATGACATTCTAGTCTACAGCAGTGGGTTGAAACAACACTTAACCCATTTGCAGCAGGTTTTAGAAACTTTGAGACAAGGTCAATTGTATGCTAAGAAGTCTAAGTGCATGTTTGGTGGGCAGAAGGTAGAGTACTTAGGGCATGTAATTACAAAGGAAGGTGTATCCACTGATCCTTCAAAGATTGAGGCAGTAGTACAGTGGCCTAACCCTGTAAATGTGAAACAGTTGAGGGGTTTTTTGGGCCTATCTGGGTACTACAGGAAGTTTATTAAAGGGTATGGTGTTATAGCTAAACCTTTAACAGAATTTCTCAAAAAGGATGGGTTCAAGTGGAATGAAAGTGCTCAAGATTCTTTTGTCCAATTGAAACAAGCATTGAGTTCAGCACCTGTACTGGCATTACCTGACTTGTCTCGACAGTTTGTAGTAGAGACAGATACATCTTCATTGGGCATTGGGGCAGTTCTTATGTAGAATAATCATCCCTTAGCATTTATCAGCAAGTCTTTGTCTCCAAAGCAACAAACTTGGTCAGTTTATGATAAAGAGTTGTTAGCTATTTTGCTAGCAGTCAAACAGTGGCATTATTACTTGATTAGTGGTCACTTTGTCATAAAAACTGATCATAAGAGCTTAAAACATCTGTTGGATCAAAAGATTACTACACCTTTACAGCATTCTTGGATGATGAAACTGATGAACTATGATTTTGCAATACAGTACAAGAAAGGGGTTGAAAATGTAGTGGCTGATGCTCTCTCAAGGTTACAAAGCTCTTCTATTTTCACTTTGGCAGTATCCTCTTTTGATCCATTATTACTGACAAAAATCAAGGCTTCATGGGAAACAAATGTTAATGTGCAATCAATTATTCAGCAGTTGAAAAAGGCAGTGGTTGTGGGTCAGTTTTCTTGGGAAACAGATTTGTTAAAACGAAAAGGGAAGTTAGTGGTTGGAAATGATACACAACGAAGGAATGAACGGTTACAATGGTGCCATGGATCAACTTTAGGAGGTCATTCAAGGGTTCAGGCCACTTGTCAGAAGTTAAAAGGGTTATTTTACTGGAAGGGTCAGTCTAGAGATGTGAGAGGGTTCATAAGGCAATACCATGTATGCCAACAGGCTAAATATGAAACTGTGGCTTCTCCTGGATTGATTCAGCCATTGCCTATTCCTACTTGTGTGTTTTCAGACATAAGTATGGACTTTATTACTGGCCTTCCTTTATCAAAGGGTAAGAATGTAATTTTTGTGGTGGTTGACAGGCTTACTAAGTATGCTCATTTTATGGGCCTAACACACCCTATTTCTGCAAGTTCTGTGGCTCGCTGCTTCATTGATCATGTGTATAAACTGCATGGATGGCCTACAACAATAGTATCAGACAGAGATGCAGTTTTCTTGAGTACTTTTTGGCAAGAATTTACAAGGCTGCAGGGAATTGAGCTGGCTATGTCAACAGCATACCATCCACAAAGTGATGGCCAGACGGAAGTAGTAAATAGGTGTTTGGAAACTTATCTTAGGTGTATGATTTTACACTATGGGAAGTCTTGGGCTCATTGGTTATCTTTGGCTAAATGGTGGTACAACACTAATTACCATACTTCTATAAAAACCACTCCATTTCAGGCTTTATATGGTTTTGCTCCTCCTTTACATGTACCTTATATATATAGAGATACTAAAGTTGCAAGTTTAGATGAGGAGATGTGTTCTAGAGAAGAAGCTATATCAGTATTGAGGTCTACACTTCTAATGGCTCAAAATCGATTAAAACAACAGGCCAACAAGCATAGAACTGATAGAGTGTTTAAAGAAGGTGATTGGGTTTATTTGAAACTTAGGCCTTATGTTCAGACATCTTTGAGGGTGGCAACATTCAATAAGTTTTCTCCGAAGTTTTATGGCCCATATTTGATCATCAAAAAGGTTGGGGAAGTTTCTTATCAGCTGGATTTACCTCAAGAGTCTCAGTTGCATCCGGTTTTTCATGTTTCACTTCTTAAACAAGCCACTGGTCCACCAACCACTGTTGTTCCTGTTCCAACAGTGGCTAGGTTCTTGTATCAGCCAGCTAAGGTGTTGGATCATAGACTGGTCAGGAAAGTAAGAAAAGGGGTATCTCAAGTGTTGGTACAGTGGGAAGGATTAACTATGTTGGAGGCTACTTGGGAAAATAGACATGATTTGCAGTTGAGATTTCCATATTTCAATTTTAAGGACTGATAGTATGTGTTTTGACAGTTTTAACCTTGAGGACAAGGTTTGTTTGAAGGGAGGGGTATTGATATGTTTAGAATAGTAAATAGAGGGGGGTATTGTGTAAAAGTGTCATAGTATAGGGTTATGTTTGTACTTGATTGTAAGAAAGTTAGTTAGTGGTTATAATAGCAGTTGAGCTAACCGAAACAGTTAGCTTGGTTTGGAAATTCTTCTCTCTTTCAGTTTCTTTCACAAATTGAGCTCTATCATAATATGAAGAAGCGAGTCAAGAAAGAAAGTAACACAGTGTCTTCAAAGTTGAATATGAAGGAACGATGTTACAGAGAGTTGAAGGGAAGGAATAAAGGCAAAAGGGTGAATATTTCAAGATTTGGGGGTAAGTAAAGAAATAATCTTGAAATTAAATAAAAGTTAGGGTATGTTTTGATTATTATATTTAAAGTTTGGTTTATTTTTGTTTAAAGATATTGAGTCGTAGTTAGAATAACCTTGATCCACTAAAAAGTGGATTTTGCCTAAGTAGCCTAAGAAGGAATCTTAACCATTCATTTTTCAAATCAATGGTTAAGATAAAAGGGTAGGAGAAAGGAGGAGTGCAAGGGTATCTTGGGAAAATCCTATTTATGGACTTTCTCTCTCCACATGCAAGTCACATGCGTATTCCACCCTCATTTTTTAAACGTTCATAACTTTTTTATACGACATTATTTTTTCATAAAAATTTCACCGTAAAATCGAGCGTCTTTTTATCTTTAATTTGAGTACCATATTGCTATATAAAATATGAAAACTAAAAAAACCCACTTAAATGTGTTGTATTTCTATGTTATATAACCTTTTTTTGTGCTGAATTTTTGTACTATATTTTTGTGCTAATTTTTTTGTGCTGAATATTTTTGTCTTAAATTTTTTTCCTCAATTTTTTTGTGCTAGATTTTTTTGTACTACATTTTTTGCTAAATTTTTTCGTGCTATATTTCTTTGTACTATATTTCTTTGTGCTATATTTCTTTGTACTACATTTTTTTGTACTACATTTTTTTGTGCTAAATTTTTTGTGCTAGATTTTTTTGTACTAGATTTTTTTTGTTTATATTTTTTAAAAACAAAAGGGGTGCCACATGTTATTTTCACTCCTATTTATAAGGACCAAAATGCCCTTCATTCCTACTTATTAGGAGTGCCACATGTCATCATCACAATCCTTCTTAGGCTACTTAGGCAAAATCCACTTTTTAGTGGATTCTTCCCCTAACCTTATAACTAGGATTAATTTGCTTTGATTTTAAGTGTACTCTTTTTTTATTTAAATATAAGAAATAAGTCATGTGTTGTTCCCCATGTCTCCGTGTTTGATCGTTTGTTAGGTTTGTTAGGTTTGTTTGATCTGATCGTTTGAACGTATAAATTATGAATTATAGTACACGTCAAAGAAAGAAGATGAGGTTGAAGAATAGATAATGAAGGAATTGACATGTCATTTGTTGATGGTGTAGTGAATTGTACAAAAATAGATAAAATTTAATCTTGTAATGATTAAAAAATGCTATAAAACAAGGTATACTTCAAATTAAATTTAATATGATGTGAAAAGACATTTTAATTACGAATAAAATTAAATATAGCACGTTGCATGTCTCAACTTTATCATTCTTTTGGGATTAAGTGTGACGGTGTGAATCCCACAAAATGAATAACCGATTATTGTATGCTTTCGGTAAAATCATGCCGATGTTGATGACTTGACGTATGGTAGATGAGAAAGAAAGAAGTCGTGGCTGCTAAATTGTGGTTAGGATTAACATGTTATATGTTGAATCAAGTTATATGTAAAATATGATAATTGAAAAAACAACAAAGAAATGGAATACAATACTTATTTTATTAAGATCTGACACTGTCAGACAGTTAATTTAGATTGCTCGTCTTATTCCTACACCACTAAATTCTTATTTTCACACTCTTTTCATCCTATCTCTATATATACATATCTATGTATATAAAGATAGAGGGGAAAAGTCTGAGAATATTAACTCTCTTTAAATTTCTTGAAACACTCACCCGTTAAAAATATATGGTCGGTGGGTTTCCCCTAGCCACCAACATTGTCTGCATTCGCAGGGCATGGATAACTTTTCGTCAATGAGTTTACCCGGGTGACTTGACTTGTATAGTATTCTTTGGTTGTTAAAACAAAATTATGGTCCACGCTCCGCATGGCGTAGTTCAAATGAATCTATATATAGACATGTGTGCATGCACGCTATGACTCACAAGTTGTCAAAAGCCACTAGAGCATTGAAATTATATCCCTCGAAAATGATACAAACTCTCTCTCTTTCTTTCCTAATATTATCTCTGATGTTCTCCATAATATCGATTTCTACCGCAAACTCCAACGTTTATGTTCAATGCTCTCAACTCAATTTCACATCAATGACACCATATGACTCGAATGTTAACTCGCTTTTCACTTCTTTAGTCGACTCGGCCTCTATTTGCAACTTCAACAAATTTGAAATAGCCCCACTAAACGATGTTGTGTATGGCCTCTACCAATGTAGAGGTGACCTTAGCTCCCCCAATTGCAAAGACTGTGTGTCCAACTCTATAAGTCAACTCAAGACAATTTGTCCTATGTCCAGAGGTGGTGCAATACAATTAGAAGAATGTTTTGTAAAGTACAATGAAGCATCCTTCTTTGAGGAAGATGACAAGATGGAGGTGTATAAGAGATGTGGCCCTTCAGTTGGCTATAATTATGATGTTTTGAACAATATAGATGGTGTGTTGGCATATCTAGTCGATGGGAATGGGCAATACTTTCGTCGATATGATTTTGCTACCATACAAGGCGTTGCACAATGTGTACAAGATTTGAGTTTAAGCGATTGTCAAGATTGTCTTTCGGAGGCAAGTAGACAGTTGAGATCAGAGTGTGAAACATCGACTTGGGGTGATATGTACCTGGGAAAATGTTATATCCGATACGCCGATCATGGTAAGATTGTTCGTTGAGGTGGTAGTTTGTATTAAGAATCACATTTAAAAACATTAACATATAAAGTTACATTATTTGCATGAATTGATACAGGTAATGAGAATCTTGCAAATGACAGTAACACTAGTTCAAAAAAACGTAGTGACATGGGGTGCAAGAAAAACATATTGAAGTGGATTGCCTATATCATTGTAGCAATAGTTGGCGTTGGGAGTTTGACTTTTGCTGCCAAAAACAACTGCAGAATAAACGGTACATTACTTCGTATCAACAAGAATATATGCCACAAAATTATTATTTTTTTAAATTAAAAAAAAAGTAATTTTTAACTTAAATGATATTCTAATAAATAACTATCGTTTAAGATTATATTTAAGATTAAAAACTAATTTTCCATTGTGTTTAATTATTCTCATTTGAACATAACTCTTTTTAGTTATTATGCAAATGCTTATATATTTTAGTAAATGATGATGATACGTCAAAGATATGCCTTATAAGTTATAAGTATTTAAAAACTACCAATATCCATTAGTGAATATATACATCTACTGATCTTTTGATAAATGCTCATCATATGTTTAAAATATCCATATAGCATGTCTTAAAACAACATTCAAATGTTTGTGACATCATATGTTTAGAAGATATTCTACTTACTTTATAACATTAATATACACCCGTGTATTTATAGAAGTCGGACAAGCTATAAGCTAGCGCACTAAAAGTGATGCATCAAATTAATGACATACATGTTTGTGTTAGTATTTGTGAATTCCCATTTAAGATGTTAGTATTTGAAAATTCCCATTTTAGATCTTGTTCTTCACTAACATGACGAACAGAACATATTCGACCATTACTAACTTATTAGTGTGCGGAATCCAATGATTGATTAACCGAAAGTAACAATGATGTAACTTAAACTGATTTCTATTCAATTCAACAGAGTTTGGTTACAATCTTGATGGACAAAACAACTTATCTTATTATATGAGATAAACCTACTTATAGGGTTGTTCCATTCACCTCAAATTCCTCAATACGCTATATGCTTCATAAGCTATATTGAATATAGCATATGCACCTAAACATTTCCTTAATGTGCTAGCTCATAACCCAAACTCTAAACTAACTTTTCTAATACAACACAAACAAGACCAAAATTGTATTTAAACAAGATCTACAACCTATTGACACTAAACATGCACTAATAGACTTCCCCTTGGCAATAGCTAGGGATCTTTGTTCATCAATCTTGATTTGTTTCATTATCGCTTCTTCATTTTGGAACGTCAACCTCTAAGATGTATCAATAGTATTTAAGAAAATTGTACGTTGTGTTGTGTTCAGGTTAATAGTCATGTTAAACATATTAGATGACATTTCAAACAAAGAAAATGAGTCGCCAAGTACAACAATAATAAATGCATGTGTGATTTATAGTAGTAGTAAAAACATGGGTTAAATATAAAATAGTTAACTAATCAAGGGGTTAAAGGGTAATTTTATAAATGAAAAAAAGTAATTTTATCTAATTTAAGGACCATTTATAAAGCAATCGAATCCATATAGATCAAATATATAAAATTTAAAGCTTAGGGATGAAATCATAATTTACCTCAAACCACATAGACCATCTGTGTAACTTACATTAAATAATTTTTACTTATAATTCAAGATTTACACCATACTTTTTTTGTTTACAACTTTTATGAATCCTCAGTCATCAATAAAGTTGTCAATAAAGGAATGGAAAAGATGAAGAAAGATGTCGAAGGAGCCAAAAAAGACGTTGAGTTAGTCAAAGCTGATGCCAAATCGACCAAGGAAAAGGCACAAAAAGCTGAGATGGAAGCAAATCAGCCAAGGAAAAGGCACAAAAAGCTGAAATTGAAGCAAAATCGGCCAACGAAAAGGCGGATAAAACAGAGAAAGGAGTAGAAGAAATAGCAAAAAATGGATTCAAGTTGTATCTTTCATATGAGCCGCAAATGTCCATGCCACCTCCTTGCTATTATGTGTCACATTCGAGTCCTTGCTATGGGTAAAATTATCTCACGTTCTTTAAAAAAAAATGAAAGTGAATGAAAGTCTCTAGCAAGGGCAAATGGAATCGCAAATAACTACTATCAATTTTACTTTTCACTCTTCTCTTGTTTTGATAAAAAAAATGTAATTTACTTTGATGAATAATTCTCATGGTTTGTGACTTGTGTTGTACCACCTAGCAAGGGTTGATGGATTCACAAATAAAGTGTAAAGGAAACTATAAAGTTTGTCTTTTAGAACAATCACATCCCACTCTTCATATACTCTTAATATCTAGATTTTAGAGTGTAATTTAAAGAAATCATCTATAACACCGCTACGTCTCATTCTCTATAATAGGGAACAATTAAAGAAAATAAAAGCAAACCCCTATATTTAGAAACTTAAATCCAAGTCTCTATTATGAGTGTATAAGAAAGAGAAAAAGTAACAAAACAAATAGAGAATAATTTAGAGGAAATAAAAAAGCAAACCCTCTATGTTTAGAGGCTTAAATCAAAGCATTTATTGTGAGTGTATAATAAAAAAAAATAACAAAACATGTGTTTATGAGTGAGACAGAGATAGGGAATAGGATGTGTGAGGCTTTTAAAAAATAAACTAACTTATGAGAAAAATGTGTATTTTAATTAAATTATGTAGATTGAGAAGAAGAATGAGATGTGAATACACGTAAAAAGTATGGGTGTAAACAAGTAGATTCTAACATTTATTTACCCAAATTGTGATTTATTTTCAAGAGTTTCTAAAAGTAAATGATAAGTACACATACTTTATATGAGATGTGAATACACGTAAAAAGTATGGGTGTAAACAAGTAGATTCTAACATTTATTTACCCAAATTGTGATTTATTTTCGAGAGTTTCTAAAAGTAAATGATAAGTACATATACTTTATATATAAAAGTCATATTAAATATAGGGAGAAGAAACGGGATACATATATAGTGTTCATTGACCTTGAAAAGGCATACAACAGTGTGCCACATAGACTAATTTGGGATAATTTGAGGGGGAGGGGGGTGTTCTAGGAAATATAAACATAATTATACATATGTATGTTAGGACTAAAACTAGTGTTCGTGCGCCCATAGAAGATGTTGATTTCTTCTCTATGGAGGTACGACTCCACGAAGGGTCTCCTTTGAGTTGTTTCTCTTTGCGGTTGTTTTCGATGAATTGTCAAAGTCGTTTTAGGAGGTAGTTTTGTTGTGCTTGGTTTTTGCAGATGATATTGTGTTAATTGTGGAGAGTAAACAAAGTCTTAGTGTGAGGTTAAAGGAGTGGAGATCAACCTTAGAGTGAAAAAGTTAAATGATTAGTCACACTAAGACTGGTACCTTCATTGTGGTTTCAGTGGGGCGGGTGATGACAAGGACACTCAGATCACCACTGAGGACCAAGTGGTTCTACAAACAATCAAGTTCAAGTATTTAGGATCATTACAAAGAGAAGGGTAGATAGATAGGGACGTAGCCCACCAGAAGTTCCGGTATGGAAGTGGGAGAAAATTGCTATGGATCTCATCACTAAATTACCACGCACTTCTGAAATCATGATGCCATTTGGGTAATCAATGACCGTCTGACTAAGTCAGCACACTTTTTGCCGATTCGCGGGGATTTCTCTACTGACAAACTTGCTAAGATCTATATTGATGAGATTGTATCTCGTCATGGTATTCCGTTAAACAACATTTCAGATCGTGATGCTCATTTCTCTTCTCGTTTTTGGAAAATCATGTAATCTTCCATGGGAACCAAATTAAATCTAAGCACTGCATATCATCCTCAAATTAATGGACAAACCGAAAGGATAATCCAAACACTTAAGGATATGCTTAGAGCTTGTGTGATTGACTTTGGTGGTAGTTGGGATTCACATCTACCTTTGATCGAATTCTCCTACAACAACTCTAGCATCAACATGGCTCCTTTTCAGGCTCTTTATGGTCGGCAGTGTTATTCCCATGTTTGTTGGAATGAAGTTGGTGAAGCCCAATTCATCAGACCTGAATTTTATTCAAAACAACAAACAAAATCATGAAAATTCGCAATAACCTTTTGGCAGCTAGAAGTCGTCAAAAGAGTTATTCGTCAAAAGAGTTATGCTGATAAACGACACAAACCCTTGGAATTCCAAACTGGTGATCATGTTCTTCTCAAGGTATCCCCTTTGGAAAGGTGTGATTAGATTTGGGAAGAAGGGTAAACTAGTTCCTCATTATGTGGGACCTTTCAACATCATTTAAAAGATCAGAAAGGTAGCCTACAAACTCGAACTACCTCCTGAACTTAGAAACGCTCATCCAACCTTCCACGTGTCCAACTTGAACAAGCGTTTAGCCGATGAAAACCTCCACATCCTTCTTGATGAAATACGCATCGATGACAATATGCATATTGTCGAGAAACCTGTGGAAATTATGGATCGTGAAGAAAAGAAACTCAAGCGTAGCCGAATACCTATTAACAAAGTTCGTTGGGAATCTAAATGTGGCCCAGAGTTTACTTGGGAATGAGAGGACCAAATGTAAGCCAAATATCCGCATCTTTTCCCACAAGTCTCCTCCAATACAATTTCGGGATGAAATTTCCAAAGTAGGGGAGACTGTAACACCAGCAACATTTCAAAGGTTGCAAACTTTTGATCGTTTTTGTGTTTTATAAAATTCTATATTTGTACGATCAAGCAAAACGATATTCATGACATTTCCGGAACATAATCCAAGTTACACATAACTTAATACCCTTCATATAACCTAAACAATAAGTTAGAAGGGTTAAAAATGGCAAACAAGTGATAATACAAGTCCAGGGGACAAAACTGTCAAAAATGAAAATATTTTGCATCAGATGGCCTTACGAACCGTAAGGCTACCCACACAGTTCGTAAGGGGTGCTCAGATGCAAAATTTTTGCTTGATCTCTAAGCATTGCTACCTTTCTCCAAAGTGTTGACACCTAGCACGAATCTTGCGACATTTAATCTGGTTAGGACACTTGTTATGACACTAATCAACATTCTAACACCTCTAATAACACTTGTCAAGCTCTCTTCACTCATGGATTAGTATAAATAGGCTTGAAAGTCATTCCATTCATCACACCATTCTTTTCTTTCTCACTCAAACTCTCTTGGAGCTTGCTTCTGCATTTGAAGCATCCTTTCTTGAGTACAAATCTTCCCTTCAAACACTAGTAAGTGTTTCTCCTAGTTTTGTTTCATTTATTTGGCTAGTTATGAACCAAAATTCAAGCAAATTGACTTTTGCTTTGACTTTCGGTTCTGACCATTTTGGTCAAGTCAAAGTTCAAAATGAACTTTGCTACGTGATCTTAATAATGAAGATCACGTAGTTCCATTGCGGTAACACCCTCTGATCATCAAGTTTAGTAGGCGAAATGACGAGTCAAACTTTTACGAAATAAAAGTAAAAAACGTAGAAAATGCATTTTTATGACGAATGAACTTTTAAGTATTAAAACTAAATGTTTTACACCAAATCAGTTTATATAACATTATAAGACATATTTTATCATGTCTAACTCGTCATTTCTAGTTTAGTGTTCAGTTCCTAGTCGAAAGTCAAACAGTCTGACTTTTGCTTTAACTTTCGAATCTGACCCGTTTGGTCAACTTTAGGTCCCAATCAAGCCCAACAATATGACCATAGTGATATAGGGAATAACCCTCTGAGGATATACCTTACGGTCATATCGTTTGATGGGTTAAATGACGAGTCAACTATATATATTTTAAAAAGTCAAAAATACCCTTTTTGCATAAAATAGTTTTAAACGTATATGACCTATGTTATAACTAAATAACTGATCATATAACATCATGAAACTTGTTTTTACATGTCAGACTCGTCATAAGGCCGATTCGACCATTTGGACACGTGTTTGCGCATATGACTAGTTAATTAGTGTAACTAGTCGTAACTGGTCAAAACACTTTGCAATCAGAATGTTAGGTTTAACCAATGATGTTACATGAAATCCCTTGCTCATATGGTTATAAACCACATTCTATTCACTCTTCCGTCAAAATCAATATTTTACGCATTTAATAAACTACCGACGGATACTTCATGTTTTGGACATATTCTGTGATGTTACTTTTGTTAGTGCATTATGTCTGTAGCTTCCGTCTGTATCGAGTCTTATGTATTTTGTCCTGTATGTGTGATTGTGCTTTTGTATATGAATGTATTCTGTATCTAGACAAAACAGGGAACGGTGCGTTAACTGTCAGGTGAAATCCGTCAGACGACATGTGTCATCCGTATGGATGGCCATCCGATCGGATGACTATCCGAACGGGTGACACCTCTCACTTCCATGTTACCTATAAATACTAGGGTAGGGCTAGTTGTCTAGGACCTTTTGCTGGATTGCTGAAGCGAAGCTCTGTCCGATTTCATCTGGAACTCTTGTATTTTCACATTATATCAATGAAATCAGACATGTTAAGCGTTGAGATTGTTGTTAGTGATTCTAAGACGGTGTCGAGGGATTCCGCACCTCGCCACTGATCGTTTCCGCTACGTTCTTCGATTAGAACAGATCCAGATTGTGCGCCTAACAACTGCTATCAGAGCCACAAGAAGCCGGATCGGAGATAGCAACAACATTTCATCGAGATTTCAGCCATTTTCTGCAGATTTTAGTCAAATCTCACCGGAGATTCTGACAATTTCTTCATATTCTCCTACATTTCTTGCAGTTTTCATAGTTTCATACCTTAAAACCAGAAAAATTCAAAATTAAGCTAGATTTTAAGGACAAAATTGAGTAAATTTGATATTAAACTGATCGGAATTGATAATAGAACAATCCTACAAAGTTTCATTCAAAAATTCGGACTAAAACATCATCAAATCGATCAAAAACTATGGATTGTTCTTCGTGCATGCTGACGTCATTCATCCGATCGGATTGGACTAGATTATGTTCACTTTTCATTGCTGACGTCATAAACTCATTCGATCAGATTGACATCCGATCGGATTGGTTTTGAGATTTAAAGTCTTTAAAGGTTCAAGTGTCTTTCGATCGAACGACCATCCGATCGGATCACCATCCAATCGGATAGCCATTCGACACTTGTGCCATCCGACACTTGTCACTTAGTTCATTGCTTATCTGTGACATCTGATTGAATCGCCATTCGATCGGACGACCATTCGATCCAAGTGTTCAGTTTTTTAAATTTGTGAAATTTTTCTAAGTGTTTGAATCTTTCATGATTTTCAAGATGGGAGACGAGTTCTTGAACCCGTTCAGTGATGTTTACGCATACAACACTGGAGATGCATCCACACACACAAACACCAATATGAACCAAAAGAATGCATCAAAGGCGATTGCAGACACACTCAATGTTGATAATGCTTATGGGACATACAACAAGCCACTGAAGTTGATGCCAATTGAGGATTACAACCGATGGTCTAACAGGTTTGATGGATTGTTGAAGGCTTTTGCTTACCCGAGCTGGAGGTGCATGAAGAATGGTTACGATATTGCAAGACTAGATTATGAAAACCTGGCTGATAATGAACATGAGATGTTTATTGCTGAACAAAAGTGTATAGCCCTACTTCATCAATCAGTCCGAGATGATATTATCTCCCTGATTGACTATACTAATTCAAAAGATTTATGGGCCAAACTGGAAAAGAAATGTATTGGGGGAGAGGAAATTGTGGAAAAACAAGAAATGACTATTAGGCGATCACGATAACCGAAGATGAGATGGTTGAAAAGTTATTTGAATCTCTGCCAGATGAGAGAGATTGGCAATACTATGGACTGGTGCTGAAAAATACCAAACCGATGGCAGAAATAACAGTTGATTGGTTGATCGAGAGATTCGAAAGTCATGAATTGGAAATCAAGAAAATGAAAAAAGTAAACAACACACCATACCAACAGAATGTTGATCTCTACTATCGGGGAAGTATGATTCCAAAAACCACATCACCAAGAACCGCCTTTACTGCTGAAAGTTCAAACAATGTGACTCATAAAAGAACAGCAGTAGTTCGTCGCCGAGCAGTGGTTATCATGGAAGTTCTTCTTCGTCTGTTCCAAGCAATCATCAACAACAAAATGTTCCAAAAAAAAATTTTCAACGCAACATCGCTGTTAACCTGAACAACGCTCAAAACTTCAACGAGGAGACAGCGAAACAGTAAATGGTGTTCCTTGCTTCTATCTTAGAGTCGTATGAAACTTTGGTAGCCGGAAAGATTGGAAATACAAATCTTACAAAAGTGGACTACGACCAGATAGATCCCGAGGAGATGGAATTGATCGATATACGTTGGTGCATGGCGAGTGTAATCCGCATAGCACAACGATTCATGGAGATTACGGGAAGAAATTCCATTGGAGGTCCTTCGACAAAACTTGGTTCTAACAAATCCAAGGTGACATGCTTCAAGTGTAAGCAAAAGGGGCACTTCAAACATGAATGCAGAAACTCAGCAGCAGATGAAACAGCTAACCCTTTCCATGACGATTACTACAAGAAAGTTGTTTATCACCGAAACCACAAAGAACCACTCAGAATGAAGCAGATCGAGGAAACTCCAAAGGAAAAGTCGAGAGCTTTAGCTGTGATTCAGGATGATGAAGGTTTCGATTGGAGTGAGTTCTTGCCGGAAGATGATGCAGTTGGTTTTGCATTTATGGCACAAATTGAACAAACACAAGAAGAGAGAACGTACATCCGTCGAAAGATGTTGGCATTGCATACGAAGGAAAAGATCTATGCAGCCTGGAAAGAAGCCAAAAAAGCAAATAGATGGGATCCAGATCGTGAATGCTACTTAGATCCAAAAGGAAACATCATTGTGGAACCATCATCAGTCGAAGTCGAAACTCTCATAAAATCAATAGCAGAAACTGAAGAACAGAGAGAGAGAGAGAGAGAGACGAGGCAAAGAAAGCCGAAGAAGAAAGGTTAAAGTCAAAGAAGGTAGACGATGGGATCATCGACACCACTAAAGCAATAACGGCAGAAAACTTGACAAAAATGGCCGACAAAATTCTTATGGCAAAAGCACTCGAGGTAGATTCCAAGTCTACTTCTAGTTCTGAGTCAACAAGCAAGGTCAGTAGTAGTGGTTCAAACAATGAATCAGGTAAGACTGATTGTGCTAAAACAGAGAGTGATTGCAGGAATTGCATGAAAGAATGCAAAGTCTGCAGCACACATGCGTATCTCTCACTCAAAAAGATCCAAGATCTGGTTGAAAAATTGATATGGTTGAAAAACAAGTTTTAAATCGAGATAAACTGCTTAGAGCTTCAAATGAAAGAATTAAAGAATTAAACGAAAAGATTGAAAAAGATAAAAGTAATGTTGAACGTTTTCAGAAAGAAAATGAAAAATTAACTCTTGAAAACATAACAATTTCAGAAAATTTTGAAAAGTTGAAAAGAACAGTAAAAGATTCTGACGAACGAAATGGTAAAACGTACAAAGAAAACATTCATTTGACTGGAGTTCTTCAGGCAAAAGAAAAACAAATCAACCAGCAATTGGATGAGATCGCAAGTCTTAAGCTTCAGTTCCAAGAAGCTAAGATTGAAAATGAAAGAATCAATCTGAAATTGACCAGTTACAACTCAACTAGCTTTGTTCTTCAACACATCGTTCCCAAACCAACTGGGAAGAACAAAGCTGGTGAGGATGTTTACTCAATGGAACGGGGGCGGGTTATCATCAAGTTCCACCGCCCGTGCTCAACAATTTTTCAAAGAAACAATCCGGGTTGGCTAATGAATTTGAAACAAGTGAGAAAACAGATGCTGAAAAACTTCCAGAAACAATTGATGTTACATTCACTTCATCATCTGATGAAGATAGTGTCCAATATGAAGTGGTTAAAAATGTGGATGAAAATGTATTAAAATCAGACAGTGATTCCACTGAGGATGAAGAATGTTTCCAGAACAACTACATTCCGAAACCAAAATCCTAGAACAACTCAAATGACGAACCTACTCTTGTCATGTACAAGATGTGTGGATCAGATAAGTTGTACTCAGATATTGAATTTCCAATTGAGAATGTGAATGTTGATAAGCTGAAGAAAGTTTTCAAACTTGTGGAAATTGAGGTTTCTGAAATTGAAGGGTTAAAGAGTTCCAAAAGGTTTTTGAACTTTGAAAAAGATAAATCTTACTATAAGAAACCTACTGTACCACCACGTTTTAACAAGAATAACCAAAACAGAAGGTCGGGTGGTTATCAGGGTGGTAAGAATTATCCAAAAAGGAACTTCCAAAACAAAAAGTTTGTCGAAAAGAAAGTGTTTGTTAAGAGCTCAAGCTCAATCTCTGAGCAAGAATCGGAAATCTTTTCAAAAAAAAATGAAGAAATTTTTGCAAAGAAGGCCTCACAGCCTCAGACTGAAGGAATAAGTCGGGTTGTTGACACCCGCACTTGCTTCAAATGCAACGAAGTTGGACACATTGCATGAAAGTGCACCAACTCAAAACCTAAGCCTGTGGTTATTGAGAACCCGAGAAAGAAAAATGATGTCAAAGGCAAAGCACCAATGTTTGTTGAGAAGAAGAATTTGAAAATTGAAAACATTAAAATCAAAACTGAACCCGTAAAAAGGCCGGTAAAGAAAATTGATCAATTTTACAAACGGGTCGCTTCTCCACAGCAAACTTGGAAGCCAAAATCTGAGGCTAAGACATCAGTTGAGTCAAAATCAAAGGTTTCTGACACTGCAAAACAATCATCTTCAACCAAACCGGTTAAGATGAATGTACCTTTGGACTTTTATGAAAAACTGGAGAAACAAACTTTGACCCCAACAGGGAAAAGTATGTTCCAAAGAAAGACCAACCATCTGGTCAACCTCCGAAAAATGAATTCTTTTTGTATAAAGAGGTTGAGGTTGGATCTGAAGAGAGTCTTAAAATGAATGACAAAAATTTCCCACCATTGTACACTTCAACAACCCACATCAAGCTCCCGGAGTCGAAAGAGGCTTGGGTTGCTTCAAAATCTAACTGAATGTTTGTGAAATGTGCAGGAGCTCCCGAGATCTATCAAAAGGTGGATTATGGATAGTGGAGCATCCCGGCACATGACAGGGAGAAAGACCCTGTTATACGATGTTAGAGGGTTCAACGGTGGATACGTCGGTTTCGCGGGAAATCAAGGAGGACGTATTATTGGTGAAGGGACATTATCGAATGGTGTAATCACATTTGAGAGAGTCAACTACATAGCAGAGCTGGAGAACAACTTACTTAGCATTTCTCAAATCTGTGACAGAATGTACTCAACTCACTTTACTAACAAGGAATGTCTGATTCTGAAGCCGGGGTTTATTATCCCCGAGGAGTGGATCATCATGCGAGCACCAAGAGTCAATGATCTGTACGTGTTGGATATGAGTGTTGCTTCGACTACCACGGGTCAACCTTAGTGCTTCGTATCAAGAGCTACTGAAAAAGAGTCAGAGTTATGGCATCGAAAGATGGGCCATATTCACCTACGCAAGATGAACTATCTGGTGCATAATGATCTAGTAAAAGGTGTTCACTTGAAGAGTTTTCATCTGGAGGGGGAGTGTATCAGTTGTATAAAGGGAAAACAACGGAAGAAATCCCATCCTGGTAAAAAGATGAACTCAGTCTCGAAGCCACTAGAAAGACTTCACATGGATCTTTTTGGTCCTGTGAATGTAAAGAGCATTACTGGTGATCTTTATTGCCTGGTAGTCACCAATGACTATTCGAGATTCTCGTGGGTGATGTTCCTGAAATCAAAAGATGAGACATTTGAGAGTTTGCTGAGGTTATTCAGGAAGATAGAAAATTTGTACCAAACACGCATTCGAAGACTAAGAAGTGACAATGGTACAGAATTCAAAAACAACAAAATGGAGGAATTATGTGACAGAAGAGGTATATTGCAAGAGTTCAGCGCACCTTATACTCCATAACAGAATGGAGTCGCAGAAAGAAAGAACAGAACGCTGATCGAAACGACGAGAACGATGCTAGCTGATTCAAAGTTACCAATAAATTTCTAGGCAGAAGTAGTATCAGCCGCTTGCTATACGCTCAATCGGGTACTTACTGTGAAGAAACACAACAAGACATGTTTTGAGTTGATCAACAATCGCAAGACTAATCTCGAATATTTAGAGCTGTTCAGGTCCCCCTGCACAGTTCTAGATCTCGATGGCAAGTTTGGTTCAAAGAGCATAGAAGGTATCTTTGTGGGGTATTCCAGTCCTCTAAGATGAGCCTTTGTTCCAAGTCTCAAAAGGATCATCGAAGCACAACATGTTGAATCTCAATGCTACACTATGCCTCCACAGAAGCCCGCAGACTCATGGCGATTTGACTATGATGCCTTATGGGATTCATTTAATCTAGAAGAAGAGCCAGAGTACTTTGATGAATTGGATATTCTACGAGAGTATGAAGCATCTCAAGGAAAATTTCCAGCAAGGTCTTCTAAACATCAACAACAAACTTTCAATGATGATGAAGCTGGTCCAAGTAACGCTGGAGAGAATGATGAAGTTCAGCAAACTCCGACTACTTCGGAACGCGAGCATGCTCCACAAAATCAGACGGCAGTCAATGATGATGATTCAGAATTTGATGTTATCCTACTTTTGATCGTGGTGATTCAGAATCTGAGGGGGAGCAGATCCAATCTTCAGATCAGACAGTTCTTGATAATGAACAAGTTGTGGATTAGAATGTTACTAATTTGGAAGGCGAGGTGAATGTTCCTGGTGAAGTTATGCCGAGGACTCTTTCATACCACCCCGAGGAGTTGATTATAGGAGAGCTGCAGTCAGGAGTTCGCACAAGAAGCCAAATTGACCATGGCCTTACTTGCTTTTATATTAAATTGCTCCATTACAAACTGAATTCTCACTCAGTTGCTTTATTTCGCAGATTGAACCGTGAACCTACTAGGAAGCACTAACAGAAGATTCATGGGTCAATGCAATGCAGGAGGAGCTGAGTCAATTCGAGAAACTTGGTGTATGGAAACTTGTGGATCTGCCTGATGGACACAGAAAAATAAACATTAAGTGGGTGTTTAACTACAAAAGAGACTATCGAGGAGTAATAGTCAGAAACAAAGCTCGACTCGCTGTCCAGGGCTTTAGTCAGCAAGAAGGGATAGACTTCACAGAGGTTTACGCTCCAGTTGCTCGACTTGAGGCCATCAGAATTTTCCTTGCTTTCGTTTCATGGAAAGGTTTTAAAGTATACCAGCTAGATGTCAAGTCGGCGTTCCTTTACGGAAAGGTGAAAGAGGAGGTATATGTCGGTCAGCCACCAGGCTTTACCGACCCAATACACAAAGACAAGGTTTACCTCTTGGACAAAGCGCTGTATGGTTTGCATCAGGCCCTGAGAGCCTGGTACGAGACGCTCTCTCAACACTTGTTTGCCAATGGTTTTATCCGAGGAAAGGTGGACGCCACTCTCTTCACGAAGGAAGTCGCTGGTCATCTGCTGATCGTCCAGATATATGTTGATGATATTATTTTTGGGTCAATAAACGAAGAACTCTGCAAAGATTTAAAAAAAGTGATGAAGTAGAAGTTCGAGATGTCGTCAATGGGTGAGATGAAGTTCTTCCTAGGGCTACAAGTAGATCAGATGCCTGAGGGAACTTTCATACGTCAAATGAAGTACGTTCACGACGTTCTGGAGAAATTTGGGATGTCCGAGACAGCACCAATGTCCACCCCATTAGCAACGAATCATGGTATTAACCCTGATCTCACCGTAGAGAATGTCGACGAGACGCTATACCGCTCAATGATTGGTTCGCTGATGTACTTGACAGCATCCAGGCCTGATATAATGTACCCAACTTGCCTCGCGGCCCGATATTAGTCGAGTCCTAGATCCTCGCACATGTCTATCGTCAAGAGGATCCTACGCTACCTGAAAGGAACCCCAAGCTTGGGGTTGTGGTATCCCAAAGATGGTGACTTCATGCTCGAAGGTTACTCAGATTCTGATTTCGGATGCTGCAAAATCAACGCAAAATCAACAACTGCAGGATGCCAACTCTTCGGACCCCGATTGGTCACTTGGCAGTGTAAGAAGCAAACCTTTGTTGCTCTTTCAACATGTGAAGCAGAGTACGTATCTGCCAGCAGCTGCTGCTCGCAGATCCTGTGGGTTCAGCAACAGATGCACAATTACGGTTTGCAATTTCTTACTTCATATATTTTTGTTGATAATGAGGCTACAATCAACATAACAAAAAATCCGGTACATCACGCTAAAACTAAACATATAGAAATTCGTCATCACTTCATCCGAGATTGTTTCGAGAAGAAGTTGATACGAATAGACAAAATCCACATCGACAAACAAAAGGCAGACTTACATACCAAAGCTTTTGATAAATCTCGTTTTCAATATCTTTTAAAATTGAATGGTATGAAGTTGTTGTCGGATGCGGAGGAGTTACTTGGCGTTGATGAGAAAACCACTGCAGATGTTGTTGAGAAGCAGACTGCACTGGTTTGTCGTATTTTTAGTTGTGTTGGTATTTAGGGGGAGATAGATATATTTTCAGAAAATACAAAAACAATAAAAATGTCAAAATCCAAAAACATAGAAAACCAAAAAGAGTTTGTGTAAAAAGGGGAAATGATAGTACATCAGCTAGACAGTTAGGGTACGCTAAAGATATGTAATGTTTTAAAGAATTAAACAGTCTCACTGATGATATGCCGATAGGTTTTTACACACTTAGTAGACTGTTTCGGGATATAAACATAAAATCATTTCTTGCTTATTTTGTGGGGAACATCTCTCGGATATATAGGTAACCCCTGAAATCTTGTTTGAAAGATTTTCTATTTCTAACATACTAGGTCTATGTGCTTGATGATATTTGGGGTATTATACCAGGACTTCTGATTTGCGGAAGCAATAGCCTAGTCCTCGTATAATACTCTGCACTGCTTTAATCTTTAAAGCCTCCCCTCAACATAAAAAATGATAAACATTGCAAAATGCTAATCATGTGATGTTGAAGAAAAGATCCCCAAGAGGGACACACCGAAAGTCGAGCCATCATCTCTTTGTCTGAACGAAAGTTCTAACCTGAGCTCTCATGGCCTCGCACTACCCTATCAGATATCATTATTGTACGTTCACCTGTAAGACTGAATATAGAAGTCTGAATACGGGAGTATATTCTGAGGTGGGACACACGTATAAGTTAAGTTCTTGTCACACCCGGACCACGTAAAACAACAAAAACGTGGCAGAAACATCGGGGAGTGTTGTAACAGAATTATTGTTTCACAACCGTGGTAATTAAAGTTATATTTTATTTATAAACAAGGAGGAGTACATTGTCTTAAAACAAGAACCAAAGAGTACATAACAAAATTAAACTAGTTCTAACTTCATTTTTAAGTCACTAAGGCACATGTCCGCCCTAGTGTGTCTTTGTTCATCCCTATGCAACAGCTCCTGAAAACACATGTGAAAATAGGTAAGTCAGCATAAAAATGCCCTTGAGATACATAGGTTTTGTGAAAATAGGATTCATGACTTAAGCTTTAAATAAATTGGTTAATAAAAATTAGTCATGAATCTTGTTAAGTGTTTTCTTTTATAAATCATTTGAAAAACGATAGCAAAATCAGATGATATGTATATATAAAAGAATAATGTATGGCTAAATGAATAACCAAGAAAAATGAGTTTGTATAAATTAAGTCATTTGTAAAACAATGTTTAAGTGAAAATATGTTGTATGTGTAATATGTCTAAACTGAAATGATTTAAATAACGCTACGATATGCAATACCATAAAAGCACTTATATATAGGAATTACCAGCGGCGTATCCACCATGCTTTTATCATATTACACACGCCTCATTACTTAAATCACTTAAACAAACCACCAATGTAAAATGCTCATGTTTAAACCAATAGTCAGATGTTATTGTATAAACCATGTCGAATGTTAAATGTCAAAATGTAATGTGTAAACAAATATTATGTATGGTAAGTAAAATAAGACTACTTAAACCACAAGTAAAAATGTACAAAACAAAGTATTTTGAATAAATCAAAAGTCATGTTTTGTAAAATGCATGTTTTACTGATACAAACACTTATGTGGTCAGTTAAATGCATACATTCAAGCCTTGAGACTGTAGGATAACCTTAGAGTAAAGGTTATCAAAATGTTTTCGGATTCAGTCATTCCTTTCATCCAAACAAACCTAGGATGTCAGGAATGGGAGTTGTCAAGTCCTATGGTACCACTACTTACTACCGAGCGGCGTAGCTAATGTTAATGAACGTATTTTAGTCCCGTTGAATCAAACCAAATGTCATACCAAATGTAAGCATGTTACGTGAAAACAATGTACTAAGTATGCTAAGTTAACATACATAGCAGAAAAGTCATGTAAATCAATGTGCTAGCATGCTCAGTAAACATATATAGCAGAAATGTAATGTAAAACAATGTACTAAGTATGCTAAGTTAACATACAAAGCATAAAATATAATGTAAAACAATGTGTTCATATGCTGAGTAAACATATGTAACAGAAAATGTAATGTAAAACAATGTGCTAGCATGCCAAGTAAACATACATAGCAAAAGAAGATGTAATGTAAAACAATGTGCTAGCATGCTAAGTAAACATACATAGCAAAACATAATGAAATCATGTACTATAATTGTACTAATGAACATAGTAAGCATATGATGTAAAAACATGGAAAGCATGGAAGTAACAAGTAGGCACATGTGTTTCACCCCAAAACAGTTTAAAACGGTAAAAGAGGGGTCTATGTACTCACTTGAGATTGCTCAATAGTCCTTAGATAACCACCATGCAATGCTAGAAAGATCACAGAATCAAACGGCACCTAATATAGGTAACTATGTCAATAAACGGACCTAAATCGGAGGATCGGATAGAATGAGGGTTTGTAAAACAAATGAGTATGGGAACTCATGTAATATGGTTTAACAAAGCCTACATTCTAAAACGGAACCTATCCTAAGTGCTTACGACCCATTACGACTCGTTTAGGTAGCTTACACTACTTTAACGCGTCGTTTGCGAAAAACACGTTCGGACCGCTTAACTAGTCCTATGACAAGTAAAATATGCCTTAACATGTCTAATATAGTTTCCTAATCAGTTTAGATGTCAAAATTTATGTTACATATGCTTAAAATGAATTTTGGCATAAAAAGGGCATTTTGGTAATTTTCCTAAGGCATATAAACTACCTCTCACACAACTAACTAAACGTCGTGACCATAAGGTATAACCTCGGAAGGTTATTCCCTATACAACTATGGTCACCTAATATGTTTGGTCGGATCCTAATGATCGACCAAACAGGTCGGGTTCGAAAGTATAAGCGATTGATTAGATCGCTTACCTTACGACCCTATATAAGCACAATTCTAAAAGTGACGAGTTAAACATGTGAAAACATGTTTAACGAAGTTTGAAAACAGCTTTGATATCAAAACAAACGGTTTTGATACCCAAGAGTAGTTTGGTTACAAAATACGCAAGAATACGTATTTTGGCCGAAACTAAGACTCGTCACTAAGCCTAAATAACGTGGTAATCAGTAGGTATAGCCACAAAGGACTATGACCATCGTGATTACGCTCACGTTATGAAGTTCAAACGAACTTCGTATTGACCATAAACTGGCCAATGCAGAAAGTCAAACAAAGTTTGACTTTCATGTTTAAACTGAAAAAGAACGAAAGAATACTTACAAAAGGTCCAAGAACGGAAGTTTGATTCCAAATATTCTCAGGTATGAAGTGATAAACACATCAACTTAGAGAAAATTTCAGAATCAATTGTGAGTTGCAAGTGAAATGGGTGCGGGTATTTATAGATTTCGGGTGACCGTTAAGATCGTTCATCGAAAACCGAGCTTCGATCTTGACCTTACATGTGCGCCCATGGTTTTAGAATACCATGGGTACCCCAAAATAGCCCCTAGAATGCATAAAAACCGTTTGCAAGAGCAGGAAATACCTGGAATATTCTGGAAATGGCTGGAATCACATTTTTCTGATCTGGGACATGGATACGGACCGCATCCATAAGCGGATACGGTCCGCATGGACCTTGCAGACCAGCAACTTTCTCAAAAAGACAGTTTTGGTCCCTGAGCGCGTATTGTCGTGTTTTGGCACTTCTAACACCCGTCAAGCCCATTTTTAAGCTCCATAAGGATGTTAAAGCATAGGGAACTTGAAACATGCTCAAAATATCTCGGATGTCGGTTCGTTTGGTCGTACGATTGCGTTGTTCGGTTAATTACGACGGAAGTCGTAACAGACGCAAAAACGATCCAAATTGCGCGAAGAATGGAATTTTGTCATGCCAAACACTAAAATAAATTTTTTAATGCTTACATAAATTTTTGGATGTCCGGATGTATTCAGTTCAAGATCATCTTGGCTTGGGACCCACAACCGGTCCATGAAATAATACGATCCATCGTCCTTCAGTTCAAGATCTGGCTTAATGTGATAGGGTAATTCCTTACCCATCAAACCTTGTGAAACACAAGTATGTTGAGCCTGAGAGATGCGGGCTTGGATATCAGATCGAGCTTGATTATCATATTGAGCACGAACACAATGAAGCTTGACACGTTCTTTATGACTCAAAGCATCAGCCACGACATTCTCCTTACAAGGATGGTAGCGAATATCGCAATCGTAGTCGTTTAGAAGTTCAACCCAACGCCGTTGCCTCATGTTGAGTTCTTTATGATTAAAGATATGCTGAAGACTTTTGTGGTCAGTGAAAACCACACATTTTGTATCGTACAAATAGTGTCTCCAGATCTTGAGAGCGAATACAACTGCACCTAACTCAAGATCATGAGTGGTATAGTTCTTCTCGTGTATCTTCAATTGCCTTGATGCATAAGCTATGACTTTGTTCCTTTGCATGAGAACACAACCAAGACCCAGGTTTGATGCATCACAATACACGACAAAATCATCATTTCCATCAGGCAAAGATAGGATAGGCGCATCACAATGCTTCTGCTTCAAGGTCTGAAACGCTTCTTCTTGTTTGGTTCCCCATTCAAAGGGTTTGTTCTTCTGAGTTAGAGCAGTTAGGGGAACTGCAATCTTTGAGAAGTTTTCGATGAAACGGCGGTAATAACCCGCGAGACCAAGAAAAGAACAAACCTCAGTAGGAGTAGTAGGCGTATCCCAATCCTTAATCGCACTGATCTTGGAGGGATCTACGTGAATACCTTATTCGTTGACGAATTAGTCCCAAAAATTGAACTTCCTTAAGCCAAAATTCACATTTAGAAAATTTGGCAAAAAGTTGCTCTTTCTTTAGGAGTTCCAGAGTAAGACGAAGATGTTGCTCGTGATCAGCTTGCGTCTTAGAATAAATCAAAATGTCATCAATGAAAACGATGATGAACTTATCTAAATAAGGCTTGCAGACCCTATTCACAAGTCCATGAAAACAGCAGGAGCATTAGTCAAACCGAATGGCATAACTGTGAACTCATAATGCCCATATCGAGTGCGGAATGCTGTCTTGGGAATATCTTCTTCATGCATACGAAGTTGATGATACCCAGAACGAAGGTCAATCTTTGAAAAATAAGTAGCACCCTGTAACTGATCAAAGAGATCATCAATGCGAGGTAGGGGATATCGATTCTTGATGGTAAGCTTGTTAAGCTCACGATAATCGATACACATTCTGAAAGATCCATCCTTCTTCTTGACAAAAAGAACGGGAGCACCCCAAGGCGAAAAGCTAGGACGGATAAAACCTTTGTCAAAAAGCTCCTGAAGCTGCTTAGACAACTCTTGCATCTCAGACGGTGCAAGACAATATGGAGATCTGGAAATAGCATTTTCACTAGGTATGAGATCAATATGGAACTCGACTTAGCGTGCTGGGGGTAAACCAGGTAATTCTTCAGGAAACAACTCCGGATAATCCCGAACAACAGGGATATCTTGAATGGACTTACTTTTGCCTTTATCTGCTACGACATGTGCCAAGAAGGCCACATAATTCTTTCGCAGATACTTCTGAGCTTGAAAACAAGACATGAACTTGAGACTACTAGCAGGTTTCTCACCACGAACCTGTAGGATCTCACCTGTCGAGAGTGGAACATGAACAATCTTCTCGAAACAAACTACCTCTGCGTGATGCTTGGCTAACCAATCCATACCCACTATAACGTCGAAGCTTCCAAGTTGCATTGGCGTGAGGTCAATAGGAAAAAGATGGTTGTTAAGGTTCAACTGGCAGTTACGAAGAACAGAATCAAGAACAACGGGTTCACCACTAGCAACTTCTACTGTCAAAGGCTTTCTTAGTTTCGTTCTAGACACGCGAAGCAATGGCTCAAAAGATAACGACACAAAACTCTTATCGGCACCTGAATCAAAAAGAACAGATGCAAGTTGATTATTAACAAAGAACGTACCGTTGACCACTTCATTGTCTGCTTGCGCCTCTTGTGCATTCATATTAAAGACTCGCCCATGAGTCTGAGCCTGATTTGGATTCACCAACCTTGGACATTGATTCCTGTAGTGGGTCAGATCCCCACAGTTATAGCAAGAACCAGGTGGGTAGTGAGGTCGTGCAGCTTGAGCCTGTTGCTGAGCAGGAGGCTGAGCAATTTGTTGAGTTGGGTTCTGAACTGCCCGATGCTGATTAGCAGGAAGACGACATGTGGCAGCAAGATGACCAGATCTTCCACAGTTGGTGCAATGAAGACACTGGAGGTGCGGCTGATGATGACCGTTACACCTGTTGCACAAAGGTGCATTGCCAAGGTATGGTTTCTTGGCAAGTGGTTGCGCAGGCTGATTTGGAGCAGCTTGATTTTCCTGTGCGGTAACGGCGATGTTTTGGGAAGCCTTACGCTTTTTAGACTTCTTAGCAGACTCAGCTTTCTTTCCCTTCTTGTTCTTACCCTCAACAGACCCCTGTTTCTTACCCTTGTCACCCATCCTGTGTAGCTTACCCTTTCGAACCTGCGACTCTGTCAATGTCGCAGCTAACTCGATTGCCTGACGAACTGTGGTAGGGTTACTACCAGTGACGATGTCTTGTACGGAGTCAAGTAAGGCATCAATATAGCTCTCGATAGCTTTCTCGAGTGGGGTAACCATGGTAGGGCAAAGTAAGCTCAACTCTTCATACCTATTAGTATACGCACGGTGCTCACCACTATCCTGTTTTAATTCATCGAACTCCCTTTCTAAAGCTCTTAATTCATGGCGAGGACAAAACTCCCTCATCATAAGAGTTCTAAGCTTGGCCCAAGTTTGTGCTAACGTAAACTCAGCACCACGGTCTCTCATAACCCCATTCCACCAAGTAAGAGACCTCTTCTAAAATACACTTGAAGCAAACTCGACTTTCCAATTTTCAGGGCACTGAACATGACGAAACGTACTCTCAATGCTCTCGAACCACTGTAGGAGCCCAGTTGCCCCTTCAGAACCACTGAACTTGAGTGGTTTAGCCGAATTGAAACTCTTGAAATTGCATGGAGCATTTTGGTTATTGTTGGCTTGGTTCACTTGAGCTATAATGTTTGGGAGTACATCAGCCATATGTTGCGCCACGATATCTGCCATTTCGGCATTAGATAGCGGATTTTCGCGTCGAGGAGGCATTCTAAAAGAGGAAACATGAGAGGAAACGAGTGAGATGATTAGATGAAAAGAATGAGATGAAACAAAATTGACAAAAGCAAAGATGGTGGTCATTCGTCCGTATCACAAAGCAAACAAATGACACACGGTGACTAATCAAAGTAAATGGGTCAAAAATAATGTATCGCGAAGACATGCCCACCTATAAGTGAACACTCACCCCAAGAGTTCCCAGGTAAGAGTGACTGGTCCGATTATGTGGATTTGTATGAACACTCTAGCCTTAGACAGAAAACCCGAGGTACAGGCATTCACTCTTCCAGTTTGCACGTGTTCACACTATTTAGAACCCAAAACTTTGACGAGATTTTGAAAACTTGGAAAGCACAAGGGTAAAAAGAATCATTCAAAAGCGGATGATAAATTTTCAAAATCATTTTGAAAAATGGAAGGGTTCAAAACCATATAATAAATTATTTAAAAACAGATGATTGGTTTTCGAAAAGCGTTTTGGAAAATTGGGTTCTTGTTTTGGTGATCACCTAAGGATAGGTGAGGTGCATGTTTTAAGATCTAAACACAAGCTAACTTGTGTTAGGGTCCTAGAAATGTTATAGTCTATGTCAAAGCATTACTAATAACCTAATTCCCTATAACCATTGGCTCTGATACCAACTTTTCTGTCACACCCCGACCACGTAAAACAACAAACACGTGGCGGAAATGTCGGGGAGTGTTGTAACAGAATTATTGTTTCACAACCATGGTAATTAAAGTTATATTTTATTTATAAACAAGGAGGATTACATTGTCTTAAAACAAGAACCAAAGAGTACATAACAAAATTAAACTAGTTCTAACTTCATTTTTAAGTCACTAAGGCACAGGTCCGCCCTAGTGTGTCTTTGTTCATCCCTATGCAACAGCTCCTGAAAACACATGTGAAAATAGGTACGTCAGCATAAAAATGCCTGTGAGATACATAGGTTTTGTGAAAATAGGATTCATGACTTAAGTTTTAAAGAAATTGTTTAATAAAAATTAGTCATGAATCTTGTTAAGTGTTTTCTTTTATAAATCATTTGAAAAACGATAGCAAAATTAGATGATATGTATATATAAAAGAATAATGTATGGTTAAATGAATAATCAAGAAAAATGAGTTTGTATAAATTAAGACATTTGTAAAACAATGTTTAAGTGAAAATATGTTGTATGTGTAATATGTCTAAACTGAAATGATTTAAATAACACTACGATATGCAATACCATAAAAGCACTTATATATAGGAAGTACCAGCGGCGTATCCACCATGCTTTTATCATATTACACACGCCTCGTTACTTAAATCACTTAAACAAACCACCAATGTAAAATGTTCATGTTTAAACCAATAGTCAAATGTTATTGTATAAACCATGTCGAATGTTAAATGTGAAAATGTAATGTGTAAACAAATGTTATGTATGGTAAGTAAAATGAGACTACTTAAACCACAATTAAAAATGTACAAAACAAAGTATTTTGAATAAATCAAAAGTCATGTTTTGTAAAATGCATGCTTTACTGATGCAAACACTTATGTGGTAAGTTAAACGCATACATTCAAGCCTTGAGACTATAGGATAACCTTAGAGTAAAGGTTATCAAAATGTTTTTGGATTCAGTCATTCCTTTCATCCAAACAAACCTAGGATGTCAGGAATGGGAGTTGTCAAGTCCTATGGTACCACTACTTACTACCGAGCGGCGTAGCTAATGTTAATGAACGTATTTTAGTCCCGTTGAATCAAACCAAATGTCATACCAAATGTAAGCATGTTACGTGAAAACAATGTACTAAGTATGCTAAGTTAACATACAAAGCAGAAAAGTCATGTAAATCAATGTGCTACCATGCTCAGTAAACATACATAGCAGAAATGTAATGTAAAACAATGTACTAAGTATGCTAAGTTAACATACAAAGCATAAAATATAATGTAAAACAATGTGTTCATATGCTGAGTAAACATATGTAATAGAAAATGTAATGTAAAACAATGTGCTAACATGCCAAGTAAACATACATAGAAAAAGAAGATGTAATGTAAAACAATGTGCTAGCATGCTAAGTAAACATACATAGCAAAACATAATGAAATCATGTACTATAATTGTACTAATGAACATAGCAAGCATATGATGTAAAAACATAGAAAGCATGAAAGTAACAAGTAGGCACATGTGTTTCACCCCAAAACAGTTTAAAACGGTAAAAGAGGGGTCTATGTACTCACTTGAGATTGCTCAATAGTCCTTAGATAACCACAAAGCAATGCTAGAAAGATCACAGAATCAAACGGCACCTAATATAGGTAACTCTGTCAATAAACGGACCTAAATCGGAGGATCGGATAGAATGAGGGTTTGTAAACCAAATGAGTATGGGAACTCATGTATTATGGTTTAACAAAGCCTACATTCTAAAACGGAACCTATCCTAAGTGCTTACGACCCATTACGACTCGTTTAGTTAGCTTACGCTACTTTAACGCGTCGTTTGCGAAAAACCCGTTCGGACCGCTTAACTAGTCCTATGACAAGTAAAATATGCCTTAACATGTCTAATATAGTTGCCTAATCAGTGTAGATGTCAAAATTTATGTTACATATGCTTAAAATGAATTTTGGCGTAAAAAGGGCATTTTGGTAATTTTCCTAAGGCATATAAACTACCTATCATACAACTAACTAAACGTCGTGACCATAAGGTATAACCTCGGAAGGTTATTCCCTATACAAGTATGGTCACCTAATGTGTTTGGTCGGATCCTAATGATCGACCAAACGGGTCGGGTTCGAAAGTATAAGCGATTGATTAGATCGCCTACCTTACGACCCTATATAAGCACAAATCTAAAAGTGACGAGTTAAACATGTGAAAACATGTTTAGCGAAGTTTGAAAATAGGTTTGATATCAAAACAAACGGTTTTGATACCCAAGAGTAGTTTGGTTACAAAATACGCAAGAATACGTATTTTGTCCGAAACTACGACTCGTCACTAAGCCTAAATAACGTGGTAATCAGTAGGTATAGCCACAAAGGACTATGACCATCGTGATTACGCTCACGTTATGAAGTTCAAATGAACTTCATGTTGACCATAAACTGGTCAATGCAGAAAGTCAAAAAAAGTTTGACTTTCATGTTTAAAATGAAAAAGAACGAAAGAATACTTACAAAAGGTCTAAGAACGGAGGTTTGATTCCAAATATTCTCAGGTATGAAGTGATGAACACATCAACTTAGAGAAATTTTAGAATCAAGTTTGAGTTGCAAGTGAAATGAGTGGGGGTATTTATGATTTCGGGTGACCGTTAAGATCGTTCATCGAAAATCGAGCTTCGATCTTGACCTTACATGTGTGCCCATGGTTTTAGAATACCATGGGTACCCCAAAATAGCCCCAAGAATGCATAAAAACTGTTTGCAAGAGCTGGAAAAAGCTGGAACAGGTTGGAAATGGTTGGAACACATTTTTCTGATCTGGGACATGGATACGGACCGCATCCATAAGCGGATACGGTCCGCATGGACCTTGCAGACCAGCAACTTTCGCAAAAAGACAGTTTTGGTCCCTGAGCGCGTATTGTCATGTTTTGGCACTTCTAACACCCGTCAAGCCCATTTTTAGGCTCCATAAGGATGTTAAAGCATAGGGAACTTGAAACATGCTCAAAAATATCTCGCATGTCGGTTCGTTTGGTCGTACAATTGCGTTGTTCGGTTAATTACGACAGAAGTCGTAACAGACGCAAAAACGATCCAAATTGCGCGACGAATGGAATTTTATCATGCCAAACACTAAAATAAAATATTTTAATGCTTACATAAATTTTTGGATGTCCGGATGTATTCGGAACGTAAGTTATGCGCGAAAATGCAAACTTATGCACTTTTTAAAGCTTTTAGTCCCTAAATGACCAAAAAGTTTACTTTAGCATACCGAACCCCTCAAAGCCTATTTCTAAGCTATGTAAAGGATATTTAAGGTATGTTTAACTTATGATCAAGTTCCAGAATTTTCGTTACAGTACGAATCGGCATACTTTCGCAGTTTATCGAATTTAGTCCCTGTAAGCGAATAAACTTGATTTTGCCATACCAAAGCCTTCAAAACTTATTTCTAAGTTATGTAAAGGTTATTTAAGGTATGTTAAGCATATTTTGATGTTCCAAAGTGTTTTTCGTGTTAAACTGATTACGTTTACGCACCAGTTTGCGTATAACTCTCGAGAAAGCGATATAGAGTTTGAAATTGAACAAAAATCAAAACATGAAAAATGTCAAACAAAAATAAACAAACATTGGGATCAAATAACTTTATTTCATTGATAACTGAACTGTTTACAATGATTACAAGCACAGATGTCACGGTTCTTAAAACACTAAATCGTATCCTGAATAGGTTGAAATTTGTGTGAAAATTTAAAAGGATCAGTATATCGGCAATCTAAGTGAATTGTTTAATACTTAGTGTGTTATAAAGCTCAACGGTACTTGTAACTTGTCGGTAGCTGATATGATCCCCTAACACGCTCACCAAAAATATGTTTGTATATATACTTTACTTTACTTTACTTTACTTCATTTCATTTCAGTTTAGCATAAAACCCAAAAAGATTTCATTGTGTTCTAGTTTAAACTTTCATAAAATCCCAAAAAGATTTTACATTTCTGCTTTAGTTTTTCGAAAAACCAAGGTAGAAAGCTGATCTTCAGACTTTCAGCCATGAAGCAGAGCATGAAGTTTCTGGACTAGACAACAGGGTTGGGAGCTAATCTTGAAAGGTTTGAAAATTCAAAGTCAAAACAAGTTCATTAAGTTGACACTTGAAAATTTTCAGAAAATGTGTTTGAAAAGTTTGAACAAATTGTCAGTTGTTTCGTTTCGGGTCAACCAAGGTCATTAACTTGGACTTGGTAGACAAATTAAGTGCCTAGGGTCATTAACTTGAACCTAGATACTTAAGTGGATTTCTAAAACTGACCAAACCTGATAAAAAATCAAAAAGTCAAAAAGCCAAAGGATGTTTGGATCGGATGACAATCCGATCGGATGGCAATCGGATCGGATGGCCATCCGAAAGTGGTCATTATATATAAATAGAGGTCAATGGTAAACAGTCAAACATTTCCGAACGAAGTGCCATTCGACCCTCTGTCAAACTCTCTCAAACCACTTTTGATTTTTCACACTCTTGTTTTCCAAACTTCATTGGATTGTTGGCTTGCACAACCTTCACAATGGGAAAGGTAAGATTCCAAATTTTCACTGTTTAAATTTGTTAAATTTGATAGTTTTGAGGTTGTCGGCGTCTGTTACTATGAAGATCCTAGATCTAGGCTTATTTAGTGATTTCTGGTAAAATCTGAACATAGGGATTTGTTCACAAGCCTTAGATCTATAGATTCACCGAAGGAATTTGATTGAAACACCTTAGATTTGGATCTAGATTAGATTAAAGGTGTCGGCTTTCGGACCACTAATTGTCAAATTAAACCCAAACGGCTGAGTTTTAGAGAAATCTGAATATATGGTTTTGTTAGTCGGCGAATTTTCTACGTGAAAATGTGTTCAATTTAGTGAAATTGTTAGAAAATATTTGATGTTCATAGAGCATTCAAACTGTTCTTCAATGTCTGTTGATCGAATGGCAGTTCGATCGGTTGGCAATCCGATCGTATGTGTTAGGACCGGTTTTGACTCCGAAACGATTGCGAAACGAACGTGTGACGTGCGGAATCCGTACACGAACGTGACCTAACACACGAGACGTAATATAACTGTGATTCTATAGAAGATTTGATAACGTACAGCACCTTGAATCACGTACACATCACTTTCTCTCTCTAGATTCTCTCTCTAACACTAGAGCTCTCCAAAATGCAAATGCCAAAAGTCTTAAACAACTAACATAATACTCCTATATATAGGCCTTGGAATTAATGAGACTTCTCATTAATTACCAAAATGCCACCTTGCTAATTCTATCTAATTATTGCAATATAAGGCTAATATCAAGTTGTTTCCGCTACGATCTGTCTTGACGGAGGCGATAGACATTACTGCACCAACAGACTCCCCCTCGGATATTGCCGCAGTCAATCCGTAGCATCTTGTCTTTCTTTCTCTCTCTCTCTCTTTGAGTGTTCTTGAAGCTTTAACACGTTTTCATAAACGTAGACTCCCTTTTGCTTGAACAGAATCCTCGTGGATCTGTCTTCAGCTTCAGCTTCCCCTTTCTATAGACTCTTTTCTTTATCAGGCTCCCCCTTTCGTCAAGCTTCCGTGCTTTTAGGATTGATACCTTGCTTTCCGTATACAAGCTCTTTCAGGGATAGTTACATAGCACCTTAAATGCACGCTTCCTCTTGCGTTGAGCTCGTCCTCAGACTCCCCCTTAGATTCGGCTATCGGGATCGTAATCTGGTACAACATTTGCAATCACTCAAACATTTATAAGTAACAATGTTTTGAATATCCAAATGTCCAAGAATCGTGACCTGCCTCTAATAAACTTTCTAAATCAAGATTCTGACTCTAAGATATAATAATATGAATATATCCAGGAATACTTTATTCACTCCCTTAAACAACAATCTTCATAGATTTGGCAGTTTTAGCGAACATGATTGGAAACTGGCTCTTTTCAACAGATTTTAACAATTTGAGCATCCAAATCCCTCACAGTTAATCATCAAAGTCCAACTTAATGACCTTGGAGATATCACAAACTGATTTTGATTTTTTATTTTAAAACTTCAAGTTTCAAATTAATGAACTTGTTTTATTTTCAGAAACACAATCAGCATACTAAGATTTTAAAACTCAGCATTCAGACATCAGTTGTCGAAAATAAAGCAGAATCAAAAATCTTTTTGTATTTTCTAAAACATATAGAAAAAAAATATTTACAAACATATTTACAGACAATATTTTTGTTTGAGTTTGCTTTAGAGGATCATATCAGTTTATAACAAATCACTAGTACCGTTGAGCTTTTTAACATTTTAAGTTCTAAACGATTCACTTAGATTGTCAGTATACTGATCCACTTAAATTTTCACACAAAGTTCAATTGATTCGAGATACGAGATTAGTGTTTTAAGAACTTAACTTATTCGCGTGTCCCACCTCAGAATATACTCCCGTATCAAAATTCCCTAGATTCAGTCTTACAGGTGAGTATACCAATTTGATATCTGTATCTGGGTTAGTGCGAGACCTTGAGAGCTCAGGTATGAACTTCCGTTCAGTCAAAGAGATGAAGGCTCGACTTTAGGTGTGTTCCCTTTAGGGAATCTTTTCTTCAACTGCAATTGATTCATATCTTTCGATATTTTCTCAATTTTTATGAAGAGGGTAAGCTTTTAAAGCGTGTAAAGTATTATACGAGGTCTAGGCCATTGCTTCCGCAAAATCAGAAGACCAGGTATAATACCCCAGATATCAAACAGTATAAAGACCTAGTATCTCAGAATCAGGCAATCTCTCAAACAAGATTTCGGGGGTTACCCATATATCCAAGAGATGTTCCCCACGAGATAAGTAAAGTATTTGATATTTAGGTTTATATCTCAAAAACAATCTACTAAGCGTGTAAAAACCTACTGGCATATCATCAGTGAGACCGTTTATCACATTAAAACATTCCATTTCTTTAGCGTACTGTGATTGTCTGCTGATGTACTATCATTTCCTCTTTTTACACAAAAACTCTTTTTCATTTTCTCATGTTTTTGTCGTTTTTCAATATTTTTCAATTCAAAGTGTTTTTTCAAATTTTCAAATGTTTTTGTATTTTCTGAAATATTCTTACTCCCCCAAAAATGCAAAACCATTTAAAGAAAATTTGACAAGCCGACACTGATAGCTTTGTCTCGCTATCCATATTCTGCTTTTCATGCACTGATTTGCAACACATTATATTTTCTGCAAATGTACCCCCATGATTTACAACACATTGATCTTTTACAGTTTGAAAACCGTTTTTCAATCTTGTGAAATTAATCATGTTTGTTCCGCCGTGAGGGTTTCAGCATATTCACTTTTGACAAATTTAAAAACAAATTTTTGGTTTTTAAATTTTTAAATTTTTAGGGTTTATGAAATATTGTTTATTTATGTACAGAAACAAACAAACTCCCTGTTTAACCATCGCAGGGTTCAGCAGCCTCCTCTTCCGGTGCCAGGCTGCTCCGATTTCCATTCTCACAGTCTTCAATTTTCTGGAGCACCTGCACATTCAAACTATTTAATCACTTGAACAATTTAGCCCATGTCTGTTGGACCTTAGGCATTTCAACACAATATACTTCATTCAACTTCGGAAAATCTTTGTCATTATGTACAAAGACTTTCAATTTTAGCATCATCTACCAAAGTCACTTGTTTCTTAACACTCCATGTTTGACCTTTAGGAGTACCTCGTTTGTAAAAATGTGAATCTTTTTGAACATTTTGATTCTGAACAACAGTTGATTTCCAAAATTGATTTCGTTTCGTTGTATTGACAGTTGTTTTCCAACTTTGTGTTGTTCTAAATCTAGGTGTGTGAGAATTCCAGGTCTGACTAGAATCGAACCTATTCAGGTTTGATTTCCAAGTTTGATTCGAAACAAACTTGTTTGTATTGTACCACCAAGTTTGTTTTGAGTCAAATCTGGTTGAACTTTGTTTCACATTCTCATATTTCTGTTTTTGAACATCATCAGATTTCTGTTTTGACTCAACATCAACAGGTTTCAGATTTGGACACTTGCGTGCAAGATGTCCTGTTTGATCACATTTAAAACATGTTCTTTTTTAGACATCTCTAACCTGTGGTTGTTGCTTTTTCTTTTGAGCATAGAACTCTTCATTAGACTGTCGTCTAAATTGGAGTTCTTTCTCTTCTTCGGAACTTGTTCCGTGAACAAAATTCATCTTTGCCTGATAATTTGGCGTTTCATTTTTCTTCCAATTCTGTTTCTTTTTATAACCCAACCCAGCTTTCATGTTTTTCTTCTTGTAACCAGGTTTGTTATAAAAAGTTTTGTGACACTTTCCAGCAAACTTTTGAATCTCAGATTTTTCAATTTCAACCATCTTGAAAACTTTGTCAATCTTTTCTGAAATCACATTCTGAATCGGGAATACGATATCTAAGAATAATTTGTCCGATCCAATCATGGAAGAAACCAATCCTTTTGAATCATCATTCAAATTTTTCTCAGATTTTGAGTTTTTCAGATATTCTTCATGAAAACTACCTTCATTTTCATCATGTGATTCAGATTTACCTGTTTCAACCGACTCTTCTTTCAACACACTTTCAACGACCTTACCTACCACCTCTGAATCACTAGAATCATCAGATTTGGAATAGGTTACGTCAATGTTATCTGGCAATTGATCTACCATGTTGAAAGCTTTTTCGACCTTTTCATCATCATAAAATGCAAACTTTTCCGGTGGTGGAACTTGATGATACTCAGAACCAATGCCCTTTTTGTTTTTCTCAGAATCATCATCACCCGGTTTTATGTTGAAAATTATTTCAAGCACATATGATGACGCATGATAACTATGTAACTTGTTGTTATCCTGTTCTAAATCAGCTATTTGACGCTTTAGCTTAGCAACATCCTCAATGTAAGAATTGATACCTTGTTGCTTTATTGAATACTGTCGCTTAAGCGTATCAGTTGTTTCAGAACAGTATTTCAATCTGGATTGAACAAGTTTCATTTGACTTTTCATATTTTCATATGACTCTTTTGTAATGTGATATGCCAATTTTATTGAATCGTATTCCTTTTTTATTTCTTGACATGCATTTTCTTTTTGAACACATTCTTCTATCATTTTTGAAACCTTTTCTTTTAAAATTTCATTTTCTTTTTCTAAACTCTTGCATTTTTTGTGTAAGCTTTTCGTCATTATTTTTTTAAAACCTTTTCATTTTCTAGCATTTCTTTGCATTTTTCTTTGAAAACATTTTCGATTTTAGTAAATTCAAGATTTTTTGTTCTGAATTTTTCATCTTTTTCAGTACAAGCTCTGCACGTTTCCATGCATTTTTTGCATTGTTCGACAATTTTTTTTAAGATTTCAGATTCAGTTTTTACCTTAGTGATTGGCACCTCGGCTTTCGCTTCCTTTTGTGCCTGATCAGCTTCACTCTTCTTCTGTTCCTCTACAACAGCTTCATCAGCATCAATCACTTCAACCGAACTTTCAAGCTTCTTCTCAGCTTCTTCAACCTGCTGTTCTTCAATAACAGCTTCTTTTTCAACAACTTTTTCTTCTACCTTCTCTTCTTCTTCTATCTTCACATCCTCAACTTTCACAGCTTCGACTTTAACTTCTTCAATAACTTTCTTCAAATCATTCACCATCTCATAAACATTCTTCTTCATTCTCTCTTCATCCCTCTTCTTCAAACTCGTAGTCATCACATCACGAATTATCTTGTCCAGCCTTTTCAAATAGGTTTTATCTTTCGCAACATTCGAATAGTATTCACCGGACAGAGGAATTACTACAAGCACATCATTGAAAACCACTTCTTTTCTGTGAACGACAGGATCACCATTTCTGTTGACATAGCAATCTCTCTTCTTGTCGTATCTTCCACGGTACTTTGCATCTTCTTATTCTTCTTGCATTTTCTCAATCCTGCACCCTGCAAAGAATCTTTCTCTTTCGGTTTTCTCACTCAGAATTTCTTCTCGACTTCTTTCCTTGATTTCAGCAACAAAAACATGATGTTTGCTCTTTGATATAGTTCTACCATGAGCTGTGAATCGATCACCAACACGATCTTCTTCTAGAAGAATCTCACTCCAATTATATCCTTCATCATCATGGATTACAGCACACGCTCTTGACTTCTCTTTGGGATTATTTTCGATCATTTTCGACTCTTCTTTGCTACGGTGGTAAATTGCCTTTCGGTAATAATCGTCATTGAAGGGTTTCTCAGTTTCGTCAACTTCAGATTTTTTGCATTCTCTTTTGAAATGACCTTTTTGCTTACATCTGAAGCAGGTCACTTTGGATTTGTCGAATCCCATCTTTGTTGACGGACCACCTATTGACTGCTTCCCAGTAATCTCCATATACCTTTGTGCTCTTCGGATGCAACTTGCTAAACACCAACGTATGTCAATGAGTTCCATTTCTGCTGGGTCGGTCTGGTCGTAGTCTTCCTTTGTTAGTTCTGAGTTTCCTATTTTCCCAGACACTAGACCTTCGTATGACTCTAACACAGATGCCAGAAAACTCATTTGTTGTTTTGCTGCATTGATGCTCATAGCCGGAGAATTCTTTAGTTTAAGAGAGATGTTGCAGAGAACTTCTTCAGATTCTTCAGGACTTGCTTTTGAAGAAGATGAATGATATCCTGGATTGTAGCTTGATGAGCTTTTTTATGGTTCTTTCGTCTTTTCAACGCTGGATCCGGTCTTTGGTGATTCACCAACTTTCACCGAAGGTGTGCTACCTTTGTAATAAAGACCGACATTCTGATGATGCGAAGAACCGCTCATCTTGCTTTGCTTTTGTAGCTCAAGCTCATGACTTTCAATTTTTTCTATCAAAGCATCAAGAGAAATTGAATCATATAAAACATCATTTTTCAAGATAAACACAAACGTTTGCCACTGATCGGCTCGTGGTAACGCTTCTATGATTTTATCAATTATTTCCTCTCTCATTTTCACAATCTCAAACCTTTCGAGTTCAATTTTTAAATGACAAAAACGTTCAATCATTTTCCTCACTGACTCTCCCTTTAAACTATCAAACAAATCAAATTCCTTTTTTAGTAAAGCAATTTTGTTCTTTTTAATTTGTTTGCCTCCTTCGGCTTTAACCCTTAATGCTTCCCAAACCGATTTTGATGACCCATCATGATTTAACAAAGAAAATATATCATCTCGGATAGATTGTTGAATCAAAGCGATCATCTTCTGCTCATATAAGAATTTCCGTTTGTCTTCATCGGAAAGATCATTGAGATGGATCTCTTCTTTCTTATCATTGATCGGTCGACTGTATCCAAACTCTAAGCAGAACCAACTCTCGTGAGCGTATGCCTTGGTCCAGTTCAGGAATCTTTCTTTCCACCAAGTATAGTCCTCTATATTCTCAAGCTTAGGTGGTTTCGAATAGGTTCCATAGAAGTTATCATGTTTTATGTTATCATTGATTGTTTTTGTTATTGATTTCGGTGTGACGGTTGATGTCTCAGATGATTCGGATGTAAACGCGTTGTAAAACGTGTTGTAGAACTCTTCAGCCATGATGCTAACTCCTCGAATCTCAGCACCCTGATGTCTCAGATGATTCGGATGTAAACGTGTTGTAAAACGTGTTGTAGAACTCTTCAGCCATGATGCTAACTCCTCGAATCTCAGCACCTTTTAATCACCTGAATCAAACAAACAAACACACAATCAGTTTAAACACTTATCAATTAACGGAATCAAACTGGTACTCTGAACGAGTTGTTGTTCGATCAATGGCGCAATAAACCTAAATGCTTATGTTGGTCGAACGGTTAGCTTGTTGACTCTTTGACTTCAACGATGAATCTTGACTCTCAATATCACATGCAAATAATGAACGACATACTTTTTGAGCTTCACATGCAAATCTGAATTTTTAATTGATACTGTCAACAATTTAAGGTCAATTAATGTCTTGGGCCAAACACAATCACATGTAAACTGACATCATCTTTTAATGCAATTAAAGTGGTCGACAACTTCAATTTTTCTTCAAATGTGATTGGACCTCAAATGATGAGATCACATGTACAGATTTTATCTTGGGCCGTTAAAATTAATTTTGATTGGGTCGTGATATATTGATCAGATCAAGTTTACTTCACATGCAATCCATTGAGTTTATGTCCGACAATCTATATTACCCAATGAATTCTTTTGGACCAAAAATTAAAGTGGGCTGCAAATGATTTTATTATCAACAGAATGTGATTGGGCCAATTTATTGTATAGTGGGCTGACACATGCAAACCTGATCAGATTTGAAACCGTGTGACTTGAGTTCTATTACAAATGAATTGGACCCTTATTTCAAACGAAATGGACCACCTTCAAACGAATTGGAGCACCTTCAAACGAAATGGAGCACTTTCAAACGAAATGGAGCACTTTCAAATGAAATGGAGCACTTTCAAACGAAATGGAGCACCTTCAAACGAAATGGAACTATTTCATGCGAATTGGAGTTCAAACGAATTTGACTTCCAAATGACCAATGCGTGCGAAATGGACCTCCAAAAGACCAATACGTGCGAAATGGACCTGAATTCAAGCGAACTGATCAAGATTTCCGACCAAAAATCTTAGATTTCTCCTAAACGGCTTTGAATTAAGATTTGAAACTGTGTAGGGTTTTATATCAGGTGTTTTCTCACAACATATCCAAAAATCAGCTAATTTGGACATTAAAAACTTGTTCAATTTGACGATTTTCAGATAAAAATGTAAAAGAAATGTAGAAGATGAAGAAATAGATCAAATCTGATGCAATTTAGATCTGAAATCGATGAAATCCTGTGCGAATCTGTGTGAATGATCAGTGCAATCGAGCTCCTGCTCTGATACCACTTGTTAGGACTGGTTTTGTCTCCGAAACGATTGCGAAACGAATGTGTGACGTGCGGAATCCGTACACGAACGTGACCTAATACACGAGACGTAATATAACTGTGATTCTATAGAAGATTTGATAACGTACAACACCTTGAATCATGTACACAACACTTTCTCTCTCTAGATTCTCTCTCTAACACTAGAGCTCTCCAAAATGCAAATGCCAAAAGTCTTAAACAACTAACATAACACTCCTATATATAGGCCTTGGAATTAATGAGACTTCTCATTAATTACCAAAATGCCACCTTGCTAATTCTATCTAATTATTACAATATACGGCTAATATCAAGCTGTTTCCGCTACGATCTATCTTGACGGAGGCGGTAGACATTACTGCACCAACAGGATGGCCATCCGATCCAATGCACTATATTTTGTTTGAAATTGTTTTTAAGTGTTAGTTTGATATTTCATGCTTTATCCGTTAACAAGTTGTTTTGGAGAAAATGGCAACTCAATCGGATGACAATCCGATCGGATGGCCATCTGATCCAAAACACACACTCAATTGATTGACTGATTCATGTGCTTACTTGTGTTTGTCATTTTGAACGAATGGCAATCCGATCAGATGACAATCTGATCGAAAGGCCATCCGATCCAAAACACATTATGTCATATAAGTTCATCATTGTGATAACCTGTCATTGATCGAATGGCAATCCGATCGGATGATAATCCCGATTGGAAGACCATCCGATCCTTTTCACATTCACATGTTTGACTTGTCATAGGTGCTGATTTGTTTTGTCACATGGATCGAGTGACAATCCGATCGGATGACAATCCGATCGGATGGACATCCTATCCAAATGCACAAGACTTGCTCTAATTTTGTTATGTGATGTCACATCTGATCGGATGGCCATCCGATCCTCAGTACTGAGTAGTGTATAAGTGTGTTTCCAGTGTTAGAAAAATTTTTGAGTTTTCAAAATTTTGTCACTTTTCACTTTATGTCTCGAACTTTGTGCAAACTCTAAAGTTGATCATTCCTGCAGACAAGAGCATCAGATTGGCATAAGGCTCACAACAATTGTTTCATTTTGAATGAAAATTATGAAAATATGGAGCTATTGAAAGACATGGCGAAGTTTTTAAGGGAGAGTAGGATTAATAAGGCATTGACTGATAGGACGAAAGTATATGAGTCTCATGTTAGAATGTTCTGGAGGTCGGTAAGGTATGATTAGAGTGAAAAGATGATATACTCTACAGTTCAAAAGAAAGACGAGAATGATTAGGACGTTGATGTTGAAGTTAAATTCAATGTGGGAGATGTGAGAAGAGTGTTAGACTTAGGAGATAATGATGAGGACCCTACTATAGTTCCTGAAAGATTATGCAAAGGTTTATGGTTCAGAATGGGTTTTACAGGACATGTAAACGGCAAATATCTCAAGTCTATGTTTAGTCGACCATACAAGTTCCTAGTTCATTGTGTCTTGCATGCTTTATCACACAGAAAGGGAGCTTACGACGAGCCGTCAGAGTATATCATGAATATTATTACTTGTTTGGTGCTCAACAGGCCTTAATATATTTCACAAGTAATATTTGATCACATGGTAGACAATGTCAAGGGGGAGAAATACATAATGAATCCAAGGTTCATACAAATGTTGATAGATGATTAAGTGAGAAACCTTCCAAAGGATCCTGCCGATGAATTAGATCTACAACACATGAAAAGCAAGACCTTGAGCAGATTAAGTCAATATAAAGGTCTGAAAAAAGTTGAAAGTGTTAAAGCTACAAAAGATCATGTTGAAGGTACTCCAGAAGTTGAGTTGGAAAAGGTTGATAAACCAGATGTTGAAAAGAAGGGTGTTGATGATGAGGTTGTGATCACAGGAGAAAAAGTATCTACTCCACCACCACCCCCAACAAATCCAACCATTCATATTCCAGATGATGCAGAAACATCAAAGCCAAAGAAAGCTACTCCTCCAGGATTATTTGAAGGATTTCCTAACATTCATGGTGAACTCAAGGATGATATTCTTCCAGATGAAGACTATGATATGTTTCATGATGCAACTATCAAAGATCTAACAAAGAAGATGAGTTTCTAAAGAAAGAGAAGCGTAGTCAAAGATTCAGAGAGATTGCTGAGAGAGTGGCAGTTGTTGGAAGACGAAAGCTAATATGACCTCCACCAACTGACCAAACGCCGATCGAGAAAGAAGAGAACAAGATCCCGCGATGGGATAGAAAGCGTGATGGTGATCCTGTATATAGAAAGTATTGGAATGAAATTGGTAAGCCTCTAAGGTGGAAAATGCTTGCAGAAAGAGATGAACAGAGAAGGCAGAAAGCTAAGGCTAGGAGACGCAGCAGGAAGATGACCTGAAGACTATGCAGGAAGGAAGACTACAGCTACATCCAAGGGGGAGTCTGTTAATGCATTACGTCTGTAGCTTCCGTCTGTATCGAGTCTTATGTATTTTGTCATGTATTTGTGATTGTACTTTTGTATATGTATGTATTATGTATCTAGACAAAACAGGGAACGGTGCGTTAACTGTCAGGTGAAATCCGTCGGACGACATGTGTCATCCGAACGAATGGCCATCCGATCAGATGACCATCCGAATGGGAGACACCTCTCACTTCCCTGTTTGCCTATAAATACAAGTGTAGGGCTAGTTGTCTAGGACCTTTTGATGGATTGCTGAAGCGAAGCTCTGTCCGATTTCATCTGGAACTCTTGTATTTTCACATTCTATCAATGAAATCAGACATGTTAAGTGTTGAGATTGTTGTTAATGATTCTCAGACGGTGTCGAGGGATTCCGCACCTCGCCACTGATCGATTCCGCTACGTTCTTCGATTAGAACAGATCCAGATTATGCGCCTAACAACTCTAACCAAGCATAACTTGGTCAAAACTTAACCAAACAAAGTAAACTCTTACATTTTGATTAAGTTCATTAAAATACGATTTTAGCGACGTATGATACATCTACAAACACCTATGTTTGGACCCTCAAATGTCTAAAACCAAATCGAAGGTCAAAACTGAACAATTTGTAAAGATCAATAGTTTTGACCACTTTCCGGGTTCCAAACAGAAAACTTTCAAAAACGTTTGCTATTTTTAACGTTTTTCACAAAAACAACACAGAAGGCTGTCAAAATTCCTATCTTCTAAAGCATCTAAACTTCTTCAAAGTTACGATGTTTCCATAACCTACATTCGTTTACAAACATTATCACAACAAAACTTTGAAAAACGAATCTATATTTTTAGGAAACACTTGAGATTTGCAAGCACGATTAAGCATGACATCATTAATCAAGTGAGTAAATAGTCCCCACTTTTACATTCTCAAAATGTTTTTGGGGTGATTCATATGTGCCTACTACTACTTTTCCATGTTTACAAAACACGGTTACATATGGTTTATATATACAATATGCTTTACAATTTGTATAAAACATGGTGGTGTGTTATCCATAACACAAGTACGTTCATTAATTTTGGTCAATCCGACCAGTAGTATGTTATGGTTCTATAGGATTGACAACCCTATTCCCGCTTCCTGTGGGTTTCGTGTCTTTAGAAGTTACTTTTCGGAATGACAGAACTGTGCAATTATCGATGAACCCTTCTTGGGTTTGTCCGACAGTCAACACAGGGTTGAATGTATTTACCCACGACCACACTCGTTTACACAAATGGTTTTAAAATTTTTATATAACCATACAATTATTTGTTTGATCATATCAAAAATAAATATTATAGGTGTTTGTCTAACTTGTTATTGGGTATGACCCGACTTGGATCATAACGTACTAGCCATATCAATTTAATATGTGTCTTGGGCATACAGAGTCCAACAATCTCCCACTTGCACAAGATACATAGAAGATTGATGCAAGTAGCAAATACCGCTTAACAACGGTTTACTACCCCTAATACGTATGACGAAGTGCCATTTAATAACATCATCCCCTTCAAGTCCCTTACTTGAACATGATTTAGGTGAATCGATCATTTATCCTTTCGTTACAGATGTCATGTCAAATCCAGAGACATAGTGTGATCATTCTATGTTGATTTAACTCTAGCAGGCCTTAGACATCTTACTCTCAAAAAATAAGAGGAACAAATCCCTTCTTGACTACATATGTCTCTCACAATCACCTTGTACCACACCTGAGCTTAGCCTTATGTACTGTCCTGTTACGGACAGCGAAGAACTAGGTCAAGGTATAATATTTGGTAAATATCAAGACCCAATATGTATCTCAGGTCAGAGGATACTATGATATTAGCCTTTACTCAAATTTACTTATGATCAATCACAAATGATTCCATGTAGTAACATTTGAGAGCAGGTCAGTCCAATATTTGTATCCCACAAATATCTATGAACTTTGGCAACAACACTTTGCTCTATATTCATATCTAATGAATATCCACCAATCCAAGTTCATAATAGTCTTACATTCATATTTGTTCCCACAAGTTTGATCGACTACGGATATTTAGAATAATTAACTTATTCACGGATTTAAACATGCTAAAATGGAACATACCTCAAAATACCATAAAAGAGTTAAAATAATAATTGTTCCAATATCCAAATACAAAGTAGATCAAATCCAATCACTAGAATATCGAATTCCTAAGGCACAAGTATGACCCTCATGCTTTGGCCGTTCAAGGAGCTTCGTGAGTGGATCCGCAATATTTTGATCGGTGTGAACTTTGCGAATACAAATCTTTCCTTTTTCAAATTCATCCCTTATATAGTTGAATCTCCGCTCAATGTGCTTAGTCTTTTGATGTGCACGAGGTTCCTTGATTTGAGCAATCGCACCCTCAGTATCACAAAAGATCTCTAGAGGGTCTTAAATGGTAGGGACTACCCCTAGGTCGGCAATGAATTTCTTTAAGCATGCAGCTTCTTGCGCTGCCAATGAAGCGGCGATGTATTCTGATTCTGTAGTGGACAATGCTACAACATCCCGATTCGAGCTCTTCCAAGAGACTGAAGCTCCGTTCAAAATGAAGACATACCCAGATTCTGATCAAGAACCATCTCAATCAGTTTGGAAACTCGCATCCGTGTAACCCTTTACAACGAGTTCCTCTTCACCAGATCCATATATTAGAAACATATCCTTAGTCCTCCTAAGGTATTTCAATATGCTTTTAACAACCATCCAATGACTGTTACCTGGATTTTGCTGGTATCTACTCGTCATGCTTAAATCGCATGACACGTCCAGTCTAGTGCATATCATTGCATACATGATGGATCCTATAGCAGACGCATACGGGACTCCTTTCATTCTTTCTTGCTCATCCTTTAAGCTTGGACATTGAGACACATTCAATATTGTCCCCTTTTGAATAGGTACCAAACCTTTCTTAGAGTTCTCCATCTTGAACCTTTTCAAGACTTTATCAATGTACGCACTTTGGTTTAAACCTATCAAGCACCTTGATCTATCCCTATAGATCTTTATTCCCAAAATATAGGCGGCTTCTCCAAGATCTTTAATGGAAAAACAACTTCCAAGCCAGGTTTTAACACCTTCCATGGTTGGAATATCATTTCCAAATAGTAGAATGCCATCGACATACATTACTAAGAAAGTGATGGTGCTCCCACTAGCTTTCTTATAGACACAAGCTTCGTCGCCGTTCTTGATGAATCCAAAATTCCTAATTTCTTCATCAAAATGGTGATTCCAACTTCTCGATGCTTGTTTCAATCCATAGATTGATTTCTTCAACTTGCATACTTTGTTAGGATGTTTTGGATCGACAAAACGTTCAGGCTGAACATATAGACATCTTCATCAAGATATCCATTGAGGAAAGCCGTTTTGACATCCATTTGCCAAATCTCATAATCATAATATGCAGCTATGGCAAATAATATCCTAATTGACTTTAGCATCGCTACAGGAGAGAAGGTCTCATCATAATCAACCCCTTGAGTTTGAGTGAAACCTTTTGCTACAAGTCTCGCTTTATAAGTATCCAAGTTACCATGCATATCGGTTTTCTTCTTGAAAACCTACTTACTTCCAACTACTTTGGAGTTAAGAGGTGGCACAACCAATTGCCAAACTTGGTTGTCATACATGGATTGCATCTCTATGTTCATGGCCTCAAGCCATTTGTCACAATCGGATTTTGACATTGCATCATGGTATGTGGTTAGTTCATCCGAATCTACCACGTAGCATCCATCCATGAAAAATCCATATCTTTCAGGTGGACTACTAATTCTACCAGATCTGCGAACGTTTTGTGTGTATTGATCAACCACTTGATCATTTTCAACAACCTCTTGTTGAGTTCTAGTATCAATCAAACGTGTATCGGCTTGTGGTTCTTGATCCTCATCAAGTTCCATTGTTCTACTAATTCCTTCCACAAGGAACTTAGCTTCCAAGAACTCATCCATTCAAGCAATAAATACTGTTTGCTCTGTTGGATCGTATAAATAATATCCTATATCATCTTTATGATATCCTACGAAGATACACTTAGTGGACCGTACTTCCAATTTATTTGGGGTGTATTGCTTCACATAAGCTTCACAACCGCATACCTTCAAATATGATAATGATGGAGCCCTTCCATGCCATATTTCAAAAGGTGTCTTATCCACTTTCTTGGTTGAGGCCATATTTAGTATACGGGCAGCGGAGAGCAAAGCGTAACCCCAAAATGATAGAGGTAATGTGCTCCTAGCCATCATAGAACGAACCATATCCAATAGAATTTGATTTCTCCACTCAGACACACCATTATGTTGTGGTGTTCCAGGTGGAGTAAGTTGTGAGATGATCCCACAACTCCTAAGATGATCTTGAAAAGCATCACTAAGGTATTCACCTCCTCTATTGGAACGAAGAACTTTGATTGTCTTGGTGAGTTGATTCTTTACTTCACTTCGGAAGATTTTGAACGTTTCAAAAACTTCATCTTTGTGTCTTAGCAAGTACATATAACCATAACGACTGTAGTCATCGATAAAAGTAATGAAGTATCTTTCACCATTCCTAGTCACTGGCTTAAAAGGACCACATACATCCGATTTCAAATGAACCAATTTCATTTGTTTCCAAAAGACCATTCTTTTGAAGTGTTTGCATGCGATTTATGTTTATATTACCAAGACGACAATGCCAAAGATAGGTCTCACTCAAATCCATTTTGAGTTTCTTGGTGGTTGCTTGGTACATTAAACTATCAAATGATGTATCATCATGAACCAATTCATAAATATCATTTGAAGGCACAACTTTAAAGTAAAACATGCCATTCATCGAAACATAAATGTCATTGTTTACAAACCTTAAATCAAAACCATATTGGCTTAAAAGGGAAACTGAAATAATGTTCCTAGTCAAACTAAGAGCATACAAAACATTTTTCAAAATAATTTCCAAACCACTTGGAAGTTTCAAAACAAAGTCTCCTCGGGCTTCAACTTGAACTTTTGCTCTATTGCCAATGAAGAGACTAGTGTCTCCCTTCTTGTAATGCTTATTTCTTTTGAACTCCTGCAACGAATTGCAAATATGAGTTCCGCATCCGGTATCTAATACCCATGTGTTAGAAGAAATAACATTAAGGTCAATATGTATCATAAAGATTGTACCTGAGGTTTGCCTGCATCCCTCTTGTTTTTTCAACTCCTTGAGATAGGTTGGACAATTCCTTTTCCAATGCCATATATCACCATACTGAAAGAATGGATCATTCGTGACAACCTTTGCCTTCTTTTCTTTTGGTTTTGGTGGTTTCGCTTTAGCCTTTCTTTTTCCCTTCCCTTTGATGTGCCCCTTTCCTTTGGTAACAATTGCTTTGGAATCGGGGTGATGCCCTTTCTTGTTGCCACCGTCATTGATCGTTGGAATGGGTAAAGCCTTTTTACCCATTCCCGCTTCGGCCGCTTTGAGCATTGCATGAAGTTCACCAATGCTTTTGTCCCATCCATTCATGTTATAGTTCATAACAAACGCCTCAAATTTCTTTGTTAAAGAGTTGAGGATCAAATCCGTAGCCAACTCTTTAGAGACGGGACAATTGAGCCTTTCGAGGCGATCAATGTGGCTTTTCATCTTAAGTACATAAGATGAGACCGATTGGGTTTCCTCCATTCGACATGCATGAAGCGCCCGAACCGTTTCAAAGTGTTCTACCCTCGCTTGTTGTAGGAACATTTCCTTCAATTGGGTAATCATGTCGTATGCCCTGTGATGTTCAAAATCCTTTTGAATTTTGGGAATCATGGTTCCCAATATGAGGCAAGAGGCTTGAATGGAGTCCTCGGTATACTTAACCCAATCGTTATAGGCATCCTCATCTTCTACGTTAGGTTCATCGGGAATAGGATCGTCCAACACATAGGATATCTTCTCCTGCTTGAGAACGTTTCTCAAGTTTCGATACTAATCCATGAAGTTGTTATGGTAGAGACGATCCTTTTCAAGGATTGTTCTTAGTGATAGGTTACAGACGGTTTGGGTAATTGTGTTTGCATTGTTAGCGGCCATCTACAAAATTTAACAAAGTTTAATTTTAGTATTTTCGATATTATTAAATTTTAATCATTAATACCCTTTTATCTCTCATAGACAATTAACAATTAAAATCTAGAATCCAACGTTACATTTAAATATTGGTTAGGTGACCTTTATCCCATTATTTAAATTAGCAAGGTAGTCAACGTTTGACAATTGCAACCCTTTGCAACTTCTAGCCATATGGGATCGGTTAAACATCTTTATGTTTAGTTGGCATGTTTAATCCCATCAACACCTTTGTACGCCATGCTTCAGTGACCCTAAGCACATGGTTTTCAAATCAAGTCGTCCAACTTACACACACATGTGAGTTTACACATACAAGCGGTTAGATGACCTTTATCCCACAAATATGGTAACCCTACCTCAAACACACAAGTTCCCTCAAATATGGTTAGGTGACCTTTATCCCACAAAGAGTTCCCAAGTGATTCGAGTGTTGTATAAAAGGATGGTGTTTGACTTGTTTTATAAAAAGGGTTTTAAGTTTTCAAAATTCTAGTTTAGAAAACTTTATGTACCATGGTACCTTAGTGAAAATCAATTTTCAAGGTTCTTTTAAAAAACCCATTTTATTATAAAATCATTAACATTTAATAAAACCTTTTAATAACCACTTTAATGATTTTTTAAAGAGCCAATTTTAAGCTTGTTATGGATTATTTGTTGTTAAGCATGCATATCCAAATATCATCCAAATAACCATAAATAAAACAACCATACAAGCATAACACATATTATCACAAAAGGTGCATAACCATAACCAACTAATTTTGACAACACTTGTTAGCCGAAACAAGTGTGCCAAAAGGTCCTTCCTAAAGGGTGAATATTGACACATGAAATGTGTCGTTGAACTCCCACTTGAATCCGCATCCAAATGCTTCAAGTCTTCCTTTTGTGTTGTGATTTCTACACTTTCTTTGGGCTTCCAAATGATCTTTAAATTCAGCTCCAAACTCCTTTGGGCTTCAAAAAATGTGTTTTGGTTATTGGGCTAAAATCCCATTAAGAACTATGAAGTTCTTTAGGCCCAAAATTGGCCCAAACCAAAACCGCATTTTTGTGTGCATCTTCTTTTACAATAAAGTATCCTAATACATTTTTCTAGTAAAAGAAATGCAACTAATCTATTTACTTACATACCAAATGAAAATAAATAAATTACATATTTTTCAAATGGAAGAACAAAAACATTTAATCATTACAACCCATTGAAATAATCAAATATAAATCACAAACATAAACATTCAACATATTCAAACAGAAGGTCATGGCTAGGTTATGAACACCAAAATATACGTCCACATATGTATATTATTCAAGAGAAAAAATGGTTCCCTTTTATAACCTACATTTTCGTCCAAGAATGAAAAACTGAAAAATGTGGGTTCTGTCCCAACAAAACAATCATCTAAATGACATAATTTTTCAAGATACTTTTATGCATGTATGAGAATTATCTTGAAAAACAAAAGGAGAACCATGGTCAAAATTTTCGGCCATAGGGTCTCTCCAAACCCGAAACCCGAAAATTTCATATCCTATGAAGCATGTACTGAATAAGCGGCTCTTGATGCCATTGTTGGGTTTTTCACATGTTTATCAAAGTCATTTTATCCAAATAAAATGAAAAACTCAGCGGAATAATAATTTAAAACATGTTACTTTACAAGATATAAAACTCTTTTATATGCAAAACCCAATAACCCGGATCCATATATGAACATGCATGCTATGAAAATACAACCATAGGGTGTTTTAGAATACTATCATTCAAAGAGCAAGGAGTCTTGAAGAAGATGTTGTTCTTGAATGGAAATCTTCAAAGGAGAAGACCTCAAGCTTGCATACCCAAAGCTTCCAACAAAACACCTTATGTTGCTAGGATTTTTACTTGAAAAACTCCCCTTGGATACACCCTCTTGGCCGAAAATTTGAGAACAAATGAAGGAGTTCCTGCAACTTGAATTTAGTGAGAGAAAGTGTATGAGAATTTGTGTGTCAAAACATACAAATCAAGTAAGATTTCTCTTAGATTTGTTGCATGAAAAGGAAGTGGGAAAAACCACATTGGGAAGCACATAAGGGCCGGCCATAGGGCCTCCAATATTGCCCAATGAAAATTTTGTTCTCCTTTTATTTTGTGTCTTGTATTATTTTTATAACTTTTATAAATATAACATCACATGTTTAGAAGATTTATGCAACAAATCATAACCTTTTATAATGTTATTTAACCCATTAAATAACAAAATAAAATATTATCTCAAAATAAATTATCCATATAATTTATTAGGTACTCAAATGCAATTATTTAGAAAACCAATTTCTAAATATTCTAAGTGTTAATATTTATTTGTTTGATCATATCATAAATAAATATTATAGGTGTTTGTCTAGCTTGTTATTGGGTATGACCCGACTTAGATCATAAAGTACTAGCCACATCAATTTGATATGTGTCTTGGGCATACAGAGTCTAACATGTATCACATAAATGGGTCGCCTATGATAACCCATAAATGTAAGAGCTCGTTTTAATCTGTTATATTTGATAACTGAAATGATTGGGGGTTATTGGTACCGTGTCCGGACGTCCCGACTCTTATATTGTTTTGGCCATACGGAATAGCATGCAAGGGTAGGCATACCGACTATAACACACGTTTTATTCAACTTTAGCGAGTACCGTAATTATTATAGCACTGAAAATGACCGGCTTTGACATCTGGTTCCATCATATGACAAATATGTAAATCTGGTGACAAGACTAAAATCTTAAGAAATATTAAATGATTACCTACAGGTTTTCTCTATGTAAAAAAATCATTTTTGAAAAAACTAATTTCAAAATGAGTTAGTTAATTGTATTTACCAGCGAAAGCTGACATATTTTCAAAAGACTAAACTGAAGGTACCGAACCTTGACTGTTAGGCTGGGAATCCGGGTCGACTATGATAAAATCAATGGAATTTGCGACTCCTAACTTAAAACCTATGATGTCTAAGCTTCTTTTCATCTCGATCTGCCTGTGGGCTTTAGTTGAACAATCCTTGTATATTTGAATATTAAACATTTTCAATAAAATGAATGTTTTTTTTACTCCTAATACTTCCGCTGCATTGAAATTGAATTAACTTGTGATTGTAACTGTTATCAAACCGTCACGACTAGACCCTTCCGGGCCCATCAAAAATCGGGGTGTGACAGAGTTGGTATCAGAGATACAATTTGAGTGAATTAGACACTAGCCTTTTGTGTCTAATCTCAAATATCACAAATGCAGATTCCATAATACTATTCTGAGTTCTAGACTTGAACCTAGGACTACTCCTTTATTATATTATTGCTTTTATGAACGCCTTACAATGTCGCTGAGACGTTGCGGAGAAGGCAAGGAATCTATGATGAATCACGTATGGGAAGCTTGAAATTCCATATGGCGATCTACACTGTTTTGAATATAATGACTCCGATACGAGGATGCTAAACCTCGTCATCAGATACTCTTTCTTTTGATAATCCTGTGATAGCCTAATATCATTTATCTAACGTCTATCATATTTTATGGACATTCCGGTGATATCTCGCCAGCAGATTAAAGAAACGGAAACTATGGAAAGTTGTATTAAGGCGAGGATATTTGTGCACCTTTGCACAAAACTCTATTTTTTTATTCAATGTTTCTATCATTCTAGAGAATAAACAGAAAAATGAATCACTTTTTCTGTTTCTTGCTTAAAGCATATAATCTCAGGTCTTGGAACTCGATTTTCCAAACCCAACTGGGTATCTTATTTTAAATAAATTCGGCAAATTTTGCCAGTTTGTTCTCTGCCTGATCATCTGGAGTACAACGTTGATTTTTCATTGATCTTTGACAACTATAAATGCCAAACTTATTATGATAGAAGCACCATATGGTGATTGGCAGTATCTTAGTGTGTCCCATAGATTACTTTCATGCCTGATCAGTATGAAGGTTAATGCATGGAACCTCTGGGATCTCCCAACGATCATATTGTACTGATATTGCTAATAGTAAGCATCCAGTTATACTTTGGCAATATCACTGCGATAAGAATGATAATTGATATTATGAGACCTACTGGTACTTCCTCTATTGAATCACTAAACCCTCCAACACTGAATGGAGTAAAGCAAGAAGAAGAATGACAAAAGAGGATGACTGAAGACTCTTTTCTTTATATTGTTTTATTTTATTGTTTTCCAAGAAGTCCGCTTATGGACAATCTTGTATTTAAATTCGAAAAGTACTTATAGGACATTGTGCTATAGATCTCTTGATAAAAGGAAATCACATTTCAAAAATCCTTTTCTATTTAATTGATCTGCTACTAAATATCCCAAAATCTTACTGATGGTGATATAGTTCCCGACTGAATCAATGGCGAGCCGAAATACTGGCAATTTATCTAACGAAAAGAACAATAGCGACAACTATGATCGCAGAGACCGTTCGGAAGAAGCAAATAATCTTCGATCCTTAGTCGCCGAGGAGGTTGGAAAAGCTATGGCCGAATTCATGGCTAAATTTAAGGGGTTGGAACTATCAGTACCAAAAGATAAGTCTGTTTCTAAACCCCACTAAAAATCTGAAAAGACTCACTATTCTACAACTAAAAGTGAGCAAAGTGTTAAGAACAATGTTCGAACTGAGCACCATAGCTCTAAGGACAGGTGCACTTATACATACTTCATCTCATGTAAGCCCCGTGACTTTATGGGCGAAAGAGGGGCGATTGATGCTCTGAAATGGTTGGATGAGTTGGAGACTGTGATTGATATTAGCGGTTGTGCTATTAAAGACACTATCAAGTATGTGTCTCAATCCTTCAAAGAGGAAGCATTGACCTGGTGGAAGACAATGATCCAATCCACAGGTAAGGTTTCTCTGTACAACCTAAGCTGTGCTAAGTTTGTGGAACTTATCCGTGAAACATACTGCCCTCCTCACGAGGTAGAGAAAGTTGAATCTGACTTTCTCAAGCTTACAATGAATAATCTCAGCTATCGAACTTATGTCTCTGATTATAACTCTCTTCCAAGGCTCGTACCGTATCTGATTACCCCCGAGTTAAAGCGCATTGAGCGATTCATTGGAGGATTAGCTCCAGAAATCAAGGGGATGGTTAAATCCTCTAAACCTATGACGTTCAGATTTGTTGTTGATCTAACGTTGTCCCTCACTGAGGATGAGATACATGCAAGAGCCACCAGGTTTGATGATGACAACAAGCGCAAGCATGATGACACTCCTGCCAAAGATTCTAATAAGGGCAAAACTGGTTCGAACCATAACCAGTCAAAGCCAACTGAGGCAAAGCCTGAGTGTAAAACCTGCGGGAAAAAGCATTTTGGGAAATGCTTGTTTAACCAGCCCAAAGGTTGTGGCATCTGCAAGAAGATGGACCACAAGTCTCACGAGTGCAAAGATCTAAAGAATGCCACCTGCTATGGGTGTGGCGACAAAGGGCACATCAAAACTCATTGCCCTAAATATACAAATGACAGGAATAACAAGAACACTGACGGCGAGAAAAGCAACGCTTAAACTTTTCAATTAGCTGCAGGAGAAGCGGTTAAAAGAAATAAATATCATTACGGACCTGTTTTCCCATAAATGATTTATTTGCTAGAAACTTGTTTAAACTCTGAAGCTAGTAAAAGCTTCATCATAATAAATTTCAAATTCTGCCTTTTGAGGTGTAAATATTGTTATCAAGTGGCCAATGTAAATGGTTTCACAATTCATAATAGATATGATATATCCATCATGAATCAATTTGTCTTTGAAAATCTTTTAACTTTAAATCTTGTGGGATTCGATATAGTTTTAGGCATGGATTGGTTAAACTCATAACCAAGTCTATATTGCATGTGATAAGAAACTTATCGGAACTAAATCCCATCTGGCAATATACCTACTTTTGTGGAAGATCAACACTATGGATTACCCAAGAAAGCTTTTATGCTTAAGGCATCCAATTGATTGAAAGGAGAATGTGTCATCTACATGACACAAGTAACTTATGATGAACTAGGGCCAATGGTGGATGATCATTTTTGGATGGTGATGTGTGTAGTGCGTTATATATTTTTAGTTATATTTTAAGCCCTTTTTAACACTTTAGTCAAGTTTTAAATTTATAAAACACGATACTCTACTAACACTAAACACACATATGGGCAAGTGCACCCATCGTGAGCGTAGTATAGCGTTGGTAAGATACCGAGGTCGTCCAAGGACACAAGAGCTTTTAGTATCGGTTTATCCTCAACGTCTAATCAAATCAAAATTTTTAGAAAAGGTTTTAAACATGAAAATTAAAAACTAAAAATGTTGAAAATAAAAATAAAAATAAAAACAGATAGACAAGATGAATCACTTGGATCCGACTCGCCTTTAGTGTAACCTTTGATTATTTCCGCACGTTTTCACTTTTTAAGAGATTATCTTAGTTATAGTAGTAGGCCCCTCTTTTGAAGGTGAAGGTGACGTTACCCTCAACCCAGTAGTTTGAGTCAGCAAGGATACAATCCTAAAGGGTCGGAATATTGAAAGATAATTAATTAAGTTATTAATGCGTAATGTGGTAGGCCCCTCTTTTGAAGGTGACGTTACCCTCGGCTAAGTGGTTTGAGTCAGCAGGGATACAATCCCAAGTAGTCAGGTTAATGTATTAATAGTAGTTTACATATGAGGGGATCAAGCCATTCGCACCCCCGCCATCCAATACCAGTGGGTATTGAAGGGGGTCCTAGTAAGCTTGACCCAGGTCCTTGCAGGATCTATACACTGAACAAGGCAAGAACCTTACCAAACCATTCCCTTAACCCCCGACCAGGTAGCCAACATATCTCTATATAGACCGTAGAGATATTGTGACAACCCGAACTTTCAAGGTCAGTAACATCCTATCTTACGATCTTAATTTCTCGTTATCTTTCTCTAATGTGTTAAAACGTTCTGTTATGTGATACCTCCGTTAATCTAAATGTAGAATGACTCGGTTAAGTAACGTAGAGTGACTCCGTTAATCTTGGGTCGCACATGTAGTGGGCTACTTATTCACATTCCAAATAACCCAAATTTCGGATCAATCTGCCCGAGTCCAACCTTGCATACATGGATATACGCGGCCCAGTCCTTGTAGTCCAAAGCATGTCATGACCGGCCCACAATGACTTAGGTTTTGGCTTTATAACTTGAATATACTATGTACGTAACCTCTTTTCATATCTCACAATTACAACATACCAAACCCTACTCCCTACTTGTTGTGCGACGGTAGAAGATAAGACCCCCCCCTCGAGGCATCATCCCATCTATTCGATCTTGTGGTTAGTATTTACTTATTGCTTTGTTATGATTGTTGAGTTCATCTAGGTAACATATGTGCAACATAACATGAATATAATATGATCAAGAACTATGAGCATGAGTTGATGTCATCTTGACCAATATACACATGAGTTTGTGGATAACGGTGTGGTTTAGTTGGGCATATACGTATGGTAACATGTCTAGGCATAGTATGCTTGTAATTATGATTTAATAATCAATGATTTCGTATGATAGCATGGTTATAGATGTGATGTAATAATATGTTGATTGATCTTTATGAACGATGATGTTGTGTAATTGTGATCTGAACGTGTAGTATGGGTCATATATATTGCACAAGTTAATGCAAATCAATAAGTGTTAAAGGGTAACCACTTGACATGTTAGGAATTACATTGACAAAGTTGACTGATTTAAAGATGGTTAGGATTATGTGATGTCAATTGTATGATAAACGTGTTAGATTTATTGGTTGTAAAAGGAAAGGTGCTAATAATCTTGAATGTGGTTTGCATAAACTCTAGTTCAATTGTAACAGCTTGCCAATTCACTGTGAAAAAAAAATACATGTTTAGACTTGGGCCGGATGTATAGGGATAGCGTAAACAGGGAGCCCACTTGAACTGAATTTGGGCCTCTCTTGTGTAGCGAGCTGCCGTGGGCCTGGGCTGTGTTTGGGCAGCGGGTTCATGCTTCGACCGAACTAACTTTGGGCCGGCATTGTTTGAGTCACATATGATAACAATTGGGCCAGGGAATCGACACACACTCTTAGGGTAACACATTTCGAGTTGGGCTGGGCAGTGTAACAGATCATCGAATGCGGTTGGGCCTAACATCAACTGGGCCGCTCAGATACGAGTTAAATTGATTGCCAAATGTGAAAGTGAGACGCGAGTGGATTATGTGAAGCGTATGTGACTCGAATGTTTATTATGTGACTATATGATGAGTGATACACTATATGCAATCTGTTTCATGCGTGGCTTGATAGAATGAGTTTCTAACTATTAGTGGTAACCACAATAGGGACTGATTGATCAACTTGGAACTAGTATTTTAATCTTACCGAGCAAACCAAAGGTGAGTTCATTCCTCTTGAGCATGCGTCCCGGTGGTTGGGACATTCTTTGGGTATCCCTGAGAGGGATTGTATTTGGGTAAATCATGGGTATTCCTGAGAGGAATATGTCTTTTGGGTAATTCTAGAATGTTGGATAATATACTCATCCTATCACCATTAAAGTCCCTCCGTGTTGTTTGGTTACCTCAGAGGTAACAAGGTATTAGTTGGTAGCGCTACTTAGGTTTGGCACCCTCACCCCGTACCTGAGAGGACGGGTGTGAACTAATGACCTAGTCATGACTAATGCTTTGATAAGAGCATTGGAGAAAGGGCAATGTAAATCAGGAGTCGTCTTGTATTCGGGGTATTATCAACATTATATTCAATGAACTGAACTAAACACTTGGTAACTAATGTTTTCACAAACTTTGAACTCACCAGCGTTGTCTGATACACTTGTTGCATGCTCACAAGTCGTTAGATGTCTTGGATTGGAACTTGCTATCTGGTGTAGCTGGAGTGGTCATGGGTCGACTGGAGGGATTCATGTGATTGAATTATTGATATTATACTTTGGTTTTGAAACAGTTTAACTTTGGTTTACTATTTGCTTCCGCTGAACATGTTGGTTTTTATTTAAACTTATTGTTGATACTTTTTATTAATAAGTGACGATTTCATTTAGAAACTTGTATGGGTTCAATGTAATTAGTGGCTCGTTGTTGGTACGTCACGCGCCTAGCAGAGGCATTCCCTAGGTGGTATTTTGGGGGTGTGACAGATTGGTATCAGAGCCACTGGTTATAGTGAACTTGGTTTTAAAACGTTTTCATAAAACCAGACTATAACCGAACAGTTTCAAAATCGACCATGACACTCAGCTCCAGACTGCAAGGTTCGTTTCTCGTTTACTATTGCATAGTATAACTAGTGTACACTTATGTATGACATTACACGTGAATGCACACTTCACACTGTAGTACGAGTCCTTATGTTACCAACCCCTGTTATGTGAACTGCTAGTGTGACACTACCCTTCGACTATTGTGACTCGTAATCATGTGATACCTTTCGTCTTGCTAGTTGAATGTGGGGGGAAACCTTTAGCGCAAATTAAGAGGCACTGAGATGAGCATGCAAATTTCCTTATTATTATGGGTGCACACATAATAATAACGTGAGGTGCATGTGAGTCCCAGTGAGGCTTAACGAGTGCGAGAAGGGTTCTGCCCTATTGTTTGGTGTAAACTATGTAGTTGTAGATGTCAACGTGATATTTAACTCCTGCCTTAGCTCGATCCTTAAACTTGTTCCCTCTCCTTATATAGAATCATGAGTGGACGAGGCCATGGACGTGGACACATTGCTATGACTCAGGCTGAGTTGACAAATCTGATCAACACCCGTGTGGCTGAGGCATTAGCAGCCTACCAAGCTGGTACGATATGTGCCAAATTATCTTTAATCTTGTGTCGCGTACACAAATCTTACCCTTGTGTTGTATTTCCTTTCGTCCATTAGGTCAGCCAGCGAATCAGAATCAAAACCATCCACCTGCTTGCACTTTCAAGACGTTTATGGATTGTAAGCCACAGACCTTCAGTGGGACTGAAGGGGCTGTGGGGCTACTTCAATGGTTCGAGAAAGCTGAGTCAGTGTTCGCTATGTGTAATTGTCCCGTGGGGGACCGTGTGAAGTATGCTACAGGCACTTTGGAGGATGGTGCCTTAACTTGGTGGAATGCCCAGGTGCAGATGTTGGGCATCGAGATGGCTAATGCAACGACTTGGGATGATTTTAAGGAGTTGATGCGAGAAGAGTAATGTCCTCGTGATGAGATTCAGAAGCTTGAGAATGAGTACTACGATTTGCAGATGGAAGGATCCGAGATCGAGGCTTACACGAAACGATCTCATGAACTAGCAATTTTGTGCCCTAACCTGTCTCGACCTCCACATCGACGAATTGAGTTGTATCTCAAGGGCCTAGCATCAGCTGTAAAGGGTTATGTCACTACTGCAAACCTAAACAATCTGCCCCAAATCAACCGTTTGGCACATAAGATTACCGATCAAGAGGTCGAGTGTGGCTCATTGCCGCCTCGTAAATATGCTACTACTACTGCTGCTACAGCTACCACAACTGCTAGTGATAACAAGCGCAAATGGAATGATGCTGACAAAGCAACCAGTGCCAATCAATCTCAGAAAAGGCCAGACAACAGTACCAACCGAGGTTTTAGCCAGTCACCTTCTATGAATCAGAATCAGAGCAACAATTCAAATCAGGGTTCCTACTCGGGAAAGCTACCAAAGTGTAATAAGTGTATGTTCCACCATCGCGGGTCGTGCACCCGGGTATGTCACAGGTGCAACAAAGTGGGTCATATGGCCAAAGATTGTAGGGTCTGGCTTCCAAAACAGCCTCAGCAGCAGCAGCAGTCGCAGCAACAAGAGAGGCAGCAGCCTCAACAGAATCAAGGAAATTGTAAGGGTTGTTTTCAGTGTGGTGATGAGGGTCTTTTAAGCAGGATTGCCCTCAGCTTAATCAGAATGCTGGTAACAACAACAATGCTGGGAACAACAATAATGGGAACAATGGTGGGAACGGGGTACGTGGTAGAGTATTTACTATTGGCGCTGGGGAAGCTCGCAATGATGGCAATGTGGTGACCGGTATGTTTTTTGTGAATGGTCTTTTTGCTTCTGTTTTATTTGACTCTGGTGTCGATTGGAGTTATGTGTCTTTGGGGTTCAGTCGTCAGTTAGGGTTGACCCCCACACCTCTTGTAAATAAGCATGTAGTAGAATTAGCTGATGGTAAATTGACTGAAGCTTCTCATGTTCTGTTTGGTTGTAAACTTGATCTCATGGGTCAAGTGTTCGACGTTGACCTACTCCCCGTTACCCTTGGAAGCTTTGATGTGGTCATTGGCATGGACTGGTTGTCCAAGAATCAAGCGGAAATTCTCTGTAAAGAGAAAATCGTGCGTATCCCTCTCCCTAGCGGAGAATCTTTATCGGTTCAGGGTCATCGTAGTGGTGCTATGGTTAGTATTATCTCAGCGATGAAGGCTCAGAAGTGTCTGCGTAAGGGCTACCCTGCTATTTTAGCTCTTGTTACTGATTCGCAATCTGATGAGAGAAGGATCGAGGACCTTCCAGTTGTTCGTGAGTTTCCTGATGTGTTTCCTGAAGAGCTTCTTGGTTTACCTCCGCATCGTCAGGTAGAATTTCAGATTGACCTCACGCCAGGATCAGCCCCGATTGCTCGTGCTCCTTACCGTCTCGCGCCAGGAAAGTTGCAGGAGTTGTCAAACCAACTCCAAGAGCTGTTGGATAAAGGTTTTATCCGACCCAGCTCTTCGCCTTGGGGAGCCCCAGTACTGTTTGTGAAGAAGAAGGATGGGTCCTTTCGGATGTGTATAGATTATCGTGAACTCAACAAGGTGACAGTCAAGAACCGCTATCCCTTACCACGTATCGATGATCTGTTTGACCAGTTGCAAGGGTCAAGTTTTTATTCCAAGATCGACTTAAGGTCGGGCTATCATCAGGTACGAGTCCGAGAGGAGGATGTTCCCAGAACAGCTTTGCGAACGCAGTATGGCCACTATGAGTTTTTGGTTATGCCGTTTGGGTTGACTAACGCACCAGCGGGCTTCATGGATCTCATGAACCGTGTGTGTAAACCGTACCTCGACGATTTTGTTATTGTGTTCATCGACGACATCTTGATTTACTCCAAGAGCAAGGAAGACCACGAGCGACATTTACGTCTCATCTTAGAGCTCCTGAGGAAGGAGCAGCTCTACGTGAAGTTCTCTAAGTGTGATTTCTGGATTTGGGAAGTACACTTTCTTGGGCATATTGTTAACGAAATGGGGATACACGTGGATCCTGCTAAGATCAATGCTATTAGGAATTGGGTGGCACCAAAGAATCCTTTGGAGGTGCGACAATTTCTTGGCCTTGCGGGATACTATCGTCGGTTTATTCAGGATTTCTCGAAGATCGCTCAACCTCTCACTTTCTTCACGTAGAAAAATGTTGTTTACTCTTGGGGAACGAAACAGGAAGACGTGTTCCAACTCTTGAAGCAGAAACTCTGTAGCGCGCCGATTTTATCTCTACCTGAAGGAACGGAGGATTTTCTGGTATATTGTGATGCTTCCATTCAGGGTCTCGGTTGCGTGTTGATGCAATGCGAGAAGGTGATAGCCTACGCCTCGCGACAGTTGAAGGTCCACGAAAGAAATTATACGACACACGACTTAGAATTGGGAGTCGTGGTGTTTGCGCTCAAAATCTGGATGCACTACCTGTACGGTACTAAATGCACTAATTATACCGACCACAGGAGCCTTTAGCATATTTTCGACCAGAAGGATTTGAATATGCGACAACGTCGCAGGGTAGAACTTTTAAACGACTATGACAATGCAATCAAGTACCATCCGGGAAAGGCTAACGTTGTAGCGGATGCTCTCAGCCGAAAGGAATCGAAACCCAAACGTGTTCGCACCTTGCAGCTCACTGTTCACTCAAATCTTCCTGATCAGATCCGTTCGGCTCTGACAGAAGTGTTGAAGGAAGAAAACTATGAAGCTGAATACTTACGGGGCATGGAAAAACGACTTATAAAGAGATCTGATGGTATTCTCTACTGCATGGAACGGATATGGATTCCGTTGTTTGGTGACCTTAGAGGTCTTATGATGGACGTAGCACACAAGTCTCGATACTCTGCTCATCCAGGTTTAGATAAGATGTATCAGGACCTCAAAGTTTTGTATTGGTGGCCGAAGATGAAAGCTGACATCGCGAAAGTCAAGGTGGAGTATCAGAAACCCTCGGGTCTGCTTCAACAACCAGAGATACCCATGTGGAAATGGGAGCAGATTGCTATGGATTTCGTCACTGGGTTACCGAGAACGCAAAACAGAAACAATACCATCTGGGTGATCGTTGACCGCATCACGAAATCTGCGCACTTCCTTGCGATCAAGGAAACGGATAAGTTTTCTCAACTCACTGCTGTTTATCTGAAAGAAGTGGTTTCTAGGAACGGGGTGCCAACCTCTATTATCTCTGACCGTGATCCGCGTTTCATCTCTGATTTGTGGCAGTCTATGCATAAATCATTCGGTTCACATCTCGACATGAGTACTGCTTATCACCCACAAACGGATGGTCAGAGTGAGCGCACCATTCAGACACTTGAAGACATGCTACGGGCATGTGTGATTGACTTTGGCAAAGGCTAGGAGAGACATTTGGTGTTGATAGAGTTCTCGTACAACAACAGCTACAACACTAGTATTCAGGCAGCCCCGTTCGAAGCATTGTATGGGCGGAAATGCCGTTCGCTTCTCTGTTGGGCTGAGGTGGGTGACAGCCAGATGACGGGTCCTAAGCTTGTACTTGAAACTTCAGAAAAGATTGTTCAGATCAGTAACCATATGGCGGTAGCGCGTAACCATCAGAAAAGCTACGCTGATAAGCGTAGGAAACCATTAGAGTTCGCCGTAGGTGATCGGGATATGTAGAAAGTTTCACCATGGAAGGCTGTTGTACGCTTTCGGAAGCACGGCAAGCTCAATCCGCGTTACGTTGGACCATTTAAAATCCTGGAGCTGATCGGTAAGGTAGCTTACAAGCTTGAGCTACCTGCTGAGTTGGGGAATGTTCACGATGTCTTTCATGTTTCGCAATTGAAGAAGTGTTTGTCAGATGAAACACTGGTCGTGCTGTTCCAAGAGTTGAAGATCGACGACAAGTTGCAGTTTGTCGAAGAACCTATACAGATCATGGACCGGGAGGTCAAGGTGCGTAAACATAGTCGTATCTCGATCGTGAGAGTTCGTTGGAACTCAAGACGTGGACCGGAGTTCACGTGGGAGCTGGAGGATCAGATGAAGCTCAAATATCCTTAACTTTTTCCTGATGACCAATCTAATTCTGGTACTACTTGTGACAACTCGAGATTCCAAGATTCCATCTTCACGCTAATTGCACGTTAATTGTTTAGTCGTTTGCTTACACGACTTGTTTGCCTTGTAACTGTACATATTTGATATATGTGGAAACGTTATGTAATTATTGTATTGATATGATTGGTGATATAACATTAACCTGTTTGAATAGTGAAAAACCTTAAATTATGTCACTGGGAATGAACTCGACGAAACCCATGGGTTTCGCCATATATACTTCGACGAAACTGAAGGTTTCGCCATAACCCTCGTTTCGCCGGCCCAGGTTTCTCTGCGGCCCAGAAAGGCCCAACACGTTATATCATACGTATATTAGGATATAGGTTATGCAAAGGCATCAATTATCAATTCTCAAACCCCTAGAGCTCCTACCTCCCTATTTTCTGTGCACCCGACAGCAACCCCCGTATCTCTCTCGAAACCCTCACTAATTTCATCACGTAACTAGTAAGTATATGGTCAAATCGTTATTATGATGGATTACTTGCCTTGATTTGAATGCTTAGATTGTTACTGCTCTGTATGTTTCGAATAGGGTTTCATGATTTGGATGGTTGATGATGATTATCATGTTGCGTAGATTAAAACCTTGTAAATCTTGCATGTTGCCGTTGACAGTTAGGTTAAAGGATGCTTGCATAGCGTCTGGTTATGCTAATTAGATCATAACCATATGATAATTCCTGATAACAAAGAACTAGTAGACCTAAGGGAATATTGATTATATGTAATGATTGTGTAGGTTGAAGGAATGTTTAGCAAACTGTTATGTATAGGACACGGGCTACATATATGATGTTCAATGATTTCTGTGTTGCATGATTTATGTGTTGTATGATGACTGCATGATCGATGATTGTATGAAACGGCTGAAAATGAAATTAGGGTTTTTCTGTGTTTGAAACTGTTACGCGATGTAACAGTTACTTGTCGATGAAACACATGTCGACGAAACCTGAGAGTTTCGTCGATGGGGATTACGATGAAACATGGGAGTTTCGTCAAAGGGGTTCACGACGAAACAAGTATGTTTCGTCAAGCTATTAATCAAGCGCAGTAACGTAATTAACTAGGTTAGTGAAGGCTATGTTAACTGATAAGGATAGTACAAGTAATTGGTAATTGTAAAGCATAGTTGCATGAGCTTGTATAACTGATAAATGTTATGTGTTAGTTGTTACTTACATGTACGTGATGATCTTGACTGTTAGTCGAACTTGGTGAATGTCAACTGATTGTGTGCATGTGCAAACTATAGGCTTTGATTGAATTAATTGTGCACAAGTAATTAAGCATACCGAGGTGAGTTCACAGTTCTAAGGCATGGGATTCCCGGTGGGTTGGGAATGGGATTGAATAACTACGACAGAACATTCACCACTACTAGACTACTTACCACCGTCCTCGGATTGGGAAGGACGCCAGCGCTAAACCTACGTACACGCTACGTACCACCGTCCTCGGACTGGGAAGGACGCCAGCGCTAAACCTACGTACTCGCTACGTACCACCGTCCTCGGATTGGGAAGGACGCCTGCGCAAAACCTACGTATTCTCTTACGTACCTCTGTCCTCGGATTGGGAAGGACACCTTTAGATACAACTAGTCTAGTGAATTACAACATGGGAAGCCCCCACTAAATATCGTGAAAAGGTTTGGGAAACAAGGATACCGGTTAACACATGGTTATGAAACAAACTTACGATTTCTGAAACGAACTCAATAACTGAACAAACAACTGTGAACTCGCTCAACTTTGTTGTTGACTCGTTGTTACATGCCTTGCAGGTCGTTAGGTACTTCTGGATCTTGCACGGGGAGGCGTGATCGTTGTGGGATATGGACTGTTATGTCCTACACTTAACATTTGAACGTTAAACTATGTTTTGGTTATTTACACATTTCTATGCTTCCGCTGATTTCTTAAACATGTTTGGTTTATTTTGAAACACCAATTATATTGGGTTTGGTTTTTATTTACTTAATGGTAGTGTTCAATATGATTGGTGGCTTGATCCTGGTCAGTCACGCCTCCAAGCGGTGATACTCCGCATGTGGATTTTGGGGGTGTGACAGATTGGTATCAGAGCCATTGGTTATAGTGAACTTGGTTTTAATAAGGGAAAAGTTTTTGTTAAAACCAGACTATAACCTGTACAGTGCTCAACGGTCCACAACGACGCCTCGCTCCACGTGCAAGACTCAACACTATAGGTGATATGATTTGTGTTTATATTGCCTACTTGCTAGTTACATAGAACTTTGCTCATGATATGTTTAGATGAACGTAACAACTATTGTTTGAAAACACATGTGTGCATACTCTCTTCTGTCATCGCACTTTCGCGAACCCTTCTCACCTATGTTTCCTTTGATATGAAGATCATGAGTGGACGCGTTAACCTAACCCAAGCCCAGTTGACGGCTTTAATCAACGAACAAGTTGCTGCGGTACTTGCAGCCGCTCAGGCAGGAGGTATACCCTGTAGTCGCAACTCACTCTAGGATCTTTAGATCCTACCCTCATAACCCAACTCTTGTGAATTAACTTTGTCATGTTCTTATACACGCAACAGGTCAGCATGCTCAGCCGCCTGTGTGCACGTTCAAGACTTTTATGGACTGTCGTCCTAGTACTTTCAGTGGCACTGAAGGGGCCGTTGGACTCCTCCACTAGTTCGAGAAGCTCAAATCGGTCTTCGAAATGTGTGAATGCCCTGAGGCACGTATGGTGAAGTATGCCACTTGTACTCTCGAAGGCGTTGCGTTGACTTGGTGGAACGCGCAAGTTCAAATGTTAGGGCTGGCAGCTGCTAACGCCACCCCATGGAACGACTTCAAGGAACTGATCAAGCGAGAATACTGTAATCATGAAGACATCCACAAGCTGGAAGTGGAGTTCTTTAACCTGAAGATGACGGGGTCAGAGATAGAGGCGTATACGAAGCGATCCAACGAACTGGCAGTGTTATGTCCAACTATGGTGGATCCTCCCATCAAGCGTATCGAACTGTACCTCAAAGGCTTAGTACCAGAGATTCAAAGCGATGTGACTTCTGCTAACCTTGCTACCATCCAGGATGTTACTCGTCTGGCTCATCGTCTCACAGACCAGGCAGTGGAACAGAACAAGCTGCCTAAGCGTATAGGTGCTACTGCTACTACTACTTCTGCTATTCCCAGTGACAACAAACGAAAATGGGATGGAGCCTCCAGCAAGGTTTCGGCTACAGTTCAGTCCCAGGCGCAGCAGCGAAAGATTGATGACTACCAGAGTCCTGGTCAGCAATCTTCTGGTAGTCAAGGGCAGGGTGGATATCGAGGAAACCACCCAAAATGCAACAAGTGCAACAGGCACCACAGTGGTCAGTGCAACAAGGGACGTTGTCAGAGGTGTCTCAAGATGGGTCATGAAGCCAAGGATTGCAGGAGCTCACGACCTGCAAATCAGAATCATCAGCAGCAACAGCAAGCACCGCAGAATCAGCAACAGCAACAGGGAAACATGGGATGCTTTCAGTGTGGCGCTGAAGGTCACTTCAAGAGACACTGCCCGCAGTTAAATCAGAATCAGAATCAGAACCACAACCGAGGAAACGGGAATAATAATGGGGGCAACAATGGGGGAAACAATAATGGCAACGGTGCCAGGGGTCGAGTGTTCATGCTTGGTTAGGGTGACGCAAGGAATGATCCTAACGTAGTGATGGGTAAGTTCCTTCTCGACGACTTTTATGTTACTGTTTTATTTGATTCGGGTGCTGATACCAGTTATGTGTCTCTAAAAGTTAGTCAAATGCTCAAGCGCACACCAACACTTATGAACACCAAGCACATAGTAGAGTTAGCAAATGGTAAAAGCCTAGAGGCCACACATATAATTAAGGGTTGTAACCTCGTTTTAGCGGGTCAGATCTTCTCCATCAATCTTATTCCTATAGTTCTGGGTAGTTTCGACATCGTTATTAGGATGGATTGGTTATCCCAACAGCTAGCAGAGATCCTGTGCAAGGAAAAGATTGTTCGTATTCCCCGTTCTAGTAAAGACCCTCTCGAAATTCAAGGCAACAAGAGTTGTGCTGTGGTGGGCATCATCTCCTTTCTCAAGGCCCAGAAGTGTTTGCGAAAGGGCCACACTGCTATTTTAGCACTTGTTACTGACGCATCATCAAAAGAGAAGAAAATAGAGGATATTCCAGTAGTACGTGACTTTCCTCAAGTGTTTCCTGAGGAATTACCTGGTCTTCCGCCTCATTGCCAGGTCGAATTTCAAATCGAGCTAGCTCCTGGAGCAGCACCAATAGCTCGTGCACCGTACCGCTTAGCTCCATCAGAATTGGAAGAACTATTTACACAACTGCAAGAGCTCTTGAACAAGGGTTTCATACGTCCTAGCTCTTCGCCCTGGGAGCACCAGTATTATTTGTAAAGAAGAAAGACGGTACCTTCAGGATGTGCATTGACTACCGTGAGCTCAACAAGGTGACCATAAAGAATCGTTATCCTCTCCCGCGCATTGATGACTTATTCGACCAGCTGCAAGGGTCGAGCTACTACTACAAGATTGATCTGAGATCGGGTTACCATTAACTGAGAGTCTGAGATGAGGATATCTCTAAGACAGCATTCAGAACTCGTTACGGCCATTACGAGTTTCTGGTTATGCCTTTCGGATTGACGAACGCACCGGCAGTCTTCATGGATCTTATGAATAGAGTGTGCAAACCTTACCTGGATAAGTTTGTTATTGTTTTCATCGACGACATCCTGATCTACTCTAAGAGTCAGGAGGAACACGAGCAACATTTGCGGCTTATCTTGGAACTTCTTCGAACAGAGCAACTGTATGCAAAGTTCTCGAAATGCGACTTCTGGCTTCGTGAAGTCCATTTCCTAGGCCACGTGGTAAACAAGGATGGGATTCATGTTGATCCATCCAAGGTAGACTCGATCAAGAACTGGCCTGCACCCCATACACCAACAGAAATTCGCCAATTCTTTGGTTTGGCGGGCTACTACAGAAGGTTCATCAAAGAATTTTCCAAGATTGCGCAGCCGCTTACTTTGCTAACTCAGAAGGGTGTCACCTATCGTTGGGGTGATGCTCAAGAATCAGCGTTCCAACGTTTAAAGAATAGACTTTGTAGCGCACCTATTCTTTCATTGCCAGAGGGCACAGACGATTTCGTGGTTTATTGTGACGCGTTAATTCAGGGTCTTGGGTGTGTATTGATGCAACGGGATAAAGGCATTGCTTACGCCTCACGCCAACTTAAGATTCATGAAAGAAATTACACCACACACGACTTGGAGCTGGGAGCTGTTATTTTCGCTCTTAAGATATGGAGACATTACCTGTACGGTACCAAGTGCACCATTTACACCGATCACAGGAGTCTCGAGCATATCTTCAAACAGAAGGAGTTGAACATGCGACAACGTCGATGGGTCGAGCTATTGAATGATTACGAATGTGCCATCAAATACCATCCGGGCAAAGCCAATGTTGTGGCCGACGCCCTCAGTCGAAAGGATACTATGCCTAAGCGTGTGCGAGCATTACAACTCACCATTCAATCTAGTCTTCCTTTCCAGATACGAGATGCTCAGGTAGAAGCATTGAAACCAGAAAACGTCAGGGCTGAAGCCCTACGCGGCTCAAGGCAACGGTTAGAACAAAAGGGAGACGACGCCTACTACGTTACAGGATGCATCTGGGTCCCACTCTATGGCAATTTATGAGAACTGGTGATGGATGAAGCACATAAGTCTCGTTACTCAGTACATCCTGGTTCGGATAAGATGTACCACGATCTCAGAACTACGTATTGGTGGCCTAGCATGAAAACTCACATAGCAACTTACGTTAGCAAGTGTTTGACTTGTGCGAGAGTCAAGACTGAATATCAGAAACCATCGGGCCTACTCCAACAACCAGAGATACCACAATGGAAATAGGAGCAAATTTCCATGGATTTCGTTACTGGCCTGCCTAGATCTCAACGTGGAAATGATACCATTTGGGTGAACGTGGATCGACTCACAAAGTCTGCACAATTTTTGGCTATCAAGGAAACGGATAAGTTCTCCACTTTAGCAGACGTTTATCTAAAGGAAGTGGTTTCGAGGCATGGGGTACCAACCTCCATTATTTCCGATCGTGATGCACGTTTTACTTCTGAATTGTGGCAAGCTATGCACAAATCCTTTGGCTCACGTTTAGACATGAGCACAACATACCACCCGCAAACGGATGGGCAGTCTGAGCGCACCATCCAAACCCTTGAAGACATGCTTAGGGCATGTGTGATCGACATTGGTAACGGCTGGGAAAAACATCTACCGTTAGTGGAATTCTCATATAATAACAGCTACCACACCAGTATCCAAGCCGCTCCGTTTGAGGCATTGTACGGACGTAAATGCCGATCACCTCTTTGTTGGGCAGAAGTTGGTGACAGCCACATCACGGGTCCAGAACTTGTAGTAGACACAACGGAAAGGATTGCACAAATACGACAACGAATGGCGGCAGCTCGTGACCGTTAGAAAAGCTACGCTGATAAGCGCAGGAAACCACTCGAGTTTAAGGTTGGGGATCGAGTGCTACTCAAAGTCTCACCATGGAAAGGTGTAGTTCGTTTTGGCAAACGAGGAAAACTCAATCCACGTTATCTCGATCGTGAGAGTTCGTTGGAACTCAAGACGTGGACCGGAGTTCACGTGGGAGCTGGAGGATCAGATGAAGCTCAAATATCCTTAACTTTTTCCTGATGACCAATCTAATTCTGGTACTACTTGTGACAACTCGAGTTTCCAAGATTCCATCTTCACGCTAATTGTACGTTAATTGTTTAGTTGTTTGCTTACACGACTTGTTTGCCTTGTAACTGTACATATTTGATATATGTGGAAACGTTATGTGATTATTGTATTGATATGATTGGTGATATAACATTAACCTGTTTGAATAGTGAAAAACCTTAAATTATGTCACTGGGAATGAACTCGATGAAACCCATGGGTTTCGCCATATATACTTCGACGAAACTGAAGGTTTCGCCATAACCCTCGTTTTGCCGGCCCAGGTTTCTCTGCGGCCCAGAAAGGCCCAACATGTTATATCATACGTATATTAGGATATAGGTTACTTAAAGGCATCACTTATCAATTCTCAAACCCTAGAGCTCCTACCTCCCTATTTTCTGTGCACCCGACGGCAACCCCCGTCTCTTTCGAAGCCCTCACTAATTTCATCACGTAACCAGTAAGTATATGGTCAAATCGTTATTATGATGGATTACTTGTCTTGATTTGAATGCTTAGATTGTTACTGCTCTGTATGTTTCGAATTGGGTTTCATGATTTGGATGGTTGATGATGATTATCATGTTGCGTAGATTAAAACCTTGTAAATCTTGCATGTTGCTGTTGACAGTTAGGTTAAAGGATGCTAACATAGCGTCTGGTTATGCTAATTAGATCATAACCATATGATGATTCCTGATAACAAAGAAATAGTAGACCTAAGGGAATATTGATTATATGTAATGATTGTGTAGGTTGAAGGAATGTTTAGCAAACTGTTATATATAGGACACGGGCTACATATATGATGTTCAATGATTTCTGTGTTGTATGATGACTGCATGATCGATGATTGTATGAAATGGCTGAAAATGAAATTAGGGTTTTTCTGTGTTTGAAACTGTTACGCGACGTAACAGTTGCTTGTCGACGAAACACATGTCGACGAAACCTGAGAGTTTCGTCGATGGGGATTACGACGAAACATGGGAGTTTCGTCAAAGGGGTTCACGACGAAACAAGTATGTTTCGTCAAGCTATTAATCAAGCGCAGTAACGTAATTAACTAGGTTAGTGAAGGCTATGTTAACTGATAAGGATAGTAGAAGTAACTGGTAATTGTAAAGCATAGTTGCATGAGCTTGTATAACTGATAAATGTTATGTGTTAGTTGTTACTTGCATGTACGTGATGATCTTGACTGTTAGTCGAACTTGGTGAATGTCAACTGATTGTGTGCATGTGCAAACTATAGACTTTGATTGAATTAATTGTGCAAAAGTAATTAAGCATACCGAGCAAACCGAGGTGAGTTCACAGTTCTAAGGCATGGGATTCCCGGTGGGTTGGGAATGGGATTGAATAACTACGACAGAACTCGTACATTCACCACTACTAGACTACTTACCACCGTCCTCGGATTGGGAAGGACGCCAGCGCTAAACCTACGTACACGCTACGTACCACCGTCCTCGGATTGGGAAGGACGCCAGCGCTAAACCTACGTACTCGCTACGTACCACCGTCCTCGGATTGGGAAGGACGCCTGCGCAAAACCTACGTATTCTCTTACGTACCTCTGTCCTCGGATTGGGAAGGACACCTTTAGATACAACTAGTCTAGTGAATTACAACATGGGAAGCCCCCACTAAATATCGTGAAAAGGTTTGGGAAACAAGGATACCGGTTAACACATGGTTATGAAACAAACTTACGATTTTTGAAACGAACTCAATAACTGAACAAACAACTGTGAACTCGCTCAACTTTGTTGTTGACTCGTTGTTACATGCCTTGCAGGTCGTTAGGTACTTCTGGAGCTTGCACGGGGAGGCGTGATCGTTGTGGGATATGGACTGTTATGTCCTACACTTAACATTTGAACGTTAAACTATGTTTTGGTTATTTACACATTTCTATGCTTCCGCTGATTTCTTAAACATTTTGGTTTATTTTGAAACACAAATTATATTGGGTTTGGTTTTTATTTACTTAATGGTATTGTTCAATATGATTGGTGGCTTGATCCTGGTCAGTCACGCCTCCAAGCGATGATACTCCGCATGTTGATTTTGGGGGTGTGACACTACTGGTGAATTTCGGGACGAAATTCCGCTTCAAGTTGGGGATGATGTGGCACCTGGGGAAAATCTGCAGCAACCTTAACTTATCACTTCACTCCCTTATGATTACTTGTCAAATTTCGGGACGAAATTTCTTTCAAGTTGGGGATGATGTGACAACCCGAACTTTCAAGGTCAGTAACGTCCTATCTTACGATCTTTATTTCTCGTTATCTTTCTCTAATGTGTTAAAACGTTCTGTTCTATGATAACTCTGTTAATATAAACGTAGAATGACTCGGTTAAGTAACGTAGAGTGACTCCGTTAATCTTGGGCCGCACATGTAGTGGGCTACTTATTCACATTCTAAATAACCCAAATTTCGGATCAATCTGCCCGAGCCCAACCTTGCATACATGGATATACGCGGCCCAGTCCTTGTAGCCCAAAGCATGTCATGACCGGCCCACAACGACTTAGGTTTTGGCTTTATAACTTGAATATACTATGTACGTAACCTCTTTTCATATCTCACAATTACAACATACCAAACCCTACTCCTTACTTGTTGTGTGACAGCAGAAGATAAGACCCCCCCCCCTCGAGGCATCATCCCATCTATTCGATTTTGTGGTTAGTATTTACTTATTGCTTTATTGTGATTGTTGAGTTCATCTAGGTAACATATGTGCAACATAACATGAATATAATATGATCAAGAACTATGAGCATGAGTTGATGTCATCTTGACCAATATACACGTGAGTCAAATTATGAGTTTGTGGATAACAGTGTGGTTTAGTTGGGCATATACGTATGGTAACATGTCTAGGCATAGTATGCTTATAATTATGAATTAATAATCAATGATTTCGTATGATAGCATGGTTATAGATGTGATGTAATAATATGTTGATTGATCTTTATGAACGATGATGTTGTGTAATTGTGATCTGAACGTGTAGTATGGGTCATATATATTGCACAAGTTAATGCAAATCAATAAGTGTTAAAGGGTAACCACTTGACATGTTAGGAATTACATTGACAAAGTTGACTGATTTAAAGATGGTTAGGATTATGTGATATCAATTGTATGATAAACGTGTTAGATTTATTGGTTGTAAAAGGAAAGGTGCTAATAATCTTGAATGTGGTTTGCATAAACTCTAGTTCAATTGTAACAGCTAGCCAATTAACTGTGAAAAAAATACATGTTTAGACTTGGGCCGGATGTAGAGGGATAGAGTAAATAGGGAGCCCACTTGAACTGAATTTGGGCCACAAGTGTAGCGAACTGTCGTGGGCCTGGGCTGTGTTTGGGCAGCGGGTTCATGCTTCGGCCGAACTAACTTTGGGCCGGCATTGTTTGAGTCACATATGATAACAATTGGGCCAGGGAATCGATGCACACTCTTAGGGTAACACATTTCGAGTTGGGCTGGGTGGTGTAACAGATCACCGAATGCGGTTGGGCCCAACATCAACTGGGCCGCACAGATATGAGTTAAATTGATTACCAAATGTGAAAGTGAGACGCGAGTGGATTATGTGAAGCGTGTGTGACTCGAATGTTAATTATGTGACTATATGATGAGTGATACACTATATGCAATCTGTATCATGCGTGGCTTGATAGAATGAGATTCTAACTGTTAGTGGTAACCACAATAGGGACTGATTGATCAACTTGGAACATGTATTTTAATCTTACCGAGCAAACCAAAGGTGAGTTCATTCCTCTTGAGCATGCGTCTCGGTGGTTGGGACAGTCTTTGGGTATCCCTGAGAGAGATTGGTTTTGGGTAAATCATGGGTTTTCCTGAGAGGAATATGTCTTTTGAGTAAATCTAGAATGTTGGATAATATACTCATCCTATCCCCATTAAAGTCCCTCCATGTTGTTTGGTTACCTGAGAGGTAACAAGGTATTAGTTGGTAGTGCTACTTAGGTTTGGCACCCTCACCCCGTACCTGAGAGGACGGGTGTGAACTAATGACCTAGTCGTGACCAATGCTTTGATAGGAGCATTGGAGAAAGGGCAATGTAAATCAGGAGCCATCTTGTATTCGGGGTATTATCAACATTATATTCAATGAACTGAACTAAACACTTAACTAACGTTTTCACAAACTATGAACTCACCAGTGTTGTCTGATACACTTGTTGCATGCTCGCAGGTCGTTAGATGTCTTGGATTGGAACTTGCTGTCTGGTGTAGCTGGAGTGGTCATGGGTCGACTGGAGGGATTCATGTGATTGAATTATTAATATTATACTTTGGTTTTGAAACAGTTTAACTTTGGTTTACTATTTGCTTCCGCTGAACATGTTGGTTTTTATTTAAACTTATTGTTGATACTTTTTATTAATAAGTGACGATTTCATTTAGAAACTTGTATGGGTTCAATGTAATTAGTGGCTTGTTGTTGGTACGTCACGCGCCTAGCAGGGACATTCCCTAGGTGGTATTTTAGGGGTGTGACAGATATGAATGGTGTAAATCTTTTATTTTATAGAGACAATAAAATAACGCCAAGACACCATGGAAAAATGATAAGGAAGTTTCACCTTCAACATAAGAAACTATTTATTAAAGTCATTAATACAAAACCAAATAAAAAGTGCGAAAAGATTAAATATCAAAAGTATTACACTAAATGCTTGTCTTCACCAAGTGATGTAAGAGACCTGGGCAAACATGGTCTTTGATTGTCAAGAACTCTTACTATCAATCTTGGATCCCGAAACTACTACACACACTCTATGATGGATGATGGATGATGGTGGTGAATGTGGGTTGTATTGGTGGTGGAGTGTGGGTGAAGGGGGAGAGAGGTGGTTTGCCAAGGGATGCCTTTGAAGTGAACCAAGCACCCCTATTTATAGCCTGCACAGAAGCCCGGACACGGCCCCGTGTCCATTGGGCACGGCCCCGTTGTTTTGGTCAAAAATTACCTAAGCAATTTAGTGATCAAATTAGTTAAGTGAGGTAGTGTGCTAAGAATGTGTATCGAAAATATTCTGAATTAGTTGTTTGCAAAAGACAGTTTTCAGGATATAGCTCAGGATATCGAGCTATATCTATGATCAAACAATGAGCAGAAAGTAAAAGGTGACACGAGATGTACGAGGAAAGCCCTTGATCAATCTAGATCGCCGGCACAAAACCTCGGGAGCTGACAATTGCAGCTGCCTTGTTCTTCTTATTACTTCAAATGTCAGGATACAGTGCAGGATATTGACCAGATCGCTACTAAGTGTTACAATGTTTTTCAGAAAGTGAGAGTTGCGAGAGAGAGTAGAAGAGCTCGAGAGCAGTGAGTGTGATATCCTATTTGATCTGGTTTATCCGTCTATTTATAGCTATGAAATAAAAACAAAATCTCCTATAATTGTGGGATACCAGCGAATATTCCCTAGTTAACGTTGGAGACCAAGTAAAGCGGCCTCAACGTCTTTCTTCGAACAACTTGGACCGAGTCTTCAGGGGAAGAGGTCTTCATGAACGTTGCAAACTTGAGCTCGTACTCCTGCACATAATCCGTTAGTAATCCTCAGGATACCTTATCAGGATGTTACCAATATCCTAAGTCAGTATCCTGAGTATGAATATATATTATGCAATCAAGATATAATTCAAGATACCATCCAGGATATGGGCTTAGAATTTCAACCATAACAATTGTCCCCAAAAATGTTACCGTTAAGGATTCTGAGTCCTAACGATTACATTTTTACGTATTCCAAGGTAATTATGAGATAGGACCTTGATATGACAACTTGTAATCGTTCAGCCTATATTTACTCATTACTTCCCTGTAACTTCTCATCCTCATCTTCATTTATCCTTCATCAAAAAAGTAAAAGGTAAAATCCTCTCTTTCATCTCCATCTTCTTTCCCTTCTATTCTGCACAGTATTCCGGCGATCGTATGGCGAGGCAAACAAGATCCAGCTCCGGTGACTCCGCCCCTTCGTTTATTCACCAGAATATTCTCCAAGATCCGGAGAAAGAAATATGCTCCTTTGACAACGCTCATTTGTCAGCTCTCAAAACATCCGACATCTTCCCAAAGGGAACAGTATTCCGGCCGTTTGATAGGGAAATCCGATCGGAGATGGTTTCCGATGAGTGGCTGTATTTTAATGCTTTTCCTTTTACCTTAGGGCTACAATTCCCGTTTCCTGACTTTATTATTGAGTTCTTTAACATCACAAAAATCTGCTTCAGTCAAACAATGCCAATGCTTTGGCGAGTTTTGCTTGTTCTTGATCAAATCAAGAACACCCATGTTCCTGATCTTTCTGTTCATGACCTCCCCTTAGCGTACCGGCTTAGATGCCATGGCTCTTGCCAATTCTTGTTCTACTCCACCTCTAGTGATCCACTGATACTCCGTGCCACCAGGAATGAGGAGGAATGGAAATCCAAGTTTTTCTTTGTAAAAAGAGATTCAATCCCTGGTGGAGCGGATTATCCGGTGAAGTGGTTGAGAAAGGGTAGGATTTAGGGTTTTAGGATGATCTTGTCTTACATCTTGTCTTATATCCTGAACTAACTTCTTTATTTCCATGTATACAGCTGATTTCAGAAAGCTTGCACCTCCTCTAGCCGACTCAAAGAAGAGAATCGATACCATCAGACTTCTTCCAGAAGTTGAAAGAAGTTTCAACCCATTTCCAGCATCTTCAAGCCAACCCTCTAGCTCAAACAAGTCTGGGAAGGATCCTACCCAATATCCTGCATACTTGTTTTGATTTAATATGGTTTAAAAAAGGGTTTTAAGGCTACTCCCTGTGTGCAGACTCCAGCAAAATTCCAATCCTTTTGGACCTCGATGAGCTTGACAGCTATCCCACTCCTGTCAACGTCAAGAAGGAAACTCCTGCCACCACCAGCTCCAAATCGGTCCCGGTTCCTAAGCCCAACCCAAGAACTCGTGCCTCCACCGCCAAGAAGAGGAAGGGTTCCGAGGTCAGTACTTCAGGCTCTGAAGGGTTCTCTTTTGAAGAACTCAGCTTTACTGACTCCTTAGAGCTGATGACATCCTTCCTTAACAAGATAATATCCTGGTACTATATCCTGCGTATATATCCTGATAGAATATCCTGGTTAGTAAGTTTTAACTTATACGTGAATTTTTACTTGCAGTGTAACGCCCCAAAACTCGAATTACTAAATTTGTTAGTGTGACCCCATGTTTAATAAATGGAGTGTAATAACTAGGTTATTACACCTAGTCAAATGTTTAGAAAATCAAACAAGGGAACAAACTAGAGGGACCAAAGATGAACAAGGGGAAAGCTATGTTTTAATTAACAAACCACACACACACAAACACACACATTTCGTGTGTTCTGGAACAATCAGGAGGGCTCCAAAGGAGCCAAACCCTAGTTCTTCAAAAAGCTTCAAATTGAAGGATGAATCAAGGCTTAAATTCATGAATGAACATGGATTAATGATCACTTTCGCAAGGGGATCGTAAGGTATGTCTTAAAAGTTAGATTGGTGATCTTTCACGAAGTGGGTTTTGATGTAAACCGTGAATTTGTATGAAATTGAGAATGGGTGTGTGTTAGAATCATCATATAGAACATGGATTATGCATGGTTTAGGTTAATTTGATGTTTAAGGGTGAAACCCGTTTGTTATGGTGAAGATGATGACATGGGTAAATCATCTATGTCTAAATTCTTGCTTAATATTGATGTATTTTGATTTGTATGATGGATTCTTGTTAGAGGAATTGAAAGAAATATGATACTAGTATGTTTGATGTCTATGCATGTATGATTCATGTTGATTAGAAGGAAGAAATTGATGAATTATGTATGAGATTAGAAGGATATGCATGAACTAGTTGTACGTTATGCTTAAAAGGTGGTACGCACACCAATCGTATGATAAAATGTATATATTGTCGTCCGTATAGTCGATTATGATGTTACGGGTATATAATGATAAATGGAAAGTTAAATTAAATGAACCGTTGACTTCTGAAAGTCAACTGGGTATAAGAAGAATGGTTAGACGTGTTGTCATAATTGTAAGATTAGAGTAAGTTATACGGTGCATGTTAGACTTATGTGTGTTTAATGCGATGACATGATGAATTACATGAGTGCAAACGGATATGGGTATGGTGTCACACCCCGACCACGTATAACATACAAAACGTGGTCCGCCCTAGTGTCACGATCATCATCCTATGCAAAAGCTCCTGAAAACACATGTGAAAATAGGTACGTCAACATAAAAATGCCTGTGAGATGCATAGGTTTTGTGAAAATAGGATTCATGACTTAAGTTTAAGAAAAAGTTGTTTAGTAAAAGTCAGTCATGAACCTTGTAAATTGTTTTGTTTTGTAAGTTATTTAAAAAGCGATAAGATCGAATGATATGTATAAATAAAAGAATAATGTATGGTTAAATGTATAACCAAGTAAAATGAGTTGTATAAAGTAAATTGTTTGTAAACCAAAGTCTTGTGAAAATCGTGTTACTTGTGTAAAATGTATAAGTCCAAATTGAATGATTTAAATAACGCTATGATATGTAATATAATACAAACACTTATATATAGGAAGTACCAACGACGTATCCACCATGCTTGTATCATATTACTCACATCTCGTTACTTAAGTCACTTAAACAAACCACCAATGTATAAAGTCTATGTTTAAACCAATAGTCAAAAGTCCTTGTATAAGCCATGTCAAATGTTTATAAGTCCAAAAGTAGTCAAGTAATGTGTATCAAATGTTATGTATTGTAAGTAAAGTATTGTCACATAATCCAAATGTAGAAATGTACAAAACAAAGTATTTTGAATATATCAAAAAGTTATGTTTTGCAAAGTAATGCATGTTATATTGATACAAACATTTATGTGGTAAGTTAACGCATACATTCAAGCCTTGAGACAGTCGGATAACCCTTTTAGTCAAGGTTATCAAAAGAAATGTTTTCGGATTCAGTCATTCCTTACATCCAAACAAACCCGAGATGTCAGGAATGGGATTTGTTAAGTCCTATGGTACCAGTACTTACTACAGAGCGGCGTAGCTAATGTTAATGAATGTATATAAGTCTCGTTTGTGCAAACCAAATGTTATAGCAATTGTATACATGTCATATGAAAACAATGTACTAAGTATGCTAAGTTAACATACAAAGCAGAAAAGTCATGTAAATCAATGTGCTAGCATGCTATCAGTCAACATACATAGCAGAAATGTAAAGTAAAACAATGTACTAAGTATGCACACAATGGGCATATATAGCATGAAATGTAATGTAAAATGATGTACTAAGTACGCACACAATGGGCATACATAGCATGAAATGTAATGAAATCATGTACTATAATGCACTAACAAACATAGCAGGTATATGATGTGAAAACAGGAAAGCATGAAAGTAACAAGTAGGCACATGTGTTTCACCCCAAAACAGTTTGAAAATAGTAAAAGAGGGGTCTATGTACTCACTTGAGATTGCTCAGAAGTCCTAAGATAACCACCAAGCAATGCTAGAGATCACGGATATCAAACGGCACCTAATATAGGTAACTATGTTAATAAACCGGACCTAAATCGGAGGATCGGATAGAATGAGGTCTCGTAAACCAAATGAGTATGGGAACTCATGTAGTATGGTTTAACAAGGCCTACATACTAAATGAAACCTAACCTAAGTGCTTACGACCCATTACGACCCGTTTAGGTAGCTTATGCTACTTTAACGCGTCGTTCGCGTGAAACGCGTTCGGACAGCCTAACTAGTCCTATGATAAGTAAAATATGCCTTAACATGTCTAATATTGTTACCAAATCAGTTTAGATACCAAAAGTTATGTTACATATGTTTAAAATGAATTTTGGCGTAAAAAGGGCATTTTGGTAATTTACCTAAGGCATATAAACTACCTATCATACAACTACTTAAACGAAGCGACCATAAGGTATAACCTCGGAAGGTTATTCCCTATATACTATGGTTACCTAATGTATTTGGTCGGATCCTAATGATCGACCAAATGGGTCGGGTTCGAAGGTATAAGCGATGTATCAGATCGCTTACCTAGACAACGTGGTAATCAGTAGGCATAGTCACAAGGGACTATAACCATCGTGATTACGCTCACGTTGCGAAGTTCAAACGAACTTCGCATTGACCATAAACTGGTCAATGCAGAAAGTTAAACAAAGTTTGACTTTCAGACTCGAAAAGCAATAAAAGAACGAAGGAATACTTACAAAGGGTCCCCGAATGCTAATCTTGATTCAAGTAGCTCAGGTATGAAACAATGGTTTCAACTTAGAGCTTCTCAAATCAGATTCTTGTGGGTTTTGCAATGGGATGGATGGGTATTTATAGATTTCGGTTCACCGTTAGGATCGTTTCTTGGATAACGTGCCTTGATCTCACCCGTACACTTGTCGGAATGTTGTGGTAACTCATTTTGCCCCCACCACAAGAGTTTGACATGTGGCATTGGCCTTTGGGGTGTTTGAAAGCCATTAATCAGCAGCCAAAACAATTTTTTGCATCTGGCCCCTGCTTGTGCACCGTAAGGTTTTAAGTGTTGAGGTGCGCAAGCACTTGCAGACCAGAAAGTTTGAAAAATGGCAAAACAGGCCCCTAAAGCTCCAAACTTGCTATTTGATGCATTTTTGACACGTTTAAGCCCCGTTAACCCCATTTCAAAGCTCTAAAATGAAGTTAAAGTATAGGGAACTTAAAATGTGCTCAAAAATATCTCGGATGTCGGTTCGTTTGGCCGTACAATCGCGATGTTCGCTTAATTATGACGGAATGCGCATAAGCGCGAAAAACGATCCAAATGACGCGACGAATGGATTTCTCTTATGCCAAACACTAAAATAAAATATTTTAGTGCTTACATAAATTTTTGGATGTCCGGATGTATTCAGAACGTAAGTTATGCGCGAAGGTGCAAACTTATGCATTTTTTTACGCTTTTAGTCCCTGAATGACCCAAAAGTTTATTTTAGCACACCGAACCCCGAAAGTGCAAACTTATGCATGTTCCGGAATGTCTGTTATAGTTCAAATTGGCATACTTTCGTAGTTTGTAATATTTAGTCCCTGTAAGCGAATTAACTTGTTTTTGCCATACCAAAGCCTTCAAAACTTATTTCTAAGTTATGTAAGGGTTATTTAAGGTATGTTAAGCATATGTTGATGTTCCGGAGTATTTTTCGCGTTAAACTGAGTACGTTTACGCATCAGTTTGCTTATAACTCTCCAGAAAGTGATATAGAGTTTGAAATTACACAAAAGTCAAAACATGAAAAATGTCTAACATAACCAAACAAACATTGGGATCAAATAACATTGTTTTATTGATAAAAGAACTGTTCACAATGATTACAAGCACAGATGTTACAGTCTCCCCTACTTGTGGAAATTTCGTCCCGAAATTTATTTAGAGGAAACTCGTGAGAAAAGATGCGGATATTTCGCCTTCATTTGATCTTCGCGTTCCCAAGTAAACTCGGGTCCACGTTTAGATTCCCAGCGAACCTTGACCAAAGGAATGCGCTTGCGTTTAAGCCACTTGACTTCACGTTCCATGATTTCCACTGGCTTCTCAACAAATTTCAGTGTTTTGTCAACACGAATTTCGTCAAGCGGTATGTGGAGGTTCTCATCAGCTAAACACCTCTTGAGATTGGACACGTGAAAGGTTGGATGAACATTTCCAAGTTCAGGAGGTAACTCAAGTCTGTAGGCTACCTTATCGATTCTTTCGACGATCTTGAATGGTCCAACGTATCTAGGTGCAAGTTTTCCTTTCTTTCCAAATCTGATCACACCTTTCCAAGGTGAGACCTTAAGTAATACTCGATCACCGACTTGAAATTCCAAGGGCTTGCATTTTGGGTCCGCGTAACTCTTTTGATGGCTTCTAGCTGTTTGAAGGTTATCACGAACTTTCTTAACCTTATCAGTTGTCTCTAAAATGAGGGCAGGTCCAGTAAGATGAGCCTCACCGATCTCATTCCAGCAGACTGGTGAACGACATTTTCGACCATAGAGAGCTTCGAAAGGAGCCATTTTGATGCTGGTGTGATAACTGTTGTTGTAGGAGAATTCAATTAACGGAAGATGTGAATCCTAACTACCACCAAAATCGATCACACAAGCTCTAAGCATATCCTCCAGAGTCTGGATTGTTCTTTCAGATTGACCATCCGTTTGCGGATGATAAGCTGTGCTCAGGTTAAGTTGGGTCCCCATAGCAGATTGCATGGTTCTCCAAAAATGAGAAGTGAAACGAGCATCTCTGTTAGAAATGATGTTCAAAGGAACACCATGTCGAGCTACAATTTCATCCACATAGATTTTAGCAAGTTTGTCAGCAGGAAAATCCTCACGGATTGGCAAGAAATGCGCTGACTTAGTAAGACGAACAACAACTACCCAGATGGCATCATGACCTTTATTTGTGCGCGGAAGTTTAGTAATGAGATCCATAGTAATGTTTTCCCATTTCCAAACTGGTATCTCTGGTTGCACCAATAAACCAGAAGGACGCTGATGTTCAGTCTTAACCTTAAGACAAGTAAGGCATTTTGATACATATAAGGCAATGTCTTTCTTCATACCAGGCCACCAATACTGAATACGAAGATCCTTATACATTTTATCTAAGCCTGGATGAACAGAATAACGAGACTTATGGGCTTCATCCATAAGCAAGGTGCGAAGGTTATCTTGGCTTGGGACCCACAAACGGTCCATGAAGTAATATGATCCATTGTCCTTCAGTTCCAGATCAGGTGTTATGTGATAGGGAAATTCCTTATCCATTAAACCTTGTGAAACACAAGATTGTTGAGCCTGAGAAATGCGGGCTTGGATATCGGATCGAGCTTGGATAACAGATTGAACACGAACACAATGAAGCTTAGTACGTTCCTTATGACTCAATGCATCGGCTACGACATTCGCCTTACCAGGATGGTAGCGAATTTCGCAGTCATAGTCGTTTAGAAGCTCGACCCAATGTCGTTGCCTCATGTTGAGTTCTTTCTGGTTGAAGATATGCTGAAGACTTTTGTGGTCAGTGAAAACCACACATTTTGTTCCATACAAATAGTGTCTCCAGATCTTAAGAGCGAAGATTACTGCACCTAACTCAAGATCATGAGTGGTGTAGTTTTTCTCATGTATCTTCAACTGCCTCGATGCATATGCTATAACTTTGTTCCTTTGCATCAGAACACAGCCAAGACCCAATTTAGTTGCATCGCAATAAACGACGAAATCATCATTGCCCTCAGGCAGAGTCAGAACAGGCACGTCACAAAGCTTTTGCTTCAAGTTTTGAAAAGCTTCCTCTTGTTTGAATCCCCAATCTAAGGGCTTGTTCTTCTGAGTTAGAGCAGTTAGAGGAACTGCAATCTTTGAGAAGTTCTCAATGAAGCGGTGGTAATAACCCGCAAGTCCAAGAAAAGAACGAACCTCAGTAGGAGTAGTAGGCGTATCCCAATCCTTAATCGCACTGATCTTGGAGGGATCTACATGAATACCTTGTTCGTTGACAATATGTCCCAAAAATTGAACTTCTTTAAGCCAAAATTCGCACTTGGAGAATTTGGCGAAAAGTTGCTCTTTCTTTAGGAGTTCCAGAGTAAGACGAAGATGTTGCTCGTGATCAGCTCGCGTCTTAGAATAAATCAAGATGTCGTCAATGAAAACAATGACGAACTGATCCAAATAAGGCTTGCAGACCCTATTCATTAAGTCCATGAAAACAGCAGGAGCATTAGTCAAACCGAATGGCATGACTGTGAACTCATAATGCCCATAACGAGTGCGGAACGCTATCTTGGGAATATCTTTTTCATGCACCCGAAGTTGATGATATCCAGATCGCATATCAATCTTTGAAAAATAAGAAGCTCCCTGCAACTGATCAAAGAGATCATTAATGCGAGGTAGGGGATATCGATTCTTGATGGTAAGCTTGTTAAGCTCACGATAATCGATACCCATCCTAAAAGATCCATCCTTCTTCTTGACAAAAAGAACGGGAGCACCCCAAGGTGAAAAGCTAGGACGGATAAAACTTTTGTCAGAGAGCTCCTGAAGCTGCTTAGACAACTCTTGCATCTCAGACGGTGCAAGACGATATGGAGATCTGGCAATGGGATTCGCACCAGGTATGAGATCAATTCGGAACTCGACTTGGCGTGCTGGAAGTAGACCAGGTAAATCTTCAGGGAATACTTCAGAATAATCCCGAACAACAGGAATATCTTGAATAGATTTACCTTTGCCTTTATCTGCTGTGACATGTGCCAAGAAGGCCACATAATTCTTTCACAGATACTTCCGAGCTTTAAAACAAGACATGAGTTTGAGACCACCGGCAGGTTTCTCACCACGAACCTGTAGGATCTCGCCTGTCGAAAGCGGCACACGAACAATCTTCTAGAAACAAACTACCTCCGCGTGATGCTTGGCTAACCAATCCATACCCATAATAACGTCGAAGCTTCCAAGTTGCATAGGCGTGAGGTCAATAGGAAAAAGATGGTCGTTAAGGTCCAACTGGCAGTTGCGAAGAACAGAATCAAGAACAATGGGTTCACCACTAGCAACTTCTACTGTCAAAGGTTTACCTGGTTTCGTTCTAGAAACGCGAAGCAATGGCTCAAAAGATAAAGACACAAAACTCTTATCGGCACCCGAATCAAAGAGAATGGATGCAGGCTGATTATTAATAAAGAACGTACCATTCACCACTTCATTGTCTGCTTGTGCCTCTTGAGCATTCATGTTGAAGACTCGACCTCGAGCGTAAGCCTGATTCTGATTTGGATTCTGATTCTGGTTGGCTAGCCTTGGGCACCGGTTTCTGTAGTGGGTCAGATCCCGAGAATTGTAGCACGAACCAGGAGGAAAATGAGGTCGTGCAGCTTGACCTTGTTGCTGAGCAAGAGGCTGAGCAACTTGTTGGGCTTGGTTCTGAACTGCCTGGTTCTGATTAGCAGGAAAGCGGCAGGTGGCAGCAAGATGACCACTTCTTCCACAGTTGGTGCAATGACGACATTGGAGATGTGGTAGGTGATGGCCATTACACCTGTTGCACAAAGGCGCAGTGCCAAGATATGGCTTCTTGGCTAGTGGTTGCGCAGGCTGATTTGGTGCAGCTTGGGCCTGTGCAATAACGGCATAGTTTTGGGAAGCCTTTCGCTTCCTAGAACCCTTTAAGGAACCAGAATTCTTTCCATTCTTGTTTTGACCTTTCTTTCTATCCCCCTTGTCAGACGCCTGCTTCTTACCCTTGTCACCCTTTTTATGCAGCTTTCCCTTTCGAACCTGCGACTCAGTCAATGTCGCTGCTAACTCGATCGCCTGACGGAGTGTGGCAGGGTTACTACCAGTAATGATGTCTTGCACTGAGTCAGGTAGGCCGTCGATGTATCTTTTGATAGCCTTGTCGAGTGGGGTAACCATTGTTGGGCAAAGCAGACTCAACTCCTCAAACCTGTCAGTATACCTGTGCTCGCCACTGTCTTGTTTCAAGTCATCAAACTCTTTCTCCAAAGCTCGCTGTTCATGACGAGGACAGAACTCCCTCATCATAAGGGCCCTAAGTTCAGCCCAAGTTTGTGCTAGAGCAACTTCTGCACCACGGTCTCTCATAAACCCGTTCCACCATGTGAGAGACCTCTTCTGAAACAAACTCGAAGAAAACTCGACCTTGCGATTGTCAGGACACTGCACGTGGCGGAAAGTATTCTCAATGCTCTCGAACCATTGAAGAAGCCCAGTCGCTCCCGCATAACCACTAAACTTGAGTGGTTTAGCCGAGTTAAAATCCTTGAATTTGCATGGAGCATTGTTGTTGTTGTTGGCTTGGTTCCATTGAGCAAAGAGGTTTAGGAATTGAGCAGCCATTTGCTGCACAATGATTTCTGCCAGTTCGGCAGTCGCTATCTGGTTTTCGCGTCGAGGAGGCATTCTAAAAGAGGAAACATGAAAGGAAACGAGTGAGATGATTGGATGAAAAGAATGAGATGAAACAAAAATTGACAACAGCAAAGATGATGGTCATTTGTTCGCATCACAAAGCAAACAAACGACACACAGTGACTAATCAAAGTAAATGGGTCAAAAATAATGTATCGCGAAGACATGCTCACCTATAAGTGAACACTCACCCCAAGAGTTCCCAGGTAAGAGTGACTGGTCCGATTATGTGGATTTGTACGAACACTCTAGCCTTAGACAGAAAACCCAGGGTACAGGCATTCACCCTTCCAGTTTGCACGTGTTCACATTATTTAAAACCTAAAACCTTGACGAGATTTTGAAAACTCAAAGGGGTTCAAAACCTTATAACAGAGGGTTCAAAACCTTACAATAGAGGGTTCAAAACCTTGTAATAAATTATTCAAAAACAGAAGATTGTTTTTCAAAAATCGTTTCGGAAAATTTGGTTTTTGTTTTGATAATCACCTAAGGATAAGTGATGTGCATGTTTTAAGACCTAGACACAAGATAACTTGTGTTAGGGTCCTAGAAAGGTTATAGTCTAGGTCAAAGCATTACTAATAACATAATTCCCTATAACCATTGGCTCTGATACCAACTCTTCTGTCACACCCCGACCACGTATAACATACAAAACGTGGCGGAAAACGTCGGGGAGTGTTGTAACAGAATTAATTGTTTCATAACCATGGCATTCAAAGTTGTACTTTATTTATCAACATAAGAGTTACATTGTCTTAAACAGGAAATAAAGAGTTCAGAACATAATTAAACTAGTTCTATCTTTATTTTTAGTCCCTAAGGCACAGGTCCGCCCTAGTGTCACGATCATCATCCTATGCAAAAGCTCCTGAAAACACATGTGAAAATAGGTACGTCAGCATAAAAATGCATGTGAGATACATAGGTTTTGTGAAAATAGGATTCATGACTTAAGTTTAAGAAAAAGTTGTTTAGTAAAAGTCAGTCATGAACCTTGTAAATTGTTTTGTTTTGTAAGTTATTTAAAAAGCGATAAGATCGAATGATATGTATAAATAAAAGAATAATGTATGGTTAAATGTATAACCAAGTAAAATGAGTTGTATAAAGTAAATTGTTTGTAAACCAAAGTCTTGTGAAAATCGTGTTACTTGTGTAAAATATATAAGTCCAAATTGAATGATTTAAATAACGCTATGATATGTAATATAATACAAACACTTATATATAGGAAGTACCAACGACGTATCCACCATGCTTGTATCATATTACTCACATCTCGTTACTTAAGTCACTTAAACAAACCACCAATGTATAAAGTCTATGTTTAAACCAATAGTCAAAAGTCCTTGTATAAGCCATGTCAAATGTTTATAAGTCCAAAAGTAGTCAAGTAATGTGTATCAAATGTTATGTATTGTAAGTAAAGTATTGTCACATAATCCAAATGTAGAAATGTACAAAACAAAGTATTTTGAATATATCAAAAAGTTATGTTTTGCAAAGTAATGCATGTTATATTGATACAAACATTTATGTGGTAAGTTAACGCATACATTCAAGCCTTGAGACAGTCGGATAACCCTTTTAGTCAAGGTTATCAAAAGAAATGTTTTCGGATTCAGTCATTCCTTACATCCAAACAAACCCGAGATGTCAGGAATGGGATTTGTTAAGTCCTATGGTACCAGTACTTACTACAGAGCGGCGTAGCTAATGTTAATGAACGTATATAAGTCTCGTTTGTGCAAACCAAATGTTATAGCAATTGTATACATGTCATATGAAAACAATGTACTAAGTATGCTAAGTTAACATACAAAGCAGAAAAGTCATGTAAATCAATGTGCTAGCATGCTATCAGTCAACATACATAGCAGAAATGTAAAGTAAAACAATGTACTAAGTATGCACACAATGGGCATATATAGCATGAAATGTAATGTAAAATGATGTACTAAGAACGCACACAATGGGCATACATAGCATGAAATGTAATGAAATCATGTACTATAATGCACTAACAAACATAGCAGGTATATGATGTGAAAACAGGAAAGCATGAAAGTAACAAGTAGGCACATGTGTTTCACCCCAAAATAGTTTGAAAACAGTAAAAGAGGGGTCTATGTACTCACTTGAGATTGCTCAGAAGTCCTAAGATAACCACCAAGCAATGCTAGAGATCACGGATATTAAACGGCACCTAATATAGGTAACTATGTTAATAAACCGGACCTAAATCGGAGGATCGGATAGAATGAGGGCTCGTAAACCAAATGAGTATGGGAACTCATGTAGTATGGTTTAACAAGGCCTACATACTAAATGAAACCTAACCTAAGTGCTTCCGACCCATTACGACCCGTTTAGGTAGCTTATGCTACTTTAACGCGTCGTTCGCGTGAAACGCGTTCGGACAGCCTAACTAGTCCTATGATAAGTAAAATATGCCTTAACATGTCTAATATTGTTAACAAATAAGTTTAGATACCAAAAGTTATGTTACATATGCTTAAAATGAATTTTGGCGTAAAAAGGGCATTTTGGTAATTTACCTAAGGCATATAAACTACCTATCATACAACTACTTAAACGAAGCGACCATAACGTATAATCTCGGAAGGTTATTCCCTATATACTATGGTCACCTAATGTATTTGGTCGGATCCTAATGATCGACCAAATGGGTCGGGTTCGAAGGTATAAGCGATTTATCAGATCGCTTACCCTTATGACCCTAGACAACGTGGTAATCAGTAGGCATAGTCACAAGGGACTATAACCATCGTGATTACGCTCACGTTGCGAAGTTCAAAAGAACTTCGCATTGACCATAAATTGGTCATTGCAGAAAGTCAAACAAAGTTTGACTTTCGGACTCGAAAAGCAATAAAAGAACGAAGGAATACTTACAAAGGGTCCCCGAATGCTAATCTTCATTCAAGTAGCTCAGGTATGAAACAATGGTTTCAACTTAGAGCTTCTCAAATCAGATTCTTGTGGGTTTTGCAATGGGGATGGATGGGTATTTATAGATTTCGGTTCACCGTTAGGATAGTTTCTTGGATAACGTGCCTTGATCTCACCCGTACACTTGTCGGAATGTTGTGGTAACTCATTTTGCCCCCACCACAAGAGTTTGACATGTGGCATTGGCCTTTGGGGTGTTTGAAAGCCATTAATCAGCAGCCAAAACAATTTTCTGCATCTGACCCCTTCTTGCGCACCGTAAGGTTTTAAGTGTTGAGGTGCGCAAGCACTTGCAGACCAGAAAGTTTGAAAAATGGCAAAACAGGCCCATGAAGCTCCAAACTTGCTATTTTATGCATTTTTGACACGTTTAAGCCCCGTTAACCCCATTTCAAAGCTCTAAAATGAAGTTAAAGTATAGGGAACTTAAAATGTGCTCAAAATTATCTCGGATGTCGGTTCGTTTGGCCGTACAATCGCGATGTTCGCTTAATTACGACGGAATGCGCATAAGCGCGAAAAACGATCCAAATGACGCGACGAATGGATTTCTCTTATGCCAAACACTAAAACAAAATATTTTAGTGCTTACATAAATTTTTGGATGTCCGGATGTATTCAGAACGTAAGTTATGCGCGAAAGTGCAAACTTATGCATTTTTTGACGCTTTTAGTCCCTGAATGACCCAAAAGTTTATTTTAGCACACCGAACCCCTCAAAGCCTATTTCTAAGCCATGTAAAGGATATTTATGGTATGTTTAACTTATGGTCATGTTCCGTAATGTCTGTTATAGTTCAAATTGGCATACTTTCGCAGTTTGTCAAATTTAGTCCCTGTAAGCGAATTAACTTGTTTTTGCCATACCAAAGCCTTCAAAACTTATTTCTAAGTTATGTAAGGGTTATTTAAGGTATGTTAAGCATATGTTGATGTTCCGGAGTATTTTTGCGTTAAACGGAGTACGTTTACGCATCAGTTTGCTTATAACTCTCCAGAAAGTGATATAGAGTTTGAAATTACACAAAAGTCAAAATATGAAAAATGTCATACATAACCAAACAAACATTGGGATCAAATAACATTGTTTTATTTATAAAAGAACTGTTCACAATGATTACAAGCGAAGATGTTACATATGGCTATATGAGTTACGTTTGTTAGGAATGACTAATGATATGACCGTTAACATGTACAAATGAGTATGCTAATAAGGGCGTGATTTTGATGAAATGGAAGCATAGGAATCACGTCGAGACGAGCTCAAGCACGAGGTGTTAATGGGCCAAGAGGAGGCAAGAGATCGGATACGAGCACGAACGCATAAGGTAAGTGATTTCGTAATCACTTCTTAGTTGCTTATGTAAAGTTATATGCAACTTAATTAAATATGATAATTGAGGTCAAATAGGAATGAATTGTATGATGTTGATGAGGTATTAAACGGATCTTAGTTTTGATCCGAGCAAGGTATGTGTGATTAAGAATTGTAGCTAAGTAGTAGGATTGGTTACTTATGCAAGGAATTCCTTTGTTGTTAAGGATAGAGTGAAATTGACAAAAACGCCCTTGATAGGTATATCGGGAAAACGACCTTAAATGTCTATTGGAAACAAGCGAATCGATTAGAGTAATGTTTTGTTCATGTGTGAAAGCGAAGAGTATGGTTTTGTATGCCATAGACCATTTAATGCGCAAATACCAATAACGGGTCAAATATTTAGAAAATGATAATAAGCCGAATGCGCGTAAGGTAGGAATTTCCTTAAGTCGGATATGGGATTCCAAGTCCATTTGATAGAGGGTCAAATTATGATCATGTAGGAAGAAACGGGTAAACGGTTCAAAAGTTATGTGCGTTTTAGTACGTTCGGACGACGAAGCGAAACTGCAGAAAAATGCAATTTCTAGAGGGGGTCGCCGACGGGCATAAGGGGGTCGCCGACGGGCTCCAGAAAGTGTGTTTTTTTGCTGACGGGTTATTTGCCTGTCTACGGGGTTTTTGGCTACGGGTAATTGCAAGGGCCATCGCCGACGATCCTAGGGTTGTCGCCGACGCCCTCCCCAAGTTCAAAAACCTAAAAATTTGTTATCTAAGTTGATTTATGTATCGTAGGCTTCGGTTTGTTATTCGTGGACTACGACAGACTTTCCAAACATGATTTTGATGGTTCCTTAGATGTTTATGGGCTATAAATCTAAGTCTAAGTCCCATGTAATTAATGTATGATTATGTAAGAAGTATGTGAGATCTTGTATGTGTATATATGGGAATGTACATCTGTAGATGTGTATATATATGTATGTGTGAAGGTACGTCTGAGTGTATGTATGCATGTGAAGATATGGGAAGGTATGTATGCATGTGGATGTCTATGTATGTAAGCATAAAGGTATGTATGAGTATATAAGGGTTCGGTAAGATCTTGAATGCATGTATGTAGAAACGTAGGGACGTATGTACGTATGTAGATGTGTGTCTACATATATATGTCGATCCGTATGTATGTATGCGTGTATGTAGAGATGAATGAATGTAAGTATGTATGTATGCGTGTATGTAGAGATGAATGAATGTAAGTATGTATGTATGCGTGTATGTAGAGATGTATGAATGCATGTATGTATGTAGATGTGTATATATGAATGTAAGTATGTATGTATGCGTGTATGTAGAGATGTATGAATGCATGTATGAATGTAAGTGTGTATGTATGCAGGATTTCGATACGTTGAGGATTAACGTTATTAATAGTGTGCCTTGAGAATGAAAAGTAATGCAGGTACATTATTGAAGCCTCACCAGGATATGGATACGCAAATGGAATGCTTAAAGTTTGAAAATAACGAAATGGGAAGTGTACGAGATTGAATCTTGTTTATGTATTATGTACTAATGTGATGAATGTATGTGGTGAGTGCAGGTTGTACGAATCACGGGCGGTTAACACGAGGAATAGAGATCAAAGATCGAGTTACAAGATAGATTGTACGGGAATAATTGAGTATGTGTTTTAGCAAACAGGACTTATACTTTATTTTTGTAAAAGATACATATTAAAACGAACTTTCAAGTAAGACAAGGTATTTAAAAGGAAAGGAATTTTATGGCATGAATTTTCCGCTGCGACTTTTTGTCAAATACGTATTAGGGCCTTACAAGTTGGTATCAGAGCCTTGGTTTGAGAGAATCAAGTACGAGAAGGTAGGTACTTGAACTCAAACCTATGTGTTCTTGCGATAAGGAACCCGTACAATCCATGACTCGATCAAGATCTAAAGGTAAGCTTAAAAGTTTGGAGAGGATGATCCATGAATGCAGTCTAAGATGGATGCTAAGGCAGGAAAAGATGCGAATGGACAGACGGACCCCAGGTACACAATGTTAATATGTATGGTACCGGTGTTAAAAGAAAAAGGAAGAAATCTCCTTAGGAGGGTAAGTACTAAATGGAAGACAGCGATATTGTCTTGGTAAGATTTTAAAAATGTTGCACGAACTGGGACCCACTACTTCGGACATAAGGCGATGATTTCATGAAGGCACGAACTAGTATGTGAATTGCGCATCTGGCCAGTACGCAAGAAGCATATGATGTTCGTGAGACCATGGTAATTATCGCAGGTATGTCCGTTAGAATTGGGTAACAGGTGAGCGTGCGTGTGAAATGGGCAGTAAGACTCTCGGAAAAATTGAGAGTACTATATAAGAATGGAAAAGTATGAGTGATAAGAATGATGAATGTTGAATCTGTAAGAAAGTACGGATCAACAAGATATGAATGAAATGTTTGAATCCGCGGGACGGATTCAAAAAATGAAATGTATGAATGAAATGATTGAATCCGCGAGACGGATTCAAGGAAAGAAAGGTATGAAGGAAATGTTTGAATCCGAGAGACAGGTTCAAAGAATGAAAAGTGTGAATGCAATGTTTGAATCCGCGAGACGGATTCAAGGAAAGAAAGACATGAATGGAATGTTTGAATCCGTAAAACGGATTCAAGGAAATGGAATGTAGAAATGATATGTATGAATCCGCGAAACGGATTCAACACATGTAAGGAATGAAAGATGTGAATGATATGATTGAAATCCGTTAGATGGATTCAAATCATAGAAGGAAGAAAAGGTATGAATGGTATGTTTGGAACCGCTAGACGGATTCGAAACGTAGAAGTAATGAAAGGTATGGATGTTACGTTTGAAAACGTAGGACGGATTTAAAATATAAAAAGGATAAAATTAGTCCACATCAGAATGTGTCGATAGTTTGACCGTAGTTGTGTCAAACGAGTCATATGGGTAAATGTAAAGTAAATAAACAAAAGAATGATCGTAATGGGCATGCAGACCTAAGTTGTAAAATGAAAGAAAGAAGTTTTGAACCAGTTATGTGTTAAATGTGTTAGTAATAGACTCTTAGGAGTTATAATGAATGACGGGCTACGACCTGGACAATGATTTAAGTATGAACGAGAAGGGTAAGTTTTAACGAAAATACCGAAATGATGTAATGAATGTCTTTGTAAGTAAGCATGAATGGAGGGAAGTACGAATGTGTACCTCAATGCATCTAAGATAAGTAAGAAAAGTCAGCTTACATTAAAAGGTCAAACTGCAAAGATAGGCAAAATAAGTAACTGGAATGAAAGATTGCGTGTGAGGAATGAAATGCGTGACACGTTATGGCGTGTATGTAAGAAATGGTATAAGAATTATAGGTGAGTAATCACCTAATAAAACGAATGTTTGAATGAAATGTGCTAATTGCTAATTTTGTTGATGATAATGTTAGAACCCTTGATGTGATGAAACCAATCGAATTAGTGGAAGGATGCGTACGAGCAAAGGCACATTACATGGGTAAATGGAATCTAGCCCAGTACGGCTAGTACTTGTGAAGAGTGCGGATTGATCCGGGGTACGGATCGTCGATTGCTGATATGAGATGAGGTTAGTAAAAGGTCTAACTTATGTTGGATAAGCACGAATTGGTAAATTGAAAATGACCTATGAAGGGAATGTTTGATTTCTAATAGTTAACTTAAGAAGGAAATCTTAGGGGTTTAAAGGAAGGTTTATTGGTTAAACTCTCGTATAATGAATTTGCATGACACGTATACTTATGCGAATTAATTAACGCATGAAATGAGAGTAATAGAGATGTAGAATGAATGATGTGAGTTGAAGGTAAAGTAAGGATATGTATGGTACAAACAACTATGGAAAATGTAGAATGATGTTAACCTGGGAGTTAAGTAAATATGTATGACCATGAAATAGTAACTTCGTTACAATAACAAAACAATAATTAAATGTCATGTAATATATGTATAGAATGTAATCTTAAAGGATAATACAAAGGTATTTGATCTTTTATGTATGGATCAAATGAAAGTGAGAAAGCTTTCGGGGATGAAACCTATTTTAAGGGGGTAGACTTGTAACGCCCCAAAACTCGAATTATTAAATTTGTTAGTGTGACCCCATGTTTAATAAATGGAGTGTAATAACTAGGTTATTACACCTAGTCAAATGTTTAGCAAATCAAACAAGGGAACAAACTAGAGGGACCAAAGATGAACAAGGGGAAAGCTATGTTTTAATTAACAAACCACACACACACAAACACACACATTTCGTGTGTTCTGGAACAATCAGGAGGGCTCCAAAGGAGCCAAACCCTAGTTCTTCAAAAAGCTTCAAATTGAAGGATGAATCAAGGCTTAAATTCATGAATGAACATGGATTAATGATCACTTTCGCAAGGGGTTCGTAAGGTATGTCTTAAAAGTTAGATTGGTGATCTTTCACGAAGTGGGTTTTGATGTAAACCGTGAATTTGTATGAAATTGAGAATGGGTGTGTGTTAGAATCATCATATAGAACATGGATTATGCATGGTTTAGGTTAATTTGATGTTTAAGGGCGAAACCCGTTTGTTATGGTGAAGATGATGACATGGGTAAATCATCTATGTCTAAATTCTTGCTTAATATTGATGTATTTTGATTTGTATGATGGATTCTTGTTAGAGGAATTGAAAGAAATGTGATACTAGTATGTTTGATGTTTATGCATGTATGATTCATGTTGATTAGAAGGAAGAAATTGATGAATTATGTATGAGATTAGAAGGATATGCATGAACTAGTTGTACGTTATGCTTAAAAGGTGGTACGCACACCAATCGTATGATAAAATGTATATATTGTCGTCCGTATAGTCGATTATGATGTTACGGGTATATAATGATAAATCGAAAGTTAAATTAAATGAACCGTTGACTTCTGAAAGTCAACTGGGTAAAAGAAGAATGGTTAGACGTGTTGTCATAATTGTAAGATTAGAGTAAGTTATACGGTGCGTGTTAGACTTATGTGTGTTTAATGCGATGACATGATGAATTACATGAGTGCAAACGGATATGGGTATGGCTATATGAGTTACGTTTGTTAGGAATGACTAATGATATGACCGTTAACATGTACAAATGAGTATGCTAATAAGAGTGTGATTTCGATGAAATGGAAGCATAGGAATCACGTCGAGATGAGCTCAAGCACGAGGTGTTAACGGGCCAAGAGGAGGCAAGAGATCGGATACGAGCACGGACGCATAAGGTAAGTGATTTTGTAATCACTTCTTAGTTGCTTATGTAAAGTTATATGCAACTTAATTAAATATGATAATTGAGGTCAAATAGGAATGAATTGTATGATGTTGATGAGGTATTAAACGGATCTTAGTTTTGATCCGAGCAAGGTATGTGTGATTAAGAATTGTAGCTAAGTAGTAGGATTGGTTACTTATGCAAGGAATTCCTTTGTTGTTAAGGATAGAGCGAAATTGACAAAAACGCCCTTGATAGGTATATCGGGCAAACGACCTTAAATGTCTATTGGAAACAAGCGAATCGATTAGAGTAATGTTTTGGTCATGTGTGAAAGCGAAGAGTATGGTTTTGTATGCCATAGACCATTTAATGCGCAAATACCTATAACGGGTCAAATATTTAGAAAATGATAATAAGCTGAATGCGTGTAAGGTAGGAATTTCCTTAAGTCGGATATGGGATTCCAAGTCCATTTGATAGAGGGTCAAATTATGATCATGTAGGAAGAAACGGGAGGTTAAACGGGTAAACGGTTCAAAAGTTATGCGCGTTTTAGTGCGTTCGGACGACGAAGCGAAACTGCAGAAAAATGCAATTTCTAGAGGGGGTTGCCGACGGGCATAAGGGGGTCGCCTACGGGCTCCAGAAAGTGACTTTTTTTGCTGACGGGTTATTTGCCTGTCTACGGGGTTTTTGGCTACGGGTAATTGCAAGGGCCATCGGCCGACGACCCTAGGGTCGTCGCCGACGCCCTCCCCAAGTTCAAAAACCTAAAAATTTGTTATCTAAGTTGATTTATGTATCGTAGGCTTCGGTTTGTTATCCGTGGACTACGGCAGACTTTCCAAACATGATTTTGATGGTTCCTTAGATGTTTATGGGCTATAAATCTAAGTCTAAGTCCCATGTAATTAATGTATGATTATGTAAGAAGTATGAGAGATCTTGTATGTGTATATATGGGTATGTACATCTGTAGATGTGTATATATATGTATTTGTGAAGGTACGTCTGAGTGTATGTATGCACGTGAAGATATGGGAAGCTATGTATGCATGTGGATGTCTATGTATGTAAGCATAAAGGTACGTATGAGTGTATAAGGGTTCGGTAAGATCTTGAATGCGTGAATGTGAGTATGCATGTATGTAGAAACGTAGGGACGTATGTACGTATGTAGATGTGTGTCTACATATATATGTAGATCCGTATATATGTATGCGTGTATGTAGAGATGAATGAATGTAAGTATGTATGTATGCGTGTATGTAGAGATGAATGAATGTAAGTAAGTATGTATGCGTGTATGTAGAGATGAATGAATGTAAGTATGTATGTAGTGATGTATGAATGCATGTATGTATGTAGATGTGTATGTATGAATGTAAGTGTGTATGTATGCAGGATTTCGATACATTGAGGATTAACTTTATTAATAGTGTGCCTTGAGAATGAAAAGTAATGCAGGTACATTATTGAAGCCTCACCAGGATATGGATACGCAAATGGAATGCTTAAAGTTTGAAAATAACGAAATGGGAAGTGTACGAGATTGAATCTTGTTTATGTATTATGTACTAATGTGATGAATGTATGTGGTGAGTGCAGGTTGTACGAATCACGGGCGGTTAACACGAGGAATAGAGATCAAAGATCGAGTTACAAGATAGATTGTACGGGAATAATTGAGTATGTGTTTTAGCAAACAGGACTTATACTTTATTTTTGTAAAAGATACATATTAAAACGAACTTTCAAGTAAGACAAGGTATTTAAAAGGAAAGGAATTTTATGGCATGAATTTTTCGCTGCGACTTTTTGTCAAATACCTATTAGGGCCTTACATGCAGGGTCTCCAGCATCTGCTCCATCTCTACACCGATGCCTGTAGTACAAACAAGTTTCAAGAAGCCAGGATGAAGCAGCTTGAGACCACTGTTGCTGATCAAGGCACCATTGCTGAAGCCAAGACCCGGCACTATGAGGATAAGCTAAAGAAGGTCACTCAGGATGCCGAAGTAAAGCTGGCAGCCGTCCAAGTTGAGCATGAACAGGATATGATCTCCTTCCAGGAAGGAATCAAAAACCCGGCTGTTGTCTCCCTGCTACAAGCTCGTATCAAGATGGCTTATGAGGCCAAGGAGACAGGTCTTTAGTGCCCATCCTGGGCGGTTGATTCCTGGGTGGCAAAGCTGAAGGAGCTTGGAGGCAATCCTGTGTCGTATCCTGCTGGGGCTGGTGAATCTTCAAAGTCAGCAGAGGTGGCGGATAAGGCTGGAGAGAAAAAGGATGCTGGAGAGGATGCTGCTCAGGACGCTGAAGCTGAGAAGACGGAGAAGGCTGGTTAAGATGCAGCTGTGTGAGGGCATTCAAGTGGGCGATTATGGATATTGATGCCTAGGCCGGAGCCCACTTTTTTAAATTTGAATGTTGGTCTGTAATCCGCAAAATAATTTACTTTTCCTGCACTTTACTTTTCCTGCACTTGAACAATATGATGGCCAAAGGTGGAGGGATCCTGAGTTTCAGGACGAAGCCCTTGGTCATCAATGTTAGTATGCTTTTGAACAGTCAACAGTTGAAGGTGGAGGGATATTGGGTTTCAAGACGAAGCCTTCAACTGTTTAAGTAAATATGTTTTAGAACTATTTGCACTGTTGGTGGATGGGTCTCATTTTGAGATGAAGCCAATAGTGCAAACTTTTGCTTGTGAATAATCACTAACCTTTTAGCCTTATCTTTGTTGTCATACTTTTATTGCATGTTTTTTATTTTAAAAATATTTTTCTTTGAACATCCTTGCAAACATTTTGGGAACATATTCTGAGAGTATCCTGAGAGATATCCTGGTCAGGATACTGCTACATAACTTAAAAAACTTCAGTCACTCAGAGGAGATTTCAAAAAATAAAAAAGGAGAGATCATACCAAAGACTCTTAGAGAGTCAATTCCAATCTTCCATCTTATGAATGTCCCCAGTGCACGTTTAGAAATCTGACCCGATCCTTTGAATTGTATTAAGGTGTATGTCCCCTGTGTTCAGCATATTTGAAGTCTTAGGAAATTCTTAATGTAAACAAAGCCATATTTTGTTCGAAACCTTTATTTAAACTTTAGTTTTTCTGGGGATAAATCCTGAATATCCTGGGGATAAACCCTTAATATACTGGGGATAAACCCTTAATATCCTGGGGATAAACCCTGATTTTCATGCGCTACAGTCGGGAGTGTATAAACTCTAAGACTTAGAAAGGTGAAAACCTTTAAACCTTAGAGAGTATGAAAATACCCTTTCGTGAGAGAGGGTGATCAATCCTCATATACCTTGAGGATCCAGGATATAGCCAACAATAACGAAATTGTCAGCCACTTTTACATGAACTGGTCCCGCTATCTTGAACTATCCCTGGATGACTTGCGCTCCAAGCGGGGTGTTTAAACCCAAGTCGAGAAAAAGGTGAATAACTTTAAACCTTTGAAGGGATAAGAATCCCTTAAATGTGAGAGATGGGGCCAATCCTCTAATCTTTCGGTTTATCTTGACCATATATCCCGGAGTGATATCCTGGAGCATATCCTACAAAACATTTTCAAACTAAGGTGGGTGTTAGCTTGGCTAACACCCCTCCAATGCTTAAGTTAGTATTGGGTTCAAAAAAATAAATAAATTCAAGCATATTTAAAAGAGATAGAATTCATACCATCCTGAGTTAGAAGTTAAATTCTAAACTCACTTGAAATAGAGCTTTAGGTTTATAGCATTCTAGGATCTTGGTAGCATAGACCCTTCCATATTCTTGAGTTGGTATGCTCCTTTCCCAGATTCTGATTCAACCTCATATGGCCCTTCCCACTTTGCAGCTAACTTTCCATCGGTAGGATTAGTAGTATTCTGAAAAGCCTTTCTTAACACCCAATCTCCAACTTGAAACCTTCTAGTCCTTATATTCTTGTTATATGCTCTGGATATCCTCTGTTGATATGCTGCCATCCTTAGCTTTGATGCATCTCTTGTCTCATCCACAGTGTCCAATTCTTGGCACAGAGCTTCAGGATGCTGTAGGTATCACCATTTCTGTTGGGATCACCGCTTCTACTCCAAATACTAAGGAGAATGGAGTTTGGCCAGTTGCACTATTTATTGTTGTTCTATCAGCCCATAGAACAAAGGGTAATTCTTCTGCCCATCTTCCTTTCTTAGCTCCAAGTCTTTTCTTCAAATTGTTGACAATTATCTTGTTCGAGGATTCTGCCTGTCCGTTTGCTTGAGGATGTACTGAAGTAGATGTGATCATTTTGATTCCCCAACTCTTGCAAAAGTCAGTAGTCCTCTTGCTTATAAACTGAGAGCCATTGTCACAAATTATCTCGGCTGGTACCCCAAACCTGGTCAGGATATTCCTTTTTATGAAGGACACTACTTCTTGGTCTCTAACTTGAACAAATGCTTCAGCTTCAACCCATTTAGAGAAATAATCAGTCATTGCCAGCATAAAGACTTTTCACCTGGAGCTTTTGGTAATTTCCCTACTATGTCCATCCCCCACTTCATGAATGGCCAAGGGGATGCAATAGGATATAGTGGTTCAGTTGGTTGATGTAATATATTATTGTGCCTTTGACATGCATCACATCTTCGAGCATATTCTACAGCATCTTTCCTCATCGGCGGCCAATAGTATCCTGTTCTTAACACCTTCGAGAATAATGATCTGCCCCCGGTGTGGTTACCACAATCCGCTTCGTGTATATCATGAAGGACTTCTTTAGTTTCGGGATCCTCCAAGCACCACAGGTATGGTCCTGCAAGAGTTTTCTTATACAAAACATTATTTGTAATAGTGAATCGTGATACCTTCATTCTAAAGGCCTTAGGATTTTCATCCTTTGGGATGTGTCCTTCCTTGAGATATTTCATGATTGGAGTCGTCCATGACTTAGGATCCTCAACAGGATCATGACCAGGATCCTCAACAGGATCATAACCAGGATCCTCAACAGGATCATGACCAGGATCCTGAATACTTGTTACCTCCTTATCCTGAGATTTGAAAAGATCCACTGCAGGATATAGGATGTGAAGTATTGGTATTTGGGTTCCTTCTGGTATCCTGACTGATGATCCTAAATTTTCCAGGGCATCTGCTTCAGCATTATCTTCTCTTGGTACCTGTTCAAGTGTAAAAACATCGAAATATCCTGCTAATTTTTTGAGAATTTCGAGATACTCGATTAACTTCTCACCTTTAACTGCATAGGATCCATTAAAATAATTAGTAATTAACAAGGAATCAACAAATACTTACAAACTCTTAATATTCATGTTTCTAGCCTACTCTAATCCTGCAATCAAAGCTTCATATTCTGCTTCATTATTAGTGGCAGGGAATTCACACCTAATAGCCTAGGGTAATATGTCCCCCTGTGGCGATTTTAGTAGTATACCCAATCCTACACCTCTAACATTAGATGCACCATCAGTATATAATGTCCAGGATTCTGAAGTTTCTCCTAGTTGTTGGACTTCTAGGTCTACTTCATTTTGAATATCACTACTGAAATCAGCCACAAAGTCAGCTAGAGCCTGAGACTTTATGGCATTTCTAGGTTCATATACTAGATCATAGGCACTTAATTTTACCGACCACTTAGCCATTCTACCTGACATTTCAGGTTTCCTAAGCACATTTTTAACAGGATAATTGGTTTTCACATGAATCTTATGTGTCTCAAAGTAATGTCTAAGCTTTGTTGATGCCATAACTAAAGCCAATATTAATTTTTCTATATGAGAATATCTAGTTTCAGCATATAATAAACTTTTACTAACATAATAGACAGGATACTGCTGACCTTCATGATCCTTTACGAGAACAACACTTACTGCATTCCCTGATACTGCAAGATACAGGGATAATGGTTCACCATCCTCAGGCTTCATCAACAGAGGTGTGGTTGAAAGATACTGCTTCAATTCCTGCAAGGCTGCTTCATGCTTCTCTCCTCATTCGAATTTCTTATTTTCCTTCAGGATATCATAGAATTCCTTGCATTTTTTCGAGGATCTTGAGATAAATCTGTTTAATGCTGCTACTCGTCCCGTCAGTCTTTGTACATCTTTCATGTTGGAAGGTGACTTGATATCCAAGATGGCTTTGATCTGTTATGTGCTTGCTTCTATCCCTCTTTTAGTCACCATGTATCCTAAAAACTTTCCTGCTCCTGCTCCAAAATGGCACTTGGCAGGATTTAGCATCATGTTATATTGATCCAGGATATCAAATGCTCCCTTAATATCCTGGAGGTGATCCTAAGCCTTCTTAGATTTTACTACCATGTCATCAATGTACACCTCTATGGTGTCCCCCAGTTTGTCTTTGAACATCATGTTCACCAATCTCTGGTATGTTGCACCTGCATTTTTCAAACCAAAAGGCATAGCAGTATAACAATAAATACCTGTTGTGTCATGAAAGCAATATCCTCCTGGTCTGAAGGTTCCATCTGGATCTGCTGGAATCCTGAGGATGCATCCATAAAGGTTAACATCTCATGACCGACAGTAGCATCCACCATTGAGTCTATATGAGGTAGAGGGAATGGGTCTTTAGGACATGCTTTGTTCAAGTCTATGTAATCTACACAAACTCTCCATTTCCCATTCTTCTTTTGAACCACGACTACATTTTCTAGCTACCTTAGAAATTTGACCTCCCTGATCATTTTGCACTTTAATAATCTTTCAACTTCCTCTTGAATAATTGTATTTTGTTCAGGAGCAAACTTCCTTCTCTTTTGCTGAACAGGTTTGAATGACATGTCAATTCCAATCTTGTGAGTGATAATATCTTTGGAAATACCTGTCATATCCTCATGCTTCCATGCATATGTTGACATCCTCCATTTCAAAAAGTTAGTTAACTGATCCTCAATATCCTAAGGGATATTGGTTCCTACGAGCACCGAGATATCTGGATTATCCTGGTCCAGGATAACTTTCTTAACATCCTGCTCTGAAGCCTCCATGATATCCTGGGCTCGTATCTTTAATTGCTATGCTGCACTGGACTTGGTTGAGGATTTCATTGAGGACGAATAACATTCCTTTGCCTCCTGTTGATCACTTTTTACCTTGACGACCCCCCAAGGGTAGGGATCTTGATACACTGATGATAGGTTGATGGCACAGCTTTCATATCATGGATCCATGGCCTACCCAATATAATATTGTAGCAGGATAAGGAATCCATGACACAGAAGCGTTGCATTGAGTTGACCCCTTCAACATATACTGGAAACTTTATTTCTCCCACAGTATTACTGGCCTCTCCACTAAACCCGACAAGTACAGTGGACTTTGAAGTGATATCCATCGTGGATACATTCATCCTCTTCAATGTTTCTAGCTGAATTATGTTAACCGAACTACCATTATCCACCAGTATCCTGCCCACAAAATGATTAGCAACATATAAAGTTATTACCAAAGCATCATGATGAGGATCCTGGACAGTATCCCTGTCATCACTATCGAACGTGATCACTTTATCAGTTGTGAGGGTTGTCATCCTGGTTGGCTTATCTCCCCTTTCTGCCTTAGCCTCCTTTGCATGTCTCTTTGCCACAGAGTATGAAGTTCCACAAATGTCGGATCCTCCTGAAATAAAGTTAATTATCTTGGAATCTGCAGGAGGTGATGCTGCTCGTTCAGGATCCTTCTCAGTATCTTGACCCTTATTCTTCTTTCTTCCCAAAAGATCCTTCAGATATCCTTTGCTCAGCAGATAGCTAATTTCCTTCCTTAGGGCAATGCAATCTTCCGTAACATGTCCAAAATCCTCATGGAAGGCACACCACTTGGACTTATCCTTCCAATCGGCTTTTTGTTGGTTCTTCCTAGGCCACCTTGCTTTGTCTCCTAAACCCTGCATAGCATACATCAGTTCAGGTATATTAACAGAAAAACAATATTCTGACAACTTAGTATACTCTTCAGGATCCTCGTCTTCAACAGCATTCACTTTCTTGCTATCATTCCTGCCATATGGCTTAGAACGATATGGCTTGTACAAGGATTCTGACTTCCTGTTGGTTGATTCATAGGTTGAAGATGAATTCATCCTCTCTTGCATCTTTTTGTCATCTTCCAGTCGAATATATCTTAAAGCCCTGTTCTGAGCTTCATCCAGGTTCCTGCAGGGATTCATTACAAGATCCTGGTAAAATTAAGAATCTTTTTGCAATCCCATCTTGAAAGCCTGCACAGCTGTTGCAACATCAAGGTGTGGGATATCTAAGGATTCCCGGCTAAACTTGTTCACATAATCTCTCAAAGATTCCTGAGGTCCTTGAGTTATCCTGTAGAGATCACTGGTTAGTTTTTCAAAACTTTGACTGCAAGAAAATTGACTATTAAATAGATTGACTAAGTGAGCAAATGATGTAATCGAATGAGGAGGAACGTTTAAGAGCCATTTTAAAGCTGATCCTGTTAAGGTAGAACCAAAACCCTTGCAGAGGCATGTTTCTTTGAGATCTGGAGGGATAGGGTTGATTTCCATCCTTTCCCTATACTGGGCAATATGCTCTTCAGGATCCGTGGTCCCGTCATAGAGCTTCATGTTGGGGGTTTGAAATCTCTTTGAGATTTCAGCATCACATATAGGATATGCAAATCGAGATATCTTGTGGCTATCCTGGGATACTTCTGGAATTGGCTGGACTACCCCAGGTACACTAGATATCATGTCCTTTAACTTCTAAAGCTCCCTGGAAAGTGCTGATGTCATACCTGCATCCTGCAAAGACCCAATACCATTAGTAGCAAGAGTATTAGTATTATTAGACACGTTACCAGTCTGAGGATTCTGGCCATATCCTAAAGCATATCCTGAACTCCTCACAGTTGACACCCTGACCGAAGAGGGTATCTCAGGAATATGACTCTGGGAATGGCTAGGCACAATATTCCCCCTGTTATCCTCAGTATATACTGCCGAACTGAAGTTCAAAGCTCTGGGCTGCAAGGGAGTGACAGTATCCTCAGTGGGCCTACTTGAGCTAGATTTTAAGAGTTGTATCTCTCTCATTAGCATTTGGTTGGTCTCCTGCTGTTGCTTCATCAGATCCTATATACTACCAAATAAAGTTAGAATTTCATCATTAGAGGCCAAAACAGGAGCAGATCCCTGAACATTCCGAGTGGAGATAATATCCTGAGGCTGTGAAGAGGCTTGCGTCCTTGGAGGTGGTGGTGGAAGCACCGAACCAACTGTTGCAGATGTTGTAGCAGACATGGTAGAAGAGCTCATGTTTGATCTTGAGGCCGTTGAAAATAGTGTGGCAAAAAGTTTTGAAAATAGAAAACCAAGTAATGATTTTTCAAAAGCTTTTAGTAGAAATAGCACCACTTGCCCCACGGTGGGCGCCAAATTGTTTTGGTCAAAAATTACCTAAGCAATTTAGTGATCAAATTAGTTAAGTGAGGTAGTGTGCTAAGAATGTGTATCGAAAATATCCTGAATTAGTTGTTTGCAAAAGACAGTTTTCAGGATATAGCTCAGGATATCAAGCTATATCTATGATCAAACAATGAGCAGAAAGTAAAAAGGGTGACACGAGATGTATGAGGAAAGCCCTTGATCAATCTAGATCGCCGGCACAAAACCTCGGGAGCTGACAATTGCAGTTGCCTTGTTCTTCTTCTTACTTCAAATGTCAGGATACAGTGCAGGATATTGACCAGGTTGCTACTAAGTGTTACAATGTTTTTCAGAAAGTGAGAGTTGCGAGAGAGAGTAGAAGAGCTCGAGAGTAGTGAGTGTAATGTCCTATTTGATCTGGTTTATCCGTCTATTTATAGCTATGAAATAAAAACAAAATCTCATATAATTGTGGGATGCCAGCGAATATTCCCTAGTTAACGTTGGAGACCAAGTAAAGCGGCCTCAACGTCTTTCTTCGAACAACTTGGACCGAGTCTTCAGGGGAAGAGGTCTTCATGAACGTTGCAAACTTGAGCTCGTACTCCTTCACATAATCCATTAGTAATCCTCGGGATACCTTATCAGGATGTTACCAATATCCTGAGTCAGTATCCTGAGTATGAATATATATTATGCAATCAAGATATAATTCAAGATACCATCCAGGATATGGGCTTAGAATTTCACCCATAACACCCGTGTCCATCCTTATTCTCTTTCTTCATTAATTACAATTTGTCTGCATTAGCTCCACACGTCCCCGTGTTCGTTGGGCACGGCCCCGTGTGCAGAAGCATATCTGTACTATCAAGATTTTCTTGGATTCTGCGAATCTTAGCGTTGACCACGGCCCGTGTTGAGCTGGGCACGCCCCCGTGTCGGGAATAGAAGCTTCTATAACTTTGTCTTTTCTGCAGACAACTGGCCATGACCCCGTGTCCGTTGGGCACGGGGCCGTGGTCAGCCTTCTGTTCTCTTGTTTTTGCTTGGGAAGATGCTGTCGAGGGGTCGGGCATGCCACATTTATTCCTTTTCTCGTATTTATGTTAGATTTTGCTCCATATTTGTTCCTTTTGTTCATTTATGCTCATTTAGTCCTGAAAATGCAAAAGGAAGACAAAAGCACACTTTTTCCGACATTAGTACTAAAAAAGGGTTAGTTTTATGCCTCAATTGATGTAATTTATATGTTGCATTTTACACACATCAAATACCCCCACACTTGAATCTTTGCTTGTCCTCAAGCAAAACTCTTTATAATGTGGCTTACACTCCCAAATGGAATGGGTAGAAGAGAAGTTTTGGGCTTGTCTTGAGTGTCGGGAATCCAAGATCTTTATTAGGTTTTATTTTTACGTTACTTACAATCCTATTCGTTATGATTTATTTAGAACGTTTCATAAGAGAAACTACTTATTTGGGCATAACATGCCTCTTTAAAATTCCATTCATATACAAGTTCACATACCTCACGGGAAATCACTCAACACTCGTCCGAAGATGTATTTTTGTGAAACACTCGAGACCAGCATGGAACTTATTTCTACCATATGTTTGCCAAGCAATCCATCCTCCTCCTTTTTAACTATAAACCTTTGTAAATATCAAGAGGACTTGGGGAAGGGTTAGGCTTGGGTTAAAGGTGGGTGGTTTTGGGGTAGTGGTTAGTAAAAAAAATGCGAAAAGCGTAAAAAGCGTCGGTCGTCGTAAAACTTTTTGTTTTTTGTGACTTTTATTCAAACGAATCAATTTCAAACAAAGTTTCTTTGAGGAACTTGTTTGTTTATTGCTAGACTTCATTTTTTTTTTTTTTTTTTATAAGCAATGTCACATGAAAACCGAGCTTTTTACTAAAATAAAGGGTTTAAAAATAAAAAAAAAGGGTTTTGGTGGATAAAGGGTGTTTGTTTTGTGGGTTTAGAAATGAAAAGGTTTAGGCTCAAAGGGGTTAACTAGGGGGATTTTTGGGTAGGTTAAAAGAAAAATAATGGTGTTGAAAAGAAAAAGGGTTAGTCCTAATGCCTCCATCATTTACTTACTTGGGTTTAAGTTGGTAAGGAACGGGAATATATCATCATGGCAAGTTCTAGAGTCGTAAGAAACCAAGCGACTATTCACACAAGAAACGAAAAATGAGCATTTAATTTAAAGATGTATGCTTTTATGCTCAATAAAGGCTCAAAACTCACTTTTTGTGGAAATGGTCAATATATATAATCAAATTTTAAATAGATTTGTCATGCCGTTTCATAATTTTCTTATGTTGGTTCTTTTTTTTCACGACGCTATCGGTTGTAAATTTGTAAAAATATAACCTTTTTAGAACTTGTTATTCCCAAATTGAACCAAGACAAATAAAAAATGAAAAGTTTTTGAAAAAATTTGGGGTGATTAGCGGTTCCAATAGAGTTTTGTGTAAAGCTTGTTATTAGGACTTGCAAAATTCAAGGTTTTAGCATCCCCCCACACTTAAATTATACATTGTCCTCATTGTGTCCCAAAAATAAGTTTTTAGGTTTATTAAATGTGTAAAAAGGTGTTAAAAACAAAATTTTATGTTACTAGGTGTCTGGACACGGGCCCGTGTTGGTCCGAGCACGGGACCGTGTTGGTCCGAGCACGGCCCCGTGTTCAGATTGCCAGTATCATAATTTTACAGAAAGCTGGGCATGGGGGTGTGTTCAGTGAACACGGCCCCGTGTCCAGTTACCTGAACTGGGCGTTTTCTGCATAGCCTTGGGCACATGGCGTGTTGGGCTGAGCACGGCCCCGTGCTGAACTTGCTGTAATGAAGAAAAATTGTCGGAAGGCTCTGTTTTTGCACATGGGGTGTGGGTAAAAGGCAGAAGCCTTAAAGATAATATATCATTGAGTAAGGGCAACTGAGCACTAGATATATCGACCATTCGAGATGACAGAATGTGTCAGTTCAGTAGCTTCTAGATGTAAGCTACTAATAGAGCTGATTTGAATCTATGGTGTATTCCATATCTCTAATCTGAAAAGTGCTTAGCTGAAAGCACTTGTCATGTTTCGCCATGACGTTTAAACATGAGCTTAAGGTTTATTGAAAAACCTTGTCCATTATGAAATTAAAAAGCTCTGTAGAAAATAAGTTTCACTCGTAAAAGTGAAATAGGATTCCCACTGTGGCCCAGGATACACTTGAGAGGTTGAAATCCGAAATGAAATGGGACTAACCGTATTACTTTGAATAAATCTCGAGGACGAGATTTCCTTTAAGGGGTGAGGATGTAACACCCCGAAAATTTCGTCCAATTACGTGATGACACGTGTCCAGTTCTCCAACTAATCCCGTCTACGTAGAAGGAGAATCCTCTAACTAATCCCGACTATATGGAAGGAGGAAGGACGTACATTAAACGTTAACTGAAACGTATCTTTGAATCTCCAACTAATCCCGAGTCTGGGAAGGAGAAATGAAATTTATTTGAGCATTAGTTAAAACGCGTCCTAGATCTCCGACTAATCCATAATATGAGTAAGGAGCGGAACTAAATGTGTCAAATGGCCAAAAATATAAAGTTCAGGGGTTATTTTTTACAAATTGCAAAAGTCTGCCCAAACCCCCAGCATACGGACCATGTGTACAAATCAGAACATTCTCGTATTCAATAAAATCTTGTATTTTATTGATGAGAATGCAAAATATCAATCGTTGCGAAATTTCGATTATTTTCGTGTTCGATAAAGCGTTGTGCGTTATTTGCGAAACGCGTAATCGTACAACCAAACGAACCGACATCCACGACATTTCTGGGCAAAAATCCAAGTTACATATGCCTTAAAGCGTTTATATAACCTAAATTTGGGGTTAAAATGGGATAAAAGTGAAAAAAAAGCAATAATACAAGTCCAAGGGCCAAATCTGCCAAAAGGCCAACCTTGGCCCCCAGCCTTTCTTGCGGACCATATGGACACACCCCTTACGGTCCATAAGGGGTGCCCAGCTCACCAGTTTTATGTGTGGCATCCAAGTAAACCTCTAACTCGAAACTATGGGCAATATGGTTGTACTAGACACATGTTAGGACACTTGTAATGATCTCTAAAGGTTCCCTAACACCTGTGATGATCGTGTCAATCCGCTACAAGTATAAATAGGTTCCATTTGCAACATTTTCAAATGAACCATTCTTAAATTCATTCCTCTCTTCTCCTTGGAAGTTCCTGAGCTTATAGGAGCTTCCCACTGAGTTGTTTTCAGTCTCTTGGACCACTTGTAAGTGCTCCTTCCTTTGAATTTTCGTTTTATAGGCTTTTTAAGTCAAAAGTCAAGAGATTTCGAAAATTGCTTTGACTTTAGGTTTAGACCATTATGGTCCAGCCACTTTTCTAGTCGAACATGGCTACATGATCGTAATTAGGTAGGTGTTAATCTCTCAAAAGGGCACCTCCTGAAAATCACGTTAACTAGGTCAATTGACGGGTCAAAGTTTTAATGTTTAAAAAGTCAAACGGGTCAGAATTTATAAATGTCATAATCTGATTATATAGATTTTATAAAATATGTTTTGACACTAAAACAAGTCGGTAATAAATATTAGAACATGTATGAACATATTCAACCCGTCAATTCTAGTTTTAAGGTCGGTTCGCAACCGAAAGTCGAGAAGTTTGACTTCTACTTTGACTTTCGATTCTGACCCGACTTAGCTTAGTTAGCTACTGAATTAAGGTTGTATTATGATGGTTTTTTTAATGTAGCATAACCCTCTAAGGTTATATTACATGATCATAATCAGATTCTGAGTTTTTGTACAAGTTTCGTTATTATGCCATATTTTGACCAAAATGCCCTTTTTGCAAATTATAAGGTTTTAATCAATAACGAACTTGCTAATGACTTACCTACTTATATGTTAATGTAATTAACATATTTTGATGTTATTAAAATGATCATAAACTGAGTTTTGATTAAAGATTGCAAATGTCGTTATTAAACGACCGAAACGCCCTTTTGGCGCATAGTATGGTTTTAAACCATAATTACCAATTAAACTTGATACCTACTGATATTGTAACTTATTTAAATTTTTTTCATAGTAGGTACATGATCATAACTCAGACTTCTAAATAAGTTCTCAAACTATGTGTGAAATGACCAAAATGCCTCTACGGTACATAGTTTGGTCTTAAATCTTAAAACTCACATATATTTGATTACTTACTGATATTATATCACACATAAAGTATTTTTACAAAATTATAATGTCCATAACATTAGTTTATACGCAAGTTCTTATATTACGTCGCATAATGACTAAAACGCCCTCATGAGGCATATGTTGATTTTAAAACCTTAACGGACATATAAGTTGCTAACCTACTAATGTAACAACTTATTTAATATATATTGGCATATAGAACATGTTCATGACTCATTCGGTTACCCGATATCGCTTATATGCGCACGGTTAAGCTTGTGTAACTAGTTTACGTAAGTGTACCGAAACGGGTCAATTCTTATCATTTTCGTTTCAAATTCCAGGATGTACATTGTTTACCCATATTATACAAGTTCTAGTACTTGTTGGGTTTAAACCACATTCTATTCGGTTTACGCTTAATCTAGCGATTAATCATATTCTTACGTAACGGGTCATATTAAAGGAACTAACCTATGACCCGTATACATTCTGACAGATAACTAAATCTGTTCATTCCAGACTATAGAACCCCCAGATAATCGGACTTGAGTTTAGTTCTTGTTTATACGGCTTTTACTATATTCAAAACCGGTAACGGTTGGAAGCTAGCTAAAAGGTAAATATTCTTAACTTATTTTGTTTTTAAACTTGGGGTATGGCGAATACGCCACTTGGAGTGGGTATTACATAAATGGGTCGCCTATGATAAACCCATAAATGTAAGAACTCGGTTTAATCCGTTATATTTGATAACTGAAATGATTGAGGGTTATTGGTACCGTGTCCGGACGTCTCGACTCATATACTGTTATGTGCATAAGGAATAGCGTGCGAGGGTAGGCATACCGACTATAAGACACATTTTATTCAACTTTGGCTAGTACTGTAACTATTATAGCACTGAAAATGACCGTCTTTGATCTCTGGTTCCCATCATATGACAAATATGCAAATCTGGTGACAAGAATAAAATCTCAAGAAATATTAAATGTTTACCTACGGGTTTTCTCTATGTAAAAAATCATTTTTGAATAAATGAGTTCAAAATAAGTCAGTTAATTGTATTTACCAGTGAAAGCTGACGTATTTTCAAAAGACTAATCTGCAGGTACTGAACCTTGACTATTAGGCTGGGAACCCGGGTCGACTATGATAAAAGCAATGGAATTTGCAACTCCTAGCTTAAGGCCTATGATGTCTAAGCTTCTTTTCGTCTCGATCTGCCTGTGGGATTTATTTGAACAATCCTTGTATATTTGGATATTAAACATTTTCAATAAAATGAATGTTTATTTTTACTCCTAATACTTCCGCTGCATTGTTATTGAATTAACTTGTGATTGTAACTGTTATCCAACCGTCACAGCTAGACCCTTACGGGCCCACCGGAAATCGGGGTGTGACAAGCCCCTTACTTACCACTAACGCATTATTAGGGGTAATTTGGGACTATAAATAATATCTTTGACCGGAGCGCGAAACTCTGATCAATTTGGCTCTTTACTCAGTTTCCACCAATTTCTGATCATCATCATTCCAAAGATGCTCTTCTTTAGGAGCCCATGATGCAGAATTTGCTAGAGACTTACCAGTCTCAAAAAATGATGTTATTTCAACATGGGGTATGTGTGGGCCTCTCTCAATGGATTGAAACAGAGCTCGATCATGTCCATTTACGAAATTGATTATCCTGATTGTCCATTGGGGGTACTCCTCTCTAACTAAGTCGGAGGCTTTAACATAGACCTAAATATATATATATATATATATATATATATACTCGAGCAGTTGATCGTTTGAAAGTATGTTTTTCAATCTGCTTTGATACCAATTGTTGATAACATTTTTTATCAAAATGGCAGATGATTTCAACAATGATTGAAAATGGTGTGTAGAATTAGAAATCAAACTTTCAAGAAACCAAAGTACAGAATTTTCAAGTTTATATCACTTTGAAAAGATTCACAAGATGATTGTGGAATTATTGCCTTTTACAAACGGTTACTTAAGAATTTTGTGAAAGTGAAGAGTAGTGGAGTGTGTAGGATGTATTAAATGCAAGGCAAGACTCATTTACTCTTCGTTCATTTCTTTATCTATTTATAGAGAAAGTTTGACATAAATAAACATTTGTTTATTCATGCAGTTTGACCTATGAAAAGTATGATTTTGGAATATATATTGCATCTGTTACTTCCGCTGGTTGTCTTGGGGTCTGTGCATATCTTATCAGATATACAAGTGGGGTCATTAGAATTCTGATGATTCCTCATCAGATTTCTGATGAATTTTCAGATTTCTGATGATCTGTTCTAATCAGATCTGATGATATTCGTTAGATTATCATCAAAGTGATAAGAACCTTCTGATCCAGCTTTCTTCATTCAATATAAATGACTATTTGATCTTTTCCTGATGTTGACCTTTCTTTGATGTGTCCTTTGTCACACATCTTCTTTTGGTTTGACATGTTAACTTGTTCAGCATCAGTTCTGATCATTACGATCAGAATCTTCATCATTTTTCTTCAACACTTACATAACTGAGTAGTAGGTTCTAACACTAACCAAACACAGTTCGTTGATTAGAGCCAACCCGCTACTCCAAGCTCACATTGTTTGTATCTTAGTGTTCGGGTTGCTGTGACAGAAGAATTGATTATAACCAAACACTGTCGTCGTTCGGAATGTTTAATTAGATTGTATAATTCCATAATGATTTTGGGGTCATAGGCAAACTCAAATATTATGTGTTCCTTTTATCAAAAGTTAAAATCTGAGTAGGGTTTTAAACATTGATTACTTTTAGTAAAAAAACATTAATAAGTTCTTTAGGTAATATTAACAATCTAATACTTTTCCGGATTTAATCCGTATTAGAAACAAGAATCACACAAATAAACAACTAAAATGAATGAATCAAATGTAACCCTTTTACATAATTTTGTGAATCAAAACATAGAAAAAAAGCATAATGTTGATAATAAAATTTTCTAGGTGGACATGAAGGCTAAATCAATCAACACGAATACGAAACAAAACATTAAAAATTACAAAACAGACCACTAATTTTTTTTATTAAAGGCGGTTATATTAAAATGAAAAAGAACACAGAACCTTAGCAAGGTGCTAAGGCCATAGTTCAGGTATAGCAACAAGAAAGCAAAAAAACCAAAAAACAGTACATTAGTGTATTACATCAAATTTATTAGAAACAACTAAACTCTCCCCATTCTTTCCAACTTAGCTCTTTTTTTTCCAGCCCTTGATTTTACCCATAAAAACGAGAGTGCCTTGATGTCCCCAACTGCCCTTGAAACATTCGTTGTTTTGCCGTTGAAAATTACGTTGTTTCTAACACGCCATAATGTCCAACATGTCGCTGCAATAATCATATATACCGCCTTCTTTTTATCGTGTAATGAACAATGTGATTGAATGTGTTCCATTAATCCCACCAAGCTGAGCATATATCTCGGAATAGGAATTTTGACCCCTAAATAATTAATCGTTTTTTAACCAAAAAAAAATAATCTTTCTTCGATCCTGAATTGCAGTCATCAAGATTGTCATCAAAAGTTTCCCCAGAAGTAGGCTGTCCTTTTTTATCCGAAACCCGATCCGAATTCATAGTCACCCGAACCCTAATTAGAGAATACTCGAAAAACCCCAAGCCGACCAACCCAAAACTTCTATGTGTCTTGGCTTGTAGTGTGTAGTACTTGAAACATTAAGTTTTGAAACTTTTGAACATTATAATATCGTATTGTCAATTAATGTTTGAATTTTGATGATACTTTTTAGTAGTAATATGAATTTTGATGATATTCTATAAAAAAAATCATTATACTTCTAAACCCAAAATCGAACACCCGACTCGAACTAGCCCAACCCCGACCAACCCGAATTTTAAATGAGTTGGTTATCGGGTCACTTTTTCCCAACCAAAAACTCAAACAACCCGAAACCTAAAAGAAAACCCCGAAAGACACCCCTACTCAGAAGTCGTGAGCTTGATGATCTGCCGTAGTGCCGATCTCCATCCCTTTATAATTCCTTTGCCGCATCTCATTCTTTGTTGGGCCACAAGTTAATTAATTCTAGCCCAACGAAATTTTAATTGTGTCAACCCCATGTTTAAATATTTGAAGTCCAATAAATCAGTGCCCCATCTTCATAGAGTGTGTGTGGTGGGGCGTTATGTGCCCACATAAAGCTCCTATAAAGCCCCAAACACCACTACGAAGGGCTTTATGAGACAAAAAAGGGGGTGGCGCCATGCATATAGCGCCGGTATGGGGGGATGTTTTCAAAGTTTGGACCAATAAAAAATTAGTTAGTGTTTTTATAATTAATTAATAAAAACGAAAATTAATAATTAGGTATTAATGGGTAGGAGCTTTATGACTACGGGCTCTAGTGATATAACGCCCCATAAAGCCCCTGTGTGACGTGGCACGACACGTGTCGCATAACGCCTCACAAGGAGCTTTATGACTACGGATGGCCTTAGGTATACTCTAACTTTATTGGTGTTATAGATGACATGAAAAATTAACACTCTAACTTCATTGGTGTTAACTTTTCAAAAAAAAAATTCATTGGTGTTAACATGTCTTTCAAATCACCCCCTACCCATGTTAATGGGTGTTAAAACCTCTCTTGTTTAATATGTTAACTTAGGCTAAAAAGAATAAGAAATTAATGCTATTTAGGCCATGGGGTATACTCTCACACTCCTTAACTACACGTAGGCGTCACATCTCTCGCTTTACCCTCTCTCACTTCACCCAAATCAAGGAAATGGTTTAACCCTCGTTAACGCCAATTGAATTAATTAAAATACACACACACACATATATATATAGCATATTGTGTGTGCAAATTTTTCCAATGCTTGATTCTCTTTCTTCCTCTCTCCTTGTTAACTCCTTAACATGTGAAACTTTTAATGTTCTTTAACATCCCTGAGGAGCGGTGTGTCGAGTGTTAACAGATGACAACTAGGATTAACGCACATGGGTGTTAGAGCATAGCAGGCGGCCTTATTATCATGTTTATTTTAACTAAGAAGTAAATGAAATGGTATTATTGTTATTTATTTTGTATTTAATTCATATATTTATTATTAAAATAGTTAAAAATGGTGGGTGAGGTAGATTTAACATGGTTAAACCATTTTCTTAGTTTGAGATGGAGTAAAAAGGGGAAAAACGGATGATATAACGCTTAGTTTATATAGAGTTAAAAAAGTTAAGGTACACCATATAACCTTACATACCAAAATTCCAAAAAACAACCGGCAAGAAATGGGGAGTTAACACATAACCTTAATGAAAACTTGTAAGCTTAATCAAACAATAAGTACCGGACCCACGATTAAAAGTCAAAGTCACCTCAGTTCCAACACCATTTCTGGTTCGATTGTTCGACTCACCGAAGACCAGTTCCATCAGGACAAAAAGGTACTGTTAAATCACTAATTTTGCATTGTTCCTCCAGTTACACATTGAATGCTGTCTTGTTCGATTGTTCATATCTAGACACCATGATTTAGCTTGATTTATGTTTACATTTGAAATCTACTTGCAATACTTAGTTGAATTAATAAGAACATGGTGTTGACTTTAGCCTCTTATATGCAATCGAAAGTTGAAACAACGAGGGCAGCGTATGATTGCAATGCCTAATTTATAAAGTACCCAAATGTATTTTCCGAACCTGGGCAGAACTCATGGAAACGAAGGAGATCCCGTATGCTAAAGGCGTAGATGGGTTGGATCTTGCACCACTGAGACACTAATTGCCACACCGCTTTTCTGGATGGTCTCCGCAAAAAATACAGTGAATTTAAAGCGGTGTTCCTTCGAGCCAACTCCACTTTCGTAGGTAACCTGTTCCGCTCTCGAAAATACAAACCTTTCTTGGAACCCATTTATTCCAGCCGAAGTTAAAGATCGGCTGCGTTTGATTATGAGAGCTGAATAACTCCTTGATGCTGCTGACATTGAAAAGACCATCATCCGTTAAGGCCCAAACCCAACCATCATGGCCCGCTGTCAAAGCTGTCGAACCCAACAGACCCAACATACTCCCCAGTTCACGTTGTTCAGCAGGAAGCAAGCCCGCACGCCTCCAGGCCCACGTAAAGTTGACCCCAGATCCATTAGTGTGTAACCGCTCAGCAACAATGCAAAATTTATTTTTATTATTTTTGTTTATAATTATTTATTTTTATTATTTTTGTTTTCAATGACAAGCACACACTCCCCTAAAATCTACTCCTAAAATTCACCTAATGCCCACTTTACGAACTCAAACAGTCAAACCCGTACCACTTTGATGAAGATAAACACGTGGTGCCAGTCGGCCAACAGCTAAAATTTTAATGTTCTCATGAATTAACTTATTTACATGGAAGAAGTTTCACCTCCCTTGTTGAGGGGTTTCCTGGGACTTTTTATTTATTGATTTTTTAATATTTAGTTTAGTACATCACAGCTACTCATATATTACACTTTCTTACTCTCAGTAAAATAAGGTTGGTAGGATTACCAAGAATGTTATTTATTGCTCTTCTTTTGATCTGCCTTGGAAGCCATGTAGAATCAGATGCCTCGAATCATCGCTTCAATAAAGGAGATATAGTCCCCTTCTACGCCGACACAGTCCGCCCACTCTCTAACTCCAGGTTGGTCACATTTTCTCAAAAAGAATTGTTTAACTTAATATGTACAAATTATCATGTATCTACATTTTATTCAAATATGCTTATTATGATCTTCCCTATTGTTCTCCAGGTAATTCGTTATTAAAATGCGTTTTGTTACTTTGGTTTTTGTTTTCCGCTAATTGTTTATCCGATAACAGATACTGTGAAAGAGGAGAAACTTAATCTAGGTGAAATGATGAATGGAGATCGCCTTGTTTCAACTCCATACAAGTTTGAATTCCTTGTTGATAAAGATTATGAAGTATTATGCAACAAGACACTCAGCAAAACAGATGTTTCTAAGTTTGTAAATGCAATCGAGAAGGATTATTATATGCAATTGTATTTCGATGACTTGCCAATTTGGGATTTAATTGGAAGCGTGCAAAACAACTATACAAATGAAGGGATCAAGAGTATATATGTCCTTAACACACATTTTGAATTTCAAGTTTTCTACAATAAGGATCGTGTTATAGGGGTCACTCTTCTGACAGCTGGTAATTCATTATACATATCAGAGGACAAAGAAGTTGATGTCGGTTTCACATATTCTGTTAGGTGGATAATGGAAACAGAACCTTTTGATAAGAGAATGGATCGATACATTGCTGATAAAAGTTTACGACATCACTTGTCTGTGAACTCCGTTGCATTCTCTTTTGTTACACTCTTCATCCTGGTTATTCTTCTACGGACATTTTATGTGCAAGTCCTTCACAAAGACATTTACAAGTATAACCTTTAACAATTGTTTTGTCATTTGTGTTGATGTCATACTTGTTTCTTTTATTTTTATTTTTTTATTTTTCTGTTTGCATATAAATATAAAAGGTACTCACATGATGTGGAAGAGACTCAAGTAGCCGAAAATCATGAAGAGACGGGATGGAAGAACATCCATGGTGATGTATTTAGATTCCCAAAACACAAGTCTTTATTTGCTGCAGCTCTTGGTTCTGGCACTCACTTGCTTGTACTGTAAGTGTTTTAAACTTACTTAATATTTTGTGCAATGATTAGAAACAAAGCTTGTAACCTCCATTTCATCTCGTTTGCAGCATTGTATCGATTCTTGTTCTAGGCCTCCTCGGTTTCTTTCCACCCTATGCTCGAGGAGTATTCTGGAATGCCCTTGTCATTGCATATGTTGTCACATCTATAGTCTCGGGATATACATCTGGCTCTTTCTATTCTCAACTTGAAGGAACCAACTGGGTATGTGAAATCATCATTATATAGCTTGACCCGTATATAATCTGTCGACTTTTATTCAAATAACAAACTTAGTTTTTTGCTTGACAGATGAAGAACCTATTGTTGGCAGGAGGGTTATTTTTTGTGCCGCTTTTTCTTACATCTGGTTTCCTAAATAGTGTTGCTAATTTTTACGGAACAACTGCTGCATTGCCATTAAGAGGAATAGTCATATTAAATGTTTTGTGCGTATTTTTAGCATCACCATTGCTTCTTTTAGGAGGGATTATTGGGAAAAACCGAGCATCTGATTTCCAAGCTCCATGTAAAACTGCCAAGTGTCCTAAAGAGGTTCCTCAACTACGATGGTACCGGGGTGTTCTTCCTCAGATGGCTTTAGCCGGGATTTTGCCATTCAGTGTTATATACGTTCAGCTTTACTACATATTTGCAACTGTCTGGGGCCATCCCGTCTACACACTTTACGGTATTCTGTGTGTAGTCTTCATTCTTCTTTTGATCATGACTGCTTTAGTGTCAGTGGCACTGACATACTTCCAGTTGGCTGTTGAAGATCACGAATGGTGGTGGAGGTGTGTTTTCTAGTTTTTATGATTTTTAATGCTATTCTATGACGGAGATCCTGGAACACCTATGCTGATAAAAGTTGTTTATTTGACACAGATCGTTTTTCTGTGGCGGGTCAACAGGATTGTTTACATACCGTTATTGCATCTATTATTATATCTGGAGATCAGAAATGAATGGTTTCATGCAAACCTCATTTTTCTTTGGGTATATGGCTTGTGTCTGCTACGGCATATTTCTAGTACTTGGAAGTGTGGGTTTCCATGCCTCGTTGCTCTTTGTTCGTTACCTCTACGCTGCTATAAAATGTGACTAGCAGATTTGTTATGATATACGGTTACCTCTACGGGTCTGTTAACGATCACAGCAAGATCAAGATCGTCGGAAGGAAGAAACATGGAAGCTCCTGACAATGTGATTTGGTTTATACATTTACACACCCATACACTTGAAAGCACAAACACACTTGTAATGTATACATTTATTAAGAACCATAATTAATAATTTATATATTATTAAAAACACAAAACCAAATAATGTACTCTTACTTATAAGTGATATATATGTCAGAAAGCTCCTATTTACCAATCTGATACTTTTTAAATTATATATTATTTGTGCTTAATATTTTGTGTTCAGACTTTATTGCATTTTTTTAAAAGTAAACTTCATTAACAACCAATCTCCCCATTCTATCCCTTTATGTTTCGATCTATTCGAAAACCAAAGAAACCCTAAAGACTTAACCTCGCTAAGAATCTTATCTATCCTGATCGGAATATTAGAAAAGATCAAATTGTTCCTCGCACGCCACAAACTCCAACAAACAATAATGATAATACCGTGTATAGCTTCCTTCTTCTTCTCCGAGGCCGAGAGATCCTTATGAATGCCAAGATCTTTAATAGAGAAAGCAAAAATGTTAGGGATCTTGCACCAAGAGCTCACACCATTCCATACGTTTGACGCAACTAAACAAGCAATGAACAAATGCTCAGATGATTCCTCGGCAGAATTGCATAACGGGCACGTAGAATCACCATGAAGGACATTTCTTTTCCTTAAAGCTTCCCCCGTAGGAATCCTATCCATCTCCAATCTCCACGCATGGATGTTGCATTTATCAGGGGACCATTTACACCAGTCCATAATGAACCTGTTACTTGTCTCCCTGTCCGAATAAAGAAGCTTCTTGACAGCTTTAACGGTAAAGACACCAGCCGGGTCGGATAACCATTTCCACTTATCTCCACAGCTTGATATCTGAACCGAATCCAGGATCTGCCGAAGCTGCTGAAGGTTCGAGATGGAAACCTGATCAATCAGAGCTGACTTCCAATTCCAGACGAAAAACGAATCTGCACCTTGTCTTTTGATCCGGTCCGCAACCTTACATTTCTTTTCCGATTCCATCCGAAACAGGTCCGGATAAATCAGTTTAAGTGGCTCGTTAGTGAGCCAAGGGTCGAGCCAAAAAGAGATATCATTTCCGTTTCCAACTTCGCCTTTCAAGTAATTCTGAAGAGGTAATCCTCCGGCCTTGATATTTATAAAAACCTTCGCAATGTTGTTCCAAACTCCGTTAAGCGATTTCTTGAAAGGAATGCATTCCCAACCAACCCGACTAAAGTGGAAAGCATCAATAATTCTTTTCCAAAGGTTATTTTTTCCGTTTTGTACCCCATCCCCATTTAGTTAAAAGCGACGTATAATCTCTTTGAGTTTGTTCATACCTAATCCCCCTTCTTTCTTGTGACACGAAACCCTATCCCAAGCCACCCAATGCATCTTCCTTTCCTCCGTAGCTCCTCCCCATAAAAACTTTTTAATCATGGCTTCCAAATCCGCAATCACCTTCTTGGGGGCTTTATATAACGAGAAATAATAATTAGGAAGGCTTTCCATTACCGATTTGATAATGACAACCCTTCCACCAATCGACAAAAGGTGTGACTTCCATTTAACGAGACGGGAAAGAAAAATATCATAAACCGGTTGCCAATTATTAATCCTGTTCATGTTTGCCCCCACTTTAAGGCCAAGATACTTAAACGGAAGAGAATTCAGCTTACAACTCACCTCGTTAGCCAAAACCCCGGTTTCTTCTAACCCCACCCCAATCCCATATAAGTTGGATTTATCGATGCTAATTTTGAGGCCCGAACAAACAAAGAAACACCGAAGAATTCTCACGATATTTACCACTTCAATTTTTGACCACTCGCCCACGACTATGGCATCGTCCGCGTATAATAAATGAGTAACGACCGGCCCATTATTAGGGGTAGCAATCCCTTTTATCGCCCCCGCCTCTCTAGCACTATTGAACATACAAGAAAGAGCCTCCATGACCACCAAGAAAAGGAACGGAGATAATGGATCCCCTTGTCTCATGCCTTTTTCACATCTAAAAATGAAAGTAGGGGCCCCGTTCACCAGAACTGACGAAAAAGCCGACTTGAGAATACCCAAAATCCAGTTACACCACAAGTTCGGAAAGCCCATTTGAAGGAGCGTATTAATCACAAGCCTCCAATTGAAGTTGTCATAAGCCTTTTCGAAATCAATTTTAAGGAAGAAAGCTTCCAATTTCCTCTTTTTTATCCATGAAATAAGCTCATTAATAATGAGGGGGCTGTCCAATATGTATCTTCCATTTAAAAACGCAGATTGAGAGTCCGAAATGACTCCCTCCAAAACCATCCTCATCCGGTTTGCCATAACTTTAGATATGGCCTTACTAATAACCCCGACCAAGTTAATCGGCCTATAATTGTTAAGCGACACCGGATCTGAAACTTTAGGGACAAGGGCAATAAACGATGCCCCACTTCCATCACTAATCACTCCGTTATTTTGAAACCAAGAAAAAATTCTAGAGAAGTCATCTTTAAAAAGTTCCCAGAAATGCTTGATGAATCTGAAATTGAGTCCGTCCGGTCCCGGCGACCGATCGTCTCCACATTCGAAGATAGCGTTCTTAATATCTTGGTCAGAAAAAGGCTCAACAAGCATAACACCTTCGTCTTCTGTTATCCTTTTAATATTGTGGCAATGAAGCTTACGCCTGTTCTGGATGGGTTCTTTGAATTTATCTCGAAAAAATGAATACACCTGTTTTTTTATCTTGACCGGTTTGGTGCACCATTCTCCATTGATAGATAAACCATGAATGTTATTCGTGGCTTTCCTGTTGTTTACCAATGCATGAAAGAATTTAGAATTCTCGTCTCCGTTTATTGCCCACTTCGTACGAGCTCTTTGTTTAATATCCAAGTTCTTTCTAATTTCAATCTCTTTAATGACTTTCCTATTCTCCGTCATAATCCATTCTTCCTCTTCGTACGAGCTCTTTGTTTAATATCCACTTTCTTTTGCCAGAAAAACCGTCCCTCCAAATCTTAAGGAGCGATCTAATACGGGCGAACTTGAACGTAAGGCAAGAGTCGGGAGGATCTGGACTCCCTCCACCGCCGCTTTAACCGCTTCCTTAAAACCAGGTTTCCCAATCGAAGAGCTATAAACCCTAAAAGGACGGGGACCGAATTTTAAGTCCACCAACTCAAGTATGATTGGGCAGTGATCGGAGTGGCGATTTGGCAAAGCTCTCACAAACGCCGAAGGCCATTTATTAAAAAATTCCGAGCAGACCAGGAAACGGTCCAACTTACTAAGCTTTTTACCGTTATCCCTTATACAAGTAAACTTCCTACCCTGCATCGGATATTTAAGCAAGCCGTTATCAAAAATAAACTTATTAAAATTTTCAGTGCATATCGGCTTAAATTGAGAGCGTTTCCTTTCCTCTTGAGACCGAACCGCGTTGAAATCTCCTACGATAATCCACTGCCCAACCGATGAATCAATAACATTTGAAAGCACTCCCCACAAATGTAACTTAGCCGGAGTGTTTTGAGGGGCGTAAACATTGATAAGATTAACCGAATCTCCACTACCTACCACCGCTCTTTTTAAAATCAGATAATTCCTTTCCTGAATAATAGATTCTATCGTGATGACTTTGGGATCCCAAATCCATGCGAGCCCTCCCGAAAGACCCACCGAAGCTGAAAAAGCGGACTCGAAATTCCTGTTACCCCAATACCTCGCAAGAACAGAGTTCGAGATGGAAGATACCTTGGTCTCTTGAAGGGCGATAACACTGATTTTATTAGAAATCCTCATATCTTTTACCCAAGACGCCTTAGCGTCCCCCACAATTCCTCTAATATTGACGGATAAAAAATTCATTGGTACACAACATTAATACCTTCTCCTCTGATAGTTTCACTGATGAGATCATTATGATTACCAAGATCGACCCCCACTATGTTCCCAATTTTAGCAGTATCCCTAGTTTCTTTATCAACCTGCAATTCGAATGGATCACTAACCTTATCGACTGAAATTTCCTCCATATCCTCGCTCCTATTATGAGATCCAGAAAGTATCGTACAAGGAACATCAGTTCCTTCCATTTGATTTTGAAGGCCATGCTTCTCCTGATTGTTAGTGTCATCGAAGTGTTGCGTCCTAGGAGAAGGTTCAGACTGACCTACCTCAGCTTGCAAATTAAGGTCAAAGATAAAATCCCCGTCTTCCCTTGGTCTTTTCGTAGGTCTGTTGTTCGAGTTTGGGCTTAATTTACCACAATGAACCACCGTCTTGTTCCTGGGCCTCATCCTCCTAACTTTTTTATTGGGCCTGCCCATCTGATCATTAGATCTAAATGGGATAAAAATTTCCCTTCTAGGAAATACCACTGCATGAAAGTCTTGGACCCCACACTTACTTTTCAGCGCCACATTCGCTTGGGGATCCGAACCGTTACTAGTATCACAAAACAACTTTTGGTTTTCTTTACCTAGGAAGCCGTCATCATTAAATGCCCCTGACTGTTCAAGAACCGTCGCCGAAAACAGTGAATTCGGTGACTTACTGACCGGACTTATGTTTTCTCCATTCATGTCCATCTCCGGACTCTCGTTCTTACCTTCATCGACTTGATCCCTGAAAGCTTGAGAAGTAGCATTATCAGTTCTGTATTCTCCTTCATCTTTATCCTCCACCTCATGCATCATATCCTCGTTCAAATCCACGTCATTCTTTGTATTTCTGGTTTCCGGTAACCATTTCCAGCCACTCCTCTTCAAACAAACACGCCGGAATCCAATCGTCCAGTTCTTCCATCACCCAAACCCTAAACCTTTTATTCTTCCATTTGAGAGTGACCGAGCTTGCAATTCTTGCTCCCAAATCAACCAGAATTCTGACACTGTTTGTGGATAAATCCGAGTCATTCGGAGACAACTGAGACCCCTTAACAACTTTCCCAAACGCAGACGCCACATCATCAAACACCTTATTCTTGGCCAGATGCAGAGGCATACCATGAAACTTCAACCATGCAAGCCTTTCATACGCCATGGTCTGACCCGACCACAGATCTAGCGTCTCAAACCACTCCTTCCACACGTTGACATTTAGGATTAAATCCGAAGCCTTAATCTCGTCCTCGAAGGCTAGCATCAAGTTCATACCCCCAAATAGTACAGTTTGTATCCACTGATACCTGCCACCTTTAGGTTGTCCTTCATACTAATCAGAGTCGAGAAATCTTTAGCTCTGCCCACTACCGATCTTCCTTGTAAGTCAAAAAACGCACTAGTGTCCCCATGAACCTCCACCACCTTTTCAGTTTCCACCAACTCTCCCTCCGATCTCTTAGAATCTCCCTTGTTATTCATAAGGGCCGAACTATATGAACATCCTCGTCTAATGAAGGCCTCCTTCCGTTTATTAAAATTAAAAACCACCTCTTCCCTCCGAAACGTTGGCTGAGCTTTGCTTGAATTATCTCTTCTTTCTTCTACCGCTCCGTTTTCCTTAGCGAACCTCGCTTGATTAATCTTGAGCTTACAGCCCCCAAGTTTGAGTCCCTGCATCCCCTTCTCCATCTCTTTCCAGTCTAAATCCCCTTTAAGACTAACAAATCCAAACTTAAGACCATCCTTACTCCTCTTCCTTGCAATGTACGAACCAACAATTTCGCCGAAGTTATTGAGAAGGGTCACCAAATCCCACGGTCTGCACCCATCTGGGATATTAGCCACGTAAAACTTTGTACACCCGCCGCCATGAGACAGTGACCAAAGAAAAAAGGAGGAAAACAAACCGACCGGCGCCGACCAAACCCAGGCCGCGAATGGACAAATCAAGGAGCCAATTAGGGAGAAAGGTTATATCAAGAATCGCTACCTGTAAGCCAGACGATTAAACCTCGCACGCTAGTCGGATCCCATCTTCATTGTCGAGCGAATCCTAGGGTTCCGGCGGGTCAACGAGTCTTGTTTGTTTACTTACGTTCAATATACTAAAGGATTTTCAGACTTTATTGCATGACTCACCACTTTTGCTTTAGACTTCATCAAAATATGTCTTCTTATAAAGTTCAGAGTATCATGCTTATTCTCATCTGCATTTTGATATAAATTTTAATCGAAATCGAGTTGCGAATAGTTTTGTACAAATAATCCATACTCAAGTATACATGTTATCAAAGCTACCTCACTATTTATTTATTTATTTTTATATAAAGTAACGTTATATACTCTTTCTGTTACTCCAATAATATACGCTCAATCTATTTGGACACCCAACTGGGCTATGTAACGCCTGCGTCCCTAGACTTTTAGCTAATTGTCACTTTTAGCCCCTGTACTATGGGATATTTGATACTTTTGATACTTCATGAATCTAATACTATGAATATTATGAGACTTAACTCTAGATACTTGATTCTTGATACTTGATACTTGGAAACTATGATTCTTGATACTTGATACTTGGAAACTATGATTCTTGATACTTGATACTTGGAAACTATGATTCTTGATACTTGATACTTGGAAACTATGATTCTTGATACTTGATACTTGGAAACTATGATTCTTGATGCTTGGAATCTAGATTCTTGACTCTTGATACTTTGGTGCTTGACTCTTGAGGCTCGTGAAACTTGAGACTTGGTTGAACGAGGGACTAGAGTCTTGTCACTGGCGAAAACTATGGAAACCCTTGTGTTAATGATATAATCTAGTTATGTGATACTATTACCCAATAATACGCAACGCAACGCTAAATCTAACTCGCAAATCGAATCAAGGACGGGAATGCAGAAAGGATGGGATTGACCGAATGGCAATCTGATCGGATGACCATCCCATCGGATGACCAACCGATCGGATGGCCATTCGATCGAGCTGCCATCTGATCTGTGCACACCGCCTCACACACTCTCTCTGGCACTATAAATAGGCCTGTCACATCATTCTCACTGATGTGACAGCCTCACTCCACCAAGACGTACGCACTCCTACTTTTCTTCCATTTCTCGGTGATTTCGGTACGTTTTACACTAGATTCTTGTACGTCTTTGATCTACACGTTATTCTCTACATGATTTGTCACACCCCGACCATGTTAAAACAACAAAACCTTGGCGGAAACGTCGGGGAGTGTTGTAACAGAATCATCGTTTCACAACCATGGTAATTAAAAGTTTCGTTTTATTGATTCATTAAGTAATGTACATTGTCTTAAACCAAACAAACAAATCGAACATCGTCTATTATCATTTTCAAGTCATTAAAGCCACGTCCAGATCCTAAGTGAACTTGCTTCCTAGCAATCAACATCAAGCATTATCACCTGAAACATATGTAAAAACATAGTCAGCAAAGAAATGCTGGCGAGTACATAGGTTTTATAAGAGTGTCGGAATCATGGCTCGTTTATATATATTGCAATACCTCGAAAACCTTGTTTTGAAAAGTATATAATATTGCAACATGATTACCCAACTCAAATCAAGATGGTTATGATTTAAAACCTCTCATAGCCATGATTCTTAACCCCAAAACATTTGTTTTAGTAAACCAATTCGTTAAACATCTCGTTAAAAACTTGTTAATAAAACTCGTATGGTTTATATCATTTCGAAAAACTCGTTGTGTGATATCGTTTCAAATCATTTCCCAAGTGAACTAAATAATGACACGCAATGTAATATGTTAGAAGCATTTCTATCATGTTACACCCATTCCATTACCTAATCACAACCCAAACCAATCGTTCATTCAAATCGTTTTATCTCGTTTAAGTCATTCCAAATCGTTTTAACTCGGCCCAAAATCGTATTCGTTTTAATTGTGAAACTACTTTTGGTCGCCTCGCTAATAACATTCAAACCTTTGTGACTCGACTACCTCGTTTCTCGTATTAACAAACCACCAAAGGGTAAGTTAACAATAATCAGATTCGGTCGTTACCTACATAACCCCCACACATAACTATGGGTGTAGTCTGATAACGGGATTTGTCAGATCCTATGGTACCATAACCTAATACTGGTCGGCTTGATCAATGCTAATGAATGTCATTCGTTATGTAGTTACAACCAACAAGTTTCGTTCACATTATCGAAATCGTATTTAGTTTAATATAAACCATCTTAATCGTTTTTGAAATCATCGTTAAAATATCGAAATCGTTTTAATACATATGAATCACCCCAAAACAATTGAAAACAGTAAAATAGGGGAACTATGTACTCACATTGAATGAAGGGTGTCCTTGATCTAAAGAACTTAGCGAAGCTCAGACAAACCAAGGAAATTCAAGTAGTACCTAGTAATCGGATCACTAGTAAATAAAATTGACACTTAAATCGGAGGATCGGATAGAATGTGGTTTTGTAAACCAAATGAGTGTGGAACTCATGTGATATGGTTTAACAAAGCCTACATCCTAAATCGGAACCTAGCCTAGGTGCTTTTGACCCGTTACGACCCGTTAAGGTAGCTTATGCTACGTTAACGCGTTGTTCGCGCAAAACTATGTTCGGATGGTTAACTATGTGCTATGTCAAGTCTTATATGCCCAATAATATCTAAACATGTTACTAAATCAGATTATATGTCAAAAACATGTTCACATATGTAAAATACTGATTTAAGCTTCAAAAGGGCGTTTTGGTCATTTCTTATGGGCATACAAGCTAATTAACAAATAACTAATCAATCTCATATGATCATAAGGTATAACCTCAGTGGTTATTCCCTATGCAATTATGATCACTAATCAAGCTTGGTCGGATCCTAAAGATTGACCAAACGGGTCGGGTTCGAAAGTCTAAGCGGTTGTTTAGACCGCTTAACTTACAACCCTAAACAAGAACTAAACTAATAGTGATGAGTTAAACATGTCAAAACATGTTTAACCTACTTAGAAAACTGATTTGGTATCAAAACAATGGGTTTTGATACCCAAAAATAGTTCAGTTGCAAAATGCGTGCTAAAACGCATTTTGACCGAAACTTTGACTCCTCACTATGCCTAGTTAACGTGGTAATCAGTAGGTATAATCGCTAAGGATTATAACTATCGTGATTACAATCACGTTGCAAAGTTCAATTGAACTTTGACTTGACCAATCGATTGTCAAAACCGAAAGTCAAACTATTGGCCAAACTGTTTGACTTTCTGCCTAAATATAAAGATTAGCAAGAAAGAAGACTTACAAAGGGGCCTAGCTATCTTTTCTACAAGAATAATCAGATTAGAAAGCTCCAAACACTTGGGAGAGCTCCCAAATCAGATGTAGAAGAGAAGAGAAGGAAATGAGCAATGGATGAATGAAATTGTTGAGCTATTTATACTTGTAGCAAGATCATAGGATCATTACACATGTTTGTGTAGCTTCCAAGCATTAAATATCATCCATACAATTGTTGCAAGCAGGTTAGAAGCCTTGGAAAGGTGGTAACTTAGCTACCACACAAAGAAATTGCAATTTTGGCCCCTGAATTATGAAACAGTTGCTGAAAACAAACTTTCTGGTCGCTGGGCAACTCATACCACCCACGTAAACAATGGGGAGGGGGTCACGCGGCCCGCCTGGGCTCCCCAGTTCAGCAACAGTTTGTAAAATTACAGAACAGGTCCCTGCACTTGTTTGAGTTCATTTCAGGCCCTTTTGACCCCCGTTAAGCCATTTTCAAGGCTCTACAAGGTCAATAAAGTTTAGAGGACTCGAAATGTGCTTGGGACACTCTCGGATGTTGGCTCGTTTGGTCGTACGGTCGCGTTGTTCGTTAAATTACGACGAAACTCAAACGGACGCGAAAACGAACCAAATTAAGCGACGAGTGGTATTTTTGCATGCCGATCACTAAAATAAAATTATTTTAGTGTCTACAAAAATTTTGGATGTCCAAATGTGGTCAGAACGTAAGATATGCGCGAAAATGCAAACTTACGCCGTTTTTGACACTTTTAGTCCTTGTAAGATCAAATAAGCATACTTTCGCATACCGAACCCCTCAAAGCTTATTTCTAAGCTATGTTTAGGTTATTTAGGGTATGTTTAGCTTCTGATCAAGTTCCGGACTCTTCGATACCCTACGAATCGGTATAGTTTCAAAGTTTGACACAAATAGTCCCTGCGATCGAATAGACTTGTTTTCAAAACACCAATCCATCCAAAACTTATTTCTAAGTTATGTGGAGGATATTTAAGTTATGTTAAGCCTATGTCACTATTCCGGAGTGTTTGTTGCATTAAACTGACTGCGTTTACGCACCAGTTTGCGTATAACCTTCCAGAAAGCGATTTAAAGCTTGAAATCGGAATCGAATCAAATCGTAAAATCATCAAACACAAATACACACATAATAACATCAAAACACATTGTTTTATTAATAATTAACATCGTTTTGCATTGTTCATCGATTACAGAGCACAGTTGTCACATGAATCTCCTTTGAAATCTCGCTTTTCACCATGAAATCTCTAATATTTGAGCTCATGAGGGTGACGTCATCATGGTGGGTTGTACAAACTATGGTGTGATGTCATTCCTGCCAAGATCTAGCTCAGATCTAAGGAATTTCATGTGTTTTACATTGAATCTTAACTAAATCTAGACTTTTTCAGCTAAAACTTATGTTCTCTCTCATCTCTTCTTAACTTGTCACTTAAAACGGTGGAATCCGGATCTAAACGGACTGTAGACTTGATTATTAGTCTTGAGTCAGCTTGGAAATGGATTATTACCGGGGAAGATGACCGGAGTACGGATTCTGGCATAAGCACCGTCATGAACGGACGACTGGACGGATTGGGGTGATTCCCATCAGATCAGATCGGCTGTTCACTGATGTGCTTACTGTTATCTCAATACGTACCATGTCATCACCGTTTAAACAGAAATTTAGAAAGTTTACAAGGTTTTGAACAGGACAAGGACAACCCGATCGATAGGCAATCCGATCGGATAGCCATCCGATCGAACTGCCATCCGATCAGGTGACACTTGCCTCGTAACCTTAAACACTTGGAATCTTTTGAAACCTTAGAATGGCAATCCGATTGGATTGCAATCTGATCGAATCGCCATCCGATCGAAGTGACGTGTGCCTTTAAACCCTTCGACACTTAGAAACTTTTTCAGAAAGTTGAAACTTTGGAAACCTCGATCGAATGGCAATTCGATCGGATAGCCATCCGATCGAACAGCCATCCGATCAAAGGGATCAAAACACTTAGCAACAATTGAAATCTTAACACTTGGATCGAATGACCATTCGATCGAATGGCCATCCATACGGATGACCATCCGATCGGATGGCAATCCGTCCCATTCACACATATGTCATCTCAATCGAATGGTAATCCGACCGGACTGCCGTCCGATTGAACAGCCATCTGATCCAGTGACTGATCCGACACTTTGCGCAATCTATTTATTCTGCCCGACTCTTATCTGTTGTAATCTAATCAGGCTAAACCTAAAGAGCTCCCTTTGATCCAATAACAGTTAATATGTTAAGCAATCACTATGAGTATACTCAATCCCTTTTTTTGTTTTAAACTTTGGGATGCAACATGTATTCTATTAAACTATGATACTTGAAACTTTTGGAATCTAAACTCTATCCTATGTGTATGTGAAACTTGTGATTCTTGATTCTTAATTCTTTGTGCTATGTTAACGTTTAATCCAAAGTGTGTAGTTCCGCCTTAACAATAGTAGCGCTATAGGAGATGCACTTCCCCATTATTCTCGGGGGTATTGTTAGGAGGATTCTAGTTTTCCTTGAGACTTGGGAAAACACTAAAGCATCGAGATACTTGGGCTATCACTTGGACTGTGAACACTAGCACGGCTGAAACTATTTTTGTATCATTTACATGATGGATATGAGTTGTTTTAATCTATTATTCTATTACTCAAACTTGTATACTCGCCAGTACGTCTTTTTGTACTGACTCTATTTTAATACATGTTGCAGGCTGACAGGATGCTAGGGTTCTTGAAACAAGCTAGGATGAAGCCTAGAAACTACATTTAGTTAATCTAGAAACTTTTGAAACTATGTTGATGTTCTGATGATGTGTAATCATGGATGGATGTTTGCTAGACAATTTTGCATGAAATCAGTTAATCTATATTGAAACTATTTAGTGTTATGGAATCTCATGATTAATCTGAACGCTTAGTGCTCGCACCCCGATGTTTCCGCCATCGGTTGGGGTGTGACAGATTGGTATCAGAGCCATAACTATAGGGAATTAGGATAAGTAGGAATACCTGCCCTAGTCTATAATTCTAGGAATCTTGATTCTTATCTGTTGTTTAAGACTTATGCATTCTACTATATCTGCTTCCTAGCAGCACATTTTCCTGCTAAACTTACATGCCTTTCCTAAGGCTGACACAATATACACTTGATACTTTGAAAACACTGTTAATCGGTGTTTGTATTTTGCATGAGATTTGCCCTCAAGACAGGAGTGACATCTGAACCTTGATGGGAAATTTCCTTGTTATATTCTAGTAAGGTCTTATCTGTTGATAAGTACCGAGGCTATTAGGGTACTCGGTTATCAAGATTATAGGTGAAACTCAGACCTTGATGACTAGTCCCACTCTTTGATTTTATGTCTCGCCAAAGTCTCGAAACTTCCATTCAATTAGGAACGTGAAAAGGCCAAAAGGACGAATATCGTAGGCCTAACATCGATGACGTATTTGTCTAAGTAAGTCAAGACACGTTGCCTCAAATCGAAAGGGGTTCGAATCACTTTGGTTAGTCACCGTTCCTCTACCCAGAACAATCTTATGTTGTTATCTCGATTTTATGTGTGGTTTTAAACTCGATTCTTCGTTTATTTTGAGGCTTTTTTTACACAAATTGCACGTGTGTCCACAATCTAAACCAATAATCCTAATCTCAGGATCAAACTAAATTTATGAAGCTTTATTTATCATACTAATCTTTGTGGGAATCTTGATCGACTATGATACTATGTGAAGCTATCTGATAAATCTATGGGTTATTGTGGTTGTAAAGCACTAAAAATAACATGGCATAGAAATACGAGGAGAAAGTGACGTGTCCGAAACATGGTGGATACGCCACTGGTACTTCCTATATATAAGTGTTTAAGGCACGTTACCAACTTTCCTACCAAGTGCCATGCGAAACTTAGTGTTTTGCAGACCGGTGATGAGGTTGTTGAACTCTAAAACTACGGGAAACTACTTGTGTAATCTATATGGAATCTAAGTGTGATCTATGTGTAATCTACGTGTACTCTATCATAATCTAAGTGTAAACTGCATATGCGTTGTTTTGAGGAACAAAATACGAAACGTAGCCTGGCGCCGAAGACGAGGCGGAAGTGGCATGTCCGAAACATGGTGGATACGCCGCTGGTACTTCCTATATATAAGTGTTTCTGACATGTTGCCGAACCTTCGTACCACGCGCCAAGTGAAATTCGTAGTTTTGAGGACTCGGGTTGAAGTTGTTGAATCTACTGTGTTAATCTATGCTACTGAATCTATCTGGGTTATCTATGTGAAGTCTATGTGAAATGTGATGGAATCTAATGTGGTGGTTAACGAAGCATGACACCGATGACGAGACGGACGTGGCATGATTGAAGCATGGTGGATACGCCGCTGGTACTTCCTATATATAAGTGCTTTCGTCATGTTGCCAAATTTTCGTAGCACGTGCCATGCGGGATTTCGTTGTTTTGTGATGAGGTCATTAACTCTAATCTATGTGAATCTATTGGAATCTATGTGAATCTATTGGAATCTACTGGAATCTATTGAAAGCTATGCGAGTCTATTGGGTTAATCTATGTGAAATCTATCGGGTGAATCTATGTGTGTATGATGATGATGATGAGTGTGTTATGTTGGCAATTGCGACAAGTAACATGACACCAAGTACGAGGCGAAAGCGATGTGCCCGAAGCATGGTGGATACGCCACTGGTACTTCCTATATATAAGTGTTTCTGACATGTTGCCAAACTTCGAACAACGTGCCATGCGAAGGTTGTGGGTTTGCGGTGTTGAATCTATTGGAATCTATGTGAAACTTGAATCTTAATCTATGTGAATCTTGTTGAATCTTGAGTCTTAATCCATTGTGTATGAATCTATACTGTGAGTCTTTGTGGACCTAGACTTATACGATCCTCCTGTTGGATCTTTAGATGTCTTCTCGTAAGCTATCCGACAATCTCAAGAGATCCAGGGAAAAGTCTTAGAAAAAGATGATGTCCTTCATGGCCGACCAGATTGCTCGAGTCGTGCCAAATATTGTCTCTGAGATCCAAGGATCAAACACTCCTCCATCTTCTGTGGACTCGAAGGCCGAGAAGCTAAAGCCTACAAAGTTCAACTACAAGCATTTCATCTCTTGCAACCCTAAGCCTTTCACGGGCAGTGATGGGGTGACTGCTATGCTCGAGCGGTTTGACAGCATCGAGGTTACCTTCATTAACAGCGAGTGCCCGGATCATCTAAAGACTAGGAGTGTAACGGGAATGTTTTAAGGCAGAGCGTTGGAGTGGTGGTCTAATGAGAGAAACATCCATTCGAATGAAGATGCCTATGCTCTTCCATGGGCCGAGGTGCGTGAACTAATGATGCTTGAGTTCTGCCCTCCCCATGAAAAATTGAAGCTTAAAGAAGAGTTTTGGCACTTGAAGCAGATTGGTGATGATAATCTGGCTTATACTACCCGTTTCAAGCAGCTCAACTTGATTGTCCCTCACTTGGTTTCTACTCCTAAACGCATGATAACCAAGTACATCAATGGTCTACCTCCTGCTATGCATGATTCTATTGAAGCAGCTCAACTCGAAACTATTGAGGAAGTCTACCGTCTTGCAGCTAGTCTCAACAACAACCGAGTTCGTGATAAGCAGTTTGCTACTCCTGCTAAGTCTGCACATCAAGTTACCCAGCAGCCAAGTGGCAGCAAGAACAAGGCGAAACTCTCAGGGTTCAGGATGCAATGCTATTGGTCCTGCTACAAACCCTGCAGCTAAACCTACTCCTGCCGCTGCCATTCAGAACCTTCCTGCTCCTGAAGTCAAGAGGCAGCACACTGGGTCTCACCCCAAGTGTACCACTTGTAACTTTCATCATCATGTTGCTTCTGCATGTCGCTTGTGCGCCAATTGTAATCGCTATGGGCACACGACTCCTTATTCTCGTCAAGCTAACCCAGCTCAGCAAGCCCCAGCTCAGCCAGCTTTACCAGCTCTCCCAGCTCCTCAGCAGAATCCTAGGCCAGTCAATGTTGTTCGTGCATACTACAAGTGTGGAGATACTACTCATCTTCGTAACCAGCATCCTCAGCTCAACCAGGACCAACAGCTAGCCGCTCGTGGGCGAGCGTTCAATCTTAACGCTAATCAGGCTCGTAACGACAATGATGTCGTTAATGGTACATTTCTCGTGAATAACCTTTATGCTTCGATTCTATTTGATAATGGTACCGACAGAAGCTTTGTGTCCGTTGAATTTGAATCTTTGTTAAATAGTGCACGCTCTAAGCTACCCAAGTCGTTTTCGGTAGAGATTGCCGATGGTAAATCGATTCTAGTTGATTCTATTCTCTGTGGTTGTTCCTTGACTCTTAACGACCACGTGTTTACTATTGATCTAATACCCATGCAATTGGGTAGTTTTGATGTCATTATCGGTATGGATTGGTTGCGTAAGAATCATGCCGAGATTGCCTGTCACGAGAAGTTTGTTCGTCTACCTCTACCGTCCGGTGATATTTTGCATGTCTATGGAGACCGACCTTTGAAAGGACTAAGGCTGATGTCATGCACTCAAGCGAACAGCTGCTTACGTAAACAGAACTTTGCCTTCTTGGCCCACGTGGTGGAACAAAAGGGTAAAGGGAAGAACATAAGCGACGTTCCGGTAGTGAGTGATTTACCTGATGTCTTTCCTGAAGATCTTCCTGATCTTCCTCCTCCTAGATCCGTTGATTTTCGTATTGATCTCATACCTGGTGCGACTCCTGTCGCTAAGGCTCCTTGCCGGCTTGCACCTTCTGAGATGCAAGAATTAGCTAGCCAATTACAAGAACTGCTCGACAAGGGATTCATTCGCCTAAGTACCTCTCTGTGGGGTGCTCCTGTGCTATTCGTCAAGAAGAAATATGGTTCGTTTCGCATGTGTATCGACTACCATGAACTTAATAAGCTTATCGTTAAAAATCGTTATCCTCTACCTCGTATCGATGATCTATTTGACCAACTACAAGGCGCGTCCTATTTCTCGAAAATCGATCTTCGTTCTGGTTCTCGTCAGCTTCGTGTTCTCGAAGATGATGTACCCAAAACCGCATTTCGTACTCGATATGGGCACTACGAGTTCGTGGTCATGCCTTTTGGATTGACCAATGCGCCCGCTGTGTTCATGGACCTTATGAATCGTGTTTGTAAGCCCTATTTGGATCGTTTTGTGACAGTCTTTATTGATGATATTCTCATTTATTCTAAGTCTAAAGCTGATCATGCTCGTCATTTACGCTTGATGCTTGAACTTCTACGTGGTGAACGTTTGTATGCTAAATTCTCTAAGTGTGAATTTTGGATTGATGAAGTGCAATTTCTTGATCATGTTGTTAGTAAGCAAGGTATTCATGTTGACCCGTCAAAAATCGAAGCTGTGAAGAATTGGAGTACGCCTAAATCTGCAGCTGAGATTCGTTCCTTCCTAGGATTGGCGGGTTAATACCGCCGATTCATCTCGGACTTTTCTCAGATTGCTGTTCCTCTCACTTCGTTGACTCAAAAAGAGAGGCCTTTTGCTTGGGGTCCCGAGCAAGTGGAATCTTTTCAGACTCCTAAGAACCTTTTGTGTAACGCTCCTGTTCTTACTCTACCCGATGGGAATGACGACTTCGTGGTATATTGTGATGCCTCGAACTGTGGCTTGGGCTGTGTGCTCATGCAGCGGGACAAGGTTATTGCTTATGCTTCTCGTCAACTCAAGATACATGAGAAAAACTACACCACTCATGATCTGGAGCATGGTGCAGTTGTATTTGCGTTAAAGATCATGTGACACTACCTGTATGGTACTAAGTGTGTGGTTTTCACCAACCATAAGAGCCTTCAACATATCTTTGACCAAAAGGAACTGAACATGAGACAGAGACGTTGGGTAGAATTGCTTAACGACTATGACTGTGAAATTCGCTATCATCCTGGCAAGGCGAATGTATTGGCCGACGCTCTTAGTCGTAAAACTCATGTTAAGGTTGTTCGTATCTCTAGTGTTCTTCATGCGTGTATTCGTGAAGCGCAGTATTCGTCAGCTAATGAAGGTAGTCTATCTGTTGAAGTTCTTGGTGCTAACGTGAATCAACTTGAAACTAAATCTGATGGTCTTCAATACTATCTCAATCGCATCTGGGTGCCAGATCGTGATAACCTCCGTGAGCTCATTATGACTGAGGCCCACAAATCTCGTTACTCTATCCATCCAGGTGCCGATAAGACGTACCGTGATTTGCGTATGACTTATTGGTGGCTTGGTATGAAGAAGGACATTGTTGTATATGTTTCTAAATACTTTACTTGTACAAAGGTTAAGGCTGATCACCAGCGTCCTTCTAAACTCTTAGAACAACCCGAAGTCCCAGTTTGGAAATGGGATAGCATTGCTATGGACTTTATTACTAAACTACCCCGTACACCTGCTAGTCACGATAGTATCTAGGTGATCGTTGATCTTTTGACTAAATCAGCCCACTTTCTTCCTATTCGTGAAGTTTATAAAGTGGAGAAACTTGCTCGAATCTATACTGATGAGATTATATGTCGTCATGGCATACCTCTCGACATAATCTCGGACTAGGATGGTCGTTTTACTTCACGTCTTTGGCAAACTTTTCAATCCGCTATGGGTTCTCATTTGAATCTTAGCATGGCCTTTCATCCTCAAACGGATGGGCAGACCGAGCGTACTATTCAAAACCTAGAGGATATGATCCGTTCTTGTGTCATCGACTTTGGTGGTAACTAGGATGTGCACTTACCATTGATTGAGTTCTCGTACAACAACAACTATCATTCCAGTATTCTGATGGCTCCTTTCGAAGCTTTATATGGTCGCAAGTGCCGATCTCCTCTCAGTTGACATGAGGTTGGTGACAAGCAATTCACTGGCCCTGAAATCATTCAAGAGACAACGGATAAGATTCTTCAGATCTGTGATAACTTGATCAAGGCTAGGAGCAGACAAAAGAGCTATGCTGATAAAAGGCGCAAGCCTCTGGAATTTGATGTTGGTGACCGAGTTCTTCTCAAGGTATCTCCCTGGAAGGGAGTAGTTCGTTTTGGTAAGAAGGGAAAGCTCGCTCCTCTCTATGTGGGTCCTTTCAAGATACTCGAAAGGATTGGCAAGGTGGCGTACAGACTTGACCTGCCACAAGAACTAAACAACGTGCACCCAGTGTTCCACGTATCTAACCTACGTAAATACCTAGCCGACGAGGGACTGCAGGTTCCCCTTGAAGACTTGCAACTAAACGAAGCTGTACACTTTGTGGAGAAACCGGTCGAAATCATGGATCAAGGTGTCAAGCGACTGAGGCGCAGCAAAATTCCCATAGTCAAGGTTCGATGGGAAGGAAGGCGTGGCGCTGAATTCACTTGGGAACTAAAAAGTGAGATGAAGACCAAGTATCCGCAGCTCTTCGAGCATTCTTCTTTCTAGATTTCGGGGACGAAATATCCTAAAGGAGGGGAGACTGTAACGCTTGCGTCCCTAGAATTTTAGCTAATTGTCACTTTTAGCCCCTGTACTATGGGATATTTGATACTTTTGATACTTTGTGAATCTAATACTATGAATCTTATGAGACTTAACTCTAAATACTTGATTCTTGATACTTGATACTTGGAAACTATGATTCTTGATACTTGATACTTGGAAACTATGATTCTTGATACTTAATACTTGGAAACTATGATTCTTGATTGAGTAAAATGCACGGATAGTCCCTGTGGTTTGGTGAAATTTCAACTTTAGTCCCCAACTTTTCAAAATTACACTCTTAGTCCCTGTGGTTTGACAAGTTGTTACTCGAATAGTCCCCAAATCGGATGAAGGTTACTCGGATAGTCCCTGTGGTTTGACAAGTTACTCGGATAGTCCCTGTGGTTTGACAAGTTGTTACTCAGATAGTCCCTGTGATTCTTGATACTTGGAAACTATGATTCTTGATGCTTGGAATCTTGATTCTTGACTCTTGATACTTTGGTGCTTGACTCTTGAGGCTCATGAAACTTGAGACTTGGTTGAACGAGGGACTGGAGTCTTGTCACTGGCGGAAACTATGGAAACTCTTGTGTTAATGATATAATCTAGTTATGTGATACTATTACCCAATAATACGCAACGCAACGCTTAATCTAACTCGCAAATCGAATCAAGGACGGGAACGCAGAAAGGATGGGATTGACCGAATGGCAATTCGATCGGATGACCATCCGATCGGATGGCCATTCGATCGAGCTGCCATCCGATCCGTGCACACCGCCTCACACACTCTCTCTGGCACTATAAATAGGCCTGTCACATCATTCTCACTGATGTGACAGCCTCACTCGACCAAGACGCACGCACTCCTACCTGTCTTCCATTTCTCGCCGATTTTGGTACGTTTTACACTAGATTCTTGTACTTCTTTGATCTATACGTTATTCTCTACATGATTCTCCTTTGAAATCTCACTTTTCACTGTGAAATCTCTAAGATTTGAGCTCTTGAGGGTGATGTCATCATGGTGGGTTGTACAAACTATGGTGTGATGTCATTCCTACCAAGATCTAGCTCGGATCTAAGGAATTTCATGTGTTTTACATTGAATCTTAACTAAATCTAGACGTTTTCAGCTAAAACCTATGTTCTCTCTCATCTCTTCTTAACATTTCACTTAAAACGGTGGAATCCGGATCTAAACGGACTGTAGACTTGATTATTAGTCTTGAGTCAGCTTGGAAATGGATTGTTACCGCGGAAGATGACCGGAGTACGGATTCTGGCATAAGCACCGTCATGAACGGATGATTGAATGGACTCGGGTGATTCCCATCTGATCAGATCGGCTGTTCACTGATGTGCTTACCGTTGTCTCAATACATACCATGCCGTCGCCGTTTAAACAGAAACTTAGAACCTTTACAAGGTTATGAACGGGACAAGGACAACCCGATCGAAAGGCAATCCGATCGGATAGCCATCCGATCGAACTGCCATCCGATCAGGTGACACTTGCCTCGTAACCTTAAACACTTGGAATCTTTTGAAACCTTAGAATGGCAATCCGATCGGATTGCAATCCGATCGAATCGCCATCCGATCGAAGTGACGTGTGCCTTGAAACCCTTCGACAGTTAGAAACTTTTTCAGAAACTTGAATCTTTGGAAATCTCGATCGAATGGCAATTCGATCGGATAGCCATCCGATCGAACAACCATCCGATCAAAGGGACCAAAACACTTAGCAACAATTGAAATCTTGACACTTGGATCGAATGACCATTCGATCGAATGGCCATCCGTACGGATGACCATCCGATCGGATGGCAATCCGTCCCATTCACACATATGTCATCTCAATCGAATGGTAATCCGATCAGACTGCCGTCCGATCGAACAGCCGTCTGATCCATTGACTGATCCGACACTTTGCGCAATCTCGTTATTCTGCCCGACTCTTATCTGTTGTAATCTAATCAGGCTAAACCTAAAGAGCTCCCTTTGATCCAATAACAGTTAATCTGTTAAGCAATCACTATGAGTATACTCGATCCCTTTTTGTGTTTTAAACTTTGGGATTCAACATGTATTCTATTAAACTATGATACTTGAAACTTTTGGAATCTAAACTCTATCCTATGTGTATGTTAAACTTGTGATTCTTGATTCTTTGTGCTATGTGAACGTTTAATCCAGAGTGTGTAGTTCCGCCTTAACAATAGTAGCGCTATAGGAGATGCACATCCCCATTATTCTCGGGGTTATTGTTAGGAGGATTCTAGTTTTCCTTGAGACTTGGGAAAACACTAAAGCATCGGGATACTTGGGCTATCACTTGGACTGCGAATACTAGCATGACTGAAACTATTTTTGTATCATTTACATGATGGATATGAGTTGTTTTAATCTATTATTCTATTACTCAAACTTGTATACTCGCCAGTACGTTTTTTTTGTACTGACTCTATTTTAATACATGTTGCAGGCTGACAGAATGCTAGGGTTCTTGAAACAAGCTAGGATGAAGCCTAGAAACTACATTTAGTTAATCTAGAAACTTTTGAAACTATGTTGATGTTCTGATGATGTGTAATCATGGATGGATGTTTGCTAGACAATTTTGCAAGAAATCAATTAATCTATATTGAAACTATTTAGTGTTATGGAATCTCATGAGCAATCTGAACGCTTAGTGCTCGCACCCCGATGTTTCTGCCATCGGTTGGGGTGTGACAGGCTATCTGGACACCTTTAATGCCCTAGACGCCTCGTCTAGGGCTATACGGGGCGTCACTGAAATCAAAGGGCTCTGAGTGGGATGTCGGGCACAAAGGGGTCTAGACACCCCATCTAGGCCTAGACGAGGCGTCTAGAAGGTGGGTGTTTTTTTTTAGTTGAAAAATAGGTGTTTTGGTGGGGTAATTTGAGGGTTTTTTGAGGGTGATGTATTTTTTAGTGAAAAAATGTGTGTTTTTAAAGAAAATTTTTATTTTTTGTATAAAAATATTTTACCGTTTTCAAGATCGGCCCTTTAAATATATTCGACATTTAAATATAACATTGTTTTTAACATTTTATTTTTCCAAATGTTATATTGTTTAAATGTTATACTGTTTTCAACATTAAAATAACCGAATTCAAATATTATATCGTTTAAATATTATTTAACATTTTGAAAATTGTATTGTTTCGTATTATATTTCAATGTCAAGGTTTTATCATTAACTACGAAATATCAATTTAAGAAAAACAATCATTAAGTAACCGAATAACTGAAAACAAATTTAAAAATGACATATATAAGATAAGTTTGTACATCCATAACAAAATATAAACTACAACTGCACACTATAATCTGTTGCAGCTCCCAGGGCATAACCTGGAATAACGTGTCGTGGAAACTGGGACTCCCAGGAGGTGGTGGTGGTTATGGCATCGTTGGTCCATCTAAATCCAACGGAGGGTCCTCCATGATGGCTGCAACATCTGGCGGAGGATAGACTGGATCGAATTACTCCAGTAGGTCCTGCAGAACCCATATGAGTAGGGGTGTTCATCGGTTCGGTTTATGGTTTATTTGGTTTATTCGGTTCGGTTTATTCGGTTTTCAAAATTTTGTACCCCAAACCAAATAAGGAATATGCAAACCGATCCAAACCAAACCAAATTCAATTCGGTTTGGTTTCAGATAGAAACCAAATCTAACCAAATTGCACGTAAGTAAATTTTTTCCTAATTTATATTTATATTTGTGTTCCAACTTTCGAACATCGCCACTAATTTACACCTAACAATATATGAATACAAGAAAGTCTCATTGTGAAATAAAGCAAACACATCCATAAAGCAGTCGTAGACACAACCACAAAGTTGAAGCTTCAAAACATAGATCATAGAGAATAAATAGTTAACAAGTATAATGGCACAAAATATAAATAATCTTCAAACATGAGTCTTTCTCAAACTAGAATGAACCTGCATACATAACCCATTCCTCCAATCATGCATAACCCTTCATTTCTACAAGAAAAAAGAAAACCAATAGATGTTTAGTTGTATTAACTTGTAAATATAATATAAATATAAATAATGTTTGTTAAAAGAATAATGAGAAACGGGTAAAAAAACAATAACCTTCTTCCAGCTTATCAAGCTCTTCAATGTTCTCTTCCACGTTAACAACATCACCTTCTAGACGAATCCAATCTTGACAACAAATTAAAGCTTCAACAATTGGAGGACTTAAAGAACTCCTAAATGTATCAAGCACCCTACCTCCCGTGCTAAATGTTGATTCAGAAGCCACTGTTGAAATAGGAATAGCTAGAATATCACGAGCAACAAGTGACAATATAGGAAATGCTCCACTTCTCTTCTTCCACCAATCTAAAATAGTGAAATCTTGACTTTCAAACCATATATCATCTCCTTCGATCTCCTCTTTCAAATACCTATCTACTTCAGTTTTTGAATCTTCAGCCACACCCGATGCTGCCTTTTGCCTTTTTACCTCAGCCATGTTTCTCTCCCTAAGTGATTTAAATGTATCGTCAACGCTGCCAAACAAATTAAACGATTGGCTACTTGAATCCTCGACATTCACGGTCTTAGAAGACGACGACGAAGCCTTGGGTGCATGCATGCCCGAGTGAATTCTTTTGTAATCATTGAATATTTCAGTCAATGCATCTTCACACATTTTACAAACCTTGTCCCCGGTATCAATTCCATACATACCACGAAGATTGATTTTAAGATACTCTAGTTTTGTCCTTGGATAAAAAAGAGAAGCAATAAACACTAATAAATTAAATTTCTTGACATCACCCCAATACTTCTCAAATTTAGATGTCATTGACATGGCAATATTCACCAACTTCTCATCATCACTTAACATACATTGTTTCAGAACACTATCGACACAACGAATGGAATCCAGATATGTGTTTGAGGTAATGTATTTTGTACCTAAATTAAAAATAAATTAATAAAAAACATGACAGAAAATATGAATAAATAACTAACAAAAAATCCAAACAATAATACCTGAAACTCTAAGAGTGAGCTCATAAAAGTGTCGTAGAAAGCCCCCCAACCTTCTTGCATTTGACCAATCCGTAGATTCCGGAACCCCAAACCCATCGAACAGCAGCCCTAATACGTTCAACAGAATTTCCCATCTCCTTGAGCCCATCTTGGACGATTAAATTCATTATATGTGCCACACACCTCACGTGTGTCCATTTCCCTTTAAGAATGCACCTATCATTCCACTTCGCCATTTTTCCTACTAAATACTCAACTGCAACATCATTGCTACTTACATTATCAACCGTAATAGTCATGATGTTTTGCAATCCCCAATCAAGCAAACAGTTCTCCACGGCTCGTCCTATATCATTTCCTCTATGGCTGGAAATGGGACAAAAGTTTATCACTTTTTTTTTGTAAATTCCAATTTTGATCAACATAATGTGCAGTGAGACGCATATAATTGATTCTTTGCAAAGACGTCCATGTATCCGTTGTCAAACTAACTCTATGAACTGATTTTTCAATTCGGCTTTAAGCTTAACTCTCTCATCAATATATAGTTCATAGCAATCTCTTGTTACTGTACTTCTAGATGGCATTTTAAGTGCAGGTTGAACAATCCTCATCATTCTTTTAAAACCTTTATTTTCCACAAACTTGAAAGGTAACTCATCAATAATTAGCATCTCAACTATTGCTCTCCTACCTTTCTTCTGGTCAAACCTAAAAGATTGTAAACTAACTTTACTATCCCCGGTTTCCTCGTCTTTATCTATGCTAAATGCAAGATGTGACTGATTGGTAGAACTATTTGGATTACCAGAACATTTCGAAGCATGAATACGCATGTTAAATGTCCCAGAACCTGATTCAGCAGCATAATTTCCAGAACAGTAGTTACAACGTGCCCTTTGTTTTCCATCTTCATCCTTGTATTTAGTGAAATGATGCCATACACTTGACCATTCGACATAGACCCTCTTTTTTTCTGTGATTCATTCGAGCGGCCCGAATTCAAGTTGCTAGCAGCATTAGAATCACCCTCCATAGACATTCTAACCTAATTCATAAAGAATTAAAGCTAGCATAAGTGCAGATTCACGAGGGTTTGAGATGAATACAACAACTTTATTGAAAACACATGTATTTTAAAGTATGAGAAACAGATCAAACGAAGGGATTAGAACAGACCTGGAGGGTTTGATATTCACGAGCAAGTTGGCTGAAGAATAGTATGAGAAGCAGACCAGTCGGCTGAAGAAAATGAAGAAAACCTAAGCCCTAAAAAATAAACCGAATAAACTTGGAGGGTTTGAGATTCACGAGCAAGTGGGTTTGAGTTGCGCTTTGGGTATTTTGGGTTGGGCTGCATAAAAAATAATTATCTTGGGCTAATAAATTGTATAAGATTTATAAATATTATTATTTTTATTTAATAATTAATTAAGTTAAATGGTTTATTCGGTTATCTAAATAAACCGAATAAACCAAATAAAATAAAATATGGATCCAAAACCGAACCAAAAACCATATTCACAATTCGGTTTCGGTTAGAAACCAAACCAAAAACCGAATTCGTTATTCGGATCGGTTTATTTGGTTACGGTTCGGTTTACGGTTTTTATTTGGTTACGGTTTTTTCTGAACACCCCTACATATGAGACCTCCGTGATTTTTAAACCGCTCGCCGAGGACGTCGAACCTCTTAATCAGCTTCATCCCCCACAACGTCTGAAAACCCATCCGCGTCGGCGCTATGGGCGGTAGTAACTATGGGTCCACCTCCAGTAAATGGCCCAATGAACGGGCAATGATGGTCACATACACGCCACCATACAAAAATATGCGCTCCTGCCGGTGATGGGCGGAGGCGAAGTACTGGGATAGACCGTGTGCAAGTGCGCACGGCCTCCTGTACAACAAACAATAGAAGAAAAAGACATCGGTGCTCCTACACCACTCACGGCTGTGGTCGCGAGCCATAATAGAAGTAGAGAGCATCCTGTGTAGATACCTGCAAATAGTGTTAGCGAAATACAGAAATTAAATAATAATAATAATAATAATCACAATAATTACTGTAATAAACGTACGTACCTGTACAGTGGGTCATCAACATGTGAAATCCTCCTCTTCGCCTTGTCATGCTTGCAAGTATTTGCCCCCGCAACCACCTGCCAAAATCCTAAAAGATGGGGTCTATCAACCACTACAAGCCCATGCGTATATACGTCCGTAGCGATCTCCTCCTACAAGTATAAACCGCTTGAACCGCAAACTCTGCTAGCGTCATTGAACGCTAAACACCAGCAAGCCTGAAGGAAACCTCAGGCCGAGGGGGAAGAGCACGTAGCTGTGCAGGCGTTGCTCGGCCCGAGGAGGATGAAATGTGAATGTCGATAAAAACTCGACGAGTAGCTCCTTGTAGCTCGGCGTGTGCATTACCTCAAATAGACGATGCCACGGCGAATCCAAGGGAATGAAATAACGGAGTCAAGGCATCTCACCAATAGCCTCCAGCGCATCCCAGTCGACCGCGACAAGCGATCTAACGTGCATCCTCCTAAGATTCCCGCAAAAAACAGGCGGCGTCGGTACCAGGAATAAACTCCAGGTATGGAGTTTTGCAATAAATTATCTTTTGGTATTGTAAGATGTAACACACTGTTTTGTATACAAAAATAAAATATATAAAATTTATAGTTCATATGTTGTCGAAATAGTAAGATGGTCATTTGAAATATGAGATATCTAGACGAGTATTATAAGATGTCCTTTAATAATATTAATAAAATACATTATTATTGATCCCGAGTCGGGGATCTCACTGGAAGCAGCCGCTCTATTCCTATGGGATAGAGATAAGGATGTCTACATCTTACCATCCTCAGACCCTACCTTAGCTTTGCTATTGGTGGGTTTTACTGAGTATGATGATGATGACATTATATTTGATCCAACTCGGTTAAGTCTTTTTACGAATTTATATATATATATACATATATATATATATATATATATATATATATATATATATATATATATATATATATAGTGTGAGGTTCATTGGGGAACACTAAAAAAGTGGAGAACAGTGGGAAACCTACTCAAACGAACTCCGATTTGACTCATTCCAATGGTGTTGGAACCGGCTCGTTGAACCCTAACTAGGATCTCTTAACCCTAAACCCTAAATCTTAACCCCTAAACCCTAAATATATTAGGGTTTAGCTTTAGGGTTTAGGTTTTAGCTTTAGGGTTTAGCTTTATGGTTTAGCTTTAGGTTTAGCCTTTAGGGTTTAGCTTTTAGGGTTTCTAGTTTAGACTTTATGGTTTATCTTAGGTTTTAGCCTTATTTTTTAGCTTTAGGGTTTAGAGTTTAGGAGTTAGGATTTAGGGTTTAGGGTTAAGAGATCCTAGTTAGGGTTCGACGAGCCAGTTCCAACGCCACTGGAATGATTCCAATCGGAGTTCGTTTGAGTCGGTTCCCCGTTGTTCCCCAATGAACCTTTCCCTATATATATATATATATATATATATATATATATATCAACTCCTCACTCTCTCTCTACCACCTCTCCATGCATCCACTATTGTCCAACCACCATCAATTGCATCCACCACTGCTTCCCCCTACAACTCCTTGTTTAGATTCACACCCATGACCTATCCAGCCACAAACAACCAACTGCAACCCACCATCTTCATCGTCCACAACCATTGCCAAACAAACCCCTTTATCTTCTCCCCACCACTCTATCCCTCTCTTTCTCTCATGCTCAGATCTGTGATGGATAGACGGTGGCTAGTTGGGGTTTCACCGGATTCGAGACGGTGGCAGGTTGTGATGGTGGATGTGGTGGTGGGTTTGGATCTAAAGAGAGGATGATGATGATGATGGTGGTGGTGGTGGTTGGATCTACACAGGGGACGATGGTGGGTTTAGATTTGAGACGGTGGCAGGTTATGATGGTGGATGTGGTGTACAGCGATGGTTGGGTGTACGGTTAGGTTTGGGGTTTTATTGATGGGAGTTTCAATGGTTGGGTTTTAACAGCGACGGAGGTTGGGTTTCAGTGGTGGGGGTTGGGCGGTGGCGGGTGGTTGTCGTGGTGGTCGGTGGGGGTTGGTTGTGGGAGGTGTTAGGCTGGTGGTGGTGGGTGAAGGCTGAGAGAGGGAGGGAGGGAGAGAGAGAAATGTGTTATATGGCGATCGATCAACCGAAATCCTTTTCTGTTGCATCGGTTAAGAAGCATATTTATTCGGCTAAAGGTGAACCGGATCCATTTGTGTGGAAGTGGAACTCATGGGTTCGTAAGAAACTCAACACGTTTGTTTGGAAAGCGGCACAAGACAGATTACCGACCCTCGTTGGCCTAGCTAGAAGGAACATCACTATAGACTCGGTGGCATGCAAGCTTTGCGGCGAAGGGGACGAGAACAGTGATCTTTTCTCCTCTTGTTATATAGCCTTGATTATCTGGGAGTTTATTAGTCGATGGTGTGGTATGTCAATTTTTTTTGCTTTTTTGGTTAAAGATGTCATCACGACTCACAAGAATGCTTATGGGGATAACAAGAAAAAAAGACGATACACGCTGTTGTCTTCACGGCTATGTGGTGTCTATGGAAATCTAGGAACGAAGTCATTTTCACTTATAAAAGCATCAACATGGCGAAAATAAAAGAAGATATCAAGGTGTTGGGTTATTTGTGGATTAAAAATAGATCGGTGTATAAGATTATTACGTGGAGGGATTGGTGTAACTTTAAGTTGTAAGTCGTGTGTTTTTTGTTGGCCCTAGCGATTTGCTCTTGGCTGTTTTTAACGATAGTTGTTGTTCAAAAACATATATATATATATATATAGAGAGAAACAGGTTCGGGAGAAAATGCTCAAAAGTGTAAGAACGGTGAGAACGCATCCTGGCCCAACACGTGTCACGCGGCATAGAGAAGGGCGGAGTGGCTTTTTTGTCCTTTTATCTTCTGCTTTTCCAGTTCCGTTTTTCCCAATATTGTTTTATTTTTTGGTGTTTAAGATTTTTGGCGTTAACCAAATTCAATAATTAATGGCGTTTAATGGTTTCATTGTATTAAATTTTTAGCGTTTGTGGCATTTTTCAAATCGTATGCCATTGGAACCCCAGGGGGTCAGGAAATCTATCTGAATGACGTTTATTCAAGGCGTTTTAAACCAGATAACCCATTGTTCTATTATTTTTTATATACATTTTGGCGTTTGTGGTATCTTGGCGTTTTACAATTGTAAGAATATATTACAACCACAGGGAAAAAAATAGAAGCGAAGAAAATAAATTAAAAATCATGATTGGATCTCTCTTCACGATTTTCACTGTCATCAGCCTCTCTCTTCTTCAAATTACATAGCTTAGATATAGGATTAGAGGTGTTTGGTGCGCAAATATAAACTTTTATGTCAAGCAGGGACTAAAAGTGTCAAAAAGTGCACAAGTTTGCATTTTCGCGCATATCTTGCATTCTGAATATATCCGGACATCCAAAAATTTATGTAATTATTAAAATATTTTATTTTAGTGTTCGGCATGATAAAATTCCATTCGTCGCGTAATTTGGATCGTTTTTCGCGTCCGTTCGTGTTTCATCGTAATTAGACGAACAACGTAACCGTACGGCCAAACGAACCGACATCCGTGATATTTTTGAGTATATTTCATGTCCTCTATGTGTAGGCAACATAGTAGAGCCTTGAAATAAGGTTAACGGGCCTTAAATAAGTCAGAAATGACATTTATCAAAGTACGGGGGCTGAAACTGCATGTTCTGGAAGTTGTATGCTGATCTGGACTTGTAGGCGGGCTGCGTAGCCCATACAGATCATCTACGCGGGCCGCGTAGATCTGTACAGCTGCAGAAACAGCTGCAGACAACCTGTTTGTTTCTGGTTTTTGTTCAAGCTGGCTTCCATACTCACATACAAGACTCTAGGGGCTGCCCACTGAATTAAAACATGGTTTTATACCTGTCATGATCTGATTATAACATACCTACACTTGTCACGATCCTACGGAGACCCAAAAACTATATATAGGAAGTGGGTTTCATGGTTCAAGCACTCCATTTCCCAAATTCTGTTGTGTCTCTTACTTTAGAGGATCTTGAACTCTTTTGAGAACCTCCCTCAATCCATTGGACCCTTGTAAGTGTCCTTAACCTTCCTTAATTCAGTTTTACTTAGTTTATTAGCCTAAAGTCAAACCGTCGTAATTAAGGTTTGACTTCGTGATTAATTAAAATTTATCCATTCAAATATCAAATTGAAAGTACCTATGAGTTGGTAATTATGTGGGTAATAAACCCTTAAAAGGGCACCCTCTGATTCCCACTCTAACTAGGTCAATTGTCGGGTCAAACTTGATTAGAAAAGGTCAACAGAAAGCAATTTTTCAAATAAACCCTTAATACCTACTGATATTTTTAGTAAATTTGTATACTTTAACAGTAAGCAAAATTTTTAAACTCATATTTCCAAATTTGACCTTTAAACCTTATGTGAAATTACCAAAATGCCCCTTCGGTGCATAGTTTGGTTATAAACAATAAATTTCACATATATGTAATACCCTACTAATATAACTTATTAAATTAAGTATTTTTACTGATTATATCAGACCTGAAACTCATATTTATATTTAATCTCTTTTATAACCTTTAAAATGACCGAAATACCCCTTCGGGGTTAAATTTGAGTTTAAATTCGTTTTGGGCATAATGGAAGGTATCTTACTGATATCACAACATATTTAAGGCATATTAACTTAGGAAACCTGTATATGACTCTTATGGTTACCCGTTACGCATATTTCGCGGTCAGATCGGTTTATGTAACTAGTTTGCATAAATTGACCGAAACGGGTCAAACCTTATCATTTTTGCCTCAAAATCCAGAATGTGTTTAGTTTACCCATATTATACAAGCCTCCAAACTTGTCGGGTCTAAATCACATTCTATTCCGGTCTTCGCTTAATCATGCGTTTTGAACCGTAAACATTTCCTTAGGGTCTAAATCACATTCTATTCCGGTCTTCGCTTAATCATGCGTTTTGAACCGTAAACCTTTCCTTAAAACTAACCGGTCTAAGTTACAAATTAATGAAGACCCGTTTGGAATCTAATAGGTTATGAAAAACCTTCGTTCCAGATTTAGGAGCCCAGTAAAAGCTACCTGTACTTGCTTGGTGGTATACGGCTGGGATAAATTGTATAAATTTGCTCAGGTAAATACTTTTAACTTATTTTCCCTATACGGGCTTGGGGTACGGTATATAAAATACCGCTTGGTCGGGCATTGAATTGTTAATCGTATGAAGGTTAATGCATTGAAATGACCCGTTAAATCTGTTTTGTTTGCTTAAAACCCTTTGGGGGTTAATGACCATGTCCCGGATATCCTTGGCATCATTCATAAAAATGGCCACGACCTAAGCACGGGGTGTAGGCATACACCTGACAGCTGCATATGTAAAAACTGGTAACCCACTTAAAGGAATCAACCTTGTGGGCATTATACCTGCGGTGTGTCTATTAATCTTTAACCCGGTGTCAACCCGGGCTACTGAACGTATAAGAAACATGTAATTCTTTTACAAGTTTATATATAAATAATTATCCCAAGTTATAAAAAGTTTTGTGCCATGTGCATTCAAATCAATTTTCTAAAACATTTTCAAAATGAGTCAGTTAATTGTATTTACCAGTGTAAACTGACGTATTTTCCAAAAAGGCTAAGTGCAGGTACTAGACGGAATAGGCTGGCTACTCCTAGCATCAATAAAGAGTCTTGTAAGCTTAGATGTTAAAATCTGTTGAACAATTATCTTTTATTTGATCCGCCTGTGGATCCTTTACAGTCTGTTTGTAATACTTTGATATTACTTTATATCAGTTTGTAATATATTTTATCTTTTGCTTCCGCTGTGCATTAAATTGTGTTGTTTGACTATGACGATATCAACTACGTCACGATACTCCCCACCGGGCCCACCGGTAATACGTGAAAATATCGGGGTGTGACACTCATGCAGCAAAATGTTATTGAATTTAGACCCTTTCAGCCAACAATCTTGAATTTTCCAATGAAAGATGTTTGATTTTTTTAACTTTTTGGCGTTTTACCGATAAAAAGAACGCCACCAAATAAAAGCACCTTAAACCTCAAAATTTGATCATGCTAAAATCAATAATGTTTTGCTACATGAGATGGACAACATTGTTAATCCTCGGTTAAGAAAGATAACTGACAATGTTGTCCACCCCATACAGCTAAACTTTATTGATAACAAACTTCAATAATGTTTTTTATGTTTTGGCGTTATAAATTGGATGGAAGTTGAGGATAAGTCAATAAGATTTTACTCAATGAAATTGTCACACCCCCAAAATCCACCTGCGGAGTATCACCGCTTTGAGGCGTGACTGACCAGGATCAAGCCACCAATCATATTGAACAAGCAAGTAAGTAATTATAAAAGTCTAACCAATACAATTGGTGTCCAAACAAACATAGTTTAAGTTGTAAGCGGAAGCATAATGTTTAAAACCAAAACATAAGTTTAAATGTTTCAAAGTTTAACATGGCACACAGCTGTCCATGTCCCACAACGACTCTTCCCCATGCAAGCTCCAGCTAAGTACCTATTGACCTGCAAAGCATGTAGTAACGAGTCAACAATAATGTTGAGCGAGTTCACAGTTGGGTGTTTGTTTTAAGTTGTTTTGAAAACAGTTTCCTTTAACTGGCATCCCTGCCGTGGGGGTTACCCCATAGTTGAAAACGTGATTTGTTTAACCCATTTACTCTGGCAATCCAGCCGTGGGGGCTACCCCATGTTTAATTATCTGGCTCTATGGCCGTGGGGGCTACCCCATGTAAATACTACTAGACTCGTTACCATATCGACTGCTAACTGTAGTCATGTTTATGTGCCCTGAACTGTCAATGTCTGTCATCATTGACGTGCCCAGATCCATTAGTTCACGCCCGTCCTCTGCGGCACGGTGTGAGGCTTGTCAAACCTAAATAGCGCTATCTAACTAATGACCCGCTCGTCATTGGCCCGGCGATTAAGTCGATATAAAAAGGAGGGACTTCGTGATAGAGTTTTGGTCTAGTGAAAGTTAACTGTCCATGAGGACGAGGAATTATATTCCTGAACCCGTACTGTCCTACCCAAGAAAGGACGAGGAATCCATGTTCCTTAACCCATTCCCAACCCCTGGGAATCCTATGCTTTGTAGAAAGTGTGAACTCACCTTAGGTTAGCTCGGCAGATAAACGAAAGGTCAATCGAGCTGCTAGAGGTCAACCACGTCCTAACATGGTTACCATACAAGTCAGGTCTAGGTTCAAGTAGTGCACGTATGTTTACACATAACTAACAGATTACGAACACGTATTGATCATGGCAAACACATAATACATGTTAACACCTTAACAGTAACAGTCACATACTCATCATGTCTAACTTGTACGATCCAGAAGATAAAGCCCAATAACAGGCGGCCCAACATGTTGTGCGTTCAGCACAGCCTTGTGCGATCCACAACATGTTTTGCGATTCAGTTAAACACCTGGCCCAAATAACAAGCAGATCCAACATACATACGGCCCAAACAATTAAACGAATAAACAGCTTGTGCGATCCAATACATCTTGTGCGACTGAAGACATCTTGTACGACTGAAGACATCTTGTGCGATCAGATCGTCTTGTGCGAATGGACTTCTTGTGCGATCAGATCATCTTGTGCGACCAAGGGGTCTTGTGCGATTGGTTTTATTATCCGAATATTATGCTATCTAGTTATATTGTTTCCATATTCGATCCAGTTGCAATCATTCAAGGGTTTCCAATTTCCATTCAATCAATTAACACTAACAGTTTCTAAACCCAACCAATAATCGATCAAACAATTGTTTTTATCAATTGATTCATATGAACCCTAAACACAATCAAACATGAACAATACTTAAACATATTAACCTGATTCGTATTCTTGATCCCTAACATACATCCTATTATACAACACAATAAATCATCCTAATCGTAAACCTATCACAGCCGATTAACAAGCATTTGGTTTTCATTCATCAACAATACAATTTGTACCAACACAACCAAACCATTCGGATCCAAACCCATATAGGCCGATTACATTTATTCATGTTAAATCACATATTATTCAAACCAACATAACAATACATCATCTTATAAACATCATCAATCATATATTATCCCTACATCTTCATGTCGAGCATGTATAGCACCACATCATACAATCATGAAAGCAAATAGTTAAAACACTAACCGATTAGAGAAGGAACAAGGATTGATCCGAATAGAAAGCTTAGAGAGAGATGGAGGTGTTGCCGTCGAGTTTAAGAGGAGAGAAAGAGAGCTAGGGTTTGTGTGTTTAGAGTGTTTGACAAACAATGAAGAGTATACCCCCCTTCCTATGAGGTTATGCGCAAATAAAAGAATGGGCCGAACCTAAAGTGTGGCCCGAATGGGCTTTGTGTAATCGAATTATAGTTGTGTGGTTCGAATCACAAACATTCACATATCATACAATCACATAACATGCACTCATAACATTCATTAAACCAACATGTCAAATAGTCACATTACGTTTAAGCGTGTTACATCAAAATACAATGAAGGGTTCTAAATACGAGTTGTCACATTATCCCCAAGTTGAAAGAAATTTCGTCCCGAAATTTGGTACGTACTCACTGAGGAAGCTAGTTAAGTTGCGTGGTTTTCCTGGGGTGTCACATCCTCCCCTCGTTGATCTGGAATTTCGTCCCGAAATTCCATGGTAGCTTCAGCCTCAGTGGTGGTTGTACTGTTTGCGAACAGTTGGGGATACTTTTTTTTTCATCTGATCTTCGCGTTCCCAGGTGAACTCTGGGCCACGATGGGAGTTCCAACGAACTCGAACGAGAGGTATTCTAGTGCGCTTGAGGACCTTAACATCCCGGTCCGTGATTTCAACTGGTTCCTCGACGAATCGTAACTGCTCGTCGATAGTGAGCTCCTTCAAAGGAACTATGAGGGTCTCATCTGACAGACATTTCTTCAGATTTGACACGTGGAAAACGTCGTGAACTGCACTGAGTTCTGCGGGTAGGTTTAGTCTGTAGGCCACCTTGCCTATTTTCTCAATGATTTCGAAAGGTCCGACGTATCGCGGGTTAAGTTTGCCTCGTTTGCCAAAACGAACCACACCCTTCCAGGGTGAAACTTTGAGTAGCACTCGCTCCCCAACCTGGAGCTCGAGTGGTTTCCTGCCCTTATCGGCGTAGCTTTTCTGACGGTCACGAGCTGCCGCCATCCGTTGTCGTATTTGAGCAATTCGTTCTGTTGTGTCTACCACAAGTTCTGGGCCAGTGATCTGACTATCCCCCACCTCTGCCCAACAAAGAGGAGATCGGCATTTACGCCCGTACAATGCCTCAAACGGAGCAGCTTTAATGCTGGTGTGGTAGCTGTTATTGTACGAAAATTCCACAAGTGGCAGATGCTTTTCCCAGCCGTTGCCAAAGTCAATTACACATGCCCTAAGCATGTCTTCAAGGGTCTGGATGGTGCGTTCAGACTGCCCATCCGTTTGCGGGTGATAAGCTGTGCTCATATATAAACGTGAGCCAAAGGACTTGTGCATTGCTTGCCACAGTTCCGAAGTAAAACGTGCATCACGATCCGAGATAATAGAGGTGGGCACCTCGTGCCTCGAAACCACTTCCTTCAAGTAAACGTCTGCTAAAGTAGAGAACTTGTCAGTTTCTTTGATAGCCAAGAAGTGTGCAGACTTTGTGAGTCGATCCACGATCACCCAAATAGTATCGTTACCACGTTGAGATCTAGGCAGGCCAGTAACAAAATCCATGGAAATTTGTTCCCATTTCCATTGTGGTATCTCGGGTTGTTGGAGTAGGCCTGAAGGTTTCTGGTATTCGACTTTGACTCTCGCATAAGTCAAACACTTGCTGACGTAAGTTGCTATGTGGGCCTTCATGCTAGGCCACCAGTATGTAGTTCTGAGGTCGTGGTACATCTTATCCGAACCAGGATGTACTGAGTAGCGAGACTTGTGTGCCTCATCCATCACAAGTTCTCGTAGGTTGCCATAGAGTGGGACCCAAATGCGTCCTGTTACGTAGTAGGCTCCGTCTGCCTTTTGTTCTAATCGTTGCCTTGATCCACGTAGGGCTTCAGCCCTGACGTTTTCTGGTTTCAATGCTTCCACCTGAGCATCTCGTATCAGTGCAGCAAGACTAGATTGAATAGTGAGTTGTAAAGCTCGTACGCGCTTAGGCGTAGTGTCCTTTCGACTGAGGGCGTCAGCCACAACATTGGCTTTGCCTGGGTGGTACCTGATCGAGCATTCATAGTCATTCAGTAACTCGACCCATCGTCGTTGTCGCATATTCAGTTCCTTCTGTTTGAAGATATGCTCGAGACTCCTGTGATCGGTGTAGATGGCACACTTGGTACCGTACAGGTAATGTCTCCATATCTTAAGTGCAAAGACAACAGCTCCCAGCTCTAAATCGTGCGTAGTGTAGTTCCTTTCATGAACTTTGAGTTGGCGTGAGGCGTACGCAATAACTTTATCCCGTTGCATCAATACACAACCAAGACCCTGAATTGATGCGTCGCAGTAAACCACAAAGTCGTATGTGCCCTCTGGCAATGAAAGGATAGGTGCACTGCAAAGTCTATCCTTTAAGTACTGAAATGCTAATTCCTGTGCATTTCCTCATCGATAAACAATGCCTTTCTGCGTTAGTGAGGTGAGAGGCTGCGCAATCTTGGAGAAATCCTTGATAAACCTTCTGTAATATCCAGCCAAACCCAAGATTGGCGAATTTCTGTTGGTGTACGAGGTGCAGGCCAGTTCTTAATCGAGTCTACCTTGGATGGATCAACGTGAATCCCATCCTTGTTTACCACATGGCCTAAGAAATGGACTTCACGAAGCCAGAAGTCGCATTTTGAAAACTTGGCGTACAGCTGTTCTGTTCGAAGGAGTTCCAAAATGAGTCGTAGATGGTGCTCGTGTTCCTCCTGACTCTTCGAATAGATCAGGATGTCGTCGATGAAAACTATAACGAACTTGTCCAAGTAAGGCTTGCACACTCGATTCATCAAGTCCATGAAGACTGCAGGTGCGTTTGTCAGCCCAAAAGGCATGACCAAAAACTCATAGTGTCCATAACGAGTTCTAAAGGCTGTTTTGGAGACGTCCTCTTCTCGGACTCTCAGCTGGTGATATCCTGATCTCAAATCAATCTTCGAGTAAAAGCTCGACCCTTGCAACTGGTCAAATAGGTCATCAATGCGTGGAAGGGGGTAGCGATTCTTCACGGTCACCTTGTTGAGTTCACGGTAGTCGATGCACATTCTGAAGGTACCGTCTTTCTTCTTCACGAATAGTACTGGAGCTCCCCAGGGCGAAGAGCTAGGACAAATAAAACCCTTAACCAAGAGTTCTTGTAGTTGCGTAGAGAGTTCTTCCAACTCTGATGGAGCTAAGCGATAAGGTGCACGAGCTATAGGTGCTGCTCTAGGAGCTAGCTCGATGTGAAACTCAACTTGATGATGTGGCGGAAGACCAGGTAATTCTTCAGGGAATACCTCAGGAAAGTCACGTACAATCGAAAAATCTTCTATCTTCTTCTCTTTCTTTGAGGTGTCAGTAACGAGAGCCAAAATAGCAGTGTGGCCCTTTCGTAAACACTTCTGGGCCTTAAGGAAAGAGATGATGCTCACCACAGCACCACTCTTGTCGCCACGAATCATAAGAGGTTCTTCACCTGAACAAGGAATACGGACAATCTTCTCGTTGCAAAGAATCTCTGCTCGGTGTTGGGATAACCAATTCATCCCAATGACAACGTCGAAACTACCCAAAACGATAGGAATGAGGTCGATAGGGAAGGTCTAATTAGCAAGAACAAGATTACAACCCTTGACTACGTGTGTGGCCTCTAAACTCTTACCATTAGCTAGCTCTACAGTGTGCTTGGTGCTCAAAAGTGTTGGGGTACGCTTAAGCATTTGACTAACTTTTAAGGACACGTAGCTAGTATCGGCACCCGAATCAAATAAGACAGTAACATAAAATTCGTCCAGTAGGAACTTACTCGTCACAACATTGGGATCATTCCTCGCTTCACCCTGGCCAATAACGAACACACGACCCCTTGCACCATTGTCGTTGTTACCCCCGTTGTTTCCATTCCCCTGGTTGTTATTATTGTTGTTTTTCTGGTTCCGGTTCAGTTGGGGACAATCTCTCTTGAAGTGGCCTTCAGCTCCACACTGAAAGCACCCTTTGTTGATGCCTTGCTGCTGCTGCTGCTGTGGGCGTTGATTCTGTTGGGCTTGTTGTTGCTGACGATTCTGGTTTGCGGGGTATAAACTTCTGCAATCCTTTGCTGCGTGGCCTGGCTTATTGCACCGATGACAGTTCTCCTGGTGCATGGTCCGCTGTGGTGTAGGTTGCAGCGATTGCATTTGGGGTGATTTCCTTTGTACCCACCATGACTTTGACTACCAGATGATTGCTGACTAGGGCTTTTGTAGTCGTCAGTCCTTCTCTGCTGAGACTGAGATTGAACAGAAGTCGAACCTTTGCTTGATGCTCCATCCCATTTCCGCTTGTTGTCACTAGGAGCATCCGAAGTAGTTGTAGCACTTATACGCTTTGGTAACTTGTTCTGCTCCACCGCCTGATCAGTGAGACGATGAGCCAATTGAACAACTTGCTGAATGGTGGCGAGGTTAGCCGAAGTCACATGACTTTGGATCTCTGGAACTAAGCCCTTAAGGTATAGTTCGATACGTTTGATGGGAGGATCCACCATGGTAGGGCACAAAATAGCCAGCTCGTTCGATCTTTTTGTGTACGCTTCAATTTCTGACCCCGTCATCTTTAGGTTGAAGAACTCTACCTCCAGTTTGTGAATGTCATCACGATTGCAGTACTCTTTCTTAATCATTTCCTTAAATTGTTCCATGGGGTGGCGTTAGCAGCAACCAACCCCAGCATTTGAACCTGAGCGTTCCACCACGTGAGCGCTAAACCCTCGAGAGTACCAGTAGCATACTTCACCCTGCGAGCCTCAGGGCATTCACACATCTCGAAAACAGATTCGAGCTTCTCAAACCAGTGGAGGAGGCCTACCGCTCCTTCTGTGCCGCTGAAAGTAGTGGGTCGGCAGTCCATAAAAGTTTTGAAGGTGCACACACGAGGTTGTGCAGGTTGACCTGTCGTGGGTGTAAGAAAGGACAAAGTTTAACACAAATGTTGGTTCACGAGAGTAGGACCTAAAGATCCTAGAATGAGTTTAAACTGCAGGGTATACCTCCTGCTTGTGCGGCTGCAAGTGCCGCAGCAACTTGTTGGTTAATTAGAGCCGTCAACTGGGCTTGAGTCATGTTAACGCGTCCACTCATGATCTTCATATCAAAGGAAAACATGAGTGAGAGAGGTTCGTGAGAGTGCGATGACAGAAGAGAGTAAGCACACATGTGTTTTCAAACTATAGTTGCTACGTTCATCTAAGCATACCATAAGCAAAGTTCTATGTAATCTAGCAAGTAGGCAATAAGACACAAACCATATCACCTACAATGTCGAGCCTTGCACGTGGAGTGAAGCGTCGTTGTGGACCGTTGAGCACTGTACAGGTTATAGTCTGGTTTTAACAAAAACTTTTCCCTTATTAAAACCAAGTTCACTATAACCAATGGCTCTGATACCAATCTGTCACACCCCCAAAATCCACCTGCGAAGTATCACCGCTTTGAGGCGTGACTGACCAGGATCAAGCCACCAATCATATTGAACAAGCAAGTAAGTAATTATAAAAGTCTAACCAATACAATTGGTGTCCAAACAAACATAGTTTAAGTTGTAAGCGGAAGCATAATGTTTAAAACCAAAACATAAGTTTAAATGTTTCAAAGTTTAACATGGCACACAGCTGTCCATGTCCCACAATGACTCTTCCCCATGCAAGCTCCAGCTAAGTACCTATTGACCTGCAAAGCATGTAGTAACGAGTCAACAATAATGTTGAGCGAGTTCACAGTTGGGTGTTTGTTTTAAGTTGTTTCGAAAACAGTTTCCTTTAACTAGAATCCCTGCCGTGGGGGTTACCCCATAGTTGAAAACGTGATTTGTTTAACCCATTTACTCTGGCAATCCAGCCGTGGGGGCTACCCCATGTAAATACTACTAGACTCGTTATCATATCGACTGCTGACTGTAGTCATGTTTATGTGCCCTGAACTGTCAATGTCTATCATCATTGACGTGCCCAGATCCATTAGTTCACGCCCGTCCTCTGCGGCACGGTGTGAGGCTTGTCAAACCTAAATAGCACTATCTAACTAATGACCCGCTCGCCATTGGCCCGGCGATTAAGTCGATATAAAAAGGAGGGACTTCGTGATAGAGTTTTGGTCTAGTGAAAGTTAACTGTCCATGAGGACGAGGAATTATATTCCTAAACCCGTATTGTCCTACCCAAGAAAGGACGAGGAATCCATGTTCCTTAACCCATTCCCAACTCCTGGGAATCCCATGCTTTGTAGAAAGTGTGAACTCACCTTAGGTTAGCTCGGCAGATAAACGAAAGGTCAATCGAGCTGCTAGAGGTCAACCACGTCCTAACATGGTTACCATACAAGTCAGGTCTAGGTTCAAGTAGTGCACGTATGTTTACACATAACTAACAGATTACGAACACGTATTGATCATGGAAAAAACATAATACATGTTACACCTTAACAGTAACAGTCACGTACTCATCATGTCTAACTTGTACGATCCAGAAGATAAAGCCCAATAACAGGCGGCCCAACATGTTGTGCGTTCAGCACAGCCTTGTGCGATCCACAACATGTTGTGCGATTCAGTTAAACACCTGGCCCAAATAACAAGCAGATCCAACATACATACGGCCCAAACAATTAAACGAATAAAAGCTTGTGCGATCCAATACATCTTGTGCGACTGAAGACAACTTGTGCGATCAGATCGTCTTGTGCAATTGGTTTTATTATCCCTACATCATCATGTCGAGCATGTATAGCACCACATCATACAATCATGAAAGCAAATAGTTAAAACACTAAGAGATTAGAGAAGGAACAAGGATTAATCCGAATAGAAAGCTTATAGAGAGATGGAGGTGTTGCCGTCGAGTTTGGGAGGAGAGAAAGAGAGCTAGGGTTTGTGTGTTTAGAGTGTTTGACAAACAATGAAGAGTATACCCCCCCTTCCTATGAGGTTATGCGCAAATAAAAGAATGGGCCGAACCCAAAGTGTGGCCCGAATGGGCTTTGTGTAATCGAATTATAGTTGTGTGGTTCGAATCACAAACATTCACATATCATACAATCACATAACATGCACTCATAACATTCATTAAACCAACATGTCAAATAGTCACATAACGTTTAAGCGTGTTACATCAAAATACAATGAAGGGTTCTAAATACGAGTTGTCACAGAAATGGACAATATTCTCACTTAAGGATTTTGTCCATTTCATTGAGCGAAATCTTACAGACAACCAAACTGAATTTCAAAAAAACGTTTTGGGTTAGAAGATATTTGATGTTTGGGTTTTTTGGCGTTTCTAAGGCGAATGGGATATATTAAATATGGCGTTTGGGTTTTTGTGTGTGTTTTTAATTGAAGGTCTGAGATGTTGTATATATAGGATTTTTAGCCGTTTTTTTAGGCGGGATTTTACTATAATTAAGTTTGGCGTTTTATATCTAATGGCGTTTTTAGTAGAATGGCGTGTGATTTTTGTTTTTGGCGTTTTATTTCATGAGATGGCGTTTTTTGTGGAGAAGTCAAAAGACCCTTTTACCCTTAATGAAGCGCGTCCACGTAATAAAATTGATGTTATTTACGAAAACGCCACCGCGCCAATCTAGTTCATAGATTGTTTTGATCGGACGATCCATAAGCGTTCTCACCGTTCTCACACTTTCTATCGTTTTCTCTAAATCCCGACCCTATATATATATAGAAAAAGTGTAACGTACAATAGGGGTTATCGTACGATACATACGCGATCATCCCAGCCGTACGATCTGGTGCGAATTCAATCTTCGCAAGTTATAAAAAGGCAAATGAAATCGCATGGCTTGAAAATGCAATGAAATCGCATGTTTTGAAATCCGATGCAAATGAAATCGCATGTGAAATCCCATGCAAATAGAGTGAATTCGCACGTTATTTACTGTTAGTTTTTTGAGAAAAAAAAAGAGTGAATTTGCATATCATGAGCCAAACATTTCGCATGTTATTAAATGGTGTAGGAGAAGAAATAAAGTGAATTCGCATAGAATGTTCTCGTATGGCAGGACACATTAGTTCTCCTGTAGGTAACTCAAAATCATCATCACTTTCAACTTCTGCAATATCAAAAGAAATTGTTAAACTGCAATATCAAAATCATCATCACTTTCAACTTCTGCAATATCAAAACCATCATCACTTTCGACGACATATTCTGTTTGGCATCAATTATGAAAAGTCTTTTAATTTTGAATAATCACCACTGAATTACCAGGATTCTTGAGATGGAAATTGTCGATTTTAACCTTTCTCGCTTCTAATTACGTATTTTAATTTCATTTATTTTTTTGAATTCATTAGTTTCTCCGTGTTTATTGGTTGCGAGATCGGACGGTTGGGGTGATCTCGTACCTAACGTAGGATAAGGCGTAATGTATGTTAACCGCCCTCTATATATATATTAAAATATATTAATAACATGGGTTAAAAGATTAAATACACTTGGGTTACGATATTTAGTAAGCAAATTTAACCTTTTAGGGCTAAAGAACATAACGTGCAAGATTTTGAAATATTAAGTACAAAAATCGTCAATTTTAAAGCTAAAGGGTACCACCTGAAATTTGGTATAAACATAAAACACAAAAATTGTAATTTACTCATAAAAAAAAAAAAAAAAATAGAATCCAACAAGACGTCATTCTAAGCTATCCTGTTGGAGTCGATTGATTCTACAACAAATGACATGCTATAAATAGGCATTATGGTCCTTCAATCTTTTGAAACTTGAAAATTAGGAACACTCTTGCTATTAGTAGTTGTTTATGAATCACGAGCAGAGAGACGCTATACGGCTATACCGACTTGTCATAATATTCAGCTATGTTTTTGTTTATGTCTAGTTAATTATTGTTATCATTATTTGCAAGTATTATTATTCTTTTTGGCATTAGGGTTATTGTCAAGGTGGGTATTGGTAGCCTAGCCTTATTAGGCAGGGATGGATCAACTATGCTTAAACAAGGGAAAGTTCACCAATATGTAATCGTGATACTAACTAATTAAGTGTACCATTTAGGGATAAGCATTTAGTACTGGATACTGCCGGGTATATTCGTTACTGGTATCGGTTCCCGTTTTCCCTGTTTTTCGGTACCGGTACGGTACCGGTATTTATGGGTAAAACACCGGTAAATACCGGTACCAATTTTCTCCGTATTTCGGTACCGGTACTTTCGGTATCGTGCTCATCCCTAGTACCATTACCTAATTAGGATTATATAATTGTGTCAGGACCCTGAGATGTTACTCGATCGTACTAGTAGATGTTAAGCAACTTTTAAAGAGGTGAGTTATCATGTTTGTTTATAAACCATGATAGTATACTCGTCAGGGCCGGCCCTGAGAATTCGTGTACCATGTTCGAGCTCGAAAAAACGTGCCCTTAGGTCTTAACGAAATATATAAATGTAAACTAGTTTTTATATAATTGTTATCAAAATCATAGTATTCGTTCAAACCAAACAAATATACTAAGAGCATGTATTATGGGGCTTGGTTAAGAAAAAATAGTTTCCACATAGCTGATATGTAGGCATATTTTTTCTCACCCGGAAATACCCAAAATCGGTGTAATGGGTGGGCTTGGTTGGTGATTAGGTAATTATAGTTTTGTTACTATTATTTTATATGCATATATAAAATTATGTAAAAATAATTAATTTAACATTACTTTAATTAGTATCCTATAGAATTTGATCAATGATGATTATTTATTTTATATCAAGTTATTAAACTAATTAAGAGTAAACTACCAAAATGGTCACTGGGGTTTGGTCACTTTTTCCACTTTAGTCCAAAACTCAAACTTTTTGAATCTGAGTCCCTGTGGTTTCAATTTTGTTGCAATTTTCATCCAAAATCAATATCTGGTCAGATTTTTCAGTTAATATCCAGTTTTTTTGTCTTTTTTCTCCCTTTTAATGAAGGAAAAAATGGTCTTTTAATGTTTTATTATAACAAACTAAAAAATCTGACCATTTTATCCTTCATTAATAGAAAAGGAAAAAAGACAAAAAAAAAGTTAGATTTAACTGAAAATCTGACCAGATTTTGCTTTTGATTGAAAATGACAACAAAATTGAAACCACATGGACTCATATTCAAAAGGTCTGAGTTTTGGACTAAATTGGCAAAAGTGACCAAATCTCAAGAAGCATTTTGACAGTTTAATCATTAATTTAATCATTAATTAAATAAATTAATAAGCAAAACATAAACGGTAAATATACTTGTTGAAGTTTTACACCTTAGGTTTTTTTAGTTATGGTAAAAATCTCTAAGTAACCGTCAATGTGTTTAAGTTATCTATGTTATAGGCTTTGGCTTAAAATATATAAAGGACCAACATGATTCATATTAGATTATAGGTTTTCCTTTCTTCTTCATGAAGATATGGAGAGCTGCTTCTCTGCTTTCTTCTCGGAGCCGTCGTCGACAGATTTTTCCAGCTTCGTTTTTCTCTTCTCATCATCTCAACTATGACTATGCTCTTTAAAATAAACTATATATATATATAGGCTAATTATAAGGAGAAAACCCACTCCAGTTGACTAAACCCTGAAAACCCATTAGATGGACACCAGTGTGCCACGTCTCAAGTCTTGAAAAGGGTGTTGAGGGCATATATGTAATTTTCCTGCCTGACATACTTTTTGTTAGGATCCATGTGAATATCACACTCATTAAATGTCTGACATGCTTTTTGGTAGAGGTACATTGTTTTTTTTTTTTTTTTTTTTTAAGTTTCAAACTTTCATCAAACCCAAAGCAAATGCATCATTATAAGTTAGAGATTCTAACGTTTCTTTTTAAATACCAATATGTAACATATAACAAACAACTATTTCATTTCATTCTAAAAAATGTGTAACATATAACATGCAACTCTTTTATTCTCTTAAAAATATGTAACATATAACATGCAACTATTTCATTCTAAAAAATGTGTAACATATAACATGCAACTATTTTATTTATATAATAATCACATCAGTTTTTATGAGTTTATCTTTTTCAATCTTATTTTTAATAGAAAATTTGTATTTGTAACATAATATACTTTTTTTTCTCTGATATTTTTGTACATTTTTGTTGTATGTGTGTTTGACCATGTGCTTGCGTACCGTGTTACATTTTTTTTTTCTCTGAGTTTTTTGTATATTTTTGCTATATATGTGTTTGATCATGTGCTTGCGTACCGTGTTACATTTTTTTTTCTCTGAGTTTTTTGTACATTTTTTGCTGTAAGTGTGTTTTTGATTATGTGCTTTTGTTGATGGTTGCTTGAATCTCTTTTTTAGATTTGGTCTTGTTATTCTTTTTTATTTATTATTTTTTTCCTAAAGGGTGTAACTTATGTTTGAAAACTGAAAGCAATTAACATAATTATATTATATATATATTTTCAAGTAACATAATTATATTGGGAAATGTAACATATGGGTTTGTAATATAATTATATTATACATAGTGGGCATAAGATAGAGATAGAAATACACATATTTTCTTTTTTTATTATTTATGTCTTTTCCTTCGTGTAAACATCAATGAGTGATATGATTCCTTTTGTCCAATTTACATTCCCCATACTGGAGCATTTATGAGACTGTACTTTTTTACTCTTATGCTATATGCATTTTTTTATAGTGCTAGCTCAACTTGTAGACATTTGTAGTTGTGATTCAGAAGGCCTACATCTTTTTGCAATTACATGTATATTTTTTTATCAGTTAGAAGTATCAATTTTTGGTAGTTACATTTTTATCAGTAAAATGTAACTTTTTTTTACTAGTAAAATGTAACATTTGTTGCAGTTACATTAAAACTATTAGATTTTTATATTTATTATCAGTAATAAGTAACAAAATTTCTGCAACTATTTAAACTATAACAACCAGAATTAATTCATTTCTTTTTGTTTTTTACACATAATATGTAAAACAATTTTTTCATACAGTCATTAAAAATATAAAAAAAATCCTTATTAAGGCATGGAACATTGGGAAACGGTGCATTCATTAAATAGGAGTTAGATAAAATGTCAAAGAAAATGTGTATTTATAACATTATATATGTTCATTTTTTTTATAACAAGTCTTGTGCTAAAAAAATGACAGTTTGTTACAATATTTTTTCTCAAGTGAATACATGTTACAGTACATAGCAAAAAATGTAACATCACATTTTTTGTTGTTGAAGAAATGAAAAAATGTACAAAAAGTAATTAGTTGATAAAGATGACATTTTTTGTGATTTTGTTGGATTTTTGCCTTTTTCCTTCTGTAGTTCATCCCTGTTCTTCTCTTGCATATCTTTAATCTACTACATTGACATGGTTACAACAAAAAATATTATGTTTACATGTACAAAAACAAAAAAAAATTATTATGTTTACATGTACAAAGATTCCATTTTACATTTTTTTGCATTATACCAATGGGTGTTAGAGATAAAATACATCCCCAAAAAATATAACCAATGTTAGAATCATATTACATAGCAAAAAAATGCAACATCACTTTTTTTGTTGTTGAAGAAATAAAAAATATACAAAAAGTAGTTTTTAGTTATCTACAGTTACAAAGTTTTTAGTTAAAAATTACAGCATATATAAATTTCATTTTTTAGAGAATCTTTTGTAACATAAACTTCTAAATTTTTATTGTTTACGTTTATATGTACATTAAATATAAAATCTTTTTTAGTTTAAAATTTGTAAACCTTTTTATACACATAAACTTTTGTAACACCTCGAAATCACAAAAGAAAACAACAAAAAAACAACATTTCGGTATTAACATTAACAAAAACAAAATATAAAAAACCCCATATTAACAATATGAAATCCTCAATTAATACTTAAAAAAGCCCTTAAAATTTTACAACCCTCCCCCTCCCCCTCCCCCTCCCAATCGTACATTTTTCCATAGTCTTTAAAGAAACAAACACATAAATGACACTCCGTAAATCTAACCTTTTTTCATGGTTTTAAAAAAACAAACACATAAACAAACAACACTAATAGTGTAACAAGTTTATGAGTATATTCGTAAAAGGAAGAACACTTATCTTTTAGTGTAATAAGTCGTTGAAATGGAAGAACCTTGATTTTTTCTTCGGTTTATATGATTTTTATGGTAGATTTTTCCAGAAAATGGGTGTAGCTTCCTTCTTTTTGGAGAGGATGTGAGAAATATGGGTCTTTTGATTTTGAAGTGTGGCTGAAGGTTTTAAAAGGGATAGAGAGAGGTCGTTGCTAAAGCTGTGTGTTTCTTGGGGAGGAATTTACAAATTACTTCTTTAGAACTACATCTTGAAGATGGGATGAAGAAGGAAGGAAACTTTTTTGTCTTTTTTTGATAAAGAATGGAAAAAATGAAGAAAGATTTGTTTTTTGTGTTCTGTGGTTAAAAGATGTATGCAGATTTATAGGCTGCCATTGGGTTATAGTCATAATGGCTAGTCATAATAATAAATTGTATTCTTTGATTAAGCTGACACATGCAGTTTCAATTTTCTCAACAAACAATTTATACCGATTAATCGATTATACCCTTAGATGTACTATCACCTATTATTATATTGAGATAAATGGAGAAAAAGCAACACAAATCCCAAAATTAATCTTAGCCATCCATGCATCATAATCAATGGTTATTGGGTTTTCAGGGTTTAGTCAACTGGAGTGGGTTTTCGATTTATCCTTGCCATATATATATATATATATATATATCGGATTTTTTAAATGGTGCCCTTCGGAATCTCGGGCTCTGGCCAGTGGTCCTTCCCGCCCACCCCCAAGGCCGCCCCTGATGCTCGTTGTGTCCAAATTGTAATAAGTGAGAATGTTGCAATATGCGTATATTTGTGGAGTATAAAGGATCCTTGTATGCTTGATGGATATTTTAAGAAAAGCTGAAATAAAGCCAGGACTCTCAGTATGGGGTACCATGTGCTCAATAACAGATTCCATACCTACATGATGGTTGTGGTGACACTACTAGGAGTGAGTGTGTCAGTTGTGTAGTGGTTATGGCATAACCAATACAATAGTCATAAGTATGCACAAGTGTTGGTGTTCAATAATCACCCGAGTTACGGGTGGGGTGTTAGAGATATAGCAGCAGTGCCGTACCAATACTATCCTAACCAGTGGGGACCCAAGATTTTTTTTTCAATAGGGTCCATTTTTTTGTGTTCAAAATTTTCATAACAAAACGTTAAAATTTCCGGGTCGGTCCTCTTTCGGGTCGGGTCATAGCGAGGTTTGAACTAGATTTAAAAAAAAGAGGAAAAACAAGGTATACAAGGATTGACCCCATGACCTATTGTTGGTAAAGAGAGATTTACCACTACACCATGTTTCCTTTTCTTTCTATAGTGTCCATCTAATTGTATTTATGAGGTCCTTATAAAATTTAATATACCGAATCTACTAATTTTTTTAAAAACATTGAGGTCCGGGGATCCCGACCCACTCTATATGGGTCCACCCCTAATCCTAACAACATTGTACCAGTACCGGTATTCATTTTATTTATTTCATTTGCTATATCGAGTGTCAGTATCGTACAAGTAGTATAGCAAACCGAATTAATACTGATCAAAGGTCCGCTACTTATGACAGGAATCCCACTAGTTATTACGAAGCAATAGATAAAGAAGATGAATTTGAAATAAATAGATAAGCGTAAAAAATAAAATATAAAATGTTAAAAATCATTTTAAAGAAAAAGAGATCATATTTTCTTTTTTACATGTAATAGACTGATTAAAGATTTGCGGGTGAGCCAAAAATTCACACCGGTATAGTTAGATTTTTCCTTTTATTTGTTGAATAAATAGATAAATTTGTAAAAGAACACACGGTAATATATTTGTAGAGGAATGTATCGAATCGCACCATCAACCTCACACCAAAGACACGTGGCGAGAGATCATTTGATGCAATGACATATTTTCCATCTTACGATGATCTCACGTGTAGTTGATCGCCTCCCATGCACATTCCGAGTGTGGATGCCTTTTTCACAAATGGGAGCAAAGTTAGCATCAACACACCAATGCATATCATGGGCATGAAATGTTCCCCACCAGTAAGTAAGAGTGTGACAAGTGTCCTTAAAACCGTTAGGGCCGTGGGGACCACCACACATGAAGGAAAGCGACATCTAACTAAATCTACTATAAATAGGAGGAAGATTTACGCCTCACGGGTACGAACTCTCTTTATCTCTCTCTCTCTCTCTCTCTACTTTCAACCTATACCCTAATTCTCAAGCAACTACTTATTCTCACGCTCGAATGTGGTCACAGGAAGGAATCCCATCCTGTGGCGAGCCTAACGATGTTAGTTTTTTGTTGGAAACGACCGGTGAACGAAGTTCAAAGTCTCTCTCGGAAGGATTCAGTTTGTGGAACCGATCTAAGTCATATCAGGCTTAGATTGATTCTTCATTGGCACCATCCCGCTTTTCTCTAGAACGAGCAACCTACTGTGTTTTTACAGTATTTTTTAGTAGATTTTTTTCCTTAGAATTCATGAGTACCATGTAAGATTAAATATATTATGTTTAATATTTAATCTATAGCCATTATAATCATTTACATAATATAGGTCAAAATATATAATCTATCTATACTATAAAAGGAGCTTAGAGCTTGACCTCACTTTGCTTATGTGTCATCTTCTTAGATATGCCACATTGGATGCCACATAGACTCCGCTGATGTCATAACACTGATGTCATAAATCTGTTTTTTTTTAATATATATGTATATACAATCTGATATTTAAATTAAAAACTTATTTTTTTTAGGAGGCAAATTTGAAAATGCAAATTCAAAATTCAAAATCAAATCATAATTTCAATCCTCTCTCTCAAATATAGTCCACCATCATTTTTAAAATTCAAACCATCATCTTCAACCTTCTCTCTCTAAAACTCATCATCCTCTGCCTTTCTCTCTCTCTCTCTCTCAATACCATTGGCGACAAGGTTGAATCGGCTTCTTTCTTTCATCATTCAACGGATTTCAATATTCTAAATTCGACGGTAATCGCTATTTTGTGCTTTGATTCAATTATTTTGTCTATCGATTGGTCTGATTTTGTTAACAGTTGAATGATATTTATGTTTTTAATCGACGATGATGTTATTTAGGGTTTATAGTCGTTCTTCATCTTCTGATTTTGATAATGCTTGAATGTTATGTTATGTTGAATTTTATGTTTGTACTGATTTTGTTATAGTGGTTCTTCATCTTCTGTTTTTTCGATTGTTCTTATTTTCTTAACAGTTCAATGATTGTTAGGTTGTTAAACGGCGGTGATGTTATTTAGGGTTTGTAATCGTTCTTCATCTTCTGATTTTTGATAATGCTTTAATGTTATTTATGTTTAATGTTATGTTGGTACTGATTTTTTTACAATCTTTCCTCATCCTTTGATTTTTGATAATGGTTTAATGTTATTTTGTTACTGATATTAGACAAAGATTCCTCATGTTACTGATTTTTGTTAATGCTTGAATGTTGTTTAGGGCTTATATTCCACTGCGATTTTTTTTTAAAGTTCTACTAAGTTTCAATTTTATAGTCTTTATTTATATATTAATATTTGTATTGATATTTGTTTGTACATACTGATTCAAAAACCTAAATTTTCTATGTTATCTGACTTTTTAAATGATTAAATTGTCGATTACTATTGTTAAAAGATTCTTATATTATTATGCTTGAATGTTATTGAGTATATACTTTGTTTATTCTGATATGTTTTCATATTTGTATTGAGATTTGTTTGTAATACTTCTATTCAGATTTGTATTGAGTTTATGTATTGACAAAGTTTATTCTGATATCATAAACTGAATCTTCTTTTTTTTTTTTGTATTTACTGTTTTCAATGAATGGTATACTTTTAAAGTTAAGATGGTTTACGGATTTTCTCGATATGTTTGGGACAACAAACGGAAATCAATGGTTAGTATTCATCTTATTTATTATATTAAACCATATTGATTTGTTGTAATATATAGTTTTTTAATGCTGTAATCTGTATTGTTTCCATGTTCAGAAGTTGCTCGGGGACTATCAAGTTTGGGTTAAAACTTTTAACTACCCGGAGAGGCACGCGGTTATAAGGACCTTAGACGGAAGGTTGTTCAACATCAAATTTTCAAGATTGCAGACGACCACTTTTTTTTTAATGGATGGCTGGATATGATCACTTCCTTGAAGATACCATCCAAGTCATGGGTGGTATTTCGGTACGAAGAATCATTGGGCTGCTTTCGCACCTTTTACTTTTATCAAGATATTGCTCTTGCACCTTCTCAACATCAAAGTTTTCAAGATTGCAGGCGACCACTTTTTTTTTAATGGATGGCTGGATATGATCACTTCCTTGAAGATACCATCCAAGTCATGGGTGGTATTTCAGTACGAAGAATCATTGCGCTGCTTTCGCACCTTTTACTTTTATCAAGATATTGCTCTTGCACCTTCAGAGTACTTCTACTACAAAGCTGGATGTTTAAAAGATAGAGCGGATTACATGGTACTCAAACATATGTTTTTTAATTGAATTTAAAATTTAATTACTTGAATGTATTCATACTTAATAACTAATACTTTGTTTTTTTACGTGTAGCATGCCAACAGATTCTTTGTTCATCACAAGATGATGAATACTGTCCCTACATATCCGGTTGTCATCCGTTCATGTACAAACCGTAAATGGTTTGTACGGATGGAAGAGATTGACTGTGAGCTCTATATTACTACCGTCTGGAATCGGATAAAGCAGGAGATGTCGATTACGGATAACCATCTGGTGGTGTTTGAAATGGATGATATTCAGACCTTTGAAATCAATGTTTTTAGTTGTGATCCTACCCTTTTATGTTATCCCCTGAACTATGTGTTGTTGTCAAACAAGAAACAAAGCATGATTTAATTGAACTTTCTGATGACGAAACTGCTAACCAGTTTGTTGATGTTAATGTTGAGCATAATAAGGCTGAAGGCGTACCTGTGATGTTTCGTGTTGACAATCATTATGTAAGTTTAGTTTATTTTTATTATTAATAATTTATTTTTGAATGATTTTCATAATGACTGTGATACTCACCATTCAAATTTGAAATCGTAGCGTCTTCCTAAAAAGTGGGCTAAGGAGCACTGTTTGGATAGGATGGTGGCTTTGAAGATTGTGGACACTGTCGGTCGTGTTTGGGATGTAGTGGTTGCTGTTGAGTTTTTGCAAGGTTGTCCGCGATACTATGTTCAGGGTATGAAACACTTTGTTAGAGGTAAAAATATGGCTGCAGGTGACGTGTTTCAACTTGTGTTTGTGAAGAGTAAAGGTATGTTTCAGTTCAATTAAGTTCTTGAAGGTATGGGGGTATATGTGGAGGTTTTTGTGTGGAAACTGTTTTTTGGTTGGAATAGTTTTTGTGGTTCTTTTTTGGTGTAGTTAGTATGATGAACAGATTTAAAAAAAAAAGAGGAAAAACAAGGTATACAAGGATTGACCCCATGACCTATTGTTGGTAAAGAGAGATTTACCACTACACCATGTTTCCTTTTCTTTCTATAGTGTCCATCTAATTGTATTTATGAGGTCCTTATAAAATTTAATATACCGAATCTACTAATTTTTTTAAAAACATTGAGGTCCGGGGATCCCGACCCACTCTATATGGGTCCGCCCCTAATCCTAACAACATTGTACCAGTACCGGTATTCATTTTATTTATTTCATTTGCTATATCGAGTGTCAGTATCGTACAAGTAGTATAGCAAACCGAATTAATACTAATCAAAGGTCCGCTACTTATGACAGGAATCCCACTAGTTATTACGAAGCAATAGATAAAGAAGATGAATTTGAAATAAATAGATAAGCGTAAAAAATAAAATATAAAATGTTAAAAATCATTTTAAAGAAAAAGAGATCATATTTTCTTTTTTACATGTAATAGACTGATTAAAGATTTGCGGGTGAGCCAAAAATTCACACCGGTATAGTTAGATTTTTCCTTTTATTTGTTGAATAAATAGATAAATTTGTAAAAGAACATACGGTAATATATTTGTAGAGGAATGTATCGAATCGCACCATCAACCTCACACCAAAGACACGTGGCGAGAGATCATTTGATGCAATGACATATTTTCCATCTTACGATGATCTCGCGTGTAGTTGATCGCCTCCCATGCACATTCCGAGTGTGGATGCCTTTTTCTCAAATGGGAGCAAAGTTAGCATCAACACACCAATGCATATCATGGGCATGAAATGTTCCCCACCAGTAAGTAAGAGTGTGACAAGTATCCTTAAAACCGTTAGGGCCGTGGGGACCACCACACATGAAGGAAAGCGACATCTAACTAAATCTACTATAAATAGGAGGAAGATTTACGCCTCACGGGTACGAACTCTCTTTATCTCTCTCTCTCTCTCTCTACTTTCAACCTATACCCTAATTCTCAAGCAACTACTTATTCTCACGCTCGAATGTGGTCACAGGAAGGAATCCCATCCTGTGGCGAGCCTAACGATGTTAGTTTTTTGTAGGAAACGACCGGTGAACGAAGTTCAAAGTCTCTCTCGGAAGGATTCAGTTTGTGGAACCGATCTAAGTCATATCAGGCTTAGATTGATTCTTCATTGGCACCATCCCGCTTTTCTCTAGAACGAGCAACCTACTGTGTTTTTACAGTATTTTTTAGTAGATTTTTTTCCTTAGAATTCATGAGTACCATGTAAGATTAAATATATTATGTTTAATATTTAATCTATAGCCATTATAATCATTTACATAATATAGGTCAAAATATATAATCTATCTATACTATAAAAGGAGCTTAGAGCTTGACCTCACTTTGCTTATGTGTCATCTTCTTAGATATGCCACATTGGATGCCACATAGACTCCGCTGATGTCATAACACTGATGTCATAAATCTGTTTTTTTTAATATATATGTATATACAATCTGATATTTAAATTAAAAACTTATTTTTTTAGGAGGCAAATTTGAAAATGCAAATTCAAAATTCAAAATCAAATCATAATTTCAATCCTCTCTCTCTCAAATATAGTCCACCATCATTTTTAAAATTCAAACCATCATCTTCAACCTTCTCTCTCTAAAACTCATCATCCTCTGCCTTTCTCTCTCTCTCTCTCTCTCAATACCATCGGCGACAAGGTTGAATCGGCTTCTTTCTTTCATCATTCAACGGATTTCAATATTCTAAATTCGACGGTAATCGCTATTTTGTGCTTTGATTCAATTATTTTGTCTATCGATTGGTCTGATTTTGTTAACAGTTGAATGATATTTATGTTTTTAATCGACGATGATGTTATTTAGGGTTTATAGTCGTTCTTCATCTTCTGATTTTGATAATGCTTGAATGTTATGTTATGTTGAATTTTATGTTTGTACTGATTTTGTTACAGTGGTTCTTCATCTTCTGTTTTTTCGATTGTTCTTATTTTCTTAACAGTTCAATGATTGTTAGGTTGTTAAACGGCGGTGATGTTATTTAGGGTTTGTAATCGTTCTTCATCTTCTGATTTTTGATAATGCTTTAATGTTATTTATGTTTAATGTTATGTTGGTACTGATTTTTTTACAATCTTTCCTCATCCTTTGATTTTTGATAATGGTTTAATGTTATTTTGTTACTGATATTAGACAAAGATTCCTCATGTTACTGATTTTTGTTAATGCTTGAATGTTGTTTAGGGCTTATATTCCACTGCGATTTTTTTAAAGTTCTACTAAGTTTCAATTTTATAGTCTTTATTTATATATTAATATTTGTATTGATATTTGTTTGTACATACTGATTCAAAAACCTAAATGTTCTATGTTATCTGACTTTTTAAATGATTAAATTGTCGATTACTATTGTTAAAAGATTCTTATATTATTATGCTTGAATGTTATTAAGTATATACTTTGTTTATTCTGATATGTTTTCATATTTGTATTGAGATTTGTTTGTAATACTTCTATTCAGATTTGTACTGAGTTTATGTATTGACAAAGTTTATTCTGATATCATAAACTGAATCTTCTTTTTTTTTTTTTTTTTTTTTTTTTTTTTGTATTTACTGTTTTCAATGAATGGTATACTTTTAAAGTTAAGATGGTTTACGGATTTTCTCGATATGTTTGGGACAACAAACGGAAATCAATGGTTAGTATTCATCTTATTTATTATATTAAACCATATTGATTTGTTGTAATATATAGTTTTTTAATGCTGTAATCTGTATTGTTTCCATGTTCAGAAGTTGCTCGGGGACTATCAAGTTTGGGTTAAAACTTTTAACTACCCGGAGAGGCACGCGGTTATAAGGACCTTAGACGGAAGGTTGTTCAACATCAAAGTTTTCAAGATTGCAGACGACCACTTTTTTTTTAATGGATGGCTGGATATGATCACTTCCTTGAAGATACCATCCAAGTCATGGGTGGTATTTCGGTACGAAGAATCATTGGGCTGCTTTCGCACCTTTTACTTTTATCAAGATATTGCTCTTGCACCTTCTCAACATCAAAGTTTTCAAGATTGCAGGCGACCACTTTTTTTTTTAATGGATGGCTGGATATGATCACTTCCTTGAAGATACCATCCAAGTCATGGGTGGTATTTCAGTACGAAGAATCATTGGGCTGCTTTCGCACCTTTTACTTTTATCAAGATATTGCTCTTGCACCTTCAGAGTACTTCTACTACAAAGCTGGATGTTTAAAAGATAGAGCGGATTACATGGTACTCAAACATATGTTTTTTAATTGAATTTAAAATTTAGTTACTTGAATGTATTCATACTTAATAACTAATACTTTGTTTTTTTACGTGTAGCATGCCAACAGATTCTTTGTTCATCACAAGATGATGAATACTGTCCCTACATATCCGGTTGTCATCCGTTCATGTACAAACCGTAAATGGTTTGTGCGGATGGAAGAGATTGACTGTGAGCTCTATATTACTACTGTCTGGAATCGGATAAAGCAGGAGATGTCGATTACGGATAACCATCTGGTGGTGTTTGAAATGGTTGATATTCAGACCTTTGAAATCAGTGTTTTTAGTTATGATCCTACCCTTTTATGTTATTCCCTGAACTATGTGTTGTTGTCAAACAAGAAACAAAGCATGATTTAATTGAACTTTCTGATGACGAAACTGCTAACCAGTTTGTTGATGTTAATGTTGAGCATAATAAGGCTGAAGGCGTACCTGTGATGTTTCGTGTTGACAATCATTATGTAAGTTTAGTTTTTTTTTATTATTAATAATTTATTTTTCAATGATTTTCATAATGAATGTGATACTCACCATTCAAATTTGAAATCGTAGCGTCTTCCTAAAAAGTGGGCTAAGGAGCACTGTTTGGATAGGATGGTGGCTTTGAAGATTGTGGACACTGTCGGTCGTGTTTGGGATGTAGTGGTTGCTGTTGAGTTTTTGCAAGGTTGTCCGCGATACTATGTTCAGGGTATGAAACACTTTGTTAGAGATAAAAATATGGCTGCAGGTGACGTGTTTCAACTTGTGTTTGTGAAGAGTAAAGGTATGTTTCAGTTCAATTAAGTTCTTGAAGGTATGGGGGTATATGTGGTAGGTTTTTGTGTGGAAACTGTTTTTTGGTTGGAATAGTTTTTGTGGTTCTTTTTTGGTGTAGTTACATGTCCTAATCCTATTGCTTCCTACATTTCCTAGCCAAAATAAACTTCCTATTTGATCTTTTCCCTCCAATATCAACCATGCAAATATGACAAATTGGCTATTAATGATAACTTGTTGCCACTAATGGAATTGTTTACTAAACGTCCCAGTGATAGTTATCACTGATGTAACTATCCACTAAGCGTCAGTTGTATAACCATTGATCGAAATGTTGTAATGGTTCAACCTTATATAAATGGATTCAATAGGTCAAAAACACACAAATATACAATGAAATAGAATTTCATTTCTCAAAAAATGAGTTAAACGCTTGGTTGGTCCTTGTAGTTTGCAAAAATTGACTTGGTACCGGTGGTTTACTAATTACACACGTGGTACCAAAACTTGTCAAAAATGAACTCGCTTGGTCCCCTGCCCTAACATCAGTTAGATTTCTCAGTTAACACACCCCATGTGCATGTCACATGAGGGTAATCTTATGTGAATTTACTTATTTACCCTTGAAGATAAAAAGAGAATATAAATTCATCATCTTTTTCAATTAACCCTCTCTGCAACCACACACATTCATCAACTACACAAATCATCTCCACAACACAATCGATTCATCATCTCAGTATGTATCTCAATCAGATTCTTCAAATTCATCTTCATTATTCGAAAATTTATGCTTATGGTAGGGATGGTGAAAGAAGAAATATGAGCGAGAAAAAGAATTATGGTTTACAGAAATATCACTGTTGTTTTATCCACCATCATCACACTCCTCTCTCCTCAATGTGTCTCACAAGTACTCATACTTTTTTTATACCAAGAGTTAATTGCCAAAATCGTCCCTAAGGTTTGGGCACGTTTGCCATTTTCGTCCAAAATAACACTTTTGTACCAAATTGTCCCCAACGTTTGTAATTTTTTGTCATTTTCATCCAAACCACAAACTTAGTTTATTTTTTCTGTTAAGTTCAGGATATTTGGATGAAACTGGCAAATATAAAACATTTTGGCAATTTACTCAAACCCTTTTAATTTCTTTTATTTAATTATTTTTGTTACATATATAATAAAAAAGAATATACATGGAGTTTTTAGAAAAAAAAATTAATAGTTTTGTCACATAATTTTTATAAATTTTCATCCAAATCACTAACTCAGTTTATTTTTTCTGTTAAGGTGAATGATGTTTTCAATTTTATAAATTAAGACAGAAATTAATTTACAGCTTCTCAGTTTTACAAAGAGCAAATATCATTGGTGTGCAACACATAACAATTGATTACAAGTTTTAGTATTTATCAGTTTTAAAGATAGAAAAAAATTGTAAAACGTTACATATTTTTAAATGTGTTGAGCACTTAGGAAATATGTTGGTAGAAATAAAATATTTATTTAATTAAGATTATGAGGGTAACTAACTAATACTTATTCTGAGTGGCTTGAGTAAAGAAACTTTTGGTTCATAGCATTATAATTACAATTTGGTGGGTAATTTTAAGGTTTGGTAACGATACGTTGTTTGATAGGGGGGAGGGGGCACTGGCTTCTGTTTTTTCCTTATGAGTGAATTTAAAAGAGTAGAAGATGAATTACAAACTTTGTACATATGATAATATTTTTTTAGAGTGAATTGCAAATTTTGTCCTTTATCTATATATCACATTGCAGGCTGTGTCCTTTGTCTTTAAAATTAACGAGTTTTGTACTTATTGTTTTAAAATCTTACATTGTATGTCCTTTAGCCTTAACCGAGTTAATTTTTTCTGTTAAATCAGGTAACAAAAGGGTATTTTAGTCTTTTTAACCTATTTAGTTAAAAATACATTAATAAACAAAACAAAATTAAATTTAAAAAACTAATATAATATTACGCACAAACCTCTCTCTCCACCTCTCTCTCTCTACCCCTCTCTCTCTCTCATCGGCCCTTCACCGCCACCATCAACCGCCACTGCCACCCATCCCCACCAACCACCACCTCCACAACAATCATAATCACAAAATCAACATTTTCAACCGTCTTTTGCCAGCATCACAAAATCAACACCAATTTTTTTTATAAATCAATAAAAATCCTAATTCTTAAATTTCAAAATTACTATGCATTTTCTGTACATATATTATATATCTAAACTAAAGAACACAACTTGTCACTCCACACCCAAAATGGCAACATCAACCCCATTTATCCATTTATACAAACTCTCGATCCCTATTTATCCATTTACACAACACCAGATCCATGCAACCCACTTCCAGATCCTTAAACCCCCCACTCCAATTCTAATTCCACTGAAAAACCCCCAATTCTTGAACCCAAATCAACCTATCTAGAACTCCTCAACGACAACTCAACTTCGAAAAATGAAAATGGGTATGTTAAATATGACGACCTTGGCGCAGATGATGGTTGACGATGACGGTGGTGCTGATGGTGGTTGATGATGACGGTAGCGCTGATAGAGGTGGTGGTTGTGGAAACAAGTTGCGGTGGCGCAGATGGTGGTTGGTGTTGGTTGTGGGGGCGTTGTAGTGTAGAAGAGGGCTGTTGTGGTGGTGGTGGAAGAAGGGCTGTGGTGGTTATACAGAGGGAGAGAGAGAGAGAGAGAGAGAGAGAGAGAGATAGATGAAGTAGAGAGAAGAAGAGTCTTAGTTATTTGTTTAGAGAGAGAAAGAGATGACTTGATATATGCGTCTTTAACTTTTTTCTTTAAAATGTTTTTTTAATTAATAGGGTAAAAAGACGAGTATACCCTCATGTGTCTTGCACATGTTTTAGTTTAACAGAAAAACTTAACTTAGGGTAAAAGGACGTACCGTGTAAGATTTTAAAACAATAAGTACAAAACTCGTCAATTTTAAAGATAAAGGACACAACCTGCAATGTGATATATAGATAAAGGACAAAATTTGCAATTCACTCTATTTTTTTTATTTGACATTTTTCAATAAGATCACCAGCATTTTAGTTTTATAAAATTTAGAGGTTTAAGTAGATTTTATTTTTATAAAACTGATCTATATAAAAAATTAGAAATTGATCTATGTCTTAGTTTATAAATATCCTTCGCCTTAATAAAAAATTAACTTAATTAGTGGTTGGATGAAAATTTATAAAAATTATGTGACAAAGCTATTATTTTTTTCATATAAAAATTGCATGTATATTCTTTTTAATTATATATGTAACAAAATTAATTAAATAAAAGACATTTAAAAGAGTTTGAGTAAATTGCCAAAATCGTCCATGTGGTTTTATATTTGATAGTTTCATCCAAATATTCACAACTTAACAGAAAAAATAAACTAAGTTAGTGGTTTGGATGAAAATGGCAAAAAGTTACAAACGTTGGGGGCAATTTGTTACAAAAGTGTCATTTTGGACGAAAATGTCAAACCTGCCCAAACCTCAGGGACGATTTTGGCAATTAACTCTTATACAAATGACAAAAACCCTCCTTCCCTTTAACATTTCCAATGTAGGTTTCAACCAAAGCCGACGACGAAGATGCTCGAGTTCTACAAATGTAGCAGCAGCTCCGTGGAGTGGAATCCATCGCCGATAGTCGCTTTAGCCACCAGCGTTGACCAATCTCAGGTGGCAGCCGCCAGAGAAGATGCCTCACTCGAGATATGGCTTGTATCCCCTGGTGTCATTAACTGGCACTGCCAGTTAACGATACAGGGTGACCCTAATTTGAGAGTTTCGTCTCTCGTGTGGTGTGGTTCGGGTGTGGCTGGCTGTTTTCATCGAGTATTGATGGTTCGATTTCGGAGTAGGGTGGTTGCAGAGATGATGAATCGATTGTGTTGTGGAGATGATTTGTGTAGCTGATGAATGTGTGTGGATGCAGACAGTGGCGGACAAGCCGTAACGTTTTATAAAAAAAGCCGTAACGAAATCGTAAAAACGTCAATTTTTTCCAAAATTTACACTAATTTTACACTAGCGCCGGAACGCCAAGCCGTAGCGGAGGTTGCCCCTTCTTATATGCTAGGTCCGCCCCTGGATGCAGAGAGGGTTAATTGAAGAAGATGATGAATTGATATTTTTTTTATCTTCAAGGGTAAACAAGTAAATTCACATAAGCTTACCCTCATGTGACATGCACTTGGGGTGTGTTAACTGAGAAATCTAACTGATGTTAGGGTAGGGGACCAAACGAGTTCATTTTTGACAAGTTTTGGTACCACACGTGTAATTAGTAACCACTGGGACCAAGTCTGCAGTTTTTGCAAACCATAGGGACCAACCAAGCATTTAACTCTCAAAAAAATAACTCGTTCTTTTGTACTTTTTTTCTGTTTTATCTAATTACTGATTTTGTGTACCTACGAAATACTTTAATCTAAAAGTGATTATACACAATTCAAAAATCTATCCAGGAATTTGAAACATAAAAACCTACAAGGTCTTCATTCTATTTGTTCTATTATCTTTTCTAGCTCAATGTTCGCTAAGACCTAGAGAATAGAAAACCAATCAAAAGTACTAGATTATATTGTTATATTGGCACATTTATTAAATCAATAGGATGCATTAACACATATATAAAATGCAGAGATTAAATATTTAATTAAAAATACCCAGTTCTCAAATTTGGTTGTAGATTCACATTGTTGCAAGTTATCGAATATATTGGAGATAATGTAGACAAACTATCTGTAGATAAGCATACAACCAAAGTGGTGATATCATAAGAAGGTATGCAACAAATAATCTTGAACATCTGCTAGCTTTTGCTAATGAAATCAATTCTTCAATCAAGCTCCGCGTCAATCTCAGCCATTATATCGTTATGCTCAGTCACCATTGTTCCAATTAGATAAAAATGTCTACGCTGAGGAATCTGGTCAATTTTGTATAATTCCTCCTCAGTCAACATCCAGTCAAAGATGTCAAGGTTTTGCTTCATCCTTTCTGTGTTGAAGCTCTTTACTGCTATACTTACACCTTGCTCATACAACCACCTTAAAGAAATCTGCATGTCAATACACTAATATAAATATAACCAGTTTGACAACATATATGGTTGACGGTAGATATTAGTTAATCAAGAGTACCTGAGCCAATGTCTTCCCTCGAGACTTGGCGATGTCTTGAAGAACATGACATTTCATGACACGATCATGTCCCAATACGTTATTACCAGCCCCTCCTAATGGGGAGTAAGCAGTTACAAGGATGCCATTCACTTTGCAAAACTCAATGATTTTTTTCTGTTGCCAATGTGGGTTCATCTCAATCTTCAAACCAAATAAAAATGATGATGTTAGTTACACCATTTTAAGTTTAACTTTGACGTTATTCTACCATCATTAATGGATTCTTTTCAAAATCCTTGATGCAATCAGTTTTAGCACTTATCTAAGATGGCAACTTCTAGTTCTTGAAGTCGCCCATACTAAAAATATAATGCAAATGTTTTAAGATTTTGAACCAACTATCAAGGTTCAGTAACTAATTAGAGAACCCACAGCGGAGGATGTTTTTGAGTATGCCTACAAGAAAAGTGGAATCTTTCTCTCTTTTGCCTCACCAATAACTTCTCTCTCCATAAAAACTACCATTTCTCTCCTTCCTCCCCTTCACCGGGTGTGAATTTCGGACACGACCCACGATACAAACCTAACATGAAATTCGTGGGTTTTGTTTTAGTCTAAATGGATTCGGGTCAGTTTCAGGTTGAACCCGTGAACCCGTTTAGGTTAACGGGTCGGGTTTGGGTCAACTCGATCCGATCAGGTTGGCGGGTTGACCCGTTTAATACATTTATATTATATTTTATTTTTTTACAACTTATTTTATGTCATAAATTAAATGGATGTGTATTTCATGCCATAATTATAACTTAAAAAGAGAAATAAGCATAAGATTTTATAATTTAATATAATTGTCTTATATATGTTTGTGTTTTTTAAGTAAATTTTAATTTTAATATATTAATTTCAGAGAAAAATAAAAAAATTCGGGTTAAACGGGTCGTGTTCGGGTTCATATGTATGATACGATTTTCGGGTACGCGTCCGGTTCTAGTTCGTGTAATATTTTCGTGTTCGGGTCGGGTTGAACTCACCAACCCGCAAACACGGTCCGTTTAGCACCCCTACCCTTCACATACCTATTTTTTAGGGTCTACATATTTACAGACCTAAGTGTTATTCACACACCCTCGTATAGGTCTATATGTCGCGTATAACCTTTTTCAATTTCCAGGAGAATCTTTGTTTATGTCATATTTTGTCTTATATGTCTCGTATAGGCCTATACGGGGCGTATAGACGAAAAAGACCATTTTACCCCTGATTTGGGGTTGTACCCATGGGTAAATTGGTCTTTTTTGCCTCTCTTATATGTCTCGTATAGGCCTGTATGAGACGTATGTATATAAAGGGGTTTTTTTTTATTTAAAACACTTTTAGAAATGGCAAATTACCATTTTAACCTTGAGTTAGGACTACACAGAGGGTGTCTCAAGGCTAAAATGTTAATTTCCCAGTTCCTTTTTTAAAAATTTTAAACTTCAGGGCAAGACTGGGCGTCTAGGGCTGTTTAAAAGACTATTATACCCCTGAGTTATGGCTAGATCATGTCACTGTGGGTTCATCTCAATCTTCAAACCAAATAAAAATGATCATGTTAGTTACACCATTTTAAGTTTAACTTTGACGTTATTCTACCATCATTAATGGATTCTTTTCAAAATCCTTGATGCAATCAGTGTTAGCACTTATCTAAGATGGCAACTTCTAGTTCTTGAAGTCGCCCATACTAAAAATATAATGCAAATGTTTTAAGATTTTGAACCAACTATCAAGGTTCAGTAACTAATTATCAAATACTACTTTATATTCTACCATCATTAATCTTCTTAGAGAACCCACAGCGGAGGATGTTTTTGAGTATGCCTACAAGAAAAGTGGAATCTTTCTCTCTTTTGCCTCACCAATAACTTCTCTCTCCATAAAAACTACCATTTCTCTCCTTCCTCCCCTTCACCGGGGTGTGAATTTCGGACACGACCCACGATACAAACCTAACATGAAATTCGTGGGTTTTGTTTTAGTCTAAATGGATTCGGATCAGTTTCAGGTTGAACCCGTGAACCCGTTTAGGTTAAAGGGTCAGGTTCGGGTCAACCCGATCCGATCAGGTTGGCGGGTTGACCCGTTTAATACATTTATATTATATTTTATTTTTTTACAACTTATTTTATGTCATAAATTAAATGGATGTGTATTTCATGCCATAATTATAACTTAAAAAGAGAAATTAGCATAAGATTTTATAATTTAATATAATTGTCTTATATATATTTGTGTTTTTTAAGTAAATTTTAATTTTAATATATTAATTTTAGAGAAAAATAAAAAAATTCGGGTTAAACGGGTAGTGTTCGGGTTCATATGTATGATACGATTTTCGGGTTCGCGTCCAGTTCTAGTTCGTGTAATATTTTCGTGTTCGGGTCGGGTTGAACTCACCAACCCGCAAACACGGTCCGTTTAGCACCCCTACCCTTCACATACCTATTTTTTAGGGTCTACATATTTACAGACCTAAGTGTTATTCACACACCCTCGTATAGGTCTATATGTCGCGTATAACCTTTTTCAATTTCCAGGAGAATCTTTGTTTTTGTCATATTTTGTCTTATATGCCTCGTATAGGCTTATACGGGGCGTATAGACGAAAAAGACCATTTTACCCCTGATTTGGGGTTGTACCCATGGGTAAATTGGTCTTTTTTGCCTCTCTTATATGTCTCGTATAGGCCTGTATGAGACGTATGTATATAAAGGGGGTTTTTTTTATTTAAAACACTTTTAGAAATGGCAAATTACTATTTTAGCCTTGAGTTAGGGCTAAACTGAGGGTGTCTCAAGGCTAAAATGTTAATTTCCCAGTTCATTTTTTTTAATTTTAAACTTCAGGGCAAGACTGGGCGTCTAGGGTTGTTTAAAAGACTATTATACCCGTGAGTTATGGCTAGACCGGGGGCAACACAGGGCTAAAATGGTCTTTTAGACCACACTAGACGCCCAGTCTTGACCTGTACGCAGCATGTGTGTATATATATATAGAAACGGGATCAGGAGAAAACGGCAAAAAGTGTAGAACGGTGAGAACGCATCCTGGCTGAACACGTGGCGCGGGGCATGATCAGGGTCCGAGGGGTTTTTTTTGTCTTTTTAGTATTCTTCTACTTTCACGATTTTCGCGTTTGACATGTTTCTTTATTTTTTGCGTGCAAGATAATTTTGGCGTTATGTAGAATTATTAATTATTTGGCGTTTTATTGTTTTTTCTCAGATTTCTTCTCGTTGAATTAATTCATTTTGTGTCACATAGTTAATTTTTTGGCGTTATGGCTTTTTCCATGTCATTTTTGGCGTTTTGTATCTTTTTGTTAATAATTCATTACCATAGCTTAATATTTTATAAAACTACAATAACATGAAAATTAAAATAAACTAATAGTCTTCCGTAGGTGGGACTACATCAGAGATGTACCCATCGCTTTGTTCATCACTTTCTTCAGATTCTTCATCATCAAATTTCATTTTTGCGTATAACGTCATTAGCTCGTCTCTTCTTTGCTGCAGCCTATTCTTTAATATCACTGCATCATTGGATTTTGGATTGTTTGAAGGTGTTAAATCACAGAGTTGTTCAATGATAGATAGCAACCCTGTCTTCAACATTTCTTCCATTGGCCTTGAATATTGCACCCCGTTTTTGTAAGTCACTTCAAGTGTTACTTCTTCCTCATGCAATACCCAACTGTTAAGTTTTGGTATATGAGTATCTTCAATATCATCATCATCTTCTGCTGGAAACTTTCTCTCCAGTCTTTTTATTACAGTTCTCGTTCTTTCACAATCGTTGTCTATTGGAACCCCAAGGGCCAGGATATCCTTCTGAACATTTTCATTCATTCCCAGCATGGCTTTTATTGTCCTTACATTTACCCTTCTCCTGTCAGAGAACTTTATGATGAATCGTTTCTCTTTCCTTTCAAACCTCCATACAATAACCTTAGCCATTTTTAAAATTTTTGGCGTTTTGGAGAATATGTGGCGTTTTAGTTTTTTGGCGTGTTTGAGCTTGGGTTCTCATGGTCTTCTTTTATATTGACTTTTTTTTCCCGCGTATGCGAGGTAATTATGGCGTTTTGAAAAAGATAAATAAATTTAATAAATGTTAGTAATTATGTTTTCCGTCGTTTCATTTTACTGTTTTTTGCAGTTTACCGTGTTTTGTTTTCAGACTCAACTGTTTTAATGGTGTAACACGTCAAATCTTTTGACGACTGTAATTATGGCGTTTTGTTTTCCAATGGCGGTTAGATACCTATTGGACTTCTTTTGTTTTATATTCTTTGCACATTGTTTCACGCTTTTTTTTATAATATTAGTTGTTCAAATTAATTTTATTATAGTTTGTTAGTTTTTTGGGGGCGTTTTTATGGCATTATGGTGTTTTACACGTATTTGCTAATTTTGGCGTTTTATCATATTTTTCGTTATAGCATTAATATTTTTTTGTTGTTTATTAACTGACATTACAAAACAAACAATAGATAAAGAAAATTAAAAAAAAAAGTAGAAGCAATTTATGATTTTAAATCTTCAGTGTCATCAGTCTCTTTTTTCTTTTAAAACTACAAGAAATGTAACAAATAAATGGCGTTTTGGGTTTGGCGTTGTTTATTTTCTTTGTTCATGTGTTGAAGTATCTTTGTGGATGTTGGAGACATAGATCGACCCCGTGTGGGTGGATGTTATCTGCCTGTCGTCTTCATTATAATCATTGAGGCCAAAGTAGCATTTACACTGGTATAGGTCTCTTCTTATCATTCAAACCTTCTTCAGGAACAAAGATGACAGTATGACATATGGGTGTCATCAGTCCCTCTTTTTTCAAATTTGTCCATCTCATGCAGCAAAATCTTACTACACTCACGTAACACATTATTAAATGAAGCTTCATGCAGAACATTACTGAGGATCAAAGAAAAGATATTTGCTGCGTTGTATTTTTTGGCGTTTTACATTGAGTTGTAAATTTTTTTAGCAACCACCGTGTTTTTTTTTTTTTGTGTTTTTTTGGTGTGATAAACGGAGGGTGGTGGGACGTTTCTATTTATAGAATTTTTTTGGCGCGCAGTTTAGGCGGGATGTTATTTTTTATAACAAAAAATGTAATTAACATTTATCCGGATGTAATCTTTGGCGTTATATATAATGGCGTTTCATATTTTTTGGCGTTTTTGTAGCCAGAGAGCTTAAATAAAAACACAGAAAAAAGTACGCAGTGATAAAATTAGCGTTTTGTATTTATTTGGTGTTTTATTTTTCAATGACGTTTTATGTGAGAAATGGTTTTTTTACTTTTTTACCCTTAATGAAGCGCGTCCACGTAATAAAATTGGTGTTATTTACTAAAATGCCACCGCGCCAATGTAGTCCATAGATTGTTTTGATCGGACGATCAATAAGCGTTCTCACCGTTCTCACACTTTCTACCGTTTTCTCTAAATCCTGACCCTATATATATATATATATATATAATATATATAATATATATATATACATATATATATATTGTTTTCTCTTTTTAAGATCAATAACACTAATATTAATTATAAAAAACTCATATTCCCCTGAGTTAGGGCTAGACTAGGGGCATCACATGGCTAAAAGAGTCTTTTGGGCCACACTAGACGCCCAGACTTGCCCTGTACGCGGCGTATATTTATATGTTTTTGTTTTCTCTTTTTAAGATCAATAACACTTATATTAATTATAAAAAACACCTATAGCCCTATACGAGACCTATACTACACCTATAGGCCTATACGGGTTTTGTACCGTATCTTATAGTATCGTATCATATTGTATAATGTATATTATAAGTCTCGTATAGGTCCCCTATAGGTCTTGTATACGCCTGTAGGCCTATACGGGACCTATACTACACCTGCAAGCTTATACGTGTGTTGTATCGTATAGTATAGTATAAGTCTCGTATAGGTCTTGTATAGACCTATGGGCCTATACGGGACATAAATCACACCTATAGTCTTATACGGGACCTATACTACACCTATAGGCCTATAAGGGTGTTGTATCATATCCTATAGTATCATATCGTATCATATAATGTATAATATAAGTCTCGTATAGGCCTATACAGGTGTTGTATCATATCTTATTCTTATTATTTTTATTTATTTAAAACTGAAAACTTATTTTTTTATAAAACTTTGTTAAAACGATTAATATTGTATAAAATGTTTGTAAAAAAAAAACCTTATATACGCCCCATATTGGCCTATACGTGGCATATATGGAGCATGAGTCATATACAAGACCTATATGAGGGGTCAAATAATGCCACGTATAGGTCTTTACGCGACGTATAGGAGCAGTCAAATTAGAACTGACATGAGTCGAGCACTGAGTTTGATATAACCCTATATGTCCCATATAGACCTATACAAGACAGAGGACGTGCAAATAGACATATGGATGTGTGAATAAATTGATTTTTTTTTAACTCTTCTTCAATGACTTTCTCACTCCCTCACCTTTACCTCACGGTCCTCACCCCTTCTATCCTCCACCTCTCCTTTCTCTCTCCTAAAAACACCAAAATCCACACCATTGGTCATGCACATAAGATAGCCGCTATCTAAGGGGATAAGGAGTGGCAGCGACAAAGGCATGCGACACTGATTGGTGACTGATGCCAGCCTTTTTACCGCCATGTTATACCGATTGGGGGGGGGGGGAGGAATCGGTGAGGGAACACCGAATCGGGGAGAGGGAGGGAAGGGGAGAGAGTGGGGGGGGGGGTGTGGTGGGGTCCATACCATCTCAACTAATCACACATTTTTTTTTTTTTTTAAATAGTTTACCAATTAATGAAGTGTATAACCACTGCCAACACTTTTGAGCATAGTTTACCATTTTGACATGACACACTCTCATTGGTTGATTTTGAAGTTTACCACTTTCAAGTGTCTAACCATTCTCTATCTTTGAGTTATCAATACCTAAAATATCATTCCAAACTTGCTAATTTTGAACCAACTATCAAGGTGAAATCACTATCTCATATAGAAACTATAACTGCTATAGGACAAAACACCCCATCCAAGTGAGTTTTTTTTTAACTCAAGACAGAAGATATCACCTAACCAACAGGACAAAACACCCCATCCAAGTTAGTTTTTTTTTTAACTCAAGACAGAAGATATCACCTAACCAATAATTAAAAAAAAATACCCCATTTGTCATAATCAAGAAATAACCGATGTTTGAAGAAAATTTATGGCTTAAAGATCTTATTTCAATACACATGAGGGAAGATCACCTGGTTGACAGCCGGAGGGATCTTGGCAAATGAAATAATTTGTTCGATCCTTTTAGAAGAGAAATTGCTGACACCAATGGATTTGGTGAGTCCAAGAGTTTGACACTCCTCCATTCCTTCCCAGACTGCTTTCATATCGATCGCGGCTATGCACTCGCTCGGAACGTTGCCTTTAAAATCATCTTCGATATTAAGTTTTAGTGGCCAATGTATAAGATACAGATCGACATACTCTAGTCCCAGATTCCTTCATTTGTTGACAAACTGTTAACGCCTAGTTATTTGTTTTTTAACGGCAGAACTTCTATAAAATATATAAAAACCGGGCCAGCAAGTAACTGGAACCCGTTTGTTTTTATAAACCAAAAACCGGGATTTTAAAACATTGTATAATGTTAGAAACTAATAAGTTCTTACTTGAGACTTTGCTTGATGGCAGGTACAACAAGATGGCGGTCACACGAGTTACACCACAACTTGGTGGTAATAAATAACTCCAATCGGGACTTTATGAGTCCAGATTGGAGAGCTTCTGCAATGGCTTCACCTACCGATTTCTCGGTTTGGTATACGGCTGCTGTGTCAAAGTGACGGTAGCCCGCCTTAATGGCTTCAATCAGAGTTGATGGTGTCACCACTTCAATGCCTGTGATGACTGATTCCACTGCAGTACCCATTGCAATAACCGGAACGGGACGGGGACCTTCGGAAGAGCTTATCATCATCTCCGGAATAGTAATCACCATCGTTATTGGTGTTTCTTCTAGGAAGTTTGATACTGATTTTTGAGAGGAAGTGATCTTATGCGATTTGGAGGATCAGACTTGTAATTTTTAATGCATATGAGACAAAAACGTTTAGTGTATAAAATTTTAGCATAGGTAGACAAAAACGTTTTCAATTATTTAACCTTAACCAAACTCGGACCAAACATAGGTTAACTTAACCAAGCATTTTTTTATTAGTATTTATTATATCTGCCCAATATAATAAAAAAGTTAATTAATATATAAACCCAAATGGGATCAAAGTGGGCTAAAGTGAATCAAAGTGGGCTAAAGTGAATTATGACTGAAATCATAAAGTATTAATTTTTTTTTTTGAAAGGTGGAAATTATTCGTGAATGTCGGGAGGTTTACCATACGTTGCCTTAACCGGGTCCGCGCTAGAGAGCCCCCTCGCCTAGATCCCCAATTTAAACCACTCAATAAGAAACCTATATTACCCAGACTCGAACTTGAGACCTGGAGGGAAAAATCACCCGGCCTCCAAAATGGAACTTAAATACCCGTGACCACCACTAGAGCACCAGTGATTGTTAATAAAGTATTAATTAGTGACGTTTGACAGACCAATTGTTTATGGAAAATCAAATAATTTTGGACAAAATTTTTGTTTTGGATCAATTCAATCTAGCCCGTTTCACACTCTACCAAAAAATACTCATTGTGACCCGATGCCAAACGCACCTAACCCACCCATGTAACTACGGGCGGAGTTAGAGTGTTAATAGGGGTAGTACGGGCTACCCCTCAGCCCTGTCTCCATAGTGTAAAAAGACCTCTTAACTCTATTTTCGTAGTGTAAAAATACTCCTCAACTCCGTCTTCGTTATATAAAAGGTACCCTTGATCCTAAAAAAAATTGAGATACCCCTAAATTTTTGGGCTAGTTCCCCACTGCATGTAACTGCTCTAAAAACCGGTTGATGTTATATATATATATATGGGTCCGCAAGATTATTTTGGCAATTTTGGATGGACGGAAGTGAATTCCTGGGGGTAGAAATTGGGGACAAGAGGTGCGGGTCAACCTAAAGGGCAAAGAACCACACCTTTTAGCTATTGCATGTTGCATCTCTTGCTCCCTTCTATACTAGTGTATTTTAGTCTCTCTAATCATCCAATTTATTTTCTAAGAAACTTATGAATATAAACTTCAAAATTGCGCATTCTCAGCTTACAAACTACAAGCGACTTTGACCCGTGTAAATTATATGCCCGTCTATATTCCGGTTATGACTTATCTCCGAGGGTCAAATATGTAAACAATTTTAAAATTTAGTTGTGGAAATCTGCTCACATTGTTGCAATGTGGACAAGCTATTTGTAGATAAGGATAAAGCTATTTGATGGTATCTTAAGAAAGTAGGAATTACTGCATAATCTTTAACAACTATTTTGCTAATCAGATTATTTTTCAATCAAGCTCTGCATCAATCTCATCCATTATATCATTATGCTCAAGCGCCATTGTTCCAATTAGATAAACATGCCTTCGCTGAGGAATTTGGTCGATTTTCTTCAACTCCTCCTGAGTCAACGACCAATCAAAGATGTCAAGGTTCTGCTTCATCCTTTCTATGTTGAAGATCTTAACTGCTATACTTACACCTTGCTCATATAACCATCTTAAAGAAATCTGCATTTCAGTACCATAGTATTAAACATTTGATATGAACCTATTAGTTTTTTATGCATGGTTAACATGTTATCATTTTGATCTATTACTTGCATTTTGTTTCTTAAGACATGTTCACATAAGTACATAACTATAAATATCAAGAGTACCTGAGCCACTGTCTTCCCTTTAGACTTGGCAATATTTTGAAGAACATCACATTCCATGACACGGTTATGTCCCCATGCACTATTGCCAAATGCACCTAGCGGGGAGTAAGCAGTTACAAGGATGCCGTTCGCTTTGCAAAACTCTGTTATTTTTTTCTGTTGCCAATTTGGGTTCATCTCAATCTTCAAACCAAAAACAGTTGATGTTAGTTACACCATTTTAACTTTGGCATTGACTTTGACTTTGTTCTACAATCATAATTCTTTCTTATCATGGTTATATTTTCAAAATCTTTGATGACAAAGGGACCCTTTTTTTGTTTTCAGTTTTAACCCTTATTTAAGATGTTATGTGTCTTGAAGTTGCAATACTATATATAAAATACAAGTGTTAATATTTGGAGCCAAGTATCAAGATGAAATCACTATCTCTATTTCTCCTACATAGCGATTTAACTGCGACAAAAAAAAAAAAACACCTTTTATTTTGTTCTATGAATTATTTTCAAAATCTTTGATGACAAATGGCCAAATGGGCCCTTTTTGATTTCAGTTTCCAGTGTTTTCAAACTCGGACACATAAGATATCGACTAACCCAAAAATGAAAAAAAAATGACAAAAACGCCTCATCCTTGTCGGTTTTTTTAACTCCAAGACACATAAGATATCGACTAACCCAAAAATGAAAAAAAAAAGACCCCTGTGTGTCATCAACAAATAACTCATTTTTGAAGAAAAAACATGACTTAAAGATCTTATTTCATTACACATGAAAAATGATCACCTGGTTGACAGCCGGAGGAATTTTGGCAAACGAAAGAATGTGTTTGATCTTTTTAGAAGAGAAATTGCTGACACCAATAGATTTGGTGAGTCCAAGGTTTTGGCACTCCTCCATTCCTTCCCATACTGCTTTCATATCAATCGCGGCTATGCACTCGATTGGGACCGGTCCTCTAAATTCATCTTGGATCAGCTTGAGTGGCCAATGTATAAGATACAGATCTACATACTCTAGTCCCAGATTCCTTCATTGGTTTATAAACTGTCAATGTCTAGTTATTTGTTTTTTCCTTTCCTTATAAATTTAGGATTCCGTGATCAGCCCAATTAGGGGAGGCGGGGTGGGACACTTTTGTTCCGTGATAAACCATGTTCAACGCGTGGAGAACTGTACAAGACCACCGCCACCATCATCTAATGCGTGATAGTTTTTTAACCCGTGATAAAATTCACGTGTTATGGCTTATTCCGTGATAATTGGATGTGATGGGGTGTGAGGGTTTATTGTTGGGTGTTGTGAGTGATGACCATTGCCACTAAAAAAGGTTGTGAGTGATGAAATAATGGTTGATGACATGACGGAACTTGATTGGATGTTGTGAGTGATGGAATTTTTGCAAGTGATAACCACCCTCTCCCTTATAGTGGCAACACTGAAAACATCGTATAATGGAATTAACATTGAAATGATCGTATCATGTTTGGTAAAGAATTAAGTTGGTTTTTGTGAAGATGGTGGTGGTTCCATTTGACCAACAATATATTGTTGACCGAGGATTGTGATTGTGTTGTTGACATACATGGCCGGCCGGGCGACCACAGGCCCTTGTTATAGGGGGGCCCAAATTATTAATATATTCGCTTAGATACTGCTGGTCCACTAAAATATATATATAAAAAAAATAAAAAGTTAGAGAGGTCAATAACTAAATAATCATATGTGATTAGCCCATTAATCAACTAATCATTTAACTCAATACCCGTTTGGCCTATTTAAATTTTAAACACTTCAAATAAATTACAATAACCGAAAAATAATAACCCAAATACCCTTATAATCGCCGATTCAGCAATCAAGTTGTGGTAAGCCAGGGGGTTTACCACAACATTAGGCCTTCACGCAATACGTTTCCTTTGAAATTATTGACGGGCTGGGCCACCAGATCTAGTTTGGGATCGCGGTCGTTGATGGTCTTTTGCCTATAGGTGTACCTAGGTGTCTGGAATTTATTGGACGTTCAAAACAATTAGATGTTCTAGAGAGGCCAACAAATAAATAATAAATCAACTTATCATTTAAAGTTTTAAATACTTGAAATAAATTATATCAACCCCTAAATACCTTATAATCGGCGATTCAGTAATTAAATTGTGGTAATCGAGAATCGATGATCAAACTACTGTAATCGAGTGTTGCAATTGCTAAGAGGTCGTTTTTACTTGTTCCACATGGCCTCTCAGACTAAAGGGTGTTGGCGACGTCCCAGGCCCGTCGAGGGTTGTCCAAACTAGGGATGAGCACGATACTCATTCAATACCAAACCGGTACCGGTACCGAAAAATGGGAAAAAGTGGTACCGGTACGGTATCGGTATTTACCGGTGTTTTACCCGTAATTATCAATACCAAAAAATGGGAACCGGTACTGGTACCGAATATATTCGGTATGGATCAGTACCAGTATGGTACCGGTTCGGTACCGGTACCTGGTACCAAATACTCATCCCTAATCCACATCGAACTCCTCTGGTCCGTCCCCGTCCCCATCATCCCTCCATTGCCGCTCGCGATGGGCCATTGCTTTCTTATCCAAGACGCACACAGGGGCGGATGTAGAAGGGTTTTACGGGTTCCCAGGAACCGAGTCGATTTGGAAAAAAAAACGTTTTTTTTTAGTGTAAACCTTGTATGATTTGTAAAAAATACTGAAAAATTAGTGTAAACCTTGTATGGTTTGGAAAAAGGAACCCAGTGAAAAAACTGGCTGGATCCGCCACTCACGCACATCCATAAATACGTATGTATATATAAAGGGGCTCATCACCACACACTTGACCCATCCCTTGGGGCTCATTGCCTCATTCCCCACACCTGATGACGTGGTCGCCTATGTGACGGATCATCCTCAAAGGACTACCCTCCTCCACACCTACCAGCCTAACATCTCTCTGACGACCGTGACTGTTGACCCGCAACGGCTTATGTGTGGCGGTTAGTGGTTGAGCCAAGGCTACATAGTTTGTTTTGAGTTCAAAACTAATAACAATAATAATAAAACTTAAGAAGGTCTTACTTGAGACTCTGCCTGATGGCAGGTACAACAAGATGGCGATCACAAGAGTTACACCACAGCTTGGTGGTGACAAATATCTCCGATCGGGACTTTATGAGGCCCGACCGGAGAGCTTCTGCAACAGCTTCCCCGACTGATTTCTCGGTTTTGTACACCGCTGCTGTGTCAAAGTGACGGTAGCCCGCCTTAATGGCTTCAATCAGAGTTGATGGTGTCACAGCCTCAATGCCTGCGATGACTGTTTCGGTTGCTGTACCCATTGCGATCACGGGAACCGGCCGGGGACCTTCAGAAGAGCTTATCATCTTTTCCGGCATACTTGACATTCTTTCTTTCTGGTGTTTCTTTCAACAACTTTGATACTCGTTATTTTCGAGAGTGTGATTTGTAGGAATAACGTTTTTTTTTTTTTTTTCTTTATACATAGTGGATCATAGAAAATAACGAAACAAACATTTCAGTACTTAAACGTTTGTCAAAACAATGAAAATTGACATAAGTTTTTCTTATGTTTAGAGTCTCATCAATTAAATAGAGAGGAGACAACCTTATCGTCACATCATGTCTATAGGAGACAAGTTATTTTAATTGTTTAATCTTAACCGAACTTGAACATAAAAACAAACAACGGGCATATATTATTATTCGTATTTATTTATTAAGAAAATATACTTGGTTGTTGGTGTTTGTTTACATCTATCTATTCATTTGTCGATATGCTAAACAAAATTAATATATAGACCCGATTGTTAATTGTTAATACGAAGACACAAGAATGATATGCAAAGGTTTCTAATTTCTAAACCTTCATGTAGCTTCCATGGCCGATGGCTCTCAAATAGACGTAGGCACCCTCTGAGTAGGGGTGATCAAAATTATCCTTATCCGAAATATCCGATATCCAAAATATCCAAAAATTCGGATATCCATAGTGATTTTAAAAATTTTCGGATATTTTGGATATCCGAAAATTTAATTTTTATTTTTTTTCGGATATCCGAAAATATCCGAAAACTTATATTCGGATATCCGAAAGTATCTGAAATATCCGGTTCCGAATATCAAAAAATAATAAAAATTTTTAATTAAATAAAAAATTGGATATTCGGATATCCTATTCACTATCCGATCTCGGATATCCGAATTTCGGATATCCGAATTTTTGGATATCCGGTTTTGAACACCCCTATCTGAGGGTGACCCTCAAACAAACGTAGACACACATTGTTACTACGTGAAACTGTCTAGTACGTTGTAATGAATATGTAAACGAAGACATACGTAAACGGAACATAATTAATGATAAGCATTCATTTATGAATATAAATGAACAAACCAGATATGTCCTAATTTTTTTTTATCTAATGAAGGGGTATGGTCCCAGATCTTGCGTTTGCATGCACGACCACAAGTAAGCAGCGCGCGCGAAGGATCATACCCAACTTAAAACCAATACAACGCTTATATATTCTTTTCTGTGTGGCGCAAGCTATGTAAGCGCAAAGACGTAGATTACAGCTAGTGCAAGTACAAATACTACAGGTGGCAAGAGCTGAAGCCAATCGGCTTGCACCAATCCCTGACCAGATCACAACTCTCACGACAGCCAAATCATGCAGGGGACAGTACAAAAGGACAGTAATGTGTAACCAATAAGGTTGCGCCATTCACTGTTCCACAATCTCCACTCAGAGCTGATGACAGACCCGACATCAAGAAACACTCTCAGGCCACATGGCTCCAATCACCATGCGCCACCTCCTAGATCCTCTACACACACTAGTGGTCGTGTGAGAGTAGACAAATAGGATATTCCTTGGTTGAGGCGTCCGGCCTAAGGCCCATCAGCCCATCTTCTTCTCCACACTCTTCGGCTATAAATAGAGGACTTCACCTTCAGGTTTAAGGATCACTTCTCCTACTTTCTCACTATTTACACACACTTATTATCCTCAAAACGAGTTCTTATTCTCATGCCGGATGGCGGTTATAAGGAGAACCCCCCACCTCTCCTCTTTGTAACGAGCTTCACAGGGTCGTGTCGTTTTGTAGGACCAGTTATTGATCAAAGCAGTTGTTAGATGAGGAAGGAAGAAAGATTAACCTTGTGAACGAGACTAATCCCACAAGTAAACCCTAGGGTTAACTTGGTGTTTCTTCATTGGCGCCCACCAATTTTTTCTAATACTTATCATCTTCTTTTCTCTTCCTTTCCCTGTTCATCATTATGGCCAATCAGGGACCATCTTACTTTCACGTCGGTCAATCCCTCAACAACACCCGAGTGCAGACAACGTGCACGTCCAAACCCCGCATGTTGATGGGTACACCGAGGGAAGCTTCATTGAGGGTGGGGTTACGCAGGCCCATAGCAGCGCTGCGCGCAGCATCAAACTCCAACGAACCAACATATGGGGCCTTCTGCTTAGATTGCAACACTACTACAAGAAGGGGAGACTCCAGCTTCATGGTTCATGAAATCTCAGGTTGCGCTGAATGCAGTATACGCCCAACTGTGCGCTCAAGCATCGGTTACCACTCAGCAAACATCTCAGGTTCAAACAACTCCAAGGGTGTTGGATTACACCTCCTCGCCACGTGATCGTGCACGTACAGGGGGTGCTCAATACCAACGTGAAGATTCTTATTCTGATGTCAGTACCACACGTGACACCAAAACTAACACGGGAAGACGCAAACAAACATATGACGAGCACCTACAACACTGAACTCCCATTCAAGACAGGCATGGTACCCGCCGCACCACGAGCGATGAGCGTGATGTGTACACGGGTGAGTCAGATCCAACATATAGAGAGGGTGATAGATACAGTGTTTTCAAGAGAGTCAATGACGACCACCGATCGCACAAGTCGCGCACTCATGTTGTGTATAATCCAGCAGTCAAATACGATTATAGCTTGGTTTACAGACCAGCTACAGTGGCGAAAGAATCAAAGATTATTCCTGAAATTGCCTTTGCTCCGTTAGAAAAAGCAATGCTTCCACCAAACGTAGGGAAGTTCGCCGGCACGTCAGATCCAGATGACCATATTTGCTTCTTTACCAGTACAGGCATGGTCAGATACTGAACACACACAATGTGGCGTCATCTCTTTGTACAGACATTAACAGGTGTGATGCGTGCATGGTTTTAAAGTTTACCCACCGGCAAGATGAAGTCGTTCAGTGATTTGCAGAAGAAGTTTTTGCAATATTTCAGTCAACAGAGGCGTTACGTCCGAGACGCTACGGATGTCATGAACATCTAGCGCACAGAAAATGAATCAATAGAAGATATTTTCACTAGGTACAACACTGAATGTCTAGAGATTTGTGACGTGAGCGAAGACTTGCTACGCGTGCAATTCACTAATGCAATACATTGTGATGACCTTATTCGTTCAATCTCTGGCAAGGACGATATGCCGAAACAGTAGAACAAGGTGATGTCTGCTGCAAAGGTTTGGGCACAAACTGAACGAAGTCTGACTCAAGGGAAGAGTCGTCGTTACAACCAGAACAATCAAGACAATAGTTAATGGGACAAAAGAGGCAGGAACACATCCTAGAGAACCTCACAGCCTAGTGGCTACGTGGGAGAAAAATACAATCCCAAGGACGATGCATGAGCAGCAATCAACCGCATCAGTCACAAGAAAAATGTCTAATCAAGAAAATCATGAAAGACAATGAACTCACTTAACAAAGACTCCAGCAGAAGTGTTGAGTACTAAAAACCATTAGTTCAAAGCTCCACCATAAATGTTCAACAAAATGGGCCAAGACCTAACTTTCCTTCACCAGAAATCAAGTCCACACGCAAGAGAAAAACTCATGTTGTGTTAAAAGATGATGAGGAGATTAAATCACCAATCCCCGTATCATATGCCCCCATTCAAAACATTCCATCATCATCACTTCCACCCAGAAAACCCATTTCATTCCTTCCAATTGCTACATTACCATCACTCATTCCCCTAGCAACTAAATATCCTCTGGAGCTAGATACTGTTAAAGGTGAAATTGAGTCATCATTCACAATAGAGGATCCATCAAAAAGATCCTTCCCATCTCTTTATGGCTATATGCAGCCTCAAAATTTAGATGAGTATCTGAAATTAAAAGCAACACAGGCTGAGGTTATAGCAAAGAGAGAATATCATAGGGATGGATGACAGGAAATACCAGAGCTTCTTATTACATGAGCTTAGCAAAGTGAGAAAACTTGAAGACTTTGCTAAAATCAATGTCTGAGAAGCCAATAAATCCTGAGCTTCAAAAGGAACTAAGGGATGATTATGTTGAACACATTATGAAGCACAAACCATATAAAGCAACCAGAGCTCGACTCAAAGACTGGTCATCAGATGCTCTTAGAGAAGAAATTGAAAGAATCACAAAAATGCGCAATGATCCTCTGGTAAAGCCAACTCCACCTAACTGGAAGAAAGTCAAACAAGTGGATCCAAATGAGGTATTAAATCTTAAAAGAATGAGAGCAGAGCTTGTGGCTGCTGATTATGGTTCAGCTAGATCCATTGCCAGATGGTCTAAACTCAACATAGTTGAGACCTACAAAAGGCTGGAAGAACTTAGAACTAAAGATCCAAATGTTCCTCAAAAGCCAGTCTATCCTACAAATGTTGCTTTGCCTCAACAGACCCATACTCCTAAAAAACTTATCTCATCATCTACTTTATCCGCAAATGCCTTAAGACAATTAAAAAGGCAAAAGCAGACTGATGAGGAAGATGAGCAGAAGTATGAAGAACACAGAAAAGAGGCAATAAAGTAGATGATGGATTACCACATTGACCCTGCTGCTGACTTACTTGCTGCTCAACTCAGAGAAACAGTTGCAAATTTAGTTAGGAGACCACAATCACCAAACTCATCTTCAATAAGTCTTTTCCCAAGAAAACCAGTTGATCCAAAATAGTAAAGTGGAAGTCATGCTCAGAAAGCCAAGTATTGACTTTGATCAGATCAGATGGTAGTATTGAAGAGGTTAAACTGGATAGTGCATATAATTTGAATGCATACGATCTCCAAGATTTATTGGACCTTCAACTTGAAAGGGATGATGAAGAAGACATGTTCTCCCTGGACTTTGAACTACAATTTAAAGGAAAAATCAGGGAGATGTTGATGAGAAATAAAGATCAGTAATATAGAAGGGTTTTGGTATCATATGTTGTATTGGGAGATTGTTGGATCAGCAGCTGTGACATTGTCTCCAGTAGCATATGTAGAGAGGACACAACATGTAGCAAAGGAGATGTTGCTGCATAACAGACTCTTGATTTGGCTTTGGTGAAAGTTGGGGCAGGTGGTCATGTGTTCGTAGTTAATGTTTGTTGAAACTTAAGTCGTATTCAAAATTCTATTGGTTTTCTTCAAAGTCAAGATTTTAAGCTTGTTAGTATATTCTTTTGATGTTTTACAACTTCTCTATTGAAGTTTGATAAACACATTTCCAACAGATATGAACATTCGTCAAAGTAAAATAGTAGTTCTCGCTTTTTATGATGAAAGGTAGTGGCTACTTTTGATTATTTGTTTAGGCTGATTATTTCTTTAGTTGTAAATCAGAGTTTAAATGCATCAACATGCAAGATTTGTGAGAATAACTTATAACAATGTAATGTTAATTAATCAAAAGAAAAACTAAACTAAAAATTACAATATCTATACACCTATCTATATTTTCTATTAAAATGTGGTATATATGGTTTTCTAAAAACCACCCGTGTGCACTACTAGTATATATAATAAATGAAAATAATAGGTGTTGATGTGTCACAATTATAGAGCTTCTCAATATTGGTTTTGGCTCCAAAACCATGGGTCCGTTTTTTTCATTATTGGAGCCCCAAATTCGCTAAACCCGACCCAAATCATAATACGGATAATATAAAACCCTTCTATTTCTTGTTGTCGTCTTCATACAATCAAAACCCTATCCCGAAACATCTTCTCTCTGTCGAATCCATACTACTATCAGCTAAACAATCCTTCGAATTCGTATACAATCAGGTAAACAATCATTCGAATTTTTCTCCAAGGTATGAATTCATCTACTAATCCAATGTTGTTCTTAATTTTGTTGGCCATCATTCATCCAACCATGCTACCTTCTACGTATTTTTTGTATTTCTCTCAATTATAGGTATGATTCCTTCAATCAACTTGAATCTGATTGTTGATTATGTTAGTTTTCTATTTTTGATTCAAACAAGTTTTGCTTGTTTATCCATGCGAAGCATATCAGTCCTAGGGGTCAACTTTTCAGGGGTAAATATGTCTAATGTTTAGGTTAGCATATCTACCAGTTGACCCTTAGTTAGAATATGAGATAGGAAAATCAAACCTTTTTAATAGCAAACCTTCACAGGGTGATGTTTGATGTCAAGTGAATGGTGAATAAAGGATATATTGAATCTATGATGATATTTTTCAGCTACTTGACTGTCCTGGATTAAAAAAGTATTTTGAGTAATTTATATCAAAATCCAAAAACATATTTTGAAGTTACAAACAGTTGGACTTTTCAGCAATAGCAACAGCATCATAATATTCTTTAATCAGTGATTGTGGAAACATCTGCTGCATGTGTACAGTTAAAACACTAAGCTTATTGCCTAGGAATCCCTGATGTAATCTTTCCACACTCCTGGTGTCTGTACTTGTTTGAGTATGATAAATGTTGACAACCATGCTTCTAACATATGCACTGTTCTTTGAGGACCCACTTTTTGCCAAATAGATTCTCATCCTTTGGCTGTGGCACAAGTTTTTCAAGCTTGTTGTCACTGAACTGCTGAAGCCCTTCTTACATGATGTCTACCCAACTTTCTGTCTTTTTAGTACCCCAAGGTGCATGACTTGTTGATGGGATGGTAGAAAGCCAGCAAGAAGGCAAATGTTTTAGGATAGTCTTTTTGAAAGAATCCCTTTACATTGATGTTGTCAAGTGTTTGGTGAAATGGATGAGTTGTAAATGATTGATGTTTTAAAAGGTGAAACTGCAGATGTGAATCATCTGAGCTAACATCTGTTGGTGACTTTAATGATCCAACATCTGTTTGAAATGAAGGTGAAAGGATTTTAAAGATGGGTTTGGCACACTGATGATCTTTATCCATTTTTTATCAATTTTTATCAACAGTGGTTAGGGGTGAAGTAGTGGAAGAGGTTTAGAAGGCTATTTTGGCCAAACACTGTTTGTACATCAGTGGACGAGCTTTAACAGCTGTTTTGTACATCTGCTGCTCTAATGAAGGAAATGATTTTGACTTGTGAAATCACAATATCATATCCAGCATCTATTGATGGTGATTGTGAGTAACCTGCAGAACCAAATACTTGACAAACACATTTTAAATGCAAGTTTATCAGAATTAATCATAACAGCAGGGTTTACATGGATTTTTAATGCAAAGAATTCACAGGTTTTTGCATTTAAGGTTTTATCACACATCTACTTCGTGTTTTAAACATTCTATAGATTTTGACAATGATTCAGTATCCCTGATGATTATCATATTTTACTTTAGCCACACATTTTGTGTTTTAGTCCATTAAGAATTTAGAATAAAACATGTGTAGCCAAATATTTGAAGTTTGTTAACAATCATCCTCTATTACTGATTTAGACTTAAGTTTATGAATGAAATGATCCAGACCTTTAGCACCAACTCCTCTTGCCTCATTATCAAGGAATATATTACCCTAGGCAAAAACAAAAGGGTTTTACATCCTGACAGGTATTTGGATTTTTACCATTTAAAAGAAGTAAAAATGCAAGATATATCATTCTTTAAGAAAAATGAAGAATAATATATCCTGTTTTATTAAAAAAATCTTTACAAGAAAAATAAGTAAAGATTTCCTGAAAACAACATCAATTAGATCTGGTGCATTTTCAAAGTCAATGTAACTTTTAATTAGGTCAGAATCACTTCATTCTCAATCTTTAGGAGGATGGTCAGTGGTTTGAAATAAATTTCATAACCACTGTTTGATACCATTGCCTTGTTAAATGATTATGACATTGAGGTAGCCTGTTCATAATGGTTTTGAAAGTTCTCTGTGAACTTTTTATACCATGTGAAGAATTTTCTGAACTTTTGGCCAATACCTCTTTGTAGATAATTATCCAGTGATACCTTTGTTACCTGAAACTTCGCTGATACAGTGATTGTACATGGTTGTTTTGATGTCATATGTTTTGACCAAGGATGTATGTTTATTTTTGTTATTTCCTTTTGTAGGACCCACCTGTGAACTCTTAAGTGTTTTAGATTTATACTTTTTTCTTTTGATTTCAAAAGTTTTGATATAAATACACTTCTGAGTTTTTGTATTTTTTTTTCTTCTTTCCCTTTTTACCCTTTCCCTAGAAAAGTATTGAAACTTTTACTGGAAGGTTTTCAAGAAAGGAATACTTAATCTAAAATCATTTTCAGCAACGTTTTGAGAAATTTAGACATTTTTGCAAATGCTTTTGCCAAATTTCACATTACTTATAATCTGGTTTTCTAAACATCAAACATATAACCTTTGTAGGATTACACCCTTTTTCTCACAAGAGATTTGGGCTATTTTCAAACTCTTTTCAACACTGATATTTCACTATCATAGTTTTGAGTTGATCCATGGTTATATCTGATGTATATTTTTGAGGCTACTGATTTTCATCTTACTTTTAAAAGATTTTGTTTTTAACTTTTAAAATTTTCAAAATTGTTGTTCACATATAAGATTTTGTTCCTAAGGTTTTGTTCATCTCTCATATGTTTCCAAAGGCATGGATGCCAATTTTCTGAACAAAGGTCTTTAATGACATGAGATAAACCCTTAGTAGCAGTAAATCATGGAACCAATCATAGTTTTCATCACAAACACTCATAGATCTATGAACAACTATATCCAGACCGAGATTATTAAATTTTATCAACTTTAACAATCATCGGTAGTTTATATCAGATTATCAGTGTTACGTGAATCCTATGCGGTAGATGACATCTTGGTTGTTTTACAAAAGTTTTTGAATAACCAGCTTTAAACGTGATTATCCTTTGCTTTTGTTTTTCAACAAATACGACCAACCTTAGTATCAATAACTTTTGAGCTGAACTTTTACGTCAAAATGATTGTTAGATCAAATTTGACTGTCCTGCTCTGATACCAATTGTTAGGATCTGAGCCTGTCATGATTTTGTTTGTTTGTCATAATTGAACAAATGAATGAATGTAAAATGAGATTTAGATGCAGCGGAAATGGAAACAAACTTTGTAAACACAATCAAAGGGAAAATAGTTTTTAGTAAACACATGCTTCTCATTAGTCGAAAGATTACAATCAAAAGATTACATACATGCTTACATACTAAACTCCCCCTTAGCATGAGCTCAATGGTTGATCGTACAAGATGACTGGGTTGAAGGAGAAAAACTCCTTGAATAAAATAGAACAGTACAGACTGTTCTATTTATAGGACAGATAAAACCACTGAGAATCTAAGCTGACGTCACCATGAAAGTGACATTTAACAACTAACAAACTCTAACCACTGATCTACAACTACTGACAATACAGACAATGATTACATTCTAAACACTGATATATAAACACTGATTCTACATTCCACTGTTGTAGTCTAACCACTGATGTTGAACATCAGTGCTTTCCTCAAAGGGTGATCAGACCTTGAATGGGCAGTGATTTGATTCTTCAACAGTGCTTGGATTCCATCAGTAGATTGAGCTTCAGTCTTTAATCTTCATCAGTATTTTAGTAACAGTTGTTCTATTGAGCAGTGCTTTGAAGTCTATCAGTTGCTAGATAACCACTTTCAAGGGGAGAGTCCAATGTAAACACTGCTTATTATGGATCTTTGTTGTACTGAAACTGTTTTGGCTTTTATCATCTGTTCCTCTGTAGGGTTCAATCCCAACAATCTCCCCCTGGAACAGATGATGCCAAAACACTTCATTATTTCAGATCTTTATTGTCTCATCAGCAATTCCCTAACTTGCCCTTTGAATTGTAATTCAAAATTCATGGAATCTTCATCATTCTCATCCCTGCACAGTGTAAGCTCAAGGAGATCTTGTAGATCTTCAACACCCAAGCCTAGTGATTGTTCCCTTGATATGTGTTTCACTTCACCACTGGACTTGAGCAAAGTCAATACGTGGGTCTTTTAATCAGACATCCACTTTAGTATTTTTTTAGTTCAGTGGGTTTCTTGGGAAAGACTTTATTTTAGATGAGTTTGGAGATGGAGGCCTGTTCAGAACATTTTTTACTATCTTTTGAAGTTGTGCTGAGTCATCACTTTCCAGAGCCATTTGCTTGATAGCCTCTTTAAAATATTCAGCTTCCTTTTCCTTTTCTTCTGCATCAGTCAGCTTTTGCCTCTTTCTTTGGTTTATCACAATGACAGAGGTATCTGATGATGTGAACAGTGGTTCAGAAGTGTGAGCCTACTGCTTTGGTTTAGCAGTGGTTTTGTAATCAGGCTTCTTTGGAAGATTTCGATCTGTTTCTCTCCTTTTTCTCAGCCTTTCATAAGCCTCATCAGTATACTGCCTTGTCCATTTTGATATGGCTTTAGCAGTTCCAACCTTTGCATCAACCAACTCCTATTTTTTCCTTTTATACTCCAAGGTAAGATCATCAATTTTCTTTTTGTATTTGCTCCAATTTGGTGCTGACCTTTTCATGCCTGGATCTCCTTTTATTCTTACAATTCTATTTAGTTCTGTTTTGAGAGCAACCAGAGGCCAATCTTGGAATTGTTCAGCTGTGACACGATAGAATTTTTTCACTCAAGATTAACTTGATGAGGTCTTCTTTCAGATCTACCTGCAAACCAGCTTCTGGAGGCAGGTTGGACATTTCTTTGCTCATGTCTCTTGCATAGTTTTCTAATTGTTTAACCTTGGTGAGCAAAAATTGCATATAACTTGATGTTTCATTATCACTTTTCCCTTTGCATTCAAGTTTAGCTCTTAAATCTACTTGTCTGACTTTGAGTTTTAGATATTCATCCATGTTGGCTGGATCTCTATAACCAATCAGAGAAGGGAATTTTCTTTTTGAAGGATCATCCACTGTGTAGAACTGCCTCATTTCATTCTTTACAGCATGCAGTTCTAGTGGATAACTGGCAGCTACTGGTACAACATCAGCAGGGTCATATCCTTGTAGTTCTAATGGATCTTTGATTGGGTTGAACAACTTTGGAGGAATGAAAGGTTGAGGTTTGGTGACATTGTAAGGAGCAGATGAAATGGGATCAGGTGCTGGTATTTCATCCTCATGTACTTGAAATTTTCTTTTTCTTGTATACACCTTTTTGGGAGAAGGTGTTTTTGTTTGAACTGTTAGAACTGAAAGAACAATGGCTTGTGAGGAGATATTTGTGGTAATGGGTGACTGACTAACAGTTGTTGAAACAACAGGTGTTTCAACCACTGTTGTCATTACAACAATTGATTTGTCAACTGTTGTCTTCTGCATTATAGCAGGTTGTGTTTGAGATGGTGGTGAGGATGTTTTTGGTGGGGCAGTGGTTGAAGTGTGTGTTGATGTAATATTGGTGGCAGATGTTGGTGTAACAGCTATTGAAAGCACTGAAGTACCAACATTTGTTGATACAACAGGTGTTTTAACATCTGTTGGTTTGGAAAGTTGATATGAGGAGCTTTTAGGAGTTTGGGGAGTATGTTTAGTGGGTCTGGAAGGTATGGATTTGGGTTTCCTCACTTTTCTAGTGGGCTGTTTTCTTTTAGGCTTAGGACTTTCTTCATCCTTGGGCTCAGAAATACCCTACACTTCCATCTCCATATAAACTTTCTTCTCCTGCTCAAACCTTGATTTACCCTTTGCCTCCCTATCCTTTTTCAGCCTTGCTTTTTCATCAGCAATGGCATTTAAGGTTACATCAACCTTTTTGGAACCATCTGGTTTGGGGATGTCTGCAAGCATACTAGATTTATCTGGTGCAATGTATAGACCATCTTCATATCCCTTTTTCTTTAATTGCTTCATTTTCTACCCCTTTTTTGGCATCATTAGGTGGTGGGTTGTCCACAAAAAATGATTGGAGGAGGAGCAGAACCAGTGGTTTTTAACAAGTGGGCCTTGATTGCCTTGATGTCTGCTTGTGTATCCATGAACCTAGCTTCCATCAAATTTCTGATCTTTTAAACTTGAGTTTCATGTTGCTGATCAGCATATTCTCTTTGTTTGTGAAGAAAAGGTTGAAATAAACTCCAAAGCTCAGTGGGAGTAGGAGCAGATGATGGAGCAGATGTTGCAGCTGGTGCGACAGTGGGTGATGATTTATGTGCTTGTAACAACTGTTGCAGTATTGACTTGATGTCTGCAACAGATGTGTCCAATATGTCAACCCTCTCCGTCAATTTCTTGTACATTAAACCATCACCCAAGTTAATAGGATCATCTGATTTCCCACTGGCAGTGGTTGTATCAGTGGTTGACCTAGGGAAATATTCCTAGAAATCATCCACTGATGCCCCTTTGTCTTGGTACTGGGACTTCTTTCTTTAGTAGGGTTAACCAGTTTTAGTGAACCAGTGAAAACTGGAAACACCCTGGTTCCCAATGAAGAAATTTCCTTCAGGGGAGTCTGACTGATGAAACTACTGTCCAAGTGTAAACCAGTGGGTTCAACACTTGTAGTAGCTGCTCCACTTGAACTACTGACAAGAAGTACTTGTACTTCCTGCAGTGTAACCTCCTCAGTTGTCGGTGGGTTAGCACTGATAGGGAGCTCAGACTCAGTCACTTGTTGAGGCATATTCTCAGTTATAGGTGATTGAGAAGAGCTGATTTCTGTCTGAGCTATATCAAGTGCATCCAACAAGGGTATTATTTGTGATGGAATTTGTGAAGTGAGAATAGGGGTAGAAAGCGAATTTGCCCCGGGAGGAGGGCTGTGGATGATGGAATCAAGTGATTCCAGAGCATCATAATGTGGTGTCCCAGTTGTTACAACCTGTTCCTTTTGAGAGGAAGCAGGAGGAGTTTGAGGCTCGGTTTGAGATCTTTCTTCCATCTGCTGTGAGGAAGTAGCAGTAGTGGTTATTGATGACTTTGGTGCTGTCACTGGTATAATCTCTGGGATCTCATCTTCCAGAGTTACCTTTTGAGTGGGTTTGGGGGGCTTTTTGACATTTCTCTTTTTGGGTCTTTTTGTGATTTTAGGTGTGGGTTTCACAGTAGTGGTTTTGCTGCTGTGATCACCTTGAGCAGTGGGCTCAACTGCAGGGACCTGAGGAGCAGTGGTTGCTGCTAAATTCTACTCAGGCTCCTCTGTTTGTGTTTTCAAAGGTTTTGACAGCCTAGTAAACGTTTCAAAAGATAGGCTGTTGATTTGAATAGGGTTCCCTTGGATAAGTACATGAACACTATCATTAGGAATCTTCTTCTGCAAGTAAAAGCTCAAAAACCTTGGAAATAAAAGAAATGGTTTTTTCTTGTCTTTGATATTATTAACATTCTAGACCATGTCATTAAAAATCTCTAAGGAGTAGTTAAAAGTTTCATTTTGCAGGATAGCATATCTCAAGTATTGGATTTTTAATGGAATTTCATTAAAAGCTGTGGTCTTATTTGAAACACACATGAGGAGGGTATGAAACAAAAACCTTGTGGCAGGAGGAAAACTTCCTTTTTGCAAAGTATCCTTTTTCATTTCCTCAGCATACCCTCTCTTAAGGAAATCAGTTTGATAATTGGTTTTTGGGAAGGAAGTTTTACCTGTAATGTCATTCAATTCAAACACCTCAGAAATATCTTTAGGTGTGACAACAACCTTAATTCCCTTTACCGAAGAAGTAGTAGCCCAGGGCTTTTTGTCCTGAACTTCCAGTTGTGCATTTTTCCGGAAATCACGAAGAGTATCGAGATATATGGATGGGTTGCAAGTCAACAAGGTTTTGTACCTTGAAGATGATAATGCGTCGATAACGAAGTGAAACGTTGTGCTGTCACTTGGTTTTTCAAGTATGCACAGGTAGTTATGAGGGGTTTTAAATGGAAGAGCCATGGTGATTTGAAGGTGATGAAGAACGGATGAAGAAGAAGAGTGATTTTGAGAGAAATTTGTTAGTGCAGTATGTCTGTCAACTTCGTCTGGTTAATGAGTGAGAAATAGTGTTTAAATTAGGGTTAGATCATGTTTTTAGTAACCTGTCCGTTTGAACATGCTGACCGTTTGAAGCGTGACCGTTTGAAGGATGGCATGTCATCTTCAAACGGTCAGGGGCTTAGTCTATAAATAGGAGATGTGTATGTTCATTTCAAACGGACAAGGTCATAGTGTGAGAGACGAGGTGCTGCCAAAATTTCATCAGAACTCATTGTAAAGTCTCAGAAAAGCATTAATAGAAAAGAAATTGAAAGGAACAAGCTGTTGTGACTTTGTATACGTTGATTCCGCCTTCGTATTCGAAGATGAACTGCCTTAACTGACTTTTAGGGTCACGACAACGATCCAACAAGTGGTATCAGAGCTCAGGACGAGGAGTTCATACCATTGCAGCTTGAATTCATCGGATATTCTTACTTCTACTCATTCTTTTTCTGTTTCGGATATAATTCACGGTTGAAACGGTCTAAAACTTTCACATTTCAAACGAAACACTATATTAATTAATCTTTGAAAATTTGAGACCAAAATACGGCTTAAAACTGATCGAAATCATCTTGACTGTTTGAAAATGTTCGTAAAATGATGACATCATCCGTTTGAACGAAGCCGTGTCCGTTTGAAACTGACCCTACTGTTTGAAATGGCCCTGTCCGTTTGAAACTGACCCCTGTCCATTTGAAACTGACCTGTCCGTTTGAAACTGACCTGTCCGTTTGAAAGTGGTTTCGTTTGAAACTTGATTATTGTTGTCTCAAACGAAATAACTCATTTCGTTTGAGAAAGACCATTTCGTTTGAAAGATTATACCGTTTGTACAATTCCATTTCAACAGATTGTTTAGTGATTGTTTCAAACGAAATAACAGACTAACTGATCGTTTGTTTGTTTGTTTGCAGGTGATTCGAGGTGATTTACAAGGCACAAATACTGAGAAGTTGAAATATTGAAGACTTTGAGATAAATTGTTTTTAAGTCACTTAACAAAGAAGTTGTGGTTAAAATGTTTGACGAAAAGGAAAACAAGAATCTTGAAAATTTAAATGATTGGCCTAGTGAATCTTGGTATGAGATTAGAAGTGATAAAAATGTTTATGTTAAAAGATTCGAAAAATTTTTGTGTATAAAGAATGAATCATTGGAGAAGTTAGAAAAACGATTTAATGAGTTAATTAACAAGTTAGAAAGACATGGGATAAATTTTTCAAATGATGAAATAATTTCAAGATTTGTTGATGCATTGCCTTTGGAATGGGATAAATTTTTGCGTGAACTGAAACGGAATTCTAGTTTATCACGCTATGGTTTAAGATATTTCATCAATAGACTTAAATCACACAAGTGTGATGAAGAATCAAGAAAAAGGAAGTTAATGGATTAAATAAAAGAAGATTTATAAAAGATAAATTTGGATGTAATCATTGAAATGAGAAAAAGAATCTCTGTGTGTCTTGCTGCAAAAAATGTTATGAAATACGATATTAAGAGGGGTTGTTATATTGATGAATATATGAATCCTCTTGATTTTGTTAAAAAATTTTGTACAGGTACATACAAGACAGAGACACAGGATATTTCAAAGATTGAAGAATCCAAGAAAAAGGAAACTTCAAAATATGAAGTGGTGTGCTCAAAATGCGAAAAATCCGAAGTAGAAAATGTCAATCTTTTGAAAAATGTGGAGAATTTGACATTGGAAAACAAAGCTTTGAAAGACGAGAAGAAAGCTGATGATGAACAGATTTTGGAGTTGCGCTTGAACTGCGAAAAACTAAAATCTGAAAACGACAAACTTTTGAAGAATGTTGAGAGTTTGTCATTAGAAAACAAAAATTTTAAAGAAAAAGAAAAGGATTTTAAAAATGAAAAATTAAGGATTGAGAAAGATTTTCAAAGTCAAATAAAGATTCTTGAAGATGGGAGATCTGTTTTTAGCAGGAATAATATTGAAAAGCAAAAGATAATAAATTCCCATCGTCAGACGATTATTCGACTTGAAAAAGAAGCTGAATGTGATAGAAAGAAAATCAAAGATTTAGAGAATAAATTGAAAAGTTTTGTGACTTCTGCATCATATGTTTGTCCAGAACCGATCAATTCTGTTCCAATAAGTGACAATGTCACAAATTTTGACAAAGTCAAAATTGAAGATTGTGATGAAAAATCTGATGATGAAAAAGAAAAAAAAGAAAAATATTTTTGAAATTAAATGAAATGTTTAAAAATACGGTTTTCCATTCTACTGAGAAAGGTGAATGCTCAACGCAAAAACCTGTAAAGAAGAATGTGGAACATAAACAAAAAGATAAAAAATCAAAAAATTTTCAAAAAGAAAATAAAAGCTCATCAAATCAATCATCCAATCACAATAAAAAATTCCAAAAATTTAAAAATCAAAACTCAAAAATAGTTGGTAATTAGTGGTGCGGGTTTGACCACAGTGCTCAAATGCCAAATCAAGGATACAAGAGGAGAAATGACTACCACAAGGCAAAACAATGCTTTGATCTAAGTGTGTGGTATGAAAGTAGTGAGAGGTATGATAACAGAGAGTGTTACACTTGTGGATTTCAAGGACACATTGCTGTTAACTGCCAAAGTCAGAGAATCGAAACAAGAAGGTGCTATGAATGCCACATCAGAGGACACATTGTCAGAGATTGCCCAATGAGATCAAAAGGAAGATCGAGGGCTGAATCTCAGAAAATGGGAAAGAAATCAGTCAGTGTCAAGCCCAAAGAACAGAAAGTTCAAGAACCAAAAGTTCAAGAACAGAAAGTTCAAGTAAAGAAAATTAAGCTTTCACAAGGGCAGAAAGACAGACTGAGGAAGAAAAGGAAGAAGGCGAGAGAGTATCTGGAAAGGATTTTGTCCTCGGATAAAACTGGTAATCTGAGAAAAAGTTCTGATGAATTGCTTTCTTCAACTGCAAAGGCAAGCAAAACGAATTCATCAGATACAAATCTGAGGACAAACGGGAAAGAGAAAAGGAAGTTAAAGAAAGAAAAATTAACTAAGCAAAATGATAACCAATCAAAGAAAGTTAATTTTTCAGACAAAATCTTGATCAAGGTTTTCGAATATAAAAGAGACCGTGAAAGTTTATTCATTTCACAGGCTAATAAATTTGGAAAACCTAGATCTAGTAAGAATTGGGTACCAATGAAGGTTGGCGATGAATTTGTTTCTAAGAAAACAAAAGAGCCATCTTCTGGCAATGTTGTTTCTTCGGAAATGAAGGAGCCACATGTTGGCAATGAATCTGACTTTTCAAAGTCAGACAAGCCATGTTCAGGCAATGATTCTGGGTTGTCAAAACCAGAAGAGCCATCTGTTGAGGTAAAAACTGTCAAACCCAAGAATGGTCAGGCTTGGGTGGATCTTTTCAAATGAAAAACCTGACTTGCCGGAGCTTCCAGGTTGGTAAGCGTGAAGCAGGTATCAGCATCATTCTTGAGAAATTCACAGGATGGTAACTGTGATATTTCGACTTACAAGTGGTAAATCAGGGACATTAAGTTGTACTTGATTTTCTACTAGTGTTTGTTGTTGACAAGGGTCTTAAATGTTAAATTTTTTAAATTGGTTGAAAAAAAACAAGGTGATGAAACCCCAAGTTTGTAAAAAGACAAACAAAACTAATTTTCCGGAAAAACCATTTTAATTAAAACAAACTTAAATGTTTTGAAATCTAAATGGAAAAATAGTTTGTTGTCAGGGGGAGTTCTGATTGTTAAGCCGAGTGAATGGCGAATTGAAGCGATTCGATATCAGTTTGTCACTTTATTTGTATAGTTTGTTTTCAAATTTTCCTTGAAAATCAAAATTGAAACATATTTTGATTTTAGGGGGAGAGAAATTTAAAAAGAATTGAAAATTTGAAAATGCCAAAAACATTGAAAAATTCAAAATGAGTTTTGTTGAGACAAGAGGAAATGATAGTAAATCAGTGGACTATCACAGCATGCTAAAGAAATGAAATGTCAAATGTGATAAGCGATCTCACTAAGGATGTGATGATAGGCTCAGCTAGACTAGTAGATTTACGATAACGATACAAACATAAATGAAAAAGCCTAGTTCTAGTGGGAAACATGATTGAAAGCATAGTACTTAGTTTTGTCTTTCTTGACTGTGTGCCTACTCAGTAATCGCTGATTGTCGAAAGACATAAAACTGGTTAAGTCTGTGAACTTTCACAACTTGCTGAAAAATCGCTGTGATTGTGCATTTTATTTTGCAAAGATTTAAACTTGTTTTATTTCTTTATTTTGTTTAAGCATTGGACATCCTCTGCGTATACGTGAGTATCGAACTGGATGTTATTGCCTAAACGTTCTGCTTTATTTTCTTTGGTGTTTCGTTTAAGCTTTGGATCACCTTTGCGTATACGGGAGTATCGACCTGGTGGTTAAAGCCTAAACAACTTCAACTTATTTTTATTTTCTTATTTTGTTTAAACATTGGACTTTCTCTGCGTATACGGAAGTATCGACCTGATTGTTAATGTTTAAACATTCTGAGTTGTTTTCGCACATATCACAGTTGATGAAAGTTTAAAGGCATTACTTGAGTTAGTGTATTGCATGATGAGGGGATATGCTGAGATCGTGGGGTCCATAAGAATTTAGTGCAAAATTAATATACCTTAACGTATCGGTAAGCATTTCGAAAGTTTTTAGATTGAGTTTAAGAGGACAACTATATCGTCAATCTATGTGAATCGTTTAGAACTTAAAATGATTAAAGCTTAATGGTGCTTGTGAGGTGTCTCATAAACTGATATGATCTTCTTACACAAACTCACAAAAATATTGTCTGTATATATTTCTTTACTGTATTTCATTAAAAACAAAACCCAAAAAGATTTTAGTGTGTTTTAGCATAAAGTTTTGAAAAATACAAAAAGATTTTCGACAACTGATGTTGGAAAGCTGATTGTCAAAATTCTGAGTGCTAAACATGATGTACTATATTGGGTTAGGAAAGTTTGTTGAAATCCTTGAAAGTTATATAAAAATGTTTTGAAAGATTGTGCTTAGTTAATCAAGGTCATTCTTTTGAACTTGATGTAACTATAAAGATTGATGAATGAATGATTTCTATCAGTAAGTTTCTTAAATCTAAATGTTATAAATTTGTGAAACTTATGTTGTGGTAGAGGATATGCAGGTGATAATCTAGAACTTCATGGCAAAGATTGTATAAAGTTTGGACCAGAAAATAAATTCCAGCTTATCGAAAGGGGGAGTTTACATTCTGGATCAAGAATCAAATTGAAGTTTGAAGAATGAGAATGATAGAAGTTTAAGGGAACTTTATAGTGTTAACGCAAAGACTAATGAAGACAATGAAGACTTGACACTACAAACTTCGTCGACATCCAAGGGGGAGCCTGTTAGTGCAGTATGTCTGTCAACTTCGTCTGGTATCAAGTCTTATGTCTAGATAGGGTTAATGAGTGAGAAATAGTGTTTAAATTAGGGTTAGATCATGTTTTTAGTAACCTGTCCGTTTGAAGCGTGACCGTTTGAAGCGTGACCGTTTGAAGCGTGACCGTTTGAAGCGTGACCGTTTGAAACATGACCGTTTGAAGCGTGACCGTTTGAAGGATGGCATGTCATCTTCAAATGGTCAGGGGCTTAGTCTATAAATAGGAGATGTGTATGTTCATTTCAAACGGACAAGGTCATAGTGTGAGAGACGAGGTGCTGCCAAAATTTCATCAGAACTCATTGTAAAGTCTCAGAAAAGCATTAATAGAAAAGAAATTGAAAGGAACAAGCTGTTGTGACTTTGTATACGTTGATTCCGCCTTCGTATTCGAAGATGAACTGCCTTAACTGACTTTTAGGGTCACGACAACGATCCAACAAAATTGATGGTAACTGCTTTGAGAAAGGAATTTTTAATTCGATTCGACAGTGAAAACCATGTTTGGGGTTTTGATCAGGGTTTTATATGTGAAAAAAGTGTATGCTGACGTGGCAGCGGTTAGAAAGGATCTGACGGCTAAGTACTGTCCATGTGTCAACCACTGATGAATAATGAAAGACTGTTATTTTTAGGAAACCACTGATGGATCAATTATCAGTGGTTTACAGCGGTGAAAATGAAATAGTGGTTGACTTTTAACTATCAGTGGATAGCCATCAGTGGGTTAAAACACTGATGTTCTTCAATCAGTGATTAACAAGGAAAGGAGAGATAGAGGTTGACTTTCAGCAGTAGACAGCATATAACAGAACAGATGTTTGAATAAAAAACAGTGGTTATGGACAGACTTTTAAGGTTTATGAAAATTTTTCATTTTAACTATTTTAAGGATGGATTTTTGATTTCCTGAAAACATTTTGATGCTTATAATTCATGTTCAAACAAGTTTTGGTTGTTTATCCATGTGAAGCATATCAGTCCTAGGGATCAACTTTTCAGGGGTAAATATGTCTAATGTTTAGGTTAGCATATCTACCAGTTGACCCTTAGTTAGAATATGAGACAGGAAAATCAAACATTTTTCATAGCAAACCTTCACAGGGTGATGTTTGATGTCAAGTGAATGGTGAATAAGGGAGATATTGAATCTTTGATGATATTTTTCAGCTACTTGACTGACCTGCATAAAAGAAGTCTTTTGAGTAATTTATATCAAAATCCAATAACATATTTTCAAGTTACAAACAGTTGGACTTTTCAGCAACAACAACAGCATCATAATATTCTTTAATCAGTGATTGTGGAAACATCTGCTGCATGTGTACAGTCAAAACACTAAGCTTATTGCCTAGGAATTGATATCCCCCTGATGTAATCTTTTCACACTCCTGGTGTCTGTACTTGTTTGAGTATGATAAATCTTGACAACCATGCTTCTAACATATGCATTGTTCTTTGAGGACCCACTTTTTCCCAAATAGATTCTCATCCTTTGGTTGTGGCACAAGTTTTTCAAGCTTGTTGTCACTGAACTGCTGAAGCCCTTCTTACATGATGTCTACCCAACTTTCTGTCTTTTTAGTACCACAAGGTGCATGACTTGTTGATGGGATGGTAGAAATCCAGCAAGAAGGCAAATGTTTTAGGATAGTCTTTTTGAAAGAATCCCTTTTCATTGATGTTGTCAAGTGTTTGGTGAAATGGATGAGTTGTAAAGGATTGATGTTTCAAAAGGTGAAACTGCAGATGTGAATCATCTGAGCTAACATATGTTGGTGACTTTAGTGATCCAACATCTGTTTGAAATGAAGGTGAAAGGATTTTAAAGATGGGTTTGGCACACTGATGATCTTTATCCATTTTTGATGGATTTTTATCAACAGTGGTTAGGGGTGAAGTAGTGGTAGAGGTTTAGAAGGCTATTTTGGTCAAACACTGTTTGTACATCAGTGGACGAGCTTTAACAGCTTTTTGTACATCTGTTGCTCTAATGAAGAAAATGATTTTGACTTGTGAAATCACAATATCATATCCAGCATCTGTTGATGGTGATTGTGAAATCACACATTTTAAATGCAAGTTTATCAGAATTAATCATAACAGCAGGGTTTACATGGATTTTTAATGCAGAGAATTCACAGGTTTTTGCATTTAAGGTTTTATCACACATCTACTTCATGGTTTAAACATTCTATAGATTTTGACAGTGATTCAGTATCCCTGATGATTATCACATTTTACTTTAGCCACACATTTTGTGTTTTAGTCCATTGAGAACTTAGAATAAAACATGTGTAGCCAAATATTTGAAGTTTGTTAACAGTCATCCTTTACTACTGATTTAGACTTAAGTTTATGAATGAAATGATCCAGACCTTTAGCACCAACTCCTCTTGCCTCATTATCAAGGAATATATTACCCTAGGCAAAAACAAAATTTGGATTTTTACCATTTAAAAGAAGTAAAAATGCAAAATATATCATTCTTTAAGAAAAATGAAGAATAATATATCATGTTTTATAAAAAAAAATCTTTACAAGAAAAATAAGTAAAGATTTCCTGAAAACAACATCAATTCGATCTGGTGCATTTTCAAAGTCAATGTAACTTTTAATTAGGTCAGAATCACTTCATTCTCAATCTTTAGGAGGATGGTCAGTGGTTTGAAATAAATTTCATAACCACTATTTGATACCATTACCTTGTTAAATGATTGTGACATTGAGGTAGCCTGTTCACAATGGTTTTGAAAGTTCTCTGTGAACTTTTTATACCATGTGAAGAACTTTCTGAACTTTTGGCCAATACCTCTTTGTAGATAATTATCCAGTGATACCTTTGTTACCTGAAACTTCCCTGATACAGTGATTGTACATGGTTGTTTTGATGTCATATGTTTTGACCAAGGATGTATGTTTATTTTTGGTATTTCCTTCTGTAGGACCCACCTATGAACTCTTAAATGTTTTAGATTTATACTCTTTTCTTATTATTTCAAAAGTTTTGATATAAATACACTTCTGAGTTTTTGTATTTTTTTTCTTCTTTCCCTTTTTACCCTTTCCCTAGAAAAGTATTGAAACTTTTACTGGAAGGTTTTCAAGAAAGGAAGACTTAATCTAAAGTCATTTTCAGCAATGTTTTGAGAAATTTAGACATTTTTGCAAATGATTTTGCCAAATTTCACATTACTCATGATCTGGTTTTCTAAACATCAAACATATAACCTTTGTAGGATTACACCCTTTTTCTCACAGGAGATTTGGGCTATTTTCAAACTCTTTTCAACACTGATATTTCACTATCATAGTTTTGAGTTGATCCATGGTTATATCTGATGTATATTTTTGAGGCTACTGATTTTCATTTTACTTTTAAAAAAATTTGTTTTTAACTTTTAAAGTTTTCAAAATTGTTGTTCACATATAAGATTTTGTTCCTAAGGTTTTGTTCATCTCTCATATGTTTCCAAAGTCATGGATGCCAATTTTCTGAACAAAGGTCTTTAATGACATGAGATAAACCCTTAGCAGCAGTAAATCATGGAACCAATCATAGTTTTCATCACAAACACTTATACATCTATGAACAACTATATCCAGACCGAGATTATTAAATTTTATCAACTTTAACAATCATCGGTAGTTTATATCAGATTATCAGTGTTACGTGAATCCTATGCGGTAGATGACATCTTGGTTGGTTTACAAAAGTTTTTGAATAACCAGCTTTAAACGTGATTATCCTTTACTTTTGTTTTTCAACAAATACGACCAACCTTAGTATCAATAACTTTTGAGCTGAAATTTTACGTCAAAATGATTGTTAGATCAAATATGATTGTCCTGCTCTGATACCAATTGTTAGGATCTGAGGCTGTCATGATTGTGTTTGTTTGTCATAATTGAACAAATGAATGAATGTAAAATGAGATTTAGATGCAGCAGAAATGGAAACAAACTTTGTAAACACAATCAAAGGGAAAATAGTTTTTAGTAAACACATGCTTCTCATTAGTCGAAAGATTACAATCAAAAGATTGCATACATGCTTACATACTAAACTCCCCCTCAGCCTGAGCTCAATGGTTGATCGTACAAGATGACTGGGTTGAAGGAGAAAAACTCCTTGAATAGAATAGAACAGTACAGACTGTTCTATTTATAGGACAGTAATGACTGTTCTATTTATAGGACAGATCAAACCACTGAGAATCTAAGCTGACGTCACCATGAAAGTGACATTTAACAACTAACAAACTCTAACCACTGATCTACAACTACTGATAATACAGACACTGATTACATTCTAAACACTAATATATAAACACTGATTCTACATTCCACTATTGTAGTCTAACCACTGATGTTGAACATCAGTGCTTTCCTCAAAGGGTGATCAGACCTTGAATGGGCAGTGATTTGATTCTTCAACAGTGCTTGGATTCCATCAGTAGATTGAGCTTCAGTCTTTAATCTTCATCTGTATTTTAGTAACAGTTGTTCTATTGAGCAGTGCTTTGAAGTCTATCAGTTGCTAGATAACCACTGTCAAGGGGAGAGTCCAATGTAAACACTGCTTATGATGGATCTTTGTTGTACTGAACCAGTTTTGGCTTTTATCATCTGTTCCTCTGTAGGGTTCAATCCCAACAATCTCCCCCTGGAACAGATGATGCCAAAACACTTCATTATTTCAGATCTTCATTGTCTCATCAGCAATTCCCTAACTTGCCCTTTGAATTGTAATTCAAAATTCATGGAATCTTCATCATTCTCATCCTTGCACAGTGTAAGCTCAAGGAGATCTTGTAGATCTTCAACACCCAGGCCTAGTACTTGTTCCCTTGATATGTGCTTCACTTCACCACTGGACTTGAGCAAAGTCAATACGTGGGTCTTTTAATCAGACATCCACTTTAGTATTTTTGAGTTCAGTGGGTTTCTTGGGAAAGACTTTATTTTAGATGAGTTTGGAGATGGAGGCCTGTTCAGAACATTTTTTACTATCTTTTGAAGTTATGCTGAGTCATCACTTTCTAGAGCCATTTGCTTGATAGCCTCTTTAAAATATTCAGGTTCCTTTTCCTTTTCTTCTGCATCAGACAGCTTTTGCCTCTTTCTTTGGTTTATCACAATGACAGAGGTATCTGATGATGTGAACAGTGGTTCAGAAGTGTGAGCCTGCTAATTTGGTTTAGCAGTGGTTTTGTAATCAGGCTTCTTTGGAAGATTTGGATCCGTTTCTCTCCTTTTTCTCAGCCTTTCATAAGCCTCATCAGTATACTGCCTTGTCCATTTTGATATGGCTTTAGCAGTTCCAAACTTTGCATCAACCAACTCCTGTTTCTTCCTTTTATACTCTAAGGTAAGATCATCAATTTTCTTTTTGTATTTGCTCCAATTTGGTGCTAACCTTTTGATGCCTGGATCTCCTTTTATTCTTACAATTCTATTTATGAATGAAGTTTAAGTGTAAGTTTTCATAGATAAACATGTTTGTGCATTTATGAATGAAGTTTATTTTTTTTTAGATTTTTTTTAGGTTTTTGGGGGGTGGGTGGGTGGGGGGGGGGGGAGGGGAGGTTAGGGATTTTTTTAGGTTTTTGGGTGGTGGGGGGGGGGGGGTTAGGTTTTTTTGGGGTTTTTTTTGGTGAGGTATAGTTTTTTTTTTTTTTTTTTTTTTTTTTTTTTGCCGGGGGGGTGGGGAATGGGGGTGGGGGGTTTAGGTTTTTGGGTGGTGGTGGGGTGGGGTGGGGTGGGGGTGGGTGTTTAGGTTTTGGGTGGTGATGTAGTGGGTTTAATTTTAGGTTATTGGACACTTGTCACTCTATAAATACTTCTTACACTTCTTACAATTAGGAGCCTTTGTAGTATAACTTGACCCATATGTATTTATATATATATATTATATAGTTTATGTAATAATTCTAGGGTCGTATTATTGGCATCGAGACCCTCAATACGATGCGTATTGGGTTGGTAATTAATTCTGTGTCAGTCAAAGGCTGACACTGTCTCACGGGGGTTAAATTAATACGCATCGTATAGGCCTATACGATGCGTATTACTTTTTTTAGAAAGGACGACCAGCTTTCTGTCACTGTTGAGTGACGTAAAGTGATTGACGTATGCCCTATACGCATCGTATATGGCTATACGAGTCGTATTCTTTTCTAAATTTGAATTCTTCTTCCCCTATTTAAACGACGAAGAAGACGATATATATATCGTCTTCGTTATATATTCACATTCACTAACAAACATGTCTTGGTACAACTATGTTTTCGGTGAGCCGTCTGAGGCGGACACGAGCACGTTTATTTTGGATAGCAGTGTGGTATATCATTTTTTTAACTCATTTTGTTTTTTTTTTTGTTTATGAAATACTTAGTGTTTTGGTCAAAAAATCTGATGAGGATAATGCAACCAAACTCTCTGTTACAGGGTATGATGCTTAAAATGTAGAACAATGACAAGGATCACTTCAATGTAAATTGCACAAATGACACAATGATTTATACGGGGAAAAATCCCTTGATCAAGAGTTGATCTCCGGCACAAAAAACCCCGGGTGATGGAAACTACCGATCACCAAGCTCAAATAAATCAATAAATGTTTACAACTTCGGATAGTAACGAGCTAGGTACAAGGATCACTATGGTGAAATGTGTAAAAATGAGTGAAAACTAATAAGTGTTCGTCGAGAGCTTCAAGAGTGCGGTTATATGAGAGTGTGTGTAGCTGAAAATGGCTAAGTGTTCTAATTCTAGCTCGTCACCCCTTTAAAAATAGAAGTTAACTACAATAACAAACTATCCGACTTTTGTGCCAAGCTCCCACGTTCTCCACAACGTCCATTTTCAGTCAAACGTGTGCGAAATACCCGTGGAATATTCCATAGTAACGTTGCCAAGACCAAGTCAAGCTTGTTACTCATGCGAAGTAATACAAAACACAAACAAACAATCGTTAGTATGAGGATCCTTAAGGTGATCCATGATCCTGATCCTGAAGCTCTTCTGAGGATCACTATCTGTCACAGAAGTAAGGATCATTAATTAGGATAACAAGTAAGGATCACTAATTGTTAGAAAATCCTCCCCTAACAATTGCCCCCAAAATATAAGGAGTGATATGTAAAATGAGCGAGTTATGTTTTCTTGATCTTATCCATAACTAACTATCATAAATATAGCCGTTATTGTTGAACTATCCGTTGCAACCGTGACGTCACAGAAGTGACAACCCTGCATAATCATGAATATAAATAGGAGATAAAGATAGGATCGATATGCATTTAAATTCAAAGAAACTCCCTTTAAATTCTTGGTCGAAGATCTATCAGGTATCTCTTCTCTTATCTCCCCTTCTCTTACTCTGTTTTTCTTTCTTTCTATCATCTCTTCAAGAATGATGCTCCGGTCCTCCCCCGCCAAGGATCACCAGAAGGATAGTCCCTTGAAGAGTCAAGGGATCATCAAAGACTCGATACATGAGAGGTGTTGTTTTAACGATGCTCAAATAGACAAGATTCGTCACCGTTTTCCGGCGAGTGCCTTTTTCAAACCCTTCGATCTTACTATTCTGAGCGACTTTGTTTCAGAAACATGGGTTTCCTTTCCAGTTACTCCATTCGCCATAGGGTACACCTATCCTTTCCCAGAATTTACACAATCCTTCTTTTCCCTTACCGGCATCTCTTACATCCAAGCCATGCCGATGATTTGGAGGGTTTTGTATACCCTAGAGAGGATCATCGAGCAGGAAGGCATTGATTTAGGAATGTCAGAGCTGACACAAATGTATGATCTTACTACCTTTGGTTCTCATCATTATTTGTTCAAACGAAAACCCGGCGGAGAACACCCCCTTCTTAAAGTCACCAAGAATGACACAAATTGGAAACGTCGCTTCTTCTTTGTCAAGAGGGATACCATTCCAAACGGAAAGGATCTACCAAGGACATGGTCCACCCATGGTAGGCCAGAGGATCCTGAGAAGGATCACCAGGTAGTCTTGTTTTTGTATAAGGATCACTAACCCCTTTTTGTCTTGTGTTATGCAACTATTTCTGTTTCGCACATCATTACAACACCCGCAACCAAGGATAGACTTGCTGCTTTTTGGAAGCTTGATCATGAAATAAGGACATTCAAGATAGACACCCAAGACTCACAAGAAGTATCCTCAGGTTCCATCACCATGTCAAGTAAGTATCCTGCTTGATTTATAGTTTGAATATTAAAATAAATAATTAAATTGAAATAGGATCAGGACACTTATCTTGCTTTGAATGTGTAGGTGCCGGAAAATCTGCCAAGCCTGTATCCCAGTTCAACACGGCTGACCTTGATGTTGTTCGATCCAGGAAGAAGAGGGCCACTACCAGTCCTAGCATCTCCATTCCCAAGGCACCCACTAAAGGAAAGGGTGGCAAGAAGAGGAAAACTTCTGACACTGAGGACCTTCAAGGCCTACCACTGATCCACCACCAGTTCCTTGAATACTTCAATGATGTAAGGATCACCAATTCTGCCTAGGTATCCTACTCGTATGAGGATCACCTGATCTTGAACTGCTTTGTCCTTTTCTTTGCAGAAATTTGCTGAGATTGAGGATTACGTGGGGAGTGTTGAGGAGCTGGATAAGAAGATTGCTGACCTCCAACAGGTTGCAGTGCTCAAGGATCTTAAGATCGCTGACCTTGAAAAAGCCCTTAAAGATGCCAAGACTCAAACAGCTAAAATCCTGATCGACATTGACTATGAGAAGCATGATCTCATAGAAAATGCTAAGGTCTCTGCTGCCATCACAATGTATCAGACAAAATTAAAGATGGCCCAGGAAGCTCAAGATCCTAACTTCGATAGAAGCAGCTGGGATGTTGAGGGCTGGAAAGCAAGGTTGGCCGATCTTGAGGATGATGAGGAGGCTGAGGAGGTTTTGGCGATCGAGGCTTGAGGTAGTGGGAAGGATCTGGTGAAGGATACCGCAGCTGGAGGGGAAGAGGATGCAGCAAAGGTGTAGGCTGCACAATTGGGCGATGATGGACATTCCTAGACGCAGCCGGAGCCCAATTTTTAAATTTGGTAGTAGTTTTTTGTGGTTGTGATGTTGAACAATTTAATGGTTTGTACTGAACAATAGTTTTTAGGATTAAGGATCATGTATGATCCTTTGGACAATAGGCAGGATTGCAAATGGTGGAGGGATCCTCTGTTTGGGGGATGAAGCCATTGTGATCCTGCCGCCTTTATATTCCTGCACTATCTTTGAACTTATTATCATGGACACCCTTTACCTACCCCAGCGGACGGGCCACGTTTTGCTGGTAGATGCTCGGGGTAGGAAATTTTGACAACCTTTTAAGGGTTAGTCTTTTGTTAATAAATAAAATCTTAACCTTTTGTCGCTTATCTTGTGTTGTTATCCTTTTTGTTCCTTTAATTCTCCTTTGTTTTGATGTACACTTATTGAATAAACAATTTTGCATAAGTCAAATTGAAAATATTTAGGACATGATCCATGATCAAATATCCTATAGTTAAAGAATCCCAAAAAGCAATATATTTTAAGGATCACAAGTCTAGTTGTCAAACTTTAAGGGTTATTCAAATAAACAATGAGTAGGATAAAAAATAGTTAAGGATCATACCTGAGGGTCCAAGTTAGGATCCTAACCATAATAAGGATAACTATAAGATAAACCTTAGAGAGAAGTAAGGATCAAGGATCCCTAGTTGCTTGTCTTCAAGGACCTGAAATAGATCATAACTTGGGACTAAGCCAATATAAGATAAGAGTTAGCAACTGGGGACAAGCCCAAGGATAACTGGGGACAAGCCCAAGGATCGTATGTAAACTGGAGTATGGCCCAAACTGGCGACTATCCAAACTTAGTGACATGAAAATGTCAAAACCTTAGCTAACGTGAAAACGTTAGAAACCTTAGGAACGGATGTATGGTACGTCTACCATTATACGTAGGATCCTAGGCATAGCCAGTACAATGGAATTATCAGCCCCTAAAGCGAGTACTGGTCCCACTGCCTTGAACTATACCAGGATCATCATGCGCTACAGGCGGAACTGGGGTCAAGCCCAAATAATTGGGGTTAAACCCAAGAAACGGATTGCTTCTGCAGATACCCAATACTTTGCTAAGGATTCCTGAACTTTCAAAACTTAAAATCACGTGAGCGATGGATGAAGGATACATGATCCTTATCCTTATATGAGAAAATAAAGAAGTGAAATAGTTCAAGATTAGGATATTACCAAAGTAAGGATCATCGATACTTTAAGGATCCTTCAAGGATACTCCTAACGTAAGGATCATCTGTGCCATGAGGATCCTGCTCACATGAAATATTTCTTCAAGTGGACAGCATTCCAAGCTCTTGGTAGTAAGTCACCTTCCATTGTTAGCAATAGATATGCCCCCTTTCCTGCCTCAGCTTCAATCAAGTAAGGGCCTTCCCATTTTGGTGCCAATTTTCCATCAGCAGGATTGGTGGTATTCTGGAATGCTTTCCTTAGTACCATATCACCAACTTGGAACTTCCTGATCCTGACATTTTTGTTGTAGGCACCAGCCATTCTTTGTTGATAACTGGCCATCCTTATCCTAGCCAGATCCCTGATTTCTTCAATAGTATCCAGGTCTTGAGCCAAGTTCTCATTATTTTCCTCAGGATCACGAGTACTTGTTCTAGCAGTTGGAACCACCATTTCTGTTGGGATCACTGATTCTGCCCCAAATACCAAAGAGAATGGTGTTTGACCAGTAGCATTCTTAGGGGTTGTCCTATCAGCCCAAAGCACATAAGGTAGTTCTTCTGCCCATTTCCCTTTCTTGGATCCAAGCTTCTTCTTCAAATTGTTGATGATGATCTTGTTGGATGATTCTGCTTGACCATTAGCTTGTGGGTGGACTGGTGTTGATGTTATCATCTTAATCCCCCAGCTGTCACAAAAGTTAGTGGTTCTGCCCCCAATAAATTGGGAACCATTATCACATATAATTTCAGAAGGAATTCCAAATCTAGTTATAATATTTCTTTTAATGAAGGATATAACTTCCTTTTCTCTGACTTGAGCAAAAGCTTCAGCCTCTATCCACTTGGAGAAGTAATCAGTCATAGCAAGCATGAATACTTTTCCACCAGGTGCCTTAGGGAGCTTACCAACTATATCCATACCCCATCTCATAAATGGCCAAGAGGAGGATATAGGATGCAAAAATTCAGCTGGTTGATGAAGGATATTGCTGTGTCTCTGACAAGGATCACATCTCTTAGCATACTCCACAGCATCTCTCTTCATGGTTGGCCTGTAGTATCCTGTCCTCAGGATCCTTGAGAATAATGCCCTGCCCCCAGTGTGGTTTCCACAATCTCCTTCATGGAAGTCTTTTAAAACTTCTTGGATTTCAGGATCCTCAATGCATCTCAAGTATGGTCCTGCAAGAGATCGTCTATACAACATATTATTTAAAATTGTGAATTGAGATACCTTAGATTTGAAAGCCCTAGGGTTTTCTCCTGTAGGAATCTCTCCATGTTGTAAGTATCTCATGATTGGTGAGATCCATGATCCTGATCCTGAATGGGATTGAGTATCCTCACTAGGGATAATTGCAGAATCTTGCCCTATCTCCATGGCCGCATGATCCTCAATAGCCGGGGTCAGGATATGGATAATAGGGATCTTGATATCCTCAGGGATCTTCAAAGATGATCCTAAGTTAGCCAATGCATCAGCTTCTGTATTTTCTTCCCTTGGTACCTCTGTCAAACTAAAGGAAACAAAAGAGAGTGCCAAATTTTTGACTATCTCTAAATATTTGGTTAGCTTTTCACCTTTAACAGCATAGGATCCATTAAAGTGGTTTGTAATTAACAATGAGTCTACATGTACCTCAAGATACCTGATCCCCATATGCTTTGCAATTTGCAAACCACAAATTAAGGCTTCATATTCAGCCTCATTGTTAGTGGTTTGGAACTCACAAGCTATAGAGTGGGGTATTATGTCCCCCTGTGGCGATTTTAGTAGTATTCCAAGCCCTGTGCCTTTTACATTTGAGGATCCATCAGTATAGAGTATCCAAGGATCCTTGGTCTCCTCTAGCTGCTGGACTTCTAACTCAGCTTCCTTTTGTAAATCACTACTGAAATCAGCCACAAAGTCAGCTAATGCTTGGGATTTGATGGCTGTCCTAGGCTCATATCTTATATCATATGCACTTAGCTTCACTGCCCACTTAGCCATCCTTCCTGACATCTCTGGTTTCCTGAGGACATTCTTAATTGGGAAGTTAGTTTTAACAACAATAACATGAGTTTCAAAATAATGTCTCAACTTAGTGGATGCCATAATTAATGCAAGAATAAGCTTTTCAAGGTGTGAATACCTGGATTCGGCATCAAGTAAACTTTTACTTACATAATAGACAGGATGTTGTGTACCTTCATGATCCTTAACAAGGACCGCACTTACTGCTTTTGAGGATACTGCAAGATATAAGGATAGCACATCGCCTTTTTCTGGTTTCATCAAGGCCGGGGCTGAGGATAGGTAATCTTTGAGGGCTCTTAAAGCATTTTCATGCTTCTCAGTCCACTCAAATTTCTTGTTCTTCCTTAGGATATCATAGAATTCCTTGCACTTCTCTGAGGATTTGGATATGAATCTGTTCAAAGCTGCTATCCTGCCTGTTAGCCTTTGAACACCCTTAGCATTGGCCGGAGATTTGATGTTCACTATAGCTTTGATTTGTTCTGGGCTAGCTTCAATGCCTCTCTTTGTCACCATATATCCTAAGAATTTACCTGCTTTAACACCAAAGTGACATTTTGAAGGATTAAGTTTCATGTTATATTTGTCAAGGATATCGAATGCTTCCTCCAAGTCCCTTAGGTGATCCTCAGCTTTTATGGATTTTACCACCATATCATCTATGTAAACCTCCATAGTTTGTCCAATCTGATCCTTGAACATCATATTCACCAGCCTTTGATATGTTGCACCTGCATTTCTTAGTCCGAACGACATAGCAATATAGCAGTATATACCAGTTGGAGTCATGAAGGCTGTATCCTCTTGATCGGATGGTTCCATTTGGATTTGTTGAAATCCAGATGAAGCATCCATAAAAGTTAACAGTTCATGACCCGCAGTTGCATCCACCATGGAGTCAATGTGGGGTAATGGGAAAGGATCCTTGGGACATGCCTTATTTAAATCGGTAAAATCGACACATACCCTCCACTTTCCGTTTTTCTTTTGAACAACAACCACATTGGCCAACCATCTTGGATACTTGACCTCTCTAATCATACCTGTTAGGGGAGGATTTTCTAACAATTAGTGATCCTTATTCGTTATCCTAACTGGTGATCCTTACTTCTGTGACAGGTGGTGATCCTCAGAAGAGCTTCAGGATCAGGATCATGGATCACTTTAAGGATCCTCGTACTGACGATTGTTTACTTATGTATTATACTATCTCGCAGGTATGACGAGCTTGACCAGGTCTTGGCGACATTCCTGGAGAATATTCCTAAACTATTCTGCACGTGCTTGACCAAAAATAGACGTTGTGGAGAACGTGGAGGCTTGGCACGAAAGTCGGATAGTTAGTTTAGGTGGTTATTTCTATTTTAAAAGGGAGTAACGAGCTAGTAGAAAACACTTAGTCATTTTTTGCAGTTACACACACTCGTACAAACGCTCATACAAGCTCTCGTTCAAACACTTAGCAATTTCATACACTTTCTACACATATCACCGTAGTGATCCTTGTACCTAGCTCGTTACTATCCGAAGTTGTAAACATTAATTCATTTATTTGAGCTTGGTGATCGGTAGTTTCCATCACCCGGGGTTTTTTGTGCCGGAGATCAACTCTTGATCAAGGGCTTTTTCCCCGTATAAATCCTTGTGTTGTTTGTGCAATTTACATTGAAGTGATCTTCATCGCTGTTACACATTTTGAGCATCATTCCCTGTAACAAAGAGTTTGGTTGTAATATCCTCAACAGATTTTTTGACCAAAACAGTTTGGCGCCCACCGTGGGGCAATTGGTGCTTCGTCCTTAGAAAAATTCGCATTTCTGTGCTCATTTCGGTTCACTACAACCAAGCAAATGGCTTCCTCAGTGAAGAATACTTCAAATTTGATGCCCTCGTTCACTTCTTCTCAAGGCGTTCCTGCTTTGCCTCCACCACCTTCTGGACCCCAGAAGAATGCCGAGAATGCTGCGAAGAAACCAACTCCCATTTTTTCAAAACCTCCAACTTCTTCTGCTTCTTACACTCCTACTACTAGTGACATGTTTACTTTGATTTTGCAGATGAAGGATCAGATACGGCAACAGGATAAGACCAATGAGAGGATTCTCAAAGAAATTGGAGATCTCAAGAAACAAAAGACGACGGCAGAGGATCATTCCCCACTGGTACCGAAATCCCTGAATTTTGATACTCCAGTGATTACTTCTCAACCATCGGTGGCCCCAGAAGTTCAATATGTGGGTGGACCAAAAGGAGTGCACTATGGAACAACAGCAGTGACCCAGGCATCAGGTCCATATTTCCAGCCAGCGGGATCCTATCCTCAGCATATGGGAACCCTTACGAATTCAGGAGGATATTCAGCAGCGCAGCAGGTTCAAGGATCCTCCTTTGTTCCAGGATCATCCCAGGTTCAAGGATCCTCCTTTGTTCCAGGATCATCCCAGGTTCAAGGATCCTCCTTTGTTCCAGGATCATTCCAGGTTCAAGGATCCTCCTTTGTTCCAGGATCGTCCCAGTTTCAGGGATCCTTCCAGATGCCCGGATCCTTGAGGAGTTTGCAAACAGGAAGTTTAGATGTCCATCAGGGAGATTTTATTCCAATGCAGACCAATGCTTCTACTGGTCCCTCGATCATTCCAGAGCCTCAACAATATGGATTAACATCCAATCTTCCTAATCTGAATCCAATGGGAGGTAACACTTTTAATAATTCTTATACTAACCATGGTCTTATGCAGGATCCAGGTATCAATCATGCCATGGCAAGAGAATTGAAAAAGCTAAAAGATATGATATCAAGTGTTCCAGGAGTGGTCAAACCTATCCCAGAGATTGCAGATGGGAGCCACAAGATATCTCGTTTTGCACCACCAATCTGTGATGCTGAGATACCCAAGAGGTTCCATGTGCCAACAATGAAGCTGTATGATGGTTCAACCGATCCTGAAGAACACATAGCACAATACAGGGAGAGGATGGAGATCAATCCAATTCCAGAAAGGTTAAAAGAAGCATGCCTGTGCAAGGGATTCGGATCCACTCTTACTGGATCAGCTCTCAAATGGCTGCTAAGTCTTCCCCCTACTCTATTACCTCATTTGCCAACCTAGTTAACTTGTTTAATAATCAATTTTCTTGTAGTAGAAAATTTGAACGATTAACTAGTGATTTATATAGGATAACCCAGGGTCATAATGAATCATTAAGGGATTACATTACCAAATTCAGTAAAGAATCCTTAGACATTCCCAACTTAGATATAGCTACGGCTGTTGAGGCCTTCAAAATGGGATTGCTTAGGGATTCGTCTTTCTATGATGATCTTGTTATGACACCATGCAGGAACTTAGATGAGGTAAGAACCCGAGCACTTAGATTCATTCGGCTAGAGGATGACAAGAGGATCCAGGAGAGGTTAGCAGGATCCTCAAAGCAGGATAAGCAAGGATCCTCATTCAGGAACAACAAGTTCAGATCCTACAACAGATCTGATAATCAGAACGTGCATTCTGTTGATCAAGAAGAGGATGATGAGGATTATCCTCCAATTTCTGAATATTGTTTTAGTGTTGATAACAATGAACTAATCCTTGCTATGCAGAACCTAGGTGATAAAGCTAGATAGCCGAGAAAGAATGATAGGCCAGCTGCAACTAAGGATAAATCAAAATGGTGTGCATATCATGAAGATTTTGGGCACCTCACAGAAGAATGCGTTGCATTAAGGAAGGAAATTGGATACTTGTTGAGCAAAGGGCACCTAAAAGAGTTGTTGGGAAGAAAAAAGTCAAGGACTCAGGATCCTGAAAGGATCCCTGAGAAGGCTCCAGCTCCTCCAGCAGGTGCACAAGTGATAAACTTTATTTCTGGAGGATCCGACATTTGTGGCACATCCTTCTCCGCAGCTAAAAGGCATGCAAAGGAAACTAAAATGGATAATGGAGAAAGACCAGTTCGAACATCAAGTGTCTCCGAAGGAAAAGTCATAACCTTTGATGAAGAGGATCGTGTTGATATCCAGGATCCTCATCACGATGGTTTAGTTATCACTCTTTTTATATCTAACCATTTTGTCCGCAGGATCCTTATAGACGGAGGAAGTTCAGTGAATATTATCCAGCTTGATGTTCTAAAGAAGATGGGTATTCCTGAATCAGAGATCATACCAAGATCCTCCGTGCTCGTGGGGTTTAGTGGCGAAACTAAGAACACCCTGGGGGACATTAAACTCCCAATATATATTGAAGGCTTACACTCTTATCAAAAATTTTGTGTTATTGACTGTTTATCTTGTTGTAATGTTATCCTTGGCAGGCCCTGGATACACGATATGAAAGCAGTCCCATCTACTTACCACCAATCTGTGAAGCTCCCTAGACCTTGGGGAATAGTAAAGATTGATAGTGATCAGCAGGAGGCTAAGAATTGTTACACTTCGTCGATGAAACCAGCCTCGAAGTCAAAGGAGCAATAGCAATCAAGGTATCCTCCAAGGAATGTCTTGGAGGCCAGGGAGCAGGATGTGGTAGAAATCCTCATGGATCCCGATGATCCTGAATCCAAAATCTATATCGGATCAGAGATCCTTGGCGAAATGAAAGAAGACCTCGTATCCTTCCTCAAAAGGAGAAAGACTACCTTTGCATGGAAACACGAAGACATGACTGGTATATCCAAGGATGTTATCACTCATAAACTCGGCATTGACAGATCCTTCAAACCAATCCATCAAAGGAGAAGAAAGTTTGCACCAGAAAGGAATGCCATCATCCAAGAAGAGGTAGAGAAATTGCTCTGGGCAGGTATGATTAGAGAGGTCAAGTATCCAAGATGGTTGGCCAATGTGGTTGTTGTTCAAAAGAAAAACGGAAAGTGGAGGGTATGTGTCGATTTTACCGATTTAAATAAGGCATGTCCCAAGGATCCTTTCCCTTTACCCCACATTGACTCCATGGTGGATGCAACCGCGGGTCATGAACTGTTAACTTTTATGGATGCTTCATCTGGATTTCAACAAATCCAAATGGAACCATCCGACCAAGAGGATACAGCCTTCATGACTCCAACTGGTATATACTGCTATATTGCTATGCCGTTCGGATTAAGAAATGCAGGTGCAACATACCAAAGGCTGGTGAATATGATGTTCAAGGATCAGATTGGACAAACTATGGAGGTTTACATAGATGATATGGTGGTAAAATCCTTAAAAGCTGAGGATCACCTAAGAGACTTGGAGGAAGCATTCGATATCCTTGATAAATATAACATGAAACTTAATCCTTCAAAATGTCACTTTGGTGTTAAAGCAGGTAAATTCTTAGGATATATGGTGACAAAGAGAGGCATTGAAGCTAGCCCGGAACAAATCAAAGCAATAGTGAACATCAAATCTCCGGCCAATGCTAAGGATGTTCAAAGGCTAACAGGAAGGATAGCAGCCTTGAACAGATTTATATCCAAGTCCTCCGAGAAGTGTAAAGAATTCTATGATATCCTAAGGAAGAACAAGAAATTTGAGTGGACGGAGAAGCATGAAAATGCTTTAAAAGCCCTCAAAGATTACCTATCCTCGGCCCCGGCTTTAATGAAACCAGAAAAAGGTGATGTGTTATCCTTGTATCTTGCAGTATCCTCAAAAGCAGTAAGTGCGGTCCTTGTTAAGGATCATCAAGAATGTCCTCAGGAAACCAGAGATGTCAGGAAGGATGGCTAAGTGGGCAGTAAAGCTGAGTGCATATGATATAAGATATGAGCCTAGGACAGCCATCAAATCCCAAGCATTAGCTGACTTTGTGGCTGATTTCAGTAGTGATTTACAAGAAGAAGCTGAGCTAGAAGTCCAGCAGCTAGAAGAGACCAAGGATCCTTGGATACTCTATACTGATGGATCCTCAAACGTCAAAGGCACAGGGCTTGGAATACTACTAAAATCGCCACAGGGGGACATAATACCCCATTCTATAGCTTGTGAGTTCCAAACCACGAATAATGAGGCTGAATATGAAGCCTTAATTGCTGGTTTGCAAATTGCAAAGCATATGGGGATCAGGTATCTTGAGGTACACGTAGATTCTTTGTTGATTACAAACCACTTTAATGGATCATATGCTGTTAAAGGTGAAAAGCTAACCAAATATTTGGAGATAGTCAAAAGTTTGGCACTCTCTTTTGTTTCCTTTAGTTTGTCACAGGTACCAAGGGAAGAAAATACAGAAGATGATGCATTGGCTAACTTAGGATCATCTTTAAAGATCCCAGAGGATATCAAGATCCCTATTATTCATATCCTGACCCCAGCTATTGAGGATCATGTGGCTATGGAGATAGGGAATAATTCTGCGATGATCCCTAGTGAGGATACTCGATCCCATTCAGGATCAGGATCATGGATCTCACCAATTATGAGATACTTACAACATGGAGAGATTCCTACAGGAGAAAACCCTAGGGCTTTCAAATCTAAGGTATCTCAATTCACAATTTTAAATAATATGTTGTATAGACGATCTCTTGCAGGACCATACTTGAGATGCATTGAGGATCCTGAAGTTCAAGAAGTTTTAAAAGACTTCCATGAAGGAGATTGTGGAAACCACACTTGGGGCAGGGCATTATTCTCAAGGATCCTGAGGACAGGATACTACTGGCCAACCATGAAGAAAGATGCTGTGGAGTATGCCAGAAGATGTGATCCTTGCCAGAGACACAGCAATATCCTTCATCAACCAGCTGAATTATTGCATCCCATATCCTCCTCTTGGCCATTTATGAGATGGAGTATGGATATAGTTGGCAAGCTCCCTAAGGCACCTGGTGGAAAAGTATTAATGCTTGCTATGACTGATTACTTCTCCAAGTGGATAGAGGCCGAAGCTTTTGCCCAAGTCAGAGAAAAGGAAGTGATATCCTTCATTAAAAGAAATATTATAACTAGATTTGGAATTCCTTCTGAGATTATATGTGATAATGGTTCCCAATTTATTGGGGGCAGAACCACTAACTTTTGTGACAGCTGGGGGATTAGGATGATAACATCAACACCAGTCCACCCACAAGCTAATGGCCAAGCAGAATCATCCAACAAGATCATCATCAACAATTTGAAGAAGAAGCTTGGATCCAAGAAAGGGAAATGGGCAGAAGAACTACCCTATGTGCTTTGGGCTGACAGGACAACCCCTAAGAATGCTACTGGTCAAACACCATTCTCTTTGGTGTTTGGGGCAGAATCGGTGATCCCAACAGAAATGGTGGTTCCAACTGCTAGAACAACTACTCGTGATCCTGAGGAAAATAATGAAAACTTGGCTCAAGACCTGGATACTATTGAAGAAATCCGGGATATGGCTAGGATAAGGATGGCCAGTTATCAGCAAAAATGGCTGGTGCTTACAACAAAAATGTCAGGATCAGGAGGTTTCAAGTCGGAGATATGGTATTAAGGAAAGCATTTCAAAATACTACCAATCCTGCTGATGGGAAACTGGCTCCAAAATGGGAAGGCCCTTATTTGATTGAAGCTGAAGCAGGAAAGGGGGCATATAGATTGCTAACCATGGAAGGTGATTTGCTACCAAGAGCTTGGAATGCTGTCCACTTGAAGAAATATTTTATGTGACCAGGATCCTCATGGCAGAGGTGATCCTAGCGAGAAGGGGTATCCTTAAAGGATCCTCAAAGTATCGATGATCCTTACTTAGGTAATATCCTAAACTTGAGCTATTTCATTTCATTATTTTCTCTTATAAGGATAAGGATCATGTATCCTTTATCCATCTCTCACGTGAGTTCAAGTTTTGAAAGTTCAGGTATCCTTAGCATAACGTTGGTTATCCACAGAAGCAATCCGTCTTTTGGGTTTAACCCCAGCTATTCGGGCTTGTCCCCAGATTCCGCCTGTAGCGCACGATGATCCTGGTGTAGTTCAAGGCTTTGGGACCAGTACTCGTTCTAGGGGCTGATAATTCCATTGTTCTGGCTATGCTTAGGATCCTACGTATAATGGTAGACGTACCATACATCCGTTCATAAGGTTTCTAACGTTTTCACGTTAGCTAAGGTTTCTAACGTTTTCACGTTAGCTAAGGTTTTGGCATCTTCATGTCACTAAGTTTGGATAGTCGCCAGTCAGGGCCATACTCCAGTTTACACACGATCCTTGGGCTTGTCCCCAGTTATCCTTGGGCTTGTCCCCAGTTATCCTTGGGCTTGTCCCCAGTTATCCTTGGGCTTGTCCCCAGTTATCCTTGGGCTTGTCCCCAGTTATCCTTGGGCTTGTCCCCAGTTGCTAACTCTTTTCTTATATTGGCTTAGTCCCAAGTTATGCTCTATTTCAGGTCCTTGAAGATAGGCAGCTAGGGATCCTTGATCCTTATTTCACTCTAAGGTTTACCTTATAGTTATCCTTATTATGGTTAGGATTCTAACTTGGATCCTCAGGTATGATCCTTAACTCTTTTGATTTTATTCATTATTCTTTTAAATAACCCTTATACTTGACAAGTGAACTTGTGTTTCTTAAACCATATCACTTTTTAGAACCTATCGGTTATGGGATATGTGATCCTTGATCATATCCTAAACTTTTTGGATATCTTTTCTAATTTTTCAAGGCTTGATAAGTATAAACAGATTGAACATTATAACAGTTGGAAAGTAAGATATTAAAAAGGATAACAACACATGATAAGCGACAAAAGGTTAAGTTTTTATTTATCAACATAAGGCTAACCCTTTAAAGGTTGTCAAAATTACCTACCCGAGCATCTACCAGCAAAACGTGGCCCGTCCGCTGGGGTAGGTAAAGGGTGTCCATGATAATGAGTTCAAAGATAGTGCAGGAATATAAAGGCGGCAGGATCACAATGGCTTCATCCCCCAAACAGAGGATCCCTCCACCAATTGCAATCCTGCCTATTGTCCAAAGGATCATACATGACCCTTAATCCTAAAAACCTATTGTTTAGTACAACCCATCATTGTTCAACAAAAGACATCAACACCAAAACAAACTATCAAACTTAAAAAATTGGGCTCCGGCTACGTCTAGAAATGTCCATCATTGCCCAATCAAGCAGCCTAAACCTTCGCTGCATCACCACCTCCGGCTCCACTTGCTTCACCAGCTTCATCCTTGCTACCAGCCTCGATTGTCAAGATCTCTCCAGCCTCCTCTTCATCACCCAATTCAGCCAGCCTTGCCTTCCATTCTTCAATTTCCCAGCTACTTTTGTCAAAGGCAGGATCCTGAGCTTCCAAGGCCATTTGAAGCTTGGTTTTGTACATTGCTATGGCGGCAGAAACTTTAGCATCATCTGTGATCTCCTGCCTTTCATAGTCAAAGTTAACCAGCACCTTAGCCATCTTCTGTTTGGTATCCTGGAGTTCCTTCTGAAGATCAGCAAGTGCAAGATCCTTGAGCACGGCAACCTGCTGGAGGTCGGCAATCTTTTTATCTTGATCCTCAACGTGGCCTACGTAATCCTCAATCTCAGCAAATTTCTGCAAAAGAAAAGGATAAAGCAGTTCAAGACCAAGTGATCCTTAAATCAGCAGGATATGATAGCAGGATATACGAGCAGAGACGGTAATCATTACATCATTAAAGTACTCGAGGAACTGGTGGCGAATTAAGGGCAGACCCTGCAAATCCTCAGCCTCGGAAGTCTTTCTTTTCTTGATTCCCTTTCCTTTGAGGGGTGCCTTGGGGATTGAAGCTGTGGGGCTGGTAGGAACCTTTCTTTTGGAGGATTTGACAGTGGTGAGATCGGTGACACTGAACCTTGAAGCAGCTTTGGCAGATTTTCCAGCACCTACACAACCAAAACAAGATAAGTATCTTTTCTTAATATACATTTAACTATTTATTTAAATTTTAAACAAGGATACTTACTTGACATTGTGACAGATCCTGAGGATACCTCCTGTGAGTCTTGGGTTATTGTCTTAAAAGTTCTAGTTTCAGGGTCGAGTCCCCAGAAAGCAGCAAGTCTCTCCCTGGTTGCGGGTGTTGTGATGAGATGTGAAACAGAGATGGCTGCATGACACAAGACAAAGAAGGGGTTAGTGATCCTATTACAAAAACATGACCATCTGGTGATCCTTCCCAGGATCCTCCGGCCTACCATGGGTGGACCATGTTCTTGGTAAATGCTCTCCATCTGAAATGGTATCCCTTCTTACAAAGAAGAAGCGACGTTTCCAATCTTTGTCGTTTTTTGTGACTTTGAGAAGAGGATGATCTGCACTGGGTTTTCGTTTGAACAAATAACGGTGGGATCCAAAGGTAGTAAGATCATACAGTTCCGCCAGTTCTGACATTCCTAAATCAACGCCTTCCTGCTCGATGATCCTCTCTAGGGTGTATAAAACCCTCCAAATCATCGGCATGGCTTGAATGTAAGATATGCCGGTAAGGGAAAAGAAGGATTGTGTGAATTCCGGGAAAGGATAGGTGTACCCTATAGCAAATGGAGTAACTGGAAAGGCAACCCATGTTTCTGAAACATAGTCGCTCAGGGCAGTTGGATCGAAAGGTTTGAAAAAGACATTCGCCGGAAAACGGTGACGGATGTTATCTATTTGTGCATCGTTAAAGCAACACCTCTCGTTCACTGAGTCCTTGATGATCTTCTGACTCTTCAAAGGGCTATCATTTTTGTGATCCTTGGCCGGGGAACTTCGGAGCAACATTTTCGAAGTGATGAAGATAAAGAAAGAAAAACAGAGTAAGAAAGGAAGAAAGAGGAGAAAGAGATACCTGATTGATCTTCAACTGAGATTATAAAGGGAGTTTCTTTCGGATTTGAATGCATATTGATCCTATCTATATCTCTATTTATAATTATGATTCTGCAGGATTGTCACTTCCGTGACATCATCATCGCAATGGCTAGTTCTATTTTAACGGCTATATATCCGTTAGTTTGTTACGGATAAGATCAAGAAAACATAACTCGCTAATTTTACAATTTCACTCCTTATATTTTGGGGGCAATTGTTAGGGGAGGATTTTCTAACAATTAGTGATCCTTATTCGTTATCCTAACTAGTGATCCTTACTTCTGTGACAGGTGGTGATCCTCAGAAGAGCTTCAGGATCAGGATCATGGATCACTTTAAGGATCCTCGTACTGACGATTGTTTACTTATGTATTATACTATCTCGCAGGTATGACGAGCTTGACCAGGTCTTGGCGACATTCCTGGAGAATATTCCTAAACTATTCTGCACGTGCTTGACCAAAAATAGACGTTGTGGAGAACGTGGAGGCTTGGCACGAAAGTCGGATAGTTAGTTTAGGTGGTTATTTCTATTTTAAAAGGGAGTAACGAGCTAGTAGAAAACACTTGGTCATTTTTTGCAGTTACACACACTCGTACAAACGCTCATACAAGCTCTCGTTCAAACACTTAGCAATTTCATACACTTTCTACACATATCACCGTAGTGATCCTTGTACCTAGCTCGTTACTATCCGAAGTTGTAAACATTAATTCATTTATTTGAGCTTGGTGATCGGTAGTTTCCATCACCCGGGGTTTTTTGTGCCGGAGATCAACTCTTGATCAAGGGCTTTTTCCCCGTATAAATCCTTGTGTTGTTTGTGCAATTTACATTGAAGTGATCTTCATCGCTGTTACACATTTTGAGCATCATTCCCCGTAACAAAGAGTTTGGTTGTAATATCCTCAACAGATTTTTTGACCAAAACAATACCTGCCCGGAGCAATTTCTCTACCTCTTATTGGATAATGGCATTTCTTTCCGGTGCAAACTTTCTTCTCCTTTGATGGATTGGTTTGAAGGACCTATCAATGCCTAGTTTGTGAGTGATTACATCTTTAGATATACCAGTCATGTCTTCGTGTTTCCATGCAAAGGTAGTCTTTCTCCTTTTGAGGAAGGATATGAGGTCTTCCTTCATACCGCCAAGGATCCCTGATCCGATATAGATTTTGGATTCAGGATCCAAGAGGACTTCTACCACATCCTGCTCTCTTGCCTCCAAGACATCCCTTGGAGGATACTTTGATTGCTATTGCTCCCTTGACTTCGAGGCTGGTTTCATCGATGAAGTATAGCAATTCTTAGCCTCCTGCTGATCACTATCAATCTTCACTATTCCCCAAGGACTAGGGAGCTTCACACATTGATGGTAGGTAGATGGGACTGCCTTCATATCATGTATCCAGGGCCTGCCAAGGATAACATTACAACAAGATAAACAGTCAATAACACAAAATTTTTGATATGAGTGTGGGCATTCGATGTATATTGGTAGTTTAATGTCCCCCAGGGTATTCTTAGTTTCGCCACTAAATCCCACGAGCACGGAGGATCTTGGTATGATATCTGATTCAGGGATACCCATCTTCTTTAGAACATCAAGCTGGATAATGTTCACTGAACTTCCTTCGTCTATAAGGATCCTGCGGACAAAATGGTTAGAAATGAAAAGAGTAATAACTAAACCATCGTGATGAGGATCCTGGATATCAACACGATCATCCTTATCAAAGGTTATGAGTTTTCCCTCGGAGACACTCGATGTTCGAACGGGTCTTTCTCCATTATCCATTTTAGTTTCCTTTGCATGCCTTTTAGCTGCTGAGAAGGATGTGCCACAAATGTCTGATCCTCCAGAAATAAAGTTTATTACTTGTGCATCTGCTGGAGGGGCTGGAGCCTTCTCAGGGATCCTTTCAGGATCCCGAGTCCTTGACTTTTTTCTTCCCAACAATTCTTTTAGATGCCCCTTGCTCAACAAGTATCCAATTTCCTTTCTTAGTGCAATGCATTCTTCTGTGAGATGCCCAAAATCTTCATGGTATGCACACCACTTTGATTTATCCTTAGTTGCAGCTGGCCTATCATTCTTTCTGGGCCATCTAGCTTTATCACCTAGATTCTGCATCGCAAGGATTAGTTCATTGTTATCAACAGAAAAACAATATTCAGAAATTGGAGGATAATCCTCATCATCCTCTTCTTGATCAACAGAATGCACGTTCTGGTTATCAGATCTGTTGTAGGATCTGAACTTGTTGTTCCTGAATGAGGATCCTTGCTTATCTTGCTTTGAGGATCCTGCTAACCTCTCCTGGATCCTCTTGTCATCCTCTAGCCGAATGAACCTAAGTGCTCGGGTTCTTACCTCATCTAAGTTCCTGCATGGTGTCATAACAAGATCATCATAGAACGACGAATCCCTAAGCAATCCCATTTTAAAGGCCTCAACAGCCGTGGCTATATCTAAGTTAGGAATGTCTAAGGATTCTTTACTGAATTTGGTAATGTAATCCCTTAATGATTCATTATGACCCTGGGTTATCCTATATAGATCACTAGTTAATCGTTCAAATTTTCTACTACAAGAAAACTGATTATTAAACAGGTTAACTAGATTAGCAAATGAGGTAATAGAGTAGGGGGGAAGACTTAGCAGCCATTTAAGAGCTGATCCAGTAAGAGTGGATCCGAATCCCTTGCACAGGCATGCTTCCTTTAACCTTTCTGGGATTGGGTTGATCTACATTCTCTCCCTGTATTGTGCTATGTGTTCTTCAGGATCCGTCGAACCATCATACAACTTCATTGTTGGCACATGGAACCTCTTGGGTATCTCAGCATCACAGATTGGTGGTGCAAAACGAGATATCTTGTGGCTCCCATCTGCAATCTCCGGGATAGGTTTGACCACTCCTGGAACACTTGATATCATATCCTTTAGCTTTTGCAATTCTCTGGCCATGGCATGATTGATACCTGGATCCTGCATAAGACCATGGTTAGTAGTATAAGAATTATTAAAAGTGTTACCTCCCATTGGATTCAAATTAGGAAGAATGGATGTTAATCCATATTGTTGGGGCTCTGGAATGATCGAGGGACCAGTAGAAGCATTGGTCTGCATTGGAATAAAATCTCCCTGATGGACATCTGAACTTCCTGTTTGCAAACTCCTTAAGGATCCTGGCATCTGGAAGGATCCCTGAAACTGGGACGATCCTGGAACAAAGGAGGATCCTTGAACCTGGGATGATCCTGGAACAAAGGAGGATCCTTGAACCTGGGATGATCCTGGAACAAAGGAGGATCCTTGAACCTGGGATGATCCTGGAATAAAGGAGAATCCTTGAACCTGGGATGATCCTGGAACAAAGGAGGATCCTTGAACCTGGGATGATCCTGGAACAAAGGAAGATCCTTGAATCTGCTGCGCTCCTGAATATCCTCCTGAATTCGTGAGGGATCCCATATGCTGAGGATAGGATCCCGCTGGCTGGAAATAGGAACCCGATGCCTGGGTCACTGTTGTTGTTCCGTAGTGCACTCCTTTTGGTCCACCCACATATTGAACATCTGGAACCACTGATGGCTGAGAAGTCATCACCGGAGTGTCAAAATTCAAATATCTGGGCATCAGTGGGGAATGATCCTCTGCCGTTTTCTTTTGTTTCTTGAGATCTCCAATTTCTTTGAGAATCCTTTCATTGGTCTTATCCTATTGCTGTATATGATCCTTCATCTGCAAAATCAAAGTAAACATGTCACTAGTAGTGGGAGTGTAAGAAGCAGAAGAAGTTGGAGGTTTGGAGAAAATGGGAGTTGGTTTCTTCGCAGCATTCTCAGCATTCTTCTGGGATCCAGAAGGTGGTGGAGGCAAAGGGGGAACGCCTTGTGAAGAAGTGAATGAGGGCATCAAATTTGAAGCATTCTTCGCTGAAGAAGCCATTTGCTTGGTTGCAGTGAACTGAAATGAGCACAGAAATACGAATTTTTCTAAGAGTGAAGCACCAATTGCCCCACGGTGGGCGCCAAACTGTTTTGGTCAAAAAATCTGATGAGGATAATGCAACCAAACTCTCTGTTACAGGGTATGATGCTTAAAATGTAGAACAATGACAAGGATCACTTCAATGTAAAATGCACAAATGACACAAGGATTTATACGGGGAAAAAGCCCTTGATCAAGAGTTGATCTCCGGCATAAAAAACCCCGGGTGATGGAAACTACCGATCACCAAGCTCAAATAAATCAATAAATGTTTACAACTTCGGATAGTAACGAGCTAGGTACAAGGATCACTATGGTGAAATGTGTAAAAATGAGTGAAAACTAATAAGTGTTCGTCGAGAGCTTCAAGAGTGCGGTTGTATGAGAGTGTGTGTAGCTGAAAATGGCTAAGTGTTCTAATTCTAGCTCGTCACCCCTTTAAAAATAGAAGTTAACTACAATAACAAACTATCCGACTTTTGTGCCAAGCTCCCACGTTCTCCACAACGTCCATTTTCAGTCAAACGTGTGCGAAATACACGTGGAATATTCCATAGTAACGTTGCCAAGACCAAGTCAAGCTTGTTACTCCTGCGAAGTAATACAAAACACAAACAAACAATCGTTAGTATGAGGATCCTTAAGGTGATCCATGATCCTGATCCTGAAGCTCTTCTGAGGATCACTATCTATCACAGAAGTAAGGATCATTAATTAGGATAACAAGTAAGGATCACTAATTGTTAAAAAATCCTCCCCTAACACTTAGCACACCGTTTGTATTAGGTGGGGTCTAATGTCCCTGATTCCTACGATTTGGGTGGAAATGATGATCACGCGCACGAGGTCATGTCCGGCTATCGTCCCCGTCATAATGAATCGTCGTTGCCAGACCTCAACGAGGTAAGTATATATATTTACTTTTTTTAATTCGGTGTTAAACTCACCATTACCTTTTACCCGTTGTTTTTTTTAGTCTGCTATGCCCCGCCAACCGTTGCTACCAGATTTGAACGCGTGTAGCCATGATCAAGGTTATAGGTCTCCGTTTTATGAACCCGATTACGTTCCCTCGTACGGACAGGAAGAATATGGCAATAACGTTTTCGTTAGTGGTCCCTCGGGAGTACAAGGAGACCTTAGTCACCCTTCTTACGTGCAAGAGTCATTGGGTGACGAGACACCTGCTTACCCTGAAGTTTCGTACAAAACGGATCAGGTACGAACGATATATATTTTTGTTAAATGTTATACTTTTTCTGTTAAATTATTATACAATTGTTAATACAAGATACATTAAAATTGTTATATTTTTCAAATAGGATAAAATTTAATTAATAAATCTTATATGAAATATTTTTTTAAAATTAATTAAACCTGTTATATTTTTTTAAATATTATACAAACGAGATGATTTCACCAAAATAGGCGTGAAACCCATAATTTGGTGAATGACTCTCAGTCCGCTTATTCAATTTTTCACGAAATTACGCCATCAAGTTAGGAGTGAGATCCACATCTTGACGGTAAGTTTCCAATTCAAACTCTAGTGGACCCTCGTCAAAGTGTCGGAATTAACTTTCTTGACCCGACGAATACCAACCACACTTATGGTACGAAATCTTCAAGTTAGGGGAGAAACCCGCATATTGTCGACAAGTCCTGTTCCTCGATTTTCAATCCCGCCAAAGTTTCGATTTTTCAATCGATTAGGGACGTGTAGTAACTGGAAGGGTAAAGTACAGTTAATCGCTTCTCGACGAGAGTATTTTACCTATAGGCCAAAGCACGTTTCCCTAATTTGAAAGGACTTTCGATTCACTTTGGAATAGTCGAAGTTTCTAAACCTCGAAACAATCCGATGTTTTATCAAGCCTCTCTTTTACTTTATCTCAATTTCTATGTGTTTTAATACTTGTTACCTCGTTCATTTCAAAACCGATGCACAATTCGCACGTTCCTCGCAATAAAAAACAATAATAATTTGCACAATAATAAAAAATTGTAAAGAAAAAATACATTCAAAATTGTTATATTTTGTAAATAGGATAAAAAATTAATTAAAAAATGTTATATTTTTATAAAATTATTAAAATGTTATGTTTTTATAAAATTAATTAAAATTGTTATATTTTTTTAAGAATTTTTAAAAAAGTACATTCAAAATTGTTATATTTTTTTTAAATTACTTGTTATATTTTTAGGATTTTTTATCCCGCGATGATTTGGAAAGTTGGGTAAAACGAAGGGGTTTAGCCAACGGATACATAATTGTTACCAGAAGGTCCAAGGATAACCGGGTGTGGCTCCATTGTTGTCGTAGCGGAGAGCATGAGAGTAAGGCCACGGTTAGGAAAACCGGCAGCAAAAAATGCGCGTGCCCTTTAATGGTGATAGGTCGTCTCGACCAGATTCGTCGGGCTTGGCGGATAGATTATCTGAACAAAAATTTTAACGAGGCGCACAACCACGACCCTGCTGAAAATCTGGAGGGTTACGCATATGCCAGGAGGCTTACTCCTAATGAGTTTAGGCTGGTGCAAGAGCTGACAGATCAAGACATACAGCCCCATACAATCTGGAAGGCCGTAACCGAACAGAATCCTGAGAACGTATGTGTTCCGAAAGACATACACAACGCTCGCCAAAATATTAGGGCCGCGAAGTATTTTTCTGTCACGATAAGTCCTTTGAAATGTGGAGAGCATTCCCGCATGTGCTTATGATCGACGCTACCTACAAGACTAATATGTACAATCTTCCATTTTTGCAAGTTGTGGGTATGATGTCGACAAACCACACCTTCTGTGTTGCGCGTGCATTTCTTTCAAACGAGCAGGAGGCAACGCACGTCTGGGTCTTGGAGAGGGTCAGGTCTATGCTGCACGAGTGCATGGAGCCGCGTGTAATTCTAACGGATAGGGACCAGGCACTGATAAATGCGTGTAGAAAAATATTCCCTGGCGCACACAGATATCTCTGCAGGTTCCACATCTTACAAAATATTGTGAAGCACTGCAAGGGTTCGTTTAATGGGTAAGATTGGGATGCCTTTATAAATCAGTGGAAAACAGTGTGTAATTCCGCTTCCGAAGAGTTATACAAATATAACGTCCTCAACCATCAGAGACACCTTGTCAATCAACAACGTACATGTATGTTCTCTCTAAGTAAATACATTCATACAAATTGATATATAATTTGAATATGTTTATTTTTTTCAGATGTTTTTGATTACCTATGGCATAACTGGTTAAGCACCTCCAGACAATTGTTCGTATCTGCATGGACCAATCAAACCCTGACATTCTTCCAAACTACAACAAACAGAGCTGAAGGCGCACATGTTACATTAAAGAAACAGCTTACTACACCGAGATTCAGTCTGGAATCGCTGGTGAAAAAGGTGGACACCTTGGTACTAAAGCAATATGCGCAAATAAAGAAATCCTTGGAAGAAAGCCGCACCAAGCGAATGAACAGCCACCTTCAGATTCCTATGTTTTGCAACCTACTTTTTAAAGTTTCCATTTATGCTCTTAACCTATTGGAAAACGAGCTAACACGGAGAATAGACACGTTGCGGTCATTCGGATCAACATGTGGCTGCCAGCTGTACTCGGGTACCGGGTTGTTATGTGCTTGTCGCCTGGAGAGATTGCAGAATACAAGTACTTATAGACTTATAAAAAAATGTTTTGTTGTCTTAATTTAATATGATTGTCTAATGCTCTTTTTTTTTGTTTTGCAGACTGCGTCATTCAGCTCGAAGATATAGACATTTTCTGGAGAAAACTTGACATGAACCCTTCAAATTTTGATGAGGAAGATGTTGATGTAGACAAACAACTAGAATATGTGAAACAAAAATTGTCTACCCAACCCCCGCAAGTGAGGAAAAGCGTCTTATCGAAGATCATGGCGGTGGTAAACCCATATATGAGCGACAAAAAACCGCCTGTCGTACAAGAAAACACTCGCGGGCGGCCAACTTCCAAGGTCCAACAACAAAGAAAAGAGCAAGCTGCTAGAGATAGCTCAGTTGGGCCTCCCAGACAACAAAGTAGGTGTGACCCTCCTCGACATAGCTCTTATGTACCATCGCAAGATTCCCTAATAACATCTACGTCTGCAATGTCTCTAAAGTCTCAAAGGTCGTTAAATCGACGCGGTCGTTCAACATCTTCACGTGAAGAAGAGCCTGGCAAGGGCAATGCATTTCCATTAATCACTGATGAGGGAATGCTTGAATATGCGCACAGATACAAAAAACAAATTCCAAAAGTGTTACACCCCTACATTTCAAGAATAAAATATGTCAGGCCGGATGGACATTGTGGGTTTCGGGCAGCGGCTGTGGGTTTAGGGTTGGAACAAGATTACTTTGGGTATATTCGAAACCAACTACTTAAAGAGCTGACGGGTCCGAACAAAGAAATGTGTAAGTTCGTCTTCGATAGTGAATTACCAGGGGACTACGACCAACAAGTACAGAGAATAGATTTTACCGGGGTTGGAATGGCACCCAAGGAAAATTGGATGGAGATGCCTCAAGCAGCACTCCTTCTTGCCAATAAGTTTGGTGTGATTGTTCACATATTAGACATCCAAGGTTGTTCTACTAAATTTCCCTTATATGATCCAGAGTACGCACGTGACCCCCATTAGTTCGTTTCACTGTTATTTGTTAATCGTAGTCATTTCATCCACGTCAGACTTGAAGGAGACTATCCAATGCCGCCACCGAACCTTACGTGGAGTAGACGCGCGCGCCAAGAAGCTTTACGTTGGATGGAACGCTACACGGAACGGATAGCGTGGTATGATATGCTAATGAAGCCTAACATTGACCCTACTTTGCTTATTATTGATTGATTTGTCTGTAACGCCTTGGATCTTTGTATTTCTGTTTTAGACGCTTCGTATTCGTATACTATTTTCGAGGCGTTACCCATAATAAAAGTCGTATTCTATACCTAATTGATATTCACGCAATAAATCGTTCAAATACGTATTTAAACATAAACCGGTACCTTTCGGTTTGCAATTACGCGCATAACATATATTAACACATTAGTACTAACTTAAATTGGCTCTTGGTAGGCCTAGGAACGTATATCCAGTTTTAAAAACGACAACCGGCATGTTTTCCGCATTGTTTAACGAAAGGACGAACGTACGCGACAATTATCAATATCGACGTCATTTTACTCGTTTTGAACCTAAAACTATATTTTTACGACACGTTACGGCGTTCGGGTGTGAAAACAGGTCTTGAAAATGTTACCGGGCCGCTCTAAAACGCAAGAACCAAGTTAACGGGCCTTGGGCCCAAACCTAACAAACCCTAGCTATATAAACTAACTAAACACACACACTCACTCACACCACTCACAAACACACCTCGATCCCTCTGCCTCTCTCCCGATCTCGCTCACTTCCGGCCACCGGAGGTGAATTCCGACGATGTTTTGACGCTGACTTCCGGCCACACATGACCACTACATCACAACCACCCTCTCCCTCCCTCTTTCACGCACTCCCACACGACTCCTCCTCCCTTGACGGACAACCGACCACCACGACCACCGACCTATGATGGCGTGCGGCGGTGCTACACAGAGAGATGAGAAGGAGAGAGAGAGCGACGAAGGTTGGGAGCGGCGCCGCCGCTCACGGCGGCGGCAGTGGAGACGAACGGCGGCACTGTGTCGTTCCGGCGACATCAGGTACTGTTCCGACTCGGGTTTCCGCTCAGGTTATAATATGGTTCGTATTAGGTATTGTTGTTTAGTTTTGGGGTTTCGGTTCAGCCAGTTATGAGTTGGTACGAGTCAGTGGGTGATGCGGGTCGGACTTCAGGTTATGTTTGGTTCCATTCAACGGGTTCAAGGTTTGGATCACGGCTTCGGTTCCAGAAGTGATTTAGGTTCAGTCAGCTCGGGTCAGACCCGGTCAACTGGCCAGTCACGGTCAAAGCAGGTCAACGGACAGATTCGAGTCATGTCAGTTCCCGCTCAGTCAACTCCGGTCAGCTGCGGGTCATACTCAGTCAACGCGAGCACGGTAAACCTTTAGCGACGCTATATTTTTATTATTGACGTTTATATTAACTTACTATTTTACTCGTAAAACATTAAATTATTCGGACTTGTAAACTAATCGAGTTTATATAACTTGTATAAATTTGTATATTTTTCGTTGATAAAAATTGTTGTTGAGTTTTGGAATTATATGGATCGTCCGAAAACAGAGGAAACTCTGCCCGTTTTTCGTTTAAAAAATCCGTAAAGCGAAACGTGTTCAATCATAAAACGAAACCTATCGAGATTCAAGTATTTTTATGAAATAAATACAAATGTATATTTAATTTTTGAAGACGTTCATAACAGATTCAAATTTCTAAAATTTGTTACCACACTTAAAACTTTACACAATTACATTTTCAAACTTTTAACTTAAACACAATTCCAATAATTCAGTTACTTTCATAACTTCACTTCACTTCATGTCAATTTAATTTTTGGATATAAAATAACAATGGCAAATAACACTTTAAAGTTACAAATAAATAGATGAACTCCTTATTTATTTAATAATCTAAACATATCATTTTATTTTCACCATAGATAATTTCTAAAATTGATTCCTTTTTAACATTCATGTAAAACTAAACTTAATTTTATTGTAAATGTATCAAATATTTATACCCTTTCGTTGCTCATGTATGGTGACTTCAACATTCCATCATTCAATCATTCCACTCTTCATAGGACTACAAAGGAAAGCTTTGCAAATGTGAGCATACTCGACCCTTTTTTACGCTTTAAAGCATTTTTGGGTGCAACATGTATACAAATCCACTTTACGCAATCGATTATAATTAAATACTCAAACCATCGAACACGTTCATTGTTATGCTTTGGTTGTTTATGCTTGTGAGTTCCAACTTGTAATTCATGATATTGTTATGCTTAGGTTGTTATGCATGCTAGTTAAGGACTTTAATTATATACTATTTGCTATGCGTAAGTTGTTTATGTATGCTCGTTCAACTTGAATATAGAATGCCATGTGGAATTGAGACAAACTTTTATACTTATAATTATATTCAAGCTTGTATGCTCGCCAGTGCTTTTGTACTGATCCATGCTTTTAATACATGTTGCAGGATTGTGACAGATGAATCCAGTAGGATTGCCTAGAAACGCATTTAAACTTTGTTGCTCGTTGTATTGTAATCTACTTTCAATCCTGTTGTATTCTGGTTCCAATACTTGTAATAATTCATTATTAATGAAATGAATTATAATTATTTGAATACTTATTGTGCATTATTTATTTTAAATTTGTTATGTTCTAGATCAAACCATGTAAAATGTAAACATTAAATACTTGACACACATAAGCGTTATGAAGTCTCGAGCAATCTACACACTTCGTCTCATCCTGATGTTTCCGCCATCGGTTGGGGTGTGACAGATTGGTATCAGAGCCATAACTATAGGGAATTAGGTAGAATTGTCATGTTCGACCTAGTCTATAGTCTAAGTACCAAAATTCGACCATTCCTGATTCTTGCTTAATATGTAATTCTTCCTATTTGCTTCTACCTCTTCTTTTGTCTAAATATGCAATGTGTCTTTCCTAAAACATTTCACACAATACATACTTGAAGATACTCATATCCCACAATCGAAACGACTCACTAGAATAGGGGTGATTCCCGCCTTTGGTGACGAATTTCAATCCACCTTACATGTTATTTTGCACGAAATTCCACCATCAAGTCAGGAGTGATATCCGTATCTTGATGGGAATTTCCATTTCATACTCTAGTGGTTCCTTATTGACGAGTCAAGTTTTATCTTGTTTCGTTCAATAAACCACATTTTGGGGACGAAATTGTCAAGCTAGGATTAATATCCACACCTTGGTGACTGGTCCCGCCCTACGATTTTCAATCTCGCCAAAGTTTCGTATTTTCAATCAAATTAGGGACATGTACTAACTGGAAGGGTAAAGTACCGTTAATCGCCTGGCGACGAGAGTATTATACCTAATAGGCCAAAGCATGTCTCCCTAATTCGGAAGGACTTGCGACTAACTTTGGAATAGTCAAAGTTTCTAAACCCGAAGCACTCCAATACTTATCAAGCCTCTCTTTTATATTAATGCGATTTAATACTTGTTACCTAATCATCGTTTTTACACAATAAATTAATACACACATACTAATACGTTATACTTGATTCGGGATTACTAGACATTCTTTATGTGATAAACTGGTCATTAACTTCGGATAAAGCCACACCTTGACATATGTAGTGCTTGTGAAGCACTATAGGAGTAGCGCACAGCCGCATGGATTGTGGTAATGTCAAGACATTTATTCATACATTACGGATCTTTTCATAGCAACGAAATGATGACATGTGCTATGATTAGATGACGCTTTATACATTACGGATCTTTTCATAGCAACGAAATGATGACACATGCTATGATTAGATGACGCTTTATACATTACGGATCTTTTCATGGCAATGAAATAATGACATGTACCATGATTAGATGACGCTTGCGTTAAACGTTGGGTTGACATTTTGTCATTAACTTTGATCAAGCCGCACCTTAACATATATAGCGCTTGTGTAGCGCTATAGGAGTAACGCCCGCCGCATGGACTTGCGGTCATGTTAAGTCATTCATACATACATACATACTTGCGGACACGATGGTTTGACCAGTGAGATCACATGCCAGTAATGCGTTAATCTAGTTAACTAAAATATCTCATGTGGACTATTCAAAGAATTTAATCTATTTCTCGATTGTACCCAAACGATAATCGAAATACCAGCGATTCTAAAGTCTTCCTCTTGAATAAATTTCGGGACGAAATTTCCTAAAGTAGGGGAGACTGTAACGCCTCGAATCTTCGTATTTCTGTTTTAGACGCTTCGTATTCGTATACTATTTTCGAGGCGTTACCCATAATAAAAGTCGTATTCTATACCTAATTGATATTCACGCAATAAATCGTTCAAATACGTATTTAAACATAAACCGATACCTTTCGGTTTGCAATTACGCGCATAACATACATTAACACATTAATACTAACTTAAATTGGCTCTTGGTAGGCCTAGGAACGTATATCCAGTTTTAAAAACGACAACCTACATGTTTGCCGCATTATTTAACGAAACTACGAACGTACGCGACAATTATCAATATCGACGTCATTTTACTCGTTTTGAACCTAAAACTATATTTTTACGACACGTTACGGCGTTCGGGTGTGAAAACAGGTCTTGAAAATGTTACCGGGCCGCTCTAAAACGCGAGAAGCAAGTTAACGGGCCTTGGGCCCAAACCTAACAAACCCTAGCTATATAAACTAACTAAACATACACACACTCACACCACTCACAAACACACATTGATCCCTCTGCCTCTCTCCCGATCTCGCTCACTTCCGGCCACCGGAGTGAATTCCGGCGACGTTTTGACGTTGACTTCCGGCCACACATGACCACTACATCACGACCACCCTCTCCCTCCCTCTTTCACACAACTCCCACACGACTCCTCCTCCCTTGACGGACAACCGACCACCACGACCACCAACCTGTGATGGCGTGCGGCGGTGCTACACAGAGAGACGAGAAGGAGAGAGAGAGCGACGGAGGTTGGGAGCGGCGCCGCCGCTCTCGGCGGCGGCACTGTGTTGTTCCGGTGACATCAGGTACTGTTCTGACTCGGGTTTCCACTCAGGTTATAATACGGTTCGTATTGGGTATTGTTGTTTAGTTTTGGGGTTTCGGTTCAGCCAGTTATGAGTTGGTACGAGTCAGTGGGTGATGCGGGTCAGAATTCAGGTTATGTTTGGTTCCATTCAACGGGTTCAAGGTTTGGGTCACGGCTTCGGTTCCAGAAGTGATTTAGGTTCAGTCAGCTCGGGTCAGACCCGGTCAACTGGTCAGTCACGGTCAAAGTAGGTCAACGGACAGATTCGAGTCATGTCGGTTCCCGCTCAGTCAAATCCGATCAGCTGAGGTCATACTCAGTCAACGCGAGCACGGTAAACCTTTAGCGACGTTATATTTTTATTACTGACGTTTATATTAACTTACTATTTTACTCATAAAACATTAAATTATTCAGACTTGTAAACTAATCGAGCTTATATAACTTGTATAAATTTGTATCTTTTTCGTTGATAAAAATTGTTGTTGAGTTTTGGAATTATATCGACAACTTGTGTTGTCGGGATCGTCCGAAAACAGAGGAAACTCTGCCTGTTTTTCGTATAAAAAAATCCGTAAAGCGAAACGTGTTCAATCATAAAACGAAACCTATCGAGATTCAAGTATTTTTATGAAGTAAATACAAATGTATATTTAAATTTTGAAGACGTTCATAACAGATTCAAATTTCTAAAATTTGTTACCACACTTAAAACTTTACACAATTACATTTTCAAACTTTTAACTCAAACACAATTCCAATAATTTCAGTTACTTTCATAACTTCACTTCACTTCATGTCAATTTAATTTTTGGATATAAAATAACAATGGCAAATAACACTTTAAAGTTACGAATAAATAGATGAACTCCTTATTTATTTAATAATCTAAACATATGATTTTATTTTCACCATAGATAATTTCTAAAATTGATTCCTTTTTAACATTCATGTAAAACTAAACTTAATTTTATTGTAAATGTATCAAATATTTATACCCTTTCGTTGCTCATGTATGGTGACCTCAACATTCCATCATCCAATCCTTCCACTCTTCATAGGACTACAAAGGAAAGCTTTGCAAATGTGAACATACTCGACCCTTTTTACGCTTTAAAGCATTTTTGGGTGCAACATGTATACAAATCCAATTTACGCAATCGATTATAATTAAATACTCAAACCATCGAACACGTTCATTGTTATGCTTTGGTTGTTTATGCTTGTGAGTTCCAACTTGTAATTCATGATATTGTTATGCTTAGGTTGTTATGCATGCTAGTTAAGGACTTTAATTATATACTATTTGCTATGCGTAAGTTGTTTATGTATGCTCGTTCAACTTGAATATAGAATGCCATGTGGAATTGAGACAAACTTTTATACTTATAATTATATTCAAACTTGTATGCTCGCCAGTGCTTTTGTACTGATCCATGCTTTTAATACATGTTGCTGGATTGTGACAGATGAATCCAGTAGGATTGCCTAGAAACGCATTTAAACTTTGTTGCTCGTTGTATTGTAATCTACTTTCAATCCTGTTGTATTCTGGTTCCAATACTTGTAATAATTCATTATTAATGAAATGAATTATAATTATTTGAATACTTATTGTGCATTATTTATTTTAAATTTGTTATGTTCTAGATCAAACCATGTAAAATGTAAACATTAAATACTTGACACACATAAGCGTTATGAAGTCTCGAGCAATCTACACACTTCTCTCATCCCGATGTTTCCGCCATCGGTTGGGGTGTGACATTGTAATTTTAAAGAATAATTTATTTGTATAATGTATTCCATTTGTTTATTGCTAAATCAATGTATTATATTGATTAATTTGTAATACGAAAATACGGTAAAATATTCAAAAATGCGCTAAAAACGGCCAAATACGTTAAAGTACAATTAAATACGCTAAAATATGCTAAAATACGCTAACATGCGCTAAAATACGCTAAAAATACGCTAAAATATGTCAAAGTACAATTAAATACGCTAAAATACCTTAAAATACCCTAGGATACAAGAAAATATGTTAAAATACCTTAAAATACGATATAATGCTCTAAAGTACGCTAAAATGTTCGAAAATACGGTAAAATACGCTAAATTACGCTAAAATGAGCTAAAATATCTTAAAATACCCTACGATACAAGAAAATATGTTAAAATACCTTAAAATACGATATAATGCTCTAAAGTACGCTAAAATGTTCAAAAATACGGTAAAATACGTCAAAGTATAATTAAATACGCTAAAATGCGCTAAAATACCTTAAAATACCCTAAGATACAAGAAAATATGTTAAAATACCTTAAAATACGATATAATGCTCTAAAGTACGCTAAAATGTTCGAAAATACGGTAAAATACGTAAAAGTACAATTAAATACGCTAAAATATGCTAAAATACGCTAAAATGCGCTAAAAACCTTAAAATACCCTAAGATACAAGAAAATATGTTAAGATGCCTTAAAATACAATATAATGCTCTAAAGTACGCTAAAATGTTCGAAAATACGGTAAAATACGTCAACGTACAATTAAATGCGCTAAAATACCTTAAAATACCCTAAGATACATGAAAATATGTTAAAATACCTTAAAATATGCTATAATGCTCTAAAATACGCAAAATACGCGACTAAATAATATTTCCACGAGCGTATACATATAACACGACACTCTGGAGTACAAGTGGACTTCAAACAAAACAACACGTAATCGTCAAATACGATATTCGCACGCAACCGAACGTCACCGAAATGACGTATGTTGAAGTCATACGTCATAAAACGACAAAATATGTGAAAGTTCGTCAAAAAACGACTCGTATACGCGTCGAACCGAGGAAAACACGAAAAACCAAATTTTCAAAATATGGCATATACGATCGTATAGGCCAAAGTTGTATCGTATTACAACTAAACACGCATCGTATAGATCTATACAATGCGTATTATCCCCTGGATTTATTTAAAAACAGGGGTATACTGGTAATTTACTACCCATCGTATAGATCTATACGATTCGTATAGAATGAAAAAAACGATATAACCCCTTAAAACACAGGGGGTTGATACGATCCAAAAACAAACAAAACTCAAAATACACCCAAACACACACACATACGGTGGTATACATACGGTCTTCATACGGTCGATATTTCAAGATCGAAGACTAGTACGGTATTCATCTCCAAACCCTCATCATTTGAATGTTTTCAATTTTGTATTTTAGCCGTAGGTTTGGTGTGATTTTTGGGTTAAAAACTGGGGTTTTTTAGGGTTTTTTCATGAACTTTTTAATCGATACAATACGTATCGACCTATACGATACGTATCGATTCAAAATTTCAATTTTTTTTAAGAACTTTTGAATCGATACGATACGTATGGGCCTATACGACACGTATCGATTCATAATTTCAGGGTTTTATTCAAGAACTTATGAACTGATACGATACGTATCAGCCTATATGCATTGTATCAGTTCATTATTTCACTGTTTTTCAAGAACATTTGAACTGTCCGTATCGCGCGTAGGTCGGTAACGAGCGTCGAAACCTAAGACGTCGTAGATAGATAATAGTTATAATATACCGTTCGGGTCGTCCGTAACGCGATTAGGTCCATTTCGAGCGTCGAAACCTAATACGTCGTAACTATATTGTTTTTTTTTATTTTTCAGTCGAAACGTCCGTATCGCTCGTAGGTCCGTAACGAGCCTCAAAACCTTATACGTCGTAGATAGATAATACTTATAATATACCGTTCGGGTCGTCCGTAACGCGATTAGGTCCATTTCGAGCGTCGAAACCTAATACGTCGTAAATATATATTTTTTTTAATTTTTAGTCGAAACGTCCGTATCGCGCGTAGGTCCATAACGAGCCTCGAAACCTAATACATCGTAGATAGATAATACTTATAATATACCGTTCGGGTCGTCCGTAACGCGATTAGGTCCATTTCGAGCGTCGAAACCTAATACGTCGTAAATATATTGTTTTTTTTTATTTTTTCGTCGAAACGTCCGTATCGCGCGTAGGTCTGTAACGAGCGTCGAAACCTAAGACGTCGTAAATAGATAATAGTTATAATATACCGTTCGGGTCGTCCGTAATGCGATTAGGTCCATTTCGAGAGTCGAAACCTAATACGTCGTAAATATATTGTTTTTTTTATTTTTTAGTCGAAACGTCCGTATCGCGCGTAGGTCCGTAACGAGCCTCGAAACCTAATACGTCGTAGATAGATAATACTTATAATATACCGTTCGGGTCGTCCGTAACGCGATTAGGTCCATTTCAAGCGTCGAAATCTAATACATCGTAAATATATTGTTTTTTTATTTTTTACTCGAAACGTCCGTATCGCGCGTAGGTCCGTAACGAGCCTCGAAACCTAATATGTCGTAGATAGATAACACTTATAATATACCGTTCGGGTCGTCCGTAATGCGATTAGGTCCATTTCGAGCGTCGAAACCTAATACGTCGTAAATATATTGTTTTTTTTTATTTTTTAGTCGAAACGTCCGTATCGCGCATAGGTCCGTAACGAGCGTCGAAACCTAATACGTCGTAGACAGATAATAGTTATAATATATAGTCGGGGTCATCCGGGGAGGTGGCAGTGTTATGTTTTTTTTTAAATTAAATAAAAATTGTAATATTTTGAAAAATGGATTAAAATTGTTTAATCATGCAGATATGGAAGTCGCTATGGGTAGAGGGAGAGGCCGGGGAGGTGGCGGTCGAGGTGGCGGTGGCGGTCGAGGTGGCGGTGGCGGTCGAGGTGGCGGTCGACGTGGACGTGGCCGCGCACATGGAACGGCGGGGGCGTTGATCGCGATGGCGATGCCTGGTGGGCGTGGACATGGACGCGGCCGTGGCGCTGGACATGGGCGCGGGCGTGGCGCTGACCCTGGACAGGATCCCCTATTAGAGAATGATTATCTGAGGTTCGAGGAGGGGAGCGAGGCTTATCACAGATGTGAAAAGTTTTGTCGTATGGAGATAGGCGGCCATTGTGCCCTCGATTGGGGAGCTCTAGAAGAGGTCGCGGAGGCGGCGAGAGCCCGAGAGTTCATCGGACACGATACTCCATGGTCGAGGTATACTATTTGTTACTGTTTTTTCTTTGTTTTGTATACGAAATGCATACTAACCACACTGTGTGACAGGTTGTTCGTTATTGCATACACGCCGTCTTACAAGGTCATGGCGTGCGAGTTTTTGTCGAGTTTCGACTACGCTCCCAGGCTTGCAGACCGTCCGGATGAGGATGACGACGAGGACGACCTGTGGATAGAGGTCAGCTTTCGTCTAGCGGGGCAGTGGCATTTGATGTCACTCAGACAGTTTGCCGAGCACTCCGGCCTTTACAGGGTAGAGGAGTTAGACACCCCATCTACACCGACGGCATATGGATAGCCCCCCGTACGACTCTGATGAGGTTCTTGCAGGTGATCACCAAGCGTCGCTTTGGCACGACGTCGAAGCAGAGGGCTTCCTATACCACCGATCCCCTCTACCGCTACCTGCACAAGCTAATTACCACATTTATAGCACCACGCGAGAAGAGTCGTGAGTGGTGCACTTAGGGGGATCTCTTTTACCTGTACTGCCTTATATGGGGGGAGAGGTGCGCCCTCCATCGCTGCCTAGCCCAGTGGTTCGCGACGGCGTTCCACAGGCAGGACATGTCTGTGCTATACGGGGGGGGGGGGGGGGGGGGGGGGCGTACATCACACGTATCGCCGTCTCCTTGGGTCTTGTTCCCCAGCAGGACCAGTTGTTCTCGGATGGGGGCGTGGTGGAGTCGAGCTTGTTGACCCGTGCTACCCTGATCGGCATGCAAATGACGCGTGACTTCTCGGGGCTCGGTCTGCGATTTATAGGAGGGAATGGGCAGGTCTTTGCCCCCGTCGCTCTCCCAGACGTGCTACCGGAGTTGCTTCCGGAGCCGGCACATGGTGAGGGTCGATGGTCACCACGTTGAGCCACCACCATCTCCCTCCGCCGCCTCCATTTCCGTTAGGTGCTCCGACACAGCAGGCGCAGCCACATGGGGTACCTCAGTACCCCCAGCACGTATTCAACGACGAGCTCGATCCATCTGTGGCACGTGCGTTGGCTGAGTTGGAGGACCGGATGCAGGCGCGGATGGGGGCCGCTCACGGCCGTATGGAGCGTCTTCTCATTGAGGCGATCCAGGCATTCCGGGTTTGGTGAGCAGTCCAGTTCAGATCAGGGGGCGGGGACCTCAGGCACTGCGGGGGCGGGGCCCCCAGGCGCCACTCAGGATCCATAGCTTTAGGATCGTTGTACTTTTGTTGTATTTTGATGGTTTATGTATTTTGAACAATTTCCTGTGTATGTACAAACTTATTATGTAATTAAATTTGCAGTTTCATTTTATTTGTATTTGTGATTGTTTATTTTAACTGTTTAGATTGGTATGCTTGGTTACGTACAATCGATAATACGATATTACGTTAAAAATGTTATACGGTACGATATAAAAATAATACGATACTTAATGATATAAAAATAATAAAGAATTTAAAACTTATTAAAATAAAAATAACTAATAATAAACACTAATAACAAACCCAAAACATCAAAATCTCAACACAACACACAAAAAATAAACTTCAAAAATTCAGGGTGCCAATACGCATCGTATAGGCCTATACGATGCGTATGATGCCAACCGCCAGACAACACCTGCACCTGTCAGGCTGCAATGTTTTTTAACTTTTTCAATACGTATCGTATAGCGCTATACGATGCGTATTGTAGATCCAGGGTGTGCAAATAGATAATGAGGTGTGGGAATAGAATTCCCCTAATTCTAAATTAAGTCTATCAAGAGTATTATGGAAGTATTGTCAAAATGGATATCCGTTTATATTTATAAACTTCATTTGAGTCCCGATACGTTTTCATTAGCGTTTCACTATAATGTATAAATATATTTTAATGAAAATCAGACAGAGTTCTCTCTGGTTTTGGACGTTCCCGACAACACAAGTTGTCGACAAAATTTCCAAAAATCAACAACAATAAATGTATATCTTTTTGTAAGGTTATCAAATACAAACAAAATAAAAAAATTATGATACGAGAGTTTGAGTTCAGTTTTACGCTAAATAATGAAATATATATCTATACTATATTATAAAGCATTTCAGAAGGATACCAACCAAATTTAAGTAATTACAATGTTTTATGCTTATGGTACAATAAGTTAATGAAGTTACTAAGTGGGTAAAATGGTCTATTTGCATGCATAATTAAAAAAACAAAGAATTAATTTTTTTTTATTTAAAAAAAAAAAAACCAAAGAATTAATTAAATGAAAATTTAACATGTTTTTTTTTTTTTGAACGGCAAATTTGGATCACTGACGGACCGCTGGAGTATCATCGTGCCACCAGCGGAACCACCCGATCATATCCATCTCCACTAGGCATAAGGCCTATACACCAATTTAGGAGGAAACCCAATAAATATGGGAAAAACCCCCTTGTGAGAATCGAACCCAGGACCTACTGGTCCAAAGTCTTATCTCACCCCAGATACCACTAGGCTATAAAGCCATGGGTAATTAATCAATATGATGCATTTAACATGTAATCTGAAAATTAATCAATATGATGCATTTAATCTGAGTGTTAATAGGGCCATCAATGACTTAAAAGCCGATTCTTCAACTCCACCGATGAGTTCTTCAAATTTATAACCTATGGCCAATTAATGAAAATTATTTGTTTCATTGTTAAAACTTATTGGCATCATTGATTCATTACTCGGGAAGATCATATATAACATCTCCTTCTTCCATTGAAATCTCCTCAACCTCTTCTTCGTGTCTCAAACTATTCGGAAACCGCATCAAACTACCGATCGCCACTAGATAAACTTGACAACCGATGTCGCCCATAACGGTGTTCATCTCTACTCACCGCAACAACGAAGTGTTTGCAAGTGAAGAAACTGGTGAATATCAACAAAATCATTCAATGGCAAACCCTACAAACATTGCTCAAATCCCACATGGTGCTACAGCCTCTACTTCCATCACTTCACATGTTTATGTTGCACAGTCGCGCGCTTACGCATCTCCAGTGTTCGATCAGATCGTTCCACAAAATCGCTCCATGTGGACCGCTACAAGCAGTTTTCGATATCATGACGTTCCCTCAAATTCTACTTCAGCCGAATCGCTTGTTGATGCTGCACTACCATTTGGTTATACAACTCCAGTGACTTCAGAAGATGTTGCTATGGATGATTTCAATACAACACAGTCAGTTGTTGACAAGGCCGACATGTTGGTGATTGATGATTGGATTTCTTTTGATGATTTCATGAAAACATACTGAGATATAGTTAATGTAACTTTTGAGTTCTGTTGTTTTCTTTAGTGTGGGGTTAGAAACACACAAACAAATGTAAGATATCGTTAGAGCTCAACAAAATTTTGTTGACTTTGTGAGCTGTTATGGAAAAATGAAAAATAATTAAAGTTCTAGCTACTAAGATACAGACAATTAAAATATAAGAATGTTCCCACTTTTCGATATCTTATATATCTAGCGAGATATTAGAAGTTTCACTTAGTTTAGTATAACTTTTTGGTAGTGTATGTAGATATTTGGAGATGTGGTAAAATCTTTTGCTGGTTTGAGGATGGATGTGATATACACCCAAAACAATAATTAAAAGTGGGTGTAATATGAAAATTAATCAGTATGATGCATTTAATCGGAATGTTAATAGGGCCATCAATGACTTAAAAGCCGATTCTTTTAATCTATTAAAGAATACATTTACTCATAAAGGATCCTTTTTTTTTCTTAACCCTTCAACTCCACCGATGAGTTCTTCAAATTCATAACCTATGGCCAATTAATGAAAATTATTTGTTTCATTGTGAAAACTTATTGCCATCATTGATTCATTACTCGGGAAGATCATATATATCATCTTGTTCATCTCCTTCTTCAATTCCATTGAAATCTCCTCAACCTCTTCTTCGTGTCTCAAACTATTCGGAAACCGCATCAAACTACCGATCACCACTAGATAAAGTGTGAATTGAGTTGATGGTTTCAATTTATATAAACAAAACTGACATAACTTAAACTAATCAACTTATTTTGACTTACATTAATGAATTATTTTGAAGATCCTTTCGTGTAACTTAAATTAGACAATATAACACATTATTATCTTTTAATTTATATATACAAAACTGATATATACAAAAATAAATAGGAATTTTCTTCTACCAATTTATGAAAAAATTAAATTAAAATATTAATTATTTGGTAACGGTAGTGAGGATTATAAAGAAATATTATTTCCATCAATAATAATATAATGCAATATAGTTGATATATATGCAAAACATTTACATATTCATTAATTTTAAAATTTACATGCATATCATAAAAGATTAGTATATAAGACCTTGTTAAATGTTATTGTGAAAGTAAAAGATTAGTATATAAGACCTTGTTAAATGTTATTGTGAAAGTAAGTTGGTTTCTTCATGTCACGCAATGCATAAGTTCTCCCCCTTTCTCATTTTATTGTCTTTGATTGTTTCTTTAACACATGGCTGTTTTTTTACTGTACCATGGAGTGTTTATGTTCTGAGTAATATTCCAGGTGATATTGTTGCTCATATCAAATCAGGAGACGATAATCTTGGTAATCACACAATCCCATTCAAAGGGAGCTATAATTGGTCATTCTGTTCCAGGGGTGATGATCGCACTCTTTTCTATGGACACTTTTGGTGGGGTTCAAAATTTCAATCTTTGGATTTCTTTAATAAGGAGCTTGAAAAACATTATCAGGTTTTAGGTGGAGGAGGTATGGAGTATGTAAATATTTCTTTCCCTAAAGGTGATCACTTTTGAGACGATCAATCTTGGATACGTGGACTAGAAGCAATTTTGTTTAGGTTTTGCTGCAAATATTAAATTTCTTGACTTACAAAAATGCCGCTTTGTTGTTGACGATATTGTAATGAATTATCAAAAGTGTAATATCCTATAATTTAAAATCTTATATTTGATTAGATAAATTAAACCTTAAACATATCTATTTATGTATTATCACAGTATTTTATTTATGAAAACGGTGATAAAAATTCGTAACTTTACAAGGAGCAATTTGCACTCGTTTGGAATAGCTCTTGATCAGGTAAAGAATGAAAGGCGGTTCATGTTTGGAAGTATCTTAATTGCAAGTTTTGGTTTTGATTATGGTTAAAGCTCAAAACCGAACTAAACTGAATAACAAGTTGTGCACACCCTAAATAATGATAATCTTGCATCACATATCACACTCAAAAAGTTTGGGCTTTTCGGCATCTCCACAATGTGCTCTGCCCATTTAAACTCCAATTCGACCAAACAATAATCGAGTACTCATTCCCACATCGCAAACAACCATGAGCAATGCAGCCTCGTTCAGCGATCTGTTCTGCTCAACCTTTTTGGCGCTTAAAGATGTTTCAGAATTAGGATTTTTTTTTTCAGGAAATAAAAATATAACTTTTTGTGTAGGATCCTAACACGTGCGAAAGTAATAACACACATTTTGTGTATGATTTATAAAACTAGAGCCCCAATTCAACTTATTTTTTACTACACTTGAGCCGCCCATGCTTAGAAGGTTCTTTGAAAAGAGTTGATTAACCCAAACACTTCATCTTTTACTCATTTAGATCGATGCCTCATTCTTTCAGGATTCAAGGTACATTTCACAACAAAACGTTTTTAGTACCATCATTATAGCATGCTAAGACGATTAAATGGCTGGATTGTAATAAAACATTAAATCTACAACTAATTGTAATAAATAAGGCTCTTCAATTACCACATAAAGCAATAGACAGGTCTAAGTTAACACGACACTTGTTTGACGAGCCATCATTTACACTAGGCGTCGAGTACACCTCACTAATGTCACTCGTTGATGAATCGTTACTACTCTTTTGTGTCAAAGGATTGGGCAATGAAAGCGTCAATAGTAATCTGTCTTCATCTTGAATGCTTGTTAAGCTCTCCAATTTTTGTCTCTTAAACGGTCCACAAGTTTCATCACCTTCTCCTAAAATCTGTGTAAACCCGATACAATTTTCAATACCTTAAATATACTAATAAGAAAAAAGGAGAAACTATGTTGTTTAAATAGTAATGTATGAGTAGAGGTGAGCATAGGCTGGACCGGTTCAGTTATTGATTGAAGCCGAACCTATACCTGATATTTCAGTTCATAGATTTTCACATGGTTGTAAAAATCCTGACTAGGCGTCGATTAATCACAATTAACCCCGATTAATTTCAATTACTTCCAATTAATCCCCGATTAATCGTTAGTCCCCACTTCACCGCCCAACTACCGATTACTACACCACTGGATTTTCATAATTGAACGGTTTAAGGGAAAAATTTACTATTATTTATTTATTTTTAGTTATAGTGGAAGCCAGATCGTTAACCTTGCTAAAGCTCATGGACCTAAGTTAATTTAAGCTAATTTCTAATAATAAGTTCAATCAAAATCTGGGTAAGAAAACAATAAATTCAAAGGAGGCAAGTTGTATTATCTATACAAAGTTAAATATAAATATATATTTGACATAAATACAAAAAAAAATAAAAAATAAAGATTGAGCTTTATAAAAGGTTCGGTTCAGCCCTATTGATTTTACACATAACATATAACCATAACTAGACCACAAACCTCGGTTATCAAAAACATCACAAGGGGTTTCTCAGTTAATTCGGTGACTTCTATTGTATTTATTTAAGTTTTTTAATTATTTGGTTTTTCTACTAATCCTATGTAAGTAGGGCGGGAGGGGGCGGCCGACCCCCTGAACTTTTCGCTCAGTAGTGGAGAGTATGTAGTTTTCGTACATAAATTTTTGGGTATATACGTTTTCAACCCCCGGTTTTATAGAAAATTTTAGGTCAGGTGACTTCCGCCCTCTCGGTCGGAAATCTCAAGCTTTGCCATTGAGGGTAACGAAAAACTAAAAAAGTCTTAGTGACTTCGTAATTTGGATTTTTGTTAAAAGAATAGTTTTTATGAGAAAACTATTCAATGAATACAAAAGAGACAGCAAAATTCAATGAATGCCTAATTTCCTACCAAACCCCTTAAAACCTTTGAAAAGTGTGTACCCACAACATATTTTCAACACCAAACAAAACCAACCTTACCTAGAATAACATTCTTGAGACTATGTAACACATAAATGCACAGATATGATAGATCATAGATAATAGGTGCATATAAGATTCGTAGATATTGTATATAGGTTTTCACAAAACAATGTACAAAGTACAAAAGGCATCAATGCCCAAGCAAGCAAACAGGTTTTAGAGCAACCGGCATATTCTCTGCTTTTGAAAGCTACACATGCATGCAAAAAAATCATCCCCACTTTGTTTACTACAGTTTAAAAACTGCTATAAATATATCTACTTCATATTAAATTTAACCTAACACTATTTGTCACATTAAATTTCGCAATTCTTTTAATTAATAAGTAAATAACAAAACTCAATTAATAAAATTGTATTATTTTTTTTTAATGGCTAAACTTGCACACCATAAAGATTGAAACCTGGTCTCCTACCAGTGGCGGACCAGAAATTATTTGCTAGGGGTGCGGATGAGACGTTCAACCATATTTTCAAAGGGTGTGGTCGGGTTTTTTGCCTAAGATATATATTAATTTTTTTTTTCAAAGGGCCGTCCACCCACGACTATGGTTAGGTCCGCCACTGTCTCCTACTACCCTAAGCTCTATCTAATGAGGAAAATAAATTGAGAAATCCATCAACCAAGAGTCTGAGTTTTATTATTTACATCTTTTTTTTTATATTAAGCTTTAAATACTAAAAATTATTTATACAAAACACAATTAACTAATGTTTCTCAAGGTCACGTTTATTGTAAAACCAATTTTAAGTTCACAATTTTGATAACCGCAATAAATACTTGTTACAATGTTTATTGTTGAAATGATGTATAGTGGAAAGAAAATATGTCGGTTAAGACCTAGAAGGTTATATAACGGTCTTATGCATGTATGTAAAATGTTTGTGATTCTGAAAGTTATAATTCTATGTTGACGTACATGTTATTCTACCATGTGATCGTTACAGCTTGCATTCATTGTGTAAAATCTGAATTAGTTTGCCCACAAATCACCATCCTTATGTACTAACTATAAATTACAAAATGACTGAGATACCCCTAATGGTCAACAATCCAGCTATGTCAAAAAGAATATAATATGAACACTCATGTTTTCTACTTTGCATGTATGTCCATATATATATATAGGGTAGGGTTCATGCGAGAACCACTTTTATTGCGAGAACTGTGAAAGCCAATGTGAACACAAATTAAATAATACCTAAAAAAATCTAAAAAAACATACATTTTTTTATATTTTTTAAAGAAAATCGCTATATTTCGTTACAAAAAAAAAAAAAAACTTTTTTTTTCAAGTAACAATTATCGATGTACATGTGCATATGTATCACTTCTTGTACAAATTCCGTAATATATTACCAGTAGTAGACAAATGCACTTTTATTTACACTACCATCTGAGATACACTACTTTTTACATTAGCAATATTAAAAATGCACATGTGCATCATTATGTATAACCATGATATAACGTGTTTTTGTACAAAAAGTTTGTGATTTTAGATGATGAAGTAGGCCCATATACATGTTTTTGGTTAGTTATATCTAGTGGTTGATGGTTTAATTATATTTGTCACTTTATGATGTAATATGTTTGGATGGTATAAAGGTTGTTGATGTACATGTAATAAAGTGAAATATTGGTAATGGTATTGTATTATGGATGATATGAGATAATGGTATTGTATTACGGATGGTAAGAGGTAATGGTAGTGTATTATGGATGGTATGATAGATGAACGAGAAAGTGTATTCAAAGTAGTATACCAAACACGTTATAACATGTTCATACATATAGATGCACAAGTGTATACACAAGTCTAAATCATTAGCCAGGATTTGATGATGAAAATACACTAGTGTATTTAGCGATTTTATGATATAAAATAATTGTCAGGATTTGTTTACTCATTTCACAAATACACGAGTGGGGGGGGGGGGGGGGGGGGGTTGTTTGTGTACCTTTAGTAAATTTGATTCTGGATGAACAGCATGTACATGGGTAAAAGAAGGTTGCAAGAGAAAATGTTGGAAAGAATGAGGAGGCTGATGCCATGTGAGATTCCCTACAACTCCATTTTCCCACCATTCATGCTTACCATCTCTTGTCTCCATTCTCCCTCTAGAAACACATGAAAAATCCAAATATATTAAATACAAATCCAACATGCAATTTTGAAATATCAACTTTCTTTAGTATAAGCAACACACTAAACGTTACCATTCTGGTTATCTCAAAGGGTCCAAGACAAAAACACTAATGTAACTTTATGGCAATGATAATATGAAAGTCTATGTTAAAATGATCATACAAAGTTACACATTAATAATAACAAATGATGGATGAACCTTTTAGAAGGGAGGGTGAAAAAGGAGTGGGGATATGAATCTTGAAAGATGGGCTTCAACAAATGCTCATGATCAAGAGATTGTCTTCTTCGTGATCCAATGGAACTGGGATCTTCAACATCTGATATATGTGTTCATAAATCATGATCATTATTAGTTACCAATTTGCCATAATTGAGACGAATTAGTGTCCCCGCACTAGGGAATAAACAGAAAGAAACAAAAAGATGGTTTATAGTTAAAAAGGCATGAAGCTCTCTCTATATATAGAAAAAGTAAGAATATGTGAGTGTGTTTTGACTCATATTATATGAACTTTAACTTGAAAACACTAAGTTTAACATGAGAGTTTGTTTAATGAAACCATACAACACTGTTAGAGGAATGTTTGGAGGCTTTCAAAGAGTTTGAACCATTGTTAGAAGGGGGACAAGGTTGATTTGTTTCAATGTTTACTTCTCTATTTAGAATTTTAGATCAAAGGAACCACATTTTTGCAAGTGAAAGTAATCTTTTTAAACCACTTTGAAATAAATGAACTTTTTTTGTGCATAATTGGTCTTAAAATATTAAAATTTAATAATTAGGATTAGGGTTTATGCAGAAGATATTACAAGAAAAGTATATATACCTTGTTTATTTCCATCACTCTTCATGCTTCTATACATCTGTTAAAAGGTTCCAATAATACAAGAATATTTAGTTCAAACAAAAAAAGATAGTTTTTTTTTTTCAAATAAAAAGTAAAAAAGAAAATAAACAAATAAAGCAGAAATTATGAAAAATAGAACCTGAAGATGACTTTTGACATGGGAAATGGTGAGTCCCCTTACATCCATCATCTGAAGAACAAGCTTTGGAGTAGCTTCTGCACACGTTCATACATAGATACATCATCATCATAACTATCATGATCAAGAACTTAATCAGAAAACAATTAACTTACAAGAAAATTAGTTAAGAAAACTTACTCTCATGACCCCCAAGTTTTTCAATTGCATGAACAAAAGAGTGATGAAGCTCAGGAGTCCATCTTAGTCTTGGAACCTTTGATCTTATGTATTGCCTTACTGCTCCATTCCTCGCACAACTTCCCATCTTGATCTCTTGTTTAAAACCAAAAGGGTATCTTATAAATTACTTCTTTTTATAGGTTTTCAACACATGGGTATTATTTAAAATCTTCAAGAACCATTCAAAACTCTTGCTTTTCCTCCTTTGCAATCACGTTGAAATTGTCTACTCCTAACCTAATATGTCTATAGAGATGGATATAAAGAGAAAAAGAGAGGATGGAAGTATTAAATTGATCAAGGGCCCAGTCAGATATATATAGGTGTATATATGTGACAGGTAATTTATACATAATAGATATAGGCATGCATAATAAACTTATATTTTTATATACGGATATGCCCTTTAATATATTATTAAATAAATTAAAAGTTAATTACTGTTTTCGTCCTTATGGTTTGTAAAAAATCACTATTTCAGTCCATTTGTTTAAAATTTGCGATTTCAATCTCTGTGGTTTCACTTTCGTAACAATTTCAGTCCCTGTGGTTTCACTTTCGTAACCATTTCAATCCATTATTCTGTTTAGTACAGGGACTGAAATGGTTACGAAAGTGAAACCACATGGACTGAAATCGCGAATTTTAAACTAATTGACTGAAATAGTGATTTTTGACAAACCACCTAGACAAAAACAGTAATTAACTCATAAATTAATTTTATATGTGTGTAAAGTGCAACTGTAAAGTACGAGCGCTCAATCTGCAGATCTATACACATGTTAACAAAAAGTATTTATGCTGTTTGACTCTTGCTCTATCTCACTCTTCATTTGAGTGGCTCTCTCTCTAGAATGGTAGGAGTTGTAAGTAATAGGCCTACCCCTCGTCATCATAACAAAAGGCCATGAGTTTAAGTTTTGTTTCTTTATCCAAATCAAACAAAAAATAATGATTCACTGTTATTGATTATTTCTCACTTCTGTCATTTATGGTGCAGAAAATATCATTCTAATTTAGAAATGTTTGATGAACTATTTTCATTGATGAGAGTTAACCGAAACTATGTATTAAATTATGGGGAAAAAACATGTAGATAATACGTAGAGATAATTATAGAGTTGGTTATAAAATTTAGATCTCTCTAGGTTTGTTAAAATTTACTTTTTTTCTTCTAATTTATGATCACTTCCTGATTCAAGGTTAGATTTATTGAGTAAGTGGGTCGAATGGGACTTGATACCAATCGTCTTTATTGTCTACTTATTTTATTCATGATATAGTTGATGCTTTTTTTTAGTCTCTACTCCATAAACCATGTCTCAATGACGTCATTTGACCACAACAAGGAATACGGATTACTTGTTTGACTATTGTGACTTTGATTGTGTTCAAATACTTGCATGTTTTATTTACTTTGTGACATTAGATTAAATTTTTTTTTCTTGTGCGATGTTGGGAATTGTTAAGGCTAATAATCAGCAAAGTGTTGAACTGCAATGCTGCTAAAACTTACAAGGGCGGAAGCCGTCTAGTGCTGAAGCTTTGTGAGTTCTACTAAATAATGCACCTACTGATTCTTACTTTGTGAATTATGCTAAATAATGCACCTACTGATTCTTACTTAAGTGATGAACTGTGTTGATGCTGAAGTTCTCTACCACATACTATTATATATTTCCTGAATCCAACCTCATTAGTTGGAGTTCCAATATATAATCAGAAGGATAAATTACACTTTTCGTCCTTTATGTTTGCATAGGATTTCAATGGATACCCTTTAACTTTAATAATTACGGTCACAGTCCTTTATTTGAAAAACTCGTTACACCTTAGGTCCTTTAGCACTAACCAGATTAAAATTTTAAGTTAAATCTAGTCACTTAAGGGTATTTTGGTCATTTAATACTTTTATCTAAATGTTCTTTAATAAATAAAAGAAAAAAGCATATATAATCTGCAACCTTATTTCATTCTCTTTAAACTCTCTCTCTCAAATTAAACAACCAGTCAACTACTCCCAAGTCCACTTCCGCCACTGCCTGTCACATGACCACCACCGTCATCGATTCCGGCGAGAGAGAAGTGATCGTTCTTGGCCTGTGAATACAGATCTGATCGTTTGAGGAATCGAGGGGCGAATGTGAAGATGATCTATATGAACTCTTTGAAGCTCTTTGTATTCAACCAAGAACCGATTGTGCCCAGATCTTCAACGATAGTTGCAGGGAACCAAACGTCATGCTCTAAAGATACTTTCACCCTTCTGCAAGATGAAATGAAACTTTCTATTTTCTTATAATTACCCAAAAGAAAATGAAATCAGAACCCTTTAATGCAGATCCATCCAATATATAACAAAAAATTCAAGATTCGATGATGGACGGAGCTTTATTTTGGGCATATATATGATATGATGACATTTGTAATTTTGACCTTTATTCAGGTATAAATTTTCTCTCTATACCATCCATCTTCTTTCTCAATTCTCATGGTTGAACCACTATAAAACAAAACCTAACTTAAGCATCAGGACTCGAAGTAGGTCTCATGGTTGTTCTGAGTTCTGACAATGAACATGAGCTAGAAACAGATGCACCTCTTCTAAAACCCTAACCTTCCTTGAAACCCTAAAATCAACATTCAAAACCTGATAATGATGCAAGTACGGAACACAATCTCTCCATTAACAACATAAACAACTCTCTAACCGTCATCAATCATCCAATTAAAAGTGTAATCACACATTCAGAAACAGATAAAATGGCAACCATCAAATCGATGAGGTACATGACAGCTAGATCAATCGACACACAACGACTACATTTACAAACAACAAATCAAGATCACCTCATGAAAAACAAGCCTAATTCGATCTGCGATGGTCGTCGCCGGAAAAAGTTGTGAAGGAAAGTAGCGATGGTGGTGCATAGCCGTCGGAATGAGATGAAGATGGGTGGGAATACCGTGGCGGCGTCTTGTCGGTGGGAGAGAGTGGTTGTTGCAGAGATGGTGGTTGTGGGTGGTCGATTACGGCAGTGGTGGCTATCAGTGGCGGTGAGCCGGTGAGGGTCTGTTGAAGAGAGAGAGTGGGAGTTGGGATAAGAGCTGACTTCATATTTTTCATATATATATTGTATAAGTTTCTTTAAATCTCATTTATTTTATTGTTTGATATTATTTTAGATAAATAAAATGAGTAAAATTACCATTCTACCCTCATGTGCAAACCATATGACATATTTAACTGAAAATTTTAACCAGGTTAGGATTAAAGGACGTAAAGTGTAATGGGTTATACAAATAAAGGATCGTGACTGTAATTACTGAAGGTAAAGGTTATCCGTTGCAATTCAGTACAAACATAAAGGACGAAAAATGTAATTTACCCTAATCAGAAAATTATCTTTGGACCTTGTACAAAGGCCGAGTATCAGGCTCTTGCTCACACTAATTCTGAGATTCATTGTATTGCTTGTATGTTTCATGAGTTATGTACACCTTTTACTAGTTCTCCTACATTATGTCATGACATGTTGACACTACATATTTGATGACCAGTTCAATGTTTCAATGTTCATTATATTTCGATTGTTGTTCAGATTGCTGACCTCTTGACTAATGTTTGTCTTTAACATGGTTTGATACTTTTCTGATCAAGGTTCATGTTGTTGCACATATTTAGCTTTAGGTTGGATATTAGAGTAATTGTTGTGTCATGTCACACCCCAACTGATGGAGGAAACATCGGAGTGAGACGGAAACGAGATTACAAGAGACTTCATAACGACTAATTGTGACAAGTATTTCATAAGTAAAATTTCATTTTATTTCTAAATCGGAAATACAATGTTTGGAAACAAAATACAACATCTAGAACAAGGAAACAAAGTACAATACATAAACAAAATTTAAAGTGTGTTTCTAGTCGTCCTACTAGATTTCTTTCAACGTATCATCATCAAGATCCTCCAATACATATTAAAGATCATGTCAACACATAAAGTATTAACAAACATACAATTTTGAATTACTAGCATAAGTATGAAACAGTTTAAACAAATCCACATGGCATAATCGTAAACTAAGACATATCATTACATTACTGGCATACATCTCATAATTGTCAACCCAAAGTTTCCCACTAACTTAATCTTGTCGTCACAACGACAAGACCGTTTTTGTATGACTTAACATGACCTCAAGAATACGGGCGGTGTGTTACTCCTATGGTGCTATACATGTTAAGTGAGACTTGTATGAAGTTAATGACAAAGTATTGTGCAAGTAAAGATTCTAAAAGGTATGAGTTCTAAGTATCACGTATTAAACATGTATAATGGATTGTTTGTTTGTATCAAGCATGTTTGTATGTGATTGTGTGAGTTTAATAAGTCATAAGATTGCACCCAAAAGTGTCAAAAAATAAAAAAAAATGGTCATGTACACTCATGGTTTGCTAAGTTTCCAAAGTAAACGTGAGTTGAGGAGTCATTGAGGGTGGGTCACCAAAGTTACCCTGCATTGGGGAAACGAAGGCGTATGAGTATATGGAGTTCGTGGAGAGTTTGGATTCAGAATTAATATATAATGTATATGTGCAAAGAAAATATATCTTGTCTAGATACTCGTTTGGACACTATGTTTTCACGTGTTTTCATGGGTCCTAAGTTGCCCATTAGAATTACAAACGAGGAGTCTAGAAACGAAGATAATCTAACCTAAGTCCTTGACATCTAACCATAATCCAATTAGTATCAAGAATTCGGTAGTTATAATTTCGTCCATCATGTATTATCATGTAAGTCAAGCATGGAGGTAGGATAATTTCCATCTATTAAACCTCTTTGTATGATTCACCAAAGCGCAAACTCATCAGCTTAGTTGATGAGTTCGGTTGGTCATGAATATAAGATTAAATTAAACTACTAACTAAAATAACCAAGTGAGCAAACTAGATGCATACATCTCGAGCATGGAGTGTCACACCTCGATATTTACCACATAGCCAGGTGGGCCCAGTGGGGAGTATCGTGACGTAGATTGGTATCAACATAAGCAAACACAGATAACCCAATGGAAGTCTTGGAGTTTAAAATATTATTACAAACTTAAATGTCCAAATGTTCAAAATAATATACAGACAACTTGTAATAAAGATCCACATGCGGATAAAAAAATGTACAAAAATGAGATCAACAGAGTACTCGGCTGTATGCAAAGAAGTTGCAAATTCCTCTTCTAGCATTGCCAGGCAACTTTCAGCCTATTTACGTGTCCTTGCAACCTGTAACTTAGTATTTTGAAAATACGTTAGTTTACACTGGTAAATAAAAATAACCGACACAGTTTGAAAACATTTTCAAAATCATTTTATTGCACAATGCACGTGATTTTCTAAATAACTTGGGACAATTCAAAATGATCTTGTATACAGTTTTACATGCCTGTCAATATATATGAGGCCCAGAACTAAACAACGAGAACATGATTAACCGACATGCCACTTAAACCCACAAGGTTTATCCCCAACTAGTGGGTAAGAAAAACATTTTATAACAGCATTAGCATCTGTCAGGTGTATGCCTACACCCCGTGCTCGGTCGTGGCAATTAGCAACTTAAATCAGCCGAGGATATCCAGGACACGGTCACGTTAACCCCCAATGTTTCAGTTATCAGACAAAATAGATTAAAATGGGTTATGAAGATTTGTAGTCATAATCCGACATATGATCTCATACACGACCAAGCGGTAATAATTTACCGTATCCCAAGCCAGTATAGGGAAAATAGGTTAAAAGTATTTACCTGGGCTAAAACTCGTCTTATAAATGCAAGCACTATAAATAGCTCAGCTTTAATCAATTAACTAAGGTTGATTTCAATTTTACTGGAAGGCCCTAGTCTGGAATTATGGTATAAATAACTAATTAAAATGTCAACGGGTCCTATTGAAGTCATAGACTTGGACCGATTAACTTAAATTATCGAAAACGGTACGATACGCTTGATTAAGCGATGACCGGAATAGAATGTAGTTTAAACCCAACAAGTACTAAGACTTGTATAATATGGGTAAACAATATACATTCTAGAATTTGAAGTAAAAATTATAAGGATTGACCTGTTTCGGTAAACGTATGTAAACTAGTTACATAACCTCAACCATACGCATATAAGCGATATCGGGTAAACGGATGATTCATAAAAAAGTTCTGTATGCCAATATACTTTAAATAAGTTGTAACATCAGTAGGTTATCAATTTATATGACCATTAAGGTTTTAAAATCAAAATATGCACTATAAAGGCATTTTAGTCATTATGTGACATAAGATAAGAACTTGCATAAAACTGATATTATGAACATGATCATTCTGTAAATATACCTTAATTATGATACATTATCAGTAAGTAATCAAACATGTATGAGTTTTATGATTTAAGACCAAACTATGCACCATAGGGGCATTTTGGTCATTATATAACATAGTTTGAGAACTTGTTTAAAAATCTAAGCTGTGATCAAGTTCCTTATGTGAAAACACTTTAATTATGTTATAATATCAGTATGTAATAAGTTTTGATTGATAGTTATGGTTAAAAACCATACCATGCGCCAAAAGGGCGTGTTGGTCATCTTATAACATAATTTACGATCTTCAATCAAAACCCAGATTATGAATAAAATCATCATACCAAAATATATTAATTATATTAATATATCAGTAGGTAAACCATTTGCAAGTTCATTGTTGATTAAAACCATGTTTTATGAAAAAAGGGCATTTTGGTCAAAGATAGGCATAATATAGAAACTTGCATATAAACTCAGAATGTGATTATGATCATGTAATATAACCTCAGAGGGTTATCCTACATAATAATGTGATCATAATACAACTTTAATTTAGTAGCTAACTATGCTAAATCGGGTCAGAATCAAAAGTCAAAGCAGAAGTCAAACTGCTCGACTTTCGGTTGCGAACCGACCCTAAAAACTGGAAATGATGGGCTGAACATGTTCATACATGTTCAAATATTAATTACCAAGTTATTTAAATGTCAAAACATATTTTATAACATTCATAAGATTAGTTTATAAAGTTTATGAAAAACTGACTTTTGACTTTTTAAATAATTAAACTTTGACCCATCAATTGGATTCGGAGTGATCAGGTAAGGCACTAACCTCGATAGAGAGTTGAAGTCGGTAACATACTTCCGACAGTCCAAGTTCTTCATTGTGAGAGTTAGAAAATCTGACTCCACTTTCTCCACCTCATGCGGTGGGCAGTAAATCTCTTTAATAAAGTCCACAAACGTGGACCACTCAAGTTTGTACAAGGGTATCTTCCCTGTAGACTGAATCATAGCCTTCCACCATGTTAGGGCATCACCCTTGAAAGATTTTGAAACAAAGTTCACAATATCCCTATCAGCACAACCGCTGATGTCAACTACAGTCTCCATTTCATCCAGCCATCTCATGGAATCAATAGCCCCCGTCTCACCATTGAAGTCCTGGGGCTTGCAGGAGATGAAATATTTATATGTGCAACCGTCCCTAGAGGAACAAGACTTATCTTGAAACACTTGTTTCTTGGGTTCACTCTTCGCATTTGTAGAGTGAATTGAGCTCTCCTTACGAGCTGATGAATGTAGAATTGATTGGGATTTGGAACGAGTAGCACTCGACTCCTTATAATTGGCTATGAACACATTCATGCTCTTGCCGACTTCAGTAGCTATCATAGCTTGGAGATTAACTCCATCATTGTTGCGGTTAACATTCGCATCAGAATTTGCCATGTTTGTATGCTTGGTACTAAACACTAAAAATAATTGTTCAGTTGCAATATAATAATTGGTCATCAAATCAGATGACTTAAATGCATGAGCCATGGTATTATTAAACCATATAGGCAATCAGGTTTGGATATATATATCCTTCACCCTTTTGGACTAGTGTGCATAAAGTCACAACTGCCAAGTTTTAACATTTCTGATGAATGTAAAATAAAGAAATCAAGTATATGTTAGCCTGGGTCACAAAGGACCATCAAAGGCATTTGGGGTTTGGACAAAGTCCATCACTGATTAGACAATGGGTCACAAAGTCACAACTGTCATTGTCGTAAATGACAAATATAAAATGGCACGTAGGCAAATCAATTGACATCACATAGGATGTTAAAATAAATAAACATCATACAGATGATTTAGTCATGATCTCATTGATCATATAGACTATGAGGTTTGGGCATAGCCCACCACCTTGGACAGGGAAACCATAAGGTTACAAATATCATTGTCTCAATTGACAATAAAGTATAGCCTGTAACAACTCGTATCAAAATTCTTATTTATTATATTATTTTATTCAATAGAAAACCCTAATTGAGAAACCCATGTGATTCTGAACAAACCCTAAAATTTTTAGAACAATCAGAATCAGGATCAGGGCCCCTAAAACTCAGGGGGGGTAAACCCTAGTCATGATTATCTAAATTATGTGCTGTCAAATTCGAATTTTCCAATTTCACCAACTCAGCCAAGCTACTGGGACACGTGCCTACTCTACTCTAGAAATGACATCCCAGGCGACACGCGGCACATGCCACGGATTCTTCCGCGACTAGCGGGAGGTGCAAATTTTGGGTATAAATAGAAGGGCCTGGCACTTGCATTCTGTTGTTCGTTCGACGAAGAAACTCGAAATACACGCTGAGATATCGTCCAAATACTCTAGAAACACACACGAATCACTAATTAGTAGAGGGGGTGCTGCTAGGATACAGGGTTTTAACTCGATCGCTGCTACGGTTCAATGTCCGATCGATCTAAACTATCCAATGGATGTTTAAGCGCTATCCTTTGTCAATAGTTGTGATTCCGACAGGATGTTTGAGTATCACCCGAATTGGGGGAAAACTCTGTCCTTCGTTGTGAATCCGATTGATGTTTAAGTGATTGCACTTTGTCATTCGTTGTGAGGGTTTTAATCTCGTGAGTTATCGTAAATGCTGTATTAAGTTACCTACCTAGTTCATGTGCACGAGGTTACAAGGCTAAATCAATAGGATAAGCTCTGCCTGTATAAATCTGCACTATATCAAGACTTATCTGTAGACTAAATTGTGGTCGTATGAATCTGCATGATTATCTGTGAGTCATTCTCTTTTTATCAAATCTATTTACAAAAGCATGTTTATTTTCAAAGTTATAATTACGGGGATTAAGTCTTTGTAATCACCAAATGACAGCCAGTATGTGGGGTTTTGTATACATTACTTGATAATCGTCACCATTGGGGCAGCCAATGGGGGATATGACCATAGTCACAGATCCGGTCGAGTGACAAATACCGTGTGTAGTTGGTTTGATATCAGGAACATTGTAATTGCTCTTAATACTGTAAATTATAACAAAAGAGTCATTTTATTAAAAAGAATGATTCACTCAGTATTTCCCGCTGACAAAACCTTTTTAAAACGCGTTTCAGGTAATTATAGTAGATTGGAGTAAGAGATGGATACGGCACTGAAAGGCATCAAGAAGTGGCTTATTTTATTTTATTTAAATCAAATTAAGAAATATTGTTTTATGTAATTGGGTTTATCCCTTATTAAAGCTATCTTTGTAAAACATGGGTTTATCCCATCTATTTAATTAAAAAAATCCGGTGTTTTCTAAACTCTGATATTTTTCCTAACTCACGGTTCTGATGAAATTTCCGCTGCAACGTTTTCAAAATAATCACCGGTACCACTGTGCTGTTCACCACTCTCGATTCCGTCCAGGGTGGGTCGGGGGCCGTGACAGAAGGTGGTATCAGAGCCACTGCTTTAAGCCTTTAGGTGTTGTAACAATAATATCTAAATTTGTATAAAAGAGTTAGGAGATTGCTATTTAGCATTTAGACTTGAACTTAAGAAAAGATGCCCTAGTATCAGTTTCGAGATAAGCTAAGTACTTGTGTAAATAAAGTATGATAGGTTTTGTATACCATAAGAATGGTAATTAGAATATTGCAAGGTACGATAAATAAGCAAGAATTTATAGTAATTATTGCTTATTATTATTTGGACTAGAATAAAATGTGTTATGGGAATACAAGTTTCCTTAATTCTGAATAAAAGACCTAATGAAAGAGGCACCTTTAAAAAGATACTATTTATGAGAAATAGAAAATTTTCTCCGGCAAGACTGGGTATGGTGTAGCAGACTCTCCAGTTTTTCCGGATATACTGAAGTTACCGCTCCGGCGCGAATCGGATAAGACGGGGTATATAATATGTCTAACAAGTGACAAGATTTCCCTAAATAGTATCATGACCAGATATTTGACTGATTTTTGGAAATACAAATATGTTAAATACATTATAAAGAAGGTATGTATATTACAGCATGTGAAATATGTAATTATATAGATATGTATATCTATAAGAAATTCCAAAAGTCAATTTGGAATAAAGCACAAGCATCTGTGTCTAGATTTCTTTATTAAGAATCTCTTTTCCGATATCAAACATTATTTCATTTGATTATCTGCCTAGTAACTCGAGCAACAATAATAACAATAGAAACCCATTAAGTTGGGATACCATCAAAAGTATAAAGAATTTCTAACACATTACCATAAACTATTAACGCAAGTAAGAAGCATGTAAAGTTATGATAATGTACAAGAAAACACATGAAAATTTAATTATAAGCCCACAGAAGTTGAAGTATATCACACACAACTTTCTAGGCAAGACCTTTGGAAAATATAAATTAGGCACGATGACACCAATGTTAATTCCATCAGTAGAAGAACGACTGATCAAAAAGAAGCACTTTGCCACATGATCCTACAAAATGAATCTCGCTAAGGTACGCTAGAACAGGATTTCACGAACATCCGTGCACAGTCTAATCGGAGTCATCATTATTATCACTGCAAAAGGAGTCACATACCTTTGCAAATTCCCTAGTTTATTTTATTTAACATTCCCTGGTAATTTCACTTAACAACGGATATCACACGAAATTCCAGATAAAAGTTCTTATATTTCTTTCGTTGAAATTCTGACTTTTGCATATAATAAATTAACTCTCGTTTTTCTACTTCCTCTAATAGTCCTCATACCATGAGGATTTCTTTCATAGTAGCGAATATTGATTTATTTCATTTCTTGATAAAATTCACACATTACACACGCACTGTTTGTTGCGCATGTGATTCATTTGAGTTATCAAGACCACTGGAGGACTTCATTCCGATTTGTTATTTTATCCAAACTCAAATATCATTCCGCTTTTTGTACTGTGAACCGCATTATTGCAAAACAATAACTCCTTGATATTGAGTCACTAAATTTCTTGAAAAATTTTCTTTGACATACATAGTTTCTATTGTGACCATGTCCGAACTTTCTTATTCAAATTATTTTGCTCATATTACATGTTCATTTTAAAATCCTATATGATGGATGGAAGCTATCATATTCAAATAAGTCCCAACAAGCACTTCATTTGTTTTGAACCATACTAGGCTTGTTTAAATCTTCGACTTCATTAAATCATTTCTTCGATCACAATCACCTTGTGGTGATGTTTTCATAAATCTGAAGCTCACACTAATATAGTTCGCACACACCATATACAGAATTTAATTATTTATTTATTCTTATTATAAAATCCATTTTGTTGATTATTCCTATAAAAGTAATCTTAACACAATCATGTGCTAAGATAATGATACACAAATCATGTCATATTTCAATATATCTTTTAACAATTATTACAGCATCAATTGAGCCTTTCGTGATAATTATTGCTTTATCATTTTCAATCGAAAAACATTATATAAATTTAATTGATTACGGAAACTTACATAAGTAATTACCTAATTTATAATATAGTATTACTATATTTAAAAATTCTTGTTAAAATCATTAAAGGTGAAGAATTTATAATTTTACATATAAAAAATTTTGTTTGAGGTATATTCTCATTAAAATTTATGTTTAGTTAATATTAGTTTTATTATTTGTAATAATATATTAGTGTTAATATTATTTTAAATACTAGGGTTATTATCAAGGGCAGGTATTGGATAGCCTAGCCTTAGTTAGGCATGGATTGGCCACCTATTCTTAAACAAGGCAGCACTAACCAATATCCAACCATGATAATGACTAGTTAATATATATAAATTAAGTCATCATACTTATTTAGAAAATTTTAATTATATATAAAAATATTTTACTTTGTACTGTAAGGAGAAACATATTTTTATAAAACAAGTACAAGAATTTGAGGGACAAATAAAATTATATAAATAATTATATATCACATATTTTGTGATAACTATTTACAGTAACTCTCTGGCAAGAAAATGACCATATAAGAATAATATGGTAGTCATCAACTACGTTGGGTTAGAGGAACATTATATTATATAAGAAATTAAGAATAGACTCGTTTTCACTTATTTACAACATTTGTAAATACATTCACAACGTTATATGATTTCAAAATAAAAATAAGTAATCAAATAGAATCAACCCATTAAGTGTTATATATTTACAAAATATTTTACAAATATTTTTGTACAATAAATATTTTTACATCTTTCATTCAACGTTATAAATAATCGTGATTTCTTTTACAAAATAATAATACTAAAATATTTTGTAATGTAATAAATTTATTGCAGTATTTTGAAATATATATTACATAGTAAAAAAAAATTAGTTATTTTACATAGTATAGTAAAATACTAAAATAATATTTATTGAAAAGTGGTGACCATTTACATAAAAATGCGTAACAAATAATATATATTACATAGTATTTATATTTAAGATACGGTTCAGACAGGAACACAAAATAATATATATTACATTTGCTATACAAATATAATATAATAGTTGGTCATGCCAAAACAATTTGTTCTTATTATATTTCGATCTCTAGGACATAGTGTAAAAAAATATGATTACTAATAGTATACTATCACATTGTTTTCACAATTAAAACAAATTGGAACACTAAACAATGATACACTAACTCTATTGTCTTTGGGTATAACTTTGCAATTCACTCATCTCAGCACATTAATTTTCTTATATCATAATTTAATATTTGACAAATCATTTTTCATCCTTTTATTTTATTTTGAACCTGTTAATTCTAAAGTCTTCCTCAGTTGCCAATCCAAGTAAGCTTTCTTTTGATCAAGAAATTTTATTAATTCTAAAAATCCTTCACATTCATTTTAAATATCTGTTAATCGTATATCTTTTTGCTTGAACCTAAGTCACCTTAAAAATCATATCATTTCATTTCATTCGTTTGTCATCAATTTCTTGAACTAATTCAGTTTAACCATTGAGTCCAATTTATTGTACAACTCATATTCACAAAATTTGATATTTTAATACTGTGTCATCTACCTTAAATATTGTTTTTATTGACTAAAATATGACATAAGTTTAAAAGAAATATCATAACCCAAATCTCAAGAAATGTCTATCAGACGAATCTTTGGTAATACCTCTCCAAGATATAAAGGTAAACGAAAAATTAAAATTTATAGAGAAACCTCTTCAGATAGAAGATAGAAAGATCAAATTTCTCAAAACACAAATGATTAGTGTTAGTTCAAGTAAAGTAGGATTCAAAGATAGGACCCTAATACACTTGGGAACTGGAATCAGAAAAGAAGCAAAAGTATACTCAATTATTCCATTAAATCTCGAGGACGAGATTTTTATTAAGGTGGGGAGAATGTAACAACTCGTATCAAAATTCTTATTTATTATATTATTTTATTCAATAGAAAACCCTAATTGAGAAACCCAAGTGATTCTGAACAAACCCTAAAATTTTTAGAACAATCAGAATCAGGATCAGGGCCCCTAAAACTCAGGGGGGGGGGGGTAAACCTAGTCACGATTATCTAAATTATGTGCTGTCAAATTCGAATTTTCCAATTTCACCAACTCAGCCAAGCTACTGGGACACGTGCCTACTCTACTCTAGAAATGACATCCCAGGCGACACGCGGCACATGCCACAGATTCTTCCGCGACTAGTGGGAGGTGCAAATTTTGGGTATAAATAGAAGGGCCTGGCACTTGCATTCTGTAGTTCGTTCGACGAAGAAACTCGAAATACACGCAGAGATATCGTCCAAATACTCTAGAAACACACACGAATCACTAATTAGTAGAGGGGGTGCTGCTAGGATACAGGGTATTAACTCGGTCGCTGCTACGGTTCAATGTCCGATCGATCTAAACTATCCAATGGATGTTTAAGCGCTATCCTTTGTCATTAGTTGTGATTCCGACATGATGTTTGAGTATCACCCGAATTGGGGGAAAACTCTGTCCTTCGTTGTGAATCCGATGGATGTTTAAGTGATTGCACTTTGTCATTCGTTGTGAGGGTTTTAATCTCATGAGTTATCGTAAATGCTGTATTAAGTTACCTACCTAGTTCGTGTGCACGAGGTTACAAGGCTAAATCAATAGGATAAGCTCTGCCTGTATAAATCTGCACTATATCAAGACTTATCTGTAGACTAAATTGTGGTCGTATGAATCTGCATGATTATCTTTGAGTCATTCTCTTTTTATCAAATCTATTTACAAAAGCATGTTTATTTTCAAAGTTATAATTACGGGGATTAAGTCTTTGTAATCACCAAATTACAGCCGGTATGTGGGGTTTTGTATAGATTACTTGATAATCGTCACCATTGGGGCAGCCAATGGGGGATATGACCATAGTCACAGATCCGGTCGAGTGACAAATACCGTGGGTAGTTGGTTTGATATCAGGAACATTGTAATCGCTCTTAATACTGTAAATTATAACAAAAGAGTCGTTTTATTAAAAAGAATGATTCACTCAGTATTTCCCGCTGACAAAACCTTTTTAAAACGCGTTTCAGGTAATTACAGTAGATTGGAGTAAGAGATGGATACGACACTGAAAGGCATCAAGAAGTGGCTTATTTTATTTTATTTAAATCAAATTAAGAAATATTGTTTTATGTAATTGGGTTTATCCCTTATTAAAGTTATCTTTGTAAAACATGGGTTTATCCCATCTATTTAATAAAAAAATCCGGTGTTTTCTAAACTCTGATATTTTTCCTAACTCACGGTTCTGATGAAATTTCCGCTGCAACGTTTTCAAAATAATCACCGGTACCACGACTCCCGATTCCGTCCAGGGTGGGTCGGGGGCCGTGACATAGCCCGTAGGCAGATCATGACTAAGGATGTTAAAAAATATATGATCATCGCATTGATGATATTAGCCATGATCTAATTCGTTCATATAGGCTATAAGGCTTGGACGTAGTCCACCACCTTGACGGCTAGTGTGGTTCCTCAAGTCACACTGCCAGGAGTATTAACATTACTTGAATGTTAATATAGAATAATTATCTTAATGGTTGATAAATAAAAGCCATGGTCGCATTTGACCCTAAGAGCCTTGAGGCTTGAACATGGTTCACCACCTCTGGTTAGAAGGGCTATTCATCCTTAACTATCGTTTATAATTGCCAAATAATATGGACATTGCCAATTGGCTATCAAAACCATTAAGAAGATCTTTTGGAATCATTAAGCAGATCGATAAAGTTCGAATTAAAATCGAGACAATCACTCGAAAAGGATGTAATGAATATATATATATAAATAATTCCAAAATTTTCATTAAATGATAGAAAATTACAATACTTGCCTTAAACAGGACTTTGAAATTTAACTAACTATCCACGCAGGGAGTAAAAGAAAAAGACATGTCCATGCAGGGACTAAAAAGAAAATGCATGTCCATGTAAGGACTAAAAGAAAAGACATGTCTACGCAGAGACTTTTGGAATTTAAATAAATACAATACAAGATAAATAAGGAAAGTCTTCACTCATCTGTCATTCCCTTGTCCAGCTTGGTGAGTTTCTTGAAGAATTTGCTAGTATTCCTTTCATTTTTCTCAGCCTGTCGCTGAACTTGTTCCTGGTTAATGGCCTCTAGTTGTGGCGGTGGTATTGGTTGTGGCTGTGGCTGAGACACAGCAGGATACGAGTATCCATAACTTGGATATCCCGCATTTGGGTAAGAAGAGGGAAAGGGAGATGGGTATAAGACATTATGTACAACCACCTCTAAATAGGGGTCGTACGCCGGTGCCTGATAGTTCTAACCCATTGGCGTAGATGGGTTAAAAGGCTTGTACCCAGACGTAGCTGGATACGTAGGAATTGGGTTGTCAAAACCCGATGGCGGTGGTGGTGGTTGATCAAACGTTACTGGAGTTGGATCAACCACGGGCGTAGTGTTTGAGGTAGGGCTGGTAATTGGGTACCTGTTAAGACACGATTAGACCTGTTTGACTGAAAAATACACCCTTTGACTTTTTAATTTTTAAAATAATTAAAATTACAATGTTAGGATCTATCATTTATTCATCTTTGTACATAAAACATAAAACTGTTTATAAACATGAGGTAGAAAGTAGTTAAACGAGTTGTAATCATGTTTGAAACTTATGTTGTGCGCGCCGTCAGAAACCTGTTAAGACACAATTTGCCAGCCTTAGTTTGAGGGTCCACCCATTTGTGGGTCCTCAGGGATAGGTGGGTAAGTTGGTGGTAAAGGCGGTAGCGGACTTGACCGTGGTCCCAAACGCACTGACATGCGTGCACCATGCTTTCTCCTTGGTGGCTCAGTTGGTGGTTGTAGATGTTCCACCAGTTCCATTTACACATCCTCTTGTGGAGGCGGCGAAGGCGGTGTAGGAGCATGGTAAGAGGGTGTGTTCTCAAACGTAAATTGGTTCTAATATTGGTCTCATTCTTAGGACGCTGATAAGGTGATCCTGTATAAGAAGTGGAATCACTTGAAATTTCAATGGGGTGCACATTTGACCCCGACGGTGGCATCTCCAGATCGGAGTCATCATCCGGCTCCATTTGTTGGTCCAACTGATTCTGAGCAGCTGGAGGTGTGTTTATGTATTTGTTTGGGTCAAAAGACCCATTAAATGAATGGGAGTGGGAATGGTGTGATTGGTGGGAATGATGTGACTCATGAGAATGATGGGAATGGGAATGGGAATGGTAGGAGTGGTGATAAGAAGGTGATGAGTCAAGTGAGACAGAGTGTCTCGCCGAGTAAGAGTTTCCCCAATCTTGATACAGATCCGAGTCGTGAGAGTGAGAGGGTGCATGTTCGATGGTCCACCCCACATTGGACCTTTTCCACGTCCCATCCCATGAAATCTTGGCGGCATGATTGATTCCTGTAAAAAAATAAGAATATATATATATATATATATATATAACTTAATAAAGATAGGAGTTAATCGTAGGTCATTGCCTAGACTCGGAAAGTCTAAGGAGTATGCTACTGTGCTGTTTGAGATTAAACATAAAAGGCTAGTGTTTAATTATCTCAAACGTTGCCTCTGATACCAACCTGTCACATCCCGATATTTACCACATCGCCTGGTAGGGAGTATCGTGACGTAGATTGGTATCAATATAAGCAAACACAGATAGCACAGTGGAAGTCTTGGAGCTTAAAGTATTATTACAAACTTAAATATCTAAATGTTCAAAATAATATACAGACAACTTGTAATAAAGATCCACAGACGGATCGAAAATGTACAAAAATGAGATCAACAAACTACTCGGCTACATGCAAAGGAGTTACAAATTCCTCTTCTAGCATTACCAGTCAACTTCCAGCCTATTTACGTATCCTTGCAACCTGTAACTTAGTCTTTTGAAATTACGTCAGTTTACACTCGTAAATACAAATGACCGACACATTTTGAAAACATTTTCAAAATCATTTTAGTGCACAAGGCACATGATTTTATAAACTTGGGACAATTCAAAATGATCCTGTATACAGTATTATATGTCTGTCAATACATATGGGGGCCAGTACTAAACACCGAGAACATGATTACCCAACACGCCACTTAAACCCACAAGGGGTATCCCCAACTAGTGGGTAAGAAAAACATTTTATAATAGCATTAGCATCTATCAGGTGTATGCCTACACCCTGTGCTCGGTCGTGGCCATTAGCAACTTAAATAAGCCAAGGATATCCAGGACACAGTCGCGTGAACCCCCAATGTTTAAGTTATCAGACAAAATAGATTAAAATGGATTATGAACATTTTGTAGTCACAATCCGACATATGATCCCATACCTGACCAAGCAGTAATAATTTACCGTATCCCAAGCCCGTATAGAGAAAATAGGTTAAGAGTATTTACCTGGGCTAAAACTCATCTTATAAATACAAGAACTATAAATAGCTCAGCTGTAATCAATTAACTAAGGTTGATTACAGTTTTACTGGAAGGCCCTAGTCTGAAATGATGGTATAAATAACGAATTAGAATGTTAACGGGTCCAATTGAAGTCATAGACTTGGACCGGTTAACTTAAATTATCGAAAACGGTACGACACGCTTGATTAAGCGATGACCGGAATAGAACGTAGTTTAGCCCAACAAGTACTAAGACTTGTATAATATGGGTAAACAATATACATTCTAGAATTTGAAGTAAAAATGATAAGGATTGACCTGTTTTTGTAAACTTATGTAAACTAGTTACATAAGCTCAACCATGCGCATATAAGCGATATCGGGTAACCAGATGAGTTATAAACAAGTTCTATATTCCAATATACTTTAAATAAGTAGTAACATCAGTAGGTTATCAACATATATGACTATTAAGGTTTTAAAATCAAAATATGCACCATAAGGGCATTTTAGTCATTATGTGACATAAGATAAGAACTTGCATAAAAACTGATATTATGAACATGTTAATTCTGTAAAATACTTTAATTGTGATATAATATCAGTAAGTAATCAAACATATATGACTTTTATGATTTAAGACCAAACTATGCACCGTATGGGTATTTGGTCATTATATAACATAGTTTGAGAACTTGTTTAAAAATCTAAGTTGTGATGAAGTACATTATGTGAAAAAAACTTTAATTATGTTATAATATCAATATGTAATAAGTTTTGATTGTTAGATATGGTTAAAAACCATACTATGCGCCAAAAAGGCATTTTGGTCATATTATAACATTTACGATCTTCAATGAAAACCAAGGTTATGAACAGAATCATAACACCAAAATATATTAATTATATTAATATATCAGTAGGTAAACCATTTGCAAGTTCATTGTTTATTAAAATCATATTTTATGTAAAAAGGGTATTTTGGTCAAAGTTAGGCATAATATAGAAACTTGCATATAAACTTAGAATCTGATTATGATTATGTAGTATAACCCCAGAGGATTATCCTACATAATAATGTGATCATAATAAAACTTTAATTTAGTAGCTAACTATGCTAAATCGTGTCAGAATTGAAAGTCAAAGTAGAAGTCAAACTACTCGACTTTCGGTTGTGAACCGACCCTAAAACTGGAAATGACGGGCTGAACGTGTTCATACATGTTCTAATACTAATTACCAAGTTATTTAAATGTCAAAACATATCTTATAACATTCATAAGATCAGTTTATAAAGTGTGCGATAAACTGACTTTTGACTTTTTAAATAATTAAACTTTGACACATCAATTGACCAAGTTAACGTGATTTTCAGGAGGTTCCCTTTTGAGGGGTTAACACCTACCTAATTACGATCATGTAGCCATGTTCGATTCGAACAATGGCTGGACCAATATGGTCTAAACCGAAAGTCAAAGCAAAAACCGATTTTGCTTGACTTTTGGCTATTAAAGCCTATAAAACGAAAATGGACTGGATAAGAGCACTTACCAGTGATCTTTGGACGAATATAAACTTGGAGGGAAGCTCCTATAAGCTCAGGAACTTCCAGAGGAGATGAGAGAATGAATTCAAGAAGGTGCAAGAAAAAGTGTTGCAACTAGTGTGCTATTTATAGTGTTGGAGCAAGATTTGAGATGATACCAGGTGTTGGAGCTCACTTTGGATCTATACAAGTGTCCTAAGACGTGTCATGTGCAGCAGGGAAGCTCATGGTTTTGAGTTAATGGTTTCATGCAACTTTGGTAGGGCTCCAATCCAATTTTTCATAGCTGGTAACCTTCTACGGACCGTAGGGGGTTTCCTTTTGCGGTCCGTAGGGACCTCCTGCACGCAATGATTTCTAGCTCCTTGCGGACCGTCTAGACTTATAGTCTACAGTCCGTATACGACAATGAAAGGCAGAAAATTCCATCTCTTGCGGACTGTAAGAACTTAAGCTTGCGGTCCGTAAAGGGTCACTCAGAGGCATAACTTTAAGCATGTTGACATCTTTAGTCCCTCCACATTCATACATTCAATGTTTATCATAATTAGTCCCTCCCGGCCAACATTAGGCACATTTGGGAGTATGGACATGTGTCAGTACATTACCGGACACGAATTTATGAGGTGTTACATCCTCACCCCCTTAAAAGAAATCTCAACCTTGAGATTTTATTCAAAAAGATGGGGGTACTTCATTCGCATAGTGGACTCAACCTCCCATGTATATTATGGGCCTCTACGGACATCCCATTTAACCTTTACAATAGGTATATACTTTCGTCGGAGCTTCTTAACCTGTCGATCCTCGATCGAAATTGGTTTATCAACAAACCTCAGGTTTTCATCAATTTGCGCATCTTGATATGACATTGCTAGCGACTCATCGGCTAGACATTTCTGTAAATTACAGATGTGGAACACACTGTGAATAACAAAAGCAGATTAATTATGGAGTACGAGTATTTGGTGAAATATTATATAGATATTAATTGTTTACAAAGCAATTAATATTGTGGAAACAATTGGTGTCGTTTAAAGAGTTAAACGAGCAATAATTTATAATTGGATGATAAATTAAAGGCTATTTTATTGTGAATAAAATAAAGGTCAAAGCATTTCGACTAGCGGTTTAATTTAGAAGTGACTCGTAGTTATTTAACAAAAATGAGGATTAATTACTAAATCAAAATTGTTTTTGTTATTTGATAATAAAAACAAATTCAAAGGTTTACCAGTAATAAGTAATTAGTATGGGACTAATTACATGGAGGGAAAGTCAATTGTTGATGGGCTAGAGTGTAATTAGGGGTTCTATAAATAAAACATTAATCTGAAACACTAATTGCACACAATCAACACAATCAAAAGAAACTAAACAAAAGATATCATAACGCTAGCCACCTCCCTCCCCTTTTTTCCCTTGCGTCACCGACCGGCCACCACTGTCGGACCACCGCCGCCGACCACCACACCACACCACGCCAAGCATCTCCACCGGCCTACCTTCGTCGTCGCCAGCTGACCACCGTCGCCACCCCACTGTCTCACGTTTGTTGATTCGAATCTGATTCATTTCGTTTCGCGTGTGGGATCTCGGAGGTGTTTCGGAGATTGTGATTAATCTTACTAAGGATGCCATTTGTTGCATCCATTGTGCGAGTTTTTGGTTTTCGTCAAGGTATAAATCTAAAACCGCATGGTTGTGTTTATATAATTATCTAAGTAGTCTGTAATTGGATCACTGGTGGGATTAGTTTTATCCATGTTTTATGTTTTTTTTCACACTTCCACATCTGATTAACAATATAGAGTTATTAACATTATTATTTTAATATGAAATTGGATTTTATAAATTAAAACAGGTACTCAGAATACCCAATAACATCCTTAGCCGAACATAAACCCAAACCCACGAAAGGGCTTGGAAGTAATGCAAGCCACCATTGAAAATCCCAAAAAGGTACCCCCCCCCCCCCACAAACCACGATATCCCCGCAAGCCCTTGTAAAAAACAAAAACAACTTTCCCTACATACAGACGTGGGAGACAGCTCGTCAATTCCACCACACAAGTTTCCCTTTTGAATGCCAAACTATTGATGACGCATTCCGGTTAACGGCGCCCCAAGGAGATTCACAACCAGCATCGTCTCCCAATCCCGCAAGGAAACAATCCATCATTCACCTTCACTCCATTGCATGACGACCAAAATACTTAAGTTTTCTTGTTGTTGGTTCAAGGCCTAAACAGGTCCCCTCAGACATGTTAACATTTAAGGCTTTAGCCACCTCTTTACTGTCTTCCATAATCACACCATCATCTAAGCACCAATCATGGAAGAGAAGCTTGCAACAATTCCTTATTCAGTGAATGAGGGGATGCAAAATTAAGGCAAAAAGGAAAGGCGCTAAAAGGTCTTCCAGCTTAGGGTTGTTCAAAACGCTCGTGGCTCGCAACTCGACTCGATTTGATACGATATGAGCCGAGCCGACTCATTTTGTAACTGTGCCGAACTCGAGCCAAGCTCAGCTCAGCTCGTTGGCTCGCTTAGCTTTGAGCTCGATCTCAAGCAGCCTTGTTTAATTTCGAGCTTGAGCTCGAGCCCACCCTGCTTCGACTCATTTACAGCCATACGTGTTGAACCCCGATTGTGGACCAAGTCTGATCATCACCCACATATAACCAATATGACTTCAAAACACACCCCAAGAATTTGGGATTTTCATTAACATGTGGAAATGAATTAAAGTATGTGGACTTTGAAAATAAACTGGTGGTGGTGTACGGACGGTGGTGATGGGTGGTGGTGACGGTGGACGGTGGTGGTGGGTGGTGTTCGTGCACGGTGGGTGTTGGTGGTGGACGTGGACGGTGGATGGTAGTGGTGGACGGTGGTGGTAGGTGGTGATGTTTAACCCTCTGCAGACATTAGATGATCTTAAAAGTGGTTGAGCCAAGTCTGCACCAATAAGAGTTCGCGCAGACGTTTTTTAATGAAACTTCTTCGGAAAAACAATCAGTTTGCAGATGACAATGTCTGCACGTAATCTGCGAGGCACAGACAGAAGGGGCTGCGCAGATTTTTTTTTAGAAAAAAACAAGAAACATATAAGAAACCATAGATGAAATTTGATAAGCCCGGGTACTAGTATATTGTATTTAATTCCAAATGATATGATTGCACTTGTCAAAAAAGTGAAGCATGTTAATACATGTAGAGACAAAGAGCCGGATATCATTAACAAAGAGAATGTCTTAAATGACTACACCATAAAGGACGACTGATTGCAGGAGGGGTAGGGGCAGGACTCAGGAGGACAATTTGGAGCTTCAAATAAAGTTGCTGCCAATTCCCTGCTTAAATACTTTAATTCGTCCATTTTGCATTTTTTATACGCAACGGAACTTCGTTTTATTCAAACCACAACAAAGCCAACATAGCAAGGTCATATGCAAATTCAAATACGGTGTTAGTTGATTCAATTATCTGTGTACCTCTAATTATCCTTTTTGGGTGTAATTCAATGTAGTTTGAGTTTTAGAGATGTCGGTTTTAACATTTTTTAGGTCAAGTTGTTAGTAATGGTTTTTAATTATCGTAAAACAAAACCAACAGTTAAATATTTTAGAAGTGTAAATGAGGTAAGCCGAACTCGAGTTCATCTAAACCGAACTTGGCTCGTTTAACTTAAGATAACTTGGGTTCGGCTTGTTTCATGCTCTATTATTACTAAGGTTCGAGTTTGACGAGTTTATATTTTTATTTGATTAATTAATTGTCTAAATATATAATTATTTTTTGTTTATTTTAGATTAGAAATGTATAATTGTTATAAATAAAGAATATTACTTAATTAGTTATTTTAAAATAATTTTATATATAATAATAATAATTATTATGTAAATATAAGTAATTTATTAAGCAAAAGATATACTAGTAGTAGATTGACGAGCCTAATTGAGCTTAAGTAAAGCTTAGGTTCAAACTCATTAATTAAATTTGCCCTATAAATACTAGAGCTTGGGCTCAAACATGTTTAAACTTGGTTTAATTTGACCTTTTAACTAGTCGTTCATGAATAGCTTACATAAAATTTGGATCATTTGCACCAGCCCAAATCATTAATAGATTGACTCTAGAATAAAACTAATAATCTAATTATACCTCTATTTGCTCCTGATTTAGTAATTCATTAAAACTAGCATCAAGATCTGCGCGCGTTGCGCAGTGGATACTGTAAATATTGAATGGATTAGTCCAAACGTTATGTAATGCATTAACTATATGAAAACACACGTTTTGACGTATCCAATTGAACTAAATGCAACCTGCATAGACATTGTGATTGGATTAAAACATAAAGTAAATCAAATTAATAACGTATTATATGTGACCCAACTCATACATAGAAAACGTAACGGGTATGAAGGAAAAAACTGACACGTGTAATCAAAAGGGATCAATTAGAGCTTTCTAAAATAGGGAAAAAAAAGAAACCATAATTTGACTCCACTTGGTTCGAATTTTTTTTACGAAACATACATAAATAAGCAAACAAACATATTATATTTGACCTGAATCAACATGTTTCAAATTCATAGTTTTGAAGCCAAACAAAAACAAAACCCAAAGTTAATACCCAGAAAAAATAATACAAATTAAGCACATGATACAACTCAATACAATAAAAACAAACTAAAAAAATGTGGTACAAACCACATATGCACTAACATGTCTCAAATTGATTTATAGTATATAACTTATTTTTCAAATTTATACACACTAAGCATCATGTACAACACAACTATGCAAAAAAAAAAAAAAAAAAACTTACTAAGATCATATACAACACAACTATGCACAAAAAACTCACTAAGTAACATGTACAAACCCATTATGCACTAACATGTTTCAAATCATTTGCAACACACTATGCACAAAAAAACTCATTAAGCAATATGTACAAACCCACTATGCACTAAGATGTTTCAAATTGATAATATGTATTAACTACATGATATAATAGGTTAATAACATACGTAAATATTTTGTACATTTACTTTTAACATATATGTATATATTAAAAGGAACGATTATGAATTATATTATATATAATAATTCAATACAAACAAAATAATATAATACAAATTAAATACCATAATATATATAGTGTGAGTTTCATTGGTGAACACTAAAAAAAGGGAAACCGGAAAACACACTTAAAATTTAACTTAACATGTTAAAAATTAATTTTTTAAAACCTTTTTCGACGCTTCTCCTGATATATACTTGTAGAAGCATTTTTAATAAAAAAAAAATCAAAAACTAAAAATATTAGAAAAAAACAATTAAGAAAAGGCTAAATTTTTTTATAAAGAAAAGCGCTGAAATTTTTTAAAAAAAAATTGATTTTTAACATGTTAAGTTAATTCTATAAGATATAACTGTTTTTTAGACAATTTTTTATATTTTTAGTTTCTGATTTTTTTATTAAAAATGTTTCTACTTGTATTTATAAGAAAAAGCGCTGAAAAAAATTTAGAAAAAAATAATTTTAACATGTTAAATATAATTTTTAAGAGTGTTCCCCCGTTCCCCACTTTTTTAGTGTTCCCCAATGAACTCTCCCATATATATATATAGATAGGGAGGAGCTTATGCGAGAACCACCTTTATTGTGAGAACCGCGAGAACCAATGTGAACACAACCTAAAATAGCTAAAAAAACCTAAACCCCCCCAAGCTAAATGCTAAAAAAAACCTACCCCCCCCCCCCCCCCCAAAAACCTAAACCCCCCTCCCCCACCCCCCAAAAACCTAAACCCCCCCCCCACCCAAGCTAAAATGCTAAAAACTAAACCCCCAAAAAACCTAAAAAAAACTAAAAAAGTAAAAAAAAAATCTAAATTTTTTTTTTAATATTTTTATGTTAAAATCGCTACTTTTAGAAGCAAAAAAAAAAATTTAAAAAAAATTTAAAATTTTTTTTTTTGCTTCGAAAAGTAGCGATTTTTTTATAAAAAATATTACATTTTTTTTGTGTGATTTTTAGCTATTTTTAGGCATTTTTGGTTGTGTTCACATTGGTTCTCGCATGATCTTCTCCCTATATATATATATATATATAAGGTAAGGTTATTGTAAAAAAAGTTAAAAGTGTGAGAAGTGTGAAAAATATTGTGGGATGACATGTGTCATCAATCTAAACTAATTTAAAAGGGTAAACAAGTAATTTTATAATTTATTCAATTAATTCAAAACCTTCAATAACCGCCACCTTATTTATAGGAACATGATTTTTTAAAAGATCTCTATAAAAACACTACGAATAACACTGTAACCACCATTCCAGTATGTATATAACACCATTCAATAATTATATAACACAATTCAATAAGTATATAAAATCATTCAATAAGTATATAACACCATTTTAAATATCTCTATTGTCACACCCCCAAAATCCACCCTGCGGGGTATCACCGTTTGGAGGCGTGACGTGACCAGGATCGAGCCACCAATCATATTGAACAACGTAATCTTAGTAAGTAAAACCAAATCACAATACAATTGGTGACCATAAGACAGTAACCAGTTTTAAGTTAACAGCGGAAGCATAAAACGGAAGTTCAAAACATAAGTTTATAATTCATAAGTTTAATGTGCAAAACATAGCTTATAAAATTCAATTATTAAGTACGGGACATAACAGTCCGCATCCCACAACAACCTCCTCCTCGTGCAAGCTCCATAAGCATCTAGCGACCTGTAAGGCATGTAACAACGAGTCAACAACAAAGTTGAGTGAATTCACAGTTAGTTGTTTAGTTATAGCATTCGTTTCGTAAATCATCTGTTCGTTTTGAAAACCATGTATCGTATAAATTCGTATCGCGGTCTTTCTGACATGTTTGCGAAGATTAGTGGGGGCTTCCCATGTGTTACTAGACCACGCGTATCGACTGCTACGAAAATGTAAGAGGTGCCCTAAGTCAATGTCTATCAGCATTGACCCTTTGCCCATAGTCCATTAGAACACGCCCGTCCGACTGGCACGGTGTGAGGTTTGTTAAACCTAATAGCGCTATTAACTAATGACCCGCTCGCCATAGGCCTCGGCGATTAAGTCGATAATTTAGGGACTTAAAGTGATAGAGTTGATGGTCTTATGATCGTGTACGTAGGTTTTACGTACGTGCCCTTCAATCCGAGGACAGTAGTAAGTATGAGTGTACGTAGGTTTTACGTACGTGCCCTTCAATCCGAGGACAATAAAAAGTAGTTTAATAGTAATGATAGTACAAGTAGTTATTCAATCCCATTCCCAACCCCTGGGAATCCCATTCCTTAGAAAGAGTGTGAACTCACCTTGGTTGCTCGGTTTGATTCTCAAATATAGCTAATAGTCGAGGTCGGTCAATCACGTCCTAGTATGATTACCACTTAGTTTATTAGTGATTTCAAATAGAACACAAAGTTCCTACACATATCTATCACATAACATGCATCACTTTAACGGTTCATGCCCATATAACCTTCCCATCTATTCCCCACTCATAGACAAACATACAACATTGCACATAACACTTTTATTGACAAAGAACATGTTATCTCATTCTCGGATAACCTACCCGACATTTAGACATGCAAGTCACTCCTTATGTCGTTTCAGCTTTATTAATCAAAACTGGACTGTTTTCGAGCATTTTAATAAAATAGTTAACCTTTTCCAAAAATTCTCAAATTTTTACAGGATGTCATAAACGTTCCAATTTTTATTGTGTAAAAATATCGGGGGCCAGTTCATCACCAGTTTTATATAAAAATTCTTTTACCCGACTGCAATCAGATTTGTTACTTTCTGATTGCAGTTTTACGGAAAAATTCACTAAAAATCAATCGTGAGTCGGATCGTCGAAATTCCAGTTGGAGGGTCACGGAAACAACCGTGACCATCTACAGTAAAAATCCGATGAGCCGATTCTGCTCAGGTTTCAAGTTTTGACTCCGACTACGACACACTTTTTCAGCAGGAAAATTTCAGCTTAAGCTGCTGTCTTAAAAATAGTAAATGACCTCGAAAAATTACGATTCCAGTTTCATTTGTTCGGTTATTCAAAATTACACAATTTAGACTCCAGAAATTCAATTTTTCGATTAAAAATGAACCAGTTACAGCCCGTTGAAGTGGGCTGGAAATTTCAATCAGCAAGCTGTTTACATGTAGAGGTCACTAAAACGCATCCACAAAGGTCCTAACCATGGTTTATTGATGAACAAATGTTAAAACTTAAATCATGCTTTAACCAACCCTAAACCATTCAGATTTCAACCTCACACAACCTTTTTATATATGGTTTTTAGGCAGAATTCTAAGTTCACATTTTAGTGTTTTAACTTGTGTGTGTCAAGAACATTTAAACTAAGCATAACAAGAACAAGATGGAACAAAGGTGTGAAGGGACATACCACTAGCACAAGGCTAGGATGGAAATCTTAGTGTAAGGATGATGGTGAGAAAAAGTATGGTGAAGCGACTAGAACAAGCTCTCTTGATGTTCCTTCAACCTTGCAACCTCCTTGGATCCTCTTGAAGCTTGAATGAACTTGTTGTGAAGAAGATGAAGGATGAGAGAGATGGAGGTGGTGATTTTCGGTTATGGGGAAGGGGGAGCCGAAAATAAGATGGGGGAGGTGAGGTTGAGTGTGGTTGAAATGATTCCCTTGCACTCCATTGGCCCTTTTGTGATCATGATTATATCTTGGCAATTACAACAAGTAAAGGGGGCCCAATCATGTTTAAAGGAAATATTTAGTGGAGATCTAGTGATGATGATGGTGGGTCCCATATGTGGCCGAAATTTGTGAGGGGGGGGGGGTTAAGTGTAAAATTTGATAGCTAGTAGGTAAATAATTATGAGGTTAAGGGTATTTTCTAGAATAGTGGGTGTATGTCATGTTTACATGGCGTATGGGAATTTTTGTGACCGAAATTAATTAAGAAAGATAAAATAATATTTCTGACAATATTTTCGTGTCTCGGGTATTGTCTGGTTGTTCGGTTACGTATCATTTCGTTAAAGCGTTTAATTGTTCCGTAAGGCGTCTTATACATATATTTCTGTAACGAAATTTATTCCGAACACACAGGAAAATATACCGGACTATTTAGTAACTTTTCTGTATACTACTAGTATGCTAACACGCACATGTAAGTATAACACAGTAATCAGAGAGCAGTTAAATGATTCAGCACAGTCATCAAGTACTTTTGTTATCATTAATAAATTGTATGGTTACATGCAAATTTGAGGGTTGTCACATCTATAAAAACACTACGAATAACACTTCAAAATCACCATTCAGCACATATATAACACCATTCAATAATTATATAACACCATTCAATAAGTATATAACACCATTTAATAATTATATAACACCATTCAATAAGTATATAACACTATTAAAGACACTACCTCCATTTCCAGAATGTGTTCTTAGTATAATGTTCATAGTATGGTTATTGTACATGGTGTTTTAAACCTGCATGCATGGTGTTATATATCTGCATGCTAGTAGATGTTCCAGATTCAATATGTTAAAACACCATGGTGTTTTAAAACCTACATTCTAGTAGATAAAAAAACACCACGCTTTCCGGTATGTGTTTAAAACATCACGCTTTGAATCACAATACAATTAAAACACCACTGTATGAACAAAGACAAAACATCATGTACTTAACATCTGATCGAAACATATTTTTTCTCTATATAAGTATAGCAATATGGTACTCATATTAAAGATAAAAAAACGCTCGTTATTGTGGTGTAATTTTGTTTTAAAAAAGTTACGTATAAAAAGTTATTGACGTTTAAAAAAGACGAGGGGGAAGTTGCATGTGCATTAGTGTTAGTTTCTTAATTTAAAAATGTTAAATTTACTTATATACCCTTAATCTATAGAATTAATATGTTTAATAGTAAACATTATTTACAATTTTGCCATTATGATCTCAACCATTAGAACAAAGATCTAATGGTATAGATTCTTTCTTACCTTTCTCACAAAAAAACCTCTTTCTTACAGGAACCTCTACCTATATATATTATCTATAATATACTCATTTCACTCGTTGAATTTTTGTTTAATTTAATTTTTCTTCAATAACTTGCGCTCGTTAACTTTAAAAATATTATAAACTAGTGGGTTACACCGCGCTTCGCGGCGGAGCGGCCCAATTTTTAACAAATTTTAAATAGAAACGTAGACGCAAGGGTAAAAATAATGTTAATAGTAGAATTTCTTTCGATATTGGTTCGGTTAATTACGTTATGGTTATGATATGGGCAGTCGATGTTTCAACTGGATGTCGACACGTGTTTTAAAAAACCTAAAGCTTTGAATATATGTAAATCTTCGTAGCGGGAATTCGGTTGGGATCGGTTCTGTTCGTTGCGGTACCGACACTCGGTATAACAACCAAAAGAGAAACAAAAAAATAAAAGTCGTGATATGGCTAAAAGGGTATCAAAACGTGTTTTACATCAATCGAAAATAATAAAAACGAATATCGATACTGAGGTCGGCGTTGTTTTTTATATGTATTGGCCTTGTTCGTTTCATTAGCGGTATAATACCGAGTGCGGTTGAAACTTAAAAAACAAAAAGAAAACCCTAAAAAAAGACAAGAAAAAACAAGAACACTGATGTTTTTTTACCGACCAACATAATCAATTCTGAGAACTCTCGGGGCACCTACTGGACTAGTGGCGAAGCTTTAGATTTCCGATCGGGGGGTCGAAAACGTATATACCAAAAAATTCTATAAAACCGGGGGGGGGGGGGGGGGGTCAAAAACGTATATACCCAAAAATTTCTATACGAAAACTACATGCTCTCCACTACTGAACGAAAAGTTCGAGGGGTCGACCGCCCCTTCCCGCCCCCACAAAGCTACGCCCTTGTACTCGACCAAACGGAATACTCCGAGAGTAACCTGAGTCTACCACCAATTCCGATGAGTTTTGCTTTGTGAAATTTGAACAACAATAAAAAAATTAGTGTTAAAAACTCAAAAAGTTACATACATAACTATTCCTCAGGATGTGTTGAATTAATAGTTATATAACAATGAGTACACAGATATGTTTAATTCTTTTTATCCATACTCCACTATAAATTTTGTTCACAACGAATTTGGAGTTAATTGCCATTTTCGCCCCTGAGGTTTGGGCATATTTGCCATTTTCGTCCAAAATCACACTTTTCGACCATTTAGCCCCCAACGTTTGGTCATTTTTGCCATTTTCGTCCAATTTAAAAAATACCCCCTCTAATGCTATAAAGTAATTGGGTTAGACAATTTGGACGAAAATGGCAAAAATGACCAAACGTTGGGGGCTAAATGGTCGAAAAGTGTGATTTTGGACGAAAATGGCAAAAATGACCAAACGTTGGGGGCTAAATGGTCGAAAAGTGTGATTTTGGACGAAAATGGCAAATGTGCCCAAACCTCAGGGGCGAAAATGGCAATTAACTCACGAATTTGCATTCAAAACAAAGTGTTTTTTTTTGTATTGTACGCTATATGAGTGTCAGTGTCGTGCTTAGGGCTGCAAACGAACCAAACGTTTAGCGAATAGTTCGTGAACCGTTTGGCAGGAAGTTCGTTTGTGTTCATTCGTTTATTAAACAAACGAACACGAACAAGAAATTTCGTTCGTTTAATTAAATGAACAAACATAAACAGAGGTCGTGTTCATTCGTTTATGTTCGTGAACGTTCTATAACGTGTCCGTTTGTGTTCGATAGTTCATTAGTGTTTTTAGTTTTTATATCTATTTAAATACTTCAAAATTCAAACAAATTAAATATCTAATAAGTGTTAGTGTATAATATTATATTCATGAAACGATTGTTTGTGTTTGTTTGTTTCCATTTGTGTTCATGACATTAGTTTGTGCTCATTTGTGTTCGTCAACGTTCGTTGCCTAAAATTAACAAACAAACACGAACAAGTTTATTTCCTTAACAAACGAACACGAACATAAAATCTCGTTCGATAAGTGTTTGTGAACGGTTCGCGAACACATATATTTCTTAACAAACGAACATGAACAAGGTCTTGTTCATGTTCGTTCGGTTCGTTTGCAGCCCTACTCGTGCTTGTATCCTGATGAAGCACACAGACTCTAAACGAACATATGTACCGATATCGGTATTTCAAAACCGGTACCAGTGTTTATTTTATGGTTTTGGATCAATGTAAAACATGACTTATTTTTTTTTTGTTTTCTCACTTATATATTATACTAGCAGGATGCAGGCGCGATGCGGCGGGAGTGATACATCGCATTGCGATACTCGTTTTTTGTAGTTTTCTTATTCATATGATATTTATTGTAGCATCATTGTGATATATATCATCAAAAGCGAAGTAATCGGGTAATCCATTTCATTGTAATGTGCATGGTTCAGTCGGTTTGGTTATTATTCACAACCGAAGCCGAAACCAAAGTCATCGGTTAGTCTATTTTATTAACCAATCAGTTTTTGGTTAATCACTTCGGTTTATTCGGTTAGACTGACAATTTTTGCTTTGTTTCATTTAATTTCTGTTAATAGCAAAAACCAAACTTGGGCAATAACTTTTACTTAGAAAGATATGAAATTGAGGAATAAATACGTGAAATGAAAATACAAATACATGAAATGTAGATATAAAATATCAAATATATGAACCGGAGGTATAAAAGCTAGAAAAATATGAAATTATGAATGATTCAATTCAGCTAGTTTTGGTTAAACGAGAGTACAAAAAAATTAATAACTGGTTTTTGGTTAATTCGGTTTTTCAGTTAATTTAGTTTTTGGTTGATTTCAGCCTGGTTTTGTGTGTTTTCAATTTTGTTTAGGTTAACGATTTAGTTATTGCTCACCGATAACCGATTTTGGTTAATAACCGATAGGTGCACGCACGATACGGTGGAAAACATAGAGATTGCCACATAGTGCATTGTTCGGTTGGTTATATTATTATCCTCAACTGAAATCGAGGTCATCGATTAGTATTGTTAGGATCTGAGTTTGACTTGATTGTGTTGTTTTAATAAGATGGAAATGGAAGAAGATAAAATAGAGAAATAATTGCAGCGGAATGAATGTAAAACTTTATAGCACAATCAACGTTAGTTTTCATCATACAAGCTTTCATTGGTCAAAAGATTGAAAATACAATGTTTAGACTTATGCATGCATGAACACTAACTCCCCCTCAGCCTGAGCTCACAATGGTTGTTTGTACAAGATGAGTGTGTTCAAAGAGCTAATAGAACAGTACAGGTACTGTCTATTTATAGTACAGTCCTAAACACTGTGGCATCTTTGCTGACGTCACCTAGACAGTGACATCTAACCATCCTAACAACCTCTAAACACTGAGGCATTACAGACACTGTTACATTAAGACACTGATTAGCTAAACTCTGATAAAGCTATCCGCTGATGATGCTCAAACACTAATGAGGCTGAGCAGTGCTTACCACTAAGGTTGAACAGGCCTTTGATTCCAGCAGCACTTTGACTTCAGAAGCACTTTGACACCAGCAGTTGATTGGTCTTCAACAGTCTTTGCAACCAACAGAGCTTTGCTATAACAGTCTTTACACAAAAAATCTTTAGGGATCATCAGTTGTTAAGTGCCACTGCCATTGGAGGGAATTAATATACAAACACTGTTATTGGTGATCATCTGTTGAGAACCAGTTTTGGCTTTGTATCATCTATTCTTCAAGGATGGATTGCATGAGCCAACAATATACCCCTAGAACAGATGATGCCAAAACACTTCTTTATTTTGATCTTTATTCTCTCATCAACCTTTCCCGGATTTGCCCTTTGAAATGGAGCTCAAAATCCAAGGAATCAATATCATCTTCATCCCTTTGTAGTTGAAGGTTCATTAGATCTTGGAGGTCATCTATATTCAAACCTAAGGCAACCTCCCTTGATAGCTCTTCAACTTTACCATCAGACCTGAGCAGATTCAATACGTGGGTATCTTTGTCAGTTTTCCACTTTAGTATTTTTGGGTCTGATGGGTTTCTTGGAAGAAGTTTTATTTGTGATGAGTTGGGGGATTGTGGTCTGCTTGCCAACTTTTCAAGAGTTTCAGTCACTTGAGCTTGAAGTTGTATAGAAGCATTATCCAATCTAAATTTGAAGCGGTATGGTCCCAAAAACCTCGCGCAGGCGCATAGGACCATACCACAACCTTATTCCATAACATCTTGAATAAAGACTCTGCGCAGCCGCGCATCGGTCCTAAAATAAGATTTAGGAAGGAACAGTTCAACAACGAAGGAATATGGTCTAGGAAACCTTGCGCAAGAACACAAGACCATACCATAGTCTTATTCCAAGAACACCTTTAACAAAACCCTGCGCGGCTGCGCAGCGGTTGTAAACAAAGATGTAGAAGAAAACAGTCTTCGATAACCGTGCGCCAGGGAAGGGGGGAAACTAACATTCAATTAGAACCCTTGCGCGGGCTCGCGCAAGGGTACAGTTATACTTGAAGATAAACTCCTAAACGTCTTCGCGCGCCTGAAATCAAGACTTGAACAAAAGTATCTTTTCTGTTACAACAGAATAAACACGTGGTAAGAAGATAAAGGTTTACAGTTGTAGATCTTCTAGAAGACTCTCTAATGCCCATCGTGCACCACCATTCGGTTACAACTGAAAGATGATGTGGCACGATCCTGGACACTCATTTGAATCACGATGATGGCATCAACTTGGAGAAGGGTCTACCCAAACCCACTTTCCACGTGGCAACACCCTAGCCGTCGATCACACTCATGATCCGTGTGAATTAAATGCAACGTTAATGATCGACGGAAAAAAGAATAACCGCCTACGGAAAATGCTTTCCATTACTTCCTCCGTTACACCAATTTCCCGCTAAAACCGGCTATAAATAAGTTATTGTAGGTATGATCTCACAAATTACACTCACTTCACTTTTACCACTATTACTTCTTCATTGAGATCACTGTACTTATTCTCACGTCGGAGGGTGGTCACGGAGAGAACCCCCATTCTCCCCATGGCGAGTCTAACGGCTTTCTGTTTTGCAGTGATCACCGGAGAAGGAATTAAGCCAAAACCCCGAATCAATGAGAGGATTAACCTTTTTAATGCAGAAACTAAACCCTTGATCTGATTGATTCCGGTCATTCGGATCACTGTTTCTTCATTGGCGCCCACTGATTTTTCAATTTCTATTTCATCTTCTCGTTCGATTCATCTTCTCTTCTGTTTTCTATGGTAGATGCTCCATCACATCATCCACAAGGCCCTCGGTCAGAGAACATGGGCAATTTTGCTCATGCTTCCCGTGCCGAGGGAATTGTGGAGGAAGCAACTGACGATAACGATGTCCATAACAACGTTAATCAGGAAAATGATCCTGTTACACCAGGAGTACATCCTGAAATTCCGATCAGCTCAATTTTACCCCCTGGTGAAACTCCGATCTCATGGTACGTGAAATCTCAAGGTGCAATAAATGCAGTTTACGCACAGCTCTGTGCACAGGCTGCTCAACCTGCAACACAATCACGTAGATCTGCACCTCAGGCGCGAGCCCCCTCCGCACCTCGAGTGTTACACTACGATGCACCGTCGCACATGTCAGTAGATGATACAGAAGTCTATTCCAGATCTACCACCAAGTATGAATCCACTCACTCTGAATCAAGGAGACGCAATCACCGTGATGAACAATATTCTCACAAACGTCAATCAGTTCACTCACGGTTGGGCCCGCATTCGTACCAAAAGCGGGACACCCAAACCGATGAGTATGACAGGATGTATCATAAAGACGACAGCACAAGCGTTTTCAGTCAATTGCAGATAGACCATGGAAACTACAAGCCAAAAATCTGCGCAGTTTACAACCCAGAAGCAGAGTACGATTACGATCTGATATACCGACCAGCAGAAGCTGCAGAAAACTCAAAGTTTGTCAGAGAGATCGCACGAGCTCCCCTTGAGCGGGCGAAATTACCTTCAAATGTTGGGAAGTTCAACGGATTATCAGATCCTGATGATCACCTACGCGTATTCACTAGCGCATGATTAGTCGGAGGATGGACACTACCCATGTGGTGTCATTTGTTTGTCCAAACTTTGACAGGCGCAACACGTCTGTGGTTTGACAATCTACCAGTGGAAAGTTCACATCCTGGATAGATTTGAAAGAAAAATTTCTGGTCCATTTCAGCCAACAGCGCAGGTCCATTAGAGACTCAGCAAATGTTATGAACATCTGGAGACGGGACGATGAAAGCTTAGAAGATTTCATAACAAGGTACAACAAAGAAGTATTGGAAATTGGCGATGTGCATGAACACCTGATCCGCGCGTAATTCAAATACGCAGTGAGGTGTGACGATATGATAAAAGTCTTATCAGGGGCTGAAGGCCTTCCGAAAAGTTGGGAAAAATTGATGGTTGCTGCCAAAGTCTATGCTCAAACAGAGTGCACTCTAAGTTCCAACAGGCCACAACTACCACAGAGCCGCCCGCAGGACATGAGTGGGAACAGTGTCAGGAAATTCAAGAAAAACTGGAAGGACTCAGCGTCAAGTGCATACTTATCAGACGACGCTCGCGTGACAACCAACAAGCTCACAGCTCAAAAGGAAGCCAATCAAGAAAACCGTGAAAGGCAGTGGACGCCACTAACCAAGACACCGGTGGAAGTACTCAGCACTGAGGACTACCAGTTCAAACGCCACAGCCGATGAAAAACAAAAGAGGGCAAAATCCAAACCTATTTTGTGAATACCACAAGGATACTGGCCACACCACAAACAACTGCATCAGTCTCCACACGGAAATAGAGAAAGCACTGAAGAGTGGGGAACTTACCCATCTGGTTCAAAACGTGCCCAAGGATATCAAGCAGATCATACTCGGAGATGAGGGGCCAAGTAACAAAAAAGCTAAACAAGCCTAAGGATCAACGACAAATCGGTGCGCATAGTTCCTTCATATTTGACAGGTTCCTCAACCTGTCAACTTATGGCACAAGGAATATTTCTTGCGCTGTAAATTAAGTCTCATTATTTATCCTTAAACAAATTTGTAATACGCGGCCTCTACGCCTTATCCAAATTAATACAAAGTTTGTTACATTATCTTTATGTTTATTACAAAATGCATGCAATTTCTTTTGGTAAGCGCAAAAACACTATGGTAACCTATTACAAGTGTCATGAACGGTCCGCGGTCACAAGTACCGCGCAAGGTCCAGCCCTACGTTCACACATGAGCTTTATACCATCTTTATTCGCCTTACCTAAACAAAGTAATTGTACTCATGCAAAACATTGTAATTCAAACATACCATATATTCAAACAAGTTACTTGCGCAGCGAGCGCATTAACAAAATTTACATGCACAACAGTGCACCAATGTCACTTGCGTAGTAGCGCAGCTATACCATTACAACCGAGATCTACATCCCAAACCTATTTCAACTAAAATGTTCAAACAACCACAAAAATACAAAGAAAAGCTACTCCAGGTCTTCATCTCCTTCGTCTGGAAACACCTCCTTTAATTGCACCACAAAATCATCAGCCTGAAGCGCAGCAGTGACCAAGTCCATCACAGGAAGATGTAAGTTGTTGATTTCAGTCTTAGCAGCCGCATGGGCCGCTCCAGTGTCAACTCCATGTGTGGCGGATCTGCTAGTATCCCAATTAACCCTTAATGCATTATTGACATGCTGGGTACATTCTGTGTACCCTTGGGCATATCAATCATTACGCGCGGTAACTAGCAGATGCGCAACCGTTTGATCCAAGTCAATAGAGTTGAGGACAGAATTTGCAACCTGCGCAATACAACAAATAATAAGATGTACAAACACATCAAAATATTGCAAGGAATTGACACACTAACACTTATAATCCTACGATGCTTCATCCAGAGCATGTCATCCTTCAACGGTTCAACCGGACTCTCCGCCGTCACCCAGGTAGTCTCAGAGTTTTCTAACTTTTCTTCGGTTTCAGTCAGGCAACGGGAAGTCTCAGCTTTTTCAACTCGCTCAAGCTACAAATCTTTTTTGGCAGATTCGAGCTCTACCATAATTTGTTTCTGATCAGATAATTAACAGGTGAGTTCGTCTATCTCCTTATTTTTAAGGGCAAGAGTGGCGCAAGTTGATATCTCTCTCTGCTCGCTCCTTTCTCGATGAGAACGGGCCTCATCGCGGGCAAGCTTCTGCCTTCTCCTTCTTCAGGTTATCAATCTCCGCCTTGAGATTGTTGATGCCATTACGGAGACCCATTTTTTCATTATTATCCTTCTCATAGATCTCTCTCCAATGTTTACGCTCTTCTGAGAGAAGAGCGGCTTCAGCTTCCGCTTTCCTTTTCCATCCCGTGGCAGACCACTCTTCAGTTTTTTGCTCCCTCTCAAACTTGGCTTGATCAGCCTCCAACTTAGCCCTCAGCAGGGAAACCCTTGCCCTCACTTCAGAAGCTTCTTTCTTGGATGCTTCAAAAGCAGCCCATTCTTTATACATACTGCGCCACTCGCGCACTATACGGTGTGTGGTAGAAGTAGAGCTGGCAGTTTCCTCCATATAAGCATGGTAAGTCTGGTCATGAGAGCGCTTTTCTTGAAATTTAACCTCCGCGGGAGGAAAGGCACCCTATAACCAATCACGGCAAATCTGCCAGTCTGAAAAAGTGTCGCCCTGCTTGAGTTTCCACACCGGCGCATGAATCTCAGAAGCTTTCCTCTCTGAGTAAGATCTATAATAATAACCCCCTGGAGTTTCCTCTAGGCGGATGGGAGAGTCTTCCTCACCATAAGTAAAAAAGCCCTGATCACCAGCTGGGCTCTTCTCAACATTTACAATAGCAGTAGCGGTGGAGAAAGGAATAGTTATTACTGGGTCTTCCTGAACGGATTTCCTTTTCTCAGGCTCACGCGCCACAACTTCAGGAGACTTAGGCTGGGTAAAACCAACATTCGCAGCCTCCGTCTCCATAACCTTCTCCGCCTCTAGCTCAACCTCGACAGGTTTCTCAACTTCTTCAGGTTTTTTCACTTCAACCTTCTTCGCTTCCGTTTCAACAGCCTTCGAACCTTCCAACTGTTCCTTAATAGATGCGCGAGGTGCGAAGGCGGGAGATCATCATTAAAAACAGATGATGACTCCGCGCGAAAAGAAGGAATCAGCTTTTTAGCAAAAGATAAGGTCGTATTAACGTGTAGTATGAGGAAACAACAGCTAAAGAAGATACGAACATGGAGAGAGTTTTGTAACAAAGGCATCCAGATTGCCCCTCTTGCCAATCTTCCTTCTTAACACCTTCTTGGCGGGCTGCGCCGCAGCCTCAATTTCAACCTGCTTCCGCTTCACCGCTTTAGTCCTCAACAGCGGCTCCGGACTGGAGTTTAGATCTATGGGGTCATCCGGATTGGAAAAGGGGATGTCCGCAATATCTTGTGGTTCTGGCTTGGGTTTTTAACAACTACAGGCGCAAGACCTTCTAATGTGTTAGATACCACTACGTAATCGCACCTGGGTTTAAGGAAAGGGCGCGTACCTTTCTTATCTTCCCTGACATTCTTGGCCTTTGAAGGTTGTGCCTTCGGCGCATCAACTTTTTTTGGGGCAGCAGTAACGGCCGGTACACGTTTCTTCTTCTTCTTCTCAGGGCCTATGCCTAGATTAATCAACTCGCCTATTTAAAAAGGAAAATATTGCAATATTACCCCACGCGCAAGGACAACAAAGAGTAATATTGCAATATTGATCAAATTTTTTTTAAAAATGAGCTTACTAGCACTAGTCGAAGGTTGCGCAGCCAGATCTTCATCCCGTGGAAGCGCAAAATTCTTTATTATCTATAGATACCAGAGCTCCTCACCGGTACCCTTCGGGATGGTTGTCATTTTCCCTTTCTCCCTCTTGTATGCAACAACATACAAGGAAACAACTACAAAGGAGTTGATAAAATACTCGAAAACGATTGACTGTCGGGTCAATATGCATCGACCGTTAAAGGAATTCAAAGTGTCGGATACGGACCATTCCGATGGGGTGTAGTTGAGAAATGTGAAACTTGTAATACTCAAGCACATCAAGCAAGAATCTTGTAACGGGTAGACGGAAGTTGCCATCAGCAAAGTAATCCCAGAATAAAGTAATATAACCAGCCGGAGCGTCGGCCGCCGTTTGACCGTCATCTGGGTATCTAACACCCCAACCTTCAGGAAATCTGAAGTTCTTCACGAGACCGTCAAACACCTCCTTGGACCACTTTAACGGTGGTAGGGCGGCAGACATTTCTTCTGAAGGGTCTTCGTGATGTTCTCCGGTAGACATAAAGGGAAATACGCAAAGTTGCAGATTTTCTCTAAAAGGAAAATTGGAGAAGACGAAAGGATTTGGGAAAAAATAATGAAAAAAGGAAGGCACTCAAGAGTTTATATAGGGATCGCCATTAATGCCCTCGAAAATCGCAGCCCCCTTTTTCAGGAAAACACATTTACCAAGACATCAAGGGCGACTAGGGAACAAAAAGTAATCTCACGCGCGCGTATAGAACGCGTTTGACGACGTACATTTAATGAATAACTGACAAGTGCAGTCTGTCACCAAAACCATCACACATCAACAGTCAGCACAGTACCTTTTACCTGCCATGAACCAAATTTTTCAAAATTTGAAATCATGGAAACATCCACTTGAAGAAAGAGAAATATCTTCCACAAGAAGATTCTTTATACTTCGCGCCAACCAAGACTGCTACTTCTAAAAGCAAAAGCGCACACTTCATTTTCTATATTCCAGTGCTCCACCTACTTGTGTAGAAGCAACACTAGACTGGGGGGACTTGAAGGGGTATGGTCTGAAAAACCTCGCGCAGGCGCATAGGACCATACCACAACCTTATCCCATAACATCTTAAATAAAGACCCTGCGCGGCCGCGTAGCGGTCCTAAAATAAGATCTTGGAAGGAAAAGTTCAACAACGAAGGAATATGGTCTAGGAAACCTTGCGCAAGAACACAAGACCATACCATAGTCTTATTCCAAGAACACCTTTAACAAAACCTTGTGCGACTGCGCAGTGGTTCTAAACAAAGATGTAGAAGAAAACAGTCTTCGATAACCGTGCGCTGGGGAAAGGGGTAAACTAACATCCAACTAACACCCTTGCACGGGCTCGCGCAAGGGTACAATTAGACTTGAAGATAAACTCCTAAACGTCTCCGCGCGCCTGAAATCAAGACTTGAACAAAAGTATCTTTTCTGTTACAACAAAACAGACACGTGGCAAGAAGACAAAGGTTTACAGTTGTAGTTCTTCTAGAAGACTCTCTAATGCCATCGTGCACCACCATTCGGTTACAATTGAAAGATGACGTGGCACGATCCTGGACACTCATCTGAATCACGATTATGGCATCAACTTGGAGAAGGGTCTACCCAAACCCACTTTCCACATGGCAACTCCCTAGCCTTCGATCACACTAATGATCCGTGTGAATTAAATGCAACGTTAATGATCGAAGAAAAAGAGAATAACCGCCTACGGAAAATGCTTTTCGTTACTTCCACTATTGCACCGATTTCCGTCCAAAAACCGACTATAAATAAGTTATTGCAGGTATGATCTCACAAGCTACACTCACTTCACTTTTACCACTGTTTCTTCTTCATTGAGATCGCTGGACTTATTCTCACGCCGGAGGGTGGTCATAGAGAGAACCCCCATTCTCCCCGTGGAGAGTCTAATGACTTTCTGTTTTGCAGTGATCACCAGAGAAGGAATTCAGGCAAAACCCTTAATCAACGAGAGGATTAACCTTTTTATGCAGAAACTAAACCCTTGATCTGATTGATTCCGGTTATTCGGAGCACTGTTTCTTCAAAATTGTAACTGATTTCTGATAGCCTCTTTTTTGAATTCAGCATCCCTCTTTTCATCTTCCTCATCAATCAGTTGTTGTCTTTTCTTTGGTTCAAGACATTGATGGATACATCTGATGATGAGAACAACTTTTTAGAAGAATGGGTCTGCTGAGGCTTATCAGTGGTTTCATCATCATAAATTGGCTTCTTGGGAAAGAGTTGGATCAGTCTTTCTAAGCTCTTTCCTTTTGTAGGTTTGATCAACATCCTGCTTAGACCATATTGCAATGGATCAAGCAGTCTCATAATTAGCTGCTACAAGTTCTGCTCTCTTTCTTTTTTATCTCAAAGCTTCATCCACACCAACTGTCTTATGTTTGTTCCAGTTGGGTGCAGATTTTTTCATTTGAGGCCCCTTGTTCATCATTTCAATTCTATTCACCTCTTATTTGAGATCTTAAAGAGACCAGTCTTTGAAATGAGACCTATAGGCTTTATAGGGCTTGTCTCTCATGATGATATCCAGATAATCAATCCTCAGTTCCCTTTGAAGACCAGCATTTGGTGGCAATTCTGACATAGACTTACCCAGGTCTCTAGCAAAGTCTTCTAACTTCCTGACCTTACTAAGCTCATGTTGATAAGTGCCCTGGTAATTCCTGTCATCTTTCCTTTACTCACATACTTAGTTATCAGATCAGCTTGTTTAGCTTTCATCTTCAAGTATTCATCAATGTTCTGAGGTTTGCTAAAGCCTTGTAGTGATGGGAAAGCTCTTTTAGATGGATCATCCTCTTTGTAAAATTGAATCATTCCATTCTGAACTACAAGCAGTTCAAGAGGATACTTAACTGCCAATGGAATGTATTGTGAGGTGAGAGAAGTGGATGGTTGGTTGATTGGGTTTGTTTGTGAAGGTGATGAATGTGGAATGAAAGGAGTAGATGATGTGGGGATTGGTGCTGGTATTTCTTTTTCTTTTTCATGCACCATGAATTTTCTTTTTCTTGTATAGACAGACTTTGGGGTAGGAGGAGTTTTTGAAGGAGAATGTGCTATGGGTGTAAGGGTTGTTTGTGATGGGAATCTTTGAGGTGTTGGTGGTTTTGTTGATGGTGGAGGATCAAAATATGTGGAATCAGTGGTTTGACTAACAACTATTGAAACAACTAGTATCTCAACAACTGTTGTCTTAACATCTGATGATGCTTTTGGTGCATCAACATCTGTTGCTATGGATGATGGTGGTGGTGATGAGGGATTTGTTTTCTGCTTTTTATGAGGTGGTTTTTGTGGTGAAGGTTTAGGTTTGGATGTATCAGTGCTTGGCCTTTTAGAACCAGCAGTGGTTGGCTTTTGTGGTGATGGTTTTGGTTTAGGAAATGTGGCAATGGGAGGTTTTTTATGTTTGTAAGATTTTCTTCTGGTTGAGGTTCCAATGTTTAGCACTTTGTTTTCTTTCTTCACCATTTTCTCCAATTACTGCCTCAGAACATCTTGTCTACTTTCTTTTGTATCCTTTCTCTTCTGCTTTGCTTTAATCTCCTTATCTGTCTGTTTGTTAAGGGTTTTATTAATTCCCTTTTTCTTACCAGTGTCAGATTTTCTAGAAGATTTTGCAGAAGACTTCTTGGCAGGCTCTGGCTTTTGTTTTGGCTGATTCCTTGGTGTTGGTTTGCCAAAGTTTTTCATGGAATCCTTCTCCCCCTTTTTGGCATCATCTTCGTCATCTTTTTTCAAAGATTAGTGTAGGGGTAGTGCCAGTTATCTTTGCAAGGGATTCTTTGATTCCCCTGATATCAGCCTGTGTGTCTTTATATCTTGCATCAACCATAACTCTAATCAATTCCATGTGTGAGTTATGGTTGATTTCAGCCAGATCCTTTTAAACTGCAAGAATGGGTTGTACTGAGTTCCAAAGCTCTTGGGATAACTGCAGAAGAGAAGGTTGACTTTTGGAAGCATCCACAAACTGCTTCATTAGGTCTTTCATTTCACCAATAGTTGTTTCAATGTTGGACATCCTCTCCGTCAAATCCTTGTATCTTAATTCATTACCTAACTTAATAGGATCATCTGAATTCCCACCAGAGGTGGTTGTATCTGCTTTTGAAACAGGAGGAGTCTCAAAGTTTTCATTAGCAGATGCCCCTTATTCTTGGTTCTGGGGACTTCCCTCTGCATCATTGGATACCTCAGAAAGCACACCAGTGGTTAACTTGAACACACCAGTGGTTACCTTGGTAGACACAACAGTGGTTGCCTTCAAGGGAGTCTGACTGATAAAACTACTGTCTAGATGTAGATCAGTGGATCCAACATCTGTAGTAGTTGCTCCACTTGAACTACCAACAAAAATTTTAGGAAATTCAAATGGTGTATCCTCCTCAGCTGTTTGTGGGTTTGCCAATTGAATAGGTTCAGACACAGCCAATGTAGAAGTTGTACTCTCAGTAATGAGTTGGTGAGAGGGGTTGTTTTGTGTCTGAATATCAATGGCCTCAAACATAGGTATAATAGTAGGTGGAATAGGAGATGAAGGGAATGGTGTTGAAAGAGACATTGCCTCAGGAGAAGGGCTTTTAAACATAATCTCAAGTGAGGGTAATGTTTCATATTGTGGTGTCCATGTTCTTACAACATGTTCCTTTTGTGAGTAATCATGAGGAGTTGAGGTGTCAGGTGGAGATATTTCCATCTGTTGTGAGGAAGTAACAACAGTGGTTTCTAGTGACATTTGTGTTGTCACAGGGTTAACCTCTAGGATCTCATCTTCCAGAGGACCCTTTATTTTTGGGTTTCGTGGGCTTTTTAGTTTTTGTTTTGGTCTTTTTGGGTTTGATGGTGGGGGTTTCATAGCAGTAGTTGTGGTGCTGTGATCACCATGAGCAGTAGGCTCAGCAACAGAGATTTGAGGAGCAGATGTGGACTCATCTAAAGTTTGCTCAGACCCCCTTGCTTGTGTTTTGGAAACTTTTAACTCTTTTGCCACTAGGTTTAGTAAATGTTTCAGAAGAAAGACTGTTTATTTTAAAAGGTGTTCCTTGTTCAAAAGCTTTTTGTGGAATTTTCTTTTGTAAATAGTAGCTCAAGAACCTTGGGACCAAAAGAAAAGCAACATTCTTCCCATCTTTGATGTTTTTCACATTATTGACCAAATTAGTAAACAATTCTTGGGAGTAGTTAAAATCTATTTTTGACATAATTGCATACCCCAAGTATTGAATTTTTAAAGGAATTTCATTGAAAGCAGTTGTTTTATTTGAAAGACAAGTGAGCAGGGTATGGAACAAAAATTTCATGGGTGGTGGAAAATTTCCTTTAAACATTGTTGCTTTTGTTAATTGTTCATCATACCCGCGTTCAATCAAATCCAATTGATATTCACTTTTTGGAAATGAAGTTTTACCTGCAAGATCATTCATCTAAAATTCTTCTCAAATGGTTTTGGGGGTTATTGCTACCAAAACACCTCATACTTTTGAGGTGATTCCCCATGTCTTTTTATCTTGTTCTTGAACTTCTGCATTTGCCCATAAATCACGTAGGGTGTCTTGATAAATGGGTGCATCTCATGTCAGTAGAGTTTTGTATTTTGAAGATAACAAAGTGTCGATTATTGAGTGGAACTCTGTACTTTTGTCTATTTTCTCAAACTTACAGAGGAGGTTGTGGGGGTGTTTGATGATTAGAGCCATGATCGGAAGTAGAAAATTGCGAACGAATGAAAGAGAATGAAGAAGAAGATGGTAACTTCTTTGTAGAATTTTTGAATTCAATACGGCAGTGAAAGCTCTGTTTGGGAGTTAATCAGGGTTTTATAAAAGGGAAAAAGTGAATGCTGATGTGGCAGCGGTTTCAAAGATCTGACGGTTAACATCTGCCCATGTGGCAACCTCTGATGAAAAAGTTGATGACAGTTGTTTGGAAACCACTGTTGGGCAACAACAGTGGTTGGGAATAGTGCATGAAATATCAATGGCTGATTTTTGTCTATCAATGGATTGACATTAGAGGTTGAAACAACTGATGTTTAGTCAATTGTGGTCAACAAAGAAATGGAGAAACAGAGGTTGTCTTTCAGCAGTTGGTGAATTTTCAATCATCAGAGGTTTAAAACAAGCAATGGATATGGACAGACTTTTAAGGATTCATGAAAAAAAATTCATTTTAGCTATTTTTATGGGTGAATTTTTGATTTTTGAGAACATTTTAATGCTTATTATTCAAGGAAAAGAATGTTTTTGCCTTCTAATCCAAGTTAAGCATGCCAATTCTTGAGATCAAACTTTCAAAGGTAGATGTGTCTAATGCTTTTGTTAGCACATCTGCCAGTTGATCTTTTGTTGGAACATGATGCAGAGAAATTAAACCTTTTTCATAGCAATACCTCACAAAGTGATCTCTGATGTCAATGTGTTTAGTGGTTAAATGGGATACGGGATTTTTGATGATATTTTCAGCTGCTTGACTATCCAACATGAGAGGAGTCTTTAGAGCAGTTATACCAAAATCCAGTAACTGATTTTGAAGCCACAACAGTTGGGCTATACAGCTTGCAGCAACAATGTATTCTGCTTCAGCATTGGATGTGAAAACAACTACTTGCTTTTTTGCTTTTCCAAGACACTAAGCAATTGCCTAGGAATTCACATCCTCCTGATGTAGACTTCCTGGTGGAGTTGCATCCAGCAAAATCACTGTCTGAAAAACCTGAAAGCTTAACATTCCCATTAGCAGGATACCAGATACCAAGTGTGGGAGCACCTTATATGTATCTGAATATCCTTTTCACAGAAATGAGATTAGACTTCCTAGGTGCTGACTTGGATCTGGCACAAACACATTTTGCAAACATGATGTCTGGCCTTGATGCAGTTAGGTACAATAAAGACCCAATCATGCTTCTATATAAGGTCTAATAAACCAAGTCATCTTTTTCATCAAACAAGACAAGCTTTGTGGTTTCCATGGGTGTACTACATGGTTTACAATCATTCATCTCAAATTTGTTTAAAAGATCTTTTACATATTTTCTTTGATGAATGAATGTACCATCTTGCAATTGTTTAACTTGGAGACCAAGAAAGCATTGTAGTTCACCCATTGCACTCATTTCAAACTCTGCTGTCATGAGTTGTCTGAACTCTTCACACATGGCATTACATGTGCTTCCAAAGATGATGTCATCAACATAAATTTGGACAATCATCAATTCTTTTCCTCTCCATTTTAAAAATAGTGTTTTATCAATTTTACCTCTTGTAAAGCCTATAGAGATGAGAAAAGTGGAAAGAGTTTCATACCAGGCCATTGATGCTTGTTTCAAGCCATACAAAGCTTTATTGAGTTTGTAGACATGATCAGGATAAAAAGGATCTTCAAAATCAGGAGGTTGACAAACATATACCTCTTCCTAAATTTTGCCATAAAGGAAAGCACACTTGATATCCTTTTGATACACTTTGATGTTGTGGTTGACAACAAAGGCTAAGAACAATCTGATGGCTTCAAGTCTTGCTACAGGAGCAAATGTCTCATCATAATCTATGCCTTCGTCTTGTCTATAACCTTGAACCACAAGCCTGGCTTTGTTCTTGACAACAATGCCCCTTTCATCTGTTTTGTTCTTGAAGACCCACTTTGTGCCAATTGGACTTACATCCTTTGGCAGTGGTACAAGTTCCCATACTTGTTGTCTTTTGAACTGTTGGAGCTCTTCTTGCATGGCTTCTACCCAACTATTGTCTTTCAGTGCCTCTTGGTACTTGACTTGTTGATGGAGTGATAGAAAGCCTGCAAAAAGACAAATGTTTTGGGATTGACTTCTTGTGATAACCCCTTCATTGATGTTACCAATCACTTGATCAGGTGGATGAGATTTAAGGAAGATTAGATCTCTTTTGTATGGAACAATGACATTGAGAGGTGAGGGCTGCAGATGTGAATCATCTGAGCTAACATCTGTTGGTGACTTTGAAGAACCAACATCTGTTTGAAATGGAGGTGGAGGAATGGGAGGAATGGATGTTGCACAATGTTGATTTTTATCCACTGTTGATAGATTTTTATCAACAGAGGTTGGAGATGATGTGGTGGCAGAGGTTTGAGTGTTGTTTTGATCATCTGTTGCTCTTGTTGTGGTAGTGACTTTGTATTGTGGGATCATAATGTCACATCCATAGTCTTGTGAGACAGATTGTGGGGTACCTGCAGGGTTAGTCTTGACAGACACATCTTCAAATGTAAATTTATCAGGTCAAACAGTTCAGCGGTGTTTGCTGAGATTTTCAGTGATGAAAGTTCATTGAACTTTACATTCAAATTCTCTTCCACACACCTAGTCCTTGTGTTAAATACTTTATAGGCCTTGGCAGTGGTTGAGTATCCCATATAGTAACCACAATATACTTTGCCTGCAAATTTTGAAATTGAATCTTTTGAAAGACTTTGAAATATGAGATCAGTGGTTTGATTTTGGACAGAGTTTCATAGGCAGTCTTTTGATGCCTGGGGTTGATCAAAACTCCGTTCTGCACATAACAAGCAGTGTTTACAGCCTCTGCCCAAAAGGTTAAGGGTAAACCTGAGTTGCAAGCATGGTTCTAGCAGCTTCAATCAAAGTTCTGTTTTTCCTTTCAACCACCCCATTCTGTTCTGGTGTTCTCGGGATGTTGTACTGCCTTACAATCCCTTTTGCCACACAGAACTCTTCCAAATCCTTGTTTGTAAACTCTGTTCCATTGTCACTTCTAAAGATTTTTACTGGCAAGTCAAATTGCTTTTCAATTTGTTTAACAAATGTAGGATCGTTTTTACGACCAAATGAGTCGTTCAGAAGAGTTTTTGCTCAATACGAGAGGCGGAAACAAACGTATCGAGTTGATTCAGCTTACAATTCACTTTAAACTGTCTTTTGATTGATATAACAACATTTTACAGCAAATAGACACTTCGGCAGCAGTTCAGCACTGAAACCGGAAAGTTACAAATGAAATGGCACAACAGGTATTTATAGGCTGGCCTATTTCGCATGAAACAGTTGGTGCGAAATCAGTTTCACACGAAATAGTCATTTCGTGCGAAATGACCAACTGATTTCGTACGAAATAGTTGTTTCCTATTTCGTGCGAAATACCCCTAAATCCTAATTTCTCGTACTTTGTGCCCTGATCTATCTAATACAATACAAGACTCGATACAAGACAAAGTCGACAGACGTATGCACCAACAGACCCCCCTCGGATGTTGACGAAGTCTTCAGTGTCGAGTCTTCAACGTCTTCAGTCTTTATCAGACTTTTTGCTCTTCCTGAAGTATCTGACAGTGTAAAACATCCTCAATCTTTTCTTTTCTTCTTCAACAGACCCCCCCTTAAATTGTGCTGTCTTTCACAAGCTCTAGAATCGAAATTTGGCTCTCTGTAACCTGCACATTCTCTACCTCAACATAAATTTCACAAATTTAACATTTGACAAATTTATTTACCACTTGCAGATACAAACTTAAAACATCATTAGCAAGTATCGTACAAAATGATTTAACATTTTTAATCTCTGAAATATCACTTGTAAGAAAATCTATTTCAAACACACTCTCCCAAACCTGTTCATCATGTTTAGCATTCGGAATTTTGAAAATCAGCTCTCCAACATCAGTTGTCGAAAATCTTTTTGAATTTTTTTTAAACAAATATGCTAAAACACACTGAAAATCTTTTTAGACTTTTGAACTTGAAAGAAAGTACAGTAAAGAAATATTTACAAACAATATTTTTGTGAGTTTGTGTAAGAGGATCATATCAGTTTTTGAGACAAATCATCAACACCGTTAAGCTTTAAACATTTTAAGTTCTAAACGATTCACTTAGATTGTCAGTATACTGATCCACTTAAATTTTCACACAAAGTTCAACTGTTTCGAGATACGAGATTAGTGTTTTAGAGACTTAAACTTATACGCGTATCCCACCTCAAAATATACTCCCGTATCTAGATCCCAATATTCAGTGTTACAGGTGAGTATACCTACATGATATCTGTAAAGGGTTAAATGCGAGGGCCATGAGAGCTCAGGCTATTGCTTCCGCAAAATCAGAGAGATGATGGCTTCGACTTTAGGTGTGTTCCCTTTAGAGAATCTTTTCTTCAACAGCACATGATTAGCATTTTGCAATGTTTCATCATTTTTTATGCTGAGGGGGTGCTATATTTCAAGCAAGCGAAAAGTATTATACAGGGACTAGGCCATTGCTTCCGCAAAATCAGAAGTCCCGGGATAATACCCCAGATATCACTAAGCATAAAGACCTAGTATCTCAGAAAGAGGGACCTTTCAAACAAGATTTCGGGGGATACCCATATATCCGAGAGATGTTCCCCACGAGATAAGTAAGTTTGAAATTTAGGTTTATATCTTGACACAATCTACTAGATGTGCAAAAACCTACTGGCATATCATCAGTGAGACCGTTTATCACATTTTGACTTTCCAATTCTTTAGCATGCTGTGATAGTCCACTGATGTACTATCATTTCCTCTTTTCTCAACAAAACTCATTTTTGATTTTATCATGTTTTTGGCTTTTTCAAATTTTCTAATGTTTTTGGATTTTCTGAAATTTCTTACTCCCCCTAAAATTCAAAATCATTTAAAGAAACTTTGAAAATAAACTATACAAGTAAAGTGACAACTGTTGTGAATTGCTTCAAATCGCCATCCACTTGGCATAAACAATCAGAACTCCCCCTGACAACAAACTATTTTCCCATTAAGATTTCAAAACACTTAAGTTTGTTTTAATCAAAATGGTTTTTTTCTGGAAAATAAGTTTTGCTGATTTCATAAAACCAATTGTAGGTTAGGGGATTAATTCATCACCTTGTTCTTTCATCTTCAACCTTTTGAAAAACATAACAGTTTTAAATTCAATCAACAAATACCACTTGTAGAAAATCAAGTATAACTTAATGTCCCTGATTCACCACTTGTATATTTTCACAACAAACATTTTCAATAAAGATGCCGATTCCTGCTCCACGATTACCAACTTGGAAGCTCCGGTAAGTCAGAATTTCAAGCAAAGAAAGGTGACACCCAAGCCTGAGCAGCCTTGGGTGCATCCGAGTTATTTTCACTCGATGTGTACGTTCTCCTTATTGATTCATAAAAATATTTAACCCCTTTGGCCTTTCCCTCGACCATTTTTCCAAAAATCTCTTTCACATTTCCATTAAAAACCTTTTCAACATCGAATTCCTTCTTCTCAGAATAAAATTGATTCGAAATTTCAACCTTTTCAATTTTTTGTTTAAAATTTTCAGCCCGCAATGGTGGAAAATTTGCATCATCCATTGGCGGAACCGAATTTTCTCTTTTTATCACAACTTGTGGCTCCTCTGACTTTGACGAGTCAGATTCATCCCCAGATTTCATATCTGGTTTCTTAACAATCCACTTCTGGTTGTCAAGATTCACTCTTCTCTTGTAAAATCTTTTCGAACATTCACCAACCTCATATGTTGAGTTTTTAAACACTTTAAATTTTTCAGTTGGTGGTTCGGTTTTATCAACAATTTTTTCTTTGAGAAACAACTTCCTGTTTTGTGTTGGTTGCCTTTGGACAATTCCAGGTGATGTGACCTACTTCTTGACATCGGTAACAAGTTCTTGTCTCTTTTCTTTGATAAACTCCATTCTTCTCAAACTTTTGTTTTTCTGCAAAGAACTCTTTGTTTGATTGCTTCTAGAATGAGTTTTTTTCTTCTTCCTCTGAACTTGCTTCTGAAACAAATACAGTTTTTGGTTTATAAGTTTTCTCATTTTTATGATTTTTTGGTGGAATAAAACCCAAACCCTTCTTTTTGTAATTACCGTTATGGTTTGGTTTCTTTTGATAACCTGAACCAGAACTGTAACCTTTTTTCTTGTTTAAACGTTGTTGAACTCTTGAAGTGTACCCTTTAGGTTTTTCAGTAAGATTTACATCTTTTATTTCAGAAATATTAATTTCTGTTAGTTTGAAAACCTTTTTGATCTTTTCAATTTGAACACTTCTTATTGGAAATTCCTCATCAGAATATAATTTGTCTGAATCATTCAAAGTATATGCCACTTTAATTGGTTCGTTATTCAAATTAGATTTTGATAACATGAATTCTTTATTATAAACCCTTTTGACCGACGACCTTGAAGTATCAACTGATGAACTCGAATTCTCTGATATGGACTTTGACTCTGACTCCTCATCTTTATCCAACACCTGATCGACCACCTTTTTTATTAACTAAGACTCATGATCAGTGTCAGACGATGTGAACGTGACGTCAATGTTTTCTGGTAACTCATCAGTTGTTTCAGACTTTAACTTTATATTGACAGCCTTTTTGACTTGCTCCTCATTTGGTTTTCTGGGAGAATAACCTTCCCAGATCGGAGGCGGACACTTGTTATAATTTGCACTTTGTTTCTTACCAGTATCCTTCTCTTCCAATTTCTTGTCTTGAAAGGCTTCAAAACCTACAACAGTTGGATAAATTCTGTCAATCAAATAATCAGAACTAGAATAACTCTGTAACAACCATTTGATTCTTTCATTCTCTATTTTTTCTGTCTCCAACTCTTGCTTCCACTTTGCACTTTCTTCAATGTAATAATTGATAGCCTTTTGCTTGGACATAATTACTGCATTCATCATTGTTAATGCGTCTTCTCTTTCAGAATTTGTCTTTTGTAGACCATTCACTGTTCTATTCAATACATCATACGATTCTTTCACATAATTGAGGTCGAACAGTAATTTTTCTTTCATCTTTTCTTGCTCACTCAATTTCTCATCTTTTTCTTCACATTGTTTGCAAGATTCTGAACACTTTAAACATGGCTTAACAACTTCAACAATCTTTTCAACTTCGATCACCTTTTCTACTTCAACAACTTTTTCAGTTTCTTTAACTTCTTCACTTTGTTCATATTTCACTTCTTGAGCAACACATTCATTTTCATCATTTTCTTTTCTTTTGCTGCTCGTTTCTCCTTCAGCTTCTTCAATCTATCTGCAAAATAAAAATCAAAACTTTCAGGAGATAATACAGATTTTCCAATATTTATTTGAGTTTCTTCTTCATCATCACTGCTATCAGATGATGATTGATCAAAGACAGTTTTCTTTTCTGAACTATCATCTGAAGAAACAAACTTTCCATCTTTGTTCTTCTCATCACCAGCATTTCCTTTCATCCATTCTTTCAACAAATCTGGTTCTTGGACTATTTGTGCAGTGAGAGCTACTACTATTGAAGTAGGTGGAATGTATTTATCCCAACTAAAACCTTCTGCCAATTTTTCATCATCTTGATCAATTATGCCAAAATAAGCTTTCTTATTTGCTTCTTTGATCATTTTAGCATGTGCAGTTTGTGGTTCTTTTTGTTGATACGGTTGATGAGCAACTTGTTGATATATGGCTTTCCGATAATAGTCATTACCACCGAACGGATTCTTTGCTCCACTTGCTTCTCGATTAGTACATTCCTTCTTGAAATGACCTTTCTCCCTGCATCGAAAACAAGTAACTTTAGATTTATCAAAACCCAAAGTAGAAACATTAGCATCCCTAAAATCATCTCTTACTGTAATCATCTTAAATTTTTCAGCTCTCCTCAAAACACTAGCTAAACACCATTTAATATCCATAAGTTCCATTTCTTCTGCATCGATCTGATCGTAATCCTCTTTCGTCAGCATAGGATTTCCGATCCTTCCAGCAACCAATCCTTGATGTGATTCTAACACTGTAGCAAGTAATGACATGTGACTTTTAGCAATCTCTTCAGAGAAATTTTGACCATTCTGAAGATGCAACGCGATGTTGCAGTTTAAAACATGACCGTTACTGCTGTTTAAGCTTTGGAACTGACGACTTGAGGTTGAACTCTTCGGATTAACACTCGGATATGAAGAAAATCCACTACTGCTATTTGGAATTTGATTAACTGATCCAGATGAGTTTTCAGCACTAAACGCAGTTTGGATTTTCGAACTCACTTCAACATCTTGAACACTTCCTTTGTAATACATCTTGATGTCTTGTTGACCACTTAGACTGTTCATCCTTGCAATCTTCTGTTGTTCAAGATCTTGACCCTCAATCTTTTCAATGAACTGGGAAATTGTCAATTTGTCATATTCTCGAGTGTTTTTCAGAATCATCAGATAGGTACCCCATTCTTTCTGAGGCAATGCATCAGCTAATTTATCAACCCATTCCTCTTGATATTTGACTATTTCTAATAGAGACATAGATCGCACTAAGTGACAATATCTTTCAATCAGCTTCTTTGAAGATTCACACCGGTAAACTTGTAAACAGTCAAATTCTTTCTTTAGCAATGATTTCTTACTCATAATAATCTTTTCACTTCCCTCAAACTTAACTCGAAGTGCTTCCCAAATCGAACGTGAAGTATTGTCGTGTTGAAACAATACGAAGATGTCTTCTTTCACAGCTTGCTGGAGTAGACTAATCATCATTTTTTCTGCTTTGTACATGTCTCGTTCTTTATCTGTCAGTTCAGAAATTGTTTTGATTACCCCCAAATCCGTACGAGGTTTGACATACTTTTTCTCAATACATTCCCAAGATCTCAAATGATTAGCTTGAACCCAGTTTTTAAACCGATCTTTCCAACCATAATACTCCTCAATGCCCATTAGCTTCAGGGGTTTTTGCAAAGTTTCAGTCTCATTCTCCATGTTCATGCTTTGAGCAATGGTAGTCGGAGTAGTCGGGGCAGTAGCAAATGCGTTATAGAATTCCTATTCCATGATTCGGTAACAAATTTCTCAAAATCAGCTTTCAAACGAAATGAATTGCTCAAACAACCTGGAAAATCAACTTTCACACGAAATTATGAGTTCAAATGAAATAGAACTACACAGGATATCAACGTTCACACGAAATGACTCTCTGGTACGAAATAGACTATAGTACCAGCTAAATGATGATTTCGTGCGAAATAGATGCTTTCGTACGAAAAGATTCACACGAAATAGGATCTTTCACATGAAATGAGTGATTTCATGCGGAATGACCAAGCAAATGATGGTTTCGTGCGAAATACAGTGCAATTTCAAACGAAATAAGTCTGAAATGTGATTTCGTGTGAAATAAGTCTGAAATCTGATATCGTGCGAAATACTGCTGATGTCATCATCTCGGCCATATTTTTGTCAATATGATCAGGTTTTAGCTTGATTTTAGGTCCAATTCTTTCAAGGCTTTGTTAAAACATAGTTTCGCTTATAATGTGAGAAATTCAATCCATTTTAACCATCAAATCTTTTTTAATTTTGAAAAGAAGGTGTAGAAATCAGAATTTTGAGCTAAATCAGTATGAACTCTTCCTCCTGAGCTCTGATACCACTTGTAGGATCGTTTTTATGACCAAATGAGTCGTTCAGAAGATTTTTTGCTCAATACGAGAGGCGGAAACAAACGTATCGAGTTGATTCAGCTTATAATTCACTTTAAATTGTCTTTTAATTTATATAACAACGTTTTATAGCAAGTAGACACTTCGGCAGCCGTTCGGCACTGAAACCTGAAAGTTACAAATGAAATGGCACACCAGGTATTTATAGGCTGGCCTATTTCGCACGAAACAGTTGGTGCGAAATCAGCTTCACACGAAATAGCTGTTTCCTATTTCGTGCGAAATACCCCTAAATCCTAATTTCTCGTACTTTGTGCCCTGATCTATCTAATACAATACAAGACTCGATACAAGACGAAGTCGACAGACGTATGCACCAACAACAAAGTCTTGCAAGATACCTACAGTCTCATCCTTAGAGTGTAAAAAGTAAGTCCATGTAAACCTAGAAAAATCATCTATAATGACCAAACAATATTATTTCTTTTTACAAACTCATGATTTTTACTGGGCCAAACAAATCCATGTGCAACATTTGCAAACACTTGTTTGTTTTGGACTCTTCAATGGACTTGTATGAGCTTTTATGTTGTTTACCTTTTAGATAGGAAACACAATGCTCCGAACAAGTAAAAAGTTTTTGTGGAAGACCTCTTACAAGGCCTTGTTTTGAGAGTGTAGTGATAGTCTTAACATTTATGTGCCAAGTCTCCCGTGCCATAATTCTGTCTCTTTGTTAGAGGCAGGTGAGAACAGACAAGCATAAGCCATTGAGTTATCTTTTGACATATCAACTACATACACATTGCCACTCCTTTGAGCAACAAGCTGTGTTTTACCCCCGGCTATGATTTCTTCAATCTTTTTCACCATTTCTAGCCCAACAATCTTACAGCTATCCTTAGTGAAGAATGACCCATAGCCTTTGTCACTCATTTGTGAAACACTAAGGAGGTTAAACTTCAGATTGTCAATAAGATTGACATTCTCAAACTTGAGCTTCCCAGCCTGAACAGTCCCTGACCCCAACACCTTTCCTTTTGAATTGTTACCAAAGGATGTATCACCCCTCCATGTTTTTTTGAAATCTTTTAGTATAACTCTACATCCTGTCATGTGCCTAGAGCCTCCACTATCTACATACCATAAACTATCTAAACATGCAGTAGCTCCCTGCACATCAAGTAAACAATTAGTTCAGGTGGGTCTCCAAAGCCAATAAGGCTTTGGATTAGATCACAGATAGGTCACCCTCAAGTCCAGGAGCATGAACGGTGGTTAAGTCAGGGGTTTGAACATATTTTTTGACATTTTTCTGTAACCACTGTTGTGGACCATCTCCTGTCAGATGTTGAAAACCAAAAGGATGCCTATTCACTTTGGGCTTAGAGGGCCTTTTGTAGGCTTCATAAGTATGTGGGACCTTTTCGTAAGATGGTTGACCATGTCCTCTTGGGAACTGGTTTGATGGTGGTGCATCTGTCAGTTGTGCCTCTTTGGGAACAGAGGTTTTGTTCAACTGTTTGGTAACAGCTATTTGGACAGGCACAAAAGTCTGTTTATTTTTGGTGGAAGGTTTTTTGTGGAATCACTAGTGTTTTTGATATGTACTCTTTTCTTTTAACCTCAAAAGTTTTGAGGTACACACACTCTTGAGTAAGATGGTTGGTTTTTCCATAAATTGTGCACTTAAGTGCAGGCTCAATGACACTTGTTTTGTTGATATCATATGCTTTTAAAAGAAAACAGTCTTTTGTAGCATGGTTTCTTTTCTCACAAAAATTATAAAACAGGTTTTTAATCTTTTCTCTTCTCTTCCTCTTTTCAACTTCCTCTGCAACAGAGTTTTTAACCTTTGTTGGGATTTCTTTCAGAGGAATGACCTTGGCCTTGGGTGCTTTGACACCCTTAATTGTGGAAAAATCCATTGGCTTAAAGTTTTCAAGGATGTCACATTCATCAGACCAGGTGGGTTTAAATTGATATTTTTCTATCTCTTCAAAGGTTGATGACCCTTCTATTTTTTCTAAAATGATTTTGTTTCTAATTTTATCAGTGACTTTTCTCTCTTGACCAAACATGTTTGTTGGTATAACTTCAACTAAGGCAGAATCAATTTCAGCAGTGTTTTCAGTTTGGTCATGTTTTCTAAAGCCAATGCCAAACTTTACATTGCTCTTGATCTGCTTCTCTAACATCAGCTCATAACCTTTACAACACTCCACCCATTTTTCACAAGTGATTTGGGTGGATTCAAGCTCCTTTTTGCAAACTTGGTATTTTTCTACCATAGTTTGGAGTTGGTCTTTGGTTATGTTGTGTTCATGTTTCAGACTAATGATTTCATTTTCTTTTTCATACAATTTGTTTTTCAACTCTTTGAAAGTTTTCTCAAATTGTACTTCATCTTTTAAATCTTGTCTCTAAGGTTTTCATTCACCTCTTTTATGTTTGCAAAAGCAATAATGCATTTATCTGAACACAAATTTTTCAAGATCTGAGGTGATACCTTAGCAGTAGCCATCATGGCACAGTCACATTCATCCTCACACACTCTAGCATCCCATGGATCAACAAGAGGTTCCAACAGAGGTTCAATTTCCTTCTTCTCTGACATCTGTTCACCAACAACAGCAGTAACCACTTCTTCAACAATTTCATCCACTTCTTCAGATCTGGACTCCACTTCCTCAGATTCTTGCCCTTTTGGTATTGACTCTAATGCCATGAAACAAAATTCATCAGGAGTAGCAATTAGAGCAAAATTTTCATCATTCAAATCCTCAGGCAAGCTACTCCAATCAATAAAGCCCTGTGTAAAGAAACTTTGTTTACTGGCCTCTGCTGGAGCAGATATTTGTGCAGCTTGTTGTGGTGCAGGTTGCACTTGAACCTGAGATACAAGGGCTTGCACATATTGAATCTGTGGAACAGTGGTTTGAACATATTTCACTAGAATAGTGTTTACAGGATGTGCAAATGGGCAGTGTTTTGCATATGAGGAACAAGGGTATATTGGGAATAGTGCATAGTGCTTTATGTGTTTTGAGGTCTTGGACTAGGGTGAGTGATGAGTGGACTACTGTTTTGACTCCTACATTCCCTAGCAAAATGACCAAGCCTATTACACTTATAGCACTTGATTTTTGACTTATCCAACCCCACCTTCAAATTCCCATGCAATCCCTGGAAACTTTCTACCAGTTCATTTATAAAACTTGCTGGTTCTTACACTCAACAAGGCCATTTGATGCAAAATGTCCATCTCTTCCAGATCAGTGGGATCAAAATATTGGAGGTCACTGAGTTCAAAGGATAAGTTATCAGAGATCTGGTTTTCCCCATTAGTTGTGAAAGCATAATTGGGTGAGTAAGGCTTAGAGTTGAAGGCTCCACCTGCAGTTATATCAATATAATGATCATAAATCTGGTCCTTACTACCATCAGATGACTCTTATTGACCCAAAAGTGCTGTGTTACCATAAGAGTAATCATCAGGCACTTTTCCAGATTCCTGTAACTTCTTTTTCTAGTTCAGCTCTCTTTCATATGTGAGAAGCCTACCATGAAGTTGGGTCAGACTTAATTCTTTGAACCCCACATAATTTCTGGTCACAAAAGCTATAGTGTCCCACTTTTCTAGTAGTGATCTAAGAAACCCACTATTTAAAGTGGATTGAGCATATTCAATATTAACCAGTTTTAGTTCACTAATGAGACAACTAAACCTTTCAAACTGTTGGGTCAATTACTGTGACTCCTGGGTCACTGCGACCATCAAACAAATACCAAATCAATGAGATATTGTGTTTCATACTTGGGTTTTGTAAAAATATGTGTATCATTTGCACATATCATTTCTTGTTCGATTTCGGGCTTTAAATCGCTTTCTGGAAGGTTATACGCGATCTGATGCGTAAATATAACCAGTTTAATGCAACGAACACTCCAGAATAGTGAAATTGGCTTAACATACCTTAAATAACCTTTACATAACTTAGAAATAACTTTTGAAGGCTTTGGTATGGCAAAATCAAGTTAATTCGCTTACAGGGACTAAATTTGACAAACTGTGAAAGTATGCCAATTTGAATTGTAACAGACATTCCGGAACATGACCATAAGTTAAAAATACCATAAATATCCTTTACATACCTTAGAAATAGGCTTTGAGTGGTTCGGTGTGCTAAAATAAACTTTTGGGTCATTCAGGGACTAAAAGCGTCAAAAAGTGCATAAGTTTGCACTTTCGCGCATAACTTACGTTCTGAATACATCCGGACATCCAAAAATTTATGTAAGCACTAAAATATTTTATTTTAGTGTTTGGCATGAGAAAAACCCATTCGTCACGCAATTTGGATCATTTTTCGCGCTTATGCGCATTCCGTCGTAATTAACCGAACATCGCAACCGTACGGCCAAACGAACCGGCATCCGAGATGTTTTCAAGCATATTTCATGTTCCCTATGTCTTAACATCATTGTGGAGCTTGAAATTGGGTTTGACGGGTGTTAGAAGTGCCGTTACGCAACGAAACAAGGTGCAGGGACTGAAACTGTCAAATCTGCATAGTTGTTGGCTTACGGACCGTAAGCCATGACCCTTAAGGTCCATAAGGGATCTCCAGAACCTCAGAAACTTCCAGCCAGCTGTTTACAGCTGTTACCCATTCCCAATCTCAATTCCACATGTTGATCTCTGATGGTGGGGGGCCAATTTGGGTTCCATAACATTCCAACAAGTGTACATGTGAGATCAAAGCACGGTATTCGAGAAACGATCCTAACGGTGGTCCAAATCCTATAAATACCCAACCCATCACAACTCAAAACCCACTTAATTTCTGAAAACTTCTCTAAGTTGAGGTGTAAGAACGCTTCATACCTGAGAAATATTTGGAAATCAAACCTTTCGGGGACCCTTTGTAAGTGTTCCTTCGTTCTTTTACTGTTTTAGCGTTAAAGTCAAACTTTATTTGACTTTCTGCATTGACCAGTTTATGGTCAATGCGAAGTTCGTTTGATCTTCATAACGTGAGCGTAATCACGATGGTTATAGTCCCTAGTGACTATACCTACTGATTACCACGTTATCTAGGCTCAGTCACGAGTCGTAGTTTCGGCCAAAATGCGTGTTATTGCTTATTTTGTAACCAAACTACTCTTAGGTATCAAAACCGTTTGTTTTGATACCAAACTTGTTTTCTAACTTAGTTAAGCATGTTTCAACATGCTTAGCTCGTCACTTTTAGTTTAGTGCTTATATAGGGTCGTAAGGTAAGCGATCTAAACAATCGCTTATACTTTCGAACCCGACCCGTTTGGTCGATCATTAGGATCTGACCAAACACATTAGGTGACCATAGTTGTATAGGGAATAACCTTCCGAGGTTATACCTTATGGTCACATCGTTTGAGTAGTTGTATGATAGGTAGTATATATGCCTTAGGTAAATTACCAAAATGCCCTTTGAACGCCAAAATTCATTTTAAGCATATGTAACATAACTTTTGGTATCTAAACTTATTTGGTAACAATATTAGACATGTTAAGGCATATCTTACTTATCATTGGACTAGTTAGGCATTCCGAACGCGTTTTACGCGAACGACGTGTTAAAGTAGCATAAGCTACCTAAACGGGTCGTAAGCAATTAGGTTAGGTTTCATTTTAGTATGTAGGCTTTGTTAAACCATATTACATGAGTTCTCATACTCATTTGGTTTACGAACCCTCATTCTATCCGATCCTCCGATTTAGGCCCGATGTATTAATGTAGTTACCTATATTAGGTACCGTTTGATATCCGTGATCTCTAGCATTGCTTGGTTGTTACTCAAGGACTACTAAGCAATCTCAAGTGAGTACATAGACCCCTCTTTTACCGTTTTCAAACAGTTTTGGGGTGAAACACATGTGCCTACTTGTTATTTTCATGCTTACCATGTTTTCATATCATATACTTGCTATGTTCATTAGTACACTATTAGTACATTGTTTTACGTTGCATTTCATGCTATGTATGTCCATTGTGTGCATACTTAGTACATTGTTTTACATCACATTTCATGCTATGTATGTCCATTGTGTGCATACTTAGTACATTGTTTTACATTACATTTCATGCTATGTATGTCCATTGTGTGCATACTTAGTACATTGTTTTACATTACATTTTGTTGCATATGCTCATCCAGCATATGAACACATTATATTACATTTTGAACCGTTGTAACCATTTGACTAAGTGAACCATCGTAACCATTTGATTATAAGAACCGTTTGTAACTGTTGAACCGTGTGAACCATTTGTATCTGTTGACATGATTTACATTTGACAATAGACTTTGGACTATACTTAAACATTTCTACAATTGTTAAACATTACATCTTGATGGTTTGGTTTGAGTAAGTGATTTAAGTAACGAGGCGTGTGTAATATGATACAAGCATGGTGGATACGCCGCTGGTACTTCCTATATATAAGTGTTTGTATGGTATTACATATCGTAGCGTTATTTGAATCATTTCAATTTGAGACATATAACATTTTATACAAATAACATACTTTTCACAAGACATTGTTTTACAAACAACTTATCGTATACAAACTCATTTTACATGGTTATTCATTTAACCCTACATTATTCTCTTATTTATACATATCGTCTGAACTTATTGTTTTCAAACGATATACAAAACAAAACAATTTACACGGTTCATGACTGACTTTTGCTAAACAACTTTTTCTAAACTTATAAGTCATGAATCCTATTTTCACACAACCTATGTATCTCACAGGCATTTTTATGCTGACGTACCTATTTTCACATGTGTTTTCAGGAGCTTTTGCTTAGGAGGATGATCGAGATACACTTAGGCGGACTTGGGCCTTAGTGACAATAAAAGATGCAAGACTAGTTATTTATGTTATATTTCTTTGATTGTCAAGACATTGTAACTCTTTTAATCAATAAAACAATATTTAAATTTCCATGTGTTATGAAACAATGATTCTGTTACAACACTCCTCGACGTTTCCGCCACGTTTTGTTGTTTTACGTGGTCGGGGTGTGACAGAAAAGTTGGTATCAGAGCTCATGGTTTTAGGGAATTTGGTTATTAGTAATGCTTTGACCTAGTCTATAACCTTCCTAGGACCCTAACGCGAGTTTACTTGCGTTTAGTCATAAAACAATACCGTCACCTCTCCTTAGGCGACGACCACAACAACAAGAACATAAATTTCAAAACCGCTTTGAAAACTAATCATCTGTTCTAGGATGATTGATTACTAGGTTTTGAACCCTCTATTGTAAGGTTTTGAACCCTCTGTTATAAGGTTTTGAACCCCTTTGAATTTTCAAACTCTCGTCAAAGTTTTGGGTCCAAAATAGTGTGAACACGTGCAAACCGGAAGAGTGAATGCCTGTACCCTGAGCTTTCTGTCTAAGGCTAGAGTGTTCATACAAATCCACATAATCGGACCAGTCACTCTTACCTGGGAACTCTTGGGGTGAGTGTCCACTTATAGGCGAGCATGTCTTCGCGATACATTATGAGGACCTACTTGCTTTGATTCAGCCTTTGTGTGTCGTTTGTTTTCTTCGTGGTTCAAACAAAGGACCATCACCCATGATTTTGGTCGGTAATTGTAACATCCTATTCTTACCCAATGCCATTTCATTTGTTTTCTCTCTTGTTTCCCCTTTTAGAATGCCTCCACGACGCGAAAATCAGGTAACTATTGAAGAGCTGGCAGCTGTCATTACACAGCAAATGACTGCTGCAATCCCGAACATCGTTGCTCAATGTAACCAAGCCCTCAACAACAATAATTCCCCCTGCAACTTCAAGACATTCAACTCGGCTAAGCCATCAAAGTTTTCTGGGTCTCAAGGAGCGACTGCACTTCTGCAATGGTTCGAGAGTTTAGAGAGCACCTTTAGACATGTTCAATGTCCAAACGAGCGAAAGGTAGACTTCGCTTCTAGTGTCTTTGAAAAGCGAGCTTTGACGTGGTGGAATGGTGTGATGAGAGATAGGGGTGCCGATGTGGCACTGGCCCAAACGTGGGAAGAGCTTCGAGCTCTAATGATGAAGGAATTCTGCCCTCGTCACGAGATCAGGGCCTTAGAAAGGGAATTCGACCATCTTAAGCAAGACAGCGGTGAACATCGAGCATACACTGATCGATATGAGGAGCTGAGCCTGTTGTGTCCTACCATGGTTACGCCTTTGGATAAGGCGATCGAAAAATACATTGATGGTCTCCCTGACTCAATACAAGACATTGTGACTGGTAGCAACCCTACTACAGTTAGACAGGCCATTGAGCTAGCTGCAACCTTGACTGAATCTCAAATCAGGAAATGTAAACTTTTTCGAAAAAGTGACAAGAAACCAATTGAGGAATCAAAGACCATGGATGAACAGACTGGATCCCCTAAGAAGTCAAAGAAGCGAAAGGCTTCTCAGAACTTCGCCATGGTTACTCACAATGGTCAAGCCGTCCCCAACCAACCAGCTCAACCCCCGCTAGGAAGCCATACAATGGAACTTCACCCTTGTGCAACCAATGCAACCTTCATCATCATGCTAGTGTGAAGTGCCGCGAATGCCAAATTTATGGACTTAAAGGTCATACAGCAAAAGTTAGCCGAGCTGCAGTTGCACCAAATCAAGCTGACAACAATCCTGCTCAAGCTCGCTTTCCACCAGGTTCTTGCTACAATTGTGGCAAGATGGGTCATTTCCGAAGAAATTGCCCAAAGCTTGCTAATGCTAATCCAGCACAGGGATGAACATCTGACCGACTAGAAGACAACACCATTTAGAAATAATCACGTCTTATGTATTATTTTCTTTTGTTGTAAAGGTCCATGAAACAGTTGTTATCATTGTTTATAAATAAATCTTTTATTTACATTGCAATGTATTTATGAGGTTGTATGTATAAACAACATATCCCTTACAATACCGACAATCAAGGAATCGTATTCCTTGAAAAGCAAACTACCCCCCCCCCCAAATTTTTCTATTTTATGATATCTTGCGTTTCCACGAAATTCCTAAGTACCCGTTTCTTCTAAGGAAAACGAAGTACAAGGCGCAAGTTACAACACTGGACGAATACCCAAAGTACCACTATAAATCCTTAATAGGGTACCTAAGGGTATTTCCTTAAATCCTAAAATTGTTGTGTTCCTTAATTCGAATATTACGTTTCTTTGAAAACAAAATCGAATTTTTGGGAGATCTTCCTATCTTTTCAGATAGATCCCAGAGGACATTGAAGTCCATCGACTGGTTTCCATATCCATATTCAATCGATAACAAGTTAATAACAAATTAATAATCAAATTAAACAACTATGTGATTATGTGCTCATGTGTTTCCTTTTATGTTTTTGTGTAATCCAAGTTTTGTTATCCAAATCCTCGTAGAATCTTCCATATCTTCGTATAAGCGATTCATAGTAGGATATCCAAAGGTACTATATTAAATCCTCAATGGGCTTTTACGTAATAGTAAAGACCCTTGGATTATATTGTACTATTCCATAATTAGACCCCTTGAGTGGTCTAGTTAAACAGATTGATCCAAAAATCTGGTTAGGAATATCATGTGATGAAATAGCTGAAAAGACTCCTTGGTGGCCTCATTAAGAGAGATCATTTGTCGATCTAATTAAAAGGACCCTATGATAGTCTAGTCACACTCATCACAGGTTTAATTTTTCCCTTTCACATTACAAAACAAATTGTGAGGACTGTGCAAGGAATTGCGTAATTATGGATGCATACATAATTATGGAATTTAGTGCACAGAAACCACAGCAAGTTTGGTCATGTGTCTAGAGTTAACTCAGTGCATTTTTGTTTCTGAAGAAATTATGGAAAATGACTCATTCCGTTCATTTTCATTTCTGAAGAAATTGGGGAAAATGACTCATTCCGTTCATTTTCGTTTCTGAAGAAATTGTGGAAAATGACTCATTCCGTTCATTTTTGTTTCTGAAGAAATTGTGGAAAATGACTCATTCCGTTCATTTTCGTTTATGAAGAATACCCATTAAGGAAAATGACTCATTCCGTGCATTTTCATTTCTGAAGAAATTGTGGAAAATGACTCATTCCGTGCATTTTCATTTCTGAAAAAATTGTGGAAAATGACTCATTCCGTGCATTTTCGTTTCTGAAGAAATTGTGGAAAATGACTCATTCCGTTCATTTCCGTTTCTGAAGAATACCCATTAAGGAAAATGACTCATTCCGTTCATTTTCGTTTCTGAAGAATACCCATTAAAGAAAATGACTCATTCCGTGCATTTTCATTTCTGAAGAAATTGTGGAAAATGACTCATTCCGTGCATTTTCGTTTCTGAAGAAATTGTGGAAAATGACTCATTCCGTTCATTTTCGTTTCTGAAGAATACCCATTAAGGAAAATGACTCATTCCGTGCATTTTCATTTCTAAAGAAATTGTGGAAAATCACTCATTCCGTGCATTTTGATTTCTGAAGAAATTGTGGAAAATGACTCATTCCGTGCATTTTCGTTTCTAAAGATACCCAGTAAGGAAAATGACTTATTCCGTGCATTTTTCGTTCCTGAAAATTATCCATCGAAGGGAAATGAATATCCCTGATTCTTCCTTCATTTCCATTTCTGAAAATGTACGTTAAAGAGGAATATCAGGATATGCCTTATCCTTGATGGTTATTTAACACAAAGTCACAGACAGACTCCTACAAATAAATTTCGGGACGAAATTTCCTAAAGTAGGGGAGACCGTGACACCTGCATCACTGCGACCATCAAACAAATACCAAATCAATGAGATATTGTGTTTCATACTTGGGTTTTGTAAAAATATGTGTATCATTTGCACATATCATTTCTTGTTCGATTTCGGGCTTTAAATCGCTTTCTAGAAGGTTATACACGATCTGATGCGTAAATATAACCAGTTTAATGCAACGAACACTCCGGAATAGTGAAATAGGCTTAACATACCTTAAATAACCTTTACATAACTTAGAAATAAGTTTTGAAGGTTTTGGTATGGCAAAATCAAGTTAATTCGCTTACAGGGACTAAATTTGACAAACTGCGAAAATATGCCAATTTGAACTGTAACAGACGTTCCGGAACATGCCTATAAGTTAAACATACCATAAATATCCTTTACATAGCTTAGAAATAGGCTTTGAGGGGTTCGGTGTGCTAAAATAAACTTTTGGGTCATTCAGGGACTAAAAGCGTCAAAAAGTGCATAAGTTTGCACTTTCGCGCATAACTTACGTTCTGAATACATCTAGACATCCAAAAATTTATGTAAGCACTAAAATATTTTATTTTAGTGTTTGGCATGAGAAAATTCCATTCGTCACGCAATTTGGATCGTTTTTTGTTCTTATGCGCATTCCGTCGTAATTAACCGAACATCGCAACCGTACGGCCAAACGAACCGACATCCGAGATGTTTTCAAGCATATTTCATGTTCCCTATGTCTTAACATCATTGTGGAGCTTGAAATTGGGTTTGACGGGTGTTAGAAGTGCCATACGCAACGAAACAAGGTGCAGGGACTGAAACTGTCAAATCTGCATAGTTGTTGGCTTACGGACTGTAAGCCATGACCCTTACAGTCCGTAAGGGATCTCTAGAACCTCAAAAACTTCCAGCTAGCTGTTTACAGCTGTTACCCACTCCCAATCTCAATTCCACATGTTGATCTCTGATGGTGGGGGGCCAATTTGGGTTCCATAACATTCCAATAAGTGTACGGGTGAGATCAAAGCACGGTATTCGAGAAACGATCCTAACGGTGGTCCAAATCCTATAAATATCCAACCCATCACAACTCAAAACCCATTTAATTTCTAAAAACTTCTCTAAGTTGAGGTGTAAGAACGCTTCACACCTGAGAAATATTTGGAAATCAAACCTTTCGGGGTCCCTTTGTAAGTGTTCCTTCGTTCTTTTACTGTTTTAGCGTTAAAGTCAAACTTTGTTTGACTTTCTGCATTGACCAGTTTATGGTCGATGCGAAGTTCGCTTGAACTTCATAACGTGAGCGTAATCACGATGGTTATAGTCCCCACTGACTATACCTATTGATTACCACGTTATCTAGGCTCAGTGACGAGTCGTAGTTTCGGCCAAAATGCGTGTTATTGCGTATTTTGTAACCAAACTACTCTTAGGTATCAAAACCATTTGTTTTGATACCAAACTTGTTTTCTAACTTAGTTAAGCATGTTTCAACATGCTTAGCTCGTCACTTTTAGTTTAGTGCTTATATAGGGTCGTAAGGTAAGCGATCTAAACAATCGCTTATACTTTCGAACCCGACCCGTTTGGTCGATCATTAGGATTCGACCAAACACATTAGGTGACCATAGTTGTATAGGGAATAACCTTCCGAGGTTATACCTTATGGTCACATCGTTTGAGTAGTTGTATGATAGGTAGTATATATGCCTTAGGTAAATTACCAAAATGCCCTTTGAATGCCAAAATTCATTTTAAGCATATGTAACATAACTTTTGGTATCTAAACTGATTTGGTAACAATATTAGACATGTTAAGGCATATCTTACTTATCATAGGACTAGTTAAGCATTCCGAACACGTTTTACGCGAACGACGCGTTAAAGTAGCATAAGCTACCTAAACGGGTCGTAATGGGTTGTAAGCACTTAGGTTAGGTTTCATTTTAGTATGTAGGCTTTGTTAATCCATATTACATGAGTTCTCATACTCATTTGGTTTACGAACCCTCATTCTATCCGATCCTCCGATTTAGGTCCGGTGTATTAATGTAGTTACCTATATTAGGTACCGTTTGATATCCGTGATCTCTAGCATTGCTTGGTTGTTACTCAAGGACTACTAAGCAATCTCAAGTGAATACATAGACCTCTCTTTTACCGTTTTCAAACTGTTTTGGGGTGAAACACATGTGCCTACTTGTTATTTTCATGCTTACCATGTTTTCATATCATATACTTGCTATGTTCATTAGTACACTATTAGTACATTGTTTTACGTTGCATTTCATGCTATGTATGTCCATTGTGTGCATACTTAGTACATTGTTTTACATCACATTTCATGCTATGTATGTCCATTGTGTGCATACTTAGTACATTGTTTTACATTACATTTCATGCTATGTATGTCCATTGTGTGCATACTTAGTACATTGTTTTACATTACATTTTGTTGCATATGCTCATCCAACATATGAACACATTATATTACATTTTGAACCGTTGTAACCATTTGACTATGTGAACCGTCGTAACCATTTGATTATAAGAACCGTTTGTAACTGTTGAACAGTGTGAACCATTTGTATCTGTTGACATGATTTACATTTGACAATAGACTTTGGACTCTACATAAACATTTCTACAATTGTTAAACATTACATCTTGATGGTTTGGTTTGAGTAAGTGATTTAAGTAACGAGGCCTGTGTAATATGATACAAGCATGGTGGATACGCCGCTGGTACTTCCTATATATAAGTGTTTGTATGGTATTACATATCATAGCGTTATTTGAATCATTTCAATTTGAGACATATAACATTTTATACAAATAATATACTTTTCACAAGACATTGTTTTCAAACGATATACAAAACAAAACAATTTACACGGTTCATGACTGACTTTTGCTAAACAACTTTTTCTAAACTTATAAGTCATGAATCCTATTTTCACACAACCTATGTATCTCACAGGCATTTTTATGCTGACGTACCTATTTTCACATGTGTTTTCAGGAGCTTTTGCTTAGGAGGATGATCGAGATACACTTAGGCGGACTTGGGCCTTAGTGACAATAAAAGATGCAAGACTAGTTATTTATGTTATATTTCTTTGATTGTCAAGACATTGTAACTCTTTTAATCAATAAAACAATATTTAAATTTCCATGTGTTATGAAACAATGATTCTGTTACAACACTCCTCGACGTTTCCGCCACGTTTTGTTGTTTTACGTGGTCGGGGTGTGACAGAAAAGTTGGTATCAGAGCTCATGGTTTTAGGGAATTTGGTTATTAGTAATGCTTTGACCTAGTCTATAACCTTCCTAGGACCCTAACGCGAGTTTACTTGCGTTTAGTCATAAAACAATACCGTCACCTCTCCTTAGGCGACGACCACAACAAGAACATAAATTTCAAAACCGCTTTGAAAACTAATCATCTGTTCTAGGATGATTGATTACTAGGTTTTGAACCCTCTATTGTAAGGTTTTGAACCCTCTGTTATAAGGTTTTGAACCCCTTTGAATTTTCAAACTCTCGTCAAAGTTTTGGGTCCAAAATAGTGTGAACACGTGCAAACCGGAAGAGTGAATACCTGTACCCTGAGCTTTCTGTCTAAGGCTAGAGTGTTCATACAAATCCACATAATCGGACCAGTCACTCTTACCTGGGAACTCTTGGGGTGAGTGTCCACTTATAGGCGAGCATGTCTTCGCGATACATTATGAGGACCTACTTGCTTTGATTCAGCCTTTGTGTGTCGTTTGTTTTCTTCGTGGTTCAAACAAAGGACCATCACCCATGATTTTGGTCGGTAATTGTAACATCCTATTCTTACCCAATGCCATTTCATTTGTTTTCTCTCTTGTTTCCCCTTTTAGAATGCCTCCACGACGCGAAAATCAGGTAACTATTGAAGAGCTGGCAGCTGTCATTACACAGCAAATGACTGCTGCAATCCCGAACATCGTTGCTCAATGTAACCAAGCCCTCAACAACAATAATTCCCCCTGCAACTTCAAGACATTCAACTCGGCTAAGCCATCAAAGTTTTCTGGGTCTCAAGGAGCGACTGCACTTCTGCAATGGTTCGAGAGTTTAGAGAGCACCTTTAGACATGTTCAATGTCCAAACGAGCGAAAGGTAGACTTCGCTTCTAGTGTCTTTGAAAAGCGAGCTTTGACGTGGTGGAATGGTGTGATGAGAGATAGGGGTGCCGATGTGGCACTGGCCCAAACGTGGGAAGAGCTTCGAGCTCTAATGATGAAGGAATTCTGCCCTCGTCACGAGATCAGGGCCTTAGAAAGGGAATTCGACCATCTTAAGCAAGACAGCGGTGAACATCGAGCATACACTGATCGATATGAGGAGCTGAGCCTGTTGTGTCCTACCATGGTTACGCCTTTGGATAAGGCGATCGAAAAATACATTGATGGTCTCCCTGACTCAATACAAGACATTGTGACTGGTAGCAACCCTACTACAGTTAGACAGGCCATTGAGCTAGCTGCAACCTTGACTGAATCTCAAATCAGGAAATGTAAACTTTTTCGAAAAAGTGACAAGAAACCAATTGAGGAATCAAAGACCATGGATGAACAGACTGGATCCCCTAAGAAGTCAAAGAAGCGAAAGGCTTCTCAGAACTTCGCCATGGTTACTCACAATGGTCAAGCCGTCCCCAACCAACCAGCTCAACCCCCGCTAGGAAGCCATACAATGGAACTTCACCCTTGTGCAACCAATGCAACCTTCATCATCATGCTAGTGTGAAGTGCCGCGAATGCCAAATTTATGGACTTAAAGGTCATACAGCAAAAGTTAGCCGAGCTGCAGTTGCACCAAATCAAGCTGACAACAATCCTGCTCAAGCTCGCTTTCCACCAGGTTCTTGCTACAATTGTGGCAAGATGGGTCATTTCCGAAGAAATTGCCCAAAGCTTGCTAATGCTAATCCAGCACAGGGATGAACATCTGACCGACTAGAAGACAACACCGTTTAGAAATAATCACGTCTTATGTATTATTTTCTTTTGTTGTAAAGGTCCATGAAACAGTTGTTATCATTGTTTATAAATAAATCTTTTATTTACATTGCAATGTATTTATGAGGTTGTATGTATAAACAACATATCCCTTACAATACCGACAATCAAGGAATCGTATTCCTTGAAAAGAAAACTACCCCCCCCCAAATTTTTCTATTTTATGATATCTTGCGTTTCCACGAAATTCCTAAGTACCCGTTTCTTCTAAGGAAAACGAAGTACAAGGCGCAAGTTACAACACTGGACGAATACCCAAAGTACCACTATAAATCCTTAATAGGGTACCTAAGGGTATTTCCTTAAATCCTAAAATTGTTGTGTTCCTTAATTCGAATATTACGTTTCTTTGAAAACAAAATCGAATTTTTGGGAGATCTTCCTATCTTTTCAGATAGATCCCAGAGGACATTGAAGTCCATCGACTGGTTTCCATATCCATATTCAATCGATAACAAGTTAATAACAAATTAATAATCAAATTAAACAACTATGTGATTATGTGCTCATGTGTTTCCTTTTATGTTTTTGTGTAATCCAAGTTTTGTTATCCAAATCCTCGTAGAATCTTCCATATCTTCGTATAAGCGATTCATAGTAGGATATCCAAAGGTACTATATTAAATCCTCAATGGGCTTTTACGTAATAGTAAAGACCCTTGGATTATATTGTACTATTCCATAATTAGACCCCTTGAGTGGTCTAGTTAAACAGATTGATCCAAAAATCTGGTTAGGAATATCATGTGATGAAATAGCTGAAAAGACTCCTTGGTGGCCTCATTAAGAGAGATCATTTGTCGATCTAATTAAAAGGACCCTATGATAGTCTAGTCACACTCATCACAGGTTTAATTTTTCCCTTTCACATTACAAAACAAATTGTGAGGACTGTGCAAGGAATTGCGTAATTATGGATGCATACATAATTATGGAATTTAGTGCACAGAAACCACAACAAGTTTGGTCATGTGTCTAGAGTTAACTCAGTGCATTTTTGTTTCTGAAGAAATTATGGAAAATGACTCATTCCGTTCATTTTCATTTCTGAAGAAATTGGGGAAAATGACTCATTCCGTTCATTTTCGTTTCTGAAGAAATTGTGGAAAATGACTCATTCCGTTCATTTTCGTTTCTGAAGAAATTGTGGAAAATGACTCATTCCGTTCATTTTCGTTTATGAAGAATACCCATTAAGGAAAATGACTCATTCCGTGCATTTTCATTTCTGAAGAAATTGTGGAAAATGACTCATTCCGTGCATTTTCATTTCTGAAAAAATTGTGGAAAATGACTCATTCCGTGCATTTTCGTTTCTGAAGAAATTGTGGAAAATGACTCATTCCGTTCATTTCCGTTTCTGAAGAATACCCATTAAGGAAAATGACTCATTCCGTTCATTTTCGTTTCTGAAGAATACCCATTAAGGAAAATGACTCATTCCGTGCATTTTCATTTCTGAAGAAATTGTGGAAAATGACTCCTTCCGTGCATTTTCGTTTCTGAAGAAATTGTGGAAAATGACTCATTCCGTTCATTTTCGTTTCTGAAGAATACCCATTAAGGAAAATGACTCATTCCGTGCATTTTCATTTCTGAAGAAATTGTGGAAAATCACTCATTCCGTGCATTTTGATTTCTGAAGAAATTGTGGAAAATGACTCATTCCGTGCATTTTCGTTTCTAAAGATACCCAGTAAGGAAAATGACTTATTCCGTGCATTTTTCGTTCCTGAAAATTATCCATCGAAGGGAAATGAATATCCCTGATTCTTCCTTCATTTCCATTTCTGAAAATGTCCGTTAAAGAGGAATATCAGGATATGCCTTATCCTTGATGGTTATTTAACACAAAGTCACAGACAGACTCCTACAAATAAATTTCGGGACGAAATTTCCTAAAGTAGGGGAGACTGTGACACCTGCATCACTGCGACCATCAAACAAATACCAAATCAATGAGATATTGTGTTTCATACTTGGGTTTTGTAAAAATATGTGTATCATTTGCACATATCATTTCTTGTTCGATTTCGGGCTTTAAATCGCTTTCTAGAAGGTTATACACGATCTGATGCGTAAATATAACCAGTTTAATGCAACGAACACTCCGGAATAGTGAAATAGGCTTAACATACCTTAAATAACCTTTACATAACTTAGAAATAAGTTTTGAAGGTTTTGGTATGGCAAAATCAAGTTAATTCGCTTACAGGGACTAAATTTGACAAACTGCGAAAATATGCCAATTTGAACTGTAACAGACGTTCCGGAACATGCCTATAAGTTAAACATACCATAAATATCCTTTACATAGCTTAGAAATAGGCTTTGAGGGGTTCGGTGTGCTAAAATAAACTTTTGGGTCATTCAGGGACTAAAAGCGTCAAAAAGTGCATAAGTTTGCACTTTCGCGCATAACTTACGTTCTGAATACATCTAGACATCCAAAAATTTATGTAAGCACTAAAATATTTTATTTTAGTGTTTGGCATGAGAAAAATCCATTCGTCACGCAATTTGGATCGTTTTTTGTTCTTATGCGCATTCCGTCGTAATTAACCGAACATCGCAACCGTACGGCCAAACGAACCGACATCCGAGATGTTTTCAAGCATATTTCATGTTCCCTATGTCTTAACATCATTGTGGAGCTTGAAATTGGGTTTGACGGGTGTTAGAAGTGCCGTTACGCAACGAAACAAGGTGCAGGGACTGAAACTGTCAAATCTGCATAGTTGTTGGCTTACGGACTGTAAGCCATGACCCTTACGGTCCGTAAGGGATCTCCAGAACCTCAGAAACTTCCAGCTAGCTGTTTACAGCTGTTACCCACTCCCAATCTCAATTCCACATGTTGATCTCTGATGGTGGGGGGCCAATTTGGGTTCCATAACATTCCAATAAGTGTACGGGTGAGATCAAAGCACGGTATTCGAGAAACGATCCTAACGGTGGTCCAAATCCTATAAATATCCAACCCATCACAACTCAAAACCCATTTAATTTCTAAAAACTTCTCTAAGTTGAGGTGTAAGAACGCTTCACACCTGAGAAATATTTGGAAATCAAACCTTTCGGGGTCCCTTTGTAAGTGTTCCTTCGTTCTTTTACTGTTTTAGCGTTAAAGTCAAACTTTGTTTGACTTTCTGCATTGACCAGTTTATGGTCAATGCGAAGTTCGCTTGAACTTCATAACGTGAGCGTAATCACGATGGTTATAGTCCCCACTGACTATACCTATTGATTACCACGTTATCTAGGCTCAGTGACGAGTCGTAGTTTCGGCCAAAATGCGTGTTATTGCGTATTTTGTAACCAAACTACTCTTAGGTATCAAAACCATTTGTTTTGATACCAAACTTGTTTTCTAACTTAGTTAAGCATGTTTCAACATGCTTAGCTCGTCACTTTTAGTTTAGTGCTTATATAGGGTCGTAAGGTAAGTGATCTAAACAATCGCTTATACTTTCGAACCCGACCCGTTTGGTCGATCATTAGGATCCGACCAAACACATTAGGTGACCATAGTTGTATAGGGAATAACCTTCCGAGGTTATACCTTATGGTCACATCGTTTGAGTAGTTGTATGATAGGTAGTATATATGCCTTAGGTAAATTACCAAAATGCCCTTTGAATGCCAAAATTCATTTTAAGCATATGTAACATAACTTTTGGTATCTAAACTGATTTGGTAACAATATTAGACATGTTAAGGCATATCTTACTTATCATAGGACTAGTTAAGCATTCCGAACACGTTTTACGCGAACGACGCGTTAAAGTAGCATAAGCTACCTAAACGGGTCGTAATGGGTTGTAAGCACTTAGGTTAGGTTTCATTTTAGTATGTAGGCTTTGTTAATCCATATTACATGAGTTCTCATACTCATTTGGTTTACGAACCCTCATTCTATCCGATCCTCCGATTTAGGTCCGGTGTATTAATGTAGTTACCTATATTAGGTACCGTTTGATATCCGTGATCTCTAGCATTGCTTGGTTGTTACTCAAGGACTACTAAGCAATCTCAAGTGAATACATAGACCTCTCTTTTACCGTTTTCAAACTGTTTTGGGGTGAAACACATGTGCCTACTTGTTATTTTCATGCTTACCATGTTTTCATATCATATACTTGCTATGTTCATTAGTACACTATTAGTACATTGTTTTACGTTGCATTTCATGCTATGTATGTCCATTGTGTGCATACTTAGTACATTGTTTTACATCACATTTCATGCTATGTATGTCCATTGTGTGCATACTTAGTACATTGTTTTACATTACATTTCATGCTATGTATGTCCATTGTGTGCATACTTAGTACATTGTTTTACATTACATTTTGTTACATATGCTCATCCAACATATGAACACGTTATATTACATTTTGAACCGTTGTAACCATTTGACTATGTGAACCGTCGTAACCATTTGATTATAAGAACCGTTTGTAACTGTTGAACCGTGTGAACCATTTGTATCTGTTGACATGAGTTACATTTGACAATAGACTTTGGACTCTACATAAACATTTCTACAATTGTTAAACATTACATCTTGATGGTTTGGTTTGAGTAAGTGATTTAAGTAACGAGGCGTGTGTAATATGATACAAGCATGGTGGATACGCCGCTGGTACTTCCTATATATAAGTGTTTGTATGGTATTACATATCATAGCGTTATTTGAATCATTTCAATTTGAGACATATAACATTTTATACAAATAATATACTTTTCACAAGACATTGTTTTCAAACGATTTACAAAACAAAACAATTTACACGGGTCATGACTGACTTTTGCTAAACAACTTTTTCTAAACTTATAAGTCATGAATCCTATTTTCACGCAACCTATGTATCTCACAGGCATTTTTATGCTGACGTACCTATTTTCACATGTGTTTTCAGGAGCTTTTGCTTAGGAGGATGATCGAGATACACTTAGGCGGACTTGGGCCTTAGTGACAATAAAAGATGCAAGACTAGTTATTTATGTTATATTTCTTTGATTGTCAAGACATTGTAACTCTTTTAATCAATAAAACAATATTTAAATTTCCATGTGTTATGAAACAATGATTCTGTTACAACACTCCCCGACGTTTCCGCCACGTTTTGTTGTTTTACGTGGTCGGGGTGTGACAATGACTCTCCCTTAACATAACAAAATGTTTCATATTGTTGGTTTAACACCTCTTTGTTGTTTTCAATAACCTCTTCTGTCCTACCAAATTGCTCTTTCAGTGCATCCCATAACTCTTTAGCACTGTTACAGTGTAACAGGCCAGCATATATGTCATTGGGTAGTGTTGTGGCCACAATACTAAATGGCTTAGCATCTAACCCAATCTTTTGAAAATCCTGCTCAGAGTAATTTTCAAGGCTTTTAGGTACTTGGACCTTGGGATCTTCTGTGCTTGGCACCATTGGAACATGAGGTCCAAAGAAGACAGACTTCCAGCAACCGGTGTTTTATTGTGCTAGCACATGGCCCATCCTATGTTGCCAGATATTGTATTCAGATCTGACAAGCATAGGTGACTTGTAGAGTGTCCCGGTGTTGTGAGGGTCCAGTGATTGTGAAGACATCTTGGTTGTTTTACATAAGTTTTTGAATAATCAACTTTGAACGTGATTACACTTGTACTTTGTTTTTAAACAAATACGAACAACACAGTATCAATGAAATTGAGCTGATCTTTTATGTCAAATTGATAGTTAGATTGAATTTGACTGACCTTTGCTCTGATACCAATTGTTAGGATCTGAGTTTGACTTGATTGTGTTGTTTTAATAAGATGGAAATGGAAGAAGATAAAACAAAGAAATAATTGCAGCGGAATGAATGTAAAACTTTATAACACAATCAAGGAAAGATTAATTTTCATCATACAAGCTTTCATTAGTCAAAAGATTGAAAATACAATGTTTAGACTTGTGAATGCATGAACACTAACTCCCCCTCAGCCTGAGCTCACAATGGTTGTTCATATAAGATGAGTGTGTGCAAAGAGCTAATAAAACAGTACATGCACTATCTATTTATATTACAATCCTAAACACTATGGCATCTTTGCTGACGTCACCTAGACAATGACATCTAACCATCCTAACAACCTCTAAACACTGATGCATTACAGACACTGTTACATTAAGACACTGATTAGCTAAACTCTGATAAAGCAATCCGCTGATGATGCTCAAACACTGATGAGGCTGAGCAGTGCTTTCCACTAAGGTTGATCAGGCCTTTGATTCCAGTAGTACTTTGACTTCAGCAGCACTTTGACACCATTAGTTGATTGGTCTTCAACGGTCTTTGCATCCAACAGAGCTTTGCTATAATAGTCTTTACACAAACAGTCTTTAGGGATCATCAGTTTCTAAGTGCCACTGCCATTGGAGGGAATTAATATACAAATACTGTTATTGGTGATCATCTGTTGAGAACCAGTTTCAGCTTTGTATCATCTATTCTTCAAGGATGGATTGCATGAGCTAACAAGTCTATTTTATTAACCAATCCATTTTCAGTTAATCAGTTTGGTTTATTCAGTTAGATTGATGGTTTTTGGTTTGATTCATTTAATTTCGGTTAATAGCCAAAATCAAACTTGGGCTAAAACTTTTGATTAGAAATACATGAAATTTAGGTATAAATACATGAAATGGATGTATAGGTACTTGAAATGTTAATGAAAACTATATAAAAAGTTGAAAAAACATTTGATATAACCTTAGAAAATTCAGGAGGGTTAGATTGAAGATCCGACATAGGAACATCAAATGATTTTGATATAGATTGAGAATCCCTCCAGAATTGATCACCTACAATATATGAGTAAAATATGAATACATAAGATAACGAAATAGTTTTAATGACAAAGTTGTAAATAAAATTTACCTCACCTTGTGCTTCTAAGAGTTCTTTTGCGGATTTCTTTAGAATCTTATAGGCTTCAAAATCAAACTGGGTCAAAGTCACAGTACCAGTACAATCTTGCACACGAACGGGTGTCTTGAATTTGTTTACGTTACAAAGAAATAAAACGTGAATGATTAATGGTTTTTGGTTTATCTAATAAAGTATAAAATGAGTAAAATTGTAACCGAAGAATTGAGAAAATATCAACACCTTCACAGTCACGATTGGTACAAACCAAAGCTTTCTTATCTTCCACATCACTTAAACCATCCTCCTTTTCAATTGTCTCAAATGTTTTCTCAACACGGGATTTACAATGGTTGCAACCATTATGAACATTGTAAAGAAAATTTAAAAGATAATCAAAATTTCAAAAAATAAATTACAATACACGTCCAAAGATGGACTTTTGAAAGGAGATCATGATACTATGTCTATAAAGGACTTTTTCGAAATAAAAATTACAATGAAAGATAAAATTAAATTCTTCAGTCATCTCTTTTTCGTTTAACTGTTTTGGAAAGCTTCTTGAATATTTTGCTCATCCTTCGGTCATTCTTTTCTACTTGTCATTGGATTTGTTCCGCCCGTTCCAATGCCGAATTGATAGCTTCAATAGGTAATTGTTGTTGCCGAACAACCTGGTACGGATATCCGGGGTTTGTACTGTCCCGGTGTTGGTAAGTATAAGGAAATGGAGGTGGATATAAAACATTTTGAATGACCGTCTGTAAATAGGGCTCATATGACGTAGCCGAATAGTTATAATCAGCAGAGGTTGTCGTATAAGAAGTATTATATCCGGGCATATCCGGATATGTGGGAAAGCGGTTATCAAAACCTGTAGGTGGTGGTTGAGGTAACTTAATAATAGGAGTAGGGTTTGAGGGTCCACTCATTTGGGGGTCCTATGGTATGGTTGGATAAGTTGGGGGTAGTGGTGGAAGTGATCTTGACCATTGCCCAGCACGTACTGACATTCTGGCGCCTGTTGTTTTGAATTCCCTTGCGGACCGTAAGGGATACCCCCTTGCGGTCCGAAAGGGACCCTCAGAATATGAATTTTGGTATTTTCTCATATGACCCCTCCACTTCTAAACTTCCACATATTTATGTATTTAGCTCATTACAATACCCGAACCAAGGGTTTGATACTATATCCCAAGTTTTGATAAAAAAGAGGTTAAAAAGTATTTACATATACTAGCAGACGTATTCAATTCATAGTACAATCGGACTCAAAGTTTATTGCCTACGATGCGAAAACTGGAGGGCTCTATAGTCCAGAGTGAATGGAAATAATATCCATGAAAATTTTTACGGGTCTTTGTAAGTCATTTAGACTCGACCGGTTAACGTGGATTTAAGAACGGTTTCGCTAGATTAAGCGTTGACCAGATAGAATGTTGACTATAACCATACGAGTGAGGAGTCTCGTGTATTATGGTTGGTTAACTTTACATTCTGATTTAAAAGTGTTTGAAAAGGTTTTGACTTGTTACGACTTATTTATATGGTTTATGCCATTTTAACGAGTCGTATGCATAAATATGGGTTCGAACAGAAACCCGGGTTTGTGACAAGTAAAATATGTTAGAACATATTTTTGTTATGTTTTATATACTGATTTGATGTCAAAATATCATATTAGAAATGTTTAAAGTTCATTCTTTGGTAACTACATAAAGTTGAGTTTGACTTTTTGAGCATGTTTCATGTTCCCTATACTTTAACTTCATTTTAGAGCCTTGAAATAAGGTTAACGGGGCTTAAACGTGTCAAAAATGCATCAAATACCGAGTTTTAGGCCTGCAGGGGCTAAAATTGTAATTCTGCCAAACTTCTTAGGCCTGGGGCGTAAGCCTAAGCCTATTATTACGCGGCCCGCGAGAGCTGCCCAGATCAGAAACATTGAATTTGGACTTCCAGCATGTTTTTGATGGTTTTAACCCAAGGTTTTTCATACTTTGGGCTAGATTTGATGGTTTTTAATATGCCCCTCGTATTACAATACCATGTGCCCACATGGAGGGTCAAGATCGAAGCACGTTTTGCGAGGAACAATCCTAAAGGTTGTGGGTTTTCTATAAAACCCATCACCTTCATCCTCATTCCTCACAAATCTGATTGAATTACTCTAAGTTGGAGTTCAAGATCTTCATACCTGAGTAATTTGATCAAGATCTTCCTAGCTTGGACCCTTTGTAAGTATTCTTTCGTGCTTTTATACGTTTTTAAGCATGAAAGTCAAACTGTGTTTGACTTTCTGCTTTGACCAGTCTCTAGTCAACACGAAGTTCGTTTGAACTTCGCAACGTGGGGTAATCACGATGGTTATAGACCCTTGTGACTATACCTACTGATTACCACGTTGATTAGGTGTAGTGACGAGTCATAGTTTCGGTCAAAATGCCTATTCATGCGTATTTTGCAACCAAACTATTATTGGGTATCAAAACTGTTTGTTTTGATATCAAACTTATTTTCTAACTTCGTTAAACATGTTTAACTCGTCACTTTTAGTTTAGTACTTATATAGGGTCGTAAGATAAGTGGTCTAAACAACCGCTTAGAATTTCGAACCCGACCCGTTTGGTCGATCATTAGGATCCGATCAAACATATTTTGTGACCATAGTTGTATAGGGAATAACCTTCCGTGGTCATACCTTATGGTCACTTCGTTTAGTTAGTTGTATGATAGGTAGTTATATGCCTTAGGAAAATGACCAAAATGCCCTTTTTACGCATAATTTCATTTTAAGCATATGTAACCTAAATTTTGACAATTAAACTGATTAGGTAACATTATTAGACATGTTAAGGCATATAATACTTGTCATAGGACTAGTTAGGCGGTCCGAACGCGTTTCACGCGAACGACGCGATAAAGTAGCGTAAGCTACCTAAAACGAGTCGTAAGCACTTAGGTTAGGTTTCGATTTAGTATGTACTCTTTGTTAAACCATGTCATATGAGTTCCAATACTCATTTGGTTTACGAAACCTCATCGTATCCGATCTTCCGATTTAGGTTTGGTTTATTTGCATAGTTACTTATATTAGGTGCCGATTGATTTCCGTGATCCCTCTAGCTTTGCTTGGTTGTTATTCAAGACTTCTAAGCATTCTCAAGTGAGTACATAGTTCCCCTATTTTACTGTTTTCAATTGTTTTGGGGTGATTCATATGTGTTAAATGATTTCGATGTTTTTAACGTTGGTTTCGAAAATGATTAAAATGGTTTATATTAAATTAATACCAATTTCGATAATGTGGATAAACTTGTTGGTTGTAATTACATAACGGATAACATTCATTAGTTTTGGCCGAACCGACTAGTATTAGATTATGGTACCATAGGATCTGACAAATCCCGTTATCAGACTGCACCCATGGTTATGTGTGGGTTAGGTGGGTAACGACTGAATTTGTTATTGTTAATTTACCCTTTGGGGGTTTATTAATGCGAGTTTCGAGATAGTCGAGTTGCGAAGGTTTGGATGTTATTAGCGAGGTGACCAAAAGTAGTTTTCACAATTAAAACGAGAATGATTTAAACGACTAAAGCGATTTTAACGAGTTAAACGATTTGTGTAAACGATTGGTTTTTGGTTAGTGTTTAGATAACGGGACGGGTGTAATGTGATGAAAACATGGTAGATACGCCGCTGGTACTTCTTATATATAAGTGTTTTCATCATATTACATACCGTGGCGTTATTTAGTTCACTTGGGTAAACGATTTTGAAACGATGTCACACAATGATGTTTTCTGAATAATATAAACCATACGAGTTTTATTAACAAATTTTTACAAGTTGTTTTACAATTTGATTGAATTAAACAAATGTTTTGGGGTTAAGAAGCATGGCTACAAGATTTTACAAATTATAACCAACTTGATTTGAGTTGGTTAATTATGTTGCAATACTATACACTTTTTCAAAACAGGGTTTTTAATTAGGTATTGCAACATATAAACTAGCCATGAATCCGACACTCTCATAAACCTATGTGCTCGCCAGCATTTCTTTGCTGACTTTGTTTTTACATATGTTTCAGGTGTTGTTGAATGATGTTGATTGCTAGGATGCATGCTCACATAGGACTGGACGAGGCCTTAGTGACTTAATAACAATGATAGGCTATGTTTAACTTGTTTGTTTAAAATTTTCAGACAATGTAAATGTTTAATATTTAATAAAACGAAATTTCAAATTTCCGTGTGTTATGAAACAATGATTCTGTTACAACACTCCCCGACGATTCCGCCGCGATTTGTTGTTTTACGCGGTCGGGGTGTGACATAAAAGTTGGTATCAGAGCTCATGGTTATAGGGAATTAGGTTATTAGTAATGTTTTGACCTAGTCTATAACCTTCCTAGGACCCTAACACAAGATTCTTGTGTTTAGATCTTAAAAACAATACCGTCACTTATCCTTAGGTGACAACCATAACAAGAACACAAAATTTCAAATCTCCTTTGAAAACCAATCATCTGTTCTAGGATGATTTATTATAAGGTTTTGAACCCTCTAAGTTTTCACAATCTCGTCAAAGTTGGGTCTTATAATGTGAACCCGTGCAATCTGGAAGGGTGGATGCCTATACTCTGATTTTTCTGTCTAAGGCTAGAGTGTTCGTACAAATCCACATAATCAGACCAGTCACTCTTACCTAGGAACTCTTGGGGTGAGTATCTACTTATAGGCTAAAGCATGTCGTCGCGATACATTAATATGACCCGCTTACTTTGATTAGTCACCGTCTTATTTGTTTGCCTTAGGTAACAAACAAATGATCGCAATATCTATGTGTTGTCATTCTGTTTTGATTATCAGATAACATTTAACTTGTTTCCTCCTATGTCTTTCATTTCCTCCAGAATGTCCCTTCATCGCAGTGACACTCAAATGTCTGAGCTGACTACCAAATTTGCCCAGCGAATAGGCGAAGTAATCCTGATGACTGCTGAATTAGCTGTCGCCATGTCTCGTCTCAATAATGAAGACACCAAAGAAACATCAAAAGAAGTAGAAGCCGAGCCTTCGAAAAAGTCAAAGAAGCGTAAAGCTCCAAAGGATCCCGTAGCTGTTGCACGAAATCAAGCAGAACCTAGCCAGGTGGCAGCACCACTAGCCAAGAAGCCGTACTTGGGGACTTCTCCTTCATGCAATCAGTGTAACCTCCATCATCATGCAGTGTCAAGTGCCGCAAATGCCTAATTTGTGGAGTTATAGGTCATACAGCTAGGGTTTGCCGAGCTCCTCCATGGTGCAATCGATGCAACCGTCATCATCCGAGTCACATACCCTGCTTCAAATGTACCCACTGTGGACGATAGGGACATCTGTTTAATGTGTGCTGCTTTGCTATCCAAAGCAAAACTGTTGCAGATCCTACTACTGCACAAGCAGATCCAGCACGAGCTCATTTTCCTCCTGGTACTTGCTACACCTATGGCGAGACGGGTTATGTCAGGGACAAATACCCAAAGATTGTCAATGCAAATCTGATCCACGGATAAGCATTTGGCTGATTAGAAGAAGCTGCTGCTTTGAATGATCTGAATCTTATGCTTATGTTTCTTGTGTTTTTCTTTGAACTCTGAAACAATCGGTTTTGTTTATAAATAAATCGTTGTTCACAATTCTGATGTACTAATATAGTGGCATATGTGTATGGCATACCCCTACGATACCTACACCAAAGAATCACATTTGTAGTTCTCTCGTTCATGTGATCGCTCATGATTTCCTTGAAAATTCTAAGTGCTCATTTCATTCTAAGAAACGAAGTATAGAAAATAAGTGACATTTTGAGTAATCACTTTAAATCCTTGGTTAGATAACTAAGGATACCTTTCTTCAATCTCATATCATTTCATTCTGGTTTCATAACAACATACATAGTATAGGTTTTCAAAACAACCTTCATGATTTCAAAATATTTCATATAGTTTGAAAACGATTTTAACACAATATATTTACTTAATGTTTCATGTGCATGATTTCAAAAGCAATATCCATATTTTCAAAATCCTTATACGTAATTTCAAAATTTATCTCGCATGATTTTAAAACATTTTATAAATATACTTACCTAATACACCTACTTTATGATTTCAAAAGTATTATGTAGGATTTCAAAAACATTAAACATATTTCTAAAGAACCCCATGCATAGTTTTCGAAAAGCATTCTGCTCATATTACCCAACCTTTAAATTCTGCTTCATATGTCACCTTGGCATATCTAGCACCTCAACTTCATGAGCATTATACCTCGTGTATCGACTTAAGCACGTCTAGTGCAAGGTTTCGAAGCATCTCCCGCTCTTAGAATTCCAAAATCCATATAGGATCTTCTTATCTTCACAATTAGATCCTTGAGGATGATTATCGCTCAAATCGGAGCCCTTGATTGGGTTCTTTGTACGTTTTAATATGTACATTGTGATCCAATAAGGACAAAGCCGAATTCCTTTTAAGATCTTCCTATCTTCATAGTTAGATTCTTGATATGTTTAAAGTGCCAAATGAAATCCACGGATTGGATTCCTGGTGTGCTTTAAATACCCGTGTCCAAAGATAACAAATTATAGGTCAAGTTAAACGATTATGTGATTATGTGTTTATGTGTTTTCTTTTATGTTTTTGTGTGATCCGATTTTTCGTTATCCAAATCCTCGTAGAATCTTCCATATCTTCGTATGAGGGATTCATAGTAGGATATCCAAAGGTACTACCTCAAATCCTTAATGGGCTTCTACGTAATAGATAAGACCCTTGGATTATATAGTACCATTTCATAATTCGAAAGAGACCCTTTGAGTGGTCTAGTTAAAAAGAGTGATTCAGAATCTGGTCAAAAATGACCCGTGATGATATAGCTGAAAAGACTCCTTGGTGCTCTATTTTAAGAGATCATTTGTTGATTTAATTAAAAGGACCCTATGGTGGTCTAGTCACACTCATCACAGGTTCGTTCATTTGGTTTTCCTCTACACATTATAAAATACACTGTGCGGACTATGCAAGAAATTACGTAACTATGGATGCGTACATAATTATGAAATTCAGTGCACAGGAACCCGAGTAAGATTTATCATGTGTAAGAACCTATAGTGGCAACAATAACGAAACGTGAACAATGTAATGGAGGTACGGTGGACGCACCAATGGCGCTTCATATACTTGTATATAAGTGTCCCTCTTACATTGCAAGCATGATGCTATTTAAAGTTACTAGAAGTTCAGAACCCTAACCGGTCTTGTTTTATCTTTTCGACTTCATGTTTCGAGCTCTCACAAGTTTCCTCTAAATAAATTTCGGGACGAAATTTCCTGAAGTAGGGGAGACTGTGACATCTGTGCCTCCACGGCCATCAAACAAATACCAAATCAATGACATATTGTGTTTCATACTTGGGATTTGTATAAATATGTGTGTCATTTGCACATATCAATTCTCGTTCGATTTCGAGCTCTAAATCACTTTCTAAAAAGTTATACGCGAACTGATGCGTAAACGTAATCAGTTTAACACAACAAACACTCCATGACAGTGACATAGGCTTAACATACCTTAAATAACCTTTACATAACTTAGAAATAAGTTTTGGAGGGTTTGGTGTGTCGAAATCAAGTTTATTCGCTTACAGGGACTAATTACGACAAACTATGAAAGTATGCCAATTCGTACTGTAACGAATCTTCCGGAATATGATCATAAGATAAACATGCCCTAAATATCCTTTACATAGCTTAGAAATAGGCTTTGAGGTGTTTGGTGCGCAAAAATAAACTTATTTGATCAACAGGGACTAAAAGCGTCAGAAAGTGCATAAGTTTGCATTTTCGCACATATCGTATATTCTGAATATATCCGGACATCCAAAAATTTATGTAATCATTAAAATACTTTATTTTAGTGATTGGCATGATAAAATTCCATTCGCCGCTTAATTTGGATCGTTTTTGCGTTCGTTACGACTTTCGTCGTAATTAACCGAATAACGCAACCGTACGGCCTAACAAACCGAGATCCGAGATGTTTTTGTGCATGTTTCATGTTCCCTATACTTTAAATTCATTTTAGAGCCTTGAAATGAGGTTAACGGGGCTTAAACATGTCAAAAATGCATCAAATACCAAGTTTTAGGCCTGCAGTGACTAAAATTGTAATTCTGCCAAACTTCTTAGGCCTGGGGCGTAAGCCTAAGCCTATTCTTACGCGGCCCATGAGAGCTGTCCAGATCAGAAACATTGAATTTGGACTTCTAGCCTGTTTTTGATGGTTTTAACCCAAGGTTTTGCATACTTTGGGCTAGATTTGATGGTTTTTAATATGCCCCTTGTATTACAATACCATATGCCCACATGGCGGGTCAAGATCGCAGCATGTTTTGCGAGGAACGATCCTAACGGTTGTGGGTTTTGTTAGTGCATATGTCTGTTGACTTCGTCTTATATTGAGTCTCGGTTTCGTTGCGGATCTAATCATCGTGAAGAAACGATCAAGTCCCTGTGAAGACCAAGACTGAAGACTCCGGCTGTATCCAAGGGGGAGTTTGTTAGTGCATGATGTCTAAAGCCTACGTCTTAAGTCTAGGGGTCTAATATGTCAAGTTATGTATAGAACAGGGGTTAGATTGTAATTTTATGAAGTATTATATGTCTGGTAGCTTGAAATGACATGTTGTCATTTCAAGCTAACTAGTAAGTTGCATGTTAGCTTGAACAGGCCTGCTAGGTTGAACAGGTCTGGTAGCTTGAACATGTCATGTCCATTTCAAGCTAACAAGACAGCCTATATATAGGTAGTGTTTGTTTCTCATTTGTAATCGATCCTTCAAGTTGTAACCGAACTGCTGCCGGATTTTTCTGAGAAATATTAATGAGAAACAACGTTTAAAGTGATATTCTTCTGTTTTCTACTCCGTTCTCTTTTATTCTAATCTGTTTAAGTGTTTCTGCCACTTAAATAGTGTATCTTAGCTCAAATTGACTCATTTGATCGGTCAAATCGGTCCTACAGTTGGTATCAGAGCCAGTTATGAGCTAAAATACTTGAATCAAAGCCTTTTTACTACATTTTTTGGATTTCTGGACATTGCCACGGACAAAATGGACTGATTTTTGAGTATTGTGTGTAAAAGTGAGTTTTAACAAACCCTTGAGAGTTTCAGCTTTGAATTCGAAGTAAAACAGATAAAAATGGCTTGAAAACCTATGATAGCTTGAACGAACTTGGTTTGGTAGCTTGAAAAATCCTTTGGTCGCTTGAAAAGTTGAAAGCAGTTTCAAGCTAACTAGCTTACTCGCTTGAAAGTGCTTGGCAGTTTGAAAGTGTTTGGCAGCTTGAAAGTGCTTGGCAGCTTGAAAGTGCTTGGCAGTTTGAAAGTGCTTGGCAGCTTGAAAGTGCTTGGCAGCTTGAAAGTGTTTGGCAGCTTGAAAGTGTTTGGTAGCTTGAAAGAGTTGTCCGCTTGAAAAGTGCATTGTGTATTAATCAAGACTTACGGGCCAATAGATTTTACGAAGTGAACAAGTTCATTCAAACGTGACTGTTTTGACAAACGGGTTTCCGAATCATGGACTTAAATTTCTTTAATATGACTAGTGAAACAGTTAATAGAATAAATGTATTAAAGAAAGAATTTGATTCGTTTTCAGGTTGTCCAGGAGAAAGTACAAAGACTATAATTGAGAGGTATAGCCATCTTGTTCGCTCAATGTCTGAGAAGGGTATTCAGAAAAGTCCAAATGAATGGGTTGAAAGATTGGCCAAAGCCATACCTCAACAAGAGTGGGGTACATATCTTTTGGATTTGAAAAGAACTGGAGAATACTCTAGATTGACAATTTGTCAACTCATTGAGAAACTTAAAGAACAGATGGAGAGAAATGCTGAGAAGAAGAAAAGTCAAAGTGGAAAATCAATATTAAAGAAAAGCAAGAGTAAAGGTGTCCAAGTGGGAGAGGAACAGACTGAAGATATTTCAGTTTTGAAAGACGAGAAGAAAGCTGATGAGAAACAGATTTTTGATTTGCAGAAAAATTGTGAAAAGCTGAGATCTGAAAATGTTAAACTGTTAAGTGATTTGAACAGTTTGACATTGAAAAACGAGATTTTAAAAGAAAAGGAAAAAGAATTTGAAAATGAAAAATTGAAATTTGAAAAAGATTTTCAAAGTCAAATGAAGATTTTAGAAGATGAGAAATCTACTATTTTTAAAAATAATCTTGAAAAACAGATTGAAATAAACTCTCATCTTCAGAAAATCATTCGGCTTGAAAATGAAACTGAAAAAGCTCGGATTAAAATCAAAGAGCTTGAAGAAAAATTGAAAGGTTTTGAGACTTCGTCATCAACACCAGATTATCCTTGTCCAAAACCGATCAATTCCGTTCCAATAAGTGACAATGTCACAAATTATGACAAGTCATAATTAATGATTGTGATGATAAAGCTGATGATGAAAAAGTGAAAAAGAAAATATTTTTGGAATTAAAAGAAAAATTTAAAGAAACTGTTTTACATTCGACTGAAATAGGTGAATGCTCAAAGCAAAAACCTGTTAAGAAGAAAGTAGAACAGAAACAAAAAATTAAAAATTCAGAAAATTTTCAAAACAACAATAAAAGCTCATTAGTTCAATCATCCAATCAAGATAAAAAAACCACAAAAATTGAAAAACCAAAACTCACAAAAAGTTGGTGATATGTGGTGCAGGTTTGACCACAGTGCTTCAAAGATAAATCCAGCTTTCAGGCGGAGTGCTGATTACCAAAAAGCCAGACAATGTTACGATCTGAGCGTTTGGTGTGAAAATGGTGAATGGTACGATAACAGAGTGTGCTACACTTGTGGTGTTCAAGGACACATTGCTGTTAACTGCCAGAATCAGTGGTTTGAGACGAGGAGATGCTATAACTGCCAAATCAAAGGACATATTGCAAGAGATTGCCAAATGAGATCAATGGAAAGATCGAGGGCTGAATCTCAGAAAAAGGTGACAAAATCAGTCAAAGTCGATGAAAAGCCCAGAACACAGAAAAAACAAGAAGTGAAAGAACCGAAAGTGAAACTTTCACAAGGGCAGAAAGATCGATTGAGAAAGAAAAGGAAGAAAGCACGAGAGTATCTCGAAAGGATTTTGTCCTCGGATACAACAAGTAAAACAGAGAAGAGTTCTGATAAATCGTCTTGCTCTCCAAAGAATGACAAATCAAGCAAAACGAATTCATCAGATACAAATCTGAGGACAGAATGGTGTGTGAAGAAAGAAAAAGTTCCTAGCGATGAATTTGTTTCTTCGGAAACAAAGGAGCCACATTCTGGTGATGATTCTGATTCGTCAAAATCAGAGGAGCCACAAGTTGAGCTCAAAAGTGAAAATTCAGTTCCGCCAATGGATGACGCAAACTTTCCACCATTGCGAGCTGAAAATTTTAAACAAAAAGTCGACAAAGTTGAGATTTCAAATCAATTCTTTTCTGAAAAGAAAGAATTTGATATTGAAAAAGCTTTTAACTCTAAAGTGAAAAATATGTTTGGAAAGATGGTTGAGGGTAAGGTAAAAGGAGTTAAAGAATTTTATGAATCAAAAAGGTATGTTCAAAACACCCAAGAACCGTCAGGCTTGGGTGAATCTCTTTAACTGAAAAACCTGACTTGCCGGAACTCCCATGTTGGTAATTGGGGAGTAGGAATCGGCATCTTTCTTGAGAAATTCACAGGTTGGTAACTGTGATATTTCGACTTTCAAGTGGTTAATCAAGGACATTAAGTTGTACTTGATTTAACTATCTTACAAGAGGTATGATTGTTGAAAATTGTTTTTGTGAAAAACCTACAAGTGATTGAAAGGACAATGTGATGAATGAACCCCATGTTTATGAAACGACACACAAAACTAATTTTCCGGAAAAACCATTTTGATTAAAACAAACTTAAGTGTTTTGAAATCTTAATGGGAAAATAGTTTGTTGTCAGGGGGAGTTCTGATTGTTTAAGCCAAGTGGATGGCGAATTGAAGCGATTCGATATCATGTTGTCATGTTCTTTGTACAGTTTGTTTTCAAATTTTCCCAGAAAATCAAAATTGAAACATATTTTGATTTTAGGGGGAGAAAAATTTAAAAAAATTAGAAAATTTGAAAATGCCAAAAATATTGAAAAATTCAAAATGAGTTTTGTTGTGAAAAAGAGGAAATGATAGTAAATCAGTTGGATTGTCACAGTATGCTAAAGAATTGGAAAAATAAAATGTGATAAACGGTCTCACTAACGATGTGACGATAGGCTCAGCTAGACTAGTAGATTTGCGATAACGATACAAACATAAATGAAAAAGCCTAGTTCTAGTGGGAAACATGGTTGAAAGCATAGTACTTAGTTTTGTCCTTCGTGATTGTGCACCTACTCAGTAATCGCTGATTGTCAAAAGACATAAAACTGGTTAAGTCTGTGAACTTTCACAACTTTGCTGAAAAAGTCGCTGTGATTGTGCATTTCTTTTTGCAAAGATTTAAACTTATTTTATTTCTTTATTTTGTTTAAGAATTGGACATCCTCTGCGTATACGTGAGTATCGACCTTGATGTTATTGCCTAAACGTTCTGCTTTATTTTCTTTGGTGTTTCGTTTAAGCTTTGGACCTCCTCTGCATATACGGAAGTATCGACCTGGTGGTTAAAGCCTAAACAACTTCAACTTGTTTTATTTTCTTATTTTGTTTAAACATTGGACTTTCTCTGCGTATACGGAAGTATCGACCTGATTGTTAATGTTTAAACATTCTGAGTTGTTTTCGCACAAATCACAGTTGATAAAAGTTTAAAGGCATTACTTGAGTTAGTGTATTGCATGATGAGGGGATATGCTGAGATCGTGGGGTCCATAAGAATTTAGTGCAAAATTAATATACCCTAACGTATCGGTAAGCATTTCGAAAGTTTTTAGATTGAGTTTAAGAGGACAACTATATCGTCAATCAACGTGAATTGTTTAGAACTTAATATGTTTAAAGCTTAACGGTGCTAGTGATTTGTCTCAAAAACTGATATGATCCTCTTACGCAAACTCACAAAAAATATTGTATGTATATATTTTTTTACTGCATTTCGTTAAAAACAAAAATCCAAAAAGATTTTAGTGTGTTTTATCATAAATTTTTGAAAAAGCCAAAAAGATTTTTGACAACTGATGTTGAAGAGCTGATTTTCAAAATCCCAAGTGCTAAACATGATGAATGATATTGGATTAGGAAAGTTTATTTGAGTTGAAAAAGGTTTTTGAAATGGATAAATGGATCATTATTTTGAAACCAATTTAATCATTTTAAATTCAAGTGATAAGCATAAAGTTTATCTTTCTATTGGTTAGAGTATATGCAGGTATGCAGCTAGTGAATTCCAGACTGCGATCCCAGCTTGTCGAAAGGGGGAGTCTGTAGACATAAAAGCCAGATTCCTGATCTTGTTGCTACGGAGAGCCAGGAGATGGTCCCGAATCTGTGAAAGCTGCTAATGCTGAGAAGATAGAGAGTGCTATATCAGATTACGATCCCGGAACAACGTAAGGGGGCGTCTGTTAGCAATAGAGTGATTGAAGAGAGAGTGTGAAGACTGATTAAGACTGAAGTTTTGACGTGCTAACGTCTCATACTGAAGACTTCGTCAACATCCAAGGGGGAGACTGTTAGTGCATATGTCTGTTGACTTCGTCTTATATTGAGTCTCGGTTTCGTTGCGGATCTAATCATCGTGAAGAAACGATCAAGTCCCTGTGAAGACCAAGACTGAAGACTCCGGCTGTATCCAAGGGGGAGTTTGTTAGTGCATGATGTCTAAAGCCTACGTCTTAAGTCTAGGGGTCTAATATGTCAAGTTATGTATAGAACAGGGGTTAGATTGTAATTTTATGAAGTATTATATGTCTGGTAGCTTGAAATGACATGTTGTCATTTCAAGCTAACTAGTAAGTTGCATGTTAGCTTGAACAGGCCTGCTAGCTTGAACAGGTCTGGTAGCTTGAACATGTCATGTCCATTTCAAGCTAACAAGACAGCCTATATATAGGTAGTGTTTGTTTCTCATTTGTAATCGATCCTTCAAGTTGTAACCGAACTGCTGCCAGATTTTTCTGAGAAATATTAATGAGAAACAACGTATAAAGTGATATTCTTCTGTTTTCTACTCCGTTCTCTTTGATTCTAATCTGTTTAAGTGTTTCCGCCACTTAAATAGTGTATCTTAGCTCAAATTGACTCATTTGATCGGTCAAATCGGTCCTACAGGTTTTCTATAAATACCCATCACCTTCATTCTCATTCCTCCCAAATCTGATTGAATTACTCTAAGTTGGAGTTCGAGAACTTCATACCTGAGTAATTTGATCAAGATCTTCCTAGCTTGGACCCTTTTTAAGTATTCCTTCGTGCTTTTATACGTTTTTAAGCATGAAAGTCAAACTGTGTTTGACTTTCTACTTTGACCAATCTCTGGTCAACACGAAGTTCGTTTGAACTTCGCAACGTGAGCGTAATCACGATGGTTATAGTCCCTTGTGACTATACCTACTGATTACCACGTTGATTAGGTGTAGTGACGAGTCATAGTTTCGGTCAAAATGCCTATTCATGCGTATTTTGCAACCAAACTATTCTTGGGTATCAAAACCGTTTGTTTTGATATCCAACTTGTTTTCTAACTTTGTTAAACATGTTTTAACATGTTTAACTCGTCACTTTTAGTTTAGTGCTTATATAGGGTCGTAAGATAAGCGGTCTAAACAACCGCTTAGACTTTCGAACCCGACCCATTTGGTCGATCATTAGGATCTGATCAAACATATTTTGTGACCATAGTTGTATAGGGAATAACCTTCCGAGGTTATACCTTATGGTCACTTCGTTTAGTTAGTTGTATGATAGGTAGTTATATGCCTTAGGAAAATGACCAAAATGCCCTTTTTACGCATAATTTCATTTTAAGCATATGTAACCTAAATTTTGACAATTAAACTGATTAGGTAACATTATTAGACATGTTAAGGCATATAATACTTGTCATAGGACTAGTTAGGCGGTCCGAACGCGTTTCACATGAACGACGCGATAAAGTAGCGTAAGCTACCTAAAACGAGTCGTAATGGGTCGTAAGCACTTAGGTTAGGTTTAGATTTAGTATGTAGGCTTTGTTAAACCATGTCATATGAGTTCCAATACTATTTGGTTTACGAAACCTCATCCTATCCGATCTTCCGATTTAGGTCCGGTTTATTTGCGTAGTTACTTATATTAGGTGCCGATTGATTTCCGTGATCCCTCTAGCTTTGCTTGGTTGTTATTCAAGATTTCTAAGCATTCTCAAGTGAGTACATAGTTCCCCTATTTTATTGTTTTCGATTGTTTTAGGGTGATTCATATGTGTTAAATTTTTTTGATGTTTTTAACGATGGTTTCAAAAATGATTAAAATGGTTTATGTTAAGTTAATAACGATTTCGATAATGTGGATAAACTTGTTGGTTGTAATTACACAACGAATAACATTCATTAGTTTTGGCCGAACCGACCAGTATTAGGTTATGGTACCATAGGATCTGACAAATCCCGTTATCAGACTGCACCCATGGTTATGTGTGGGTTAGGTGGGTAACGACTGAATCTGTTATTGTTAATTTACCTTTTGGTGGTTTATTAATGCGAGTTTCGAGATAGTCGAGTTGCGAAGGTTTGGATGTTATTAGCGAGGCGGCCAAAAGTAGTTTTCACAATTAAAACGAGAATGATTTAAACGACTAAAGCGATTTTAACGAGTTAAACGATTTGGGTAAACGATTGGTTTTTGGTTAGTGTTTAGATAACGGGACGGGTGTAATGTGATGAAAACATGGTAGATACGCCGCTGGTACTTCTTATATATAAGTGTTTTCATCATATTACATACCGTGGCGTTATTTAGTTCACTTGGGTAAACGATTTTGAAACGATGTCACACAATGATGTTTTCTGAATAATATAAACCATACGAGTTTTATTAACAAATTTTTACAAGTTGTTTTACAATTTGATTGAATTAAACAAATGTTTTGGGGTTAAGAAGCATGGCTACAAGATTTTACAAATTATAACCAACTTGATTTGAGTTGGTTAATTATGTTGCAATACTATACACTTTTTCAAAACAGGGTTTTTAATTAGGTATTGCAACATATAAACTAGCCATGAATCCGACACTCTCATAAACCTATGTGCTCGCCAGCATTTCTTTGCTGACTTTGTTTTTACATATGTTTCAGGTGTTGTTGAATGATGTTGATTGCTAGGATGCATGCTCACATAGGACTGGACGAGGCCTTAGTGACTTAATAACAATGATAGACTATGTTTAACTTGTTTGTTTAAGTTTTTCAGACAATGTAAATATTTAATATTTAATAAAACGAAACTTCAAATTTCCGTGTGTTATGAAATAATGATTCTGTTACAACACTCCCCGATAATTCCACCGCGATTTGTTGTTTTACGCGGTCAGGGTGTGACTCCATAGAAGTTTAGAATAAATATTAGTGTCCACCTATGTGTCACAACCAGAGATGAAGGTGGCAAAAAGGTGAAATGTGGCATTTTTAGCAACAAACCCCTGCTGCTAGCGAGTTTCTGGCTGTATAGGTACCCCTTGAGGACTGCAAGGGGTTTCCCATACGGTTCGCAAGGACCTTCAACTGATAAACTTTAGATTTTGGCAATTTTAGCCCCTCAACTTCATATTTTGCCTTTTTGGCAATTCTAATCCCTCAACTTTAACCATGTTAAGTGTGGGGTTGTTTTCTAGACACGTGTCACTTAGAAATTTGTCCGGAATAATCGGGTTGTTGTAACACCTCGCTTTTTGTAACTTTCCATATTTAGCTAATTTATTATACTTTTCATTTATGGAAACCTGTAATCCTTTGTAATCATATTTCATTTCAACCGTTGTAATCCGAGACTTGAATCATAATGAAAATTTCATCTTTCATATACTTATGTTAATCATTACTCATCAATACTTGTCGATTATTTGTGTTACATACCTACTTGATACCATTTACATGCAAATTCATGCGTATTCATCCTTATTATACATTAAAAATACATTTATACATTCCTTTATTTATGCACAACACTTATACAAAGCACTTATACGGTTAAAACCGTCAAAATCAAGCAAAATTGGAAAATGGGCCTTTGGGCTTGGCACTCTCGTGCGAATGGGCCTAGCCCATTCGTCCAAGGCGCATCCATCCCAAACTGCCACTCCAGTCTATAAATACAAGATCATTCTTCCACTTCCAAACCTTCAAACACCTGAAATTCTCTCTCGAGCTAATATTGAGCATACCACTTGGAGCCTATCTCAATCACTCCTAAGTGAGTATTGAGCTCGAAAACATCTGTTCTTAATCTATTTTCTTTGTTTTTTTACAAGGATTCTTCACAAATATCCGCTTGGTTTATCAGATCTGCCATGGCAGCTAATGTAAACACTCAACTAAGTTGAGGACCAAGATGGAAGTGAGGTTAATCTTTCAAAAATCTTCTCACAAACCTTCTGACATCGAACTCAGCTGGATCTAAGGTTCTATGAGCTCACAAGCTAAGTCAATAGATGTGGATTCAAGTTCGAGCCAAATCCAGTTGAGTAGGTAATCAGTTTAAACAAAACCGAACTGATTTTACCTAAGAAACAGTCGCAGTCGTCCGAATGGCAGACCCACTCATCTGAGAGGGACATCCCTCTCGTACGAAAGGAAACCCACATTCGTCCGAATGCAACTGTTCACCAAGTTCCGACGATTTTCAAGTGTTGAATGACTGACCAGATCACTATCTTCAATATAGATGATTCTGGAATGTCAGAGTGTGTTCTGTGGAAACTTTGGTTTCCAATCTAGATCCACCACCTCACTTAAACTCGTAAAATGAACACCCGAACAATCTCCTAGACCTAGAACAAGTGAACCCCGTCCAACCTCCAAAACTTAGTTAATTCTTTCTATGTTGTGTTGGCACACATGGCTTGTACATTGTTCGGTTGTTTGGTTTAACTTTACATTCTTTAATTTCATTTCTGTATTGATGACCAACCGGTCATTTAACTAAGTTAACTGATTTGTGCTTTGGTGAATTATAACGAGGTTAAAACCTCCATGCATGACTTCTATGAATCTTCTGATTATTCTGGACTATTAACATACTATATAATAACTAATACACTTAACAGAAATCATGGACATAACTGCTTAATAGTTAAAATGCTCAAACAAGACTCGGTTCATTCAAACCGTCCCTTTCATATGGATGGCACTTTCGTACGAATGGCCCCTTTCAACCGAGAATCTCTCTCGTTCGAACACTTCGTATTTCAATTACCTGTTATTCTGCTTCCCGTGTTCCTTGTCGCTGATTTTGTTGGGCAAGCTTGGACCCGTAAAACCACATGAAATCAGTGTCGGGACAAGTGTACGAACATAAAATAATTTCTGTTTTATTATACTTTCGTATTTTACTAAGTACTTTAAATTTTGCAACTTAATTCCACAACTCCAATTCATGCCTTCGTTTGCCCTGTAGGGTGACCTTGGTGTTCCTGTACTAACTCCACCATCCCTTTGCTCACCGGGTAGAATAACCTTGGTGTTCCTGTACTACGCTTGCCTACTCCTACCAAAACTATGCTCACGAGATTCCTACAGAAGATTTAGCAAAACCGTGAGTATACTCGCATTCCCTTTTTCAATTTTACACTTTGGGTGCAATATGTTAACTTATAAACCTACACAGTTACACTTAGACTTTATCAAAATGCACAAACAATCCAATACATGCATGCATACGTTATACTTGATACTTTAATCTGGGTTTGTTCGTTTTGTGTTGAACTTGTCAATAACTTCATATAGCCTACCTTTAACATGTATATCGCTATATGAGTAACGCACCACCCATGACGTGAGGTCATGTTAAGTTTCTTTTACTTGCATTAAACCTTGGGTTGACTTGTTTGTTCACATGTCAGTTTAATGTAAATCTTGAATAACTAGTTTGCCATGTGGATTCGTTTAAACTTTTGTTACTATGCCATGTATCAAAACTTGTATACTTGCCAATAGGTTGTATTGAACCATGTACTTTTAACATATTGCAGGTTGATGATGAATTAAAATTGGGCGTAGTGACGATGCCTTAGAAACACACATCTAGAAATCATATATTTTAGTTGTTGTATCAAGTTTTGTACTATGTTATGTTGTAATTTGCTTTGTTGTACTTGAAACATGTTGTATTTGAATGTCCTTGTATTGTAATTTGGCAATTGTTGTGCAATGAAATGAAATTGGTTTATTTAAATTCTATGTCACTTTAGTGTTATGTGTAATGAGTATGAGTGCAATGCAGTAAAGGTTCTAGTAGAAGAACGTGGCGGAATCGATCAATGACGAGGTGCGGAATCCCTCGGCATCGTCTGAGAATCACCAACAACGATATCACTGATAAACATGTCCAATTCCATCGATAGAATGTGAAAGTACAACAGATCCGTATGCAAATTGGACAGAGCTTCGCTATGACAGTCAAGCAAAAAGTTCTAGACAACTAGCCCTACACTAGTATTTATAGGCAAATCAGGGAAGTGGGTTGGTGTCATCCGATCGGATGGCCATCCGTCTGGATGACACTTGACATCCGTTCGGATGAGACTTGACAGTTTACGCACCGTTCCCTGTTTTATCTAGATACAAAATACAATACATACAAATGTACAAGGACACATTACAGGACAAAATACATTGACTTGATGCAGACGGAAGCTACAGACATAATGCACTAACAGACTCCGCCTTGGATGTAGCTGTAGTCTTCCTTCCTGCATAGTCTTCAGTTCACCTTCCTGCTGCGTCTTGAAGCCTTGGTTTTCTGACGTCTGGCTTCAGCTTGCTCTGCTAACATTTTCCTTCTGAGAGGTCTACCAACCTCATTCCAATATTTCCTGTAAACCGGATCTCCGTCTCTCTTTCTATCCCACCTTGGGATCTTCTTCTCTTCAGATTCAATTGGCGTTTGGTCAGTTGGTGGAGGTCTCATGAGTTTTCTTCTTCCCATAACTGCAGCTCTCTCAGCTATCTTTCTGAACTTCTCACTGCGCTTCTCTTTCTTTAGGAACTCCTCCAACTCTATGTCTTTGAACTTAGTCTACCAATATGTACCTGACTTGATATCCTTTTCAAAGCATAAGTTCGCCATCTTTTGATATTGTTGAGCCTGTGCCTTGTCAGGAGCATCATAAACAATCTTGTTAAAGCACAAACACTCAACATCCTTCTTCGAGCAATTAACCAACCACATAGGATCTAGAACGCTGATGCGCCTTGACTCTCCAGTCTTCTTATCAAACAAAGAGATTACCGCTTCTACCGTGCTCTGATTGTACATCCAACCTTGGAAGTCTTCATAGAAGTCTTGTTCCATCGCACACAGTGGCATATTCTTTAAAATCGTGGCTGCTTTATCTTCAAAGTAACATCTTTTTCTCCTGTGCTAAAAAATTTGACAATTTGCTTTGGAAATTGAGGCTTCCAATCAGGAAATCTATTCTTTGCCTGGTGCTTTATGTAATCCCATAATTTCTGGTCATGTATCTTTACGTCTGGACCATAATAGAACTGTTTGATGTTTTTAGTTTGCACCAACTCCTCCACATCCCACCACGGGAGTGTCTTTATATCTACCAAGAACTCAAAATATTGTACGCCATGTTCCCTTCTGATAGCATACACCTATAAATCCTCAAGATAACCCCAAGATAAAATATCACCCAGCGATTTATCTGGATGATTCTTGAAGTATTGTAGTGGCCTCTAGTACTTTCTTTCTTTCGGCATAACCTTAAACCAGTTCTTTCTACTTTCTAACAATGTTTCTTGCGGAACTGTCTCAGGAATACCCTCTGTACTTATCTTTTCTACCACTTTCCTATGTAATTCATCTTCATTCTGTGACTGAACATTTCAGCAAACGTAGGAAAAGTTTCATCAACACCGGAGTAATGATAGGGTATATCTTCTTCAGATATATCAAAACCCTCTTCAATCTCAACATGATTGAAATTATCAGCTTCATTTGCAAGCTTAAGCTCATACTCTCTCTCTGGCGACGATGGAATGTCATCTTCTATGTCAAACTTTAGAATACCGTCATCCACCCCTAATTCCTCCAACATCTCTTCTCTAGTCCTTGGTACCTCTAACTCCCCCTTAAATGCAGAATGTAAATAAATGACTTTGGGTTGTGTTAGGAATACCTGATCAGCTTGTTGTTTTCCAGAAGAAGAAGACTCCTTAAATGCAGAATGTAAATAAATGACTTTGGGTTGTGTTAGAATGTTGAGCTGGAGGCTTTGACAATGAACTTGAAGCTCCTTGATCATCATCGTCTTCATAATTATCCCAAGAAGGATCATAGTTATCCACAACATCCAGAATTTCTTTCAATTCTTCATCTTTTTCCCCTTACTCTTCTTGATGAACCTCCTTATCTTCTTTATAACACAAAAGCTTCACATCAGCTGCTCTCACCTTCCCTTTTCTTTGATCAACTTTTACCATACGAATAACATCATTCAAATTGTAAGATCGAGAGACTGATTCACCCATAAGGACAAAGCCTTGTTGATGATCTACTTCCATATGTTCCACTTCCTCATTTACCCCCTGCATCAACCATTTCTACATCACTACCTGTAGCATCTTGTTGAGCTTGATGACTGGAAGACCCAAGAATCTCTTCACTATCAACCACCAATCCTTTCTTTCAACGAGTTGCTTCTTTCGCCAACTCTTTCTCCCTGGAAACTCTTCTTTCTTCAACCCTTTGAATCTCCAACTCATTATACACAGCTTGGACATTGATTCCAAGCCTGTGTTCTACCACAGCATATAACATATTTAACTGCTCGTCTTTCACAACCTTGTATGCCCTCAAGGCTTCAATTTCTTACCTTAGCAGAAGACGACTCATGCAGCTCTCCTATCATCTGATGCAACGTCTTATTTACTTCATTCATATTCTCAGACTTAGCATTTACCTCTGCGAGCTCTGAAGTGAGTTGATCAATTAATTTAGCATTATCAGCCAGATCTTCTATCAATGCATCTATTCTTTCTTCATGTTCATTCAGTGCTAACCTCATTTCTTCATTCACTTCCATAGTCTTTTCAAGCTTCTTTTTCAACTCAGCACGTTCAGCTTCAGCTTTTGCTTTTTCTTTCTCAAGAACACTTACTTTCTTTGTTAACTCCTTAATCTTTCCATCATGAAACATGTCGTATTCGCCTCCAGTAAGAATATCATCAGTAAATTCACCTTGAACGTTTGGAAAACCTTCAAATAAACAAGAAGAAGTAAATTTCTTTGGCTGTGACATTTCTGGATCATCTGGAATGTGAAAAGTTGGATGTTCTGGTGGTGGTGGTGGTGGAGTTGACTCTCTTTCACACGTGAATACAACATCATCAGCTTTCTTTTCAACTCTAACATATTTTGGGCTTTCAGGCTTTTTCTTTTCAACTTCAGGACCTTTTGTCGTTTGAACCTCAGGTGCTTTAACACTTTCAACTTCAACCTCTGGAACACTTTGAGCTTGAACTTCTTGTGCTTCAACATTTTGAACTTTTTCAGCTTCAGGACCCTTTGAAGTTTCCACTTTGAATCTCAGGTACTGATGTAGTTCCCTTTCTTGCTCTAACCCTCCTAGGAATAACACCTTTAGGGTTTGCTTTTCATTTTAGAACGCCTTTCTTTTTCTCTGCTTGAGGTGTAGAAATATACGTAGAATCTTCTTCATCAGAATCCTTCTTTTTCTTCTGAGGCTTCTTTTTCGATGTAATCTTTCCAACACCAATCTTTGAAGTATCAATCTCAGGCTCTGTGTCACTTGAATCACTAACAGTAGCACTTGAATCAGTGTGAGCAACGCCTTCAGCTTCCTTTTCTTTCACTCTTCTTTAAGAATTTATCATATGACATGTTAAGAATATCAACACTTGAACCTTGAACCTTTGCAGCTTTATCAGCTCCAGCTTCTTCATTCTTCTTTAAGAATTTATCATATGACATGTTAAGAATATCAACTCCTTGCCTTATAAATTCTATTGGATCAATGAAAGTTTCATCCACAAGTGTTGGTGTAGGCTTCTTCTTAGCTGGCTCTGCAAAACAAACATTGATCATTCATTAGCATAATATAACATTTAATAATCTAATTTTTCTTGTGACTCCCCCTTTCAACTTTACCCTTAACAACAATCTTCGGTGTCACCACTTTAGGTGATGCTTTAGGAGTCCTTTTTCTCTTTCCATCCTTCATGAACCAGTACCTAAGCTTCTTCTCATGCATCTCACTTAATCTTTCTGTTTCATCCTCCGAATTACTGTTATCATGCCTCCATGCATCATTCTCTAGTGCAACATAATCTGGATTTGCAATTTTACAAACCATTCTCTTAAATCTCGGCTCCGGATCATCTTTCAAACCTTTATATTGATTCAATCTACTCAAGGTCTCAGCTGTCATGTGATGCAGTTTCAGCTCATCACCAGGATCCTTTGGAAGGTCGTTCACATGATCATCTGTCAATATTTGTATAAATCTCAGGTACATAATGTACTTCTTAGCCTTGATGTTATCCACCATGTGGTCAAACAGCACTTGTGAAATGTTATAAGGCCTATTCAGCACCAAACATGTGATGATATTCATGATGTAATCTGACGTCTCTTCGTAAGCTCCCTTTCTATGAGATAGAGCTTGTATAACACAATGAAGCAAGAATTTATATGGACGACTAAACTTTGGCTTGAGATATTTATCATTTACGTGTCCAGTAAACCCCATTCTAAACCATAACCCCTTGCATAACCTTTCTGGAACTATAATTGGGTCATCATCAATATTTCTCAAATCCAATACCCTCCTAACGTCTCCCACATTTAACTTAACTTCAATATCAATGTCTTTATCATTCTCATCTTTCTTTTGTACCGCTGAGTATATAATCTTTTCACTCTCTTCGTACCTCACCGACTTCCAGAACATTCTAACATGTGACTCATACACTTTCGTCCTATCAGTCAAAGCCTTAGAAATTTTGCTATCCTTTAAAAACTTCGCCATATCTTTGAATGGCTCCATATTCGCATAATTTTCTTCCAAAATATAGTAAATGTTGTGAGCTGGATGCCAATCAGATGCTCTTGTCTGCAAGAATTATCAACGTTAGAGTCTGCATGAACTTCGAGATATAAAGTGACAAATGACAAAAATTTTGAAATACTCAAAATTTTTTCTAACAATGGAAACACTACATACACACTTTATTCAGTACTGATGATCGGATGGCCATCCGATCGGATGGTCATCCTATCAGATAAACCAAACCTTTAAAGATCAAATATTCAAAACACACATGCATTTGGATCGGATGGCCTTCAGATCGGATTGCCATCCGATCGGATTGACATTCATTCCAAATGGTAAAAAGTAGATTACAATATATACAATCATGTGATGATGAGATTTTGGATTGGATGGCCCTCCGATCGGATGGTCATCCGATCAGATTGCCATTCTATCCAAAATGATTAACAATTGGGCACCATGTGAATGACAACATATGAATGAGTTTTGGATCAGATGGCCTTCCGATCGGATGGTCATCCGATCGGATTGCCATTCGATTGAAAACATCATAACAGATAAGCATGAACAGTTGAACCATATGCAATTCAAACACTTAGAATATTTTTTAAACACATAATGGATGTCATGGATCAGATGGCCCTCCGATCGGATTGTCATCCGATCGGATTGCCATTCGTTCAATGGCACATGAAGAACAGTTGAATCTCAAAACATGAATCATCAAAAATTTCTAACTGTTTTTCAAAACTGAACACATTTTCACGTAGAGTTTTTGCCAATTAACAAAACCCTATGTTCAGTTTTCTCTAAATCGTCCTAGAATGAGTTTAATTTGACAAAATGTGTGCCAACTGCCGAACACCTTCAAACATCTAATCTCTAAATCTAAGGTGTAATTCATGAAATTGAGACGGTAAACGTATAGATCTAAGGCCGATCTACAAAACCCTATGTTTGGTTTGAATCATAACAGCCTAAACAAGCCTAGATCTAGGTTTTTATACCTAACAGACGCCGACAACACTAAGACTATCAAAATCTTCGAATTTGAGCGGTGAAAGTTAGAAATCTTACCTTTCCCATTGTGAAGGTTGAGTGTGCCAACAATCCAATGAATCTTGGAAAGAAAGATTGTGAAAATCAAGCAAGAAAAGTTCAGAGAGTTTGAGTGTGGTTCGGAGGGTTGTTCGATCGGAAAGGTTTGACTGAAGACATTAACCCTCTATATATAGGCATGACCACCTATCAGATGGCCATCCGATCGGTTGCCATCCAATCAGATTATCATCCGATCTACTCTCCAACATTTTCAAATTTTATTTTTCTCATTTTTCAAATTTTATTTGGTTTGGTCAGTTTTAGATATCCACTTAAGTATCTAGGTCCAACTTAATGACCCTAGGTACTCAATTTGCCTACCAAGTCCAAGTTAATGACCTTGGTTGACCCGAAACGAAAACAACTAACTTTTTGTTCAACATTTTTCTGAAAATTGTGCGTTTCAACTTAATAAACTTATTTTAGACTTTGAAATTCTCAAATTTTTCATGATTAGCTCCCAACCCTGTTGTGCAGTTCAGAAACTTCCTACTTTGCTTCATGACTCAGATTCTGAAGATCAGCTTTCCACTTTGGTCTGTCGTAAACTAAAGTAGAAAATAAAATCTTTTTGGGATTTTAAGAAAGTTTTTACTGTAACACACTAAAATCTTTTTGGGTTTTCATGCTAAAATAAAATGCAGTAAAGTGAAGTTAAACAGTAAACTATTTACAAACATATTTTTGGTGAGTGTGTTAGAGGATCATATCAGCTGCCGACAAGTTACAAGTACCGTTGAGTTTAAATTCACAGTAAATATTAAAAGTTCACTTAGATTGTCGATATACTGATCCGTTTTAAATTTTCACACAAATTTCAACAATTTCAGGATACGAAGTTAATGTTTTAAGTTCTTAACTTATTCGCGTGTCCCACCTCACAATATACTCTCGTATCCAGACTTCTATATTCAGTCTTACAGGTGAACGTACAATGATGATATCTGTAAAGGGTAGTGCGAGGCCATGAGAGCTCAGGTTAGAACTTCCGTTCAGACAAAGAGATGATGGCTCGACTTTCGGTGTGTCCCGTTTAGGGATATTTTCTTCAACGGCACATGATTCACATTTTGCAATGTTTATCATTTTTTATGCTGAGGGGAGGCTTTAAAGATTTAAAGCTATGCACAGTATTATACGAGGACTAGGCTATTGCTTCGCAAAATCAGAAGTCCTGGTATAATACCCCATATATCATCAAGCACATAGACCTAGTATGTCAGAAATAGAAAATCTTTCAAAAAAAATTTCAGGGGTTACCTATATATCCGAGAGATGTTCCCCACGAAATAAGCAAGTTGTAATTTTTATGTTTATATCCCGAAAGAGTCTACTAAGTGTGTAAAAACCTATCGGCATATCATCAGCGAGACCATTCAATGCCTTTTAAACATTACATTTGTTTAGCATACTGTAACTGTCTAGCTGATGTACTATCATTTCCTCTTTTTACACAAACTCATTTTGGTTTTCTATTGTTTTTGGATTTTTGAATTTTTGCATTTTTTATTGTTTTTGTATTTTCTGAAAATATATCTATCTCCCCCTAAATACGAAAACAACTAAAAAGACGACAAACCAAAGCAGTCTGCTTTTCAACATCCTCTGCTTTGGTTTTCTCATCAACGCCAAGTATTTTCTCCGCCTCCGACAACAGCTTCATACCATTCAAGATTAAAAGATATTGAAAACGTGATTTATCAACAGCTTTGGTATGTAAATCTGCCTTTTGTTCGTCGGTGTGGATTTTGTCTATTCGTATCAACTTCTTCTCGAAACAATCTCGGATGAAGTAATGACGAATTTCTATAGGTTTAGTTTTAGTGTGATGTATCGGATTTTTCGTTATGTTGATTGCAGCCTCATTATCAACAAATATAGGAGAGGTAAGAAATTGCAAACCATAATCTCGCATCTATTGCTAAATCCACAGAATCTGCGAGCAACAACTGCTGGTAGACACGTACTTCGCTTCACATGTTGATAGAGCAACAGAGGTTTGCTTCTTACACTGCCACGTGACCAATCGGGGTCCGAAGAATTGACATCCTGCAGTTGTTGATTTTGCGTTAATCTTGCAGCAACCGAAGTCAGAATCTGAATATCCTTCAAGCATGAAATCTCCGTCTTTGGGATACCACAACCCCAGGCTTGGGGTTCCTTTCAGGTAGCGTAGGATCCATTTGATGATAGACATGTGCGAGGCTCTAGGACTTGACTGGTATCGGGCCGCGAGGCATGTTGGGTAGATGATATCGGGTCTGGATGTTGTCAAGTACATTAGCGAACCAATCATTAAGCGGTATAGTGTCTCGTCGACCTTCTCTCCGGTAAGATCAGGGTTGATGCCATGATTAGTTGCTAATGGGGTGGATATTGGCGCCGTCTCGGACATCCCAAATTTATCCAGAACGTCGTAAACGTACTTTGTTTGATGTATGAAAGTTTCCTCAGGCATCTGGTCGACTTGTGGCCGTAGGAAGAACTTCATCTCACCCATTGAGGACATCTCGAACTTCTGCTTCATTACCTTTTCAAAATCTTTGCAGAGTTCTTCGTTCGTTGACCCGAAAATAATGTCATCAACATATATCTGAATGATCAGTAGATGACCAGCGACTTCCTTAGTGAAGAGTGTGGCATCCACCTTGCCTCGGATAAAGCCGTTGGCAAGAAAGTGTTGAGAGAGCATCTCGTACCAGGCTCTCGGGGCCTGATGCAAACCATATAGCGCTTTGTCCAGCAGGTAAACCTTGCCTTTGTGGATTGGGTTGGTAAAGCCCGGTGGCTGACCAACACATACCTCTTCTTTCACCTTTCCGTAAAGGAATGCCGACTTGACATCTAACTGGTACACTTTAAATCCTTTCCATGAAGGGAAAGCAAGGAATATTCTTATGGCCTCAAGTCGAGCAACTGGAGTGTAAACCTCCGTGAAGTCTATCCCATCTTGCTGACTAAAGCCCTGAACAACGAGTCGAGCTTTGTTTCTAACTATTACTCCTCGATCGTCTCTCTTGCATTTGAACACCCACTTGGTGTTTATCTTTCTGTGCCCATCAGGTAGGTCCACAAGTTTCCATACACCAAGCTTTTCAAATTGAGCAAGCTCCTCTTGCATCGCATTCACCCATGATTCTTCCGTCAGTGCTTCTTTATACGTTCGAGGTTTAATCTGTGAAATAAAGCAACTGAGTGAGAATTCAGTTTGTAATGGAGCAATTTTAGTATAAAAACAAGTAAGGCCATGGTTAATATGGCCTCTTGTTCGAACTCCTGATTGCAGTTCTCCTATGATCAACTCTTCGGGGTGGTAGGAAAGAGTCCTTTGCATAACTTCACCGGGAACGTTCACCTCGCCTTCCAAATTTGTGACATTCTGGTCCACAACTTGTTCATCAACATGAATTGTCTGATCCGAAGATTGGATTTGCTCCCCCTCAGATTCTGAATCACCACGATCAAAAGTGGGGATAATATCAGATTCTGAATCTTCATCATTGACTGTCGTCTGATTTTTTGGAATAGGCTCTCGTTCCAAAGTAGTCAGAGTTTGCTGAACATCATCATTCTCTCCAGCGTTACTAGGACCAACTTCATCATTATTGGAAGTATGTTGATGTTTAGAAGACCTTGCTGGAAATCTTCCCTGAGATGCTTCATATTCTCGTAAAATATCTAATTCATCAAAGTACTCTGGCTCTTCTTCTAGATCAAATGAATCCCATAGGGCATCATAATCGAATCTCCTTGAGTTTGCGGGCTTCTGTGGAGGCATAGTATAGCCTTGACATTCAACGTGCTGTGCTTCGATGATCCTCTTGAGACTTGGAACAAAGACGCGTCTTAGTAGACTGGAATATCCCACGAAGATACCTTCTAAGCTCTTTGACCCAAACTTTCCGTCAGGATCTAGAACTGCGTAGGGATACCTGAACGGCTCTAGATATTCAAGATTAGGCTTGCGATTGTTGATCAACTCGAAACACGTTTTATTATGCTTCTTCACAGTGAGTACCCGGTTGAGCGTATAGCAAGCGACAGATACTGCTTCTGCCCAAAAGTTGATAGATAATTTTGAATCAGCTAGCATCGTTCTTGCCGTTTCGATCGGCGTTCTGTTCTTTCTTTCTGCAACTCCATTCTGTTGTGGAGTGTATGGAGTGATGAACTCTTGCAATATACCCTTTTTGTCGCAAATTCTTCCATCTTGTTGTTTTTGGACTCAGTACTGTTGTTGCTTCATAGTCTGCAAATGCGGGCCTGGTACAGGTTCTCTGTGTTTCTAAAATGCTTCAGCAAACTCTCAAATGTTTCATCTTTAGATTTCAGTAACATCACCTACGAAAATCTTGAATAATCATTAGTGGCCACTAAGCAATAAAGATCACCAGTAATGCTTTTGACATTCACAGGACCGAAAAGATCCATGTGAAGTCTTTCTAGTGGCTTCGAGACTGAGTTCATCTTTTTACTTGGATGGGATTTCTTGTGTTACTTTCCTTTCAGACAGCTTATACATTCTCCCTCCAGGTGAAAGCTCTTCAAATGAACATCTTTAACAAGATCATTATGCACAAGGTAGTTCATCTTGCGTAGGTGAATGTGGCCCAACTTTCGGTGCCATAGCACTGACTCCTTTTTAGTAGCTTTTGATACGAAGCACTGAGGGTGACCCGTGGCAGTTGTAGCATTGCTCATGTCCAACACGTATAGATCATTAACTGTTGGTGCTCGAATGATGATCCACTCCTCGGGGATGACAAATCTCGGCTTCAGAATCAGACACTCCTTGTCAGTGAAATGTGTTGCATACATCCTGTCACAGATTTGAGAAATGCCTAGCAAGTTGTTCTCCAGATCTGCTATGTAGTTGACTCTTTCAAATGTAACGACACCGTTTGATAATGTGCCCTCCCCTATAATACGTCCTCCTTGGTTTCCCGTGAAACCGACATAACCACCGTTGAAACCTCTAACATAGTATAACAGGGTCTTTCTCCCTGTCATGTGTCAGGATGCTCCACTATCCATAATCCACTTTGAGATAGATCTCGGGAGCTCCTGCACATTTCACACGAATTTAGTTAGAAGTTGAAACAACCCAAGCCTCCTTTGACTCGGGTAGCTTGACGTTAAGGTGAGATTTTGCTGTGTATAGTGGTGGGAAGTTGTTATCATTCACTTTCAAGCTTTCCTCGGTTCCAACCTCAACCTCTTTGTATAGAAAGAATTCGTCTTTTTGAGGTTGACCAGATGGTTGAACCTTCTTTGGAACATACTTCTTCCCTGGTGGGTTCGAAGTTTGTTTCTCAAGTTTTTCAAAATAATCCAAAGGTACATCCATCTTAACTTGTTCAGTTGAAGATGGTTGTTTTGAATGAACCTTTGATTTAGCTTCATCAGATGTCTTGGCTGGTGATTTTGTCTTTGGCTTCCAAGTTTGTTGAGGAGAAGCAACACGTTTGTAAAATTTGTCATTTTTCTTTACCGGCTGTTTTACGGGTTCAGTTTTGACTTTATTGTTTTCATTTTTCAAAATATTCTTCTTAACAAACATTGGCGCTTTGCCTTTGACATCATTTTTCTTTATCGGATTCTCAACAACCACAGACTTAGGTTTTGAGTTGATGCACTTTCGTGCAATGTGACCAACTTCATTGCATTTGAAGCAAGTGCGGGTATCAACTTCCCGATTTTTACCTTCATTCTGAGGCTGTGAGGCCTTCTTTGCAAAAAATTCTTTATTCGTTTTTGAAAAGATTTTCGATTCTTGCTCAGAAATTGAGCTTGAACTCTTAACAAACACTTTCTTTTCAACAAACTTTTGTTTCTGAAAGTTCCTCTTTGGGTAATTCTTACCACCCTGATAACCACCCGACCATCTGTTTTGATTGTTTTTGTTAAAACGTGGTGGTACAACAGGTTTCTTATAGTAAGATTTGTCTCGTTCAAAGTTCAAAAACCTTTTGTCTACATTCACATTCTCGGTTGGAAACTCAATATCCGAGTACAACTTATCAGAACCACACATCTTGTACATGACAAGAGTAGGTTCATCACTTGAGTTGTTCTAGGATTTTGGTTTCAGAATGTAGTTGTTCAGAAAACATTCTTCATCTTCAGTGGAATACTCTCTGATTTTAGCACATTTTCTACAACATTTTTTACCACTTCAGATTGAACACTATCTTCATCAGATGATGAAGTGAATGTGACATCAATTGTTTCTGGAAGTTTTTCAACATTTGTTTCTCACTTGTTTCAAATTCATTAGCCAACCCAGATTGTTTCTTTGAAAAATTGTTAAGCACAGATGGTGGAACTTGATGATAACCCACCCTGTTCCATCCGAGTAGACATCCTCACTAGCTTTGTTCTTCTCGACTGGTTTGGGAACAATGTGTTGAAGAACAAAGCTAGCAGAGTTATAGCTTGTCAGCTTTAGATTGATTCTTTCATTTTCAATCTTAGCTTCTTGGAATTGAAGCTTGAGACTTGCGATCTCATCCAATTGCTGGTTGAGTTGTTATTCTTTTGCCAGAAGAACTCCAGTCAAATGAATGTTTTCTTTATAAGTTTTACCATTTCGTTCATCAGAATCTTTTACCGTTCTTTTTAACTTTTCAAAATTTTCTGAAATTGTTCTATTTTCAAGAATTAATTTTTCATTTTCTTTCTGAAAACGTTCAACATTACTTTTATCTTTTTCAATCTTTTCGATTAATTCTTTGATTCTTTCACTTGAAGCTTTAACCAGTTTATCTCGAATTAAAATTTCCTTTTCAGTCTTTTCAACTTTTTCAACCAGATCCTGGATTCTTTTGTTTGAGAGATATGCATGTGTGTTGTAGACTTTGCATTCTTTTGTGCAATTTCTGCAAATACTTTCTGTGTTAGCACAATCAGTCTTACCTGATTCATTGATTGAACCACTACTACTGACCTTGCTTGATGACTCAGAACTAGAAGCAGACTTGGAATCTACCTCAAGTGCTTTCATCATGAGAGCTTTGTCGGCCATTTTCGTCAGATTTTCTGCTATCATTTCTTTAGTCGTGTCGATGATCCCATCGTCTACCCTATTTGACTCTAGCCTTTCTTTTTCGGATTTCTTTGCAGCATCGATCTTGTTCTATTCTTCAGTTTCCGATATTGATTTTATGAGAGTTTCGACATCAACTGATGATGGTTTCACACAGATGTTGCCTTTTGGATCTAAGTAACATTCACGATCCGGATCCCATCTTCTTGCCCTTTTTGCTTCTTTCCATGCTTCGTAGATCTTTTGCTTCATATGTTGTGCCAACATCTTTCGACGGATGTATGTTTTCTCTTCTTCTGTTTATTCAGTTGTTGCCATAAATGCAAAACCAACTGCATCCTCATCTGGAAAAAATTCACTCCAATCAAAACCTTCATCATCTTGAATGACTTCCAACGCTCTCGATTTTTATGATAGATGGCCTTTTTGTAATAATCATCGCAAAAGGGAATTGTTGTATCATCTACTGCCGAGTTTCGACATTCTCGCTTAAAATGTCCTTTCTTCTTACACTTGAAACAGGTCACCTTGGATTTGTCAAAACCAAGTTTCGTCAACGGGCCTCCAATAGAGTTTCTGCTAGTGACTTCCATACACCTTTGGGCTCTTCGAACTACGCTTGCCATGCAGCAACGAATATCGATCAACTCCATCTCCTCTGGATCGATTTGGTCATAGTCCTCTTTTGTAAGATTGGTGTTTCCGATCTTTCCAGCTACCAGACTTTCATACGATTCCAGAATAGAAGCAAGGAATACCATCTGCTGTTTTGTTGTTTCCTCGTTGAAATTCTGAGCGTTGTTCAAATTAACAGCAATGTTGCATTGAAAGACATTCTTAGGAGCATTTTGTGTTTGCTGATTGTTTGAAGCAGATGAAGAAGAACCTGATCCATGGTAACCACTGCTAGGCAAAGAACTGTTGATGTTCTTATTTTGAGTCGCATCGTTTGAACTTTTAGCAGTAAAAGCAGTTTTTGGAGAAGCGACCTTTGGAATCATACTACCCCGATAGTAGAGATCAACATTCTGTTGATATGTCATGATGTTCACTTTGTTCATCTTCTTTATCTCCAATTCGTGACTTTCGAGTCTCTCGATCAACCAATCAATCGTCATATCTGCCATTGGTTTGGTATTTTTCAGCACCAGACCGAAATATTGCCAATCTTTCTCATCTGGCAGAGCTTCAAACATTTTGTCAACCATCTCATCTTTGTTTATCGTGATCCCATATCTAAACAGTTCTACCTTCAGATGACAAAACCTTTCGATCATCTATCGTACACTTTCGTTTTTCATACAAGTGAATAAATTGAATTTCTTTTTCAACAGTTTTTTCTTTTTTTTTTTCACAATTTCTTCACCTACGATACATTTCTTTTCGAGTTTAGCCCATAATCTTTTGAATTAACATAGTCAATCAGAGATATAATGTCATCTCAGACTGATTGATGAAGTAGGGCAATACACTTCTGTTCAGCTATAAACATTTCCTGTTCAGTATCAACCAAGTTTTCAAGATCATGTCTTGTAGGCGTAAAACCATTTTTCATGCACCTCCAGCTACTGTACGTGATGTGTGCAAAATGCAACATATAAATTACATCAAATGTGGTATAAAACTAACCCTTTTTAGTACTAATGTTGCAAAAAGTGTGTTTTTGTCTTCCTTTTGTATTTTCAGGGTAAAGAGCTTAAATGGACAAAAGAAGCAAAAATACAGCTAAATCTAACAATAATACAAGAAAAGGAATAAACGTGGCATGCCCGACCCCCTGATAGTATCTTCCAAGCAAGAACAAGAGAACCGAAGGCTGAACACGCCCCGTGCTCAATAAGCACGGGGGCGTGCCCAAATGTCTACAGAAAAGACAAAGCTATAGAAGTTTCTATCACCAACCACGAGGGCGTGCCCAGCGGGCATGGGGCCGTGGTCAACGCTAAGATTTACAAAATCTAGGCAAATCTTGATAGTACAGATATGCTTCTGCACACGGGGTCGTGCCCAGCTAATATGCGTGTGGTGTTATAGATTTTTTTTGTATATTTTAAGCCCTTTAACACTTTTTAGCCAAGTTTTAAATTTATAAAACACGATATTTACTAACACTAAACACACATACGGGCAAGTGCACCCATCGTGAGCGTAGTATAGTGTTGGTAAGATACCGAGGTCGTCCAAGGACACAAGAGCTTTTAGTACTGGTTTATCCTCAACGCCTAATCAAACCAAAAGTTTAGAAAAAGGTTTTTAAACAAGAAAAATAAAACTAACTAAAATGCTGAAAAATAAAATAAAATAAAAACAGATAGACAAGATGAATCACTTGGATCCGACTCGTAGTTAGTGTAACCTTTGATTATTTCTACACTTTTGCACTTTTTAAGAGATTACCTTAGTTATTGTATTAGGCCCCTCTTCTGAAGGTGACGTTACCCTCAACCCAGTAGTTTGAGTCAGCAAGGATACAATCCTAAAGGGTTGGATTATTGAAAGATAATTAATTAAGTTATTAATGCATATTATGGTAGGCCCCTCTTCTGAAGGTGACGTTACCCTCGGCTAAGTAGTCTGAGTCAGCAAGGATACAGTCATAAGTAGTCGGGTTAAAGTATTAATAGTAATTTACATATGAGGGGATCAAGGAGTTCGGACCTCCGCCATCCAATACCAGTGGGTATTGAAGGAGGTCCTACTAAAGTTGACCCAGGTCCTTGTAGGATCTATACACTTAACAAGGCAAGACTCTTACCAAACCGTTCCCTTAACCCCCGACCAGGTAGCCAACATACCTCCTCCATATAGACCGTGGAGATATGAATGGTGAAAATCTTTTATTTTATATAGACAGTAAAATAATGCCAAGACACCACGGACAAACGATAAGGAAGACTCACCTTCAACATAAGAAACTAGTTATTAAAGTCATTAATACATAACCAAATAAAAAGTGCGAAAAGATTAAAAATGAAAAGTATTACACTAAACACTTGTCTTCACCAAGTGATGTAAGAGACTTAGGCAAACATGGCCTTTGATTGTCAAGAACTCTTACGATCAATCTTGGATCCCGAGACAACTCACTCACTCTATGATGGATGATGGATGATGGATGATGGTGGTGGATGTGGGTTGTGATGGTGGTGGTGGGTGGGTGAAGTGTAAGAGAGGTGGTTTGCCAAGGGATGGTTTGCAAGTGAGCCAAGCACCCCTATTCATAGCCTGTACAGAAGCCCGGACACAGCCCCGTGTCCATTGGGCACGGCCCCGTGTCCACCCATCTTCTCTTTCTTCATTAAATGCAGTTTGTTTGCATTAGTTGACCAAGCCCCCGTGTCCGCTGGGCACGACCCCGTGTGAAGAAGCGTATCTGTACTATCAAGATTTTTCTAGATTCTGCGAATCTTAGAGTTGACCAAGGCCCTGTGTCCGCTGGACACGCCCCCGTGGTGGGTGATAGAAGCTTCTACAACTTTGTCTTTTCTGCAGACACTTGGGCACGCCCCCATGCTCAGTGAGCACGGGGCGTGTTCAGTCTTCTGTTCTCTTTTTTTTTGCTTAAGAGATGCTGTCGAGTGGTCGGGCATGCCACGTTTATTCCTACATTTTTGCTTTTTTTTCATTTAAGTTCGTTTAACCCTGAAAATACAAAAGGAAGACAAAATCACACTTTTTCCAACATTAGTACTAAAAAGGGTTAGTTTTATGCCTCAATTGATGAAATTTATATGTTGCATTTTGCACACATCAAATACCCCCACACTTGAATCTTTGCTTGTCCTCAAGCAAATCTCTTTATTTAGTGGCTTACACACCCAAATGGAATGGGTAGAAGAGAAGGCTTTGGGCTTGTCATAGAGTGTCAGGATTTCCAAGATTCTTTATTAGGTTTTATTTTTATTTATTTACAATCCTATTCGTCATGATTTATTTAAAACTTTTCATAAGAGAAATTATTTATTAGGGCATAACATGCCTCTTTAAAATATCATTTATATACAAGTTCACATACCTCACGGGGGATCACTCAACACTCGGCCGTATATGTATTTTTGTGAAACACTCGAAAGCGGTATGGAACTTACTCCTACCATAAGTTTGCCAAGTAATCAATCCTCCTCCTTTTTAACAAAAAACCTTTGTAAATATCAAGAGGACTTTTGGGGGAAAGGTTAGGCTTGGGTTAAAGGTATGTGGTTGGGTTAGTGGGTAAAAAGGGTGTTTGATTTGGGTTAAGAAATGAAAAGGTTTAGGCTCAAAGGGTTTAACTAGGGGGATTTTGGGTATGTGGTAAAAAAAATGGTGTTGAAATAAAAAGGGTTAGTCCTAATGCCTCCATCATTTACTTACTTGGGTTTAAGTTGGTAAGGACCGGGAATGTATTCTCGTTGCAAGTTCTAGAGTTGTAAGAACCAAGTGGCTATTCACACAAGAAACGAAAAATGAGCATTTAGTTTAAAGATGTGTATTTGTATGCTCAATAAAGGCTCAAAACTCACTTTTTGTGGGAATGGGTTTTTATGTGATCAAGTATATATAATCAAATTTTAACTAGATTTGTCATGCCGTTTCCTAATTTTCTTATGTTGGTTCTTTTTATCACGACGCTATCAGTTGTAAATTTGTAAAAATATAACCTTTTTAGAACTTGAAATTCCCAAATTAAACCTAGACAAGTAAAAAATGTAAAAAAAAAATTGAAAAAAAAATTGGGGTGTTTAGCGGTTCCAATAGAGTTTTGTGTAAGGCTTGTAATTAGGACTTGCAAAATTCAAAGTTTTAGCATACCCCCCACACTTAAATTACACATTGTCCTCAATGTGCCCCAAAAAGAAGTTTTTAGGTTGATTGAATGTGTAAAAGGTGTGTTAAAAACAAAAATTTATGTTACTGGGCATCTGGACACATCCCCGTGTCGGATGAACATGACCCCGTGGTCAGATTGCCAATAACGACAACTTACAGAAGGTGGACACGGGGGCGTGTCGGCTGAGCACGACCCCGTGTCTGGTAAAAATATGCAGAATTTTGACAAACAGCAGGTCTGGGGCAATGGGCGCGGGGGCGTGTCAGCTGGACACGACCCCGTGTAGACAATCTGCAAAGGTGAAAAACAGGTTTCTGTCTTCGGTTTTCCTGTCCCGGCTTTAGTAGCACTAATGTTTAGTACTCTAAGTCTCGTATGTACCTATTTAACTAATAAATAACACACCAAACCATAACAAGCATCCTAAATTACCATTGTTCAACCATCCATACCACAAAGTTAAAAAAAAAAAAAGAAAAATAAATGCAGAAAGTAAAAAGAGTTAAAGAAAGTAAATTGTTCAACAAACGGCACGCAAGCCGGAAATTGTTTGTGAGAAAAAGGGATTAACCTATGGACCTCCAACCATGAACCGCTACCTCCACTCCTCCCGCCTAATCCATGTCCTCGTCTTCATCATCATCGTCTCCTCCGTGCCCCGCCATGTACTCCCGGATGTTCCCAATGTCATCCTGTATGTCGGATATGTTTCTCTCTATTGCACCGACCCGGGTGTACGTGTTGCTGGCCATATTGTAGGTGTTCCTGGTGCACATGAGGTTTTCCTGTAATAAATCATGTAAACTTTGAAAGTTAGGAAAACAGCCTCCTTGTGAGGAGGATTGACCCGGATCACCCTGGGGCTGGTAATGGTACTGAGGAGGAGGTTGGAAGTGTGGAGCATGTAAGACGAGTGCCTCTTGCAGGTTCCATGCATGCCCCTGGACTCTTTGGAAGCTGACCATCCCGTCTTCGGCTTCATAAATTAGGTTCATTGAGCGGCAGATGACCATGTCCACCCTTCCCGACCATGGGCCTTTTTCGAAAGACCTGGGCGTGTTCACTAAATGCTTGAAGAGACGGTATATCCACCCCTCAAAGAAGATAGGAGTCAGGGAGTAGCAAGCTGGTTCCAATGCATGTTTCGGAGCAGGAGGTATGGAACATCAAGGTTGGTGCGGGTATGAATGCAATGAAGGACTTGTAGATCCCTCAAACCTACAACACCGCTGCTATCGTGCCTTTGACTAAGAGAGTAAGTGAGAACCCTGTGAATGTAGCGGTAAAGAGGGTCCTTCAACTTAGTGCTCTTAGTGCTGCTTGGATTGTAGATGCCTTCTCCTATCGAGATTGAGTACTTAGTCCCTCCACACAGGAATTCTACCCCATCATTATCTAATGGATCGGCTCTCGTTTTGAAAGCAAATGTGCTGTAGAATTCCAGGTTATATTCATGGACAGAACGAAGTCGAGTGCACAGAGCGGCTCTCAGTGGGCCGGTGACTAGGTTGTTAAATCGGTCAAGCTGGTTCACTGCTCCTAGAAGATCCATGCATACTGTTCGTGGGTATTCCTCCGGCCTGGTTCGAAGCACGTCGTATCTTGCTTTAGCATCCAACTCATTTGCATTGAACCGCGTGAATTTCGACATCTGAAAGGAAACACCAAACAATTAGCATGAAACAGTGAAATTTTCGGAGAAAACATGAAAACATTCGGCTGAACACGTCCCCGTGTTCATCGGACACGCCCCAAGTTGTCCTGAAATTGGCTGGACACGCCCCCGTGCTCAGCGAGCACGACCCCGTGTCCAGACTTCTGTTTCCCAAAAATCCCATTTTTCGACCCGGTCCCGAAAACTTGAAAATTTTTGGTCAAGTAGGGGTGGTTTTCTGCGAAAATGAAACCCCAAGTGCCGTTTTTCCCAAAAAAACCGGTTACCCCTTCAATTTTATCTTTTTCGGTTAAAAAAAAGGGTTTGGGGTTTTTGTGAGAAATCGGGCAAATCTACAAACAATACAAGTTGATTTACTTCCGATAACATGTATCTAAACTAATGCTAACAGATCTAAGCAAAAATTTGAGGTTCGATCCGGATGAAGTTCAAGAACCCTAGATTTTCCACAAATTTTTGATGTTAAACTACATGCAAATGCTTAGTCTAACTACTAATAATGATAGAATCATACCTTGACGTTGTTAGAAGTAGAGGAGACGTCAAAATCTTGCAGAAAAATCGCCTGAACCAGAGAGTTTTCAGGGAAACGGGGCGTGTTGAAATGAAGAAACTGTTTGGAAAAGGGGTTTTATCCCGACAGTTGCAAGTTTTGAATTTTTTTTAAAGAGTGCTCGTGTGAGTGCCATGTTTCCTGAAAATTTTGTTATAAGACTTACCGATTTAGATGTCACCCTTCTTGCTCGTAACTTACCAGGTATGATGTTGATGCTTTCATTATTCGATTTTTTGAAGCGAGATTTCTTCCTCCTCATCCTCAATGAATCTTTGATAGAGCTTCAGCCGTTGGCCATTGACTTTAAATGGATTTCCATTTCGAGATTTAATTTCTACTGCACCGTGTGGGAAAATATGGGTGATGGAAAAAAGGTCCTGACCACCTAGACTTTAATTTACCAGGAAATAATCGAAGTCGTGAATTAAACAATAGAACTTGATCCCCTACTCGAAATTCATTAAGTTTAATGTGTTTAACATGCAAGTTTTTCATTATATATTTCGGAGTTAGAGTATGCATAATTCCTTAGTTCGTCTAATTCATTTAATTAACAAAAGCGGTTTTTACCGGCAAATTCTAAATCTAAATTTACATTTTTAATTGCCCAGTAGGCTTTGTGTGCAATTTCCACTGGCAAATGACATCTTTTTCCATAGACGAGCTTATATGGGGTTGTACCTATTGTTGTTTTATAAGCAGTTCGAAAAGCCCATAAAGCATCATCTAATTTATCTGCCCATTCTTTTTTATTTAACCCTACGGTTTTTTCGAGTATTCATTTTAAACCTCTATTAGTCACTTCAGCTTGTCCGTTTGTTTGAGGGTGATATGCTGTTGAAACCCGGTGATAGATCCCATACCTTGTTAAGATTTTTTCAAGTTGATGATTAAAAAAATGGGCACCTCTATCACTTATTAAAGCTTTTGGTGTTCCAAAACGAGAGAATAATCTTTTCAGAAATCTTACCACGACTCTTCCATCATTGGTTGGAAGTGCCTCGGCCTCGGCCCATTTAGACAAGTAATCGACTGCCACAAGTATATACTTGTTTCCTTTTGACGGTGGGAAAGGTCCCATAAAGTCGAGTCCCCACACATCAAAAATTTTACAAACAAGAATGCCATTTTATGGCATTTCGTTTTTGGAAGAAATATTACCTGTTCTTTGGCAAGCGTCACATGTCTTGACAAGACTTTGGGCGTCTTTGTAAATGGTTGGCCAGTAAAATCCTGAATCAAATACCTTTCGTGCGGTACTAGCGGCACCATGTTGTCCTCCGTATGGACCTTCATTACAATGGCGGAGAATCCTCCTTGCTTCACTACCATGTACGCTTCAGCGGATGAGTTGATCAGCACACATTTTGAAAAGATAAGGATCCTCCCAAAAATAATGTTTCACATCGGCAAAGAATTTCTTTCTTTGATGATGTGGCCAACCTTTTGCGACTATACCACTAGCTAGGTAGTTAGCGTAGTCGGTGTACCATGGTTCTTCTCTGTACTCCACCATTTCTAGGGACTCCGTTGGAAATTTTTCATTGATTTTTTCATCCCTGGTTGCCTCCAAAGCTGGGTCTTCTAGGCGTGAAAGATGATCTGCTGCGGTGTTTTCCGATCCTCTTTTGTCTTTGATTTCGATATCAAATTCTTGGAGGAGTAGAATCCACCGAATCAAACGTGGTTTAGCATCCTGCTTCTTGAAGATATATCGAATGGCTGCATGATCTGTATAGACTATTTTTTTAGAAAGAACAAGATAAGAACGAAATTTATCAAAAGCAAATACCACAGCTAGTAACTCGTTTTCCGTTGTTGTGTAATTTTCTTGTGCATCGTTAAGTGTTTTACTAGCATAATAAATTGGGTGAAAATGCTTTTCTTTGTCCCAAGACGGATCCAACCGCAAAGTCACTTGCATCACACATGATTTCAAAAGGTAATTTCCAATCAGGCGCTATCATGATAGGTGCATTGACTAGCATTTCCTTGAGTGCTAGAAATGCTTGATTGCAATCCTTGTCAAAGATGAAAGGGGAATCTTTTTCAAGTAATTTTGTTAGAGGTCTTGAAATTTTAGAAAAGTCTTTGATAAATCGCCTATAGAATCCGGCATGTCCTAGGAAACTTCTGATAGCTCTAACGGAGGATGGGGGTGGTAATCGAGAAATAGTGTCTATTTTAGCTCGATCTACCTCCATTCCTTCGCTCGAGATCTTATGACCGAGTACTATTCCCTTCGTTACCATGAAATGGCATTTTTCCCAGTTAAGGGCGAGGTTAGTCTCCTCACATCGGGATAGCATTCGCTCAAGGTTATCGAGGCATTGGTCGTATGAATCTCCAAAGATAGAAAAGTTGTCCATGAAGACTTCCATTGTCTTTTCTACCATATCATGCAAGATGGCCACCATGCAACGTTGAAAAGTTGCGGGGGCATTACATAGACCAAAGGGCATGCATCAATAAACAAAAGTTCCATAGGGACATGTGAAAGTTGTTTTTTCTTGGTCTTCGGGTGATATCGGGATTTGAAAGTAACCTGAAAAACTATCCGAGAAACAGTAAAATTTATGACCGGATAATCTTTCTAACATTTGATCAATAAAGGGTAAAGGAAAGTGATATTTCCTTGTTGCTTCATTTAATCGCCTATAATCTATACATACCCTCCATCCTATGACGGTTCTCGTTGTAATTAATTCATTATTTTAATTAGTTATTACCGTCATACCTCCTTTCTTTGGAACTACTTGGACGGGACTTACCCACGGACTATCGGAGATAGGGTAAATAAGTCCGGCATCAAGCAATTTGATGACTTCGTTTTTTACCACTTCTTGGACATTTGGATTCACTCTACGTTGTGGTTTTAATACTAATTTGTAGTCATCGTTCATTAAAATTTTGTGCGTGCACATGGAAGGACTTATGCGTTTAATATCTACAAGCTTCCAAGCGATTGCATTTTTGTGTTTTTTCAAAAGTGTAATTAATTTTTCTTTTTCTAAGCTAGATAATTTAGATGAAATAATTACAGGTGATTTACCATCTTTGTCGAGAAAAACATATTCCAAACCTTTTGGGAGTTCTTTGAGCTCAAGAGGTGGGTCTTTAGGAGACTCCTTATTTGGTTGCTCATTTCGACCAAGAACTACAAAAGTTTGTTCTATGGCGACCTCTTCTTCAACAAAGTGGTCAATTTCTTCTCTTGTATCGGGTGGTTCATCTTCATCTTCAATTAGGGGGTCATTATTGCCGAATGGATATTTCATTTGATTTGTTTGAACCAAGACATCCTCAACTACACCGATTGATTTTATTACTTTTCGATTGGATAGAAAAATGGGTATTTGAAGTGGAGAAAAATCACCAATACTTAATTTTTCGAAAATGTAGTTTGACATTATATTAACACAAAGATCTTTATCAATTGTAATATTACTAAAAAAGGAATTTTGAAAAAAAAACATGGAACCGGTGTAATGTTAATTTCAAATGGATCTTCTTTTATTACCGAGGTTTGATCATTAGTTAACTTATTGCTTACCGTTTCATCAATTTTAGTGTTAGTGTTTAACTCTTTTAAAAACTTAGCATGAGTGGGAACTAAACAATGATTTTCGAAAGAAGGTGACAAGAGATTAATTTCTTCAAAATTAGTCTCTTCTTGAATTTTAACGTTATCGGACTCACCCTTTTCGTTGTTTAACTCATGTGTCGGTTTTTCACTTATTTGTTCTTCCATTTTTACATTTTCAACTATCTCTTTTTTATTTAATTCTTCTCTTGCGCGGGACTCCTCTTCCCTTGCACGAGATTCTAATATGCAACGTTCGATAGTTTTAATTTTTTCTATTATCCTATCGGCTATGTCGGTGATAGAGTAAGGATCAGGATCCTCAATGTAACACCTGTGTCACTTCAACCATCAAACAAATGCCAAACCAATGAAATATTGTATTTCATACTTGGGATTTGTAAAAAATATGTGTATCGTTTACACATATCAATTCTTGTTCGATTTCAAACTCTATATCGCTTTCTGGAAGGTTATACGCGCACTGATGCGTAAATATAACCAGTTTAAATGCAACAAACACTCCGGAATAGTGACATAGGCTTAACATACCTTAAATAGCCCTTACATAACTTAGAAATAAGTTTTGAAGGCTTTGGTATGGCAAAAACAAGCTAATTCGCTTACAGGGACTAAATTTGACAAACTGCGAAAGTATGCCAATCTGAACTGTAACGAACATTCCGAAACATGACCATAAGTTAAACACACTTTAAATATCCTTTACATAGCTTAGAAATAGGCTTTGAGGGGTTTGGTGTGCTAAAATAAACTTTTGGGACATTCAGGGACTAAAAGTGTCAAAAAGTGCACAAGTTTGCATTTTCGCGCATAACTTACGTTCAGAATACATCTGGACATCCAAAAATTTATAAAAGCATGACTACATTATATTTTAGTGTTCGCCTTAAGAAAAATCCATTCGTCACGTCATTTGGATCGTTTTTCGCGCTTGTGCGCATTCCGTCGTAATTAAGCGAACATCGCGTTCGTACGGCTAAACGAACCGACATCCGAGATATTTTTGAGCACATTTTAAGTTCCCTATACTTTAACTTCATTTTAGAGCTTTGAAATGGGGTTAACGGGCCTTAAACGTGTCAAAAATGCATTGAAAACCAAGTTTAGGGGCTGCAGGGACCAAAACTGTAAATCTGCCAAAGTTGTTACCTTACGGACCTCAACATTGGCAGCTTTGAGGTCCGTAAAGCAAGTTCAGACCAGATGCAGAGTACTTAACAGCCTGTTTTCAGCTGTTTTGCACTCCCTAACCCCTTACCAAGTGTCCAATCCTTATGGTGGTGAGCATTTTGAGGCACCATGACTTTCCGACAAGTGTACGCCTTGGATCATGGCACGTTTTCCAAGAAACGATCCTAACGGCTCTACTTTTCCTATAAATACCCACCCCCCTTTGGCTTAAAAACCCACAAATCTGATCATTGGGCTCTAAGTTGGAACCTTCGTTTCATACCTGAGCTATTTTGATCTGGGTTAGCATTCGGGGACCCTTCGTAAGTATTCTTTCGTTCTTTTCCTTATTTTACTGCTTTTCGAGTCAGAAAGTCAAACTTTGTTTGACTTTCAGCATTTACCGGTAATGGTCAATGCGAAGTTCGTTTGAACTTCGCAACGTGAGTGTAATCACGTTGGTTATAGTCCCTTGGGACTATGCCTACTGATTACCACGTTGTCTAGGGTCGTAGGGTAAGCGATCTAATAAATCGCTTATACCTCGAACCCGACCCAGTTTGGTCGATCATTAGGATCCGACCAAATACTTTAGGTGACCATAGTAGGTAGGGAATAACCTTCCGAGGTTATACCCTATGGTCACATCGTTTAAGTAGTTGTATGATAGGTAGTTTATATGCCTTAGGTAAATTACCAGAATACCCTTTTCATGTATAATTGGTAATTAAGCATATGTAACCTAAACCTTTGTCACATAACTGATTATGTAATATGTTTAGGCATATAACACTTGTCATAGGGCTAGTTAGGCGGTCCGAACGCGTTTCACGCGAACGACGCGTTAAAGTAGCACAAGCTACCTAAACGGGTCGTAATGGGTCGTAGACACTTAGGTTAAGTTTCATTTAGTATGTAGGCTTTGTTAAACCAAAAGACACGAGTCTCTACACTCGTTTGGTTTACAAACCCTAATGCTACCCGATCTTCCGATTTAGGTCCGGTTTATTAATGTAGCTACCTATACTAGGTGCCGTTTGATATCCGCGATCTCTAGCATTGTTTAGTTGTCACTCCAGAACTACTGAGCAATCCCAGGTGAGTACATAGACCCCTCTTTTACTGTTTTCCAAACTGTTTTGGGGTGGAACACATGTGCCTACTTGTTACTTTCATGCTTTCCTGTTTTGACATCATATACTTGCTATGTTCATTAGTACATTATAGTACATGATTTCATTACATTTCATGCTATGTATGCCCATTGTGTGCGTACTTAGTACATTGTTTTACATTACATTTTATGCTATGTATGCCCATTGTGTGCGTACTTAGTACATCGTTCTACATTACATTTCATGCTATGTATGCCCATTGTGTGCGTACTTAGTACATTGTTTTACGTTGCTTTTCTGTTGCATATGCTTATCCAGCATATGAACACATTATACTACATATTGAACCGTTGTAATCATTTGACTGTGATCCGTTGATATCTGTGAACCGTTTGTATCTGTGAACCGTGTGAACCGTATTTGACATAGACATTTCGGCATAGACATTTTAACATGATTGACATTTGATCATGCATTTCCCACAAAACATAACTTTGATTTAAACCAAGTTTTACTTCAATACTTTGTTTTTGTGCATATGGTTTAGTTGAGACATTTCACTTGCCATACATAACATTCTGACATAGACATTTGACATGGATATTTGACATGGATATTTGACATAGACATTTGACATGGATATTTGACATAGACATTTGACATGGATATTTGACATAGACATTTTGACATTTGTTTGGTTTGGTTTGATTAAGTGATTAAGTAACGATGCGTGTGTAATATGATACAATCATGGTGGATACGCCGCTGGTACTTCCTATATATAAGTGTTTGTATGGTATTACATATCGTAGCGTTATTTGAATCATTTCAGTTTGATACATATGACATTTTATACAAATAACATACTTTTCACAAGACATTGTTTTACAAACAACCTATCTTATACAAATCCATTTTACTATGGTTATTCATTTAACCATACATTATTCATTTATTGTATACATATCATCTGAACTCATTGTTTTTCAAATGATTTACAAAACAAAGCAAATTACAAGGTTCATGACTAAACATTTTCTCAAACATAAGTCATGGAACCTATTTTCACAAAACCTATGTATCTCACATGCATTTTTATGCTGACGTACCTATTTTCACATGTGTTTTTCAGGAGCTGTTGCATAAGATGATCAAGATACATATAGGCAGACTTGGGCTTTAGTGACAATAAAAGATGCAAGACTAGTTAATTATGTTGTTTTTCCTTGTTTGATTAGACATTGTATCACTTTTAATTAATAAAACGAAGCTTCAATTGCCATGGATTTGAAACATTAAATTCTGTTACAACACTCCCCGATGTTTCCGTCACGTTTCGTATGTTCTACGTGGTCGGGGTGTGACAGAAAAGATGGTATCAGAGCCAATGGTTATAGGGAATTAGGTTATTAGTAATGCTTTGACCTAGTCTATAACTTTCTTAGGACCCTAACGCGAGTTTACTTGCGTTTAGTCATAAAACAATACCGTCACCTATCCTTAGGCGACTACCACAACAAGAACATAATTTTTCGAAACCGTTTTGAAAACTAATCATCTGTTCTAGGATGATTTATTGTAAGGTTTTGAACCATCTGTTATATGGTTTTGAACCCCTTTGAGTTTTCAAAATCTCGTCAAGGTTTTGGGTTTTAAATAATGTGAACACGTGCAAACTGGAAGGGTGAATGCCTGTATTCTGGGTTTTCTGTCTAGGCAAGCACTTCGTATACATCTCATCAGACGCGAGACCAGTTGTGCTTACCTGGGAATTCTTGGGATGAGTGTTCACTTATAGGCGAGCATATCTTCGCAATACATTATTTTTGACCTATTTACTTTTCACCGGGTCGTTTGTTGCTTTGTAGTAACAAACAAATGACCACTATCCATTGCTTTCCTCAGATTTGTTTCATCTCATTCTTTTCGTTTACTTCTCTCACTCGTTTCCTTTCATGTTTCCTCTTTTAGAATGCCTCCTCGACGCGAAAGCCAGATAGCGACTGCCGAATTGGCAGAAATCATTGCGCAGCAAATGGCTGCTCAATTCCCAAACCTCTTTGCTCTATGGAATCAAGCCAACAACAACAATGGTCCGTGCAACTTCAAGAGTTTTAACTCGGCGAAACCACTCAAGTTTAGTGGTTCTGAGGGAGCGACTGGGCTTCTTCAATGGTTCGAGAGCATTGAGAATACTTTCCGCCATGTGCAGTGTCTTGACAATCGCAAGGTCGAGTTTGCTTCGAGTGTGTTCCAGAAGAGAGCCCTTACGTGGTGGAATGGGGTTATGAGAGATCGTGGTGCAGAAGTTGCTCTAGCACAGACATGGGCCGAACTTAGGGCTCTCATGATGAAGGAGTTTTGTCCTCGTCACGAGATCAGGGCTTTGGAAAGGGAATTTGATGATCTTAAGCAAGACAGCGGTGAACATCGAGCCTACACGGACCGTTATGAGGAGTTAAGTCTGTTATGCCCAAACATGGTCACGCCTTTGGATAAGGCGATCGAAAAGTACATTGATGGCCTTCCCGACTCAATACAAGACATTTTGACTGGTAGCAACCCTACTACTGTTAGGCAGGCCATTGAGTTATCTGCAACCTTGACTGAATCGCAGATCAGGAAACGTAAGCTTTTCCGAAAGGGTGACAAGAAACTGGTCGAGGAATCGAAACCAATCGAGGAATCAAAGACCATGGATGAACAGACTAGATCCTCTAAGAAGTCAAAGAAGCGAAAGGCTTCTCAGAACTTCGCCGTGGTCGCTCACAATGATCAAGCCGTCCCCAACCAACCAGCTCAACCCCCTGCCAGGAAACCCTACAAAGGAACTGCACCCTTGTGCAACCAATGTGGCCTACATCATCATGCTGGTGTGAAGTGCCGCACATGCCAAGTTTGCGGACTTATAGGTCATACAGCGAGGGTTTGCCCAACAGCAGCAGCACCAAATCAGATTAACAACAATCCTGCTCAAGCTCGTTTCCCACTGGGATCTTGCTACAACTGTGGCGAGATGGGCCATTTTAGTAGAAATTGCCCAAGACTTGCTGATGCAAATCCAGCGCAGGGATGAGTATCTGACCGACAGAAGATAACGCTGTTTAGAAAATAATCGAGCCTTGTGTATTATTTTCTTTTATCACAATCTATGAAACAGTTGTTGTTATTGTTGTTTATAAATAAATCTTTCATTTACATTTCAATATGTTTATGTGGTTGCATGTATAAACATATCCCATACAATACCGACAATCAAGGAACCGCATTCCTTGAAGAACAGACTACTTCCAAATTTCTTCCCTTGTATAATCTCTTGCGTTTCCACGAAAATCCCAAGTACCCGTTTCTTCCAAGAGAAACGATGTACGAGGCGCCAAGTTAATAGCAATCAATAACAAGAAAATAACAATTAAACAATTATGTGGTTATGTGCTTATGTGTTATCCTTTATGTGTCATGTGATCCAATTTATGTTATTCAAATCCTCGTAAAATCTTACATATCTTTGTGCAAGAGATTCATAGTAGGATACCCAAAGGTACTACTTAAATCCTTAATGGACTTCTACGTTGTAGTTAAAGTCCCTTGGATTATAATGTACTACTTCATAATTAGACCCCTTTAGTGGTCTAGTTAAACAGATTGATCCAAAAATCTGATTAGGGATATCATGTGATGATATAGCTGAAAGGACTCCTTAGTGGCCTAATTAAGAAGATCCTCTGTTGATCTAATTAAAAGGACCCTATGGTAGTCTAGTCACTCTCATCTCAGGTTTGATATCTTTCCCCACAACATTTCAAAACAAACTGTGCGGACTGTGCGGACTGTGCAAGGAATTACGTAATTATGGATGCATACATAATTATGGAATTTAGTGCACAGAAATCACAGCAAGTTCTATAATGTATCTAGAGTTAATCCTATTCATTTCCAATTCTGATGAAGCATCCGTTGAGGAAAAATGAACTAGCTATTCATTTTTCACTTCTGAAGAATATCCGTTAAGGAGATGAATATCCGTTTATCCCTCATTTCCAATTCTGAAGAATACCCGTTGAGGAAAATGACCCCGTTTGATCATTTTCGTTCTGAAGAGTATCCGTCGAGGGAAATGAATATCCGTTGTTAAATCCTTCATTTCCGAACCTGAGGAAGCAACCGTTGAAAATGACTCCGTTAGTTCATTTTCGTTTCTGAAGATTATCCGTTGAGGAAATGAATATCCGTTGTTTAATCCTTCATTTCCGAACCTGAGGAAGCAACCGTTGAAAATGACTCCGTTAGTTCATTTTCGTTTCTGAAGATTATCCGTTGAGGAAATGAATATCCGTTGTTTAATCCTTCATTTCCGAACCTGAGGAAGCAACCGTTGAAAATGACTCCGTTAGTTCATTTTCGTTTCTGAAGATTATCCGTTGAGGAAATGAATATCCGTTGTTTAATCCTTCATTTCCGAACCTGAGGAAGCAACCGTTGAAAATGACTCCGTTAGTTCATTTTCGTTTCTGAAGATTATCCGTTGAGGAAATGAATATCCGTTGTTTAATCCTTCATTTCCGAACCTGAGGAAGCAACCGTTGAAAATGACTCCGTTAGTTCATTTTCGTTTCTGAAGATTATCCGTTGAGGAAATGAATATCCGTTGTTTAATCCTTCATTTCCGAACCTGAGGAAACAACCGTTGAAAATGACTCCGTTTGTTCATTTTCGTTTCTGAAGATTTATCCGTCAAGGAAATGAATATCCGTTTGTCTATCCATTTTCATTTCCATTTCTGATGAAGCACCCGTTGAAAATGACTCCGTTTGTTCATTTTCGTTTCTGAAGATTTATCCGTCAAGGAAATGAATATCCGTTTGTCTATCCATTTTCATTTCCATTTCTGATGAAGCACCCGTTGAAAATGACTCCGTTTGTTCATTTTCGTTTCTGAAGATTTATCCGTCAAGGAAATGAATATCCGTTTGTCTATTCATTTTCATTTCCGTTTCTGAGGAAGCACCCGTTGAAAATGACTCCGTTTGTTCATTTTCGTTTCTGAAGATTCTCCGTTAAGGAAATGAATCCCCGTTTGATTATTCCTTCATTTCCGTTTCTGAAGAATACTCATTGAGGAAAATGACTCCGTTTGTTCATTTTCATTTCTGAAGAATGTCCGTTAAGGAAATGACAGGATTATGCCTTACATATCTCTGGTGGTTATCTGACACAAAGTCACAAATAGACTCCTACGAATTAATTTCGGGACGAAATTTCCTAAAGTAGGGGAGACTGTAACACCTGTGTCACTTCAACCATCAAACAAATGCCAAACCAATGAAATATTGTATTTCATACTTGGGATTTGTAAAAAATATGTGTATCGTTTACACATATCAATTCTTGTTCGATTTCAAACTCTATATCGCTTTCTGGAAGGTTATACGCGCACTGATGCGTAAATATAACCAGTTTAAATGCAACAAACACTCCGGAATAGTGACATAGGCTTAACATACCTTAAATAGCCCTTACATAACTTAGAAATAAGTTTTGAAGGCTTTGGTATGGCAAAAACAAGCTAATTCGCTTACAGGGACTAAATTTGACAAACTGCGAAAGTATGCCAATCTGAACTGTAACGAACATTCCGAAACATGACCATAAGTTAAACACACTTTAAATATCCTTTACATAGCTTAGAAATAGGCTTTGAGGGGTTTGGTGTGCTAAAATAAACTTTTGGGACATTCAGGGACTAAAAGTGTCAAAAAGTGCACAAGTTTGCATTTTCGCGCATAACTTACGTTCAGAATACATCTGGACATCCAAAAATTTATAAAAGCATGACTACATTATATTTTAGTGTTCGCCTTAAGAAAAATCCATTCGTCACGTCATTTGGATCGTTTTTCGCGCTTGTGCGCATTCCGTCGTAATTAAGCGAACATCGCGTTCGTACGGCTAAACGAACCGACATCCGAGATATTTTTGAGCACATTTTAAGTTCCCTATACTTTAACTTCATTTTAGAGCTTTGAAATGGGGTTAACGGGCCTTAAACGTGTCAAAAATGCATTGAAAACCAAGTTTAGGGGCTGCAGGGACCAAAACTGTAAATCTGCCAAAGTTGTTACCTTACGGACCTCAACATTGGCAGCTTTGAGGTCCGTAAAGCAAGTTCAGACCAGATGCAGAGTACTTAACAGCCTGTTTTCAGCTGTTTTGCACTCCCTAACCCCTTACCAAGTGTCCAATCCTTATGGTGGTGAGCATTTTGAGGCACCATGACTTTCCGACAAGTGTACGCCTTGGATCATGGCACGTTTTCCAAGAAACGATCCTAACGGCTCTACTTTTCCTATAAATACCCACCCCCCTTTGGCTTAAAAACCCACAAATCTGATCATTGGGCTCTAAGTTGGAACCTTCGTTTCATACCTGAGCTATTTTGATCTGGGTTAGCATTCGGGGACCCTTCGTAAGTATTCTTTCGTTCTTTTCCTTATTTTACTGCTTTTCGAGTCAGAAAGTCAAACTTTGTTTGACTTTCAGCATTTACCGGTAATGGTCAATGCGAAGTTCGTTTGAACTTCGCAACGTGAGTGTAATCACGTTGGTTATAGTCCCTTGGGACTATGCCTACTGATTACCACGTTGTCTAGGGTCGTAGGGTAAGCGATCTAATAAATCGCTTATACCTCGAACCCGACCCAGTTTGGTCGATCATTAGGATCCGACCAAATACTTTAGGTGACCATAGTAGGTAGGGAATAACCTTCCGAGGTTATACCCTATGGTCACATCGTTTAAGTAGTTGTATGATAGGTAGTTTATATGCCTTAGGTAAATTACCAGAATACCCTTTTCATGTATAATTGGTAATTAAGCATATGTAACCTAAACCTTTGTCACATAACTGATTATGTAATATGTTTAGGCATATAACACTTGTCATAGGGCTAGTTAGGCGGTCCGAACGCGTTTCACGCGAACGACGCGTTAAAGTAGCACAAGCTACCTAAACGGGTCGTAATGGGTCGTAGACACTTAGGTTAAGTTTCATTTAGTATGTAGGCTTTGTTAAACCAAAAGACACGAGTCTCTACACTCGTTTGGTTTACAAACCCTAATGCTACCCGATCTTCCGATTTAGGTCCGGTTTATTAATGTAGCTACCTATACTAGGTGCCGTTTGATATCCGCGATCTCTAGCATTGTTTAGTTGTCACTCCAGAACTACTGAGCAATCCCAGGTGAGTACATAGACCCCTCTTTTACTGTTTTCCAAACTGTTTTGGGGTGGAACACATGTGCCTACTTGTTACTTTCATGCTTTCCTGTTTTGACATCATATACTTGCTATGTTCATTAGTACATTATAGTACATGATTTCATTACATTTCATGCTATGTATGCCCATTGTGTGCGTACTTAGTACATTGTTTTACATTACATTTTATGCTATGTATGCCCATTGTGTGCGTACTTAGTACATCGTTCTACATTACATTTCATGCTATGTATGCCCATTGTGTGCGTACTTAGTACATTGTTTTACGTTGCTTTTCTGTTGCATATGCTTATCCAGCATATGAACACATTATACTACATATTGAACCGTTGTAATCATTTGACTGTGATCCGTTGATATCTGTGAACCGTTTGTATCTGTGAACCGTGTGAACCGTATTTGACATAGACATTTCGGCATAGACATTTTAACATGATTGACATTTGATCATGCATTTCCCACAAAACATAACTTTGATTTAAACCAAGTTTTACTTCAATACTTTGTTTTTGTGCATATGGTTTAGTTGAGACATTTCACTTGCCATACATAACATTCTGACATAGACATTTGACATGGATATTTGACATAGACATTTGACATGGATATTTGACATAGACATTTGACATGGATATTTGACATAGACATTTTGACATTTGTTTGGTTTGGTTTGATTAAGTGATTAAGTAACGATGCGTGTGTAATATGATACAATCATGGTGGATACGCCGCTGGTACTTCCTATATATAAGTGTTTGTATGGTATTACATATCGTAGCGTTATTTGAATCATTTCAGTTTGATACATATGACATTTTATACAAATAACATACTTTTCACAAGACATTGTTTTACAAACAACCTATCTTATACAAATCCATTTTACTATGGTTATTCATTTAACCATACATTATTCATTTATTGTATACATATCATCTGAACTCATTGTTTTTCAAATGATTTACAAAACAAAGCAAATTACAAGGTTCATGACTAAACATTTTCTCAAACATAAGTCATGGAACCTATTTTCACAAAACCTATGTATCTCACAGGCATTTTTATGCTGACGTACCTATTTTCACATGTGTTTTTCAGGAGCTGTTGCATAAGATGATCAAGATACATATAGGCAGACTTGGGCTTTAGTGACAATAAAAGATGCAAGACTAGTTAATTATGTTGTTTTTCCTTGTTTGATTAGACATTGTATCACTTTTAATTAATAAAACGAAGCTTCAATTGCCATGGATTTGAAACATTAAATTCTGTTACAACACTCCCCGATGTTTCCGTCACGTTTCGTATGTTCTACGTGGTCGGGGTGTGACACTCAAAGCTCGAATCCGGTTGTTCGATCCTTTGTTCCTCATAATACTCATAGGAAGTAGATGGTTCACAACATTGTCCTTCATTGTAAGTATATGATGGATAAGGGTCGTAATTTTGTGAGTAGTCTCGGGATCCAAGATTGATCGTAAGAGTTCTTGACAATCAAAGGCCATCTTTGCCTAAGTCTCTGACATCACTTGGTGAAGACAAGTGTTTAGTGTAATACTTTTTATTTTTAATCTTTTCGCACTTTTTATTTGGTTATGTATTAATGACTTTAATAATTAGTTTCTTATGTTGAAGGTGAATCTTCCTTATCATTTGTCCGTGGTGTCTTGGCGTTATTTTACTGTCTATATAAAATAAAAAATTTTCACCATTCATATCTCCATGGTCTATATGGAGATATGTTGGCTACCTGGTCGGGGGTTAAGGAAATGGTTTGGTAAGAGTCTTGCCTTGTTTAGTGTATAGATCCTGCAAGGACCTGGGTCAAGTTTAGTTGGACCTCCTTCAATACCCACTGGTATTGGATGGCGGGGGTCCGAACTCCTTGACCCCCTCATATGTAAACTACTATTAAAACTTTAACCCGGCTATTTAGGATTGTATCCCTGCTGACTCAAACTACTTAGCTGAGGGTAACGTCACCTTCAAAAGAGGGGCCTACCACATTATGCATTAATAACTAAATTAATTATCTTTCAATAATCCAACCCTTTAGGATTGTATCCTTGCAGACTCAAACTACTGGGTTGAGGGTAACGTCACCTTCAAAAGAGGGGCCTACTACTATAACTAAGATAATCTCTTAAAAAGTGCAAAAGTGCGAAAATAATCAAAGGTTACACTAACGGCGAGTCGGATCCAAGTGATTCATCTTGTCTATCTGTTTTTTTTCAGCATTTTTAGTTTTTATTTTCTAGTTTAAAACCTCTTTCTAAATTTTTTATTTGATTAGACTTTGAGGATAAACCGGTACTAAAAGCTCTTGTGTCCTTGGACGACCTCGGTATCTTACCAACACTATACTACGCTCACGATGGGTGCACTTGCCCATATGTGTGTTTGGTGTTAGTAAAATATCGTGTTTTATAAATTTAAAACTTGACTAAAGTGTAAAAATGGCTAAAAATATACATAAAATATATAACCACCACACACGCATCAGTACGCGAATGCCTTTAACCATCCATTGAACCTATCAACCCATCTGTTGTAATCCTCGATTGCCATCAACTTCAGTGGCTTATTGTATGTCCCATTGGCATTATCAACACTGAGTGTGTCTGCAATCGCCTTTGAAGCATTCTTCGGGTTCTTGTCGGTGTTTTTGTTTGTGGATGTATCTCCTATGTTATACGCGAAAATATCACTGAACGGGTTTAAGAACTCGTCTCCCATCATTGAAATCCTGAAAAAAATCAAACACTTAGACAAATTTCAAAGATTTTCAAACTTTTGTACTTGGATCGGATGGTCTTCCGATCGAATGGCAGTTCGATCGGATGACACAAGTGAATTAATGAAACAAGTACCAAGTATCGGATAACACAAGTGTCGAATGCCGATCAGATCGGATAGCTGTCCGATCGGATGGTCGTTCGTAAACTGACACTTGAACCTTTAAAGCACTAAACCACAAGACTTATCCGATCGGATGTCAATCCGATCGAATGAGTTATGACGTCAGCAAGTGAATGAAGAACAAATCTAGTTCAATCCGATCGGATGGCGATCCGATCGGATGAGTAACATCACCATGCACGAAGAACACAACATGGTTTTTGATCAATTTGAAGGTGTTTTAGTCCAAATTTTTGATTGAAACTTTGTAGGATTATACTATGATGATTTCCGATCAGTTTAATACCAATTTTAGTCAATTTTATCTGTAAAATCTAGGTCAATTTTGAGTTTTTCTGAATTTTAGGTGTGAAAAAGTGTAAGCAAGAAATGTAGAAGAAGATAATGAAATGGTCAGAATCTCCGGTGAGATTTGATTGAAAACTGCTGAAAACAGCTGAAATCTCTTTGAAAACATTATAGCTATCTCCGATTCAACCTCCTGTGGCTCTGATACCACTTGTGAGTGCAACGCAGGAACGGTTCTAGTAGAAGAACGTGGCAGAATCGATCAATGACGAGGTGTGGAATCCCTCGGCATCGTCTGAGAATTACCAACAACGATATCACTGATAAACATGTCCAATTCCATTGATAGAATGTGAAAGTACAACAGATCCATATGCAAATTGGACAGAGCTTCACTATGACAGTCAAGAAAAAAGTTCTAGACAACTAGCCTTACACTAGTATTTATAGGCAAATCAGGGAAGTGGGTTGGTGTTATCCGATCGGATTGCCATCCGTCCGGATGACACTTGACATCCGTTCGGATGAGACTTGACAGTTTACGCACCGTTACCTGTTTTGTCTAGATACAAAGTACAATACATACAAATGTACAACGACACATTAAAGGACAAAATACATTGACTCAATGCAGACGGAAGCTACAGACATAATGCACTAACAATGAGCAATCTATTTCGTCTCACTCTAATGTTTCCGCCATCGATTGGGGTATGACAGTTGTTACACATGTTTTAAATCTAATGTCCAATTCTTAGGACACATAATCAGTGAACGTGGAATCCAAGTGGATCCAATCAAGACAAAAGCGATCATGAATTTGGAAGCACCCAAAACTACATCTGAAATCCGCAACTTCTTAGGGTTAGCTGGTTATTATAGAAGATTCATCGAGAAGTTCTTAAGAATATCCATTCCCTTAACTGCGTTGACTCGCAAGAATGCTAAATTTGATTGGGGGACAAAACAGAAAGAATCCTTCGAGATTCTTAAACAAAGATTAAGTAATGCCCCTCTATTATCTTTGCCTGATGGAATCGAAGACTTTGTAGTCTACCGTGATGTTTCGCACACAGGATTAGGGTGCGTGTTAATGCAAAGAGGCAAAGTGATTGCCTACGCATCACGACAACTTAAGGTACATAAAAAGAATTACACCACCCATGATCTGGAATTGGGTGTAGTTGTATTTGCACTAAAGTTATGGAGACATTACCTGTATGGTACAAAGTGTGTAATGTACACCGATCATAAAAGCCTCCAACATATATTTAATCAAAAGGATTTAAATATGCAGCAACGTCGTTGGATGGAAACACTGAATGATTACGAATGTGAGATTCATTATCATCCTGGCAAGGCAAATGTCGTTGCTGATGCTTTGAGTCGTAAGGAAATGATCAAAGCAATTAGGGTTCATGCTAAAAGGATTGAACTAAGAACCAATTTGAATGAGAAACTGCTTGAAGTTCAAAATCAAGCCTTATTAGAAGCAAATGCATCTAATGAAGGATTAGGTGGATTAGTGGATCAGTTAACACATGGAAAAGATGGAATCTTGAGATTCAACAACAGAGTCGGGGTTCCTATCTTTGGAGGACTCAGAAATCTAATTCTTTAGGAATCACATAATTCCAAATATTTGGTACATCCTGGAGGAGACAAAATGTACAAAGATCTAAAAAAGAATTATTGGTGGATGGTATGAAGAAATCCATAGCCACCTATGTAGCTAAATGTCTGACATGTTTGCAAGTTAATACCGAACATCAGAAACCGTCAGGATTGTTGCAACAACTCAAAATTCCCACATGGAAATGGGAAATGGTAACAATGGACTTGATTACCAAGTTACCTAAAACTAAACGTGGTAATGACACGATCTGGGTGATAGTCGACAGACTAACTAAGTCAGCCAACTTTTTGCTAATTAAAGAAACTTTTAGTTCGTACAAATTGGCTCAATTATATGTGGACAATATAGGCACGCAATTAAATTTCAGTACGGCTTACCATCCATAGACTGATGGTTAGAGTGAGCGTACAATTCAGACATTAGAAGACATGCTGAGTGTCGAAGCCCCCGACCCCTACCCCGGGAGTGGAGGCCGTGAGAACAGTCAAGTGGTATCGGTGTTTATTAATTTGGCAGCAGAATTTAAACATCAGGGCCGTAGTTAGGAAATAGTTTAAGAGTTTCCAAACACCAAATTTTTATAATATATAAATGTGATAAAACCCAAGTTTCATTTACAATACAGTTATAGGGATAAACCCTAATTATTGAAAACATAAACTCCTTTTTATTTAGGTAACTTTTATAGCCACTTCTTTAAGCTTTCAATGCTCCCCTGATGGCTTCTATTAGCTTCACATTAAGTTACCTGAAACACGTTTTAAAAAGGTTTTATTAGCAAGAAATATTGGCGAGTGCATCCCAGTTTAATCAAAACAGTTCTTATAACTTTACAATATTGAGAACGATTACAATGTTTATATCTACCAATATACTCATTCAGTATTTGTCATGTTCATAGTTCCATGACTGTGGTCGTGTTACTCACTGGCTAACTCGTTGTCCAATAGTAACGGATTACAAGTAATATATACAAAACCCCACATACCGGCAGCAATTGTAGAATACATAGACTCAATCACTGTTAAGTATAATTGAAAACATTTGAGGTTTTGTAAAACAGTTTGGTAGAAAAAGAGAATGACTTACATTGTTGACTTAGGTAATACTATAGCTTCCTGGGGGTGTTCCTGATTATAATCTATTAAGATTAAACAATGCATACATGTTAGTAAGATAACCCAAATCACATTAGCCATACAACACAAGACAGAACTCCAACGAACTAAGTCAGGCAGAGCCTTGACATGCGTTACACATGTCACACCCCTTTCTAAGGCGGAAGCACGAGGTATGATCATGAAAGGTTCTCATTGCATACGAATGGTAAACATACTACATGCTCGTAAAAATAACTTCAAATTCCATTGACATTACATATCTGAAAACATAGTTTAAGTGTTTACATCACAAGATAACATTTTGTCTGAAAGGTTTACAACTTTATTTAAAGATCAACATAAACAACATCCATGAGTATGAGTAAAACCGCGCGCACATCCACTTTAGTTACCTGAAATACATGTGAGTTTTTGGAAAAAACGTCAACATAATGTTGGTGTGAATTCATGCAGTGTTTGTTTTGAATGTTTAAATACTTGAATGAAAGCATGGTATGTAACTTGTAGAAAGTATGAATGTTTGAATGTAACTTGTAGAACGTATCTGTAACTGAGTACTATGAATGTTTGAATGTATCATGTAGAATGTATCTGTAACTGAATACTATGAATGTTTGAGATCGCTAGTGGTTTGCAAGGCCACTAACATGTGTCACGACATAGAAAGCCACCAATCCTAGGCATTTTTGTCGACTTTGACTGAGACACAGAAGCACTCATTGGTAGAAGTAGGCCAAGAGTAGGGTTGCCTGAAACTGTCACACCCCAACCGATGGCAGAATCATCGGGGCGTGGCACTGAGCGAAACAGATTGTCCAGAAGTTTCCATAACAACTACCATTACCATTTAATTAAATATCACGTCCCATACCGTAACTTAAACAGTTAAATAGTTATTACAGGCAAAGCATCAAGACAAATATTCTGTTCCGACAACTCAGATTTAAACATAACAAATTTATTCGTTGGTTTCTAAGACTCCAGTTCCTAGCCTCAATTTCATCACAGCCCGAGAAGCATATAAGCAACCTAAGCACCTGTCACATACGTTAAAATAAAGTCAATACATATAATGTAAAGGTGAGCATACAAGTTTGATAATAGCATATAGAGTTCGAATTCGTTTACGCATAACCAGCACGTACACATAGTGAAATGAGGCACGTTAGTTATCGACATAGATCCATCGATACCAATGACTGCGGGTTGACTTCCCGAGGCAGTTCGCAATACATGATTACCACCGTAATCCATGCAAGTAAAAGATCCTTAACAACCCCCGTGTGAGCTGGTGCTGAGTTCAAACTATAGTACTATCGTTGCTAAGGTAGGTAGACAGCATTCCATGTGTAAACATAACAAACAAGCATTCATAAGCCACGTATAACATGCATTAATGGTTTAGCGTTGAAATAGCTTGAGTAGTGTGATAATTGTAGTTTGAATATTCGTAACGTATGTAACACCCAAAAGTGCTAAAGCAAAAAGGGTTCGAGTATACTCACAGCGATTATGGATTGAAGGGAGCGCTTTTCAGTGAGTACAGTTAGCCTGAATAGATTCGATAACGTAATGATAAGTGGCGCGTAAAACAGTACAAAGTAAGAGTGGGTAGGATAGCTGATCGTGCGGATCAACTATTTGTGAGAGGAAGTTATCCGTGCGAGTGAACTATCCGTGCGGATGGTAATCCGTGCGGATGGTGACCCATCCGGATAAACTATCCGTGCGAGTGAGCTGTTCGTGCGGACAACGTCTTTAAGGCTGAGTCACTAAGTGGATTAGGTAATCCACCCGGATGGTAATTCGTGCGGACAGTGGCAATCCGTCCGGATAGCTTACTCGTGCGGACAATGACAATCCGTCCGGATAGTCTGTCCGTACGGGCAACCTGTCCGTGCGGATGAACATGTTGGAATTTGTTTTAAGGCCTTAGTATCTCATGATCTGAAGAGTAATCCATTCAGAGGTCGTCCGTCCGGATTGCTCATTCGTCGATACTCAAACCTTGTTTGGAAAGTGGGTCCCAAGGGTAGCTCGTCCGGGTGGCAACCCGTCCGGATAGCCTATCCGTGCGGACAGCTTGCTCGTGCGGACAGCCTCTCGTTCTGGTTGTTCCGTTCCTCTACTCTTGGTTTCTGTTGTCGTGTTATCGAGACGTTCTGACTACGTGGCAACCACTTGGAATCGTATTCTCACCCGCATGACTAGACCGGTCAGGAACCACCCTAACTTGGCCTGTCGGCGACTCAGAACGGTCATTCCGGTTGACCCCGAAATCAGGTGTCTGGTGGGTAGAATCCAGATCTAGGACTAGTGCATCACTATTGACGAGTAGAATACTAGAACCGATCAGATTCGTGCCGATTTTAAGGGTAAAAGGAGGAGAGAACTTAGGTTTATTTCTTTCAACTCTTTTATCCTTTGAAAAGTTTAGATTTAGGTGAAGATGTTGTGAAATCTTGTGGAAACCGTTAAGATCTGAGTTATTCTTGGTGGAATGAGGTCAAGCTTGAAGTTCATAAGAACTTCATGGTGACGTCACCCGAGAATACCTCAAATCTTGATGGTTTTGCGGTTGAAAGTTGAGATTTGAAAGATAGAAAGGTGTAGAATTGTGTAGTGATCAAGGATGTACAAGAATTAGAGCAAGATCTTACCTGGGTTGAGAGAGATCTGAGAAAAGGTGAAGAATGCGTGAGGTTCGGACGTCACTTGCCAAAAGTGGAAAGGTTGGAGAGTGACTTGTGTATTTATAGGATGCTAAAAGGGGAAAGGGTGAGCCGTTCGGATGTCGCCTGATTTGGTGCGTTCGGTGCGATGACGCTTCGGTTTTGATTGCGAACGATTCGATAAGGTTTCCTAGTCAAATTACTTTTAGTCCCAACTACTTCGTTTATGACACGGTTCGATTCGGAATTCGGGTTTGGGTTCGATTACCTTCGAGTTAGACTTCGAGTTTCGATTGAGTTCGCTTGATTATCACAACATAACATAAAATAAACACGCACAGGTAACACGTAAGGCACACACACGTATAAACAACAAGTAAAATACACAGTTTGAGTTATGGTTCGATGTCGATTTGATTAGCATAGCTTGATTCTCGGTTGATTAACTTTATCGCATTGTTACTGCCTATGATTCACAGTCGTAGGTCGATTGAAATACGATTAACACGAGTCGATTATTGCAATGTACGACACTTACTCCACATAATATAATTAAAATAAAAACATTTCTACAAGTCGAGTCGCGCGAAATCGGTCGTTGACTTTGACCTTGACTTTGACTTTCACTCGTGAAAACACAGGGTGTTTCAGCCTCCCCTTGTTTAGGGAATTTCGTCCCGAAATTAAGCTGAAAGCTGTAACAAGGTCGTCAATCACGTGTGAGAGTTCTTCGTTTGGACCGATTTTGACCTGTAACGTGCGGAATCCGCGAACGATTGTGACCAAACATAATCGCAACGGAGTCGAATCGGGACCTACATGTGGTATCTGAGCAGGTGCTCGATTGCGATGATCAAACTCAGTCAGATTTGTCAAATTCTCTTTACTTCTTTTATATTTTCACGTTTTTAACTGAAAAATCACCAAATTAAACGACTTTTTACGGATAGAAGTTGCTAAAATTTGGATATGTTGTGCGAAATACGTTGATCTAAAAGCCTATAAAGTTTTAGATCTTAATTCATAGCCATTTGTGAGAACTCTGATTATTGTAGGTCCGGATTCATCTCCGATTCGATTGCGTAACAATACGTTCGTCGTGCGGAATCCGCGAACGTGTGTGACCGAACACAAGAATGTACAATAACCGTGATTCTATTGATTAAGATGACGTATACAAGCTCCGAGAATCACGTGAGAGACTTTCTCTCTCTAGACTTATCTCTCTAATTAAACAACTGCGGGTACTTGGCCTTCATGTCGCTTTCGAGTTCCCAAGTAAACTCCGTGCCTCGCTTGCCTTCCCATCGGACTTTCACAATAGGAATGCGTGAGCGCCTGAGTTCTTTGGTTTGGCGATCCATGATTTCGACAGGCTATTCCACGAAGTGTAATGTTTCGTTCACTTGCAGATCGTCTAGAGAGACATGTAAATCGTGGTCGGCGATGCACTTTCGGAGGTTCGAAACGTGGAAAGTCGGGTGAACATTGCTAAGTTCCTCCGGTAATTCGAGTCTGTAGGCGACTTTTCCGATCCTTTCCAAAATCTTAAAAGGTCCCACATATCGAGGCGCGAGTTTCCCTTTCTTGCCAAATCGGACCGTACCCTTCCAAGGTGATACCTTTAGGAGTACGTGGTCACCAACGCCAAATTCACGGGGCTTGCGCTTTTTATCGGCGTAAACTTTCTGTCGATCCCGAGCTTTCGCTAGATTGTCTCGAATTTGGAAAATTTTGTCTGTCATTTCTTGTAGTAGCTCCGGACCGGTTAATTGCGAGTGACCGATCTCGTGCCACACAATAGGCGATCGACATCTTCTTCCATATAACGCCTCAAAAGGTGCCATCTGAATGCTAGCCTGGTAGCTGTTGTTATACGAGAATTCGACCAACGGCAGGTGTCTATCCCAATTACCACCGAAGTCTAGAACACACGAACGGAGCATGTCTTCTAGAGTACGAATCGTTCTTTCAGTCTGACCGTCGGTTTGTGGGTGGAACGCGGTACTTAGATTAAGCGTTGTACCGAGTGCCGCTTGAAACGTTTCCCACAACCGTGAAGTAAACCGAGCATTACGATCAGAGATGATGTCACGAGGCGTCCCATGTCGACAAATGATCTCGTCGGTGTAGATTCGGGCTAATCGTTCCACCTTGTAGTCTTTTCGTATTGGCAGAAAGTGAGCTGATTTAGTCAAACGGTCAACAACAACCCAAATGTTGTCATGACCTGATGACGTGGTTGGAAGCTTGGTCACGAAATCCATGGCTATGCTCTCCTATTTCCACATAGGAATCGGTGGTTGTTCGAGCAAGCCAGAGGGTCTTTGATGTTCAGCCTTGATTCTAGCACAGGTTAGGCATTTCCCAACGTAGAGAGCGATATCCCTTTTCATACCCGGCCACCAGTACCTATATCGAAGATCCTGGTACATCTTGTCAGCTCCGGGATGAATTGAATAACGGGATTTATGGGCTTCGTCCATGATAATCTGTCGTAACTCGGTTCGCTTGGGAATCCAAATTCGGTCTAAAAAGTGGAATATCCCGTTTGATTTGCTTACTAGTTGGGCTCCATCGTGGTAGATTCGTTCCTTCTTCAGAGTGCGTTCGTTGAAACATGCACGCTGGGCGTCGCGGATGAGAGCTTCGAGGTTGTGCTGGGCTTGAACATTTCGGGTGCTAAGCAGATAGCTCCGTCTGCTAAGTGCGTCGGCAACAACATTTTCTTTGCCTGGGTGATAACGAATCTCACAGTCGTAATCGTTGAGAAGTTCTACCCATCGGCGTTGACGCATATTTAGTTCCCTCTGATTAAAGGTGTGTTGTAGGCTCTTATGATCGGTGAAGATCGTACACTTAGTACCATACAGGTAGTGTCGCCAAATCTTTAATGCAAAAACAACCGCGCCTAGCTCGAGATCGTGGGTTGTATAGTTCTTCTAGTGGATTTTGAGCTGTCGAGATGCGTAAGCTATAACCTTGTCCCGTTGCATGAGAACACAACCAAGACCAAGGTTGGAAGCATCACAGTAGACAATGAAATCATTGCTTCCGTCGGGTAGTGTGAGAACAGGAGCATTGCAAAGCATGTGTTTGAGGGTTCGAAAGGCAGACTCTTGCTTGGTTCCCCAAACAAAAGGCTGGTCCTTATGAGTAAGAGAGGTAAGTGGTACAACAATCTTCGAAAATCCTTGGATGAATCGTCGATAATAGCCCACTAGTCCGAGAAAAGAACGGACTTCAGACAGATTCTTAGGCGTAACCCAGCTCTTGACAGCTTCAATCTTCGCAGGATCGACGTGAATACCCTGACTATTTACAATGTGACCCAGAAACTGAACCTCCCCCAACCAAAATTCGCACTTGGAGAATTTGGCGTAGAGTTGGTTCCCCTGGAGTAACTCGAGAACCAAACGTAGATGTTGCGCGTGTTCGGCTCTCGACTTGGAATAGATCAAGACATCGTCGATGAATACAATGACGGAACGGTCGAGATAAGGTTTACACACGCGGTTCATCAGATCCATGAAGAGTGCTGGTGCGTTTGTTAGGCCAAAAGGCATGACAACGAATTCATAATGGCTGTAACGAGTACGAAACGCGGTTTTGGGTATATCCTCCTCTTGTATACGTAGTTGGTGATATCCGGAACGCAGTTCGATCTTCGAGAAACACGTAGCGCCTTGTAGTTGATCAAACAAATCATCGATGCGAGGTAAAGGATAGCGGTTTTTGATAGTTAGCTTATTCAACTCCCGATAGTCGATGCACATCCGGAACGACCCGTCCTTCTTTTTGACGAAAAGGACTGGCGCGCCCCAAGGAGAGGTGCTAGGGCGAATGAAATCTTTCTCAAGAAATTCCTGGAGTTGGGTTGAGAGTTCGCGCATTTCGGACGGCGCGAGTCGATAAGGAGCTCTGGCGGTAGGATTCGCTCCAGGAATGAGATCAATGCGAAAATCAATATCGCGTTTTGGAGGTAGTCTGGGAAGGTCCTCTGGAATAACTCGAGGGAATTCTCGAACCACAGGAACGTCTTTCACTTCCTTCTTCTCTTTCTTTTCCTTCTCCGCTGCTACAATGTTAGCCAAGAACGCTCTGTATTCCTTTCGGAGATACTTGCTAGCTTGGAGACATGACATAAGCTTGAGACCCTTCGAAGTAGTATCGCCATACACACATAATAAATCACCATTGGCGAGCGAAATACGAATCATCTTGTCGAAGCAAACGACTTCGGCATGATTCTCAGTAAGAAAATCCATGCCTACTATGACGTCGAAGCTTCCGAGTTGCATCAGAATAAGGTCGATCGAGAAGATGTGATTGTTGAGTTCAAGAGTACAATCACGGATAACGAAATTTACCACGACGGTTCTTCCGGTAGCGACTTCAACTTCGAATGCCGAGGAGAGTTTGGAACGTCTACGACTAAGGAGTTTCTCAAATTCGAACGACACAAAGCAATTATCCGCTCCAGTATCAAACAAACATGAAGCATAAATACCATTCACGAGGAACGTACCATTGACCACGTTGTTGTCGGCCTGAGCTTGCCGCACATTAAGATTGAAAGTTCTGGCGCGTGCTGCCTGTTGTTGCTGTTGCTGTTGTTGTTGCTGCTGCTGTTGCGGTTCTTGTTTCACTACCCTGTTCGGGCACATGTTGGCGAAATGATTCGGTTCGCCACACGTGAAGCAGGCTCTGGCTTTGACTGCGGGTGCCGGAGGAGCTTGTTGACCCTGTGGGGCAGTGAGTAGAGCTTGATTAGCAGGAGCTTGACGAATACGGCAGTTGGCGGTAAAGTGGCCGTACACGTTGCAATGAGCACAGAAGCGGCATTGGATAGCAGTCGGGTGATGATAGGTGCAAGTACGGCAGAGTGGGTGTGGCCCAGTATATGCACGCTTAGCAGGCGGTGCATTGGCCACAGGCGCTGCCACTTGACGTTGTTGAGCAGGTACAGTTTGAACCGGTGCAGCAGTGATCGCACAGTTCTTGTTGGTGGAGTTGCTCTTTCTCTTGTTCTTTCTCTTGTTGCTGGATGAGGTAGGTTCAGCAGTTGGTGTAGTAGTGGTAGGTTGATGCAGATGCTTGGAGGTTTTATCCCACACCCCAGCTTTAACCCTTTTGTCGTTGATTTCAGCGGCCAACAGATAGGTCTCTTCGATCGTCGTAGTCTTAGCCGCTTGCACGAAATCAGCAACGCAGTCGGGCAAAGCTCGGATGTACTTCTTGATGGTGATCTCCGGGGTCTTGACTTGATCGGGACAGATAATGCTGAGCTGTTTAAAACGAGCAGTGAGACCAGCATTGTCTCCATCCTTCTGCTGTATGTGCCAAAATTCATCTTCCAGCTTTTGACGCTCGTGAGGAGGGCAGAATTCTTCCAGCATGACTTCTTTGAGTTCGTCCCACGACAGACCGTAGGCTGCATCGTTCCCTCTCTTGGTCCTCTCGGCCGTCCACCAGTCTAGAGCACGGGACTGAAAGACGCCGGACTTGGTCGAGTCTTGCCTAATTCCCTATAGTTATGTGCTCTGATACCAATCTGTCACACCCCAACCGATGGCGGAATCATCGGGGCGTGGCACTGAGCGAAACAGATTCTCCAGAAGTTTCCATAACAACTACCATTACCATTTAATTAAATATCACGTCCCATACCGTAACTTAAACAGTTAAATAGTTATTACAGGCAAAGCATCAAGACAAATATTCTGTTTCGACAACTCAGATTTAAACATAACAAATTTATTCGTTGGTTTCTAAAATTCCAGTTCCTAGCCTCAATTTCATCACAGCCCGAGAAGCATATAAGCAACCTAAGCACCTGTCACTTACGTTAAAATAAAGTCAATACATATAATGTAAAGGTGAGCATACAAGTTTGATAATAGCATATAGAGTTCGAATTCGTTTACGCATAACCAACACGTACACATAGTGAAATGAAGCACGTAAGTTATCGACATAGATCCATCGATACCAATGACTGCGGGTTGACTGCCCGAGGCAGTTCGCAATTCATGATTACCACCGTAATCCATAAAAGTAAAAGATCCTTAACAACCCCCGTGTGAACGGGTGCTGAGTCCAAACTATAGTACTATCGTTGCTAAGGCAGGTAGACAGCATTCCATGTGTAAACATAACAAACAAGCATTCATAAGCCACGTATAACATGCATTAATGGTTTAGCGTTGAAATAGCTTGAGTAGTGTGATAATTGTAGTTTGAATATTCGTAACGTATGTAACACCCAAAAGTGCTAAAGCAAAAAGGGTTCGAGTATACTCATAGCGATTATGGATTGAAGGGAGCGCCTTTCAGCGAGTACAGTTAGCCTGAATAGATTCGATAACGTAATGATAAGTGGCGCGTAATACAGTACAAAGTGAGAGTGGGTAGGATAGCTGATCGTGCGGATCAACTATCCGTGAGAGGAAGTTATCCGTGCGAGTGAACTATCCGTGCGGATGGTAATCCGTGCGGATGGTGACCCATCCGGATAAACTATCCGTGCGAGTGAGCTGTTCGTGCGGACAACATCTTTAAGGCTGAGTCACTAAGTGAATTAGGTAATCCGCCCGGATGGTAACTCGTGCGGACAGTGGCAATCCGTCCGGATAGCTTACTCGTGCGGACAGTGACAATCCGTCCGGATAGTCTGTCCGTACGGGCAACCTGTCCGTGCGGATGAACATGTTGGAATTTGTTTTAAGGCCTTAGTATCTCATGATGCGAAGAGTAATCCATTCAGAGGTCGTCCGTCCGGATTGCTCATTCGTCGATACTCAAACCTTGTTTGGAAAGTGGGTCCCAAGGGTAGCTCGTCCGGGTGGCAACCCGTCCGGATAGCCTGTCCGTGCGGACAGCTCGTCCGTGCGGACAGCTTGCTCGTGCGGACAGCCTCTCGTTCTGGTTGTTCCGTTCGTCTACTCTTGGTTTATGTTGTCGTGTTATCGAGACGTTCTGATTACGTGGCAACCACTTGGAATCGTATTCTCACCCGCATGACTAGACCGGTCAGGAACCACCCTAACTTGGCCTGTCGGCGACTCAGAACGGTCATTCCGGTTGACCCCGAAATTAGGTGTCTGGTGGGTAGAATCCAGATCTAGGACTAGTGCATCACTATTGACGAGTAGAATACTAGAACCGATCAGATTCGTGCCGATTTTAAGGGTAAAATGAGGAGAGAACTTAGGTTTATTTCTTTCAACTCTTTTATCCTTTGAAAAGTTTAGATTTAGGTGAAGTTGTTGTGAAATCTTGTGGAAACCGTTCAGATCTGAGTTATTCTTGGTGGAATGAGGTCAAGCTTGAAGTTCATAAGAACTTCATGGTGACGTCACCCGAGAATACCTCAAATCTTGATGGTTTTGCGGTTGAAAGTTGAGATTTGAAAGATAGAAAGGTGTAGAATTGTGTAGTGATCAAGGATGTACAAGAATTAGAGCAAGATCTTACCTGGGTTGAGAGAGATCTGAGAAAAGGTGAAGAATGCGTGCGGTTCGGACGTCACTTGCCAAAAGTGGAAAGGTTAGAGAGTGACTTGTGTATTTATAGGATGCTAAAAGGGGAAAGGGTGAGCCGTGCGGATGGCACGTAACCCGGATAGACTATCCGTCCGGATTGGTCATCCGTCCGGATTGGCAATCCGTCCGGATTGGCAATCCGTGCGGATTGGCAATCCGTGCGGATTGACCATCCGTTCGGATGTCGCCTGATTTGGTGCGTTCGGTGCGACGACGCTTCGGTTTTGATTGCGAACGATTCGATAAGGTTTCCTAGTCAAATTACTTTTAGTCCCAACTACTTCGTTTATGACACGGTTCGATTCGGAATTCGGGTTTGGGTTCGATTACCTTCGAGTTAGACTTCGAGTTTCGATTGAGTTCGCTTGATTATCACAACATAACATAAAATAAACACGCACAGGTAACACGTAAGGCACACACACACGTATAAACAACAAGTAAAATACACAGTTCGAGTTATGGTTCGATGTCGATTTGATTAGCATAGCTTGATTCTCGGTTGATTAACTTTATCGCATTGTTAGTGCCTATGATTCACAGTCGTAGGTCGATTGAAATACGATTAACACGAGTCGATTATTGCAATGTACGACACTTACTCCACATAATATAATTAAAATAAAAACATTTCTACGAGTCGAGTCGCGTGAAATCGGTCCTTGAATTTGCCCTTGACTTTGACTTTCACTCGTGAAAACACGGGGTGTTACAGCCTCCCCTTGTTTAGGGAATTTCGTCCCGAAATTAAGCTGAAAGCTGTAACAAGGTCGTGAATCACGTGTGAGAGTTCTTCATTTGGACCGATTTTGACTTGCAACGTGCGGAATCCGCGAACGATTGTGACCAAACATAATCGCAACGGAGTCGAATCGGGATCTACATGTGGTATCTGAGCAGGTGCTCGAGTGCGATGATCAAACTCAGTCAGATTTGTCAAATTCTCTTTACTTCTTTTATATTTTCACGTTTTTAACTGAAAAATCACCAAATTAAACGACTTTTTACGGATAGAAGTTGCTAAAATTTGGATATGTTGTGCGAAATACGTTGATCTAAAAGCCTATAAAGTTTTAGATCTTAATTCACAGCCATTTGTGAGAACTCTTATTATTGTAGGTCCGGATTCATCTCCGATTCGATTGCGTAACAATACGTTCGTCGTGCGGAATCCGCGAACGTGTGTGACCGAACACAAGAATGTACAATAACCGTGATTCTATTGATTAAGATGACGTATACAAGCTCCGAGAATCACGTGAGAGACTTTCTCTCTCTAGACTTATCTCTCTAATTAAACAACTGCGGGTACTTGGCCTTCATGTCGCTTTCGAGTTCCCAAGTAAACTCCGTGCCTCGCTTTCCTTCCCATCGGACTTTCACGATAGGAATGCGTGAGCGCCTGAGTTCTTTGGTTTGGCGATCCATGATTTCGACAGGCTATTCCACGAAGTGTAATGTTTCGTTCACTTGCAGATCGTCTAGAGAGACATGTAAATCGTGGTCGGCGATGCACTTTCGGAGGTTCGAAACGTGGAAAGTCGGGTGAACATTGCTAAGTTCCTCCGGTAATTTGAGTCTGTAGGCGACTTTTCCGATCCTTTCCAGAATCTTAAAAGGTCCCACATATCGAGGCGCGAGTTTCCCTTTCTTGCCGAATCGGACCACACCCTTCCAAGGTGATACCTTTAGGAGTACGTGGTCACCAACGCCAAATTCATGGGGCTTGCGCTTTTTATCGGCGTAAACTTTCTGTCGATCCCGAGCTGTCGCTAGATTGTCTCGAATTTGGAAAATTTTGTCTGTCATTTCTTGTAGTAGCTCCGGACCGGTTAATTGCGAGTGACCGATCTCGTGCCACACAATAGGCGATCGACATCTTCTTCCATATAACGCCTCGAAAGGTGCCATCTGAATGCTGGCCTGGTAGCTGTTGTTATACGAGAATTCGACCAACGGCAGGTGTCTATCCCAATTACCACCGAAGTCTAGAACACACGAACGGAGCATGTCTTCTAGAGTACGAATCGTTCTTTCAGTCTGACCGTCGGTTTGTGGGTGGAACGCGGTACTTAGATTAAGCGTTGTACCGAGTGCCGCTTGAAACGTTTCCCACAACCGTGAAGTAAACCGAGCATTACGATCAGAGATGATGTCACGAGGCGTCCCATGTCGACAAATGATCTCGTCGGTGTAGATTCGGGCTAATCGTTCCACCTTGTAGTCTTTTCGTATTGGCAGAAAGTGAGCTGATTTAGTCAAACGGTCAACAACAACCCAAATGTTGTCATGACCTGATGACGTGGTTGGAAGCTTGGTCACGAAATCCATGGCTATGCTCTCCCATTTCCACATAGGAATCGGTGGTTGTTCGAGCAAGCCAGAGGGTCTTTGATGTTCAGCCTTGATTCTAGCACAGGTTAGGCATTTCCCGACGTAGAGAGCGATATCCCTTTTCATACCCGGCCACCAGTACCTATAGCGAAGATCCTGGTACATCTTGTCAGCTCCGGGATGAATTGAATAACGGGATTTATGGGCTTCGTCCATGATAATCTGTCGTAACTCGATTCGCTTGGGAATCCAAATTCGGTCTAAAAAGTGGAATATCCCGTTTGATTTGCTTACTAGTTGGGCTCCATCGTGGTAGATTCGTTCCTTCTTCAGAGTGCGTTCGTTGAAACATGCATGCTGGGCGTCGCGGATGAGAGCTTCGAGGTTGTGCTGGGCTTGAACATTTCGGGTGCTAAGCAGATAGCTCCGTCTGCTAAGTGCGTCGGCAACAACATTTGCTTTGCCTGGGTGATAACGAATCTCACAGTCGTAATCGTTGAGAAGTTCTACCCATCGGCGTTGACGCATATTTAGTTCCCCCTGATTAAAGATGTGTTGTAGGCTCTTATGATCGGTGAAGATCGTACACTTAGTACCATACAGGTAGTGTCGCCAAATCTTTAATGCAAAAACAACCGCGCCTAGCTCGAGATCGTGGGTTGTATAGTTCTTCTAGTGGATTTTGAGCTGTCGAGATGCGTAAGCTATAACCTTGTCCCGTTGCATGAGAACACAACCAAGACCAAGGTTGGAAGCATCACAGTAGACAATGAAATCATTGCTTCCGTCGGGTAGTGTGAGAACAGGAGCATTGCAAAGCATGTGTTTGAGGGTTCGAAAGGCAGACTCTTGCTTGGTTCCCCAAACAAAAGGCTGGTCCTTATGAGTAAGAGAGGTAAGTGGTTGAACAATCTTCGAAAATCCTTGGATGAATCGTCGATAATAGCCCGCTAGTCCGAGAAAAGAACGGACTTCAGACAGATTCTTAGGCGTAACCCAGCTCTTGACAGCTTCAATCTTCGCAGGATCGACGTGAATACCCTGACTATTTACAATGTGACCCAGAACCTGAACCTCCCCCAACCAAAATTCGCACTTGGAGAATTTGGCGTAGAGTTGGTTCCCCTGGAGTAACTCGAGAACCAAACGTAGATGTTGCGCGTGTTCGGCTCTCGACTTGGAATAGATCAAGACATCGTCGATGAATACAATGACGAAACGGTCGAGATATGGTTTACACACGTGGTTCATCAGATCCATGAAGACTGCTGGTGCATTTGTTTGGCCAAAAGGCATGACAACGAATTCATAATGGCCGTAACGAGTACGAAACGCGGTTTTGGGTATATCCTCCCCTTGTATACGTAGTTGGTGATATCCGGAACGCAGATCGATCTTCGAGAAACACGTAGCGCCTTGTAGTTGATCAAACAAATCATCGATGCGAGGTAAAGGATAGTGGTTTTTGATAGTTAGCTTATTCAACTCCCGATAGTCGATGCACATCCGGAACGACCCGTCCTTCTTTTTGACGAAAAGGACTGGCGCGCCCCAAAGAGAGGTGCTCGGGCGAATGAAGCCTTTCTCAAGAAATTCCTGGAGTTGGGTTGAGAGTTCGCGCATTTCGGACGGCGCGAGTCGATAAGGAGCTCTGGCGGTAGTATTCGCTCCAGGAATGAGATCAATGCGAAAATCAATATCGCGTTTTGGAGGTAGTCTGGGAAGGTCCTTTGGAAAAACTCGAGGGAATTCTCGAACCACAGGAAAGTCTTTCACTTCCTTCTTCTCTTTCTTTTCCTTCTCCGCTGCTACAATGTTAGCCAAGAAGGCTCTGTATTCCTTTCGGAGATACTTGCTAGCTTGGAGACATGACATAAGCTTGAGACCCTTCGAAGTAGTATCGCCATACACACATAATAAATCACCATTGGCGAGCGAAAAACGAATCATCTTGTCGAAGCACACTACTTCGGCATGATTCTCGCTAAGAAAATCCATGCCTACTATGACGTCGAAGCTTCCGAGTTGCATCGGAATAAGGTCGATCGAGAAGATGTGATTGTTGAGTTCAAGAGTACAATCACGGATAACGAAATTTACCACGACGGTTCTTCCGGTAGCGACTTCAACTTCGAATGCCGAGGAGAGTTTGGAACGTCTACGACTAAGGAGTTTCTCAAATTCGAACGACACAAAGCAATTATCCGCTCCAGTATCAAACAAACATGAAGCATAAATACCATTCACGAGGAACGTACCATTGACCACGTTGTTGTCGGCCTGAGCTTGCCGCACATTAAGATTGAAAGTTCTGGCGCGTGCTGCCTGTTGTTGCTGTTGCTGTTGTTGTTGCTGCTGCTGTTGCGGTTCTTGTTTCACTACCCTGTTCGGGCACATGTTGGCGAAATGATTCGGTTCGCCACACGTGAAGCAGGCTCTGGCTTTGACTGCGGGTGCCGGAGGAGCTTGTTGACCCTGTGGGGCAGTGAGTAGAGCTTGATTAGCAGGAGCTTGACGAATACGGCAGTTGGCGGTAAAGTGGCCGTACACGTTGCAATGAGCACAGAAGCGGCATTGGATAGCAGTCGGGTGATGATAGGTGCAAGTACGGCAGAGTGGGTGTGGCCCAGTATATGCACGCTTAGCAGGCGGTGCATTGGCCACAGGCGCTGCCACTTGACGTTGTTGAGCAGGTACGGTTTGAACCGGTGCATCAGTGATCGCACAGTTCTTGTTGGTGGAGTTGCTCTTTCTCTTTTTCTTTCTCTTGTTGCTGGATGAGGTAGGTTCAGCAGTTGGTGTAGTAGCGGTAGCTTGATGTAGATGCTTGGAGGTTTTATCCCACACCCCAGCTTTAACCCTTTTGTCGTTGATTTCAGCGGCCAACAGATAGGTCTCTTCGATCGTCGTAGTCTTAGCCGCTTGCACGAAATCAGCAACGCAGTCGGGCAAAGCTCGGATGTACTTCTTGATGGTGATCTCCGGGGTCTTGACTTGATCGGGACAGATAATGCTGAGCTGTTTAAAACGAGCAGTGAGACCAGCATTGTCTCCATCCTTCTGCTGTATGTGCCAAAATTCATCTTCCAGCTTTTGACGCTCGTGAGGAGGGCAGAATTCTTCCAGCATGACTTCTTTGAGTTCGTCCCACGACAGACCGTAGGCTGCATCGTTCCCTCTCTTGTTCCTCTCGGCCGTCCACCAGTCTAGAGCACGGGACTGAAAGACGCCGGTAGCATTTAGAGTTCGGAGGTCATCAGGGCAACCGCTCTGTCGTAGAGTAACCTCGATAGAGTCAAACCAGTGAAATAATGCAGTCGGACCTCCTTCGCCAGTGAATTCTTTCGGCCCACACGACTTGAATTGCTTGAAACTGAAAGGTCTCGTCGCAGCTTTAGGACCTTCAGTCCTCGATTCCTCGGATGATTTGCTGGCGTTCTCTTAGGCATCACTCACAGCTTTTGCCACACTTTTCGCGATAATAGAGGCAAGACGTCTGTCCCTCTTTTCCTGACGAGTGAGTGTATGACGAGATCCAGACGACATTGTCTGCAATTGACATCGCCACGGAACTCAACACATGTATTCGAATCTCACCTCACACGTCTACTACTACTAAAGCTCAGTAACACGTACCATGTAAACGCAGATAGTCACAATTTCACATAATTACACGAATCACGTAAACACATAGAGCACATAATCACAATACTCCTAAACACGTAAGCACAATAGCAAGAAACACATATACCTTAGTCACTAGGGGCAGCTAGAAAAACAGAACCCTAGTATTCAGAGTTCGCGAGTGTTCGAAAGTAGTGGAGTGCGAGCGCTTCGTTAATGATGTGTTGTGTGAGTAGCTAAGGCCAAAAGCATTAGATTGAAACCGGTAGTGCCTCAAAACGTCAATAGATAAGCACAAAACACGTATCTCACATAAAAGCGGCGAAAACTTGAAACACATAAAATCGAGAATGGATTGTCTATGGCTATTTAGACTTCGACTAACCAAGTGGTTCGACTATTCGCAAGGATCCTGTGTGCACAATTACCTTCAGGACTATGCCTTTGCCTCGATTCTTGGGCATTGGCGCAATTCCCTTTGGTTATATTGTGTCTTTAGATCGTTGGAGTCCATCGAAACCTTGGTGGGAGTTTTGTATAAAAGCAGGACAAGTCGTCAAGGTTAGGGTTTCACCCCTATCTTACAACTTCGTCCTTAGTCTTAATAAAATTTTGAGGAGATTTTTCATCAAAATATGGATTTCACTCCTAATTTGGTATGATTCTCCTCGTCTGTAGCTAAAATGCAAGCTGAATAGGCGACTTTAGTCGAGAGTTTGCGGTTTTCACACCTATTCTCGGCCTCATCACCTGTTCGTAAATTGAAATTTCGAGTGCAGTGATAGTGTAGAATAATCGAAAAGAGCGAGTGATACGCTTATACATAGCCCTACCGGTTACGCACAAGTTGGTCTGTTAGTTCTTAACTATAGTCTAGGTCTCTAAGACTTCGACCCGGACTAGGTCGAGTCTTGCCTAATTCCCTATAGTTATGTGCTCCGATACCAATCTGTCACACCCCAACCGATGGCGGAATCATCGGGGCGTGGCACTGAGCGAAACAGATTGTCCAGAAGTTTCCATAACAACTACCATTACCATTTAATTAAATATCACGTCCCATACCGTAACTTAAACAGTTAAATAGTTATTACAGGCAAAGCATCAAGACAAATATTCTGTTCCGACAACTCAGATTTAAACATAACAAATTTATTCGTTGGTTACTAAAACTCCAGTTCCTAGCCTCAATTTCATCACAGCCCGAGAAGCATATAAGCAACCTATGCACCTGTCACATACGTTAAAATAAAGTCAATACATATAATGTAAAGGTGAGCATACAAGTTTGATAATAGCATATAGAGTTCGAATTCGTTTACGCATAACCAGCACGTACACATAGTGAAATGAAGCACGTTAGTTATCGACATAGATCCATCGATACCAATGACTGCGGGTTGACTGCCCGAGGCAGTTCGCAATACATGATTACCACCGTAATCCATAAAAGTAAAAGATCCTTAACAACCCCCGTGTGAACGGGTGCTGAGTCCAAACTATAGTACTATCGTTGCTAAGGCAGGTAGACAGCATTCCATGTGTAAACATAACAAACAAGCATTCATAAGCCACGTATAACATGCATTAATGGTTTAGCGTTGAAATAGCTTGAGTAGTGTGATAATTGTAGTTTGAATATTCGTAACGTATGTAACACCCAAAAGTGCTAAAGCAAAAAGGGTTCGAGTATACTCATAGCGATTATGGATTGAAGGGAGCGCTTTTCAGCGAGTACAGTTAGCCTGAATAGATTCGATAAAGTAATGATAAGTGGCGCGTAAAACAGTACAAAGTGAGAGTGGGTAGGATAGCTGATCGTGCGGATCAACTATTTGTGAGAGGAAGTTATCCGTGCGAGTGAACTATCCGTGCGGATGGTAATCCGTGCGGATGGTGACCCATCCGGATAAACTATCCGTGCGAGTGAGCTGTTCATGCGGACAACGTCTTTAAGGCTGAGTCACTAAGTGGATTAGGTAATCCGCCCGGATGGTAACTCGTGCGGACAGTGGCAATCCGTCCGGATAGCTTACTCGTGCGAACAGTGACAATCCGTCCGGATAGTCTGTCTGTACGGGCAACCTGTCCGTGCGGATGAACATGTTGGAATTTGTTTTAAGGCCTTAGTATCTCATGATCCGAAGAGTAATCCATTCAGAGGTCGTCCGTCCGGATTGCTCATTCGTCGATACTCAAACCTTGTTTGGAAAGTGGGTCCCAAGGGTAGCTCGTCCGGGTGGCAACCCGTCCGGATAGCCTGTCCGTGCGGACAGCTCGTCCGTGCGGACAGCTTGCTCGTGCGGACAGCCTCTCGTTCTGGTTGTTCCGTTCATCTACTCTTGGTTTCTGTTGTCGTGTTATCGAGACGTTCTGATTACGTGGCAACCACTTGGAATTGTATTCTCACCCGCATGACTAGACCGGTCAGGAACCACCCTAACTTGGCCTGTCGGCGACTCAGAACGGTCATTCCGGTTGACCCCGAAATCAGGTGTCTGGTGGGTAGAATCCAGATCTAGGACTAGTGCATCACTATTGACGAGTAGAATACTAGAACCGATCAGATTCGTGCCGATTTTAAGGGTAAAAGGAGGAGAGAACTTAGGTTTATTTCTTTCAACTCTTTTATCCTTTGAAAATTTTAGATTTAGGTGAAGTTGTTGTGAAATCTTGTGGAAACCGTTCAGATCTGAGTTATTCTTGGTGGAATGAGGTCAAGCTTGAAGTTCATAAGAACTTCATGGTGACGTCACCCGAGAATACCTCAAATCTTGATGGTTTTGCGGTTGAAAGTTGAGATTTGAAAGATAGAAAGGTGTAGAATTGTGTAGTAATCAAGGATGTACAAGAATTAGAGCAAGATCTTACCTGGGTTGAGAGAGATCTGAGAAAAGGTGAAGAATGCGTGCGGTTCGGACGTCACTTGCCAAAAGTGGAAAGGTTAGAGAGTGACTTGTGTATTTATAGGATGCTAAAAGGGGAAAGGGTGAGCCGTGCGGATGGCACGTAACTCGGATAGACTATCCGTCCGGATTGGTCATCCGTCCGGATTGGCAATCCGTGCGGATTGGCAATCCGTGCGGATTGGCAATCCGTGCGGATTGACCATCCGTTCGGATGTCGCCTGATTCGGTGCGTTCGGTGCGATGACGCTTCGGTTTTGATTGCGAACGATTCGATAAGGTTTCCTAGTCAAATTACTTTTAGTCCCAACTACTTCGTTTATGACACGGTTCGATTCGGAATTCGGGTTTGGGTTCGATTACCTTCGAGTTAGACTTCGAGTTTCGATTGAGTTCGCTTGATTATCACAACATAACATAAAATAAACACGCACAGGTAACACGTAAGGCACACACACACACACGTATAAACAACAAGTAAAATACACAGTTCGAGTTATGGTTCGATGTCGATTTGATTAGCATAGCTTGATTCTCGGTTGATTAACTTTATCGCATTGTTAGTGCCTATGATTCACAGTCGTAGGTCGATTGAAATACGATTAACACGAGTCGATTATTGCAATGTACGACACTTACTCCACATAATATAATTAAAATAAAAACATTTCTACGAGTCGAGTCGCGCGAAATCGGTCGTTGACTTTGACCTTGACTTTGACTTTCACTCGTGAAAACACGGGGTGTTACAGAAACCCATTAGATCCAACCTTTTGTTCCGCGGTCTGAATGTATACGTTGATTAATGGTGCTTATGGTACCCTATTCGGGACATGATCTAGAATGTTTTTCCTTAGTTTTTGTATCCAACATACCATAACACATGTATTTTCCCCAAGTTAGAAAACAAGTAAAAGTTTAAAAGTGGGGACATGAACTCACAAATTTGTGTTCCTTGCACCGTAAACTTCACCGGTTTTTGCTTATCTAGTGTCGTGACCTAAACGTGTTTTATTAACGTTAGTCACTGGACTTGTATCGCACAAGTACAAGTCACCATCTTTTATGTATTTGTTTTTGTGTTAAAAATAATTTATATTTTTAACTATGTATCTTACTTATATTATTTTCTCAAAAATAAATATAAGTATCTTGTATTTTGCACCCGAATTATGTATTTTGTCCAAATCTTCATTCATGTTCATAACTTGTCCAAGTTATATATTCTATCAAGTGATATATTTTCATATATATATTCTCTTGTATATGTCTAAGCTTGTTGTATGTGTATTTTGTATTTTTACTCCTTAGGAGTATTTAGTGTACTTTCAAGTCCAAATACGCTATTACATGTAATACACACTACATACACTTAGCACAAAATTTGGTGATAAATAAATATACATATTTTCCTCAAAAATATACATACTTAATACCAATTTTTATCTTGAAGAAATCATCATTTCTTAACACAAAAACTAGGGAAACCTTGGCAAATATTTTTAGATACATTTTTAGGGAATAAGTTTCACCAAAACTTATATTTTCTATGTGTCAAAACTTATAGAAATTTTGACAAAGTTTCCCCTAAAAATGGAGGTTTCCCATGTTTTCAAAACATGTGTTTATTTTCTTTTAAACTCATCACAACAATCAACAACTCATTTAACACTACCGAGTGTCAAAATCAAGTAAATTATACTACATCATGAACTTGAAGCTTTGTACAAACTTGTAGTAATTTACCATGTTATTTAGTAGGTTTAGTTACCCTTAAAAACATGGTTGTTTGTTTGTAAATCTCATTCTTGAAGGAGTTACTCATTTACAACTTGTAAGATGATTTTTTTTTCTAAAAATACTTCTTTTGTATTTTTCTTGTTTCATAAGTGTTTATACATTTGTTCTTCTAATAAAAATAGTGTAAGTTTATGTAAAAACCAAGATCTTCTAAAAATCACATTTTAAACTTGGTTCTTTTAGATAAACCATTCCTTCATCTTAGGTCTATAAGTTTTCTAGCTTACTTTGTTGGTTCAAGAGATCATTTATCCTTCAAGTTCATGTTTATACATGAGGATGATCTTCTTGTGTAAATACATGATCATCCTCTAACTTGCTAGTTCATGTGTTTAATCATTTTCTAACAAGCTTCATGTATTGATCAATATCAATATTTCTAGTAATCAACAAGCAAACATTATACATCTACTAAACAACACTATTTCATCATATTACAAGCTTTATGTTTCAAGATTCATGTTCATATTCTCTAGTGTTCTTGTGTTTAACAATATATATCATCTTTTAACCACTAAAATATGAAGTAATAAGAGATTATGAGGGCTCACCACTAGCAACAAGGCTAGGGAAGATTACTAGGACTTGAAGATGACAAAAGTGTTGAATAAAAGCAAACGAAGAAGGTCCTTCAAGTTCCGTGAGCACCGAGACTCGTTAGTGACCTTCTAGCACCTTGAGAAGACCTTGGATTGGTTGGTTGATAACCGAAAATGGTGGTGGTGTTGGGAGTGTGTTCGGCCGAAGGTTTTAAGAGGGAGAGAGTGAGAGTGTGGTGGTGAAGAAGATGAAGCACTTATGTCTTCTTATAGTACTTTCATGATATTTTTACAAGATCCTATCATATCTAAAGAAATCTAAATAAATCTTCCCCAATCTGGTAATATCTAATATGTATCAAGTAAGATCTTGTGGGGATTTTGGTGGGGTCACTATGACCGTCCACTTCATGGGGGGGGGGGGGGGGGGAATGTGTAAATTCCAATTTACTAAATGTAAAATCAAGTTAGTTTTCAAATGTCTAGTTTAGGGACTTGTTATGTTATTATGTTATAAGGGGTGTTATGGTGTTCGGGGACCATAACTTGTTCAGAAACATTAAAATAATGCTTCTAGTAATATTTTCATGTTTCGGGTAATGTCCGGTTGTTCGGTTAAATACCGGTTCGTTAAAGTGCTAAATTGTACGGTTTAGTGTCCTTTATGTACCCTTTTGTGACCCTTTTAATTCCCAACACTTAGGAGGGTATTCTGGATAATAAAACATGAATTCTGCATAATATTTACATGTTAAAAAACTGATTATAGCTGAATTCTGTAAAATTCTGCACTTAAAGTGCGTTTCGGGTGCTTTTTAGTGCATATTCTAGCTTCCGGAAAGTCTATATGTTAACCCTTGTATATACTCTTGGGTTTTAATGTATTCTTGACGTTGGACCTACAACTAGGCCCTAATTTTATTGTCTGACTGTTTTCTGCAGAACTGTTGACACAAAGTGTCTTACCAGTGAGTTTACTAGTATTTCTGACGCAACACTATCATTAATGCATAAAGCAATATTTGTATTATAAAACATGCATGAATTCACAAGTATATCATGTAATCAAACAATGTTGACATTTTAGCACATAATTACAGTCATTAGGTATTAATTAAATTGTACGGAAATTACCGGTTTTGTGCCAGTTGTCACAGTCTCCCCCTATTAAAAGAATTTCGTCCCGAAATTCAGGCTGAACTAACTCTCGCAGGAGTATTCTTGAACAGGTGGGGGTACTTTTCTTTAAACTGGTCTTCACATTCCCACGTGTACTCGGGTCCGTGCTTCGATTTCCAACGTACTTTGACAAGTTTGACAATGCTCCTCCTGGTCTTGTTGACCTTCCAGTCAGTAACCTCAACGGGTTGTTCTGTAAATCGGAGGGTGTCATCAATATGCACTTCATCCACAGGGATGATCAAGTTTTCTTGTGTTGGACTCTTCTTGAGGTTGGATACATGGAACGTATCATGTACTCCATTAAGTTCTTCTGGTAATTCCAACTTGTATGCCACAGTACCAACTCTTTGCAAGATCTTGAATGGTCCGATGTATCGTGGATTCAGCTTTCCACGTTTTCCGAATCTTACTATGCCCTACCAAGGGAGACTTTTAACAAAACTTTGTCTCCCACCTCGAACTCTAATGGTTTCCGTCTGCTATCAGCGTAGCTCTTTTGTCGATCTTGAGCCGCCTTAATGCGCTCTCGGATCTGCATAATCTTGTCGGTTGTCTCTTGTACAAGTTCAGGACCAACCATACGTTTATCTCTAGCGTCTACCCAACATAAAGGCGAGCTGCACTTGCGGCCATACAGAGCTTCGAACGGTGCGACCTTTATGCTTCTATGATAACTGTTATTGTAGGAAAACTCAACTAAGGGTAGATGAGTATCCCAGCTGCCGCCTAGATCCATAATATATGCGCGAAGCATATCTTCTAGTGTTTGTATGGTTCGTTCGCTCTGGCCGTCTGTTTGTGGATGGAAGGTCGTGCTTAGATCTAGTTGAGATCCAAAGGCATCCTGAAAGGATTGCCAGATCCTCGAGACAAAACGTCCATCTCTGTCTGAAACAATTGAGATAGGCACTCCATGGCGTGCCATGATTTTTTTTAAGTATATCTCAGCAAGCTTCCCAGTGCTGTCTTTCTCTTGGATCGGAAGGAAATGTGCAGATTTCGTCAATCGATCAACTATCACCCATATCATATCGTGCCCTCTCGGGGTCCTGGGTAATTTCTTTATGAAGTCCATCTAGATTTGCTCCCACTTCCACATGGGTATCTCTAGTTGTTGTAGTAGGCCGGACGGTTTCTGATATTCAGCCTTAACCTTAGCACAGGTTAGGCACTTTCCAACATAAACAGCAACGTCGCTTTTGAGTCTCGGCCACCAGTAATATTCCTTTAAGTCTTGATACATTTGGTCTGGTCCTGGATGGATCGAGTATCTCGATTTGTGAGTTTCATTAAGGATGACTTCTCGTATACCGCCATAGAGCGGAACCCAAATACGCTTCTCAAAGTATAAGGTTCCCTCTTCATCTGGCACCATATATTTCAACATACCCCGGAGGTATTCGACTTTACGGTTTTCCATCTTAAGGGCTTCTTGTTGTGCGTCATGAATGCGTGCAGTGAGGTTCGTTTGAATAGTCATTTCCAATGCTTGAACCCTTAGGGTCTTAACCCTTTCTTTTCGGGTTAACGCGTCTGCTACAACGTTTGCCTTTCCTGGATGGTACTTTATCTCACAGACATAATCGTTCAGCAACTCAACCCAACGTCGTTGACGCATATTTAATTCCTTTTGATCAAATATGTGTTGTAGGCTTTTGTGATCAGTGAAGATTGTACATCGAGTACCATATAAATAGTGTCGCCAGATCCTCAAGGCGAATACCACCGCGCCTAGCTCTAGGTCATGAGTGGTATAGTTCCTTTCGTGTACCTTCAATTTTCTTGAAGCGTAAGCGATGACTTTTTGGCGTTGCATGAGCACACAGCCCAAACCTTGACACGAAGCGTCGCAGTATACCACGAAGTCTTCTGTGCCTTCGGGTAAGGATAGTATTGGTGCATCGCATAGCTTATTTTTAAGCAGCTGGAAGGCTTCTTCCTGCTTGTCACCCCAGTCGTACTTCTTGTCTTTTTGCGTGAGGGTTGTCAGCGGTTGAGCTATCTTGGAGAAATTCTCAATAGACCGTCGGTAATAGCCTGCTAAGCCCAAAAATTGTCGAACTTCAGTCGGGGTTTTGGGAGCTTCCCAATTCTTTATGGCTTCTATCTTGGATGGGTCTACATGAATGCCTTTCTCATTCACAACGTGACCAAGGAACTGTACTTCGTGAATCCAGAATTCGCACGTTGAAAACTTTGCATAAAGTTTCTCTTTCTTTAGTAGTTCCAAAATGGTTCTGAGGTGTTGCTCGTGTTCTTCTCTCGATCGCGAGTAAATTAGGATATCATCGATAAATACAATCATGAATTTATCGAGATAGGGTTTGCATACGCGGTTCATCAGGTCCATAAATACCGCTGGTGCGTTCGTTAATCCGAATGGCATCACAAGGAACTCGTAATGCCCATAACGCGTTCGAAATGCAGTCTTTGGTACGCTTTCCTCCTGAATCCTTAACTGATGGTATCCAGATCGAAGGTCGATCTTGGAATAGCAGCTCGATCCTTGTAATTGATCAAATAAGTCATCAATCCTCGGTAGTGTCTACCGATTCTTGATAGTGAGCTTATTTAGTTCTCTGTAATCGATACACATCCGCAGTGTTCCATCCTTCTTCTTCACGAACAATACTGGAGCTCCCCAATGTGAGAAGCTTGGCCTTATGAATCCTTTATCCAACAACTCCTGGAGTTGTGTTGATAATTCTTGCATCTCGGATGGTGCAAGCCGATAAGGAGCCTTGGCTACAGGAGCGGCTCCTGTAACCAAGTCTATACGGAATTCGACTTGTCGTTGCGGAGGTAGTCCTGGCGGATCTTTGGGAAAAACATCAGGGAATTCCTTCACCACAGGAATGTCTTCGAGTTTCGGCTCCTCGGCCTTCTTATCTAGAACGTGCGCTAGGAAAGAAACACATCCTTTCCTTAAGCACTTATGTGCCTTCATACAAATGATGATTCGCAGAGGCGCATCTCGTTTTTCTCCATGTACAATGAGAGTTTCATCATTCGCCAAATGCATGCGAATGATTTTCTCGTGACAAATAACTTCAGCTTTGATCTTGGACAACCAGTCCATTTCGACTACAACATCGAAGCTACCCAATTGAATAGGTAAGAGATCGATGCTAAATCTTCGTTCACCAAGTTCTAATGTGCAACCTCTAACAACTTCGCCCGATTCAACAAGTTTACCATTGGCTAGTTCTATGGAATAAGGAATATCTAATCTACTAGATTCTATTCCAAGCATACATTTAAATTCCACAGACATGAAGCTATAGTCGGCACCAGTGTCAAATAATATTGATGCAAAGTGATTGTTAACGAGAAACGTACCGGTGACCACATTAGGGTCCTCGCGTGCGTTCCTTGCTCCAATTATGAATGCTCGAGCCTGAGCATTGTTTCCCTTCGGGCAGTCCTTTATGAAATGATCCTTGCTTCCACAACTGAAGCATCCTTGGTTCTGCCCATTTCCGTTGCTATTCCTGTTACCAGCACCATTTCCATTTCCACCACCGTTACGGTTTCCATTCCTGTTCCTATTACCATTACCATTGCGGCCTCCAATACTTTTTCCCCAACAATCCTCGGTACGGTGGCCTGACCTCCCGCAGTTCTCGCATTTCCCAATGCGACAATTTCCCACGTGGTGAAAGTCACAGCGGTTACACTTGGGCAGAGTGCCCTGATATTTCTTAGCTCCAGTATCATTTGCAGCTGCGAAGGTTTTTGCCTCCATAGGTGGGTTAGTATCACGCTTCTTGTTGTTCAAACCCTTGTTGTTGCTGCGGGTGGCTTGGTTCAGATTTGAATGTTTCCTCTTCTTGTCACCAGACGACTCAGCATGCGTCTCGGTCTTTTCAGTGGTGTTCAGCGATAACTTCTTCATACGAACACAATCTTCAGTAAGGCTGACAGCCAGAGTTACAGCCTCAGTGATTGTTTGAGGTTTGTCCGAAGTTACCATGCCGCAAAATTCTAAGGCCAATCCCCAAATGTAGCGTTCAACACGCTTAAATTCAGGTGTCACCATATAAGGGATCACTCTAGACAAGTCGTGGAACCTTCGAGTATAACTAGTGATGTCTGCACCTTCCATGGTCAAGTGCCAGAACTCAGTCTCCAAGCTTTGGAGTTCAGCATGAGAGCAATGCTTTTCTCTCATATGTTCCTTTAGTTCATCCCATGTCATGCCGTACGCAACATCATCACGGACTTGCAAGTTCCACCAAGTCAAAGCTTCATCAACAAACAACCCCGTAGCAAAAGTGACTTGCTGATCCGCGAAACACTTGCTCATATGGATAGTGGCTTCAGTCTTCTCCGTCCAGCGTACAAATGCCACTGCACCTCCAGTGCCATCATAGTTCATCGGTTTGCAGTCAAGAAACCGCTTGAAAGTACAGCCCTGAGATGCGTTTCCTCCAGATGAATCTCCATTCCCATTACGTCTTGCATTGCTTGGTCCTCCACTGTCTACAGTACTGTTCGCCTCGTACTGGGCGATAGCTGCAGAGATCCTTTCTTCCAGTAGAGCGTTAAGCTCTTCAGCAGTTCTAGGTAGTGGGGGAGGAGGAGGTTGATCAGAATCTCGATTGTTCACAATTCTCCTAGGTGCCATGTTCTGTCAGAACATAACACAACAGGGTTAGACATTTGTTTGATATCGTCATTCGAGACAGCAGTAGTATATATACACAGGCATATACCACCTAAGTGACATCAAACAATCCGCCAAATGTATAAATCAATTCGTACAACAACAAGCATGCATAAATAGATAAATACTGTTGTGTCATAAGATATTCATCGAGTCTTTACACATATCAGGGCAACTTGTTACGTTATTGTTTGCAAGGTTCACAGAGTGCATAAGGGTTACATCTCCCCAAAGTACAAGTTTAATATATGTAAAAGACAAATATCTTACTTCACATTGGCGGTTCATGTCTTTATACCCTAAATCATTACTCCAAAAGAGTATTTAAGTGGCTGGGGGAAGGGTGTTCACGTTTGACCTTTTCTTGCACTGAGGGAATCTATACGTGACAAGACTTGCTGTGGTTTCTGTGCACTGAATTCCATAATTATGTATGCATCCATAATTACGTAAGCCCTTGCACAGTCCGCACAGTTCGTTTCATCCTCGTATCACTTCCTTATGATAAGCCATTGCTTTCAGGTAAAGTCACGAGTACCTGAGATATTCTATTTCTAGTATATCTATATATCAATTATTTCACATAGTTGCAAGTAATTTCTAGTCAAAGATAAGTGCTACTCCAGTGCACCCTAAGTCTCGTAGTGTCTTTTCTTGACTCTTTGTAAACAGTTTCAGGTAGTGGATGTCGCAGAAAGTTTTATGCAATGAAAACTCTTTGAAAAATTGTTTTCGTGAAAGGATCCTAGAGATTGTAGACTAGACTCGAGAAGGAATCCTGGTTCACTACAATCGCAACTCTTATACCAATCTGTCACACCCCTTTCTAAGGCGGAAGCACGAGGTGTGATCATGAAAGGTTCTCATTGCATACGAATGGTAAACATGCTACATGCTCGTAAAAATAACTTCAAATGCCATTGACATTACATAACTGAAAACATAGTTTAAGTGTTTGCATCACAAGACAGCATTTTGTCTTAAAGGTTTACAACTTTATTTAAAGATCAACATAAACAACATCCATGAGCATGAGTAAAACCGCACGCACATCCACTTTAGTTACCTGAAATACATGTCAGTTTTTGGAAAAAAAAAACGTCAACATAATGTTGGTGTGAATTCATGCAGTGTTTGTTTTGAATGTTTAAATACTTGAATGAAAGCATGGTATATAACTTGTAGAAAGTATGAATGTTTGAATGTAACTTGTAGAACGTATCTGTGACTGAGTACTATGAATGTTTGAATGTATCATGTAGAATGTATCTGTAACTGAATACTATGAATGTTTGAGATCGCTAGTGGTTTGCAAGCCCACTAACATGTGTCACGACATAGGAAGCCACCGATCCTAGGCATTTTTGTCGACTTTGACTGAGACACAGAAGCACTCATTGGTAGAAGTAGGCCAAGAGTGGGGTTGCCTGAAACCCATTAGATCTAACCTTTTGTTCTGCGGTCTGAATGTATACGTTGATTAATGGTGCTTATGGTACCCTATTCGGGACATGATCTAGAATGTTTTTCCTTAGTTTTTGTATCCAACATACCATAACACATGTATTTTCCCCAAGTTAGAAAACAAGTAAAAGTTTAAAAGTGGGAACATGAACTCATAACTTTGCGTTCCTTGCGCCGTAAACTTCACCGGTTTTTGCTTATCTAGCGTCGTGACCTATAAGTTTTTTATTAACGTTAGTCACTAGACTTGTATCGCACAAGTACAAGTCACCATCTTTTATGTATTTGTTTTTGTGTTAAAAATAATTTATATTTTTAACTATGTATCTTACTTATATTATTTTCTTAAAAATAAATATAAGTATCTTGTATTTTGCACCCGAATTATGTATTTTGTCCAAATCTTCATTCAAGTTCATAACTTGTCCAAGCTATGTAATCTATCAAATGATATATTTTCATAAATATATTCTCTTGTATTTGTCTAAGCATGTTGTATGTGTATTTTGTATTTTTACTCCTTAGGAGTATTTAGTGTACTTTCAAGTCCTAATACACTATTACATGTAATACATACTAAATACACTTAGCACAAAATTTGGTGATAAATAAATATACATATTTTCCTCAAAAATATACATACTTAATACCAATTTTTATCGTGAAGAAATCATCATTTCTTAACACAAAAACTAGGGAAACCTTGGTAAATATTTTTAGATACATTTTTAGGGAATAAGTTTCACCAAAACTTATATTTTCTAAGTGTCAAAAATTATAGAAATTTTGACAGAGTTTCCCCTAAAAATAGAGGTTTCCCATGTTTTCAAAACATGTGTTTATTTTCTTTTAAAGTCATCACAACAATCAACAACTCATTTAACACTACCGAGTGTCAAAATCAAGTAAATTATACTACATCATGAACTTGAAGCTTTGTAGAAACTTGTAGTAATTTACCATTTTATTTAGTAGGTTTAGTTACCCTTAAAAACATGGTTGTTTGTTTGTAAATCTCATTCTTGAAGGAGTTAGTCATTTACAACTTGTAAGATGATTTTTTTTCTAAAAATACTTCTTTTGTATTTTTCTTATTTCATAAGTGTTTATACACTTGTTCTTCTAATAAAAATAGTGTAAGTTTATGTAAAACCCAAGATCTTCTAAAAATCACATTTTAAACTTGGTTCTTTTAGAAAAACCATTCCTTCATCTTAGGTCTATAAGTTTACTAGCTTACTTTGTTGGTTCAAGAGATCATTTATCCTTCAAGTTCATGTTTATACATGAGGATGATCTTCTTGTGTAAATACATGATCATCCTCTAACTTGCTAGTTCATGTGTTTAATCATATTCTAACAAGCTTCATGTATTGATCAATATCAATATTTCTAGTAATCAACAAGCAAACATTATACATCTACTAAACAACACTATTTCATCATATTACAAGCTTTATGTTTCAAGATTCATGTTCATATTCTCTAGTGTTCTTGTGTTTAACAATATATATCATCTTTTAACCACTAAAATATGAAGTAATAAGAGATTATGAGGGCTCACCACTTGCAACAAGGCTAGGGAAGATTACTAGAACTTGAAGATGACAAAAGTGTTGAATAAAAGCAAACGAAGAAGGTCCTTCAAGTTCCGTGAGCACCGAGCCTCGTTAGTGACCTTCTAACACCATGGGAAAACCTTGGATTGGTTGGTTGATAACCGAAAATGGTGGTGGTGTTGGAAGGGTGTTCGGCCGAAGGTTTTAAGAGGGAGAGAGTGAGAGTGTGGTGGTGAAGAAGATGAAGCACTTATGTCTTCTTATAGTACTTTCATGATATCTTTACAAGATCCTATCATATCTAAAGAAATCTAAATAAATCTTCCCCAATCTGGTAATATCTAATATGTATCAAGTAAGATCTTGTGGGGATTTTGGTGGGGTCACTATGACCGTCCACTTCATGGGGGGAGGGGGGAATGTGTAAATTCCAATTTACTAAATGTAAAATTAAGTTAGCTTTCAAGTGTCTAGTTTAGGGACTTGTTATGTTATTATGTTATAAGGGGTGTTATGGTGTTCGGGGACCATAACTAGTTCAGAAACATTAAAATAATGCTTCTAGTAATATTTTGATGTTCCGGGTAATGTCCGGTTGTTCGGTTAAATACCGGTTCGTTAAAGTGCTAAATTGTACGGTTTAGTGTCCTTTATGTACCCTTTTGTGACCCTTTTAATTCCCAACACTTAGGAGGGTATTCTGGATAATAAAACATGAATTCTGCATAATATTTACATGTTAAAAAACTGATTATAGCTGAATTCTGTAAAATTCTGCACTTAAAGTGCGTTTCGGGTGCTTTTTAGTGCGTATTCTAGCTTCCGGAAAGTCTATATGTTAACCCTTGTATATACTCTTGGGTTTTAATGTATTCTTGACGTTGGACCTACACCTAGGCCCTAATTTTATTGTCTGAATGTTTTCTGCAGAATTGTTGACACAAAGTGTCTTACCGGTGAGTTTACTAGTATTTCTGACGCAACGCTATCATTAATGCATAAAGCAATATTTGTATTATAAAACATGCATGAATTCACAAGTATATCATGTAATCAAACAATTTTGACATTTTAGCACATAATTACAGTCATTAAGTATTAATTAAATTGTACGGAAATTACCGGTTTTGTGCCAGTTGTCACAGTCTCCCCCCATTAAAAGAATTTCGTCCCGAAAGCTGAACTAACTCTCGCAGGAGTCTTCTTGAACAGGTGGGGGTACTTTTCTTTAAACTGCTCTTCACATTCCCACGTGTACTCGGGTCCGTGCTTCGAGTTCCAACGTACTTTGACAAGTTTGACAGTGCTCCTCCTGGTCTTGTTGACCTTCCAGTCAGTAACCTCAACGGGTTGTTCTGTAAATCGGAGGGTGTCATCAATATGCACTTCATCCGCAGGGATGATCAAGTTTTCTTGTGTTGGACTCCTCTTGAGGTTGGATACATGGAACGTATCATGTACTCCATTAAGTTCTTCCGGTAATTCCAACTTGTATGCCACAGTACCAACTCTTTGCAAGATCTTGAATGGTCCGATGTATCGTGGATTCAGCTTTCCACGTTTTCCGAATCTTACTACATCCTTCCAAGGTGAGACTTTTAACAAAACTTTCTCACACACCTCGAACTCTAATGGTTTCCGTCTGCTATCAGCGTAGCTCTTTTGTCGATCTCAAGCCGCCTTAATGCGCTCTCGGATCTGCATAATCTTGTCGGTTGTCTCTTGTACAAGTTCAGGACCAACCATACGTTTATCTCTAGCATCTTCCCAACATAAAGGCGAGCGGCACATGCGGCCATACAGAGCTTCGAACGGTGCGGCCTTTATGCTTGTATGATAAATGTTATTGCAGGAAAACTCAACTAAGGGTAGATGAGTATCCCAGCTGCCGCCTAGATCCATAATATTTGTATTATAAAACATGCATGAATGCACAAGTATATCATGTAATCAAACAATGTTGACATTTTAACACATAATTGCAGTCATTAAGTATTAATTAAATTGTACGGAAATTACTGGTTTTGTGCCAGTTGTCACAACACAGCCTTAGATCAATCGGGTAGGGTAACGAATACGTGATCAGGGGTTAAAATACTTACAAAGAGGCAGAGCTTCATGTTTTAGGGGTATTATTCCCGATAATTTCGCAGGATATGTCTGAGAGAGAAAAGAAAATGAGCGACTGACAACTGAGGCTGATCGCCCCTTTTTTGGGCTGAACACAGGGGTCTTTCGCGCCCCGCGAGTCCTCACACTTTCTCCTTCGCGGCCTGCGAGGGAACTAGACTAGGGTCTAGCTCAGGTTAGTCACAAGTGTAGGGTTGTCGGGTTTTGTGCCACGTGGCTCGCTAAGAAGCCGCCAGCTTCACCTCGGTCGCGCCCCCGCGACTCACATGGTGAACTGTGTCGTGGGCCACGAAACACTATATATATTTATTTTATTTGATTTTTGTTAAATTTAAAGTTATTCGAGTTCGTTTAAGAGTATACGGGGTATATTTAGAGTGTTTAGGGGTGGTTTTTGAGGGGTGTTATATCCTCCCGACCTTTTTTTAAATCTCGTCCTCGAGATTCACTGGAACAGGTGTGGATATTTCTGTTGTATTTTGGACTCGAGCTCACAAGTGTATTCTGGTCCTCTCTTTGAATCCCATTTTACTTTGACCAGAACTAATCTCTTGTGTTTGAGATTCTTGATCTTTCTATCTTCAATCTATAGTGGTTTCTCTATAAACTTAAGTTTCTCATTTACCTCTATGTCCTGAAGAGGTATTACCAATGATTCGTCTGCTAAGCACTTTTTGAGATTGCATACATGAAACACATCATGTATTCCTGCCATTTCCTCTAGCAGTTGTAGCTAATAAGCTACTGGCCCTATTCTTTTAATAATCTTAAAAGGTCCAACATACATTGGGCTTAGCTTTCCTATTTTAACGAATCTGACCACTCCTTTCCATGGAGAAACTTTTAACAATACCTTATCTCCAACTTGAAATTGCAATGGCTTTCGTCTGTTATATGCATAACTCTTTTGATGATCTCTTGCTGCTTTTAGTCTTTCCTTGACTTGAATGATATTGTCAGTTGTTTCTTGCACTATCTTTGGTCCAGATAATTGCTTTTCTCCAATTTCTACCCAACAGACTGGAGTCCGGCACTTTCATCCATAAATTGCTTCAAATGGTGCCGCATTGATGTTGGTATGAAAGTTGTTATTGTAGGAAAATTCTATTAATGGTAAATGAGCGTCCCAATTTACTCCAAAGTTAATTACACAAGCTCTAAGCGTATCTTCCATTGTCTGAATTGCCCTTTCGCTTTTTCCATCCGTTTGAGGATGATAAGCAGTGCTTACATTGTGACACCTGTGCCTTCACGTCCATCAAACAAATACCGAACCAATGAAATATTGTATTTCATACTTTGGATTTGTATAAATATGTGTATCATTTGCACATATCAATTTTTATTCAATTCCAAACTCTAAATCGCTTTCTGGAAGGTCATACGCGCACCGATGCGTAAATATAACCAGTTTAATGCAACAAACACTCCGGAATAGTGACATAGGCTTAACATACCTTAAATAACCTTTACATAACTTAGAAATAATTTTGGAAGGTTTGGTATGCCGAAATCAAGGTAATTCGCTTACAGGGACTAAATTTGAGAAACTGCGAAAGTATGCCAATTTGAACTGTAACACACATTCCGGAACATGACCATAAGTTAAACATACCATAAAAATCCTTTACATAGCTTAGAAATAGGCTTTGAGGTGTTCGGTGTGCTAAAATAAACTTTTGGGTCATTCAGGGACTAAAAGTGTCAAAAAGTGCATAAGTTTGCATTTTCGCGCATAAGTTACGTTCTGAATATATCCGGACATCCAAAAATTTATGTAAGCACTAAAATATTTTATTTTAGTGTTTGGCATAAGAAAAATCCATTCGTCGCTTAATTTGGATCGTTTTTGCGTTCGTTACGACTCCCGTCGTAATTAACCGAACAACGCAACCGTACGGCCAAACGAAGCGACATTCGAGATATTTTTGAGAACATTTTAAGTTCCCTATACTTTAAATTCATTTTAGAGCTTTGAAATGGGGTTAACGGTCCTTAAACGTGTCGGAAATAGCTCAAAACACTAACAGGGACCAAAAGTGTAATTCTGTGAAATTAGGTCCTTGCGCACCTCAACATTGTGAGTGTTACGGTGCGCAAGCAGTCTCCAGACAGCAGAATTACAGAAACATTGGATCTGGTCCATTCCTCTTGTTGCACATGGTTTTGGGGAAATCTATGGGCTCAAATGGTTTTAGAAAACCAGGGTTTGTAGGTGTATGGCCATGATCAAATCACGGTTTCCAAGAAACGATCTTAACGGCTCTACGAATCCTATAAATACCCCTTTCCTTCATTTGCAAAACCCACAAGAATCTTGATTTGAGAAGCTCTAAGTTGAAACCATTGTTTCATACCTGAGCTACTTGGATCGAGATTAGCATTCGGGGACCCTTTGTAAGTGTTCCTTCGTTCTTTTATTGCTTTTCGAGTCCGAAAGTCAAAATTTGTTTGACTTTCTGCATTGACCAGTTTATGGTCAATGCGAAGTTCGTTTGAACTTCGCAACGTGATTGTAATCACGATGGTTATAGACCCTTGGGACTATGCCTACTGATTACCACGTCGTTTAGGGTCGTAAGGGTAAGCGATCTGATAAATCGCTTATACCTTCGAACCCGACCCATTTGGTCGATCATTAGGATCCGACCAAATACATTAGTTGACCATATTAGGTAGGGAATAACCTTCCAAGGTTATACCTTATGGTCACGGCGTTTGGTTAGTTGTATGATAGGTAGTTTATATGCCTTAGGTAAATTACCAAAATACCCCTTTGATGCAAAAATTCATTTTAAACATATGTAACATAACCTATGAGCTCTAAACTGATTTATCAAAAATATTAAACATGTTAAGGCATATTCTACTTGTCATAGGACTAGTTAGGCGGTCCGAACGCGTTCCACGCGAACGACGCGTTAAAGTAGCATAAGCTCCCTAAACGGGTCGTAATGGGTCGTAAGCACTTAGGTTAGGTTTCATTTAGTATGTAGGCTTTGTTAAACCATATGACACGAGTCTCCATACTCGTTTGGTTTACGAACCCTCATTCTATCTAAATCCTCCGATTTAGGTCCGATTTATTAACATAGTTACCTATATTAGGTGCCGTTTGATATCCGTGATCTCTAGCATTGTTTGGTTGTTACTCAAGGACTACTAAGCAATCTCAGGTGAGTACATAGACCCCTCTTTTACTGTTTTCCAAACTGTTTTGGGGTGAAACACATGTGCCTACTTGTTACTTTCATGCTTTCACATCATATACTTGCAATGTTCATTAGTACATTTATAGTATATGATTTCATTGTGTTCATGCTATGTATGTCCATTGTGTGCATACTTAGTACATTGTTTTACATTACATTTCATGCTATGTATGTCCATTGTGTGCATACTTAGTACATTACATTACATTTCATGCTATGTATGCCCATTGTGTGCATACTTAGTACAGTTGTTTTCATCACATGCTTACATTTTGGTATGACATTTGGGTTGTTTACAATGGAACAATACATTCATTAACATTAGCTACGCCGTTCGTTAGTAGGTAGTGGTACCATAGGAATTGACAACTCCCGTTCCTGAAATCCTGGGTTTGTTTGGATTGGAAGGAATGACCGAATTCGATACACATAACTTAGATAAACCTTTAAATTGTTTAAGGGTTTATCGCCTCAGTCTCAAGGCTTGGATGTATGCATTTTCACAATACCGCATAGATGTTTATATCAGTATAGCATGCATTTGTTCCACAAAACATAGCTTTGATTTAAACCATGTTTTACTTCAATACTTTGTTTTTGTGCATATGGTTTAGTTGATATATTTCACTAGCCATACATATCATTTTGGTTACACATTACATGATTTACATTTGACACATAAACATTATTGACATTGGTTATACATTACATGACTTACATCTTGACATAAACATTTTGACATATTATTCAATACATTTGGCAATTGGTTTGAACATAGACATCTTACATTGTTGGTTTGGTTTGAGTAAGTGATTTAAGTAACGAGGCGTGTGTAATATGATACAAGCATGGTGGATACGCCGCCGGTACTTCCTATATATAAGTGATTGTATGGTATTACATATCGTAGTGTTATTTGAATCGTTTAAATTTGGACATATAACATTTTATACAAATAACATACTTTTCACAATACATTGTTTTACAAACAACTTAATTTATACAAACTCATTTCACATGGTTATCCACTTAACCATGTGTTATTCTTTTATACATATATATCATTTGGTTTATTTATCACTTTTCAAATGATTTACAAGACAAAGCAAATTACAAGGTTCATGACTAAACATTTTCTTAAACATAAGTCATGAATTCTATTTTCACAAAACCTTTGTATCTCACATGCATTTTTATGCTGACGTACCTATTTTCACATGTGTTTCAGGATATGATGCATAGGATTTATCAAGATTCACTTAAGCGGACTTGGGCCTTAGCGACAATAAAAGATGCAAGACTAGTTATTTATGTTATGTTTCTTTGATTGTCAAGACATTGTAACTCTTTTATTCAATAAAAAAATATTTCAATTTCCATGTGTTATGAAACAATGATTCTGTTACAACACTCCCCGACGTTTTCCGCCACGTTTTGTTGTTCTACGTGGTCGGGGTGTGACAGAAAAGTTGGTATCAGAGCTCATGGTTATAGGGAATTAGGTTATTAGTAATGCTTTGACCTAGTCTATAACCTTCCTAGGACCCTAACGCGAGTTTACTTGCGTTTAGTCATAAAACAATACCGTCACCTATCCTTAGGCGACAACCACAACAAGAACACAAATTTCAAAACCGCTTTGAAAAGCAATCATCTGTTCTAGGATGATTGATTACTAGGTTTTGAACCCTCAGTTATAAGGTTTTGTACCCTCTGTTAGAAGGTTTTGAACCCCTTTGAATTTTCAAAATCTCGTCAAAGTTTGGGTCTTATAATGTGAACACGTGCAAACTGGAAGAGTGAATGCCTGTATCCTGAGTTTTCTGTCTAAGGCTAGAATGTTCATACAAATCCGCAGTATCGGACCAGTCACTCTTACCTGGGAACTCTTGGGGTGAGTGTTCACTTATAGGCGAGCATGTCTTCAGTGATACATTAATATGATCCGCTTACTTTGATTTGTCACCATCTCATTTGTTTACCTTAGGTAACAAACAAATGATCGCAATTTTCATGCGTTACCATTCTGTTTTGATTATCCAATAACCTTTCACATGTTTCTTCCTATGTGTTTCTTTTTCTTCTAGAATGTCTCTTCCTCTCAGCAACGGTCAAATGTCTGAGCAAATCGCCAAATTTGCCCACCAAATAGGCGAAGTGATTCTGAAGACCGTGGATTTAGGCATTGCCATGTCTCGTCTCAACAATGAAGCCTCTCGTCTCAACAATGAAGCCACTCAAGAGCCACTGACGGAAGCAGAAGTCAAGCCTGCACCAAGATCAAGGAAGCGTAAGGCTTCAAGGAAACCCGCAGCAGTTATACCAAATCAAGCAGGGCCTAGCCAGAAGGCAACACCACCTGCTAAGAAGCAATACAAGGGAACGGCACCGTTATGCAACAAATGTAAGGGGCATCACCTAGCTCACTTACAGTGTCGTCTGTGTGTATCATGTGGGCGAGTTGGTCACCTGGCAAGTGCTTGTCGATATAACCCGAACCAAGGTGGTCCAAATCAACCCCAAGTCAACCCAACTCAAGCTCGTTTTCCGCCTGGTACTTGCTACAACTGTGGCGAGACGAGCCATTACAGGAACAACTGCCTGAAGATTTTCAGTGCAAATCCAACCCTTGGATGAGCAATTGGCTTAACAAAGGATGTTGCTGTTTTATGCCTTTGTTTCTTTTGTTTTCTTGTAATGTGAAACAATATGTTTTGTTCATAAATAAATTATTGTTCACAAATTCTGATGTACAATTGTAGTTACATATGTGTATGTCATCACCTATAATACCTACATTAAGGAACTATGTTCCTTACAAACTACTTTTGTGAATTTCCTATTTTCGTGTTTACTCATGATTCCCTCGAAAAATTTTAAGTACTCGTTTCATTCCAGGAGACGAAGTACAAGAAATAAAGGGAAATTATGAGTAATCGTGCTTTTTGCACATCTATGCCATTAAATCCTTGGTTAGATAACTAAGGATATTTTCAATCGCATACCCATTATGTTCTGATTTCTTCAACATGCATAACATAAGTTTTCCAAAACAACCTCCATGATTTCAAAAACATCGTCTACGTTTCAAAAATAACCTTCATGACTTCAAAATGTTATTAATACAGTATATATCAAATGCATGACTTCAAAAGCATCATTCATGTTTTCAAAAACCTTATACATAATTTCAAAATTTATCTCGCATGATTTTAAAACATTTTTGTAAATATATCTACCTAATACACCTACTTCATGATTTCAAAAGTATTATATATAAGGTTTCAAAAAAAAAAAAGTTAAACACATTTTTTTTTCTTAAAAGAACCCCATGCATAGTTTTCAAAAATATTTTCTTCATACATTGACTTAACCTTCAAACTCCGCTTCATATGTCGCCTTGGCATATCTAGCATCTCAACCTCATAAGCATTTTTACTTCATGTTTTGACTTAAGCACGTCCAGTGCAAGGTTTCAAACATCTTCAACTTCTAAAAATCCATATGGGATCTTTTTATCTTCACATTTAGATCCTTGTGGATGATTATCATACAAATCAGAGTCCTTAATTGGACTCCTTGTGTACCTTAATTCGAACATTTCGGTTCCTTATAATCGAAATCGAATTTTCTTTTTAGAAATCTTTCTATCTTTATAGTTAGATTCTTGATAATGTTTAAAGTACCAAATGAAATCCACGAGATGGATTCCTAGTGTGCTTTAAATACATGTGCTCTGTTAGCAAAACAAATTAACAAATTAAAGATCTAGATAAACAATTTTGTGGTTATATGACTATCTGTTCATATATTTTGTGTTTTCTTTTATGCATTTTGTGTTTTTATACTCTGGATATTCGTTATCCAAATCCTCGTAGAATCTTTCATATCTTCATATGAAGGATTCATAAGTAGGATATTCAAAAGGTACTACCTTAAATCCTTAATGGGCTTCTATGTAATAGTTAAGACCCTTGGATTATATAGTACCACTCCATAATTCAAAAGAGACCCTTTGAGTGGTCTAGTAAAAAAGATTGATTCAAAAATCTGGTTAAGAATGACATGTGATGATATAAACTGAAAAGACTCCTTGGTTGTCTATTAAAATCATTTATTGATTTAATAAAAGGGACCCTATGGTGGTCTAGTCACACTCAACACAGGTTTGTTCATTTGGTTTTCCCCTATACATTATAAAATAGACTGTGTGATCTATGCAAGGAATTGTCTAATTATGGACGCGTACATAATTATGAAATTTAGTGCACAAGAAACCCAGTAAGATTTATTATGTGTAAGAACCGATAGTGACAACAATAACAAAATGAGAACAATGTAATGGAGGTATGGTGGACGCACCAATAACACTTTATATACTTGTATATAAGTGTCCCTCTCACATTGCAAGCATGATGTTATTTAAAGTTACTAGAAGTTCAAGAACACCAACCAGTGTTGTTTGGTCTTTTCAACTTCATGTTTCAAGCTCTCACAAGTTTCCTCTAAATAAAATTTCGGGACGAAATTTCCTAAAGTAGGGGAGACTGTGACAACTGTGCCTTCACGGCCATCAAACAAATACTGAACCAATGAAATATTGTATTTCATACTTTGGATTTGTATAAATATGTGTATCATTTGCACATATCAATTTTTGTTCAATTCCAAACTCTAAATCGCTTTCTGGAAGGTCATACGCGCACCGATGCGTAAATATAACTAGTTTAATGCAACAAACACTCCGGAATAGTGACATAGGCTTAACATACCTTAAATAACCTTTACATAACTTAGAAATAAGTTTTGGAAGGTTTGGTATGCCGAAATCAAGGTAATTCGCTTACAGGGACTAAATTTGAGAAACTGCGAAAGTATGCCAATTTGAACTGTAACAGACATTCCGGAACATGACCATAAGTTAAACATACCAAAAAAATCCTTTACATAGCTTAGAAATAGGCTTTGAGGGGTTCAGTGTGCTAAAATAAACTTTTGGGTCATTCAGGAACTAAAAGTGTCAAAAAGTGCATAAGTTTGCATTTTCGCGCATAACTTACGTTCTGAATACATCCGGACATCCAAAAATTTATGTAAGCACTAAAATATTTTATTTTAGTGTTTGGCATAAGAAAAATCCATTCGTCGCTTAATTTGGATCGTTTTTGCGTTCGTTACGACTCCCGTCGTAATTAACCGAACAACGCAACCGTACGGCCAAACGAAGCGACATTCGAGATATTTTTGAGCACATTTTAAGTTCCCTATACTTTAACTTCATTTTAGAGCTTTGAAATGGGGTTAACGGGCCTTAAACGTGTCGGAAATAGCTCAAAACACTAACAGGGACCAAAAGTGTAATTCTGTGAAATTAGGTCCTTGCGCACCTCAACATTGTGAGTGTTACGGTGCGCAAGCAGTCTCCAGACAGCAGAATTGCAGAAACATTGGATCTGGTCCATTCCTCTTGTTGCACATGGTTTTGGGGAAATCTATGGGCTCAAATGCTTTTAGAAAACAAGGGTTTGTAGGTGTATGGCCAAGATCAAATCACGGTTTCCAAGAAACGATCTTAACGGCTCTACGAATCCTATAAATACCCCTTGCCTTCATTTGCAAAACCCACAAGAATCTTGATTTGAGAAACTCTAAGTTGAAACCATTGTTTCATACCTGAGCTACTTGGATCGAGATTAGCATTCGGGGACCCTTTGTAAGTGTTCCTTCGTTCTTTTATTGCTTTTCGAGTCCGAAAGTCAAACTTTTTTGACTTTCTGCATTGACCAGTTTATGGTCAATGCGAAGTTCGTTTGAACTTCGCAACGTGATTGTAATCACGATGGTTATAGTCCCTTGGGACTATGCCTACTGATTACCACATTGTTTAGGGTCGTAAGGGTAAGCGATCTGATAAATCGCTTATACCTTCGAACCCGACCCATTTGGTCGATCATTAGGATCCAACCAAATACATTAGTTGACCATATTAGGTAGGGAATAACCTTCCAAGGTTATACCTTATGGTCACGGCGTTTGGTTAGTTGTATGATAGGTAGTTTATATGCCTTAGGTAAATTACCAAAATACCCCTTTGATGCCAAAATTCATTTTAAACATATGTAACATAACCTATGACCTCTAAACTGATTTATCAACAATATTAAACATGTTAAGGCATATTCTACTTGTCATAGGACTAGTTAGGCGGTCCGAACGCGTTCCACGCGAACGACGCGTTAAAGTAGCATAAGCTCCCTAAACGGGTCGTAATGGGTCGTAAGCACTTAGGTTAGGTTTCATTTAGTATGTAGGCTTTGTTAAACCATATGACACGAGTCTCCATACTCGTTTGGTTTACGAATCCTCATTCTATCTAAATCCTCCGATTTAGGTCTGGTTTATTAACATAGTTACCTATATTAGGTGCCGTTTGATATCCGTGATCTCTAGCATTGTTTGGTTGTTACTCAAGGACTACTAAGCAATCTCAGGTGAGTACATAGACCCCTCTTTTACTGTTTTCCAAACTGTTTTGGGGTGAAACACATGTGCCTACTTGTTACTTTCATGCTTTCACATCATATACTTGCTATGTTCATTAGTACATTTATAGTACATGATTTCATTGTGTTCATGCTATGTATGTCCATTGTGTGCATACTTAGTACATTACATTACATTTCATGCTATGTATGCCCATTGTGTGCATACTTAGTACACTTGTTTTCATCACATGCTTACATTTTGGTATGACATTTGGGTTGTTTACAATGGAACAATACATTCATTAACATTAGCTACACCGTTCGTTAGTAGGTAGTGGTACCATAGGAATTGACAACTCCCGTTCCTGAAATCCTGGGTTTGTTTGGATTGGAAGGAATGACCGAATTCGATACACATAACTTAGATAAACCTTTAAATTGTTTAAGGGTTTATCGCCTCAGTCTCAAGGCTTGGATGTATGCATTTTCACAATACCGCATAGATGTTTATATCAGTATAGCATGCATTTGTTCCACAAAACATAGCTTTGATTTAAACCATGTTTTACTTCAATACTTTGTTTTTGTGCATATGGTTTAGTTGATATATTTCACTAGCCATACATATCATTTTGGTTACACATTACATGATTTACATTTGACACATAAACATTATTGACATTGGTTATACATTACATGACTTACATCTTGACATAAACATTTTGACATATTATTCAATACATTTGGCAATTGGTTTGAACATAGACATCTTACATTGTTGGTTTGGTTTGAGTAAGTGATTTAAGTAACGAGGCGTGTGTGATATGATACAAGCATGGTGGATACGCCGCTGGTACTTCCTATATATAAGTGATTGTATGGTATTACATATCGCAGTGTTATTTGAATCACTTAAATTTGGACATATAACATTTTATACAAATAACATACTTTTCACAATACATTGTTTTACAAACAACTTAATTTATACAAATTCATTTCACATGGTTACCCACTTAACCATGTGTTATTCTTTTATACATATATATCATTTGGTTTATTTATCACTTTTCAAATGATTTACAAGACAAAGCAAATTACAAGGTTCATGACTAAACATTTTCTTAAACATAAGTCATGAATTCTATTTTCACAAAACCTATGTATCACACAGGCATTTTTATGCTGACGTACCTATTTTCACATGTGTTTCAGGATATGATGCATAGGATTTATCAAGATTCACTTAAGCGGACTTGGGCCTTAGCGACAATAAAAGATGCAAGACTAGTTATTTATGTTATGTTTCTTTGATTGTCAAGACATTGTAACTCTTTTATTCAATAAAACAATATTTCAATTTCCATGTGTTATGAAACAATGATTCTGTTACAACACTCCCCGACGTTTTCCGCCACGTTTTGTTGTTCTACGTGGTCGGGGTGTGACATACATTTAACCTGGTTCCCATTGCTTTTTGGAAACTTGTCCAAAAATGAGATGTAAAATGGCTATCTCTATCAGACACAATAGATAAATGAATTCCATGTAATGAAACTATTTCATTTACATATAACTTGGCTAACTGTTCCATATTGGAAGTTTCCTTCATAGGTAAGAAATGAGCAGATTTCGTTAATCTGTCTACAATCACCTAGATTGTATCATGACCATTTCTTGTCTTGGGTAATTTGGTAACAAAGTCCATTGTTATCAATTCCCATTTCCATATTAGCATTTCTTTTTGTTGCAATAACCCTAAAGGTTTCTGATGTTCACCTTTAACCTGTGAACAGGTTAGACATTTAGCAACATAGTTTGCTATATCCTTTTTCATTCCTATCCACCAGAAATTCTTTCTTAAGTCTTGATACATCTTATCACTACCGGGATGTATCGTATATTTAGACTTATGGGCTTCTTCTAAAGCATCTGCTACTACATTAGCTTTTCCTGCATGATACTAGATATCACAATCATAATCACTAAGAATTTCCATCCAACGTCTTTGTCTCATATTTAATTCCTTTTACCCGAAAACGTATCTTAAACTCTTATGATCTGTGAAGACAACAAACTTACTACCATACAGATAGTGTCTCCAAATCTTAAGGGCAAAAATTATGGCTCCTAACTCTAGATCATGGGTTGTATAATTTTCTTCATGTTTCTTAAGTTATCTAGAGGCATAAGCTATAACCTTATGACGTTGCATCAACACGCATCTGTATCCTAACTTAGATGCATCACAATAGACTACAAAGTCCTCAGTTCCTTCTGGTAACCCGAGTATGGGTGCGTTGGTTAATCTTTGCTTCAAAATCCTAAAGGCTTCCTCCTGTTTTGGACCCCATTCAAACTTAACTGATTTACAGGTTAATTTGGTTAATGGAATGGCTATACTAGAAAAATCCTTAATAGAACGTCTATAATATCCTGCCAATCCAAGAAAACTTGTTACTTCTGTTGGTGATTCAGGGACTTTCCATTTGGTAATCGCCTCGATCTTTGTGGGATCCACATGAATTCCTTCATGATTAACCAGATGTCCAAGGAATTGCACTTCTTGCAACTAGAATTCGCATTTTGAGAACTTAGCGTAAAGCTTTTCTTTTCTCAATAATGTCAAAAGTATATGCAGATGCTCTGCATGATCCTCTTTACTCTTAGAGTAAATTAGAACATCATCTAATAAGACAATTATGAATTTATCCAGGTATGGCTTACATATCCAGTTCATCATGTCCATAAATTCGACTGGGCATTGGTTAAACCAAATGGCATGACTGTAAATCCATAATGACCGTACCTTGTTCTGAAAGCAGGTTTAGGAATGTCCTCTTCCTGTACTTTCAATTGATGATATCCTAAGCGTAAGTCGATCTTAGAAAAGAATCAAGCTCCTTGAAGTCGATCGAACAGATCATCGATTCTCGGTAGTGGGTACCTATTTTTAATCGTGATCTTATTCAATTCCCGGTAATCAATGCACATACGCATCGATCCAACCTTCTTCTTGACAAATAACACTGGTGCTCCCCACGGCGATGAACTAGGTGGTATAAAACCTTTTTCAAGTAGTTCGTCCAATTGTTTCTTCAGTTCCTGCATCTCCGTTGGTGCTAGTCAATATGGTGCTTTGGAAATCGGTGTCGTTCCTGGTATTAAGTGAATTCTAAATTCAACCTCTCGATCTGGCGGTAATCCAGGTAACTCTCCTGGAAAAACGTCTGAGAATTTAGATACTACGGGAATATCTTTTAATTCTTTTCCTTTGGTGTTAATGATTACTGAAATCATGTACACCATTCCTCCTTTCCTTGCATAGCTTGCAACTTTCATCACAGAGATGAATTTTTTTGACCTGGTTGGCTTATCTCCTTTAATTGTGATTTTTTCACCATTTTGTGTACTTACTTGCACAAACTTTTGATCACATAAAATACAGGCATGATTGGCTACCAACCAATCCATTCCTAATACAACATCGAATCCAGCTAGATTCATTAGGAAAAGATTAGCGGAAAAATTATGGTTTATAATTTCTATCCTTGCTCCCTGCAGGATTTCACTTATCTTAATGCATTCCCCATTTGCCATCTCCACAAGACAGTCTTGTTGAAGTTTAGTTAATGGTTGCTAGAGCTAGTTTCGGATAGTTCGGTTTGATATGACCAGCTTCTCCACAATTGAAGCATAGCCTATTGATTGCTTTCTTCCTGCAGTCTTCTTCCTTATGTCCAGACATTTTGCAAAAGTTGCAGTATATTGAGCACCTTCCTGAGTGCTTCCTTTTGCAATACTTGCAATTTGGTGAAGAGGAAGAACCTATACCTTTCCCACGGTTGGAATTACTGTAATGAAATTCTTGGGTAAGCTTTTGAGCTAGGTTCTTTCTCTGGTTTTCCTCTTGTGTACGTACCAACTCATTAGTCAGGGTGTTGGCTAGTTCTACTGCTTCTTCTATGGTTTGTGGTCTAGCTGCCTTGACTACGTATCTGATCTCACTAATTAATCCCCAGATGTAACGGGAGATTAATCATTTTATAGTTTAGGAACTTATTGGCAATCTGTTCCTTTTCATGAGGAGGACATAATTTTCTTTCAACTATTTCCTTAAAGTTGGTCCATCCTGTCACGGCCCCCGACCCAGTTTCCTGGTTCGGATGCTGCGGGACAGAAAACCCGTGGTATTTGTATTTATTTGGCAGCGGAAATTTTAACAGGATCAGTTAAACTGAAAATACCCATTTATTTTATTTCAAACTTCGGGAAAAACCCCGTAATTTACAATAAATGAATTTCTCGGGGAAATTCCCTGTTTACAAAAAACATGTTTATGTATTTGCTGAGCCACTTTATCCAAGCTGGTAGTGCTACGCGGCACTTTTCCTTGTTCATAGTAAATCACCTGAAACATGTTTAAAAAGATTTTATCAGCAGGGAAATACTGGCGAGTCATTCAATTTGCATAAAACGACACATTGTTATAGATTACAGTATTAAGAGCGATTACAATTGCCCCTATCTTATAATTAGCTGGTTCAGTTGTCACTCGACCGGATCTATGAATGTGGTCATATCACTATTGGGTCCTTTCACCCAAAAGTGACGTGTATCACTATTTAGGTCCTTTCACCTAAAAGTGATAAAACAGTAGTCATTGTGCACAATACCCCACTTACTGCCAGTAATTTAAGATAACAAAGACTTAATCCCTGTAACATATAACTGGAAAACATTTGGGTATTGTAAAGCACTTTTGATAAAAAGAGAATGACTCACATTGCAAGTTTACTGGACAGATTTTGCCTACTGATTTAGCCTTGTAACCTAATTAAATAATGCCAACGAAATTAGGTTAGTAACTTAATACAACATTTACAATCAGCTCACGAAATCAAAACCCTCACGACGAATGACAAAGTATAGCCCGAGTTCGGGCAGCACTTAAACATCCATCAGATCGGTTTCAATCGATCGGACATTGTATCGTAACAGTGATCGAGTTATTACCCTGTAATCATAGCAGCGTTTCGACACCTAAATACACAAAATTGAGCAGTATAGAACGTCTTTTGAACTGATTTTTCGAACACAGAAACAAGCCATGCAATGTCCCTTTTATAGCTGAAATTTGAGTTTTACGCGGCCCGCGTAAACTCGAAGAAACATCTACGCGGCCCGCGAGGGCCACCCTAGCTACGTCTAGGGCTGCCATGTCACGTGGTAGGCTTGCCACGTGTCTGACACGTGGCTTAAAGCTTATCCGGAGCTTCACTTAGCTGTTGTGCCCTGCGTAAGATTTCCTTTAGTCTTACGCGGCCCGCGACAGATCATCAAATTCAGATTTTCTTGATTTTTCACAAGGATTAGGGTTTTAGGGGTCTGGGTTTATACTTACGAAGTGTTGTGGGATATTTTTGCAGGTCCTTACATCCTCCCCACCGTATTAAAAATATCGTCCTCGAGATTTACTGAAATAGGTAAGGATATTTTCACTTCATTTCCGATTCTAGTTCCCATGTATACTCAGGTCCTCTTTTTGAATCCCACTTGACTTTAACCAGCACCAATCTTTTGTTCTTGAGGAACTTAATCTTTCTGTCTTCTATTTGGAGTGGTTTCTAAACAAATTTTAACTTTTCATTTACCTCTATATCTTGAAGAGGTACTACCAGAGACTCATCCGATAAACATTTCTTAAGATTGGATACATGAAACACATCATGTACCTCAGCTAATTCTTCTGGTAGTTGCAAGTGATAGGCAACTGGTACTATTCGATGGGTAATGGTGAAGGGTCCTATGTACCTTGGACTTAGCTTTCCTTTCTTACCGAATCGAACTACCCCTTCCAAGGAGAAACATTCAAGAGTACTTAGTCTCCAACTTGAAACTCTAATGGCTTGCGTCGGTTGTCTGCATAACTCTTTTGGCGATCTCGATCCATTTTCAGATTTTCCTTGATTTAAGTTATCTTATTGGTGGTTTCCTGTACAATCTCGGGACCTGATAATTGACTTTCTCATATTTCTGCCCAGCATACGGGAGTTCGACACTTTTGTCTATATAGTGCCTCGAACTGAGCAGCATTAATGCTGGTGTGGTAACTATTGTTATAGGAGATTCTATTAGTGGTAAATGGTCATCCCAGTTTCCACCGAAATCAATTACACATGCCCTGAGCATGTCTTCTAGGGTTTGAATCGTCCTCTCACTTTGTCCATCTGTTTGGAGATGGTAGGAAGTACTTAAATTTAATTGTGTCCCCATTGCTTCTTGGAAACTTGTCCAAAAATGCGAAGTGAAATGACTATCTCTATCTGACACAATAGAGAGTGGGACTCCATGCAAGGATACTACCTCATCTACGTATAACTTAGCCAATCTTTCCATGTTAAAGGTTTCCTTCATTGGCAGGAAATGAGCTGATTTGGTTAATCGATCTACAATTACCCAGATTTCATCATTACCTTTCCTGGTCTTGGGCAACTGGGTAACAAAGTCCATTGTTATTAGTTCTCATTTCCATATAGGCATTTCTAATTGTTGAAGTAAACCTGAAGGTTTCTGGTGTTCTGCCTTAACTTGCGAATAAGTTAGACACTTAGATACATACCTAGCTTTGTTCTTTTTCATTCCTATCCACCAGAAGTTACTTCTTAAATCTTGGTACATCTTATTATTACCAGGGTGCATGGTATATCTAGATTTATGGGCTTCCTCTAAAATTTTATTTATTAAATTTCCTTGCTTAGGTACCCAAATCCTTTTCTTATGGAATCTCCAAATTCCATCAGTCCCTTACTCTAATTCTTTTATCCTTCCTTTCATTCCTTCAGTATTATCCTTGATTGCTGTTTCTTGAACGTTCTTTAGTTATTCCATTAAATCTAATTGGAGATTTAACCTAAGAGCGCGAACTCGTCTTTGTTTTTCATGGTACTTACGACTCAAGGCATCTGCTACTACATTTGTCTTTCCTTTGTGATATTGAATATCACAGTCGTAGTCACTTAGAATTTCCATCCATCTCCTTTGCCTCATGTTTAATTATTTTTGCCCAAATATGTACCTTAAACTTTTATGATCTGTATAGACAGTAAACTTACTTCCGAACAGATAATGTCTCCAAATTTTAAGGGAAAAAATATTGCTCCTAATTCTAAGTCATGAGTTGTATAATTTTCCTCGTGCTTCTTCAACTGCCTTGATGCATACGCAATTACCTTTTTGCGTTGCATTAGCACACATCCTAATCCCAACTTAGAAGCATCGCAGAAGACTTCAAAATCTTCAGTTCCATCAGCTAAGGCGAGAATTGGGGCATTTGTTAATCTTTGCTTCAACATCCTAAAGGCCTCTTCTTGCTTAGGTCCCCATTCAAACTTAACGGTTTTGCAGGTTAGCTTAGTTAACGGAACAACTATCTTAGAGAAATCTCGTATAAAGCACCTATAATATCCAGCTAACCCTAGGAAACTTCTAACTTCCGTAGCTGATTGTGGGACCTTCCAATTTATGATTGCTTCTATCTTGGAGGGATCTACATGAATGCCTTTGTGATTCACCATGTGTCCTAAAAATTGCACCTCTTGTAGCCAAAATTCACACTTCGAGAATTTGGCATAAAGCTTTTCCTTTCTTAACAGGGTTAAGAGTGCATGTAGGTGCTCACAGTGCTCGTCCTGACTTTTGGAATAAATAAGTATATTGTCGATGAAGACAATTACGAATTTATCCAAATACGGTTTACACGTCCTATTCATCATGTCCATAAATGCTGCAGGAGCATTAGTTAGTCCAAATCGCATGACTGTAAACTCGTAGTGACCATACCTAGTCCTGAAAGCAGTTTTAGGTATGTCTTCTTCCTGTACCTTTAGCTGATGGTATCCAGAGCGCAAGTCTATCTTAGAGAAATATCTAACTCCCTAAAGTTGATCAAAAAGATCATCAATCCTAGGTAATGGGTATCGATTCTTAATTGTAACCTTATTCAATTCCCTATAATCGATACACATTCGCATTGAACCATCTTTCTTTTTCACAAACAACACTAGTGCTCCCCAAGGGGATGAACTAGGTTGTATGAATCCTTTGCCTAGCAATTCATCTAACTGCTTTTTCAGTTCTAACATTTCAGTGGGTGCCAACCAATAGGGTGCCTTGGCTATTGGTGTAGTTCCAGGAATTAGATGAATTCTAAACTCTACTTCCCTATCTGGCGGTAATCCTGGTAGCTCTTTTGGGAATACATCCGGGTATTCTGATACTATAGGAATTTCCTTAAGTTCCTTACCTTTAGTGTTAATGATTACTGAAATCATATACACTATTCCTTGTTTTCGTTCATAACTAGCAACTTTCATTACTGAAATGAACTTCAATGGTTTACGTGGCTTATCTCCTGTAACTATGATTACTTCTCCTGCTGGTGCATGAATTTCTATGGAATTCTTATCACAGAGGATTCGAGCATGGTTGGCTACTAACCAATCCATTCCTAACACGACATCGAATCCAGCTAAATTTATAAGTAGCAGGTTTGTAGAAAATTTATGGCCTGAGAGTTCTATCTTTCCTTCTTGCAAAACCTTATCTATAATAACAGAGTTTCCATCTTCCGTTTCTACTGTATAAATCTGCCTAAGTTTGGTTAAAGGTTGCTTAAGAGCTTGGCAGAATGAAGTATTTATAAAACTTTGGCTTGCACCAGAGTCAAATAATACTTTCGCGTAAACGTCATGTACAAGAAACGTACCAGCTATCACATCTGGGATCAGATCTACTTCCTGGGTAGTTAGCTGGAAGGCTCTTGCATTCTTCTTATTAGTTCCTTCAGCAGGTTTTGTTAGTCCTGAAAATACGGATCAAACAACGATATCAAACAATCACCAAGGATGGGCGGAATCCAAACTTGATGATGATCAAGAAATCAAGAACACGATGATGAAGATTCGAAGATTCAAATGATTATAGATTCAATGCTTAAACTTGCATACAATCTCTAATTGTCTAATACAAGTTACTAAACATGGAACCAACCTTAACCCCTAATTTACATCAACTATTTATAGGGAGGGTTTCCCCCTAAACCCTAGGCCCATTTCCCTAAAGCCCACTCTAATACCCCACATTCGAGAAGCCTTGGTCCATTAAGCAATTAATCTACTAATCCATAAACCTATAGGGACTAACAATCTCCCCCTAGGTTTACTGGATTAGTTGCTGAATCCGTTAGGAGGACCACCAGGCAACGGAGCTGGATCAGCAATCAAATGATTCTTGATTATGATCTTGAACTTCTTTTCCAGCTTATCTTTCAACAGGCATCAGCATACCCACATTGCTTTGTAGTTGCTCGGTCGTCTGATCTTTGCTTGATATTTGAGCTTGCAAAGATGAGATCTGAACTTCCTTCAGGGCAGCGTCTTGTTCCAATACAATCACTCTTCTTTGCAGCTTTGCTACATCAACAACCGTATCATCATCACTATTTCTTTCTTTAGTAAATTTCATTTTGTTGGCTGCAAAGTGCATGGTTGCTTCACCATGCTCAGAGAAATTAGCACCACTGGAACTTCCTACATTGAACCTGATGCCGCTTGAGCTTTCTGGTTGTAAATGAGTTGTTTCAGGCAGATCGAGATCGAAATTGAATTTTAAATCAAAATCGAGTTCTTGCGTGCTTGTTTCTTGAGTGGCAGCAGTGACTTGTGGATCGGTAGGCATAGTAGGCCATGATTCTGAGCTTGGGCCAGTAGAATGAAAATAAGGAGTTGTTTCGGTTCTTCGTTTCTTGTTGGATGCTTCTTCAGCATCATCTGACGCATTATCTTCACCATGAACTTCTGTTTCAGGAATAGGTACTGAAGGAGGGTTTCCGACACCATCCTTCAAGAATTCAATCAGGACTTGTAGGATTTCTTCAATCATTAACGTTGATTTTCAAACAGGTTCTTCAGCTTTCTCAGAGACAATCACTTCCACATCACTGATGTCGTCAGATTATTCTTCATTCATCTCTAACACTTCAGCTTCTATCTCAGCTTTAGCAGCAGCACTCATGAGTTGCTCGTCTTGTTCTTTGGCAAATGTGGCATTCAAGGGCTTTGGTTTGAAAAGTATAGGAACCTGCAAACCTTGTAATTCGAATAAGTGGTCTGGGAAGACAATGAGAGGATCTGAAATGCTTAGAAAGAGAAAAGGGCTGAAATGTTACTCGAAAGAGAAATGGTTGACAATTTATAGTGTTTCGGATTGGGCCTGAGATCAAACGGCCAAGCCCCAACTCGGAACAATGGTCCGAATTACATTCGAGAGCAATGGGCCGGATCTGATTCGTTTTATCCGAAATAGTGGGCCCCAATCCGAAATAGTGGGCCAGACTATCACTTTAATGTTTTGCATTTTCAGGACAGAAAACATCTTTCTCAAAATCAAAGATCCAACCAACCGAGCAACCTTTTTGAGCAGAGAAATAACAATAACAAAACAAAGCAATTAAATAATAGAAAACTAATGGAGAAGTAATATAGGGAGAACCTGCCATGGGATTAAAATCGCATTCGAACCGATTAAGGAACATTTTTCAGCTCTTCGCTTACTTGGACTGGTCCATGCGATTGTTAATATGCTTGCCCTCATAAATCCAACGCTCAAACTTCAACTTTTAGCTTTGTGATACGCTTTTAGGTAGAATTATACTGTAACATCCGTGAGTCCCATTCCAAGGCATACCCCCGTGATCAAGGTAAGCACAACAGTTCATCGTAGCTGGTGAGTATACTGCGATCATCCTTTTTATTTATAATTTTTATTTTTCAACGCTAGACTTCCTAGCGAACAGGTCAGTACTTCCGTACAGCAGAGAGACCAGAGAAGTTCTGACGAGGGCGAGACAGATACCTTTAACGGTACGGATTTGGCTTTAAAAGCACACGGAATTCTCTTTTTAGTGAGATTTCTTCCGTTTTTAGGTTTTGGCCCTTTTGTGGCTCTTATTTTAAGATATCCTGACTGTGTCCAGGTCTGCATATAATCTGGATGCAACAGAGGGACAGCCCTGATATCCCGGATGATTTATCAGCATAAAGACCCAAAACTTCAGATGTTGGCTATCTATCAACGCAGGATTTAAGACCATGAAATCATACACCGTTGGTTTGTTACCCACGAAATGTCCAGTTCATTATGTTTGTATCACTTTTGCCTCTTTTTGCTTTTCGAGCATTAGACCTATCAACACATCGCAGTGGATCCAAATTTGTTCAGCATTGAAACCTTACATGTGTTAATCAAGCTCTTTATCACGAAAATTTATTTCACTTCCCCAGTAACTATTTCTCCCCCTCAAACGATGCTTATGTACATATATATGTTTTTTTTCTCCCCCTCAAACTATGCATATGTACATATACGTCCCTCTCCCCCCCCCCCCTAAATTTGTGCATCACACTTTATGCGTAAATTTACTTATTTATTTACATTAAGACGAAACCTGTTTTTTTTTTTTTTGTCGCTCAGTCGGTGATACGTATCATGTTCAAAAGATCTACAAGCACATTGAATCGCGAGATGCTGACAGGTTTTGTAAAAAAAATTCGCTGAATTAGAGTCAGTGTGGATCGGTTTAATTTTAAACAATCCTCTGTCAAAGCAATCTCGAATAAAACACACCTTGATATCAATGTACTTGGTTTTAGAGTAAAAGACAGGGTTTTTGATAATCTAGATAACAGCATCATTATCAAAATAAGTAGTAGAGTTTAGATAAGTCAAACTGTAATCCTTAAGCTGGTGTTGCTTCCAAAGAACCTGAGAGCAACAGGCAGCAGATGCTGCAACGCACTTTGCTTCCGCTGCAAAAGTGAGTTGTTGCTTCTTACACTGCCATGAGATGAGACTGTCCCCCAAGAATTGGCATCCAGCTGATGTACACTTCATATCCCTGTTTTGACGAACTTTCAAGCCTAAAAACATTTTCACTTCTCTCAACGAGTGCCTTTCGAACTTCTTTATCATCATGCGAAAATACGAATGGCCTCTAAACGTGCCATCGGTGTGTGTACCTCATCATAATCCAGACATTCAACTTGCTCGAAAACTTGAATTTCCAGTCGTACCTTGTACCTCACTATCATGCTGATGTCATCTTGTTTGTTTCTTAATAGGCATGTGTTAATGTCCCTCTTGATGCTTTTCCAGGATGCTCCCCCTCATTTGGTGCAGTAGCGCTGTTGATCACCGGTGGATCTACAGTGCAATCTGAGGGAATTGCTCCCGAAAACAGAGAAGTTCCTTGAACGTTTGAGAGTCCTGAGGAGACTTCAGTGTTACGGACTGCACCATCAGGGATAGCTATAGCAGGTTCAGAAATCGGCTTCTGAACAGTCGAAGAATGAAGTTGTGAGCCACTCTCGGTGAAGATACGCTCAGAAGGTTGTGCTTCAGATCAGGGACATAATTGACGTCTGAGAAGATGAGAACTCCGTATTTGACAGTGCCCTTCATGGTTATTCTTCCAGTTTCCCCTCCCGCGAAGTTGACAAATTCACAGTCGAATATTTTTTTTTTTGTTATTCAACTGGGATAAGTCTTCTGCCGCGTGTCTGGAACAACTACTATCGATAAACCAAGGTCTAACGATCGCCCTCCATAGCCGTTCCTGCACACTTAGCGGAATTAGTTAGAAACTGGAACCCAAGCCATAGTGGACCTGAGTTGACCATTACTATCTGTGTATGAGACTTTTCGAAAGATCATCTGGCTCTTAACATCGCCGGTGGTTTTTGGCGATGAAGTGGATGTTGATGGTTGCGAACACGGAGACTGGGATCCAACATGAGTCTTAGGTTTCCAATTCCTAGTGTCTGAAACACTTTCATTTGATGGAAAAACTTTTGTTTTGATTTGAAACCTGTTTATGTTTGAAAATTTTTGATTTCCCTGTTTGGCAATATTCCAGTCTCTGTCAGAAGGCCTTGCTTTGGGAGGACCGTTTTCGGTAAAGTGAGAGTGCATAGCCTTCTGATGATACATGTTCCCATGGTGGTAAGGACGATGAACACAATTTCTTGCAATGTGTCCCGGAACTCCACAATTAGAACACGTTTGCCTTTTCGAGAAAAAAGACATTTAGTTATGCTTGTGTTATTTTCGAGAACTGATCTAGTCTCTTCTTTTCATTTGACTCTGACTGCTTGTGTGCATGCTTGATCTTGATCTCGGATGAACCTTGCTCACAGTTGTCGACATGAGAGTAAGTATCCGTGACTTTACCCTTTAGTTTTGGTTCAGGTTGCTTGAGAGTCGGGTTTTCCTTTTGAGCTTTCTTTTTCCGTGGTCTTCTGTTTTTGTGTGATCGTCTTTTCTTTAAAGGAACAGATTCAGTAGACTTTGCTTTATTTGAAATGCTTTCTTCCGAATCTGATCCTTTGGGATCGAGAGTTAAATCATCTGTTGAATTGACTCCCACATATTCCTTTTCCTCAGAAGTTTCTGCAGAATTGGCTTCCACAGATATCTCTTCTTCAATTTCATCAGTTGAATCAACTGTTGAATTGATTTCCGTGGATCCCTTTTCTTCAGGCTCTGAGATCTCATAAGTTTCCTCAAAATTGGTTTCTACGAATATCTCTTCTTCAGCTTCATCAACCTCTGAGTTTCTGACATAAGCTGATTCTGGTTTCTCACCCGAAGAACAGTCTATGTTTGAAACTCTTTGACTCTCTTCGGGCGTTGCACTACTTGATTCTGAGTGTTTGTCACATTCAAAATTCTCAAAAGCGCTACAATTATTATCTGATGTACCAGAATCTGCAACTTGAATGTCAGGTTCATCAGATGATACCTGTTCATCGACTTCTTTACTAACACAATCAAACATATCAATTTTCTCATTTTTCTCTTGTTCATGAGTTTCTGATGCATCGGTTGATGTTTTAGGCATACTAGAATAGTTGTCCGAATCACCAGGACTGATTTCTGAGTCACTTGAAACATGTGTTTCAAGTTTGTCAGTCAATACATCAGATTTCCCTGTTAAAACATTTTCATCACCACCATAATCTAAGACCACAACACCTGAATCATCAATTTTAATCGGAATACCCCGACTCTCAGCATACCAGGACATAACGTAGTTCCAAGCGTAATTATCGCCTTTGGCAACATTCGAATCATCTGGAACATTAGCAACTTCAGCAAAGTCCGAATCATCTGCAACATTAGCAACTTCAGCAATGTTTGAATGTGATTTATTATCCAATGCAGACTGCTCTTCAACTGTCATTGGTTCTGCACATGAACTAGAACAGTTAGCATTTTCTACAGAATCAAAATTTGATAAATTTTCTTTGGGATCATTTGCGGATGTTTTAACTGATTCTGTTTCCTTCTCTGATTTCTTTTCTATCTCATTCACTTGTTCAGATTTGCTAGTTGATTCATTTGAACAATTTTCATTTTCATTGTTAACAAAACTCATGGGCTTTTGAAAATCAGTAGGCTTGGCATTCTTTGGTTTGAAAGGCTCCCATGGAACATAATCACTTGGTTTACCATAAATCATTTTATCATAGTTCTCTATTTCTTGCTCAGTAGTGGGCAATCTTGAGTAGTTATGATTATATGGTGGTGGAACCTGTTTGTAGCCCAAACCCTTACCCTTATTTTCTTTATAAGCAAGTTGCACACCGCACAGATTACGAACAGTGTCACTGGAAGTATCAAACTTTTTGATGTTTAACTCGTTTTGTTTATACTTTCCAGTGAAGAGCTCTAGCTCACCCTTCACAGAGTCACATTCAAGAGTTTTAACTGTGAGTCTATGTTTGTAGTCGTGAACCCAACATTCCTATTGATTCACGTCTCTGTGAAGTTGAGCTATATCCTTCTTAAGTGCGTCAATCTTTTCATAGAGAATTTTATTGTTCTCTCGAAGACCGATGTACTTTGCCATGACACTGTTGTAATCATCCATCATTTTAGAATTGAGTGCCCTAAGTTGTGCAACCCTATTCCTGCAAGGTTCAGTACACAACAGATAGTTGACAGTGTCAATGAGAGATCTTGGTTTGTCTGGCTGAGTTTGGACTTGGGCTTGGGGTGCTGGTTTGGCCACTTCATCAGGATGAGATACTGTTGATTGTGGGGCCTTCAAATCAGATGATGTAGCAGCCACGGGTGACGGTGAAGCTGAGGGAATCTGTGCGGCATTGGGATGAGTAACAAATGGTGAAGTAGCAACGGCCTTCTGACAGTTGGTCATAAAAGACGATGTGTTTGCGAGATTCTGACTCCTCTGTTTGTCATCCTGGACATATTTATTGACTAAGGAGATCACATCTTTTGTTTCTGTTGTAGCATAATTGTATGTCCCCATGATAACTGCAACACGATAGTCCCATGTCTTGCTACGTGGCATACCGTACAGAAAAGCCCTGTTAATCCTACCAAGTGCCACCTTTAATCCGCTCTTCTCGATCTCAGAAAGCAGCTGTGTAAACCTTCTGATCACGTCTTCTACAGTTTCACCCTCAGTATATCCGAAACTATCGAGTTGTTTCCAGACCAACTCACGTTGACATACAGTGCTTGGAGAATTCATCGTTGAATCAAGTGATAACCCATAAACTTGCTAACTCAAGCACTTCGCAAACGTATGAACCCGCTTCCTGTACCGCTCGTCTAAAACCTGTCAAATTTTTTTATACCCCAAGACAAACAAACACCTTTTTTTAATTTTATAACCCCCCCCCCCCCCTTTAAATTTAGAATTTTTAGATTTTTTAAATTTTTTTTATTTTATTTTTTAAAATATAATAATTAATAATTTTTAATATATTATATAAAACCTTTTAATGATATATTAAAATAAACTATTATTATAATTATTTTAAATAAAACTATTACTCCCTCCGTCCCACTAAATGTGTCTTATTTTGAATTTTCAAAGTTTTTATTTATAAAGTTTGACTTTAATTATATATTTTTTGTGTTATATAAAACATGATGAAAATTAACCCGATAAAAACACTTGTACACACTCAAATCATATAACTTTCATCAAGTATTATCTAACACAAACAAAATTAGTTAAGGTCAAAGTTTATAAATAAAGACTTTGAAAATTCAAAGTAGGACACTTTTAGTGGGACGGAGGTAGTATAATAAGTATTAATGATTAAGTAATGATTACCTAATAACTAATATATTATTATTAAAAATTATATGATAATCCTAAACGACAATAACCAATGTCGTTGTCTGTTGCTTGCTCAAAACCCAAAATGAGTGTATCTCAGCCGCCAACGACCTTCTCCGACAACACCGTCGCCGTCGCCGGAGATGATAACTAAAAGAAGAACGACAGGAGGTGGTTGATGGTAAGGTGACGATGAACGACGGAACGGAGATGAGAGACGGTGGTCGGAGGAGATATACGGAGGTTGTGGTGTCCGTCGGACGGTAACCGGAAATAGTGAAAGGTGGAGGTGAACGTTGAATACGATAATGGTCAGATACGAGACCGAAGACGGGGAACAGTGGAGTTTCAGGTGGTGATGACGAAGAGTGTCGGATAGTGGTTAACAGTGGTTAACGGTGGTTAACGGTGGTTTGAAGGATGAAATGGTTCAATGATGATGAAGGTGTTGCAGGTGAACGTCGCCGGAGAAGAAGACGATGAACGGAGATGGAGGATGATGACGATGTTGTTCTGAGAAGATGAAGGGTGGTGACGAGAGTTACAGTGACTGAAAGATGTTGAAAATGATGAAGGAGATGAAGGGAGGATGCAAGGAGGTATCACGGATGAATATGTTTCTATGCTTTGAATGTATCTCGGATCAGTTAGAGATGGTTTCGGATAAAGTGGAGTGTCTTCGGGTTATCTTGAATAGTTCCGGATGATCTCGGATGGTAGAAGGAAGGTATCTCGGATGAAGTGTGTTGTCCGAAATAATCAAGTTTTGATCCGAGATGATGATTACGGATGATGAGATATGATGATATGGAAGAGAATAAAGATTGCGGATGATTACGGATGATGATTACGGATTGAAAAGTTATCTCGGATGGAAAGCTGATGATGATCTGATGATGAAGACAGTGATGTTTTTTATTCTTATGATGATGTGATGAATTTCGAATGAAAGTACTGATGTTCGTCAGATGATGATGATGAAATGATGATGAGCTGTACAATAGAAAATAATAATGTTTTAAAGATTTTGAAAATTTTAACACTTTTTAAGGAGATTAAAAGGCAAAAAATAGTAAATTTTTGAATATTTTGGATGAACACAATGAAGAACACGATAAAGATCTTCAACCAAAAATGCAGAATTTTTGAACGTTTGATATCTAAATGGCTCTGACTAGTTTAGGGCATTCTGGTCTAAAATGCCCAGCTTCCCCGCAATTGAAGCAGATCATGGATTTATTCCTGCATTTCTCCTCTTGATGCCCCGGGATTTTCTAGAAATTACAGTACCCCTTACATTTTCCAAGGTGTTTTCTCTTACAGGTACTGCAGAATGGAGCAGTGGAGGATTCCCCGGTCCCATTTCTCTTGAAGTTACAAGCGTTACTACCCCCACGAAAACCTTGAGTAATCTTTTGGGCCAATTCCTTTTTCCTATTCTCTTCTCTCGTGCACACCAGTCCGTCAGTTAAGGTATTGGCCAATTCAACCGCATCGTCAATTGTGCGGGGTCTCGCAACTTTAACTATGTCACGAATCTCGCTAATTAGTCCCCAGATATAGCGAGAAATAAGCACTGGTTCAGGCGAGGCCAGAGTTGGTACAATTCTAGCATACTCAAAAAATTTCGAAGTATACCCCCGACAATCAACATCCACCATGTGGTGATTTAGGAACTTATTTGTTGTCATTTGTTCCTTTTCGTAGGGGGGACAAAATTTCCTTTCCACCAATTCCCTAAATTCCTCCCAGCTCATAGCGTAAGCCACGTCACTTCCCTTGGCTTGTAGCACCGTGTTCCACCATTCTAACGCTTCTTCTTTAAAAAGGTGGGATGCATAGATAACCTTGTCTTCCTCTGCACATTTACTAATTTTGATTACTGCTTCGGTCTTTTCTAACCAACGCAGCGCGGCAGTTGCCCCTTCATTGCCTGCAAATTCGACTTTCTTACAGGCAAGAAATTCTTTATAAGTGCAACCAGGGGTTGCAACTTTCATTTTCTTGAGTATTGGGGTTTAAACCACGTTATTATTATTGTCGCATCCATTTACACTGTTACTGAAATTATCATCACATGTGCGTTTGCTATTGTTGGCTTGCGAAGGTTCAGCAGGGTTTTTAACGGCAGCAACAATTACCAGGATAGCATTAGCAATTCCCTGAGCAACGATATTTTCTATATCTTGCCTATTAAGAAAATGGTCTTCATTATTTTGTTCGGATTGGTTAACTTCATTTATCGGTTGGTTGTCCGTGTTTTCCATCTGTATCATTTAACAATATATATTATTGTCACATAATGAATAGTAATCAAACACAATAAAACAATCCCACCTAATCATGACAACACGTATATCCAAAATTGTCGACCTTGCGACTTTCATATATTTTTATAATAGTATGCATCCATACACACCACATATTTACAGATGTTTTATTTTAGTTATTATTATACAATATTATATTTTTGTATTATATATATAAATATATATATATATTCACATAATATTATTATTATACAATCACACAACCACAGTTAGCTGGCCTTTCAGAAACGACGCTCCCTCACGTCGTATTTCCAGGTGATGTTTTCCCCCACTTCCCGAATCCGGTTGCCCGCATCCACCAGCTCCTCGCCGTAGCTGCGTAACTCGGCAACGTTTTCTGCGCTCATAGGTGGGAATGGTGCAGGTTAAGGGTCAAACTGGGGAAAATAAACATTTGGATTATTCATGAAATTCTGAAAATGTCAGTCGCTCGTCCACCACTCTTCCAGTTGGCTTGTAAAAGGTTGTGGGTTGACAATAGGGTCCGGAATAGCAGGTTCAAGGTTAATTGGAAGTTGTGATTGGGCTGGGAAATTGAAAAGATTTTCATCGGCAGGTCCAATGAGGTCACAATTCGCCAGTTTCCTATCAATCTCTTCCCATGGTGGCATCTACTGGGCTTGACCGGAACTTTCCCCTACTTCATTTCCTTTTCCTTTGTCTTTCGAATCCTCAGTCTTTTTCACCATCTGGGCAGCTGGCTTTTTCCTTCGTCCGCGTTTCCAGTCCAAGATTCTCCTCCTCTTTTTAGGCTTTGGTTTCTCCTGCGGCTGGGCCTGGAACATTATTGGTTCCTCAGTATCCGCTTGATAGCCGGATTGGGTTCCTGTGGTATCCATATCGGTGGTATGGATAGTAAAGTTTTGGAGTGCCTCCGATAGTTCATTCTTGCAGTTAGCACACATGAAGAAACACACAAAAAATCAAATTAAAATTTTATTTATTAAATTAAATTTTCACAGAATCACAGAATGGCAATCTGGAAAATTAAGTATTTCTAAATACTTAATTGGCTTAAATCAGTGGCTCTGATACCACCTTTTTCTGTCACGGCCCCCTACCCAGTTTCCTGGTTCGGATGTCGCGGGACAGAAAACCCGTGGTATTTGTATTTAATTTGGCATCGGAAATTTTAACAGGATCGGTTAAACTGAAAATACCGATTTGTTTTATTTCAAACTTCGGGACAAACCCCGTAATTTACAATAAAGGAATTTCTCGGGGAAATTCCCTGTTTACAAAACCCCGTAATTTACAATAAAGTAATTTCTCAGGGAAATTGCCTACTGATTTAGCCTTGTAACCTAATTAAATAATGCCAACAAAACTGGGTTAGTAACTTAATACAACATTTACGATCAGCTCACGAAATCAAAACCCTCACGACGAATGACAAAGTATAGCCCGAGTTTGGGCAGCACTTAAACATCCATTGGATCGGTTTCAATCGATCGGACATTATATCGTAGCAGTGATCGACTTATTACCCTGTAATCGTAGCAGCGTGATGTGTGCAAAATGCAACATATAAATTACATCAAATGTGGCATAAAACTAACCCTTTTTTAGTACCAATGTTGGAAAAAGTGTGTTTTTGTCTTCCTTTTGTATTTTCAGGATTAAATGAGCTCAAATGAACAAAAGAAGCAAAAAGGCAGCTAAATCTAACATAAATACAAGAAAAGGAATAAACGTGGCATGCCCGACCCCCGACAGCATCTTCCCAAGCAAAAACAAGAGAACAGAAGGCTGAACACGCCCCGTGCTCAATGAGCACGGGGGCGTGCCCAAGTGTCTGCAGAAAAGACAAAGTAGTAGAAGCTTCTATCACCCGCCACGGGGGCGTGCCCAGCGGACACATGGCCGTGGTCAACTCTAAGATTCACAGAATCCAAGCAAATCTTAATAGTATAGATACGCTTCTGCACACGGGGTCGTGCCCAGCGGACACGGGGCTTGGTCAACTAATGCAGACAAACTGCAATTAATGAAGAAAGAGAAGGAAGGTGGACACGGGGCCGTGCCCAATGGACACGGGGCCGTGCCCGAGCTGCTGTTCAGGCTATAAATAGGGGTGCTTGGCTCATTTGCAAACCATCCCTTGGCACACTATCTCTCACACACTTCACCCACACTCCACCACCACCACAACACCATCATCCACCACCATCATCCATCATCCATCATAGAGTGTGTGAGTCGTCTCGGGATCCAAGATTGATCGTAAGAGTTCTTGACAATCAAAGGCCATGTTTGCCTAAGTCTCTTACATCACTTGGTGAAGACAAGTGTCTAGTGTAATACTTTTTATTTTTAATCTTTTCGCACTTTTTATTTGGTTATGTATTAATGACTTTAATAACTAGTTTCTTATGTTGAAGGAGATTCTTCCTTATTGTTTGTTCGTGGTGTCTTGGCATTATTTTACTGTCTATATAAAATAAAAGATATTCACCATTCATATCTCCACGGTCTATATGAAGGTATGTTGGCTACCTGGTCGGGGGTTAAGGGAACGGTTTGGTAAGAGTCTTGCCTTGTTCAGTGTATAGATCCTGCAAGGACCCGGGTCAAATTTAGTAGGACCTTCTTCGATACCCACCGGTATTGGATGGCGGGGGTCCAAACTCTTTGATCCCCTCATATGTAAGCTACTATTAAAACTTTAACCCGACTACTTAGGACTGTATCCCTGCTGACTCAGACTACTTAGTCGAGGGTAACGTCACCTTCAAAAGAGGGGCCTACCACATTATGCATTAATAACTTAATTAATTATCTTTCAATAATCCGACTCTTTAGGATTCTATCCTTGCTGACTCAAACTACTGGGTTGACGGTAACGTCACCTTCAAAAGAGGTAGGATCCAAGGTTACACTACACACGAGTCGGATCCAAGTGATTCATCTTGTCTATCTGTTTTTATTTTATTTTATTTTTTCAGCATTTTAGTTAGTTTTATTTTTCTTGTTTAAAAACCTTTTTCTAACTTTTGATTTGATTAGACGTTGAGGATAAACCGGTACTAAAAGCTCTTGTGTCCTTGGACGACCTCGCTATCTTACCAACAATATACTACGCTCATGATGGGTGCACTTGCCCATTTATGTGTTTAGTGTTAGTAAATATCGTGTTTTATAAATTTAAAACTTGGCTAAAAAGTGTAAAAGGGCTTAAATTATACATTAAAAACCTATCACACCTAACGCACATCACAGCGTTTCGACACCTAAATACACGAAATTGAGCAGTATGGAACGTCTTTTGAACTGATTTTTCAAACACAGAAACAAGCCATGCAACGTCCCTTTTATAGCTAAAATTTGAGTTTTACGCGGCCCGCGTAAACTCAAAGAAACATCTACGCGGCCCGCGAGGGCCACCCTAGCTACGGCTAGGGCTACCGTGTCACGGGGTAGGCTTGCCATGTGTCTGACACGTGGCTTAAAGCTTATCCGGAGCTTCGCCTAGCTGTCGCGCCCCGCGTAAGCTTTCCTTTAGTCATATGCGGCCCACGACAGATCATCAAATTCAGATTTTCTTGATTTTTCACAAGGATTAGGGTTTTAGGGGTCCGGGTTTATACTTACGGAGTGTTGTGGGACATTTTTGCAGGTCCTTACACATCCCGTATTATAGACTCTGTCACTTCCTCTAGACTGGAGAATGGTATTCCACCACTCTAAGGCTGCATTCTTAAAAAGATTAGAAGCAAACATAATTTTATCCTTATCTGCACATTTACTTATTTTTATGAGTGCTTCTGTCTTTTCTATCCAGCGCAAGGCTGAAATGGCTCCTTCATTGCCTGAGAATTGTATTGGTTTGCAGGCCAAGAATTCTTTATAAGAACAACCATATGAGATGGTTCTCCTTCTTTTTGGAACTCTAGTTTGGATCATGGGTCCGTGATTTTCATTCACACTGTGACTTGGTGTAACACCTCTAAAATTCACGTCCTATAATGTGTAGACACGTGTCAAAAGTTTGAACGTGTGAAAGAATGTTATAAAAGGACTAAAGTTGACAAACATGGGAAGTATGTGATTATACGGATTCTAAGTGTCAACAGTGAATAAATATACTTCATAATAACCCTACATGATTTTTATAACATCAAACGAATAAATCATGGATCATACGAAGCTAAAAGTGAGAGATTACAAACTACAGGGGTTAAATGTGTCAACATGTTAAAGATACACCTCTGAGTGACCTTTTGACAAACCCGAAGCTTTGTAATGGTAAATTATGCTCACTAGAATGCACGATAAAAATTTCATAAAGTTTCGTTATCGTATGAGGAAGTTATGATCAAATTCGTATGCGAGGGGTTAAAGCGTCAATGTTGAAAGTTATGACTTTTCGGGTGATAACAAAGTGATCAAGGACTTGGCAAAGTGGGTATAAGTCCTAAAGCCCTTGTGGGTAAATAAGAAGGGGTCAAATTGCAAGAAATAAGCTTACTTGCCCTTTCGAAAGGCCAAGGGACAAGAAACAACAAATTTTTAAGCCTGATGTCTGCTTTGAGGACCTCAAAGCTGGGGACCTTGAGGTCCGTATGGTAACTGCCAGCACCAGAATACCTTCTGCAGCCGGTTTCTCGCATTTCTGACCAATCTAGCTGGTTGTTCTCATTATTAAAAGACCTCTAAAATGTTCCTAGACCCTAGGACACATGTGGGAATGTTGTGGTGTGTCCTAGACATAGTTGTCAATCAATTGTGGTGCCTAAATCCAATATATAAGGCCATGGACTTGCAACAAACATTCCTCACACATTCTCCTGCATAATTGGATCAATTCTGGAGCTATCAACAGCCTCAAGTGATCATATCTTGTGCATAGGACTTCAGTAAGTGTTCTTGTCCTTCTCTTATTGGGTTTAGCTAGGTTAATTAGCTAAAAGTCAAACCGTCGTAATTACGGTTTGACTTCGAGATTAGTCAATAATGGCTCAGTCATATCTCGAATTAAAAGTAGTTATAGGTTGGTAATTATGTGGGTAATAAAACCCCAAAAGGGTTTCCCCTGATCACCATCCTAACCAGGTCAAATGTCGGGTCAAACCTTTAATCAAAAAGTCAACAGGATGCTTAAAAGGTCATTTATGCATAATTAGCTATCTAGAACCTATATAACCTGTTTGATCATTGTAATAACTTAGTAATAAGTGTAAGAACATGTCCAAACATGTTCGACCCGACTATTTCCTGTTTAGACCCGGTTCGGAACCGAAAGTCGCAAAGCTTTGACTTTTGCTTTGACTTCAATTCTGACCCGTTTAGGTATGTTTTAGAAATACCTTAGAGCTTCATTTGGATCAGGTTACATGCTAGTATAACCCTCTGTGATTATACACCTCGGTTCATTAGTTATCGGATTAATACGCATGATTCCGTTAATTGCCCATATGTTGACCATTATGCCCTTATTGCCTTAAAACGAGATTTATGAAAGTGTAAAAGTGTAGAAACCTTAGTTACTGATATATAAACTTGTATGCAAAGTTTGACATCAGTTTGACTTGTAGATTAAGAGTTATGCTCAATATCGCAAAATTAATGCTTTATGTTAATAAAATGACGTAATTAGCGTATAGCCTAGTTAAACATACTTTTTGGTATCAAATCTTTTACCCACTGATATAATATATTATTTTAGGATTTCTAAAGATTTTTAATTAATTCTAGTCCGAGCATAACTAGTAGTCGTAGGCTTAATCCGGTAATTGTCGGTTTTGCCCTTACGGGCCATAAAATGAGTTTTACTTATCTAAACGACTCCAAATATTTTGCTACTGATCACATATGTTAAATAAATTATTTTAAGCCTTCTGGAAATATAAAAATATCAAATTTAAGTATAGAACCCGGAAATGGCCTTTAATCGCCATAATTAGCGTTTTTAACGCATAGTATGTTCTAAAATCATATTGGACGTACCCGGGTTGATACCTACTGATATATGAGGCAAATTATGACATTTTAACAGTAAGCAAAGGTTGATTAACTCAGACTTTGTTTTTGAGCTTTTCGGCTTATGTGAAATTACCAAAATACCCCTACGGGGCATAGTTTGGTTAAAGATGATAAATTTCACATATATGCTTTAGCCTACTGTTATAACTCATCAAATTGAGTATGTTTGCTGTTTACATCAGACCTGTAACTCAGTTAAACATTTAAACTCTTTTACAACCTTAAAATGACCAAACTACCCCTACGGGGCATAGTTTGTGTTTAAATACGTTTCGGGCATAATGAAAGACATCTTACTGATGTCACAACATATTGAGGCACAATTAACTTAGGAAACCTGTATATGGCTCTTGCGGATACCCGTTACGCTTATTTCGCGTTCGTGCGGTTTATGTAACAAGTTTACATAAATTAGCCGAAACGGGTCAAACCTTATCGGTTTTATCTCAAAATCCAGAATGTGAATAATGAACCCATATTAAACAAGTCTTCAAACTTGTCGGGTCAGAATCACATTCTATCCGGTCTTCGCTTAATCGTGCGTACGAACCGTATCTCCCTGTAAGACTAACCGGTCTAAGCTTAGGCTTAATTAAAGATCCGTTAGCATTCTAATTAATTATTTATACCATCATTCCAGACTAGAGCATTTCCGGTAAATTGTACCTACGCTTACTTAAGTGACTACGGCTGAGTTATTAGATTCTTGCTATTTAAGACAGGAGCTAGCTCAGGTAAATACTCTTAACTTATTTTCCCTATACGGGCTTGGGATACGGTACTATAAAAGTACCGCTTGGTCGGGTGTATGTAGTCATTTAAATCGGATTGTGATTGATGTACTTACATAACCTGTTTAATATGTATTATTTTATTATTATTTGGTGTATGGCCTTTGGGGGTTAATGACCATGTCCCGGATATCCTTGGCATCATTCGAAGTAATGGCCACGACTTAAGCACGGGGTGTAGGCATACGCCTGACAGCTGCATTATGTAAAAACTGGTAATCCACTCCGAGGTATCATCCTTGTGGGCATTATACCGGAACTGGTAATCCACTTAGAGGATGATAGCCCGTGGGCATTATACCTGTGGCGTGTCTGTTAATCTAGTCCGGCCCTACAAACCGGCCCTAACGGACGACAAATAAGTAAAACTGTATACAAGATTATATACAAATAATTTTCCCAAGTATAAAAGGTTAATTTTGCCTCTGTGCATTTTAATCAAAGTGTCAAAAGGTTTTGTGCCTGGAGCATCTAAATCAATTTTCTTAAACTCTTTTCAAATGAGTCGGTTGAGTGTATTTACCAGTGAAAACTGACGTATTTTCCAAAAAGGTTAAGTGACAGGTACTAAACGAAATTGGCTGGAAGCTCAGGGCGCTAATAAGGAATCTTGCAAGTTCTAGGCGTCTAAAGTCTGTTGAACAAATGATATGTTTTAAGATCCGCCTGTGGATCCTTTACTCTCCGTTGTAATATTGAATATTACTTTATATACGGAAAAGTAATGATATTTATCCTTTGCTTCCGCTGTGCATTATTATATTGTGTTGTTTGACTATTACGTTGCCAACCACGTCACGATACTCCCCCACCGGGCCCACCGGAAAGTCGGGGTGTGACAGGTTGGTATCAGAGCCAACACTGAGTGAATTAAACACTAGTCTTTTGTGTTTAATCTCAGTTACACAATTGCACATTCTTGAGTCTAGACAAGAACATAGGAAAAATCCAAATTTGTTTCATTTTACCTTATTTGGTTCCTTTGTTATTTTTCTGATTAGCCCTTGCATGGGCAAGTCAATTGCTATAGAAGTCCCGTTTAGGGCAACCATATACTTATTATATTTTAAAGGAACGATTATATTTAAAGTATCATTCCTATATTATAAGATCTACCATTATAATAAAATGGCAAAATTTAAAAAAAAGGACAAAACCTAGCCATGTGTCACATTAAGACAGGGCCAAGATGGTAGTTCCATAATTAGATTCAGATCCTTGTTAACAGTTCAATTTAGGATTGCTCTGCGTTAATTATTAAAAAGAATCTTAAAGGTAAACCTAGCCTAAATGCCACGGCATACAAGGCCAAGATGGTAGAACCTATTCACGAGATTCAAATCCTTATTAAAAATATGAAAGCATATTAACGTGCTCGACAAAATGTGATATGATAAAATCACATAAGTCATTTTGGGATATACTAAATTCCCTTATCTATATAATCATCCCTTATGGATGAAGTGCCCACGGGCTATAACTAACGTCCTCTGGGACTAAAGAAAGTGGTAGCCTACAACTCCCTGTCAAGAAAAAGGTAATGAACTTTGATTCAAACCTTGAAGCCTCGATTATATAAAATCAAGGCCTATAAATTAAACTTGTCTAAGTGACTAGGCCTTTTGTGCTATTATTAACTTATAATTTAGGAGTATAATAAATATCCTGAATAATTATATATTTATCAAAATTAACCAATATGTGTATTAAAAACATGGTTAATAAATCGTTCAAAAAGATAAAACTGTTTAAACTTCCGTAAAAACCTTGTCCTTGTTTAATTTTTATGTAGAAATTAAAACTACATGGCGGGGTCGGAAGAAGGGAATAGTCACCCTCTGGAAAATCGCGATGAAGAAAGGATTAATATAACCAGAGGAGAACTTCGTACATTGATTGACTCAGCTGTATCTAAAGCTGTGAAGGAGAAATTCCAGGAGTATAGTGAGACATATAGTAAAGCCTCATCTGTACCCCACCCTAAATCCATCCCTAAAACTCCTCCAGAGCCTGATAACAAGCCGCCCTCAAAGAAAGATGAGTTTAAGAAAGATGACGATCGACACTCATCTAATGAACACAGTGTTCCATTCAAGAAGATAGTGTTCGATAATGAACCTCATACCAAATCCTGTAACTATAAGTACTTTGTTTCCTGCAAGCCCCGAGATTTTACTGGGGAAAAAGGGGCAGTTGATTGTATGATTTGGTTGGATGAAATGGACACAGTTGTCGATATCAGCGGTTGCGCTGAAAGGGATGTCGTGAAGTACGTATCCCAATCGTTCAAAGGAGAGGCACTGGCATGGTGGAAGTCTCTCATTCAAGCTGCTGGGAAGATTCCGCTCTACAGCATGTCATGGGAACAGTTTGTTATTCTCGTTAAGGAGAATTACTGCCCTCAACACGAGGTTGAGGGGATTGAGTCAGATTTCTTATCTTTGGTGATGACAAACTTAGATTGTCAAGCTTACCTCACCAGTTTTAACACCCTGTCCAGACTGGTCCCTTACCTTGTAACACCAGAGCCCAAGCGAATTGCACGCTTCATTGGGGGTTTACCCCCAGAAATCAAAGCCAGTGTTAAGGCTTCAAGACCTACTACATTTAGGTCAGTAGCTGATCTCTCTCTGTCCCTTACTTTAGATGCGGTCAGACTAAGGTCGCTAAAGAAATCTGAAGAAAGTAAGAAAAAGCGTGAGGATGATAACTCACGAGGATCTGAGAAGAAACACAAGGGAAACACTGACTCTGAGAGGTCTAAGTCTGGAAAGAATGGTCAGCGGACAGAGGAAAAGCCAAGGTGCTCTACTTGCCAAAAACGCCACTTCGGAAAATGCAGAATGGAGTCCAATTCTAAATCAGGACCACCTGCATGTGGGATATGCAAGTCTAGGGAGCACAAGACTGTTGATTGCGGGAAGATTAAAGATGCTACATGCTACAACTGCAACGAGAAAGGGCACATAAAGACCAACTGCCCTAAGTACGCGAGGAACCCCGAGTAGGCCAAGAGAACAAACGCACGAATTATCAGGAGGAACGCCCAAGAGATGATGCAGAATAATAATAGTATAATATGTACCTTTCCTTATCAAACAGTTGATGCAGAAACTTATTTGATATTAGCACATGTAAATACATTATGAATGATAAAGGTTGAGAACAGTTGTTTCCACCTGATTAAGACTCCGGTCATTTAATGCCCGGTAGAAAGTGACGATGTTACGTCGAAAATGCCCCAACAAATCCTATATTGATATTAATATCTATTGGAAATCACTTTTCTAATATCCTTATAGCAAACTTTTGGTTACATACTTAAGGACTCAATATAGTGATAAAAAAAAAAAAAAAAATCGATTGGTTGCCTTAAAATCAAGTCCATATTGTGAGTGATAAGAAGCAATTAATTATCAAGACTCCTTATGAGACAACCCTCGTAATTACATGTGTCCGTACGATTAATTAATATTAAACATAAAAAAATGGTGGAACTGACCGTCCCCGGAATCGAACCCGGGTCTAGGCCGGCCGCACCCTTTCGCGCGCCTAGCCAACTGAGCTAGGTGCCTAGTTTGTGAAAATCTCCATTCTAATTAAATATAAGCACTTGTGCAATAAACTTCCTTATCATTTATCAATGATAATTTCTGCTAAGTGTCCTGTTTTAATACAGGCAATAGTAAATCTTCATGAACCATAAACTTAGCAAATTTTTATTATCATCCACAAGGTATAACTACCAAGGAAACCATAGTAACCGATTCTTATAGATCGGCAAGGAATTCTTCCGAAATCTAAGAGCACTCTTTCTTTGCATAGAGTGCGACAACATATGTTATTTTAATTATCTTCTTCATTGTTTTCTATCGCCTGCGAATGCCAAACTATGTTTGATAAAAGTGTCATATGAGGATTGGCGTATCCTAGTGTGTCCCATAGATTATTTCCATGTCTGATCAGCATGGAGGTTTAATGCATGGAACCCCTGAGATATCCCAATGGTCATATTGTACTAATGTCGACTAGTAGTATTCAAAGGAGATATCCGGAATAGAACTATCCAAGTAAATATTCCTCGGTGAAGGAATATGTGGAATCATAACATGAATGTGTCACTTATTAGACACAAGCGTTGATGAGTGAACTGGAGCCTGAGATATGGAAATCTCCGTAACCTCCTTGTACTTTGATTATCTTTTCCTAAGTTTACCCTGTTTACCTCCCTAGAGACAAGTAGGGTTATGATTAACATCCCGCTTTGGGTTAGAATGTTGTAAGGACTCCATATTAATTATGGAATAACCGAAAACCTGATTAAGTAAATTTTAAAATAGGAGATTCATATAGCTTAACTCGATAATTTCAGAGTATGATAGTTGTTAGATAAGAAAGACGGTTCATTTTGCTTATGCACTCATTACCGCAACCCTATTTAGACCACGATTAAAGATCGCCGTCAACTACCCAGGATCGTCGAATTGTTCGACTAGCTGTAAGGATTAGCTACTCCTTAAGATTTGTTAAAAAGTGGTTAGAATAACCACCTCAAGAGAAGCTTTTCTATAATAGTTGGTATAGAAGTATCAAGGTTGCTCCTTTAGAGACCTTGTATAAATGAAATGTTAAACCTCTGTTGTTAGGACAATAGATTGGTAAGCCCAATATTGAGGATCTGAAAGTTTCATTGGAAACAACAAATAAGATCATACAAATTTCTAATCATCTGTAAGATTGCCATTATTAGGCAGAGAATACTTCCTTTGTTTCAGTAAATCTCGGGTCGAGATTTATTTTAAGGGGGTGAGGATGTAACACCTCTAAAATTCACGTCCTATAATGTGTAGACACGTGTCAAAAGTTTGAACGTGTGAAAGAATGTTATAAAAGGACTAAAGTTGACAAACATGGGAAGTATGTGATTATACGGATTCTAAGTGTCAACAGTGAATAAATATACTTCATAATAACCCTACATGATTTTTATAACATCAAACGAATAAATCATGGATCATACGAAGCTAAAAGTGAGAGATTACAAACTACAGGGGTTAAATGTGTCAACATGTTAAAGATACACCTCTGAGTGACCTTTTGACAAACCCGAAGCTTTGTAATGGTAAATTATGCTCACTAGAATGCACGATAAAAATTTCATAAAGTTTCGTTATCGTATGAGGAAGTTATGATCAAATTCGTATGCGAGGGGTTAAAGCGTCAATGTTGAAAGTTATGACTTTTCGGGTGATAACAAAGTGATCAAGGACTTGGCAAAGTGGGTATAAGTCCTAAAGCCCTTGTGGGTAAATAAGAAGGGGTCAAATTGCAAGAAATAAGCTTACTTGCCCTTTCGAAAGGCCAAGGGACAAGAAACAACAAATTTTTAAGCCTGATGTCTGCTTTGAGGACCTCAAAGCTGGGGACCTTGAGGTCCGTATGGTAACTGCCAGCACCAGAATACCTTCTGCAGCCGGTTTCTCGCATTTCTGACCAATCTAGCTGGTTGTTCTCATTATTAAAAGACCTCTAAAATGTTCCTAGACCCTAGGACACATGTGGGAATGTTGTGGTGTGTCCTAGACATAGTTGTCAATCAATTGTGGTGCCTAAATCCAATATATAAGGCCATGGACTTGCAACAAACATTCCTCACACATTCTCCTGCATAATTGGATCAATTCTGGAGCTATCAACAGCCTCAAGTGATCATATCTTGTGCATAGGACTTCAGTAAGTGTTCTTGTCCTTCTCTTATTGGGTTTAGCTAGGTTAATTAGCTAAAAGTCAAACCGTCGTAATTACGGTTTGACTTCGAGATTAGTCAATAATGGCTCAGTCATATCTCGAATTAAAAGTAGTTATAGGTTGGTAATTATGTGGGTAATAAAACCCCAAAAGGGTTTCCCCTGATCACCATCCTAACCAGGTCAAATGTCGGGTCAAACCTTTAATCAAAAAGTCAACAGGATGCTTAAAAGGTCATTTATGCATAATTAGCTATCTAGAACCTATATAACCTGTTTGATCATTGTAATAACTTAGTAATAAGTGTAAGAACATGTCCAAACATGTTCGACCCGACTATTTCCTGTTTAGACCCGGTTCGGAACCGAAAGTCGCAAAGCTTTGACTTTTGCTTTGACTTCAATTCTGACCCGTTTAGGTATGTTTTAGAAATACCTTAGAGCTTCATTTGGATCAGGTTACATGCTAGTATAACCCTCTGTGATTATACACCTCGGTTCATTAGTTATCGGATTAATACGCATGATTCCGTTAATTGCCCATATGTTGACCATTATGCCCTTATTGCCTTAAAACGAGATTTATGAAAGTGTAAAAGTGTAGAAACCTTAGTTACTGATATATAAACTTGTATGCAAAGTTTGACATCAGTTTGACTTGTAGATTAAGAGTTATGCTCAATATCGCAAAATTAATGCTTTATGTTAATAAAATGACGTAATTAGCGTATAGCCTAGTTAAACATACTTTTTGGTATCAAATCTTTTACCCACTGATATAATATATTATTTTAGGATTTCTAAAGATTTTTAATTAATTCTAGTCCGAGCATAACTAGTAGTCGTAGGCTTAATCCGGTAATTGTCGGTTTTGCCCTTACGGGCCATAAAATGAGTTTTACTTATCTAAACGACTCCAAATATTTTGCTACTGATCACATATGTTAAATAAATTATTTTAAGCCTTCTGGAAATATAAAAATATCAAATTTAAGTATAGAACCCGGAAATGGCCTTTAATCGCCATAATTAGCGTTTTTAACGCATAGTATGTTCTAAAATCATATTGGACGTACCCGGGTTGATACCTACTGATATATGAGGAAAATTATGACATTTTAACAGTAAGCAAAGGTTGATTAACTCAGACTTTGTTTTTGAGCTTTTCGGCTTATGTGAAATTACCAAAATACCCCTACGGGGCATAGTTTGGTTAAAGATGATAAATTTCACATATATGCTTTAGCCTACTGTTATAACTCATCAAATTGAGTATGTTTGCTGTTTACATCAGACCTGTAACTCAGTTAAACATTTAAACTCTTTTACAACCTTAAAATGACCAAACTACCCCTACGGGGCATAGTTTGTGTTTAAATACGTTTCGGGCATAATGAAAGACATCTTACTGATGTCACAACATATTGAGGCACAATTAACTTAGGAAACCTGTATATGGCTCTTGCGGATACCCGTTACGCTTATTTCGCGTTCGTGCGGTTTATGTAACAAGTTTACATAAATTAGCCGAAACGGGTCAAACCTTATCGGTTTTATCTCAAAATCCAGAATGTGAATAATGAACCCATATTAAACAAGTCTTCAAACTTGTCGGGTCAGAATCACATTCTATCCGGTCTTCGCTTAATCGTGCGTACGAACCGTATCTCCCTGTAAGACTAACCGGTCTAAGCTTAGGCTTAATTAAAGATCCGTTAGCATTCTAATTAATTATTTATACCATCATTCCAGACTAGAGCATTTCCGGTAAATTGTACCTACGCTTACTTAAGTGACTACGGCTGAGTTATTAGATTCTTGCTATTTAAGACAGGAGCTAGCTCAGGTAAATACTCTTAACTTATTTTCCCTATACGGGCTTGGGATACGGTACTATAAAAGTACCGCTTGGTCGGGTGTATGTAGTCATTTAAATCGGATTGTGATTGATGTACTTACATAACCTGTTTAATATGTATTATTTTATTATTATTTGGTGTATGGCCTTTGGGGGTTAATGACCATGTCCCGGATATCCTTGGCATCATTCGAAGTAATGGCCACGACTTAAGCACGGGGTGTAGGCATACGCCTGACAGCTGCATTATGTAAAAACTGGTAATCCACTCCGAGGTATCATCCTTGTGGGCATTATACCGGAACTGGTAATCCACTTAGAGGATGATAGCCCGTGGGCATTATACCTGTGGCGTGTCTGTTAATCTAGTCCGGCCCTACAAACCGGCCCTAACGGACGACAAATAAGTAAAACTGTATACAAGATTATATACAAATAATTTTCCCAAGTATAAAAGGTTAATTTTGCCTCTGTGCATTTTAATCAAAGTGTCAAAAGGTTTTGTGCCTGGAGCATCTAAATCAATTTTCTTAAACTCTTTTCAAATGAGTCGGTTGAGTGTATTTACCAGTGAAAACTGACGTATTTTCCAAAAAGGTTAAGTGACAGGTACTAAACGAAATTGGCTGGAAGCTCAGGGCGCTAATAAGGAATCTTGCAAGTTCTAGGCGTCTAAAGTCTGTTGAACAAATGATATGTTTTAAGATCCGCCTGTGGATCCTTTACTCTCCGTTGTAATATTGAATATTACTTTATATACGGAAAAGTAATGATATTTATCCTTTGCTTCCGCTGTGCATTATTATATTGTGTTGTTTGACTATTACGTTGCCAACCACGTCACGATACTCCCCCACCGGGCCCACCGGAAAGTCGGGGTGTGACACTTGGTTCAGTGATTTGACGTTTACTCCCGATTACAGAATTATTATTTTCTGCTTCTTTAGTAGTCTTGATAATATATGGCATAGCATCTATAGTTGCTTGTGCTATGATATGTTCGATGGCACTTTTATTCACTTGGTTCCCGTTATTATCATTATTCTGGTTTTCTTGATTTACGTCGTTGTCCATCTGAATTGTAAACATTTATCAGGTATTAATATCACAGAATAAGATTTAATACAAACAATCATGCAAACAGATTGATAAAAAACGTCGAGCATTGCGACTTACTCTATTTTATATATTTATATCTATATATATGCATCGATTACAAATTACAACTGAAAATTAAACACACTAGTAATTATACATTGATAGGTATTTTAGTCTATCTATTTTAGTGTATCTAGTCTAGTGGAAGATTTTTTTGTCATAGTAAACAAATTGCACATATATATATTATATTAGGTGCTGGCTTGTCTAATACTACATCTCATGCTTGTCATATTTCCAAACGAGTTTCTCTCCTATCTGACGGATCATGTTTCCCTCTTCAACTAACTCTTCGCCATATGAGCGAAGTTCCTCCACATTTTCTTGGCTCCTAGGTGGTAATGGCGCTGGTACTGGTTCAGGATAACGTGGTATGGGTTCTCTGTAAGGTTATGGGTTGCCAAATATATCCCGAATATACCTGTCATCATTCCACCACGGGTCTAAAGGATTCAGGTCAGTACACTGTGCTATATTGTTTAGTGCGGGAATTCTAGGGATCTCATTGGGGTCGAATGCTGGGATTGGGAATTGGTTCTCCTGGTTTTGTTCTTGTTCCATTGGTTGGATGTTGGGCAGCGTTTCGACACCTAAATGGCTTAAACCAGTGGCTTTGGCTCTGATACCACCTTTTGTCGCAGCCCCCGACCCCTACCCCGGGAACAGAAGTCGCGACAACAGTCAAGTGGTATCGGTGTTTATTAATTTGGCATCGGAATTTAAACATCAGGATCGCAGTTAGGAAATAGTTTCAGAGTTTCAAATCACCAAACTTTTATAATAAATAAATGGGATAAAACCCAAGTTTCATTTACAATACAATTATAGGGATACACCCTAATTATTGAAAACATAAACTCCTTTTTATTTAGGTAACTTTTATAGCCACTTCTTTAAGCTTTCAGTGCTCCCTTGATGGCTTTTATTAGCTTCACATTAAGTTACCTGAAACGTGTTTTAAAAAGGTTTTATCAGCAAGAAATACTGGCGAGTGCATCCCAGTTTAATCAAAACAGTTTATATAACTTTACAGTATTGAGAGCGATTACAATGTTTATATCTACCAATATACTCATTCAGTATTTGTCATTTTCACAGTTCCATGACTGTGGTCATGTTACTCATTGGATAACTCGTCGTCCAATAGTAACGGATTACAAGTAATGTATACGAAACCCCACATACCGGCAGCAATTGTAGAATACATAGACTCAATCACTGTTAAGTATAATTGAAAACATTTGAGGTTTTGTAAAATTGTTTGGTAGAAAAAGAGAATGACTCACATTGTTGACTTAGGTAATACTATAGCTTCCTAGGGGTGTTCCTGATTATAATCTATTAAGATTAAACAATGCACACGTGTTAGTAAGATAACTCAAATCACATTAGCCTTACAACACGAGACAGAACTCCAACGAACTGAGTCAGGCAGAGCCTTGACATGCGTTACGGAGCCCTAGATCAATCGGGTGGGGTAACGAATACGTGATCGGGGGTTAAAATACTTACAACGAGGCAGAGCTTCATGTTGTAGGGGTATTATTCCCGATAATTATCGCACTATATGTCTGAGAGAGAAAAGAAAATGAGCGACTGACAACTGAGGCTGATCGCCCCTTTTATAGGCTGAACACAGGGGTCTCTCGCGCCCCGCGAGTCCCCACCCTTTCTTCTTCGCGGCTCGCGAGGGAACTAGACTAGGTTCTAGCTCAGGTTAGTCACAAGTGTAGGGTTTCCGGGTGTTGTGCCACGTGGCAAGCTGAGAAGCCGCCAGGTTCACCTCGGTCGCGCCCCGCGACTCACATGGTGAACTGGGTCGCAGCCTGCGGGACACTATATATATTTATTTTATTTGATTTTTGTTAAATTTAAGGTTATTCGTTTAGGGATGGTTTTCGAGGGTTGTTATACTTAGAGCATGTGTCATTGATCTAGGTGGTAGCTGGGATGACCACCTACCCCTACTTGAATTCTCCCATAACAGTAGTTATCATACACGTATCAAGACCGTTACATTTGAAGCCTTGGATGGGAGAAAATGCAGAACGCCCGTTTATTGGGCTGAAGTTGGAGAAAGCCAACTGTCAGTACCTGAGATAGTCCTTGAAACCACGGACAAGATTGTGCAAATCCGTGATAGGTTCAAAGCTGGATGTGTATAACATCCCAAAAATATTAAATTGTATATATATGTATAATTAATTATGTTGATAATAATTTTGTGAAAAATAAAACTAGTAATATTTAACCTAGTTATTTATGTGTTATTATATGATGAAGAATCAAGAGATTCTAGCCCATTTTATAAATCCTAAAAGTAGAGGGACTAAAATGGACAAACTTGAAACTTATTTTATAAATTAATAAGTTAGACGCAAAAACACACACAAGTGTGTGTTTCTGGTCGAGCTAAACACATAGCCAACGGTGGAACCTTCTCAAAACCCTAACTTCATATTTTCTTCAAAAATGAAAGGAGAAATCAACTTAGAAATCAGTTTGGAGATGACAAGGTATGTCTAATTTTGATATTTGGTGATGTTATGATTTGTCATGAACACTCAAAGATGCAATTTTAGAGTGAATGTTAGATGTCATGGCAAAATTGTAATGAATACAAGTCTAGGAACAAACCCCAGATAAGAATATGGTGATTTAGTGCCATAAACTAGTGATTGAATGATTAACCATGTATGTGCTAGGTGTGTTTTTATGTTGAAATGATGAACACTTGGATTATATTAATAAATTGGTGTTATTTGATTGTTATGATGCAATTCTAGGTGTTGTTTATGCATACTAGACTTATGAGCTTGAAAAATGATGTTAAAACATGGTTAATAGCTAACCATGAACTTGATATACTTGTATAAAAATCTCGCCCATAAGATGTTCGATAAAATGCCGAAGTCATCTTGAAATATTAAAAAATATGAAAAGATCACGTAATTGACTAGTTTGACGCGGTGCGTGTAAAATATTGTAACATGAGTTCTAAACGATAAATCGAATTGAACTCTATAGGCAAATTAGGTGAATCATCAAGTGGTCAAGACGGAGCGGATACCCGCTTGAAGGGAAAGCTTTAAAGGTACGCGGCTACATGCTTCGTAGATTTTTCATTAGTATTTTGTGTCTATTTATGTTGAATGACAAATGCAAAATCATGAAGCTCGGTTGATTCTTAAATGGTGGATTCCGTATGGATAAATCGAATGGATGAACAAGAGTCTAGCGATAAGTTTCAATGTGAAAGTGATGGGTTTCACTATAATATTCAAACGGGTCAAAATGACTAGAATGATAAAGGTTTGGTAGTATAAAAGCGATGGACTTCGCTAAGAAAACCAAACGGGACAAATAACTAAAGTGATGAAACTTTGGTTGTATAAAAGCGATAGACGTCGTTAAGAAAACCAAATGGGTCGAATTGAAGTCTAGATGCAAACCGGAAAGGTTGCTTGATTAATAACTTCAAAGTGATACCCGAATTATGGGTAGAAAGTTATTATACGCATTAACCGAGAATTGGGAACGCGGATTAAAAGTCAAAAACTCAGGTAGTGAGTATGACTAGAAAATGCACAATTCTGTATATGGGAATCGTGTCAAGTATGTTCAACTAGTTGTAGTTGAATGGGTCAAATAAACGAAACATATAATAGATAACGGGCGCATAAATATGATGAATAGAGCCCCGGTTATTAGGAAACATTCATGGTCATGATGTTCGAATGAAATTGAAAGTAATAAAACAAGTTTGTTGTGTAAAACATGAACGGGTCAAATAAGTTGAAAATAAATATAAAGCTGAGAGCTTAAAATCAAGATTTTTTTCATTTCGGATGTCGGATTTTAACTCCATATGATGGAGGATCGAATTACGATCACGTAGGAAGAAACGGAACCTAAAACGGATAAAAATTGAGAAAGTTATAACCATTTAAGTGAAAAATGGTTTTGTTGGGAATATGCAGCTCCAGCTTGGTAACTTTCTGTGAAAAATAGGCCGTAGTGCCCCGCGAAGGATTTAGTTTAATCCTGTCATGCCCCGCGACAGGCCATATATCTGGCGAAAGTTTGTTGTTTTCTTGTTTTGGCTTATAGACTTGATTAGACGTATTATAAAACTCTCTTGACTAACGTTTTTGATGGTTTTGATTATAGGTAACTACTACAAACTTTTGGATGATGATCAAGCTTGCCCGAGAACCGAACACACATATAAATGAAGCTTCCGCATCTATAGTAGTTTCTTTTGTTACTAAAGACTCGTGTAAACTTTTATAAACATATTGTGAATGTTTTAAACTCTGTGTGAATATCGTTACGTTGATGTTTTTTAAAATGGCATTTTTGTATATAAATGTGCACTTTATTATATGAATTATTCGATATTTTGGTAAGGGTCTTACACTGTGATAGGTAGAAGAGCTATACAGATAAGAGGCGCAAACCTCTTAAGTTCCAAATTGGGGACAATGTTCAATTGAAAGTGTCACCTTGGAAAGGTGTCATGAGGTTTGTAAAGAAGGGCAAGTTGAGCCTGAGATATATTGGACCATTCGAGATAACTGAATGTGTCGGTTCCGTAGCTTATAGACTTAAGCTACCTGAGGAACTCCACATCTCAAATTTAAAGAAATGTCTAGCTGATGCGTCGCTAGCAATGCCGCACCATAATGTGTATATTGATAAAAACCTGAGGTTCATTGAGAAACCGATTTCGATCAAGGATCGACATATTACAAAGCTTCGAAGGAAAATTGTCCCTATCATGAAAGTCAAATGGGATTCCCGTCGTGGCCCGAAATATACATGGGAGGTTGAAGCAAATATGAGACAAAAGTACCCCTATCTTTTTTAATAAATCTCGAGGACGAGATTTCTTTTAAGGGGGCAAGGATGTAACACCTCGGAAATTCTTGACGAATAATAGGGCAACACGTGTCCATTTAACTCTCAAATAATCCCGGTAAGTTGGACGAGAGGGACCAAATACATAAATATGTGAAAGTTTAGAAATGGAGGGGTCAAATATGAGAAAATACCAAACTTCATACTCTGAGGGTCCCTTACGGACCGCATGGGGGTATCCCTTACAGTCCGCAAGGGAATTCAAAACAATGGACGCCAGAAGGTCCTTACGGACCGCAAGACCTTACCCCTTGCGGTTCACAAGGACATCGCTGGCAGCAGTTTTGCAAGATGGCAACTGCTGCAGCTGCTCTGCCATTTTGGTCAATTCTTGCCACCTTCAAGCCTCCCTAGGACATGTGTCTTGCCACTAATCTTCACCATAACACTCCTGGACACACTTGACATCATTTGGGAGCTTGAAGTCAACTATAAATAGGTGATCAAGTTCATCATTTGAGTTTGCACCTTTCATAATTCTTTCTCTCTTACTTTGGAGTTTCTTCTGCTTGAAAGAGGCCTCCTACTTGAAGTCTAATCTTCCCTTGAACACTTTTTAGTGTTCATCCTTAGTCTTATTTCATTTATAGACTAGTTAATAGCCGAAAGTCAAGCAATTTGACTTTTTCTTTGACTTTCGGTTATGACCATTTCGGTCAAGCGAAAGTTTGAATCTAACATGGCTACGTGATCGTAATAATGTAGGTGTTAATCCCCTATGAGGGCACCTTTTGAAGATCACATTAAGTTGGTCAAATGACGGGTCAAAGTTTTTTATTAAATAAAAGTTAAAAACGCAGATTTTCGTAATTAACGTTAAATGAACTTCTAAGTATCGAAACCTTGAATTTTGACAATATCAGTTTATATAACATATTTGGACATGTATGTCCAACCCGTCATTTCCTGCTTAGAACTCGGTTCGCGACCGAAAGTCAAACAGTTTGACTTTTGCTTTGACTTCCGATTCTGACCCGTTTAATATAGTTTAGCTACTGATTTGAAGTTGTAATATGGTCATATTATTGTAAGGAATAACCCCTAAGGGTTATACCTTCTGATAATATTATTTGTTGGGTCTTATGTAAAGTTCTTACAATATGCCTAATAATGCCTAAAACGCCCTTTTTGTACATGAAATGATTTTGAAACATAATAAACATACAATCTGAATTATAGACTGATATGGTAACATAATAAACAGGTTTTGGCATATTGGACTTACCATAGACCCATCCGATCACCCGATGCCGCCTATGCGCGTGCGCGTAACTTGTATAGCATAGTTTATATAAGTTAACCGAATCAGGTCAAAACCTTTCAAAATCAGTTCTAATCAGAATGTTTGGTTACTTGACTTGTATTATACAAGTCATTATACTCATGAGGTCTTAAACCACATTCTACCTGGTCTCCGCTTAATCTAGCCAACCGTATCTTTTATTTAAGTTAACCAGTCCAAGTCATATGACTTGAATATGACCCGTTAACATTTTAACGGATAATAATTATGTCCATTCCAGACTAAGAGCCTCTAGTAAATTGCGTCTGTATTAGTTGTTTTGATTAACGGTTGTGCTTAAAACATCTTTGATTTGTAAAGATATGTTCAGGTAAATACTCTTAGCCTATTTTCCCTATATGGGCTTGGGAGACGACACTAATTGCTTGGTCGGGTATTAAATCATGGGCGAATGATGCTTAAAATTTAAATAACCCGTTTTGCTTGATAACTTAAACATTGGGGGTTAATGCGACCATGTCCTGGATATCCTCGGCTCACTTAATTGCAAGTGGCCACGACCTAAGCGCAGGGTGTAGGCATACACCTGACCGACGCTAATGCTATATTATATGTTTATTGAAAATGTGGCGTGTCGGTTAATCATGTATCGGAGTTTAGTTCCGGGCCCCATATGTATTGACAAGCATGTAAAACTGGTAATAAGAGATATCACTTTGTCCCAAGTTATTTATGAAAATGATATACCAAATAATATAAAATGCTTTTGAAAAGATTTTCAAAATGTGTCGGTTTATTGTATTTACCAGTGAAAACGGACGTATTTTCAAAAGATTAAGCGCGGGTTTAATAGCAAATATGGAATAGGCTGGAGCTGCTCGGTTTATGCATATTGGAATTTGCGACTCCACGCAAGGCCTAGTAGTCTTAATATTCATTTTTGTTACTTCTGATACGCCTGTGGATCTTTTTAGTACTTTCAGTCTATATAATTATTTTAAACTTTCTGTAAGTCCCAAAATCGGATCTAATAAAGATATCACAACTAGTTTGATTGGTGGCTGAATCACACAATCAAACTGGTTGAGTAATAATCACAAGAAATAAGATGAAATAGAAATTGTCCAAAATCTTAACTTGCATACAATGATTGTCAGATACAAGTTACAACAGAAATCAATAAGAGTCAACAACCTTAAACTGAATAACTAAACAAGTATTTATAGGGAAGCTCTAGCCCACAACTTCCCCTAAACCCTAAGCCCAATATCGCCCCCAAGCCCACTCCATACAAGCCCAAAACCTCAAACTAACAAACTATCCCAAACCACTAAATAATAACTAATGTATAAACCTTCAAGGTCCCAATACTTTCGGACACTTGTACTTTGTAATATGTAATTTATAATCCCAAGACTTCCACTGTGCTATATGTGAATATTTGTTATTAATCGTCACACATAAACCCCAAGTCCGGGCCCACCAGGAAATTAGGGTGTGACAGGGTATCTCAGGGTTGCTTTCAACAATCGGTTGTATCTGTGATAATCCGGAATTTCAAGGTTAGCACCGTTCATTATTCGCCATTATAAATTCCATTTTGTCACGTTTTACTTATCGAGTCACACGAAAAGTTTAGATTAATTTATTTATTAAAAGAAAGATTGATTAATATAAATACGTTAAGTTTAGTTGCGAATGACTTAACTAGGTTCCGTGACCTGACTCAAAACTCTCGTGACCAAGCCCCAAACCCGACAACCCAGGGCCCAAGCCATTTGATTATTCCAAGCCCAAGCCGCCCCCTTATGTTTTCGGCCCACTCCCAAACAAAAGCCCAAACCCTTATGTGTTATATTCTTGCATATGTGTGTATGTGTGAGTTTTTTAAAAAAAAATTAGCAAACCCTACTCCTTCTCCCCCACGTACGATAGCAACAGACAACCCTCCCCCCCTTTCCGGTCGTGACTTACCTCCTTCGTTATTCTCTCTCTTGCTCTTGCTCTCTCTTCCTCTCCATCTCGGTTAGTTAACGCATCATTCTCTCCCTCGTTTTTGTATACATGCTCAGGTGAGATTATGTTATGATGATGATGATTGTTAGTATTGGTTATATGATTAAGGTTATGATGATACATGTGCTATATGTTGATAGGGAATTATAGATTCAAGGTGATTAAATCACTTACGTTTTCGATTATGTTATTAGGGTTTTGTTTATGGGTTGAACCTTGTGAAATTCTTGATGATTAAGTGATAAATAATCTGAGTTAGAATGATAACCTACTGTAAGTGATGTTTAAATATCATTGTTGTTCGTTGAGTTGGTGTTTAAGCCAATAGAAACTCGTTTTGTGTCATTAAAAGCTGAAAACAGAATCTGTCCAACGGTTTTAGCCAACTTCAATTGGCTTTAATATGGTCATAATTTAATGAAATCTGGATTTTCTTGAGTGTATAACGTGCTATTTCGAAATACGCTTCTAATTGCGCTGGAATCATGATTTTTGGACATCGTTTACTATTTTAAATAAATTATTTCGTTTCAGCAAGTAAAGTTGCGTTTTTCTGCAGAATTTACGCGTTGTGTTTTAAGTCATAACTTTATGAATACTTCTAGTTAGACCATGAAATTTATACTGCATATGGTCTTAAGTGTCCGTGCAAACCTCCAATAGAATTTTTGTCAATCGGATAACCGAGGTTTTTTAAATGAATTTTTTTGTGAGCTGCAGTTAGAAAGTGACGAATCTGATTGCAGCTTAGTAAATGAATTTTTATAAATTTTTGGTAAAGAGTTAAACTCTAATAATTTAACTCTAGACCAACCCCCTCAGAGGGGCACGTCACATTAAAAGATCGTAATTTTTGGAATCTCATAAGTATGGTAAACGGACACCCCGAAACAGCCCATTTTCTGTAAATTGAGTTATGCATGTTTGTATGTTATAAAGTGTCAAATCTGTTATATTTGGTACTTGTACATGCTTGATGATTGTATAAATGATGTATCGTGTGTTGTAGTGTATATTACGAACATGTGCCTAAAACTACTCGGTAACGTAGTTGTGACAACTTGTATCCATGTTAATTGTTAGATGTGTGTAAGATTTGCGTGAAATACATAAACAACTCCTAATGTTCTTGGTAACCATAATAGGACGTGGTTGACCATACTTGTCACACCCCCAAAATACCACTTGCGGAAACACCGCAGGACGTGTGACGTACCAGGATCTAGCCACCAATCACATTGAACTCATAACTATATTTAAATAAAGCTTTCATTCATTAAGATAAAGTTTTACAAAACGTTAAGTGTAATTCATCGTATACAACGGAAGCATAAATCATTTGTTAAGTGTTTCATAAACCACATGTACAAAACCGTTAGACTTGTCTTGCGATTCCATGTATCTAGACCCATGACCACTCCAGCATCCCAGACAGCAAGTTCCAAATGATATAAACCTATAGACTTGCAAGCATGCAGACAAGTGTGTTAGACGACGCTGGTGAGTTCAAAGTTTTGTTAACATGTTTAGTTACCAGATATGAGTATAAAACATTTCAGTGATTTGATGTTGTTATTAACTCGCTTACCGCAGATGGCTCTAGATTATTTGCCCAAACCCCAATGCTCTATCATACATTGGTCAAGTGGTTAAGGTAATTAGTTCACGACCGTCCTCCCCGGTACGGTGTGAGGGTGCCAAACCTAATAGCGCTATCAACTAATAACCCCGTTGCCTCCCCGACAACCAATCGGTATATGATGGGACTTAATGATAGAAATGAGTGTAATAACCAACATCCCAATAACCCGACGTTCCTCCCCGAAACGATTACCAGATGTCCCTCCCCGGGACGCATGCTTGGAAAAAGAGTAGTGAACTCACCTTAGATTTGCTCGGTATGTTACGTTACATTCCCCGTTCACAGTTGGTCAACCAAACCCTATCGTGGTTACCAATCCACATCAGTCACATAATCAACAAGTCACGTATTTGTACACAGTAAGTCACATATTCGTACACAGTTTGCATTTATCACAAGGTCACCGTTTATCATGTGTCAAGTACCCAGTTCCATACATGTTCACATCTCATGTGAATATCTCATAACAACCTACAATAGATGGGTGTTTCTAACTACACAAGTTACAATCAGGATCCTTATCAGTTTCATGATTACACACGTCATTACTTTCACCCAGTTTACATCTCTTGCAAGATCACAGTATATCAGGTAGCAAATGCACATTTCTATCACACGTTCACATCTCATGTGAATGTTACAAAGTATCACATAACATAACATAACATAACAGGTGAGTTTGCTATACATACTAATCAACCCAAGTTTCTTATTCTCATTGCCATGCAACAAGGATCCTAAACACACGCAAGTATTCATCATCATAAACATCACAGGCACCTACTATTCAACACATTTACTTACATGACGAAACACCCCATGTTTCGTCGAGATGAGGGGTAACGAAACACCCCATGTTTCGTCGAGAATATGGGTGACAAAACACCCCACGTTTCCTCAAGGACATGGGTGACGAAACAACCCATGTTTCGTCAAGGACCAGATCCATGGTGAAACTAGTTTTTCGTCACAATCCCCAAACAGACAGTTACAGTTCTCAATTGGTTCCTATGCAACCCTAATCGTCTGTTCATCAGCCTAGCACAAAGTCAATAGCATGCTTTCTGGATTCAAACAATATAACCCTAGATAACATCAACATTAACCGTTAATCGAATTAGTGAATATCACATCGTGCATGTCATCAAACTATATCATATTCACAAACCCTAAATCATCAACATAACACAATCGGTTTCATACCAAACGCTCACAGATACCCATGGTCAATAATCAACATGTTACTGAATCAATCATCCTCAATTAGTTTGCAAACAATACTCAAACTCATGCTTATTCTTACGCCTGCACATACACATCACACATAACTAGAGCAATCAAAAATAATAATAACACACTAACCGATTGCTAGGCTGAGGAAAAGCTGATTACTTCAAAGGAGAGGGCTTCGAGAGACCAAGAGAAGGGTTGTCGTCGTTCATGGGTGAGGGAAAGGAGGCTTTAGGGTTTGTGTTTGCGTTCCATGATTACAAGGGTTATGTAAACACATAACAATAATGTTTGGGCCGTAAACCTCCCTGGGCCGAGATCCTTATTGACGAAAGACTATCTCCATGGGCCGAGGTCCTTGTTGACGAAAGACCTCTTTCGCCGTGTAAGGTGATGACGAAAGATCTATGTTTCGTCGAGTAGAGTTTATTACGGAGAATATTAGTTATGAAACATACACCAAAACAACCACACAAACAATGCAATAAACATTTAACATTAATCAGTTTATCAAGGTAGAGTTGTGAAACAGATAATTGCGTAGAGGCAAGACCTTGAAAGCTCGGGTTGTCACATCATCCCCAACTTGAAAGAAATTTCGTCCCGAAATTTGATAAGTAATCCAAAGCAGCAAAAAGTTAGATCAAGATGGCTGTGGATTTTCCTTGGGTACCACATCATCCCCAACTTGAAAGGGAATTTCGTCCCGAAATTCGCCAATGACAGCAACAGCTGATTCAACCACCTGAACAATTGAGGATACATGAGCTTTAACATATCTTTACGTTCCCACGTGAACTCCGGTCCACGTCTTGAGTTCCAACAAACTCTCTCAATAGGAATTCAACTATGACAACGAACCTTGACTTCCTGATCCATGTTGTCGATAGATTCCTCAACCATCGCAGCCTGTCATCAACCTTAGGCTCTAGTAAAGGTATCGCAAGTGTTTCATTAGACAAACACTGCCTTAGATCCGAGACACAATTGACATCGCGCACGTTACCCAGTTCGCTAGGTAACTCGAGTTTGTAGAGCACGTGACCGATTCTTTCCAGAATTCTAAATGACTCAACGAAACGTAAATTAGGCTTGCCACGCTTCCCAAGCATACCACACTCTCCCAGGGTGAGACTTTCAACATGATACGATCGCCTACAGTGAACTCCCAATGTTTCCTAAGGTTATCAACTTTTCTGACGGTCACGCGTTGCTGCCAAACGATTTCCGATCCAAGCAATCTTCCCAAGAGTTTCGAGTACAAGTCCTGGACCCATGATTAGGTTGTCACCCACCTTAATCCAATAAGGAGATTAGCGTTACTGTCCATGCAATACCTCAAACAGAGCTGTCTGAATACTAGAACGGTAACTGTTACGGTAGAACTCAGCCAAAGGTTTGTGTCCTTCCAATTTTCACTAAGTCAATCACACACATGCTCGCAGCATGTCTTCGAGTGTCAGGGTGGTTCGTTTACTCAGACTGCTTGTCCTACGGTGATAAGCAATGCTCATGTCTAGACGTGAGTCAAGGGTGTTGTGTTTTGTCTACCAAAATCAGGTATAGTTCAAAATCAGAGGTAACAGGAGTTGGCACCTCGGGCCTAAAACCGCCTCTCTCAGATGAACATTCACAGCTTGTGAAGACTCTTCAGTTTCCTTGATTGCAAGAGAGTGTGCTGGTTACGTGAGACAATTGATGTGCGCAAAATGCAACATATAAATTACATCAAATGTGGCATTAAACTAACCCTTTTTTTAGTATTAATGTTGGAAAAAGTGTGTTTTTGCCTTCCTTTTGTATTTTCAGGATTAAAAGAGCTCAAATGAACAAAAGAAGCAAAAAGGCAGCTAAATCTAACATAAACACAAGAAAAGGAATAAACGTGGCATGCCCGACCCCTTGACAGCATCTTCCCAAGCAAAACAAGAGAACACAAGGCTGAACACGCCCCATGCTCAATGAGCACGGGGGCGTGCCCAAGTGTCTGCAGAAAAGACAAAGCTGTAGAAGCTTCTATCACCCACCACGGGGGCGTGCTCAGCGGACACGGGGCCGTGGACAACTCTAAGATTAGCAGAATCTAAGGAAATCTTGATAGTACAGATACGCTTCTGCACACGGGGTCGTGCCTAGCGGACACGGGGGCGTGGTCAACTAATGCAGACAAACTGCATTTAATGAAGGAAGAGAAGACAGGTGGACACGGGATCGTGCCCAATGGACACGGGGCCGTGTCCGGGCTTCTGTGCAGGCTATAAATAGGGGTGCTTGGCTCATTTTCAAACCATCCCTTGGCAAGCCACCTCTCTCACACTTCACCCACCCACCACCACCATCACAACCCACATCCACCACCATCATCCATCATAGAGTGTGTGAGTAGTCTCGGGATCCAAGATTGATCGTAAGAGTTCTTGATAATCAAAGGTCATGTTTGCCTAAGTCTCTTACATCACTCGGTGATGACAAGTGTCTAGTGTAATACTTTTTATTTTTAATCTTTTCGCACTTTTTATTTGGTTATGTATTAATGACTTTAATAACTAGTTTCTTATGTTGAAGGTGAGTCTTCCTTATCGTTTGTCCGTGGTGTCTTGGCATTATTTTACTGTCTATATAAAATAAAAGATTTTCACCATTCATATCTCCACGGTCTATATGGAGGTATGTTGGCTACCTGGTCGGGGGTTAAGGGAACGGTTTGGTAAGAGTCTTGCCTTGTTCAGTGTATAAATCCTGCAAGGACCTGGGTCAACTTTAGTAGGACCTCCTTCAATACCCACTGGTATTGGATAGCGGGGGTCCGAACTCTTTGATCCCCTCATATGTAAAGTACTATTAAAACTTTAACCCGGCTACTTAGGACTGTATCCCTGCTAACTCAGACTACTTAGCCGATGGTAACGTCACCTCCAGAAGAGGGGCCTACCACAATATGCATTAATAACTTATTTAATTATCTTTCAATAATCCAACCCTTTAGGATTGTATCCTTGCTGACTCAAACTACTGGGTTGAGGGTAACGTCACCTTCAGATGAGGGGCCTACTACAATAACTAAGATAATCTCTTAAAAAGTGAAAAGTGCGGAAATAATCAAAGGTTACACTAAACACGAGTCGGATCCAAGTGATTCATCTTGTCTATCTATTTTTATTTTTATTTTATTTTTTAGCATTTTAGTTAGTTTTATTTTTCTAGTTTAAAACATTTTTCTAAACTTTTGGTTTGATTAGACGTTGAGGATAAACCGGTACTAAAAGCTCTTATGTCCTTGGACGACCTCGGTATCTTACCAACACTATACTACGCTCACGATGGGTGCACTTGCCCATATGTGTGTTTAGTGTTAGTAAATATCATGTTTTATAAATTTAAAACTTGGCTAAAAAGTGTTAAAGGGCTTAAAATATACATTAAAAATCTATAACACTACACGCGCATCAATTTTTTGGCGTCGTTTCCGGGGACACAAGGATTTTAAGAAAGTTAGGAATCAACGGCCTAATCGTTTTTTCTTATTTTTTTGTTTCGTTTAGGATTTTTCTTAAATTTTTCAGTTTCTGCAGAGCTCAGCACGGGTCGTGCCTGATCGGACACGGGGCCATGCTAAGCATTGTTACTGGCAGTTTTTATTTTCTGAGTTACAGGGAGTTGAACACGTGGCCGTGTCGAGCTCCCCAGTAACAGGGATCCGGAAAACAACTATTGTATCTCTGACCATGGGTCGTGTTCACCTGAGCACGGGGCCGTGGTGAACCTTCTGACTAACGTTCTTTCTGTTTTTATTGCAGGACTTGGAACCTAGGCGCCACATCTGAACTTTCTACGTAGTGTATGAGCTCCAGTTCTAGTAGAGACCTAAAAGAACCTCTAGAAAAACCCGAACGCTTTCTTAGAAAAAGACTTAAATCTAAAAACCTAGAGAAAGTTTCAGGGGACCCACTTCCAATGGCAGATCAACGTACTCTCATGGATTACCTACGACCCACCGTAGGTAATCTTGGCACCGCTATCAATGCACCGAATGTCGAGGCCAATAACTTCGAACTTCGACCGCATTTGATACAAATGCTCCAAAACTCCGCAACCTTCCATGGGCTTGCGGACGAAGATCCCCATTTGCATATCACTAACTTCCTAGAAATATGTGATACGTTTCGGATCAATGGAGCATCAAACGACGCCATCCGCCTTCGAATGTTTCCATTTTCACTAAAAGACCGAGCTAAGGCTTGGCTTAATACCCTCCCAGTTGGCTCGGTAAACACCTGGGATGAACTGGCCCAAAAGTTTTTATATAAGTATTTCCCTCCTGCTAAAACGGCTAAATTAATGACTGAAATTAATACATATTCACAAGAGGACGGGGAATCTTTATATGAAACTTGGGAAAGGTTCAAGGAGCTACTGAGAAAGTGTCCTCATCATGGTCTTGCGGTATGGCAACAAGTTTCCACTTTCTACAATGGATTGTTGCCACACACAAGACAAACACTTGACTCTAGCTCCGGGGGACTCTTAGGTAATCGTCGCCCAAATGAAATTTATAATCAAATCGAGGAAATTGCTCAAACCAATTTTCAGTGGCACATTCCCCGAGGTAACAAATCTATTGCACCGGGCGCCCATAAGGTTGATGAGAGCACTTCCTTGCAAGCCCAAATCGAAGCCCTTTCTTCAAAAATCAAAAAGTTAGAAATGGTAAAAACGGCTTCGGTTATGGCTTGCGAGGGGTGTGGTGGGCCACATGAAAATTGGAGTTGTATGAAAGAATTGGATAATCAAACGGAATCGGTAAACTACATTGATAATAGACCTAGGCCGTCGGGTCCTCCAACGGGTACCTACAACCAAGGATGGCGTAACCACCCTAACCTTGGTTCGAGAGAACCCGGCAATAGTAGTAACCAACAAAATCTAAACCAATAAACAAACTTTCAACAACCAAGAAACGAGTCGCAAAATTTCTCTCAACAACAACAAGGGGGACGAGAGAGGCTTGAAGATACGGTATCTCACCTCATCTCCGACTCCGAAAAGAAAAACTCGGATCGATTTCAACAATTGGAATCGAATTTTAGAAATCAACAAGCTAGTATTCAAAACATTGAAAAAAAATAAATCAACTAGCTCAAAATATGCCCGAGAGACCACAAGGCGCATTACCTAGCAATACCGAAACCAACCCAAAGGCACAAGTACATCTAATTACATTGACAAACCGCACCGTGGGTCCCAAAGAGGGTCCGCTACCCCTAGTTGAAAAGAGCCGATCTAGCCAAACAGCGGTTTCACCGGTGGCCGAACAAGAAACAACTCCTAAACCAAATCAAGAGCCCTCCAATAATCCTCCGGTCCCATACCCCGGTCGGTTAATTTGCCAAAAGACCGATGAGCAATTCACAAAATTCGTAAATTTACTAAAACAATTGCATGTCAATATTCCATTTGTTGAAGTCCTAACCCAAATGCCTAAGTATTCAAAATTTATGAGGGACTTACTCACTCACAAAAGGAAAATTGAATCATTACAATTAGTTAATTTAAGTGAAGAATGCTCCGCCTTGCTACTCAACAAACTCCCACAAAAGAAGATTGATCCTGGAAGCTTCACAATCCCTTGTTCGATTGGGGAATCTCCCATTCGCAATGCACTAGCCGACCTCGGGGCTATCATCAACCTCATGCCCGCATCAATGTTTGACCCACTCGGCCTAGGGAAAACAAGCCCTATGAAAATGAGCATACAACTCGCCGATAGGTCGGTCAAATATCCACAAGGTGTCGCTGAGAATCTATTGGTTAAAGTCGGCGAATTTGTCTTCCCGGCCGACTTTGTCATACTAGATATGGAGGAAGATACCGAAGGACCACTCATCTTAGGTAGGCCATTCCTAGCCACGGCCCACGCAGTGGTAGACATTGTTGGTGCATACATCTGTCGTCTTCGTCTTATATCGAGTTTCGGACTGAAAGTTTGAAGAGTGCCTGAAAGTTTGAACATGGCTGCTAGTTTGAAGAGGTCAAGTTTGAAGATGTCAAGTTTGAAGAGGTCAAGTTTGAAGAGGTCAAGTTTGAAGAGGTCAAGTTTGAAGATGTCAAGTTTGAAGATGTCAAGTTTGAAGAGGTCAAGTTTGAAAGTGGTAACCGTCTGAAGGGTGGCATGTCACCTTCAAACGGGAGGGTCTTGTCCTATAAATAGGCTTCAAACTTTCATCATTTGTAACTTTCCGGCCAGAGCAACGAAGTGCTGCCGAAGTGTTGTCAGGTTGTAAAACGTTCCGAAATCAATCATACAACAGTTTAAAGTGTATTGCTTGCTGAATTGAACTCAGTTTCTTAGTTTCCGCCTCTGAAACTGAGATAAACTCTTCTGAACGACTCGTTCGGGTCTGAAAACGATCCTACAAGTGGTATCAGAGCTCAGGAGGAAGAGTTCTTGCCATATTCAGCTTGAAATTCTGTTTCTACACCATTCTTTTTCAGAAAGTTAAAAATTTTACGGTTAAAACCTGCTCAAATTTTCACACTATGTTCGGATTTGACAATTAACAAAGCCTTAAAAGTTTCAGACTGAAATTCGATCTAAAAGTGATAGAAAACTGCCTGACTGTTTGAAAGTGTTCGATAAATTGCTGATGTCATAGGTCATTCCTGTTTGAATCTGACCCTTCCCGTTTGAAATTTGCAACTGGCCGTTTGAAATTGACCATTACCGTTTGAAACTGGACGTGACAGTTTGAATCTGACCCTTACAGTTTGAAAATGCACATGACCGTTTGAAGATACATGGTTGTCTATTTGAAACTGACATGACCGTTTGGAGCTAACCATCCTGTTTGAAACAACATTTCATTTGAGTGCGTACATTGAGTTGTGTCTAACAATCTACGAGGATGTCAGGTCATTGATGTTTAGGATAAGAGATCATGTGGTTTGTGTAGGTGTGCATGTGATTTGAATTAAAAGGTGTCAGTACACTAAGAGTTGTCAGTTTGGTGGTTATTTGAGGTCCAATAGGATAATCTTGTGATACAAAGTTGTTGGTAATATTCAAAAATCGAAATAGGTTGCATGAGAGAGTTGTCGGCCACTTGTTTGATAAGTCTTGCATGTGATTCAAGGTAAAGATGTCGGATTCACAATATTAAAATCAACGTGTTTTGAAAGTTGCAGAACGGTCCAATCAGTGAGTGTTAAGGAGGTCCAATGCATGTTTAATTATATTGGTCAAATTTAATAAGTAGATATAAATTGTTGTTGTCGGCTTTTGCAAAAGTGCTTCGATTTTCATGAGATTGTTTGAGTTAGTTTGAGTTCAAATGAATTGAATTTTCATTCAGGTTTGATAATTGATCAAGTTCACACAAAGTGAATTTTGTTTCACACAGTTTGAATTTGTTGTCCGTTCACAAGACGTGGGCCAGTCTCTTTGAATTCGATTCCGTTCCAGGTCGTGTGGTTTTGCCAGGTCATTGAAAAGGTCGTCCGAATTTGATCCAGGTATTCTTACAAGGTGATACAGTTCATTTGAAAAACCGAATTATGGACGAGGAATTCTACAACGCGTTCGCTACTCCTGTTACTCCAATTTCTCTTGCACAAAATACGATGTTGGAAAACGAAACAGGAACAATGCAAAAACCGCCCAAACTAATGAACATCGAAGAATATAAGGGTTGGGAAGGTCGTTTCGAGAATTGGGTACAAGCTAACTACTTGGATGCTTGGGAATGTGTCGAGACAAAATACATTCGACCGATGAATGATGATGAAGAAGTGGTTCCGATTAAAGATCTGAGCGCCGATGCTAGAAAGAAATACAAAGATGAGAAAATGATGCTGAGTCTTCTACAACTAGCTGTGAAAGAAGACATCTTGGTGTTATTACAACATAATGGAACTTCATACTCGATTTGGAAAGCTTTAAGATCAAAGTTTGTTGGTAGTCAAGAAATGATAAAGAACAAGAAATCACTTCTGAAGAAAGAGTTCGATCTGTTTCGTGGTTTGAAGAATGAAAGCACAAGGCAGATTATTGAAAGATATTGCAATCTGCTAGCAAACATGAAGAGATTGAGCATCGAGAAAGACAATAAAAAGTTGATCGAAAAGCTTGCTGATTCATTGCCACATGAGACTTGGGGCACATATCTCATGATGCTTAGAAACAAGAAAGGTTTTAGCAGTTTGACACTCAGCAAGTTCATTGAGAAGTTGGAAGCTCAAGAAATGGAGCAACGAAAGATTATTCGAATGAAAGACTTCGATGGTGAACAAGATATTGGATTGTATTACAAAGCAGGGGTGAATGAGAAACCTACAAATTTATCTCCAAAAATAGAAACTGCTTACAATGTCAAGAATTCTTCTGAAAGTTCATCATCAGGATCAAACAGCAAAACAAGTTTCACATCATTTCCGTCTTTCGATCCAAACATTTCAGCAACAAAAAATGGGAGAAAACTTCAGTGCAATATTGTTTTAAATCTTGACAATGATCAAGATTATTCTGAGGAAGTTGCTAAAAATCACATGTCTCTATTAGGAATGGTTTTAGAATCTTATAGTTGTTTTGTTGCAGGTCGTATCGGAAATCCAATGCTAACCAAGGAAGATTACGACCAGATAGATGCTGAAGAGATGGAACTGATGGATATAAAATGGTGTTTGGCAAGTGTGTTGAGGAGAGCTGATAAATTCAAGCAAATCACAGGGAGAGATGATCTTCGTGAGGCTAATGTTTCTACTTTAGGTTTTGACAAATCTAAAGTCACTTGTTTTCGTTGTAGGGAGAAAGGTCACTTCAAGAGGGAGTGCACCAATCGCAAAGCAAGTGGAGCTCAGAATCCTTTCAATAACAACAATGATTATTATCGAAAAGCCATCTACCATCAAGTTGCTCAACAACCGTCTCAACAACATCAACATCAAGCACAAACTGCACATGGAATGCACATTATTGAAGACTCTGGAAAGAGAGCTTGTGCGGTTAATCAAGATTCTTCAAAGAGAGCTGATGGTAGTTCATTGATAATAGATCAAGATGATGAAAAACTACCCGAGGGTTTTAGCTGGGAGAATTTTATTTGGGATAACTATATTCCTGATCAAGCCACAGCTTACACAGCTTTTGTTGCCAAAGTTAAAGAAGATAGTGCTGATGATCGTGAGTATTGGGCGAGAAAATTCGATGCTGATATGAAACTGATTGCAGAAAGTGATAGTGAAGATGAAAAGGTTAAAAAGAAGAAGAAAAAGGTCAAGACTCCAATGAGCAGTGATGATGAAGAAATTCTAGTGATCAAAAGGAAAGTAAAGGTTGAAGTTGCAAAGTTCAAGGTTGATCAAGAAGTTGATGCTAAAAAGATTCCAGTGAAGTGTGAAAACTATGAAGCTGTGAAGAAGCAGAACAGTACACTGATCTATAATTTGAATAGTTTGAAGGAATCTTAAGATGTACTGAACAAAGTAATGAACCAATACAATCAAACAAGTGAAGAACAAGCTACAGCAATGAAAACACTTCAAGGAGCTTTTATGACAAAGCAAAAAGTGGTGAATAACTACATCGAGAAGTGTGCTGCTCTTGAACAGAAACTAGAGTTACAAAGAATTGAAACTGAAAGAGTAAATCGGTTGTTGAAAAGTTACTTATGTACTTCTTATGTCATTGACAGGATTTATCCGACTGTTGAAGGAATGAAGGCATTTGAAGAGGATGAAGTAACTGAAGAAAAGAAGGATGATGAAAAAGTGACTGAAGAAAAGATTCCAGAAAAGAAGAACAAGAAGAAGTGTGATACAAAGAAAAAGACTGACAAGAAGGATTCTGGTAAGAAACAAGATGTTGGTTATAACAAATGTCCACCCCCGCTAGAAAATGGATATTTGCCCGGAAATCCAAATCAGGAAAGAGTCGAAAAAGCAACAAATTTACAGTGGGAGTCGGAGTCCTCAGTCAATTTGCCAGAAAATATTGATGTGACGTTTATATCATCTGACACTGATCATGAGTCCGAGTTAATAAAGAAAGTCGTCGATCAGGTGTTGGATAAAGATGAAACTGTGGAGTCAAAGTTGGAGTCAAACTCAGAGTCAAAGTCAGAGTCAGAGTCAAAGTCTGGTTCAGAAAGTTCGAGTTCGACAGTCAACAGTTCAAAATCTTCAGTTAAAAGGGTTTATAACAAAGAATTCTTGTTATCAAAATCTAATTTGAGTGACGAAACATTCAAAGTTGCATATACATTGAATGATTCCGACAAATTATATTCTGATGAGAAATTTCCAATAAGAGGTGTAAAAACTGAGATGATAAAAAAGGTTTTCAAACTTACAGAAATTAATATTTCTGAAATAAAAGATTTAAATCTTAATGGTAAACCTAAATCTTACACCTCAAGAGTTCAACAAAGATTAAACAAGAAAAAGGGTTATAGTTCTGGTTCTGGTTTTCATAAGAAACCAAACCCTAACCGTAATTTCAAAAAGAAAGGTCTTGGATTTACTCCAACAGAAAAATGAAAAATATGTTTGTGATTTTAAATCAAAAATGACATTCGTTTCAGGTACATCAGCAGAAGAAGAAGAAGAAGAAAAGAAAGAATTTTGGAGCCAATCAAACAAAGAATTCCTTGCGAAAAAGCAAGAAGAGATGAAATTTGCTGATCAGAAGAAAGATACGAGAACCTGTTTCAAATGCAACACTGTTGGACATATTGCCAGAGATTGTTCTAAGGCAATACCATCAAAACAGGGAGTTTCTCGTAAATTCAAAGAGAAAGTGATTGAGTTTGAACCACCAATTGACCGAACCAAATTATTCAAAAATTCTACTTTTGAATTTGGTGAAAGTTCAAACAGATTTTACAAGAAAAGAGCTAAATCTGACAACCAGAAATGGGTTGTTAAGAAAGCTGCTGAAAGCTCTAGCGATGATTCTGATAGGTCAAAATCAGAGGAGCTATCTTCTGGCGATGAATCTGATTCCACAAAATCAGAGGAGCCACAGGTTGAGTTAAAGTTGAAAACTTCAGTTCTTCCAATGGATGATGTTCATTTTCCACCATTGAAGGCTGAAAACTATAAAAAGAAAATTGGTAAAGTTGAGATTTCAAACCAATTTTATGATGACAAAAAGGTTTTTGATGTTGAAAAGGCCTTTAACCCCACTGTGAAACACATTTTTGATAAAATGATTGATCGAAAAGTCAAAGGGATTAAAGAGTTTTACGAGAAGAAGATGCAGAAAGATAAAGTTGAACCATCCCTGGTTTGTGACTGGGATGGTACATACTATGAACAGTAAGTTTGTGGACTTGCCGGAGCTCCCAGGTTTGTTAGCGTGGAGCAGGAATCGGCATCTATCTTTCTTAGTTGGATTTTTCGTACAAGTGGTAAATCAGGGACATTAATTTGTACTTGATTTTATACAAGTGGTTGAAGACAAAATGATGAACCACATCCCCAACTTTACAAGTGGTAAAAACAAACTTATTTTCCGGAAAAACCATTTGATTAAAACAAACTTAAGTGTTTTGAAATCAATGGGAAAATAGTTTATTGAAAGGGGGAGTTCTGATTGTTTATGCCAAGTGAATGGCGGATTGAAGTGATTCGATATCAATTGTCAAGTTCTTGTACAGTTTGTTTTCAAATTTCCTAAAATGTGTTTGCATTTTAGGGGGAGTAGAAAATTTTTAGAAAATCCAAAAACATTTGAAAATTTGAAAAAGACAAAAACATGATAAAATGAAAAATGAGTTTTTGTGTCAAAGAAGAGGAAATGATAGTACATCAGTGGACTGTCACAACATGCTAAAGAAATGGAAAGTAAAAATGTGATAAACGGTCTCACTGATGATGTGTCAGTAGGTTTTTGCACTTTTAGTAGATTGTGACGAGATATAAACCTAAATTTCAAACTTGCTTATATCGTGGGGAAACATCTCTCGGATATATGGGTAACCCCCGAAATATCGTTTGAAAGATTCCTTTTTCTGATATACTAGGTCTGTATACTCAGTGATATCTGGGGTATTAGTCCTGGACTTCTGCTGAATGGAAGTTCTGACCTAGTCCTCGAATAATACTTTCCGCAATGCTTGAAACATAGCATCACCCTCAGCATATATGATAAGACAATAAAATTGCTTAGCAATGCTGTTGTAAAAAAGATCCTCTAAAGGGGACACACCCAAAAGTCGATTCGTGATCTCTCTGCTGAACGGTAGTTCTGACCTGAGCTCTCACGATTTCGATCATAATTTATTAACCCCTTACAGATATCATTTGTGTCATAATTACCTGTAAGACTGAATATTGGGATCTGGATACAGGAGTATATTCTGAGGTGGGACACACGATTAAGTTTAAGTATCTAAGACATTAATCTCGTATCTCGAAGCAATTGAACTTTGTGTGAGAATTTAAGTGGATCAGTATACTGACAATCTAAGTGAATCGTTTAGAACTTAAAATGATTAAAGCTTAACGGTGTTGGTGATTTGTCTCAGAAACTGATATGATCCTCTTACACAAACTCACAAAAATATTGTTTATAAATAGTTCTTTATTGCATTTCATTCTATTAAAAAAAATCCAAAAAGATTTTAGTGTGTTTTAGCATAAATTTTGAAAAATACAAAAAGATTTTCGACAACTGGTGTTGGAGAGCTAATTTTTCAAAATTCCGAGTGTTAAACATGACGAACAGGTTTGGGAAAGTATTTATTTGAAGATGTTTGAAATGAAAATGATATTTTTGCAAGTGGTTCATCAGAGACTATAATTGTTGAATCATTTTAAAATTTGCTCTACTAGTGGTCATCAGAAAATTTATTTTTTGGGTAGAGCATGTGCAGGTTATTTGAATGATAGAGAGTCAGGTTCCGATACCTGAAGACTTTGTGTTTTCAACATGCCAGGCTGCGATCCCAGCATATCGAAAGGGGGAGTCTGAAGACATCCGAGTAGAGATTGTTTGTGGGAAGTCTGTTGGTGATGAAAAGAGAAAGAGAGAGATTTAAGGATTCTTACAAAGTCAGACACTTCAAAGAGTTCGAGAAGACTGATAAAGACTGAAGATTGTGAAGACTCGACACTTAAGACTCGTCAACATCTGAGGGGGAGTCTGTTGGTGCATACATCTGTCATCTTCGTCTTATATCGAGTTTCGGACTGAAAGTTTGAAGAGTGCCTGAAAGTTTGAACATGGCTGCTAGTTTGAAGAGGTCAAGTTTGAAGATGTCAAGTTTGAAGAGGTCAAGTTTGAAGAGGTCAAGTTTGAATATGTCAAGTTTGAAGATGTCAAGTTTGAAGAGGTCAAGTTTGAAAGTGGTAACCATTTTAAGGGTGGCATGTCACCTTCAAACGGGAGGGTCTTATCCTATAAATAGGCTTCAAACTTTCATCATTTGTAACTTTCCGGCCAGAGCAACGAAGTGCTGCCGAAGTGTTGTCAGGTTGTAAAACGTTCCGAAATCAATCATACAACAGTTTAAAGTGTATTGCTTGCTGAATTGAACTCAGTTTCTTAGTTTCCGCCTCTGAAACTGAGATAAACTCTTCTGAACGACTCGTTCGTGTCTGAAAACGATCCTACAGACATGAATGGTGGGACACTAACATTAAGGGTTGGGGACAAGGAAATGAAGTTTGGAGTTGGCAAGAGAGTAGAAGACGATGACCCGGTCAATTACATGAAGGTCACAGACTCAGGTTTGGATGATGCTCTCCTACGGTGCAACATGGAATGCATGACATCCCACTTGGGTAACATATGACTGGCTTTGGGTCTAGCCAAGAAGCCTTATAAACGTGGCGCACCACGGAGGCATTCCGCGGAACTATCCTTAGTTTAATTTAGATTTTTTTTTTATGTTTTCTAGTTAGTTTTAATTTTTAGGAGTAAAACAAACTCGGGGTGGTGAAGGATACCAAGGGAAACTTGCACCAGCACCCCATGCACAAAAATAGAGCCTCCCGCCGATTTTCCTTCATTACAGCAAGCTCAGCACGGGGCCGTGCTCAGCCAACACGCCCCGTACTCAACCAATTGCAGAAAAATGCCCAGTTCAGGTACCTGGACACGGGGCGTGCTCACTGAACAGGCCCCCGTGTCCAGCCTTCTGTAACTTTACTTTCTTTTCTGTTACTGGCGATCTGAACACGGGGCCGTGCCCGGACACCACGGGGTCGTGTCTAGAGGCCCAGTAACATAAAATTTTGCTTTTTCACATGTTTTTACACATTCAATCAACCTAAAAACTTATTTTTGGGCACATTGAGGACAATGTGTAACTTAAGTGTGGGGGGGGGGGATGCTAAAACCTTGAATTTTGCAAGTCCTAATTACAAGCCTTACACAAAACTCTATTGGAACCGCTAAACACCCCAATTTTTTTCGAAAAATTTTCATTTTTTTTTACTTGTCTAGGTTTAATTTGGGAATTTCAAATTCTAAAAAGGTTATATTTTTACAAATTTACAACTGATAGCGTCGTGATAAAAAGAACCAACATAAGAAAATTATGAAACGGCATGACAAATCTAGTTAAAATTTGATTATATATACTTGATCACATAAAAACCCATTCCCACAAAAAGTGAGTTTTGAGCCTTTATTGAGCATACAAATACACATCTTTAAACTAAATGCTCATTTTTCATTTCTTGTGTGAATAGCCGCTTGGTTCTTACGACTCTAGAACTTGCCACGACGATACATTCCCGGTCCTTACCAACTTAAACCCGAGTAAGTAAATGATGGAGGCATTAGGACTAACCCTTTTTATTTCTACACCATTATTTTTCTTTTTTTTACCACCTACCTAAAATCCCCCTAGTTAACCCCTTTGAGCCTAAACTTTTTCATTTCTTAACCCAAATCAAACACCCTTTTACCCACCAAAACCCTTTTTCATTTTAAACCCTTTATTTTAGTAACAAAGCTCGGTTTTCGTGTGACTCCCTTATCAAAAAAAATTAATTGATTAAAAAAATGAAGTTAGCAATAAACAAACAAAGCTCATTAAAAGAAGGCTTGTTTGAATAAAGCTTCATTGAAATAAAAAGTCACAAAAATGTTTTGCGAAAACCGACGCTTTTTACGCCTTTCGCCCTTTTCTACTAACCACTAACCCAACCACCTACCTTTAACCCAACCCTAACCCTTCCCCCAAAGTCCTCTTGATATTTACAAAGGTGTATAGTTAAAAAGGAGGAGGATTGATTGCTTGGCAAGCTTATGGTAGAAGTAAGTTCCATGCCGCTTTCTAGAGTTTTCATAAAAATACACCTTCGGCCGAGTGTTGAGTGATCCCCCGTGAGGTATGTGAACTTGTATATAAATGGAATTTTAAAGAGGCATGTTATGCCCTAATAAGTAATTTATCTTATGTAATGTTTTAAAAATATCATGACGAATAGGATTGTAAATAAATAAAAATTAAACTTAATAAAGAATCTTGGAAATCCCGACACTCTATGACAAGCCCAAAACCTTCTCTTCTACCCGTTCCATTTGGGAATGTAAAGCCACATTATAAAGAGTTTTGCTTGAGGACAAGCAAAGATTCAAGTGTGGGGGTATTTGATGTGTCACACCCCCAAAATCCACCTGCGGAATACCACCGCTTGGAGGCGTGACTGACCAGGATCCAGCCACCAATCATATTGAACAAGCATGTAAGTGATTATAAAATCCAACCAATGCAATTGGTGTCCAAACAAAAACATAGTTTAAGTTGCAAGCGGAAGCATAACGTTTAAAACCAAAACATAAGTTTAATTGTTTCAATGTTTAACATGGCACACAGCTGTCCATGTCCCACAACGACTCTCTTCCATGCAAGCTCCAGCTAAGTACCTATTGACCTGCAAAGCATGTAGTAACGAGTCAACAATAATGTTGAGCGAGTTCACAGTTGGGTGTTCGTTTTAAGTTGTTTCGAAAACAGCTTTCCTTTATCTGGCATCCTGCCGTGGGGGTTACCCCGTAGTTGAAAACGTGATTTGTTTAACCCATTTACTCTGGCAATCCAGCCATGGGGGCTACCCCATGTATGTTACTAGACTCGTTACCATATCGACTGCTGACTGTAGTCATGTTTATGTGCCCTGAACTGTCAATGTCTATCATCATTGACGTGCCCAGATCCATTAGTTCACGCCCGTCCTCTGCGGCACGGTGTGAGGTTTGTCAAACCTAAATAGCGCTATCTAACTAATGACCCGCTCGCCATTGGCCCGGCGATTAAGTCGATATAAAAAGGAGGGACTTCGTGATAGAGTTTTGGTCTAGTGAAAGTTATCTGTCCAAGAGGACGAGGAATTATATTCCTGAACCAGCACTGTCCTACCCAATAAAGGACGAGGAATCCATGTTCCTTAACCCCATTCCCAACCCCTGGGAATCCCATGCTTTGTAGAGAGTGTGAACTCACCTTGGTTTGCTCGGCAGTTTAATTTATCTGGTCAAGTATGTTGGTCACCGTGTCCTAATATGGTTACCAGTATAGGTCAGGTGCAAACCAAGAAATGCACGTATGTTTTCTACACGTACTAGCACGTTGCATACAAGTATTATTCATGGCAGTCCAATCAACAATGCACAACATACACGTCCAACGGTAACACATAAAGTCCACGTATCCGGCCCAAACACTTAGGCCTATACTCATGCAAGTCCAATCAGATTATATAATCAGGTGGTCTCGAGTCGAGACTAGAGATCCCGAGTCGATACGGTGCTGTCTCGGTTTGGCCTTCATCACTCGAGACCTGGTGGTCTCGAGTCAGGTCTCGAGTCGCAACAAAACCCATAACCTGGTCTCGAGTCATGTTGTTTTATGCGCTGGTAATGTGTGGTCTCGAGTCGAGACTAGGGGTTCTTGACTCGCAACCTGTGTCGCAACCGTGGTCTCGAGCTGTCACATACATGGTCTCGAGTCGCAATCGGAGGTCTCGACTCACAACCTGCTGTTACTAGAACATCTGCCTAGAATTGTACTAACCAATAGGATTACCATTTCATGATCTTGTGTACTATCCAACCAAAATTGACAAACATGTTTTCTTGTCTAATACATACTCAAAACAAAACAGATCAAAACACAACATTTCAAATATTTTTAATAATCTTCATGTTGTTCTTCACATATTCAAGTTATTCCTCGTGATCATTCATCTGAATCCGACTCGAAACCTGCTATACTAGATCTATCTTTGCCATTTTCGAAGAACTTTCAACAGCCATTAACCATTACTATCTCATAAATCATGTTTGCATCAACTAGTCATGTACTAAACCCCATAAGCAACCTTAACTCATCATATTATTCTCATATGACTATGAGGAGCATTTTATTCACTTAACTCAAGCAAAACACACTACTCATAACATCAAGCAAACACCTTCATCATGGATAACAACAATCTTAATATCGACTATTCAAGAAAAAATATATTCAATATGCCTAAGACTTAATAAGCAACACATATTATCATATAACTTCATCATACATCATCAACCGAGATAAAGCACATAACATGAATCACTAACCGGTAGGATTTCCAAGGTATGAGGGTATGAAGGGTCGATGAATAAGCTTTCCAACGGGATCCTAAGCTTGAACCGAGAGCTCTTGTTGTCACTGGTTTGGTCCGAGCGAAAGGAGAGAATGTGATACTTGGTTGCTAGGGTTTTAGTGAGAGAAGGAATGTAGGAGAGTGTGTGTGAGAGTGAGTGTGAGTTGCCCAAAGAAATGACAAGGTTGGTTAGGAGTATGAGTTATATACTAGTTCCAAGTTGGTGCACCCTAATGGGTTCCAGATGGATTAAAGGAGGTGCATGGCCCAACCGGCCCAACTGTTTTACTGTTCACTCGAGACCAAGCGGTCTCGAGTCGGGTCCTTGTGTTTTGGGTTCCGGTTCACTACATACATGCTAGTATAAAACTTTTCTTTATATATACACATAGCACATCAAGATAATCGCGAACTATCATTTACTAATATATAAACACATAATGTTCAAGCATGTTACATCGAGATACAAAGAAGGGTTCTAAATTACGAGTTGTCACATTATCCCCAAGTTGAAAGAAATTTCGTCCTGAAATTTGGTAAGTACTCACTGAGGAAGCTAGTTAAGTTGTATGGTTTCCCTGGTTTTCCTGGGGTGTCACATCCTCCCCCCGTTGATCTGGAATTTCGTCCCAAAATTCCGTAGCTTCAGCCTCAGTAGTGGTTGTACTGTTTGCGAACAGTTAGGGATACTTTTGTTTCATCCGATCTTCGCGTTCCCAGGTGAACTCTGGTCCGCGACGTGAGTTCCAACGAACTCGAACGAGAGGTATTCTAGTGTTCTTGAGGACCTTAACATCCCGATCCGTGATTTCAACTGGTTCCTCGACGAATCATAACTGCTCGTCGATGGTGAGCTCCTTCAAAGGAACTACGAGGGTCTCATCTGACAGACACTTCTTCAGATTCGACACATGGAAAACGTTGTGAACTGCACTGAGTTCTGCTGGTAAGTTCAGTTTGTAGGCCACCTTGCCTATTTTCTCGATGATTTCAAAAGGTCCGACGTATCGTGGGTTAAGTTTGCCTCGTTTACCAAAACGAACCACACCCTTCTAGGGTGAAACTTTGAGTAGTACCCGCTCCCCAACCTGGAGCTCAAGTGGTTTCCTGTCTTTATCGGCGTAGCTTTTCTGACGGTCACGAGCTGCCGCCATACGTTGTCGTATTTGAGCAATTCGTTCGGTTGTGTCTACCACGTGTTCTGGACCAGTGATCTGACTATCCCTCACCTCTGCCCAACAAAGAGGTGACCGGAATTTACGCCCGTACAATGCCTCAAACGGAGCAGCTTTAATGCTGGTGTGGTAGCTGTTATTGTACGAGAATTCCACAAGTGGCAGATGCTTTTCCCAGCGGTTCCAAAGTCGATTACACATGCACGAAGCATGTCTTCTAAGGTTTGAATAGTGCGCTCAGACTGCCCGTCCGTCTGAGGGTGATACGCTGTGCTCATGTCTAATCGTGAGCCAAAGGATTTATGCATTGCTTGCCACAGTTCTGAAGTAAAACGCACATCTCGATCCGAGATAATAGAGGAGGGCACCCCGTGCCTCGAGACAACTTCCTTGAGATATACTTCTGCTAGAGTGGAGAATTTATCCGTTTCCTTGATAGCCAAGAAGTGTGCAGACTTTGTGAGTCGATCCACGATCACCCAAATAGTATCATTTCCGCGCTGGGACCTAGGCAGGCCAGTAAAGAAGTCCATGGAAATTTGCTCCCATTTCCATTATGGTATCTCTGGTTGCTGGAGTAGGCCTGAGGGTTTCTGGTATTCAGTCTTGACTCTCACACAAGTCAAACACTTTCTGACGTAAGTTGCTATGTGGGCCTTCATGCTAGGCCACCAATACGTAGTTTTGATATCGTGGTACATCTTATCCGAGCCAGGATGTATCGAGTAACGAGACTTGTGTGCTTCATCCATCACAAGCTCTCGTAGGTTGCCATAGAGTGGGACCCAAATGCGTCCCGTTACGTAGTAAGCACCGTCTTCCTTCTGTTCTAAGCGTTGCCTTGAGCCACGTAGGGCTTCAGCCCTGACGTTTTCTGGTTTCAATGCTTCTACCTGAGCGTCTCGTATTTGGGAAGGAAGACTAGAATGTATAGTGAGTTGCAAAGCTCATACGCGCTTAGGCGCAGTGTCCTTTCGACTGAGGGCATCAGCCACAACATTGGCTTTCCCTGGGTGATACCTGATCGAGCATTCATAGTCATTCAGTAGTTCGACCCATCGTCGTTGTCGCATATTCAGTTCCTTCTGTTTGAAGATATGCTCGAGGCTCTTGTGGTCGGTGTAGATGGCGCACTTGGTGCCGTACAGGTAATGTCGCCATATCTTAAGTGTAAAAACAACAGCTCCCAGCTCTAAGTCGTGCGTAGTGTAGTTTCTTTCATGAACCTTAAGTTGGCGTGAGGCATAAGCTATAACTTTGTCTCGTTGCATCAATACGCAACCAAGGCCCTGAATTGATGCGTCGCAGTAGACCACGAAGTCGTCTGTGCCCTCTGGTAATGAAAGGATAGGTGCGCTGCAAAGTCTATCCTTTAAATGCTGAAATGCTAATTCCTGTGCATTTCCCCCATCGATAAACAACTCCTTTCTGCGTTAGTGAGGTGAGAGGCTGTGCAATCTTGGAAAAATCCTTAATGAACCTCCTGTAGTAACCTGCCAAACCCAAGAATTGGCGAATTTCCGTTGGTGTGCGAGGTGCAGGCCAGTTCTTAATCGAGTCTACCTTGGACGGATCAACATGAATCCCATCCTTGTTCACTATGTGGCCTAGGAAATGGACTTCACGAAGCCAGAAGTCGCATTTCGAGAACTTTGCGTAAAGCTGTTCCGTTCGAAGGAGTTCCAGAATAAGTCGTAGATGCTGCTCCTGTTCCTCCTGACTCTTAGAATAGATCAGGATGTCGTCGATGAAGACTATAACGAACTTGTCCAGGTAAGGTTTGCACACTCGATTCATCAAGTCCATGAAAATCGCAGGTGCGTTTGTCAGCCCAAAAGGCATGACCAAAAACTCATAGTGTCCATAACGAGTTCTGAAGGCCGTTTTGGAGACGTCCTCTTCTCGGACTCTCAGCTGGTGATATCCCGATCTCAAATCAATCTTTGAATAGTAGCTCGACCCTTGCAGCTGGTCGAACAAGTCGTCAATGCGTGGTAGAGGATAACGATTCTTCACCGTCACCTTGTTGAGTTCACGATAGTCGATACACATTCTAAAGGTACCGTCTTTCTTCTTCACAAATAACACTGGAGCTCCCCAGGGCGATGAGCTAGGATGAATAAAACCCTTATCCAAGAGTTCTTGTAGTTGCGTAGAGAGTTCTTCCAACTCTAATGGAGCTAAACGATAAGGTGCATGAGCTATAGGCGCAGCTCCGGGAGCTAGTTCAATCTGAAACTCGACTTGGCGATAAGGCGGAAGACCAGGTAGTTCCTCAGGAAATATCTCAGGATAGTCGCGTACAATTGGAAAATCTTCTATCTTCTTCTCTTCCTTCGAGGTGTCTGTAACGAGAGCCAAAATAGCGGTGTGGCCCTTTCGCAAGCACTTTTGGGCCTTAAGGAAAGAGATGATGTTCCCAACAGCACCCCTCTTGTCGCCACGAATCATGAGAGGTTCATCACCGGAACCAGGAATACGAACAATCTTTTCGTTGCAAAGAATCTCTGCTCGGTGTTGGGACAACCAATCCATCCCAATGACAACGTCGAAACTACCCAAGACGATAGGGATAAGGTCGACAGAGAAGGTCTGGTTAGCAAGAATAAGTTTGCAACCCTTGACTACGTGTGCGGCCTCTAAACTCTTACCATTTGCTAGCTCTACGGTGTGCTTGTTATTCAAAGGTGTTGGAATACGCTTAAGCATTCGACTAACTTCTAGTGACACATAGCTAGTATCGGCACCGGAATCAAATAAAACTGTAACATAAAAGTCGTCGAGAAGGAACTTACCCATCACAACATTGGGGTCATTCCTCGCTTCACCTTGACCAATCACGAACACCCGCCCCCTGGCACCATTGTTGTTATTGTTGTTCCCATTGTTACCATTCCCCTGATTATTGTTGTTGTTGTTGTTGTTGTTCTGGTTCCTGTTCAGTTGGGGGCAATCTTTCTTGAAATGGCCTTCAACTCCACACTGAAAGCACCCTTTGTTGATACCTTGCTGCTGCTGCTGTCGCTGGTTCTGTGGGGCTTGTTGTTGACGATTCTGGTTAGCGGGGTACAAGCTTCTGCAATCCTTGGTGGCGTGACCTGGCTTGTTGCACCGATGACAGTTGCCCCTGGTGCATGGCCCGCTGTGGTGTAGGTTGCAGCGATTGCATTTGGGGTGATTCCCCTTGTACCCACCATGACTTTGACCACCAGATGAGTGCTGACTGGGGCTCTTGTAGTCATCAGTCTTTCTCTGCTGAGACTGAGATTGCACAGAAGTTGAACCTTTGCTTGAAGCTCCATCCCATTTTCTCTTGTTGTCACTAGGAGCATCCGAAGTAGCTGTAGCACTTATACGCTTTGGCAACCTGTTCTGCTCCACCGCCTGATCAGTGAGACGGTGAGCCAACTGAACAACCTGCTGGATGGTGGCGAGGTTTGCTGAAGTCACATGACTTTGGATCTCTGGCACTAAGCCCTTAAGAAAGAGTTCAATACGCTTAATTGGGGGGTCCACCATAGTAGGACACAGTAGTGCAAGCTCATTCGATCTCTTAGTATACGCCTCAATCTCTGACCCCGTCATCTTGAGGTTGTAGAACTCGACTTCCAGCTTATGGATGTCGTCACGACTGCAGTGTTCCTCCTTGATCATCTCTTTAAAATTGTTCCATGGGGTGGCGTTAGCAACAACCAACCCCAGCATTTGGACCTGAGCATTCCACCATGTGAGAGCTAAACCCTCGAGAGTACCGGTAGCATACTTCACCCTGCGCGCCTCAGGGCATTCACACATTTCGAAAACTGACTCGAGCTTCTCAAACCAGTGGAGGAGACCTACAGCTCCTTCAGTGCCGCTAAAAGTAGTTGGTCGGCAGTCCATAAAAGTTTTAAAGGTGCACACAGGTGGCTGTGCATGTTGACCTGTTGTGGGTGAAAAAAAGGACAGAGTTTAACAAAAAGGTTGGTTCACGAGAGTAGGATCTAAAGATCCTGGAATGAGTTTGGACTGTAGGATATACCTCCTGCGTGTGCAGCTGCAAGTGCCACAGCAACTCGTTCGTTAATCAGAGCCGTCAACTGTGCTTGAGTCATGTTAACGCGTCCACTCATGATCTTCATACAAGAGGAAGACATGGGTGAGAGAGGTTCGTGAAAGTGCGATGTCAGAAGAGAGTAAGCACACACGTGTTCAAGCCACAGTAGTTATACTAACCAAGCATACCATGAGCGATGTACTATGTAACTAACAAGTAGGCAATATATACACAGATCATATCACCTAGAATGTCGAGCTTTGCATGTGGAGTGAAGCGTCGTTGTGGATCGTAGAGCACTGTACAGGTTATAGTCTGATTTTAATAAAACGTTTTCCCTTATTAAAACCAAGTTCACTATAACCAATGGCTCTGATCCCAATCTGTCACACCCCCAAAATCCACCTGCGGAATACCACCGCTTGGAGGCGTGACTGACCAGGATCCAGCCACCAATCATATTGAACAAGCATGTAAGTGATTATAAAATCCAACCAATGCAATTGGTGTCCAAACAAAAACATAGTTTAAGTTGCAAGCGGAAGCATAATGTTTAAAACCAAAACATAAGTTTAATTATTTCAAAGTTTAACATGGCACACAGCTGTCCATGTCCCACAACGACTCTCTTCCATGCAAGCTCCAGCTAAGTACCTATTGACCTGCAAAGCATGTAGTAACGAGTCAACAATAATGTTGAGCGAGTTCACAGTTGGGTGTTTGTTTTAAGTTGTTTTGAAAACAGTTTTCCTTTATCTGGCATCCTGCCGTGGGGGTTACCCCGTAGTTGAAAACGTGATTTGTTTAACCCATTTACTCTGGCAATCCAGCCGTGGGGGCTACCCCATGTATGTTACTAGACTCGTTACCATATCGACTGCTGACTGTAGTCATGTTTATGTGCCCTGAACTGTCAATGTCTATCATCATTGACGTGCCCAGATCCATTAGTTCACGCCCGTCCTCTGCGGCACGGTGTGAGGTTTGTCAAACCTAAATAGCGCTATCTAACTAATGACCCGCTCGCCATTGGCCCGGCGATTAAGTCGATATAAAAAGGAGGGACTTCGTGATAGAGTTTTGGTCTAGTGAAAGTTATCTGTCCAAGAGGACGAGGAATTATATTCCTGAACCAGCACTGTCCTACCCAATAAAGGACGAGGAATCCATGTTCCTTAACCCCATTCCCAACCCCTGGGAATCCCATGCTTTGTAGAGAGTGTGAACTCACCTTGGTTTGCTCGGCAGTTTAATTTATCTGGTCAAGTATGTTGGTCACCGTGTCCTAATATGGTTACCAGTATAGGTCAGGTGCAAACCAAGAAATGCATGTATGTTTTCTACACGTACTAGCACGTTGCATACAAGTATTATTCATGGCAGTCCAATCAACAATGCACAACATACACGTCCAACGGTAACACATAAAGTCCACGTATCCGGCCCAAACACTTAGGCCTATACTCATGCAAGTCCAATCAGATTATATAATCAGGTGGTCTCGAGTCGAGACTAGAGATCCCGAGTCGAGACGGTGCTGTCTCGGTTTGGCCTTCATCACTCGAGACCTGGTGGTCTCGAGTCAGGTCTCGAGTCGCAACAAAACCCGTAACCTGGTCTCGAGTCATGTTGTTTTATGCGCTGGTAACGTGTGGTCTCGAGTCGAGACTAGGGGTTCTCGACTCGCAACCTGTGTCGCAACCGTGGTCTCGAGCTGTCACATACATGGTCTCGAGTCGCAACCGGAGGTCTCGACTCGCAACCTGCTGTTACTAGAACATCTGCCTAGAATTGTACTAACCAATAGGATTACCATTTCATGATCTTGTGTACTATCCAACCAAAATTCACAAACATGTTTTCTTGTCTAATACATACTCAAAACAGATCAAAACACAACATTTCAAATATTTTTAATAATCTTCATGTTGTTCTTCACATATTCAAGTTATTCCTCGTGATCATTCATCCGAATCCGACTCGAAACCTGCTATACTAGATCTATCTTTGCCATTTTCGAAGCACTTTCAACAGCCATTAACCATTACTATCTCATAAATCATGTTTGCATCAACTAGTCATGTACTAAACCCCATAAGCAACCTTAACTCATCATATTATTCTCATATGACTATGAGGAGCATTTTATTCACTTAACTCAAGCAAAACACACTACTCATAACATCAAGCAAACACCTTCATCATGGATAACAACAATCTTAATATCGACTATTCAAGAAAAAATATATTCAATATGCATAAGACTTAACAAGCAACACATATTATCATATAACTTCATCATACATCATCAACCGAGATAAAGCACATAACATGAATCACTAACCGGTAGGATTTCCAAGGTATGAGGGTATGAAGGGTCGATGAATAAGCTTTCCAATGAGATCCTAAGCTTGAACCGAGAGCTCTTGTTGTCACCGGTTTGGTCCGAGAGAAAGGAGAGAATGTGATACTTGGTTGCTAGGGTTTTAGTGAGAGAGGGAATGTAGGAGAGTGTGTGTGAGAGTGAATGTGAGTTGCCCAAAGAAATGGCAAGGTTGGTTAGGAGTATGAGTTATATACTAGTTCCAAGTTGGTGCACCCTAATGGGTTCCGGATGGATTAAAGGAGGTGCATTGCCCAACCGGCCCAACTGTTTTACTGTTCACTCGAGACCAAGCGGTCTCGAGTCGGGTCCTTGTGTTTTGGGTTCCGGTTCACTACATACATGCTAGTATAAAACTATTCTTTATATATACACATAGCACATCAAGATAATCACGAACTCTCATTTACTAATATATAAACACATAACGTTCAAGCATGTTACATCGAGATACAAAGAAGGGTTCTAAATTACAAGTTGTCACATTATCCCCAAGTTGAATGAAATTTCGTCCCGAAATTTGGTAAGTACTCACTGAGGAAGCTAGTTAAGTTGTATGGTTTCCCTAGTTTTCCTGGGGTGTCACATGATGTGCGCAAAATGCAACATATAAATTACATCAAATGTGGCATTAAACTAACCCTTTTTTAGTACTAATGTTGGAAAAAGTGTATTTTTGTCTTCCTTTTGTATTTTCAGGATTAAAAGAGCTCAAATGAACAAAAGAAACAAAAAGGCAGCTAAATCTAACATAAACACAAGAAAAGGAATAAACATGGCATGCCCGACCCCTCGACAGCATCTTCCCAAGCAAAACAAGAGAACAAAAGGCTGAACACGCAGCGTGCTCAATGAGCACGGGGGCGTGCCCAAGTGTCTGCAGAAAAGACAAAGCTGTAGAAGCTTCTATCACCCACCACGGGGGTGTGCCCAGCGGACACGGGGCCGTGGTCAACTCTAAGATTAGCAGAATTTGAGGAAATCTTGATAGTACAGATACGCTTCTACACACGGGGTCGTGCCCAGTGGGCACGGGGGGGCGTGGTCAACTAATGCAGACAAACTGCATTTAATGAAGGAAGAAAAGACAGGTGGACATGGGGTCATGCCCAATGACACGGGGTTGTGTCCTGGCTTCTGTGCAGGCTATAAATAGGGGTGCTTGGCTCATTTGCAAACCATCCCTTGGCAAACCACCTCTCTCACACTTCACCCACCCACCACCACCATCACACCCAACATCCACCACCATCATCCATCATCCATCATAGAGTGTGTGAGTAGTCTCGGGATCCAAGATTGATCGTAAGAGTTCTTGACAATCAAAGGTCACGTTTGCCTAAGTCTCTTACATCACTCGGTGAAGACAAGTGTCTAGTGTAATACTTTTTATTTTTAATCTTTTCGCACTTTTTATTTGGTTATGTATTAATGACTTTAATAACTAGTTTCTTATATTGAAGGTGAGTCTTCTTTATCGTTTGTCCGTGGTGTCTTGGCATTATTTTAATGTCTATTTAAAATAAAATATTTTCGCCATTCTTATCTCCACGGTCTATATGGAGGTATGTTGGCTACTTGGTCGGGGGTTAAGGGAACGGTTTTGTAAGAGTCTTGCCTTGTTCAGTGTATAGATCCTGCAAGGACCTGGGTCAACTTTAGTAGGACCTCCTTCAATACCCACTGGTATTGGATGGCGGGGGTCCGAACTCCTTGATCCCGTCATATGTAAACTACTATTAAAACTTTAACCCGGCTACTTAGGACTGTATCTCTGCTGACTCAGACTACTTAGCCGAGGGTAACGTCACCTTCAGAAGAAGGGCCTACCACAATATGCATTAATAACTTAATTAATTATCTTTCAATAATCCAACCCTTTAGGATTGTATCCTTGTTGACTCAAACTACTGGGTTGAGGGTAACGTCACCTTCAGAAGAGGGGCCTACTACAATAACTAAGAGAATCTCTTAAAAAGTGCAAAAGTGCGGAAATAATCAAAGGTTACACTAAACACGAGTCGGATCCAAGTGATTCATCTTGTCTATCTGTTTTTATTTTAATTTTATTTTTCAGCATTTTAGTTAGTTTTATTTTTCTAGTTTAAAACCTTTTTCTAAACTTTTGGTTTGATTAGACGTTGAGGATAAACCGGTACTAAAAGCGCTTGTGTCCTTGGACGACCTCGGTATCTTACCAACACTATACTACGCTCACGATGGGTGCACTTGCCCATATGTGTGTTTAGTGTTAGTAAATATCGTGTTTTATAAATTTAAAACTTGCCTAAAAAGTGTTAAAGGGCTTAAAATATACATTAAAAATCTATAACACTACACGCGCATAAACAATCAACGATTACCCAGGTGATATTGTTTCCGTTTCGAGTTGTAAACAGACTAGCGACAAAATCCATGACAGTCTGCTCTCATCTTCCATATGGGTGTTGCCGGTTGCTGATACTCCACCTTGACTTTCCCACAAGTCAAACATCATACACATACATTGCTAGGTGGGTCTTCATGCCCGATCATCAGTACAATATTTATAGATCTTAATATCTCTCATCAAAATCCAGATGACTAGAATATCGAAGCCGGTGTGCTTTGCTCAACACAACTTTCCTAAAGTTGCCGTATAATGAGATCCACACTCGTCCCTGGGGGTAGCGAATATCATCTGCCCTGCCAGAGGTTGCTTCTCCATGCCCCGCATGGGTTCAACTTGAAAATCCTCTTCCTTCTGTTCTCCAGTTTGAACAGAGCGAGTCTGATCAGATAAGTTAGAGTCGATAGTAAGCTACAAAGCTCTACCACATTCAAGTTCACTGTCGTAATCATCCAAAAGTTCCATCTAGCGATGCCATTAACTGATTTAGCTCTTTCGAAACCAGGGTACACGGGAGGCCCTTGTGATCGGTCTAAGTAGTGCATTCAGTACCGTCCAATCCCCAAACAGACAGTTACAGTTCTCAATTGGTTCCTATGCAACCCTAATCGTCTGTTCATCAGCCTAGCACAAAGTCAATAGCATGCTTTCTGGATTCAAACAACATAACCCTAGATAACATCAACATTAACCGTTAATCGAATTAGTGAATATCACAACGTGCATGTCATCAAACTATATCATATTCACGAACCCTAAATCATCAACATAATACAATCGGTTTCATACCAAACGCACACAGATACCCATGGTCAATAATCAACATGTTACTGAATCAATCATGCTCAATTAGATTGCAAACAATACTCGAACTCATGCTTATTATTACGCCTACACATACACATACACATCACACATAACTAGAGCAATCAAAAATAATAATAACACACTAACCGATTGCTAGGCTGAGGAAAAGCTGATTACTTCAAAGGAGAGGGCTTCGAGAGACCAAGAGAAGGGCTGCCGTCGTTCATGGGTGAGGGAAAGGAGGCTTTAGGGTTTGTGTTTGCATTCCATGATTACAAGGGTTATGTAAACACATAACAATAATGTTTGGGATGTAAACCTCCCTAGGCCGAGATCCTTATTGACGAAAGACTACCTCCCTGGGCCGAGGTCCTTGTTGATGAAAGACCTCTTTCGCCGTGTAAGGTGATGACGAAAGATCTATGTTTCGTCGAGTAGAGTTTATGACGGAGAATCTTAGTTATGAAACATACACCAAAACAACCACATAAATAATGCAATAAACATTTAACATTAATCAGTTTATCAAGGTAGAGTTGTGAAACAGATAATTGCGTAGAAGCAAGACCTTGAAAGCTCGGGTTGTCACAATACTAGCTCGCATAACTTAATCTATCGAGCTAATCTAAGGTGAGTTCACACACTTTTACTAAAAAGCATGTATTCCCGATGGTTGGGAACGGAACGAACAACACTTTCCCTGGTTTGGTATTGCCTAGTATTCCAGGGGATGGAATACAGTTATTTTACTATTTATACTACATGTCTTAAGCGGACTAGACGGAACTTTATCTGAAAGTCACAACACATTTTATACCGATTAATCACCGAGGCCAATGGCAAACGGGATATTAGTTAATAGCGCTATTAGGTCTAACAAACCTCACACCGTGCCATAGAGGATGGGAGTGAACTATTATGCCTGGGCACTAGTCAATGATGATAGACATTGACGTGGGGCACTAAACATGATTACAGTTAGTTTCGGCATGGCACTAGTTTAGTAGCTTAAAAAGGTGGGGTAGCTCCCCATGACATGTTTTATAAAACAGAGTAATTTAAAAACTTACGTTTTTTTAAAACAACACTAATAAACTGTGAACTCGCCAATTTTATGTTGACACGCTACTACATGTTTTGCAGGTCGTTAGGTACTTTGCTGGAGCTTGCACGGTGGAAGGGACATTATGGAAAAGAACCATTGTTGGTTCTTACAAAACATTGTGAACATTTAACTTTTAAATAGGTTTTAAACTTTACGCTTCCGCTGATACTTAAACTTTGTTTTGGGTCTTTTAATTTCTTAGACACTATCGTATTGATTGTGATGGGTTTTTATTTACTTTTATTATGCGTTCAATATGATTGGTGGCATGATCCTGTTCAGTCACACGCCTCGCGGTAATACTCCGCATGTGGATTTTGAGGGTGTGACAGATTGGTATCAGAGCCATTGATTATAGTGAACTCGGTTTTGAAAAGGAAAAATCTTTTTGAGAAAAACCAGACTATAACCTACTCAGTACTCAATGATCCGCAATGACACTTCGCTCCTCATGCAAGACTCAACACTTTAGATGGTATAACTCATGTATATGCCAATTTGATATCTACTTGGCGTATTACGTGTGGTATGCTTAGTTCTTAGGGTTTTAGTGGCAAGATATATGTTAACCCTAATGTGCTCTCTTAAACACCCAACTGCTTACTTGGAACTTTATGTTCTATGTTCGAAACTCTCCCCTATTATTCCTTTCACACCCATATGTCATTGTTCTCAATTTATGTTATGTGGACGTGGTGATGGTATTAACATGACTCATGACCAGTTGACCGCCCTGATCAAGACTCGGGTTGCGAAGGCTTTAGTAGCCCAACCAGAAGGTAAACCTACCTTTCTGAACCATCCTAGGATGTCTAGATCATATCCTTGTGTCACTTTGTCACTCTTAACCCCTATTCTTATCCTTCTACGTGACACGTCAACCTGCTCAACCTCGAGCATGCACATTCAAGACCTTCAAGGATTGCCGACCTAGCTCTTTCAATGGCACTAAAGGGGCAGTGGGTCTCCTACACTAGTTTGAGAAGATTGAGTCTATTTTTGTGCGAATTCCCTCTCAACAATCGGGTAAAGTATGCTACTGGAACACTTGAAGGCAGTGCGCTTTCCTGGTGGAACGCGCAGGTGCAGATGCTTGGATTGGCGGCTACCAATGCCACTCCTTGAACGAGTTTAAGGAACTAACCAAGGAAGAATATTGTCACAGGGACGATATTCATAAGCTCAGTTCTATAATCTGAAGATGGTTGGATCTGAAATGGAAGCGTATACGAAGAGATCGAATGACCTAACTGCACTGTGTCCCAACATGGTAGAGCCCGCTTTTAAGCGCATTGAGCTCTACATCAAGGGTTTAGTTTCGGAGATTCAGAGCATGGTAACTTCAGCAAACCTGCCCACGATTCAGCGTGTTATTCGATTGGCACATCGTCTTACTGACCAAGCGGTCGAACAAAACAAGTTACCTATGCGGATTAGTGCTACTGCTGATACTCTGAACGACAACAAACGCAAGTGGGATGGAAATTTAGGCAAGGGTTCTAGCTCCTCACAACCCCAGTCACAGCAGAAAAAGATTGAGGACAACAAGAGCCCCAATCAAAAGGCTGCGACCAATCAAAACCAGGGTGGGTACAGGGAAACCACCCGAAGTGCAATCGTTGTAACTTGCACCACAGTGGGCCATGCGATAAGAACCACTGTTAGAGGTGCAATAACCCAAGGCACGCAACCAAAGATTGTAATTTGCACGAAACTTGTATCCAGCAAGACAAAATCAGCAACAACTAGCAGCCCCACAGAACCAGCAACAACAGGGTAACAACAGGGGATGATACCAGTGTGGAGCAGAAGGGCACCTCAAGAGAAATTGCCCTCAGTTAAATCAGAACCGCAACAACAACAACAATAATTAGGGTAATGGAAACAATAATCGGAACAACAATGAAGATAATGGTGCAAAAGGACGAGCTTTCGTGATTGGTTTTAGAGAAGCAAGGAATGACCCTAACGTTGTGACGGGTAAGTTTCTACTGGACGAATACTTTGTTTCTGTACTATTTGATTCTGGAGCCGATACTAGTTATGTGTCCTTAAGGGTTAGTAAGATGCTTAAACGTACCTCCACTCCTCTGAACTCCAAACACATTGTCGAACTAGCCAATGGTAAAAGTGTCGAGGCCACTCACACTATTAACGACTGTAAGCTTGTGCTACCCGGTCCTTGGAAGTTTTGATGTTGTTATCGGGATGGATTGGTTATCCCAGCACCGAGCGGAAATACTCTGTAAAGAGAAGATTATCTGCATTCCTCGCTCTAGCGGTGAACCCCTTATTATTCGCGGTGACAAAGGTGGTGATGTTGTAGGCATCATCTCATTCCTAAAGGCCCAAAAGTGCTTGCGAAAGGGTCATACTGCCATTCTAGCCCTCGTCACTGACACATAAGTTAAAGAGAAGAATATTGAAGACATTCCTATCTTTCGCGACTTTCCTGAGGTATTCCCTAAGGAATTACCTAGCCTTCTGCCTCATCGTCAAGTAGAATTTCAAATTGAGCTACCCCTGGAGCGGCGCCTATAGCTCGTGCACCTTACTATTTGTCAAGAAGAAAGACTTGCCCCAACTGAATTGGAAGAGTTATCCACACAATTGCAGGAGCTATTGGACAAGGGTTTTATTCTTCCTAGCTCGTCACCCTGGGGAGACCCCGTATTATTTGTCAAGAAGAAAGACGGTACCTTTCGTATGTGCATAGACTACCGTGAACTCAACAAAGTGACTGTCAAGAACCATTATCAACTTCAGCGCATTGATGATCTATTCGACCAACTGCAAGGGTCAAGTTTCTATTACAAGATTGATCTGAGATCGGGTTATCATCAGTTGAGAGTCCGAAACGAAGACATCTCCAAAACCGCATTCAGGACACGTTTCGGCCATTACGAGTTCCTTGTTATGCCACTTGGGTTAACAAATGCACCCGCGGTTTTTATGGATCTCATGAACCGAGTATGCAAGCCCTACCTAGACAAGTTCGTTATCGTTTTCATCGACGACATCTTGAACTACTCCAAGATTCAGGAGGAACACGAGCAACACCTATGCCTCATTCTAGAGCTTCTACGAAGCGAACAACTCTATGCCAAACTCATGAAATGCGACTTTTGGCTTCGTGAAGTCCATTTCCTTGGCCATGTGGTCAACGAAGCTGAGATTCATGTCGATCCAGCTAAGATTGACTCTATCAAGAATTGGTCTGCACCCCAAACTCCAACTGAAATCCGTCAATTTTTGGGTTTCCTGAGTTACTATCGTAGATTCATTCAAGACTTCTCGAAGATTACGCAGCCCCTCACCACTTTAACTCAGAAGGGTGTCACCTACCTGTGGGGTGATGCTTAAGAGTCCGCATTTCAGCAGTTGAAGGTAAAGCTTTGTAGTGCACCTATACTCTCGTTACCCGAAGGCACAGATGATTTCGTTGTCTATTGTGACACGTCCATCCTAGGACTCGGTTGCATGTTGATGCAACATGAGAAAGTTATTGCTTATACATCATGCCAACTTAAGGTTCATGAAAAGAACTACAGTACCCACGATTTGGAGTTGGGAGCAGTAGTTTTTGCACTCAAGATATGGAGACATTACTTGTACGGTACCAAATGCAATATCTACACCGGTCACAAGAGTCTCCAGCATATTTTTTATCAGAATGGGTTGAATATGAGACAGCGTAGATGGGTCGAACTCCAAAACGATTACGAGTGTGCGATAAGATATCATTCAGGCAAGGCTAATGTTGTGGTCGATGCCCCCAGCTGAAAGGAAACTAAACCAAAACGTGTTCGTGCACTGCAACTCACCATTCATTCAAACCTCCCCGAGCAAATCTGAAATGCACAAGTTGAAGCTCTGAAAGAAGAAAACCTTCCAGCTGAGTCGATGCGGGGCATGGAAATGCAACTTGAAATTAGGAAGACGGCATCCACTACTTCATGGAACGTGTATGGGTTCCATCCAATGGAAATCTACGAGAGCTTGTGATGGATGAGGCGCACAAGTCTCGCTACTCGGTACATCCTGGTTCCAACAAGATGTACCATGACCTCAAGAGTACTGGTAGCCCCACATGAAAGCTATCACAGCGACCTATGTTAGCAAATGCTTGACCTGCACTAGGGTCAAGATCCAATACCAAAAGCCATCAGGATTACTGCAACAACCGGAGATACCAACGTGGAAATGGAAGCAAATTTCCATGGATTTCGTCACCGGGTTACGCAAATAACAACGAGGAACGACACCATCTGGGTGATCATAGATCGATTGACTAAATTTGCGCACTTCCTAGTGATCAAAGAAACTGAAAAGTTTTCGACACTCGCAGATATCTATTTGAAGGAAGTAATTGCTAGGCATGGAGTGCCAACTTCCATCATCTCTGATCATGACCCGCGTTTTGCATCTGAATTGTGGCAAGTGATGCACAAATCCTTTGGCTCGCGTCTAGACATGGGCACTGCTTATCACCCGCAAACGGATGGTCAAACTGAACGCACCAACCAAACTCATGAATACATGCTGCGATCATGTGTTAATGATTTTGGTAATGGCTGAGAGAGGCACCTGCCTTTAGTTGAGTTCTCATACAACAATAGCTACCATACCAGTATTAAGGCTACTCCATTCGAGGCTTTGTACGGATGGAAATTCCAAACACCTTTATGTTGGGCTGAAGTTGGCGACAGTCAAATCACTGGCCCAGAACTCGTACTCGACACAATGAAGAAAATTACCCAAATTAGACAACGAATGGCGGCAGCTCGTGACCGTCAGAAGAGCTATGCTAATAAGCGTAGGAACCCCCAGAATTCTAGGTCGGGGACCAGGTTTTACTAAAAGTCTCACCTTGGAAAGGTGTGGTTCATTTTGGCAAACGGGGCAAGATTAATCCGCGTTACGCCGGACCATTTGAAATCACTGAGAAAGTTGGCACAGTGGCATATAGACAGAACCTGCTGGAAGAGCTCAGCGGTGTACACAACGTTTTCCACGTGTCAAATCTGAAGAAGTGTCTGTCAGATGAGACTCTCATTGTTCCTTTCAAGGAACTCACGATCGATGACCAGCTATGTTTCGTCGAAGAACCAGCGGAGATCATGGACCGGGAAGTCAAAACTCTTAAACAAGATTCCTATAGTTCGAGTTCGTTGGAACTCCCGTCGTGGCCCAGAGTTTACCTGGGAACGAGAAGATCGAATGATGCACAAGTATCCACAGTTGTTTAAGAAAAATGCGTCCAGTGCTGAAGCTACTACTGAATTTCGGGACGAAATTCCAAACCAACATGGGGATGATGTGACACCCTGCAAAAAACGCTCAACAAAACTAGCTTCTTCGGTGACTGCTCGCTAAATGTCGGGACGAAATTTCTTTCAACTTGGGAATGATGTGACAACCCGGAATTTCAAGGTTAGCACCGGAATTTCAACTTGTGGGGAAGGAGATGTAAGATTATCAATTTACCCCTCAATTGACGATCAACAACAGAACCTACAATGTCTGAGTAACTTAGGTGTTAGGGTGTGATGAAATGTCCACCACGAGATGTCACATGGTAAAAATAATGTCCTACAATGTCTGAGTAACGGTAGGTGTTAGAGTGTGAGATGAAATGTCCACCACGGGATGTCACATGGTAAAAAAAATGGAAAATAGGATTTGAAAGTGCAATTTAAGACAAACCAAAGAGTAACAAATTACACTCTATTAAAAAATAGTGACCTTGAAAATAGTGACAACTGGAGTATCATTGTGCCACGAGCAGAAGCACCCAATCATATCCATCTCTACTAGGCAATAATGGCTATACACCAATTTAGGAGGAAACCTAAAGACTTATCCTACCCCAAGATACCACTAGACTATAAAGGTATAGGCTGGTAACTAATTAGATGGTGTTACGATTTCATATCAAACTATCTAGGTCACTTACGTAATAGATAATAAAATTTAATATTTGAAACTATGGCCTTTAAAAAAATTAGAAACTATTCTAATAAAATAATATTTTGTAGAAAAAGAAACTGAGTGTCAGGTTACCATGATTGCGTACGGTGAAGCAGGAGAATAATTTTCAGATGGGTCGTATTATTGGCACACCTTGTTAAATCGACACCCTCAGTACGCATCGGCCTATACGATGCGTATTGAGTGGGTTCATAAATTCTATGTCAGTCAAAGGTTGACACTGTCTACTGGGGTAAAAGTAATACGCATCGTATAGGCCTATACGATGCGTATTACTTTTTTAAGAAAGTACGATAAGCTTTCTATCACTGTTGAGTGACGTAAAGTGATTGACGTAAGCCCTATACGCATCGTATAAGATTATACGACCCGTATTGAATTCTGAATTTGAATTCTGAATTTGAATTCTTCCAGCCCTATTTAAACGATGAAGAAGACGATATATATCGTCTTCGTTATATATTCACATTCACTAACAAACATGTCTTGGTACAATTATGTTTTTGGTAAGCCGTCTGAGGCAAACACGAGCACGTTTATTTCGGATAGCAGTGTGGTATATCATTTTTTAACTTATTTTATTTTTTTATGAAATACTTAGCACACCGTTTGTATTAGGTGGGGTCTAATGTCCCTGATTCTTACGATTGGATTGGAAATGATGATCACGCGCACGAGGTCGTGTCCGGCTATCGTCCTCATCATAATGAATCGTTGTTGCCAGGCCACAACGAGGTAAGTATATATATTTACTTTTTTCTATTCGGCGTTAAACTTACCATTACCTTTTACCCGTTGGTTTTTTTTAGTCCGCTATGCCCCGGCATCCATTGTTACCAGATTTGAACGCGTGTAGCCATGATCATGGTTATGGGTCTCCGTATTATGAACCCGGTCACGTTCCCTCGTACGGAGAGGAAGAATATGGCAATAAAGTTTTCGTTAGTGGTGCCTCGAGAGTACAAGAAGACGTTGGTCAGCCTTCTTGCGTGCAAGAGTCATTGGTGTTGGTGCATGTTTGTGACAACAGCTTAGATTTGGTCTTTGGATATCTTGTAATTAGAAAAACGATAAACGGTTAGCGGGTTTAGCTTTGTATTAGTGAGATAATAGAGTTTGGGCTAAACAAAACCCATATTGGGTGATGGGGGACGATTTGGGCCTAGCCCATGTAGCAAACCCAGCCTAATGTTGCAACCATGTGTTATATAAACAAGGTTAGGCTTTAGGGTTTAGATTAATCAGCCAAAACATTGTTAGAGTGAGAATTCGTGAGAGCTTTAGGGTTTGGACGAAATTGGTGTTGGTTAGGGATCTTGATTGATTGTAATCACTTTGATAGATAATCAATACAGATCCGGTTTGAAAGTGAATTGTTGTTTCTGTTTTCTACTTGTTTCTGTGATATTCTGATCAAGAGGATTCCGCACTCTTGATTGGAAAGACAATTCTGTGAAAGATCCATACGAATCAAGGGGACCTACAATTGGTATCAGAGCATTAGGCTCTTGAAGGCTCGGTTCAGGATTGTTCTTGGAGAAACAAGGAGATTTTGAAATTTTTGAAATCTGATAAAATTAGGGTTTTAAAATTTTCGAAATTCTTGATAAAATTTTCGAATTTGTTTGGTTGTTTTGATCTTCTGGTTTGTTTGATTGCTGTTTTGCAGGTTTTCAGGATAGTTTTTGGTTGATTGTTTTGAAGAATTTTGGCTCAGAAACTTGAAGATTCGAAGACTGTTCTTCGTGTTCTTCAGTAAGTTCATAAGAATTTCGTAAAAAGCTTGCTGATTTGCTGTTTTGATTTTGCAGATTTGTGTTGGAGAATCTTCAGAATTTCGAAAAGATTAAGTTTCCAATTTTCAGAACCAGCGAATTTGTTAGACCTGCGAAATTAACTGAGACCAGCATATTTATCGGCGAAGTTAAATCCAAAGGCGACTTTGGTAACCGTATAATTTTCCTCAGCGAAATTATTACGGTTCACGACGAATTTACTGGTCGTCGTAATAGTGAAAATAGGCAGCGAAATTAAGCAGCATAACCAGCGAAATTAACAGAAAACCAGTGAAATTAAGTGAGACCAGCGAATTAACAGGGTGGAATTTTTGTTGGCAAGCGTCGATAAAATTTCAGTGTTTTGCAAATAGAAATTGATCCGTAGCTCGTTAGACAGAACCGTTTGGACCGTTGAATTCCTTGGATTTTTAGGGTAAAAAAAAACTCTGGAAAATCCCGAATTCGGTTTTTGACATTATATATCATTGGACTCGTCTTTTCGAGACGATTCTAAAGGTGTAATTTGGTAACCATTGTTTTCGGAGATATTTTGTACGGTTTTACCAGTCTGTTGCGTTAAAATGTCGAACATGATGAATTTGAATGCACCTAAGATGATGAAGGTGGAGAATTATCTTACATGGAAGGACAACTTCAAATCCTTCATTGAATCTCAGGATGCACGCATGTGGATCTGTATTGAAGATGGGTACATAAACCCAACACACAATTATGAGGGCAGACCACGAAGAACAGACTATGTGAACATGAAAGAGGATGATAAAAAGATGTATGAGGCTGAAAAGAGAGCCTTGGCTGCGACAAAGATGTCCTTACCTGATAGCATCAAGCATACCTTCACAAAGTACACAAATTCAAAGGATATGTGGGATACATTACAAAAGCGATATCAGGGAAATGAGAGTGCCACTCAGGCATTCATGGCAGAGATAGTGCCAGTTGATGAGGCTGAAACTACTGTGAGTGATGCTGAATCTGAAGTGAAAAATGCTGAAGCTCAAGTGGAGCATGCTGAAGCTCAAGTGGAGAATGCTGAAGCTCAAGTGGAGAATGCTGAAGCAAAAGTGGATGCTGAAATAGAGAAAGAGAGTGAAGCTGAACAGGTTGTTGCTGATGAAAATACAGAAGTTCATGAGGAAAAGGTACAATCTAATTCTGTATGTTTGAGATGTCGTGAACTACAGGGTGAGGTTGACAGGTTGTCAACACAAAACCAAAGTCTGGTAAGTGAGATGTCTAACATAAAAGAAGCAAACTTTTTTGCTAAAAGAAATGAATCTACATACTTGAAGAAGATAAGAGGTTATGAAAGTGAAATTGAAGCTTTAACATGCAAGTTAAATGAAAAACTTCAAGTAATAGATTTAGCTCATGACATGATGGCTGAGAAAACAAAAGAGATTTCTGAAAAATGCAAAGAGTTGTCAGATGCACAACTCAAAATTGTTGAACTTGAAAAGAAATTGAGTCAATTCAGAGATTCGTCTTTTGTAATGAAACACATGATGGGTGGGTTAAAGAAGAGTAATGACAAGACCAGTGTGGGCTTCCAGGGCTTTAATGAAGTTCCACCTCCTCTTAGTCATGACTATTCATTCCTGCCTAGTGACGATGAGCTAGCAGACTTTATGGCATCTGCACCAAGTAGTTTCGGTTCCACATCAAGTCAAGGTGATGGATCTGAGAGTGATGATTTGAAAAGGAAAAATTCACCGCCTAAGAATAAAAATCAAGCTTTTGTCAAAAAGATTAATTTTGTTCAAGGTAGTGATATGAAAAACGAAACTGCTGTTATTGAAAATGAATCGAATGTAGAGTTTGCAAAAAATAAGAACATAGAAAAATCTGAAATCAAGCAAACTAAACAAGGTTCATCTAAGGGATCATCACCATCTGATAAGGGATCTACCTCAGAGACTCCAGCTAAGAAGTCTTTGAAAAGGATATCGTGCTTCAAATGTCACACCAAAGGACATGTAGCTAGTTGCTGTCCTAACAAAAAGAGTGAAGCACAACTTAGTGAAAAACAGAGAGGGAAATTACCTGAGAAGAAAGGTGATAGTGAGGAGAAAGGATCAAATTCTCAAAAGAAATCTGCTCCTAAGCAACCAGAAAATGTTGATGTTGGTGTAGATAAGGCTGAAAAAGGAACTCCACAAGTTCCTCGTTTTCAAAGAAATCAACAAAGATTTCAGCCTAGATCTCCACCAGGCAGATATGACAGACCTAGAAGCAGTTCACCTAGAATGAACAATTTTAATGGAAATTCAAGTAATTTCAGAAGTCAAGGTCAATATCAAAATCGATACCAAAATAATGGTGGTCGAACTTTTTATAACAATGGCTATAGAAATTATAACAATAATGCTTCTTGGAATCAAAATTTAAGATATCAAAATCAAAATTTCCAAAGGTCAAATAGTCCAAATACGTATAGGAACCCTCAGGACCATAGACCTAGTGGAAATCAAAATCAAATTCCATCAACAGGTCTAAGATCCAAGACTCTAGTTAGGAGTAATGGATATTGGATGGATGTTCAAGTGGTTGGTGAATTTGGACGACCCAAGACCATTAAGGCTTGGGTCCCCCAATCTAACTAATTTCTTAGTTGGTGTGTGCAGGAGCTGCTAAGGAGGATTATCAACTTATGTTGATAATGGTTGCTCTAGGCACATGAAGAGGGATGTGAGATTGTTGATATATATATTGATTGATTTAAATTGTAATTCAAAGTGCTGAGTCTACACACTAGATAACCTGGCAGATCTTTATACTAAAGCTTTTGACAGGGCTCGCTTTGAACATTTAGTCGAACTCAATGGGATGAGGAATCCTGAATAACTGGTTTTTCATAAGAATTTTTGTAAATAGTTTACTGTTTTTCTTAAAAATAAAAAAAAATTGAAAAATCAAAAACATAAAAAATAGAAAATCAAAAATGAGTTATCACTGTGTGAAAAAGAAGAAATGATAGTACATCGGCAAGTTAGACTGTCACACTGAAATGAAATTAAAGTGCTTAAGTGTGATAGCAGCTTCATTATATGATGTACCAGTAGGCAAAAAGCATGAAATAATCAATTTACCAATGTGATATAAACTTAAATACAACTGTGTATGAGTGGGGAACACATCAGTGGTGTATGGTTTAATGACCTTAAATCTTGCGTTGATAGATTGCCAAAATCTGAAGTTTTGGGTCTTTATACTGTTATTTCATCTGGGGATATCTTGACTGTCTTTCTGTTCATAACTAAAATTGTACATGACCCCAGGAAAGAAAGTCATTTGGAATTAGCTCATTTCTATTTGAATGTCTGTATGTTGTCCCGATACACACAATTTTGATCTGATTCTGAAATCTTCTCTGAAAAAAGTCGTGTACCTCCTCTGCTGCATCCAGATATATGCTGACCTGGAGGTGCTAGGCAACGACAGCTTCTGCTGCATCCAGATACATGCTGACCTAGCTGTACGTTGTCGCGCTATAGATCTAATACACCCGAAAGAGGCCCTCAAGTGCCCAAAAGAAACCCAAGAAACCTATATCAAACTGAGAAAAACTCATTTGATCTGTATATTATACCATCTCTGCTAAAGATCTATTATGTTCTCTTCTCAACCTATTCCCAGTTAAGATTTCAGAAATCTGGATTGGACTTGTGAAATATGTGGTATGGAAGATACTTGCATGATAGAGTGTGTTGTTTATATTTCCAGGATTTGATTAGTATTTATTTGGGTGTTCATTGTTAAGCAATCAAAACATGATAAAACATATTATATGCAGGCCTAGACATTGTCAGGATATCTTAAAGGATGACTTCAGTATACTCACCTACTATGATGAATCTTTGTGCATACCTTGATCGCGGGGGTATATCCTGAAGTGGGACACACTAGTATCTCAGTAATTAATATTACCTTAAAGTATCATACGGTAATGGTACTTGAAATGTTCATGCATTTTGTTTAAGTGGACAAACATACTGGTAATCGTCTTGGACTGCTTTTCATGAAAAATTAAATAAAGAATTATCTAATAGTATGAAACAGTTTGATTGTGCTGATATGATCTTCCTACCAGTGATTCTCACAAAAATAGAGTGTTTATTGCTTTTGTTTTTACTTGCTTTCAGAAAATTATAAAAATCCAAAAATAGTGTCTTTTTCTGTTTAAAATTCTTAATGTACGGAAAACTGTTATTCTTGGAGGAATTATTACTGATAGGGGGAGACGGTGTTGGAAAGTGAGTTCAAAATTTTAAATCATGCGGGTTATAGAGTGTGTGATTAAGAAGTTTTGCTTGTTGGTGATGAAATTGAATATGCTTAATCTGTGATACAGTTTAACTATCTCTTGAAAAATAATAATTTATTTAACTTTGTTGAAAAATTCTTATGGTTTCTCGAGATGTTTGTTTTATAATATACAGATTGAAGCAGTATGTTGCTGAGAAGTTAAAGTGTTGAGTTGCTGTGAAGATGAGAGTTTGATTGGATGCATGGTAGAACCTCCTTTCTACATTGCAGACAAAGATGAAGAGTTTGAAGATTACTTTACATATGCTGAACTGGAGTTTACTCAAACGCTAAAGTTTTGGAAGATTTGGTGATTGGATGCATCAGCTTAGGGGGAGTCTGTTGCTGACAGAAGCTGTTGAAGCTGAAGCTATCCAAAGACCAAAGACAGTGCAAGACTACATGAAGATTGCAAGATGACTGAAGACAAAGTTATTTTATGAAGCTATTGTCAAGGGGGAGTTTGTTGGTTCATGTTTGTGACAACAGCTTAGATTTGGTCTTTGGATATCTTGTAATTAGAAAAACGATAAACGGTTAGCGGGTTTAGCTTTGTATTAGTGAGATAATAGAGTTTGGGCTAAACAAAACCCACATTGGGTGATGGGGGACGATTTGGGCCTAGCCCATGTAGCAAACCCAGCCTGATGTTGCAACCTTGTGTTATATAAACAAGGTTAGGCTTTGGGGTTTAGATTAATCAGCCAAAACATTGTTAGAGTGAGAATTCGTGAGAGCTTTAGGGTTTGGACGAAATTGGTGTTGGTTAGGGATCTTGATTGATTGTAATCACTTTGATAGATAATCAATACAGATCCGGTTTGAAAGTGAATTGTTGTTTCTGTTTTCTACTTGTTTCTGTGATATTCTGATCAAGAGGATTCCGCACTCTTGATTGGAAAGACAATTCTGTGAAAGATCCATACGAATCAAGGGGACCTACAATTGGGTGACGAGCCACCCGTTTACCCTGAAGTTTAGTACAAAACTGATCAGGTACGAACGATATATATTTTTGTTAAATGTTATATTTTTTTGTTAAAAAATTATTATAAATTTGTCAATACAAAATACAATAAAATTGTTATATTTTTCAAACAGGATAAAAATTAATTAATAAATGTTATATGAAATTTTTTTATAAAATTAATTAAACCTGTTATATTTTATTAAATATTATAAAAAATACAATAAAAATTGTTATATTTTTTAAAATATCCGTTGAAGAGTTGAAGACACTCGTATTATACAAACGAGATGATTTCACCAAAATAGGCGTGAAACCCATAATTTGGTGAATGACTCTCAATCCGCTTATTCAATTTTGCACGAAATTACGCCATCAAGTTAGGAGTGAGATCCACATCTTGACGGTAAGTTTCCAATTCAAACTCTAGTGGACCCTCGTCAAAGTGTCGGAATTAACTTTCTTGACCCGACGAATACCAACCACACTTATGGACGAAATCGTCAAGTTAGGGGTGAAACCCGCATCTTGTCGACTAGTCCCATTCCTCTATTTTCAATCCCGCCAAAGTTTCAATTTTTCAACCGATTAGGGACGTGTAGTAACTGGAAGGGTAAAGTACCGTTAATCGCTTCTCGACAAGAGTATTTTACTTATAGGCCAAAGTACGTTTCCCTAATTTGAAAGGACTTTCGATTCACTTTGGAATAGTCGAAGTTTCTAAACCCGAAACAATCCGATGTTTTATCAAGCCTCTCTTTTACGTTATCTCAATTTCTATTTCTTTTAATACTTGTTATCTCGTTCATTTCAAAACCGATGCACAATTTGCACGTTCCTCGCAATAAAAAACAATAATAATTTGCACAATAATAAATAATTGTAAAGAAAAAATACATTCAAAATTGTTATATTTTGTAAATAGGATAAAAAATTAATTAAATTTGTTATATTTTTTTAAGAATTTTTAAAAAGTACATTCAAAATTGTTATACTTTTTTTAAATTACTTGTTATATTTTTAGGATTTTTTTATCCCGCGATGATTTGAAAGGTTGGGTAAAACGAAGGGGTTTAGCCAACGGATACGTTATTGTTACCAGACGGTCCAAGGATCACCGGGTGTGGTTCCAATGTGTCGTAGCGGCGAGCATGAGAGTAAGGCCATGGATAGGAAAACCGGCAGAAAAAATGCGAGTGCCCTTTTATGGTGATAGGTCGTCTCGACCAAAGTCCTCGGGCCTGGCAGATAGATTATCTGACCAAAAATTTTAACGAGATGCACAACCACGGCCCTTGATGTGCGTGAATTAAATATATTTTTATGAAGAGTTTTTGTTCACACAAATTTAGTTTTAAAATGGTTTTTCACCTAGGAACTAACTACACACACAAAGGGCAAGTGTACCCGTCGGGTGGTAATATAGCTAATCGGCAAGAACTGGATATCAATCCGTGGATGCGGTGTCTCGATACTAAACTTTTGCTACTTTAAAGCCTTTTCAAATGATTGGGTTGATTTTTCTAACTTAGCATGCAAAGAAATAAACTACTAAAAAATTCTAACAAAGAACAATATCTAAGAAAGGGTTGCCTAAACTAAGTCTCCACTAACAAACATATGACAACAAGGTGGAAGGAATTGTGAGGATGCAAGCTCTAAATTTAACTAAGTCCCCAATCAAGGCTTCCTAGTCTATAATTCTTAGGAAAACTAAAAAATGAATTAACATTCTAATCACCTAAAAATTATTCTTTTAAGCTCACTTGCTAGGTTGATGTTAATCTTTAATCATGAGTTATTTGTTTGTCAAAACTCCTAACTCTACAAATTAGGGAAAACTAATATGAACAACACACTAATCACCCTAACTTGGTTTCAAGTAGTTGGCACTATCATCATGTTCTTGATATGAACCACAAGCATGGTCATGCTAGCTAACAATTTTGGCCTAAATCATCAAACTAACAAGAGCACAAACTATAGAATCCACATAAACATACTTATGATCTTTCCAAATCTTTATGCAAGAATTCACACATATGCTCAAATCATCATTCAATCACATTAGCAATTACCATTCCTAGTTTCATGCTATGAATCATACTAACAAGTTAACAAGATTCAATAATCATAATCTTTACATGGGCTTTCCAACACAACATGTAAATACTTATGAGCAAACATTCAAGAACAAGAACTTTAAGCATACACATGAACTCCAAGAACAAGATTAAATACCAACATGAAGAATAACAAGAACAATCATCACATCTACTTCCATGTTATCACATATTCATTAGCTTCAACAAAGTTTAGACAACTCAAATGTTTAGCCCATAAGGCTCATGGCTACCAAATCAAGTGTAAATAAACATAAATTGTTCATAATGTAGTAACTAGTAAGCTAACCAAGTTAAAGACAAGATTTAAATGATGTTTGAGTAGATCTTCAAGTGATTAAGTCCTCTTCAAGGCTCCCTCTTGGCTCCAACAAGCTTCCCAGACCAGATTCTTGAGAGAAAAAGTCACCAAAATGCTCCAACTCCCTTGAAAATGAGCTAGGAACTCGTATTTAAACTCTGGGCGTTTGGCACGACCATGCCACCTTTTGGCACGGTCGTGCTTGGCAAGTGTCAGAGCCACTTTCTTGAATGTTGACCAAGTATGCTACCATTTTGGGAAAAATCGCGCTCAAAAGTTCCCGAGGTGGCACGACCGTGCTCGGGCATGGTCTGGTCGTGCCAGCCGTTAGTGCTCGGCTACGATTGAATCGATCTCGGAAACATGCTGATCTGGGGCTCAATTTGACCTGGCACGGTCGTGCCAGTGGTTGGCACGGTCGTGCCAGTGGTTGGCACGGTCGTGCCAGTGGTTGGCACGGTCGTGCTTCCCTTGATTTTGATGGTGCTGGTGCTGGATGCTGGTGCTGATCGATAGTGCCGATGTCGGAATGGCTGGCACGGTCGTGCGCCTGGGTGGCACGGTCGTGCCGTATCTGGCAGTTTGCTGGAATGTTCCGTTTTTGCTCCATTTTGCTCCAAAAGCCTCCGTTTCATCACCGGGCCGAAGCCCGGACCTGTATTTTCACAAACAACTCAAATGAGTACCAAAATCACTGAAAATACAAAGAGTTTTCGCATAAACGGGGCATATTTGACGTTTAAAAGATGTATAAATTCTTATACATCAAACATCCCCACACTTGAACTTTGCTTGTCCTCAAGCAAACTAAAATCAACGAAACTCTCTAATGGCAATCATCTCAACTAGCATTTCATAAGCACAAACAAATAACTCGGGTCAAAACAATCAAGGAGTGCTTGATATAAAGAAAGAACCGAAAAGAAATAAGTAAAATATGTTTATGAGCAATGGTCCATCTTGGAAATCCCTACAAGTTCACCATGCATCCTCACAAATGTTCACACACACTCGGCTAAATATAAGTGCACATACAATTTGTGGAGTATGTTTAGAACACTCGATGCCAAGACGATAACTATGCGATATCATAAGCTTGTGGAAGGATCAAATCTAATCACTTGGCAAAAATAAAGCATAAATCATGAGGTCTTGTTTTGGGTTGTAGCTTGGCTTGGGTTAAGGGTGTGGAAGTGGATTTTTAAAAGTGGCTAAAACGATTGTAACCCGACGGCTCGACTAACTTGAAATACAAGAAGATAGAACTATACAATTAAATAATAACTAACCGAGAGCTAACCGACAAGTATTGCTTTTCACTCCCAAAATTGCTCTAACAAAGGCATTTGATAAGGCTTTTTCAACTATATTTCTTGATGTTTTTTTTATAACAAGAATAGCCCATGCTTTGGAGAGAACTAAGTACGTCTACTTAGCTAAAAACTCTTGATCATGAGGGACATAACAACTAAGAGGAAACTATACAAAAGCTACAAGTTAATCATTAACCGAACCGGGCTTCCAACCAAAAATGGGTTCAAAATATAAAAGGCTAATTTGGCTAAGTGGTTAATATTTTGGTGGTTTAAAAGAAACGAACGGGAAAGGCTCAAATTGGTTTGACTAGGGGAATGATTTGGGTAGGGAGGTGAATAAAAATGGCTAAAATAAAAAGGTTTCCTAATGCCTCAATCACTTCTATGCTTGAATTCTTGCTTTGTGGCCTCGAAATGCATACCTAACACAAGTTCTAAATCGCAAAAGTTATCCGGCTCACTCAATCTTTGCCCACAAAAACATGAGCAAAAATAATTCTAAAGCTATAAGGCTCAAAAATAACTCACGGATACGGGCATATTGGGTAAATATGTAAGGCAAACAAGTAGGTCAATCGCTTGATTTTTCATGCTCAATTTTATACAAAAAACATGTTATTTGACGGTTTTCGTTACACGAGCGAACCCCTTTTTTGCGTTTACCCTTATTTATTTATCAAAAATTTTGGTGCTTATTTCGATACTTATGTTGATTTGATTAATATGCCACAAAAATTGTTAAAAGAGAGCTTTGCATCATCATCATCATTATTATTATTATTATTATTATTATTATTATTATTATTATTATTATATATATGACAACAAAGCTCAAGCGATAGACCACCTCCCCACACTTGAATTGTACATCGCCCTCGATGTACAACAAAAAATTGAACAAGTAATGGAAATGCGAGTTCAACACAAATAAAGGAAGGTAGGAACACAAAAACTCCCCTGAAACAAAAAGGCTAGAATCGGAGCAATATGAAGTAAAAAGGAGCATCCACAACGAACTACCAAGCCATCCACCAAGCCAACATCTCATCATTTATTCAAAAGAGTTTGAACCAACACTGCACATATAGCACACAAGATCAAATTCACAAGAATATTACCCAACCCATTTTTCCCTTGCCTTTGTTTATTAATTTAACCACTACTAAAGCAATACAAACTAACACCTACGACGGAGGGGTGTACGTACGACGGAAAATGGCACACCCCTCAAACACGAAATGATAGTAAAAATACGAGATGGAAAGCAGGACTAAGACCTCTCGCCGGATCCCGAAGGACCGGCGTCGCTCCTGTGATCAAATCTGGATCTTCGCGCAAAATGTGGCGACGGCTGTGTGTACGGATGGTTGATTGAGTTCGCGATGTGTTGCTGCAAACCAAACAACCAGTCCATGCTACGTCGGGACTGCTCGTACATCTCTTCCAAGAAGTTACCCTGCCTGTGTTGCTCCGCGCGTATCAGATCGACATCTCGCCTCACCTCTTGCTGGCCTAATTCCAGCCCGTCCATGCGCCTCCACAGATCTATCCCTGACGGCTCGGAAGGACCGTAAGTGCCATAGGCGCCATGCTCATAACCTCCACCACCAAATCCACCATACACATTCTCCCAGTTCGAACTATCAAACCCCTGTCCAATCTGCAATTGGGGGCCCGCTCCTCCAGCGGCCCCCTCCTGACCCTGAACTAGAATGTCGTGCATGTGCACGTCGTGATCTCCACCATCACCACCGTCATCGTCATCATCCGTCTCATCATTAGCAGGTAGCGGGTCCCAGATCCTTCCCAATCTGTCCACAAGTTTTGGGACCCCGTTTACTCTGCGAATCAGGTGCATTGAGTTTAGCTGCTGCAGATCGAGGAGGCCATAGTCACAGGCTTCGGTCAAATTATTTATGGAAACCCGATAGTATTTGGCATGTTTTGTAGCGAAGGCCCCTCCGCAGATGCACGATGCGGGTGTCGAACCAACACCGCGAAAAATCGATTCTGCCACACTGACGACTACATTGCAATGGTAGTCGGAGACGATGCAGTACAGGTGGAAAAGGTCGCGGGTGGTGATATTTCCCGTGCTATCACCCCGACCTCCAATGACGTGGAATATGGCGCGCTCTATGACCCGGTGAAGTGGGTCGAGGATCCATGTAGCTTTGGTTTTCCGAGGTTCCCAAATTCGACCCGGCATAGTAATTTGATTCCAAAATGCTGCCTTGTCTGTGTCAGGCTCCCAATCTTGCAAACTCCCATGAAATAACTCAGAATCTATCTCATCTTCCGTATATAACCCCAACACCACAGCGAATCGGCTAATCGATTGGTGATGCCATTTCCTTCCCAATCGAAACTTGACACCAACATTTTTCTCATAAACATCTGGGCATGGAAAGGTGAAATGGAACGATGCGAAAAATTCGATCACCAACTCTATGTACTGCGGCTCTGCGATCTCAAAAAGGCGGGACCACGGAGGTGTTATAAGATCATCAAACTGCTCGGTCTGTCCGAGCAAGTCTAAATCAACCCTTTGTAACCTCCTCATGGGCTCGATTAGATGCCGTCGACCCCGTAACCGCTCCACCTTCGGGGTACAGTACCCTTCCTTGGCATTGTTTGAGAACCGCAAATAAGGGTGATCCATCTGTAAAAATTGAGACAAGATTAATCAGCAGCCAAAACAAACAGACAAAATTCGGGACTGGACAATATGGCACGGTCGTGCCACCATATGGCACTACCGTGCCAGACCTGCAATTAAGTGAGTTTATGAAGATTTCTGGGAATTTTATGAAGTCTGGGTTTTTATTCCCCAGGAGCACGACCGTGCCATCCCACGGCACCATCGTGCTCGGCCGTAAACGGCTCGGATTTGAACCAATTTTTTGGGTGAAGCACTGTCGTGCCACCATATGGCACCCTCGTGCCAGACCAAATCCCGGCGACTGATCTGATTGATTTTTCGAGAAGCACGATCGTGCCGTCCTACGGCACCCTCGTGCCCCGTTGACGATTTGGGAAAATTATGAAGATCCGACGACATTTATGAAGAGCACGATCGTGCCGTTTGAACGCACCATCGTGCCGTCGTGAATTTCCGGAAAATTTATGAAGTTTTTATGAATATTTTAAGATCAAGACCGTGCCATAACAGGGCACGATCGTGCTCGTCGGATCCCAGCCTCGAAAAACCGCTCAAATCACCCCCGAAACCCCGAATTTTTCACATTTTTGCTTAGGGGTTTTGGAAATCGGTCACTTGTGGTTCAAACCAACATAAAAAAAACACGAAAAACGGGCTTGAATCGGGTGATTTAGACCAAGCCCTAAAAACCTAAAGAAACTAACTATGAAGAACATGACCCTAAAACACATGAAACTAACTAGAAAAAGGAGGGATTCATACCTGGAATTATGTTGGGATGAAAGAATTTCTTAGAGGAAGCTAGGAGATGCAAGAATCCGTGAGTGCTTTGAGGTGGGTTCAAGTGAGAAGATGCATTTATGAAGAAAAAGATGAAGGTGGTTGGTTTTATTCAAATTAGGTCTATTATTGGACTGCAAAAGTTGTCTGGTGGTGCCAGACTTTGGTGATAGTGCTGTATTTTCGAAATTTAGATTTTTTTTTTTTTGAAAAATTGAAATATATTAATTTTTCGAAATTATTATTATATTATTATTATTTTTTTTTTTTTAATTTTTTTTTATTATTTTTTTTATTTTTTTTATTTTTTTTTTAATTTTTTTTTTTTGATGTAGAAAAACTCCTTGAACCCGAGGCACTCACGAAACATCTCCTACCAAGAAAAAGAACCGAACTAACATACCTGAGAGCCGGTAACAAGCTCTAACATCCCTCGCGACCAGAACGAACCGCAACCTGAAAAAGAAAAAGACAACCACACACAAAAATAACAATAAAAATAATAAACACACAAACATGCTAAGCTTATTTACGAGTCTTCAGCTAGACTCACCACCCCGAATTCATTTTTTCCTGGGGTGGAGGGTAACAACCTCCTCACTCGGGTCAACGGGCCCTCCAACATAAGCCTTTAACCTATGCCCGTTGACTTTAAACAACCGGCCATCCTCATGGCCTATCTCCACGGTCCCGTAAGGAAACACTGACCATACAGTGTAGGGACCCGACCACCGAGATTTAAGCTTACCAGGAAACAACTTGAGACGTGAGTTGTACAACAACACACGATCACCCACTCGGAATTCTTTCTTGTCCTTCAAGCGGGCATCGTGAAGCGTCTTAGTACGTTCCTTGTACAGCTCGGAGCATTCATACGCATCGTGCCTAAGCTCCTCAATCTCATGAATCTGCACAAACCTGTTCTCACTCGCAGCAGCCATGTCAAGATTAACTGTCTTCAAAGCCCAGTATGCTTTGTGCTCGAGTTCAACAGGCAAATGACAAGACTTCCCATAGATCAATTTAAACTGTGTGGTGCCTATAGGAGTCTTGTAGGCTGTCCGGAAAGCCCATAGTGCATCATCCAATTTCGCGGACCAATCTTTACGGCTAGAATTAACCGTCTTCTCCAGAATCCGCTTGATACCCCGATTAGTAACCTCGACCTGTCCGCTCGTCTGCGGATGATATGGTGTAGAGAATCGATGTTGCACACCATATCGGGACAATGCTTTCTCAAGCTGAGCATTACAGAAATGCGTCCCACGGTCACTAATCAACGCCTTCGGGGCACCGAAGCGAGCAAACAACTTTTTCAAAAACCTCACCACTACCCTCGCATCGTTAGTGGGCAAAGCCTGTGCTTCAGCCCACTTTGAAACGTAATCAACAGCAACGAGGATGTAGCGGTTCCCAAAAGAGGTCGGAAAAGGGCCCATGAAGTCTAGCCCCCAAACGTCAAAAACCTCACAAACTTGAATGCCATTTTGTGGCATCTCATGGCATGCAGAAATGTTGCTCGCCCTCTGGCAAGCATCACAAGACCTCACCCACTCGTGGGCATCACGGAAAATAGTCGGCCAAAAGAATCCGGCATCAAACACCTTCCTTGCTGTGTTGTTCGCTCCGTGGTGGCCTCCCGTGGGTCCTTCGTGACAGTGGCGTAAAATATCCCTCGCCTCGTCACCATGCACGCATCGTCGGATCATCCGATCCGCTCCTACCCTAAACAAGTAAGGGTCATCCCAGAAGTAATGCTTGACATCTACAAAGAACTTTCGCTTCTGCTGATGGGTCATCCCCTTGATCAGGATGCCACTAGCTAGGTAGTTTGCAAAGTCAGCAAACCATGGGGAATCATCACTAGTCTCGATCCTCATGAGGAACTCGTGGGGGAAATTGTCATTGATGTTAGGCCCACGAGATTCCTTTTCCTCGGAATGCTCAAGTCGAGACAAATGATCGGCTGCCAAATTTTCAGCCCCTTTTTTATCACGGATTTCAATATCAAACTCTTGCAGCAACAAAATCCAACGTATCAATCTCGGTTTAGCATCCTGCTTACTGAAAAGATACCGAAGGGCTGCATGATCCGTGTACACAATGGTCTTGGAAAGGACAAGATATGACCGAAACTTATCGAAGGCAAAGACCACAGCTAGGAGCTCTTTCTCTGTCGTGGTGTAATGCTCCTGAGCATCATTCAAGGTCTTGCTCGCATAGTAAATCGGATGAAAGTGCTTATCTTTCCTTTGACCCAAGACGGCCCCGACCGCGAAGTCACTCGCGTCACACATCAACTCAAATGGCAGCTCCCAGTCGGGAGCAACCATGATCGGGGCATTCACTAACTTCTCCTTCAACAACTCGAATGCTCGAAGGCACTCATCGGAGAAAACAAACTGGGCATCCTTCTCGAGGAGCTGAGTCATGGGACGGGCGATTTTGGAAAAGTCCTTTATGAATCGCCGGTAAAAACCTGCATAACCTAGAAAACTCCTAATAGATTTCACGGATGTGGGAGGCGGGAGCTTTGAAATAGTCTCGACTTTGGCTCGGTCAACCTCGAGCCCCGCCTGTGAAATCTTGTGCCCAAGCACAATGCCCTCCTTCACCATGAAGTGGCATTTCTCCCAATTCAACACAAGGTTGGCTTCTTCACATCTAGCCAACATCTTTTTTAGATTCCTGAGACACTGATCAAAAGAACTCCTAAACATAGAAAAATCATCCATGAAAACCTCCATGGAGTCCTCGATCATGTCGTGAAAAATGGCCACCATACACCTCTGAAATGTGGCCGGGGCATTGCACAGTCCAAAGGGCATCCGCCGGTAGGCGAATGTGCCATAGGGACATGTGAATGTCGTCTTCTCCTGATCCTCAGGAGAGATGGGAATCTGAAAATAACCCGAAAAACCATCAAGGAAGCAGTAGTACATCCTGCCCGACAACCTCTCTAACATCTGATCAATGAAAGGTAGTGGGAAGTGATCCTTCCTCGTGGCATCATTGAGTTTGCGGTAGTCGATGCAAACTCTCCATCCGTGATAGTACGAGTAGGAATCAACTCGTTTTTCTCATTAGTCACCACTGTCATGCCTCCTTTCTTCGGGATTACCTGTACAGGGCTAACCCATGGTGAATCAAATATCGGGTATATCAAACCTGCATCAAGTAGTTTGATGACCTCTTTCTTCACAACCTCCTGCATGTTGGGGTTCAAACGCCTCTGATGCTGTACTACAGGTTTAAAGTCCTCCTCCATCAAAATCTTATGGGTACAAAAGGATGGATTGATCCCTTTTATATCCATAATCTTCCAAACAATTGCCTTCTTGTGCTGCTTTAGGACTTCAAGCAATCGATTCTTCTCTTCCTTCGACAATTTGGCAGAAATGATAACGGGCAAATGAGTCTCACCCTCCAAGAAAGCATACTCCAAATGATCTGGAAGCTCCTTAAGCTCAACCGAAGGTGGATCCTTAATAGAAGGGCGTGCTTTAGGCTCAGCAATGCGATCCACAACCTCAAAAACCTCGGGACACGGGGGAGACGCGTGACCTATCAGACAGGTCACCTCCTCGACTACTCGGTCCACCCTAGGTGAACTAAAATCCTCCCCTCCTAGCAGCTGTGTGTCCACAACATCCTCCTCGAAAGTAGCATGGAGATGATCACTCACATATGTGTCGATGGTCTCAATGAAGTAGAGTGTATCATCCTGACGTTGCGAGTGTTGAATGGATTTCCCAATGTCAAAGGTAACCTCCTCATCATCAACCCTAAGAGTAAGTCTACCGGTGCAGACATCAATCAAGGCTCTCGCAGTGGCTAAGAATGGGCGACCTAAGATAAGTGGAACATTTTTGTCCTCATCCATGTCTAGAATCACGAAATCGACAAGAAAGACAAACTTGTCGATTTTCACTACATATTCTCAACTATGCCTCGAGGATACTTCACTGAACGGTCGGCTAGCTAGATTCTCATACGAGTCGGCTTGGGCTCTCCCAAGTCTAGCTTAGCAAAAACCGCATATGGCATGAGGTTTATGCTAGCTCCAAGATCAGCTAAAGCATTGCTGACCGACAAACTACCAATCAAACAAGGAATAGTGAAACTCCCAGGATCATTCATCTTCTTCGGTAGTTTGTTCTGAAGAACCGCTGAACACTCTTCATTCAAGGTCACCTGCGAAAGCTCCTCAAGTTTCTTTTTGTTGGATAGGATATCCTTCAGAAACTTGGCATACTTAGGCATTTGAGCAAGTGCCTCGACAAATGGTAAATTTATATGAAGTTGCTTAAAAAGCTCGAGGAATTTACCATAGTGTTCTTCCATTTTCTGCTTCTTCAACCTCCCCGGATCTGGAATGGGAGGGACATACTCTCTCACTGGCTCCTTGGGTCGTGCGGTACTTGCTGGGACTCGCCTCTGTTGCACCTCACCCGGAGACTCACACTCAATCTCCTCATCAACCTCATCATCATCAACCGGCTTTGCAGGAATAGCCGGAGGGATGGGCTGAGTGGTCTTGCCGCTTCTCAACGTGATGGCCTTTGCAGTAGCATTAGGATTAGTCTCTGTGTTGCTCGGAAGGCCCCCTGTTGTCTCTCAGACAACATCTTGGCAATCTGGCCAACTTGGTTCTCAATGGTCTGCATGGAAGCCTTTTGGCTTCTCAACTCATTCTCGTGCCTCGTGAAACGACCGTCATACTCCTTAAACCGCTTCTCATTCTCGGCCTTTTGAGTGTTCTGACCGGCTAAGATCTGGCTAAGCATATCATGCACACTAGGCTCGCTAGCTGAAGGTCCCTGCTGAGGTTGAGATGGACCATATGCTCCATGAGCTGGAGCTGGGGGACGTGGAGCAAATCCGGGTGGATGCAGATTAGAAGCATCGGGCCTCCAACTGAAATTTGGGTGATTCTTCCACCCCGGATTATAAGTATTGTTGTAGGGATTATTCTGAGGACGGTATTGGTTTCCCATAAAATCAACATGCTCGTGTGACATCTCTCCCGTCTGAAAATCACCTACCTGATATGCTCCCCCACTCGAAGAACCTCTCGAGTGCATTTCCATCACTCGATCAAATTTTGAAGATAAGGCATCCATACGTGCTGTCATGGCTGTGTAGTCGTCCACATGATGAACTCCCTGCCGAGAACTCTTACCTCTTGGTGGCTGTTGCGTCCGGTTTTTCACGGAACATTTCTCTAGAATCTCAAATGCCTCTGTGGCATTTTTCGTGCTGATATCCCCACCCGAGTATGTATCAACCATCATCTGTCCCTGACTGTCCAAACCATGGTCGAAGATCTGACATTGTTGCCACTTGGGCAACCCGTGATGTGGGACCTTTCTCATAAGCTCTTTGAAACGCTCCCATGCCTCGTAAAGGGACTCGTCCTCGTCCTGATGAAAGTTCAGAATCTTGGTTCTCAACCGAACAGTTTTCTCTGGAGGGAAATATTTCTGAAGGAACTTCTCAGCTAATTGATTCCTTGTAGTGATAGATCCAGCTGGAAGTGAAAGAAGCCACTCCTTGGCTCCATCCTGTAAAGAAAACGGAAAGAGCTGAAGGCGGATAGCATCCGATGATGCATCACGAATCCTAAATGTGGCACAAACCTCTAGAAACCCCGCAATGTGAACACTAGGATCCTCGTGATCCTTGCCATAAAACTGTATCGCATTCTGCAACATCGATATGGTGCCAGCCTTGATCTCGAAATTATTATTGTCGATTGTCGGTGCATTGATGCTCGCAGGCAAACCATCAAGTGACGGTTTTCCTATTTCGTTCAAGATCCTATTCTCTTCTGCGTCCGCCATGTCTACTCGAACCTCGTAGAAGGTGTCGTCGTCGTCTGCCTCGTCTGTCTCAATTGTCGGCTACCAAGCGAAACCGCTCTCGCAGCCTTCGGTGAAGATCACGCTCCAGCTCCGCTGAAGGCTCAACGATATCAGCAGCGAGGGTTGAGGACATGCACGACCTGTAGGGAATAAGGAGGAGCACAATGCACAAAATATATACAAAAACAAAAACAACTAGCAAATAATCATTTTTTTTTCAATTAATCAAGCAAAGGCAGATAAAACAAGTAGACAAAAACTTTGTACACTTTTCACAATGGCTAAATAAGTAACTCGAATCATTTTCAAGAAGACCGCATCCCCGGCAACGGCGCCAAAAACTTGATGTGCGTGAATTAAGTATATTTTTATGAAGAGTTTTTGTTCACACAAATTTAGTTTTAAAATGGTTTTTCACCTAGGAACTAACTACACACACAAAGGGCAAGTGTACCCGTCGGGTGGTAATATAGCTAATCGGCAAGAACCGGATATCAATCCGTGGATGCGGTGTCTCGATACTAAAATTTTGCTACTTTAAAGCCCTTTTCAAATGATTGGGTTGATTTTTCTAACTTAGCATGCAAAGAAATAAACTACTAAAAAATTCTAACAAAGAACAATATCTAAGAAAGGGTTGCCTAAACTAAGTCTCCACTAGCAAACATATGACAACAAGGTGGAAGGAATTGTGATGATGCAAGGTCTAAATTTAACTAAGTCCCCAATCAAGGCTTCCTAGTCTATAATTCTTAGGAAAACTAAAAAATGAATTAACATTCTAATCACCTAAAAATTATTCTTTTAAGCTTACTTGCTAAGTTGATGTTAATCTTTAATCTTGAGTTATTTGTTTGTCAAAACTCCTAACTCTACAAATTAGGGAAAACTAATATGAACAACACACTAATCACCCTAACTTGGTTTCAAGTAGTTGGCACTCTCATCATGTTCTTGATATGAACCACAAGCATGGTCATGCTAGCTAACAATTTTGGCCTAAATCATCAAACTAACAAGAGCACAAACTATAGAATCCACATAAACATACTTATGATCTTTCCAAATCTTTATGCAAGAATTCACACATATGCTCAAATCATCATTCAATCACATTAGCAATTACCATTCCTAGTTTCATGCTATGAATCATACTAACAAGTTAACAAGATTCAATAATCATAATCTTTACATGGGCTTTCCAACACAACATGTAAATACTTATGAGCAAACATTCAAGAACAAGAACTTTAAGCATACACATGAACTCCAAGAACAAGATTAAATACCAACATGAAGATTAACAAGAACAATCATCACATCTACTTCCATGTTATCACATATTCATTAGCTTCAACAAAGTTTAGACAACTCAAATGTTTAGCCCATAAGGCTCATGGCTACCAAATCAAGTGCAAATAAACATAAATTGTTCATAATGTAGTAACTAGTAAGCTAACCAAGTTAAAGACAAGATTTAAATGATGTTTGAGTAGATCTTCAAGTGATTAAGTCCTCTTCGAGGCTCCCTCTTGGCTCCAACAAGCTTCCAAGACCAGATTCTTGAGAGAAAAAGTCACCAAAATGCTCCAACTCCCTTGCAAATGAGCTAGGAACTCGTATTTAAACTCTGGGCGTTTGGCACGACCATGCCACCTTTTGGCACGATCGTGCTTGGCAAGTGTCAGAGCCACTTTCTTGAATGTTGACCAAGTATGCTACCATTTTGGGAAAAATCGCGCTCAAAAGTTCCCGAGGTGGCACGACCGTGCTCGGGCATGGTCTGGTCGTGCCAGCCGATAGTGCTCGGCTACGATTGAATCGATCTCGGACACATGCTGATCTGGGGCTCAATTTGACCTGGCACGGTCGTGCCAGTGGTTGGCACGGTCGTGCTTCCCTTGATTTTGATGGTGCTGGTGCTGGATGCTGGTGCTGATCGATAGTGCCGATGTCGGAATGGCTGGCACGGTCGTGCGCCTGGGTGGCACGGTCGTGCCGTATCTGGCAGTTTGCTGGAATGTTCCGTTTTCGCTCCATTTTGCTCCAAAAGCCTCCGTTTCATCACCGGGCCGAAGCCCGGACCTGTATTTTCACAAACAACTCAAATGAGTACCAAAATCAATGAAAATACAAAGAGTTTTCGCATAAACGGGGCGTATTTGACGTTTAAAAGATGTATAAACTCTTATACATCAGCCCTACTGAACATCTGGAGGGTTACGCGTATGCCAAGAGGCTTACTCCTAATAAGTTTAGGCTAGTGCAAGAGTTGACAGATCAAGACATACAGCCCCATACAATCTGGAAGGCCGTAACCGAACAGAACCCTGAGAACAAATGTGTTCCGAAAGACATACACAACACTCGCCAAAAGATTAGGCCCGCAAAGTTCGAGAAAAAACCGTCTCCCATGTAGCGGCTGAAACAAATCCTCTAGGAAAAAAAGATGACCTATTACATACAAACGGAACATTCCACCAACGTCGTTCAGCATGTATTTTTCTTTCACGAGAAGTCCTTTGAAATGTGGAGGGCATTCCTGCATGTGCTTATGGTCGACGCTACCTACAAGACTAACATGTACAATCTTCCATTTTTGCAAGTTATGGGTATAAAGTCGACAAACCAAACATTCTGTGTTGCGCATGAATTTCTTTCAAACGAGCAGGAGGCAACGTACGTCTGGGTCATGGAGAGGGTCAAGTCTATGTTGCACAAGTGCATGGAGCCGCGTGTAATTCTAACGGACAGGGACCAGGCACTGATAAACGCGTGTAATTCTAGGAAAAAAATATTCCCTGGCGCACACAGATATCTCTGCAGGTTCCACATCTTACAAAATATTGTGAAGCACTGCAATAATTCGTTTACTCACCAAGATTGGGAAGGCTTTGTTTCTTAGTGGAAAACAGTGTGTAATTCCGCTACCGAAGAGTTATTCAAATATAACCTCCTCAACCTTTAGAGACACCTTATCAATCAACAACGTAAATGTATGTTCTCTCTAAGTAAATACATTCATTTAAATAGATATATAATTTGAATATGTTTATTTTTTTCATATGTTTTTTATTACCTATGGAATAACTGGTTAAGCACATCCCGCCATTTGTTCGTATCTGCATGGACCAATCAAACCCTGACATTCTTCCAAACTACAACAAATAGAACTGAAGGCGCACATGCTGCATTAAAGAAACAGCTGACTACCCCGAAATGCAGTCTGGAAACGCTGGTGAAAAAGGTGGACACCTTGATACTAAAGCAATATGCGTAAATAAAGAAATGCTTGGAAGAAAGCCGCACTAAGCGAATGAACAGCCACCTTGAGATTCCTTTATTTTGCAACCTACTTCTTAAAGTTTCCATCCATGCTCTTAACCTATTAGAAAACAAGCTAACACGGAGAATAACCATGTTGCGGTCATTCGGATCAACATGTGGCTGCCAGCTGTACTCGGGTTGCGGGTTGTTATGTGCATGTCGCCTGTAGAGATTGCATAATGCAGGTACTTATAGACTTATAAAAAAAGGTTTTGTTGTCTTAATTTTATATGATTGTCTAATGCTCTTTTTTGTTTTGCAGACTCCGTCATTGAGCTCGAAGATATAGACATTTTCTGGAGAAAACTTGACCTGAAGCCATCAAATTTTGATGAGGAAGATGTTGATGTAGACAAATAGTTAGAATATGTGAAACAAAAATTGTCTACCCAACCCCCGCAAGTGAGGAAAAGCGTCTTATCGAAGATCATGGCGGTGGTAAACCCATATATGAGCGACAAAAAACCGCCTGTCGTACAAGAAAACACTCGCGGCGGCCAACGTCCAAGGTCCAACAACAAAGAAAAGAACAACCTGCTAGAGATAGCTCAGTTGGGCCTCCCAGACAACAAAGTAGGTGTGACCCTCCTCGACATAGCTCTTATGTACCGTCGCAAGATTCCCTAATACCGTCTACGTCTGCAATGTCTCTAAAGTATCAAGGGTCGTTAAATCGACGCGGTTGTTCAACAGCTTCACATGAAGAAGAGCCTATCAAGGACCATGGCTTTTCATTAATCACTGATGAGGGAATGCTTGAATATGTGCACAGTTACAAAAAACAAATTCCAAAAGTGTTCCGCCCCTACATTTCAAGAATAAAAGATGTCAGGCCGGATGGACATTGTGGGTTTGGGACGGCGGCTGTGGGTTTAGGGTTTGAACAAGACTACTTTGGGTATATTCAAAACCAACTACTTGAAGATCTGACGGGTCCAAACAAAGAAATGTGGCAGTACGTCTTCGATAGTGAATTACCAGGGGACTACGACCAACAAGTACAGAGAATAAATTTTACCGGGGTTGGAATGGCACCCAGGGAACATTGGATGGAGATGCCTAAAGCAGCACTCCTTCTTGCCAATAGGTTTGGTGTGATTGTTCACATATTAGACATCCGATGTTGTTCGACTGTATTTCCCTTATATGATCCAGAGCATGCACGTGACCCCCATTAGTTTGTTTCACTGTTATTTGTTAATCGTAGTCATTTCATCCACGTCAGACTTGAAAGGGACTATCCAATGCCGCCACCAAACCTAATGTGGAGTACACGCGCGTGCTCAAAAGCTTTACATTGGACGGAAAACTACACGGAACGGATAGCGTGGTACCCTACATTGTTTGTTATTGATTAATTTGTAATTTTAAAGAATCATTTATTTGTATAATGTATTCCATTTGTTTATTGACAAAATAATGCATTATATTGATTAATTTGTAATACGAAAATACGGTAAAATATTTGAAAATACCCTAAAATACGCAAATATACCTTCAAATTCGCTTAAATACATGAAAATATGTTAAAATACGTTGCATTACGCTAAAAATACGTCAAAATACGTTAAATTACGCTAAAATACGCTAAAATACCTTAAAATACCCTAAGATACATGAGAATATGTTAAAATACCTTAAAATACGCTATAATGCTCTAAAGTACGCTAAAATATTCGAAAATACACTAAAATACGTCAAAATACGTTTAAATACGCTAAAATACCTTAAAATACCCTAAGATACATGAAAATATGTTAAATTACCTTAAAATACGCTATAATGCTCTAAAGTACGCTAGAATATTCGAAAATACGCTAAAATACATCAAAATGCGTTTAAATACGCTAAAATAAGCAAAAATACCCTAAAATACCCTAAGTTACATGAAAATATGTTAAAATTCCTTAAAATACGTTGAAATACATGAAAATATGTTAAAATACGTTGCAATTCGCTAAAAATACGTTAAAATACGTCGAAATACGTTAACATACACCGAGATACGTTAAAATACGCCGAAATACGTTAAAATAACCTAAAAACATGTTAAAATAAGCTAAAATACATCAGAATACACCAAAATATGTCAAAACACTATAAAATACGCAAGAATACGATAAAATACCACAAAATACGCAAAAATACGCGAATAATGATATTTCCACGAGCGTGTACATATAACACGGCACTATGGAGTACAAGTGGATTTCAAACAAAATTGTACGTAATCATAAAATACGATATTTGCACGCAACCGAACGTCACCGAAACGACGTATGTTGAAGTCATACGTCATAAAACGACAAAATATGCGAAAGTTCGTCAAAAAACGACTCGTATACGCGTCGAAACGAGGAAAACACGAAAAACCAAAATTTCAAATTATGGCATATACGATCGATCGTATAGGCCAAAATTGTATCGTATTACACCATAAATACGCATCGTACAGATCTATACGATGCGTATTATTCCCTGAATTTATTAAAAAAAGGGGTATAATGGTAATTTCACACCCATCGTATAGATCTATACGATTTGTATTTAGTGAATAAACGATATAACCCCCTAAAACATAGGGGGTTGATACGATCCAAAAACAAAAAAATTCAAAATACACCCAAATACACACACATACGGTGCTTATACATACGGTGAAGATACGGTCGAGATTTCAATATTAAAGACTAGTACGGTATTCATCTTAGAACCCTCATCATTTAAACGTTTTCAATTTTGCAATTTAGCCGTTAAATTTGTAGGATTTTGGGGTTGAAAACCTGGGTGTTTGGGGTTTTTTTAAGAATTTATGAAGCGGTACAATGCGTATGGGCCTATACGCATCGTATTGTTTCAAAATTTCATATTTTTTCAAGAACACATGAGCGGATACAATGCGTATGGGCCTATACGCATCGTATCGATTCATCAAGTCAGAGTTTTTTCAAGTACACATGAACTGATACGATGCGTATGGGCCTATACGCATCGTATTTATTCAAAAATCTTGGTTTTTTTTTTCTTTTCTGTTTTATATAGTATAAACAAATGTTTTATATCTTAGTTTTTTTTATTGTTTTACTAGTAAGTAGAATGTTTTTATTTTTAGTCGAAGTCGTCCGTGTCGCGCGAAGGTCCGTAACGAGCGTCGAAATCTAATACGTCGTAGATAGGTAATAATTATAATATATAGTCGGGTTCGTCCGTAACGCGACTAGGTCCATTTCGAGCGTCGAAACCTAAGACGTCGTAAATATATAATTTTTGTTATTTTTTTAGTCGAAACGTCCGTATCGTGCGTAGGTCCGTAACGAGCGTCGAAACCTAATACGTCGTAGATAGATAATAATTATAATATATAGTCGGGGTCGTCCGTAACGCGATTAGGTCCATTTCGAGCATCGAAACCTAAGACGTCGTAAATATATAGTTTTTTTTTTATTTTTTAGTCGAAACGTCCGTATCGCGCGTAGTTCTGTAAAGAGCGTCGAAACCTAATATGTCGTAGATAGATAATAATTATAATATATAGTCGGGGTTGTCCGTAACGCAATTAGGTCCATTTCGAGCGTCGAAACCTAAGACGTCGTAAATATATAGTTTTTTTTAGTCGAAACGTCCGTATCGCGCGTAGGTCCGTAACAAGCCTCGAAACCTAATACGTCATAGATAGATAGATAATCATTATAATGTATAGTCGGGGTTGTCCGTAACGCGATTAGGTCCATTTCGAGCGTCGAAACCTAAGACGTCGTAAATATATAGTTTTTTTTAGTCGAAACGTCCGTATCGCGCGTAGGTCCGTAACGAGCCTCGAAACCTAATACGTCGTGGATAGATAATAACTATAATATATAGTCTGGGTCGTCCGTAACGCGATTAGGTCCATTTCGAGCGTCGAAACCTAAGACGTCGTAAACATATAGTTTTTTTTTGTTTTTTTAGTCGAAACGTCCGTATCGCGCGAAGCTCCGTAACGAGCCTCAAAACCTAATACGTCATAGATAGATAGATAATATTTATAATATATTGTCGGGGTCGTCCGTAACGCGATTAGGTCCATTTCGAGCGTCGAAACCTAAGATGTCGTAAATATATAGTTTTTTTATTTTTTTAGTCGAAACGTCCGTATCGCGCGTAGGTCCGTAACGAGCCTAGAAACCTAATACGGCGTAGATAGATAATAATTATAATATATAGTCGGGGTCGTGCGGGGAGGTGGCGGTGTTATATTTTTTAAAAATTAATTAAAAATTGTTATATTTTGAAAAGAAATTGATTAAAATTGTTTAATCATGCATATATGGAAGTCGCTATTGGTAGAGGGAGAGGCCGGGGAGGTGGCGGTGGAGGTGGCAGTCGACGTGGCGGTGGGCATGGACGTGGCAGCACACATGGAGCGGCGGGGGCGTTGATCGCAGTGGCGGTGCCTGGTGGGCGGGGACATGGGCGCGGGCGTGGCGCTGGACGTGGGCGCGGGCGTGGCGCTGACCCTGGAGAGGATCCCCTAATGGAGAATCCTTATCTGATGTTCGAGGAGGGGAGCGAGGCTTATCACAAATGTGAAAAGTTTCTTCGTATGGAGATTGGCGGCCACGCCGCCCTCGATTGGGGAGCTCTAGATGAGGTTGACCAGTCGGCGAGAGCCCGACAGTTCATCAGACACGATGCTCCATGGTCGAGGTATAGTATTTGTTACTATTTTTTCTTTGTTTTGTATACGACATGCATACTAACCACACTATGTGACAGTTTGTTCGATATTGCATACATGCCGTCTTACAGGGTCATGGCGTGCGAGTTTTTGTCGAGTTTCGACTTTGCTCCCAGGCCTGCAGATCGTCCGGGGGAGGATGACGACCCGAACGACCCGTGGATAGAGGTCAGCTTTCGTCTAGCAAACTAGTGGCATTTGATGTCACTCAGACAGTTTACCCAGCACTGCGGCCTTTACAGGGTGGAGGAGTTAGACACCCCCATCTACACCGACGGCATATGGATGGCCCCCCGTACGACTCTGATGAGGTTCTGGCAGGTGATCAGCCAGCATCCCTTCGGCACGGCGTTGAAGCAGAGGTTTTCCTATATCACCGATCCCCTCTACCGCTACCTGCACAAGCTTATTGCCACAAACATAGCACCACGCGAGAAGAGTCGCGAGTGGTGCAATAACGGGGATCTTTTTTACCTGTACAGACTTATATGGGGGGAGAGGTGCGCCCACCATCGTTGCCTAGCCCAATGGTTCGCGACGGTGTACCACAGGCAGGACAGGTCTGTGCTGTACCGGGGGGGGGGGGGGGGATTCATCACACGTATCGCCGTCTCCTTGGGCCTTGTTCCCCAGCATAACCCATTATTCTCGCAGGGGGCGTGGTGTAGCCGGGCTTTTTGACCCGTTCTACCCTGATCGGCATGCACGTGACGCATGACTTCCCTGGGCTCGGGCTACGACTTATAGGGGAGGACGGGCAGGTGTTCGTCCCCGCTGCTCTCTCAGACGAGCTACCAGAGTTGCTTCAACAGCCGGCACAGGGTGAGGGTCAGCCGGTAGATGGTGATGCCGCAGAGGGCGACGACGACGACTCCGATAACGACGATGGTGACCACGATGAGCCACCACCACCTCCGCAGCCGCCTGCATTTCTGTTAGGTGCTCCGCCACAACAGGCGCAGCCACATGGGGTGCCTCAGTACCCCCAGCACGTATTCGACGACGAGCTCGATCCAGCTGTGGCAAGTGCGTTACATGAGTTGGAGGCGCGGATGGACGCCGCTCATGGCCGTATGGAGCGTCTTCTCATGGAGTCGATCCAGGCATTCCGGCGTGGTGAGCAGCGCGGTCCGGATCAGTGGGCGGGGACCTCAGGCACTGCGGGGGAGGGGCCCTCAGGCACTACTCAGGATCCATAGGTTTAGGATTGTTGTACTTTTCTTGTATTTTTGACGGTTTATGTATTTTGAACAATGTCCTCTGTATCTACAAACTTATTGTGTAATTAAATTTGCAGTTTCAATTTATTTGTATTTGTGATTGTCTATTTTAATTATTTAGATTGATATGCTTGGTTACATACAATCTATAATACGATATTAAGTTAAAAATGTGATACGATACGACACGATACGCTATAATACGATAATTAACGATATAAAAATAATAAAGATGTGATACGGTACGACACGATACGCTATAATACGATAATTAACGATATAAAAATAATAAGGATGTGATACGATACGACATGATACGCTATAATACGATATTTTACGATATAAAAATAATAAAGATTTTAAAACTTATTAAAACAATAATAAACACCAATAATAACCAATAACAAACCCAAAACACCAAAATCCCAACACAACACACAAAAAATAAACTTCAAAAATTCAGGGTTTTAATACGCATCGTATAGGCCTATACGATGCGTATTATGCCAGCTGCCAGACAACGCCTGCACCTGTCAATCTGCAATGTTTTTTTTACTTTTTCAATACGCATCGTATAGACCTATACGATACGTATTGAAAATCTAGGGTATGCGGATAGATAATGAGGTATGGGAATAGAATTCCCCTTTTCATATACTCACCCAACCCTACCCCCTCTATTTATTATTCTTTCTACAAGTATAAACGATGATAAATTATGGGTTATTTCATTAATTCATTTACACACTCTGAATGTTATTCATAGATTTTTTATGTTCTATCTCTCTGTATATCTATGTATATATATAGAGTAGAATGGAAGAGTTATCTTTTCACACCCCTCTAAATACATGGGAAAAGATCAAATAGGAAGTTAATTTTGGCTAGGAAGGATAGGAAACCATAGGATTATGACATGTGGCAAATTTTAAAATAAAGAGAAAGGGTATTTTAGTCAATCTCATCATTTCTTCTTCCTTCTTCTCCCCAGTTACTTCAAAACCCACCATTTTCAAAACCCACCATCTCCAACCTTTTCTTCACTTACTATCTCAATAATCACTACATTATAGTGTGATTTTCGTCATCAATCAATGATTCAACCACCCGATCAACGTGTTCTTCAGCTTTTTTCGAAGAAAACCTAGTTTAATTTCATTCAAAATCTCGTTTTTTCTTGTGATTTTGAAGATAATCACTCGATTTGTTCGATTCAATCGCTGATAAGTGTTTCAATCATTCAAAAATCGTCAATTGTTGAAGAAATCACTTCGATCCATGTAAGAAATTCTTTAATTTCATTTTTACGATATGGGTTTTTGATTTAGTCATTGCGTTTTACAATCTTTGCGGGGGTCCGGGGGCAGCGCCCCTGGTAGCGGGGTCCCAGGGGCGGCAGCCCCTGGCGGGGTCCAAGGGGCAGAGCCCCTGGCTGGGGTTGAGAAATTGGTGTACTAAAAACGCATCAGAAAAAATAATTTTCCAGAAATTGGCTCATTTCGAAGACAGTAATTCGTAGACAATTCAGACAGTTCACAGACAATTCACAAACAGTTCACAAACAGTTTTATGTGTCCATTGCGGTTTAGAAATAAGAGAGTTTTATGTGTTTTCTGGCTATTGCGTTTTAGAAAAAAACATTTTTAAGTATCTTTAGACATTGCGTTTTAGGTAAAACACATATTTGAAGTGTTTTTAGTCATTGCGTTTTAGGTAAAACACATTTTTAGGTGTTTTCAGTCCATTGCGTTTTACAGAGAACACTTTCTTTTGTTTTTTTAGGTCATTGCGTTTTAGAAATGAGACATTTTTAAGTGTTTCTGGCCATTGCGTTTTACAAATAAAACATTTCTTTGTGTTTTCTGGCCATTGCGTTTTACAAATAAGACATTTCTTTGTGTTTTTTGTGCATTGCGTTTTAGGTAAAACATTTTTTATGTGTTTTCAGTCCATTGCGTTTTAGAAATAAGACATTTATGTGTGTTTTCTGGCAATTGCGTTTTACAAATAAATCATTTCTTTGTGTTTTTTGTGCATTGCGTTTTAGAAAAATGTCATTTTTTAGGTTTTTTTTTTCATTACGTTTTACGTAACTGGTGGTTTTTCTATTGCGTTTTACACAACTGGGTTTAAATTTTTTTTTTTTTGTTAAATTTAGCAATAGTATACTCGTTTTAAAGATAAAAAAACGCTCGTTTTTTTTGTGCAATTTTTATAAAATAATAATGTCGTATGAAAGAGTTATTAACGTTTAAAAAATGGGGGGGGATTGGAGGAGAGAGAAACTATTGGCTTGGATTGACTAGAATGCCCTTGAACAAACTCACGCACCTCTTTTCTTTCTTTCAATTTCTCTGATTTAATCTTAACCCTTGATTAACTTAATGGATGATCAAGATCACTTCCTAGCCTTCCTAGCCAAATAAACTTCCTATTGTATCTCCACCCCTAAATACATATGTGAATAAAGATATGTTTAAATTAAAACCAATAAATATGTTAAAAACCACAAGAATCGCATATATATTTGTATGGGTGGAGATATAATAGGAAGTTAATTTGGCTAGGAAGGCTAGGAAGTGATCTTGACCATCCATTAAGTAAATCAAGGGCTAAGATTAAATCAGGGAAATTGAAAGTAAGAAAAGAGGCGCGTGACTTTTTTCAGGGGCATTCTAGTCAAGTAAGCCAATAGTTTCTCTCTCCTCCAATTCCCCCCCCCCCCCCCCATTTTTTAAACGTTAATAACTCTTTCATACGACATTATTTTTTTATAAAAATTGCACCAAAAAAACGAGCGTTTTTTTATCTTTAAAACGAGTATACTATTGCTATATTTTGAAAAAAAAAAATTAAAACCCAGTTGCGTAAAACGCAATAGAAAAACCCCCAGTATTGTAAAACGCAATGAAAAAAAAACCCTAAAAATGACATTTTTCTAAAACGCAATGCATCAAAAACACAAAGAAATGACTTATTTGTAAAACGCAATGGCCAGAAAACACAAAGAAATGTTTTATTTCTAAAACGCAATAGCCTAAAAACTCAAAAGAAAATGTACTTTATAAAACGCAATGGACTAAAAACCCATAAAAATGTGTTTTACCTAAAACGCAATGCACCAAAAACACATAAAAATGTGTTTTACCTAAAACGCAATGCACAAAAAACACAAAGAAATGTTTTATTTGTAAAACGCAATGGCCAGAAAACACTTAAAAATTACTCATTCTAAAACGCAATGGACTGAAAACACCTAAAAATATGTTCTACCTAAAACGCAATGACTAAAAACACTTCAAAAATGTGTTTTACCTAAAACGCAATAACTAAAAACACTTAAAAATGTGTTTTTTCTAAAACACAATAGCTAGAAAACACATAAAACTCTCTTATTTCTCAACCCCAGCCAGGGGCTCTGCCCCTTGGACCCCGCCAGGGGCTGCCGCCCCTGGGACCCCGCTACCTGGGGCTGCCGCCCCCGGACCCCCGCCAAGATCGTAAAACGCAATGACTAAATCAAAAACCCAATTCGTAAAAATGAAATTAAAGAATTTGTTACCTGGATCGAAGTGATTTCTTCAACAATTGACGAATTTTGAATGATTGAAACACTTATCAGCTCTCGAATCGAACGAATCGAGTAATTATCTTCAAAATCACCGGAAAAATCGAGATTTTGTATGAATTTAAACTGTGTTTTCTTCAAAAAAGCCGAAGAACACGTTGATCGGGTGTTTGAATCATTGATTGGTGATGAAAATCGCACTATAATGTAGTGATTATTGAGATAGAAAGTGAAGAAATTGTTGAAAATGGTGGGTTTTTGAATTTACTGGGTTTTGAAAAAGGAAGAAGGAGTTAGATTGACTAAAATACCCTTTCTCTTTATTTTAAAATTTGCCACATGTCATAATCCTATGGCTTCCTATCCTTCCTAGCGAAAATTAACTTCCTATTTGATCTTTACCCATATTTGTATTTATTGCTTTAAAGATGGTATAACAGCTATTTATACATAATATACAATTGTATTATGCAATTCTCATAGTTCGAATATTATGTTAGTTTTGTAAAGAACGCACCCCTTAGAATTTCCTCTTTTTGTCTGCTTTTCTCACCATCCCTCTCTTGTGATAAATATGCCCAATTAATTGTCAGATCTTATGATTTATATAAAACTAGCAATAAGACTCGCGTACGTTGCGGTGCGAACATCACAAACATCAAATGGATTAGTTCAAACGTCGTGTGATGCGTTAACCGCATGGAAACACACGTTTTTGACGTATCGGACAGAACCTGAAGTAACCTATATAAGCATTGTGATTGGATCAAATCGTAAAGTAAATTGAATTTGTATGTGACCCGACTCATACATAGAAAATAAACTACAATTGACTCCACATGATTCGAAACAAAATTTATGATACATAAAAATACACACGAATACTATTATATTTGTCATGACACATCTCCGAAATCGAAACGTAGATCAACTCAAATTTATATTACATAAAAATATGCACGTAAAAAATGGATTTTTTGAATGAAAAAAATATTATATTTGACCTGACTCGTTTTCAAGAATAAGTTTACATCAAAACATAGAGCAAATTATATTTATATCGACACGTAAATAAAATTATGCACGTAAAAAATAGTTTTTTTAAGTAAAGGAAACATAGGGGTAAACTCAAAACAAATTATAGGTAAAAAAACATAACAGGTTAAAAAGGTTCGTAAAACCGTGCTAAGTAGCACCAACGCCACACCATTGCCAGCGACCCCAACATTGGAAAAGTTCGTAAAAATAAAATAAACAAAAAAGGAAAAAATAACACCGAGTGAAAAACAGACGTAAAATCGTGGAACCACGCATGCCCGTTGTTGGGTGTTAATGCGAAGAGATTAGACCAAAACGTAAAACATAGAAACGAATAACTAAGTCGAACGAGGGAAAACAAACGTGTTGTGACGAACCTGTCAAATGGGAGAAAAAATTTACCAAAAAACGGTGAACCCCACACACATGTTGCGGCATGTTAACTTGCAAAATTTAGAACGAAACGTAAAACGAATAATTTGTGAAAGATGAAACTTATGAAGGGCCAAAGATGAAAATAAAAAAAAGTGTTAGGGTTAAATTGTAAAAGAAGAAAAGTATTGGGTTAAAAATGAAAAATTATTTTATCTCTCCATGCATGGGTAAGCTTCATAAAGAAACATTTTGTTGCAAATTCTTAGTTTATAATATAGATAATTTGAACTAGGGATGGCAATGGGCCGGGTATGGGTCGAGTATGGCTAATCTCATACCCATACCCGGCCCATTACCCATCCGGTATTTGACGAGTATTTATCTGTCGGGTATCGGGCATACCCGCAGATATCAGGTATACCCGTTGCGATTTTCATGTGTGTGTGTGTATATATATATATATATATACTTTCCTTTATAATTTTGTGTTTTAAAAATATATATGTAATATATTAAATTATGATAAATAACATAAACTAGAAATAACACTTGCGCGCGTTGCGGCGCGGTACATCGCAAACATCGAATGTATTAGTTCAAACGTCATGTGATGCGTTAATCATATCAAAACACGCATTTCGACGTATCTGATTGAACGCAATGTAACCTATATAAGCATTGCAATTGGATCAAGCATAAAGTAAATCAAATTTATACTGTACAATCACAACGTATTATATGTGACCCGAGTTATACATAGAAAATGTAATGGGTATAATGGAAAAGCTTACATGTATAATCAAAAGAGATGAATTAGAGCTTTTGATAAAATGGAAAAAAAAGAAACCACAATTTAACTTCACTTGGTTCGAAACAAATTTTACAAAACATCACCTGACTCGTTTCCTAAAAAAGTTTAGGTCGAAAGATACACCAACTCAAATATATACCGAAACGTACATAAAAATATGGACGTAAAAAATGTTTTTTAAACGAAAACGTATTATATTTCAACTGACTCGTTTCCAAAAAAAGTTTATGTCGACACGTAGAGCAAATCGAATTTATACCGGTACGTACATAAAATATACATTTGAAAAATAGTTTTTTCTTAAGTAAAGGAGGTATAACGGTAAACTCAAAACAAATTATTAGTAAAAAACTTAATAGGTAAATACGTTCATAAAATTGTGCCAAGTAGCACTAATGTTAAACCACTACCAACGAACACCAACATCGGAAGAGCTTGTAAAAATAAAATAAATAAAAAGGTAAAACATAACACCGAACAAAAAACATACGTAAAATCGTTGAACTACGCACGCCCGCTGTGGCGTGTTAATGCGAAGCAATTAGACAAAAACGGAAAATGTAGAAAAGAATAACTAAGTTGATCTAGGATCCGTGCGTTGCGACGAACTTGTCAAACGAAGAAAAATAGACGCGTTACGACTTGCCTATCAAACGGGAAAAACAGGCAGAAAAACGTTGAACCCCACACGCATGTTGTTGCGTTTTGACTAGCAAAATTTAGAACGAAACGTAAAACGAAAAACTTACGAAAGATGAAAAGTATGGGGAGACCAAAGTTGAAAATAAAAAAGTATTGGGGTTAAAATGAAAAGTTAAAAAGCTTTAGGTTCAAACTAAAAAAGCCAAAGGGTTAAAATGTGAAAGATAAAAACAATTGGGTTGAAAGTGAAAAATGCAAACCTTTTTTTTAAAGCTCCCAATGCATATGTTACAAGTATATAAAGCAAAAGGATGTTTCTAATTTATAGTTTGAAAATATCATCATCACCGTAATAATATTTGATATATTTCAAAACGTAAAAATATTATAATATTGATCTCAAAAAATAATTTTGTATTTCATAGCATATAAATATGAATAGTGCCATCAAAATATACATTTAAGATGAAAATATTTTTTAAATAATAAAGCTATAAGAATATGAAATTACTAAACTATAGTTAAAGGAAAATAAATATAAACTTGAAAGTGTTCGGGTATATATTTCGGGTAAACGGGTATGCAGTTTCGGGTAATCGGGTCAGGTATCATCTAATCCCATACCTACAAAATATTTTTTCCATACCCAATACTCGTCGGGTATCGGGTATACCCGACCCAAATGCTTCGGGTTTCCGGTTTAACCGTCGTACTCGAATATTTTTACCATCCCTAATTTGAACTCATCATCTTACCTAGTGGTATGATGATTGCCCTCAAAAAAGTAATGTGTTCAGATCCTTGCAAATGAACCTTATATGATATTTAAGTGTATAAAATTGGTGTTAAAAACATACATAATTTGAATAAAACACAACAGCAAACTTATATTGTGTTTTGTTTTAGACTGAATTTACAATTTTTGTTCTTTACGTTACATCAAATTATGAAATGAGCCCTTTTAACTTTTAAGAAGTTAACTTTCATTCGGTGTCCTTTATATGAAAAGTTCTTATCCATTTCATTCTTTCCACCAACACATATTGAGTTTTTTTTTTCAGTTAAGTTACCTTACACTGCACATAAGGGTATTTTAGATAGTTTACTTCCAAAAAACTATTTGTGTAAAAATAGAAAAAATCAATTACCGGGACTATTAATGTAAATAAATACATAAGCATAAAGATGATACTCTATTCATCAGTTGTTCACGAGCCGAGTCGAACTAATTGGACCTTTGCTCATGCTCGGTTCATTTACAAACCGAACCGAGCGTTTTTTCAACCGAGCCAAAGTCGAACAAGCGCCTTTTGATCCGAGTATTTTTCGAACGAACGTCGAGCGAGTATCGAACGTTACATAACAAATAGAAAAATGACGATGGGGTTGTTAGTTTTTAGAGTAAAGTGCAGTTTTCGTCCCTAAGGTTTCGTCCAATTAGAACACAAGTATAAATTTACGAAATAATAAGGAATAGAAAAGCCACTCACTTGGTTCTACCAAGATCATCTGAGCGGAAAGATGAATTCTTGATCGATTGAAGCAGACCTTTGATCTATGAAAAGTTTGAAATCGAATGAACCGATTGAAGCAAAACCTTAAGGAGTTGGCGTCTTGGCGATGAAGAATTTGAATAATTGTAACACTCGTTCTTAATAATTGAGATTTTACGTATCATTTACGAAAAACAATCATGTAATTAAGATTACATATGCATTGGAAAATTTCGGGTTTATTAAAACTTTTTACAATTTAAAAGTATACAACATATCATGTGTACGTTCGTCATTTAACATAATAACGATACATAGTGCGGAAGCTTATTTCGTGATCGTGTTCGGTTCTTGCTCGTCGCTTGATCTTCATCCGTGCACTCATGGCATTCACCTATGATCAAAACCAACTTAAAAGTTAGTTTTGATAGTCAAATATTAAGTTCAAACAAGTACAGGGGCTAAAAATGACAAAAAATAACAATTTTCGGAGTTTGGGGGCTAGGTGTGACGCCAAGGGCCTAGGCGTCACGCCTAGCCCCTGTTTTCACAGCCTTTTGCTTCAGCTGATGCTGTACATACTCAGCACGATCTGATTTCACGGAAACGACCATAACTTCTTCGTTATTGATCCGTTTTACCCGATTCTTTTTCCTACGCGTCCGTAATTTAATCCTCAATCTTATGGAGTTAAAATTATACATCCAACATAAGAAATTTTGAGACTTCTAAGCCTTTGACTCGTTACCTTTTTACCGAATTTTAACCCGTTTATGCATTTTATCAAACAAACGTATTTGTTTGATTCCTATATTACATACACTTCTTCAAATTCATGTTACCTACCATATTAGGTTCTAATCATAGGTTTATTACATAATTTAAACCCGTTTTCGCTCGTATGCTTATTTTGACCCGTTAAGGGTAGTTATGCGTTTTAGCCTAGAACTTGTGCCTTTCTTGTGTCGCTACAAAAGTTCCATATCTAATTAACTACCAATATTCCACCACAACTATTTTGTGGTGGATTTAACATAATGAACCTCTTTTTCCAATTTTTACCCATCGGTTGATCATTTTACGCAAATGACCACTTTTGAGCATTTGACCCGCGAATGTGCATTCCTATGACCTTTATTCATGTCTAATGATTCCATAATCTATATGCAAGTTCCTAAACGACCCCTATGAGTCGTTTGCCCAATATACCCTTCAAGGGTGTTTTGATCAACTTTAGTCCCTCACTTCACGGCGAAGGACTTTCACTAAATATTTTGACCAAAATTGTATGTTTAACCAAAAAGCTTAGTTATACGTACCTGGCTCGGGTCAAAGTATTGACCCGTTTACTTAACTTTTGCTTTAAACATTTATAGTTAAAGCAGCGCAAGCTTATGTTATTTCCTGTGATTACAAAACTCAACAAGCAATTATCAAATGTTATTGTCAAATGGCGTTACCCACACCAATTGACCTATTTAGTCAAATTGACCATTTGTCCGTATGAGATGGTATTTAAGTACCATTTCATCCCCTTTAAACCTATCCCGGTTTTCCTTGTACTCGTTTTACTTAAAACCGTTTTTGTTTGTTCGTCACTACATGACTAATTTACCATTTTACCCCTTGTCCATAACTTATGATTTCTTACCATTTTCCTTCGTTCCGACTCTCATTGATTCGTGTCGGAACATCCTATGCCAACCACTTAGTAGCATTCATATACTATACTTGCAATCATGTCATTTGTAAATAATAAAAAGGGGCGTAAGCTTTACTTACCTCGCATCCGAACTACGCTTTTCCTTTCCTTCTTGATTCGTTTGACCCGCTCCCTCATCAAGTTTCTGTGACAACCCTCAAAATCCCATGTATTCCGTACAATTCATTAATGATAATTAAAGTGTTTGACGACTGTGTGGAAATACTTAACTGCTTTCTGATATCTGTGTTATACTTACATGTATTTGTTAACATACTAGTAGGATACAGAAAAGTTACTAAATAGTCCGGTATGCCTTCCTGAGTGTTAAAAATTAAAAACGTTGCAAAAAAATATATATATATATGTAGGACGCTTTACGGATTAATTAAGCAGTTTAACGGAACAGTAACCGACCGAACAACCGGACATTACCCGGGACACTAAATTTTTGGCAGACACTTTGTTTTATTATTTATGGCTAGTCATGATCCCCGTATGCCATAACACCCGCTAGAAATCAATCCACCACATTACTTACATCCTAACTTACCTTTACTAATTTAGTCACAATTTTTCACTTACACCCCCCCCCCCCCCAACGATTTAGTCCCCATGGGACCCCACATATCCATCTAGCCATGCTTCCAATATTTAGTAAGATTATATTTGAATTGTTTAATTGATTGTTGCTTGTGTAAGTATTCATAAAATATGAATGATCTATAAGAAGCATGGCCACCAAGATTACTTATCATTTCACCAAGATTTCTCTCCATTTCACTCTCTCTCCCTCTTGATCGGCTGCCCAAACCGAAAGCACCATCACCACCTTCAAACATCATCATCTCCTTCATTTTATACCTTCCATTCAAGCTTCAAAGGATCTATGGAGGTTGTAACTTAAGGGGACTTCAAAGGAGCTTGTTCTAGCTTGATTCTTCATCTTTTCTCATCACATTTCTTCATTAGATACTTCCCTAGCTAGAGGCTAGTAGTAAGTTTCCTTACATTTGATCTCATCTTGTTCGAAATTATGACAAGTAGTATGATGTATTGTTGTTTAAATCACTAATTTACAAGAATGCTAGAAAAATATGAAACATGAGTTATGAACTTATAAGCTACATAAAAGTTTACTTATGTCTAAATCATGAAGCGGAATCTTGTTGGTTTGAGGGTTGGTTAAATCATACTTGATGTTGATTGTTGGTTTCTTGTTAAATCCATTGTTCGGACACTCGTTGATGCGATTTAGTAATGCTTATACCACGAAACATCATTCTGATGTGCTTTTTCAGCCGCATTCAACAGACCGTAAACAGACTTTAACAAATCGAAAAACGGAATTTCTGAAGCCTAAATCGGGTCTTTTCGAAAAACAAAGAAAATGGCGCTGGAATCGTATTTTTTTGAGGTCGTTTACTATTTTAAAAGTCTGTTTTCGTGACAGCAGCTAAGGCTGATTTTTACTGCAGAAAGAGGGGCTGTACGTTTTCGGTCGTAATTTGAAACCTGAATTGAACCAGCACCTAAAATTCATACCATAGATAGTCACTGATGTATTTGTGACCCTCGAACTGGAATTTTTTCAAACGGACTTACGAGGAATTTTAGACGAATTATTCCGTAAACTGTGATCAGAATGTGACAAATCTGATCACAGTTCGGTAAACGATTTTCTATAAAATTTTGGTAATGAACCGGACCCCGATATTTTTACACAATAGAATGTGGAACGTTTAAGACATCCTGTAAAAATTTGGGAATTTTTGGAATAATTTAACTATTTTATTTAAATGTCCGAAAACAGCCGGTTTTGAATATTAATGCTGAATTGACATAAGTTGTGACTTGCGTGTCTAAATGTCGAGTATGCTATTGGTGAATGATCTAACATGTTATATGTGTTACGTGCAATATCGTATGTTTGTTTATGAGTGGGGAATGGATGGGAAGTTTATATGGGCATAAATCGTTAAAGTGTGTACCTGTTATGTGGACGAAGTAATGTGCAAATAAACCATACGTAGGATACGTGTTATGCATGAGAAACTTATTGTTATCCGTACCTTATTAGGACGTGATTGACCGACCTTGACTGTTAACTATATTTGAGAACCTAACCGAGCAAACCGAGGTGAGTTCACACTCTTTCTAAGGCATGGGATTCCCAGGGGTTGGGAATGGGATTGAATAACTACTTGTACTATCATTACTATTAAACTACTTTTTACTGTCCTCGGATTGAATGGGCACGTACGTAAAACCTACGTACACTCATACTTACTACTGTCCTCGGATTGAAGGGCACGTACGTAAAACCTACGTACAGGATCATAAGACCATCAACTCTATCACTTTAAGTCCCTCAATTATCGACTTAATCGCCGAGGCCTATGGCGAGCGGGTCATTAGTTCATAGCGCTATTAGGTTTAACAAACCTCACACCGTGCCAGTCGGACGGGCGTGTACTAATGGACTATGGGCAAAGGGTCAATGCTGATAAACATTGACTTAGGGCACCTCTTACATTTTCGTAGCAGTCGATACGCGTGGTCTAGTAACACATGGGAAACCCCCACTAATCTTCGCAAACATGTCAGAAAGACCGCGATACGAATTTAAACGATACATGGTTTTCAAAACGAACAGATGATTTACGAAACGAATGCTATAACTAAACAACCAACTGTGAATTCACTCAACTTTGTTGTTGACTCGTTGTTACATGCCTTACAGGTCGCTAAACATTTGGAGCTTGCACGAGGAAGGAGTCATTGTAGTATGCGGACGGTTATGTCCAGTGTTTAATGTTTAAAACATTATGAACTTATTAAACCTATGTGTTGGACTTTAAACTTATGAACTGCGAACTTATGTTTTGAACTTTACGTTTATGCTTCCGCTGTCTAAATTAAAAACTTGGTTAACTAGCTTTTGGTCACCAATCGTATTGTGGTTGTCTTTATTTACTTATATACATTGTTCAGTATGATTGGTGGCTCGATCCTGGTCACGTCACGCCTCCAAGCGGTGGTACTCCGCATGGTGGATTTTGGGGGTGTGACAGATTGGTATCAGAGCCATTGGTTATAGTGAACTTGGTTTTAAAAAAAGGGAAAAGATTTTTGATAAAACCAGACTATAACCTGTACAGTGCTCAACGATCCACAACGACGCTTCGCTCCACGTGCAAGACTCGACACCATAAGTGGTATGATTTATGTTATATTGTCGGTTAGATAGTTCTCACTGTGCATTAGATAATGTGGTAATTGCTATTTGAACCTTGCGTGCTTACTCTCCACTATCGTCCCACACTTACGCACTTTTGCGACACTTTTCTCACCTATGTTATTTCGTTGTGAAGATAATGGGTGGACGTTTGAACCTAACTCAAGCCCAGCTGACGGCTTTGATCAACGAACGAGTCGCTGAGGCACTCGCAGCCAACCCTGCAGGAGGTATAACCTGCCATACCAACTCACCTTAGGATGTTTAGATCCTACCTTCGCAAACCAACCCTCGTGCTTAACTTTGTCTTTTATTCTCGCGCAACAGGTCAACATGCTCAGCCTCCTGGGTGCACGTTCAAGACATTCATGGACTGCCGACCTACCACTTTCAGTGGCACCGAAGGAGCAGTGGGCCTTCTTCACTGGTTTGAAAAGCTTGAGTCAGTTTTCGAGATGTGCGAATGCCCCGAAGACCGTAGGGTGAAATATGCTACCGGAACACTTGAAGGAGCTGCGTTAACCTGGTGGAAGGCGCAGGTTCAACTACTAGGACTGGCAGTTGCTAATGCCACACCCTGGAATGGTTTTAAAGAACTGATCAAGGAGGAGTACTGTAGTCGGGATGACATCCACAAGCTAGAAGTGGAATTTTACAATCTGAAAATGACGGGGTCTGAGATTGAGGCGTATACTAAGAGGTCAAAGGAGCTGGCCATCCTGTGTCCAACTATGGTGGACCCTCCCATCAAACGTATTGAGCTGTACCTCAAGGGCCTTGTACCGGAGATTCAAAGTCACGTGACTTCAGCCAATCTGGGTACCATTCAGCAAATTATCAAGTTGGCGGTGGAGCAAAACAGGCTACCCAAGCGTATCAGTGCCACAACTACTTCTGATGTACTTACCGACAACAAGCGAAAATGGGATGGAAACTCCAGTAAGGGTTCTGCTTCGGGTCAGTCTCAGCAGCGAAGGACTGACGACTACCAGAGTCCGGGTCAGCAATCCTCCGGTAATCAAGGACAGGGTGGGTATCGAGGAAACCACCCAAAGTGCAACAAATGTAACAGACACCATAGTGGTCAGTGCAACAAAGGTCGTTGTCAGAGATGTCACAAGTTGGGTCATGAAGCTAGGGATTGCAGGAGCCCGCATCCTGCGAATCAGAATCGCCAACAACAAGAAGCCCCACAGAACCACCAGTAGCAGCATCAGCAGGGAAATAAAGGATGCTTTCAGTGTGGCGCTGAAGGCCACTTTAAGAAGAACTGTCCCCAGCTTAACCAGAATCAAAACAACAACAACAACCAGGGAAACGGGAATAACAATGGAGGCAACCACGGGGGTAACAACAATGGTAATGGAGCAAGAGGTCGTGCTTTCGTGATTGGTCAGGGTGACGCAAGGAACTATCCCAACGTTGTGATGGGTAAGTTTCTTCTGGATGACTTCTTTGTTACTGTTTTATTCGATTCGGGTGCCGATACTAGTTATGTGTCCTTAAAAGTTAGCCAAATGCTTAAGCGCACTCCAACACTTCTGAACACCAAACACACGGTAGAACTAGCTAACGGTAAAGGTCTTGAAGCCACACACGTAGTTAAAGGGTGTAACCTCGTCTTAGCTGGTCAGACTTTCTCTATCGATCTTATTCCTATCACACTGGGAAGTTTCGACGTCGTTATTGGAATGGATTGGCTATCTCGTTATCAAGCGGAGATTGTTTGCAAGGAGAAAATCATCCGCATTCCTCGTTCTGGTGAAGACCCTCTTGTGATTCGTGGCGACAAGAGTGGTGCTGTCAAAGGCATCATCTCTTTCCTTAAGGCCCAGAAATGTCTCCGAAAGGGCCACACTGCCATTCTAGCGCTCGTCACTGACACATCAACGGAAGAAAAGGGAATTGAAGACATTCCTATTGTGCGCGATTTTTCTGAGGTATTTCCCGAGGAATTACCTGGTCTTCCGCCCCATCGCCAAGTTGAATTTCAAATCGAGCTAGCTCCTGGAGCAGCGCCCATAGCTCGAGCACCTTATCGTCTAGCTCCATCAGAACTCGAAGAACTGTCCACACAACTACAAGAACTCTTGGAAAAGGGTTTTATACGTCCTAGCTCTTCGCCCTGGGGAGCTCCAGTCTTGTTCGTAAAGAAGAAAGATGGTACTTTCAGAATGTGTATTGACTATCGCGAGCTTAACAAGGTGACTGTGAAGAATCGTTATCCTCTTCCACGTATTGACGACCTGTTCGACCAGTTGCAAGGGTCGAGCTATTACTCCAAGATTGACTTGAGATCGGGATACCATCAGCTGAGAGTCCGAGATGAGGACGTCTCCAAAACAGCATTCAGAACTCGCTACGGCCATTACGAGTTTCTGGTTTTGCCATTCGGGCTGACGAATGCACCAGCAGTCTTCATGGATCTCATGAACCGAGTGTGCAAGCCTTACCTGGATAAGTTCGTTATTGTGTTCATTGACGATATCCTGATCTATTCTAAGAGTCAGGAGGAACACGGGCAGCATTTACGTCTTATGTTGGAACTCCTTCGAAAGGAGCAGTTGTATGCCAAGTTTTCGAAATGTGACTTCTGGCTTCGCGAAGTCCACTTTCTAGGCCATGTGGTAAACAAGGATGGGATTCATGTTGATCCATCCAAGGTTGACTCAATTAAGAACTGGCCTGCACCCCGCACACCAAAAGAAATCCGCCAATTCTTGGGTTTGGCAGGATACTACAGAAGGTTTATCAAAGACTTCTCCAAGATTGCGCAACCTCTCACTTCACTGACTCAGAAGGGTGTCATCTATCGTTGGGGTGATGCACAAGAGTCCGCATTTCAACATCTAAAGGATAGACTTTGTAGCGCGCCTATCCTCTCATTGCCCGAAGGCACCGATGATTTCGTGGTTTATTGCGACGCTTCCATCCAAGGACTTGGTTGCGTATTGATGCAACGTGACAAGGTCATTGCCTACGCATCGCGCCAACTTAAAGTTCATGAAAGAAACTACACTACTCACGATCTGGAGCTGGGAGCAGTTGTATTCGCGCTTAAGATATGGAGACATTACCTGTACGGTACCAAGTGCACCATTTACACCGATCATAGGAGCCTCGAGCATATCTTCAAGTAAAAGGAGTTAAACATGCGTCAACGCCGATGGGTTGAACTCTTGAACGATTATGAATGCGCAATCAAGTATCATCCGGGTAAAGCCAATTTTGTGGCCGACGCCCTCAGTCGAAAGGATACCATACCTAGGCGTGTACGTGCTTTACAGCTTACCATCCAATCCCACCTTCCCACTCAAATTCGAGATGCTCAGGTTGAAGCATTGAAAACAGAGAACATCAGGGCTGAGTCCCTACGAGGATCGAGGCAGCGGCTAGAACAAAAGGAAGACGGCGCCTACTATGTAACAGGACGTATTTGGGTTCCACTTTATGGCAACTTACGCGAGCTTGTGATGGACGAAGCGCACAAGTCTCGTTATTCGGTACATCCTGGTTCGGATAAGATGTACCACGATCTCAGAACTACATATTGGTGGCCTGGCATGAAAGCCCACATAGCAACCTACGTCAGCAAGTGCTTGACTTGTGCGAGAGTCAAGTCTGAATATCAGAAACCAGTAGGCCTACTTCAACAACCGGAGATCCCGAAATGGAAATGGGAGCAAATTTCCATGGATTTCGTTACCGGCCTGCCCAGATCTCAACGCGGAAACGATACCATTTGGGTGATCGTAGATCGACTGACCAAGTCTGCACATTTTCTGGCTATCAAAGAAACGGATAAGTTTTCTACTCTTGCAGGCATTTACCTAAAGGAAGTGGTATCAAGGCACGGAGTGCCAACCTCTATTATATCTGATCGTGACGCACGTTTTACTTCTGAACTGTGGCAAGCAATGCACAAGTCCTTTGGCTCACGTTTAGATATGAGCACCGCTTATCACCCGCAGACGGATGGGCAATCTGAATGCACCATCCAAACCCTTGAAGACATGCTTAGGGCATGTGTAATCGATTTTGGTAATGGCTGGGAAAGGCACCTCCCGCTGGTGGAGTTTTCGTACAACAACAGCTACCACACCAGCATCCAAGCCGCTCCGTTTAAGGCATTGTACGGACGCAAATGCCGATACCTCTCTGTTGGGCGGAAGTTGGTGACAGCCAAATCACTGGCCCAGAACTTGTGGTAGATACCACCGAGAAAATTGCTCAGATACGACAGCGAATGGCGGCAGCTCGTGACCGTCAGAAAAGCTATGCTGATAAGGGAAGAAGACCACTCGAGCTCCAGGTTGGGGATCGAGTGCTACTCAAAGTCTCACCTTGGAAAGGTGTAGTTCGCTTTGGCAAACGAGGTAAACTCAATCCGCGTTATGTCGGACCATTCGAAGTCATTGAGAAAATTGGCAAAGTCGCCTACAGATTGAATCTACCTGAAGAACTCAGCGGAGTTCACAATGTTTTCCATGTGTCGAATCTGAAGAAGTGTCTGTCAGATGAGACCCTCATAGTTCCTCTGAAGGAACTCACTATCGACGACCAGCTGCGATTCGTCGAGGAACCTGTAGAGATTACTGATCGAGATGTTAAGATCCTCAAGCATACCAGGATACCTCTGGTCCGAGTTCGTTGGAATGCTCGTCGTGGCCCAGAGTATACCTGGGAACGAGAAGACCAAATGAAACTCAAGTATCCCCAACTGTTTAAGAAAAACGCAACCACTACTGAGGCTGAAGCTACTGCAGAATTTCGGGACGAAATTCCAAATCAACGGGGGGATGATGTGACACCCCGGGAAAATCAGGAAAACAACGCAACTTAACTAGCTTCCTCAGTAACCACGCGCTAAATTTCGGGACGAAATTCTCTTAACAGGGGGAGAATGTGACAACCCTCAAAATCCCATGTATTCCGTACAATTCATTAATGATAATTAAAGTGTTTGACGACTGTGTGGAAATACTTAACTGCTTTCTGATATCTGTGTTATACTTACATGTATTTGTTAACATACTAGTAGGATACAGAAAAGTTACTAAATAGTCCGGTATGCCTTCCTGAGTGTTAAAAATTAAAAACGTTGCAAAAAAATATATATATATGTAGGACGCTTTACGGATTAATTAAGCAGTTTAACGGAACAGTAACCGACCGAACAACCGGACATTACCCGGGACACTAAATTTTTGGCAGACACTTTGTTTTATTATTTATGGCTAGTCATGATCCCCGTATGCCATAACACCCGCTAGAAATCAATCCACCACATTACTTACATCCTAACTTACCTTTACTAATTTAGTCACAATTTTTCACTTACACCCCCCCCCCCCCCCCAACGATTTTTTAGTCCCCATGGGACCCCACATATCCATCTAGCCATGCTTCCAATATTTAGTAAGATTATATTTGAATTGTTTAATTGATTGTTGCTTGTGTAAGTGTTCATAAAATATGAATGATCTATAAGAAGCATGGCCACCAAGATTACTTATCATTTCACCAAGATTTCTCTCCATTTCACTCTCTCTCCCTCTTGATCGGCTGCCCAAACCGAAAGCACCATCACCACCTTCAAACATCATCATCTCCTTCATTTTATACCTTCCATTCAAGCTTCAAAGGATCTATGGAGGTTGTAACTTAAGGGGACTTCAAAGGAGCTTGTTCTAGCTTGATTCTTCATCTTTTCTCATCACATTTCTTCATTAGATACTTCCCTAGCTAGAGGCTAGTAGTAAGTTTCCTTACATTTGATCTCATCTTGTTCGAAATTATGACAAGTAGTATGATGTATTGTTGTTTAAATCACTAATTTACAAGAATGCTAGAAAAATATGAAACATGAGTTATGAACTTATAAGCTACATAAAAGTTTACTTATGTCTAAATCATGAAGCGGAATCTTGTTGGTTTGAGGGTTGGTTAAATCATACTTGATGTTGATTGTTGGTTTCTTGTTAAATCCATTGTTCGGACACTCGTTGATGCGATTTAGTAATGCTTAAACCACGAAACAGCATTCTGATGTGCTTTTTCAGCCGCATTCAACAGACCGTAAACAGACTTTAACAAATCGAAAACCGGATTTTCTGAAGCCTAAATCGGGTCTTTTCGAAAAACAAAGAAAATGGCGCTGGAATCGTATTTTTTTGAGGTCGTTTACTATTTTAAAAGTCTATTTTCGTGACAGCAGCTAAGGCTGATTTTTACTGCAGAAAGAGGGGCTGTACGTTTTCGGTCGTAATTTGAAACCTGAATTGAACCAGCACCTAAAATTCATACCATAGATAGTCACTGATGTATTTGTGACCCTCGAACTGGAATTTTGTCAAACGGACTTACGAGGAATTTTAGACGAATTATTCCGTAAACTGTGATCAGAATGTGACAAATCTGATCACAGTTCGGTAAACGATTTTCTATAAAATTTTGGTAATGAACCGGACCCCGATATTTTTACACAATAGAATGTGGAACGTTTAAGACATCCTGTAAAAATTTAGGAATTTTTGGAATAATTTAACTATTTTATTTAAATGTCCGAAAACAGCCGGTTTTGAATATTAATGCTGAATTGACATAAGTTGTGACTTGCGTGTCTAAATGTCGAGTATGCTATTGGTGAATGATCTAACATGTTATATGTGTTACGTGCAATATCGTATGTTTGTTTATGAGTGGGGAATGGATGGGAAGTTTATATGGGCATAAATCGTTAAAGTGTGTACCTGTTATGTGGACGAAGTAATGTGCAAATAAACCATACGTAGGATACGTGTTATGCATGAGAAACTTATTGTTATCCGTACCTTATTAGGACGTGATTGACCGACCTTGACTGTTAACTATATTTGAGAACCTAACCGAGCAAACCGAGGTGAGTTCACACTCTTTCTAAGGCATGGGATTCCCAGGGGTTGGGAATGGGATTGAATAACTACTTGTACTATCATTACTATTAAACTACTTTTTACTGTCCTCGGATTGAAGGGCACGTACGTAAAACCTACGTACACGATCATAAGACCATCAACTCTATCACTTTAAGTCCCTCAATTATCGACTTAATCGCCGAGGCCTATGGCGAGCGGGTCATTAGTTAATAGCGCTATTAGGTTTAACAAACTTCACACCGTGCCAGTCGGACGGGCGTGTACTAATGGACTATGGGCAAAGGGTCAATGCTGATAGACATTGACTTAGGGCACCTCTTACATTTTCGTAGCAGTCGATACGCGTGGTCTAGTAACACATGGGAAACCCCCACTAATCTTCGCAAACATGTCAGAAAGACCGCGATACGAATTTAAACGATACATGGTTTTCAAAACGAACAGATGATTTACGAAACGAATGATATAACTAAACAACCAACTGTGAATTCACTCAACTTTGTTGTTGACTCGTTGTTACATGCCTTACAGGTCGCTAAACATTTGGAGCTTGCCCGAGGAAGGAGTCGTTGTGGTATGCGGACGGTTATGTCCAGTGTTTAATGTTTAAAACATTATGAACTTATTAAACCTATGTGTTGGACTTTAAACTTATGAACTGCGAACTTATGTTTTGAACTTTACGTTTATGCTTCCGCTGTCTAAATTAAAAACTTGGTTAACTAGCTTTTGGTCACCAATCGTATTGTGGTTGTCTTTATTTACTTATATAGATTGTTCAGTATGATTGGTGGCTCGATCCTGGTCACGTCACGCCTCCAAGCGGTGGTACTCCGCATGGTGGATTTTGGGGGTGTGACAGCTTCCACCTAGCTTGTTACGCGTCAAACTATCATCATCGTTTTCAAGGTGGTTAGTTTAATCATAATTTAATACGATTATTCCACCTTACGCATTTCATATAAAAAAAATTACCATTTATCGTATTATAGGTCAGTTTGACTTTTTAAAAGTCAAATGCCCATTAGTATACTAATTGCATATTCGAGTTCATCAACTAGTTTTAGCATTCTTTAATTACCCGGTAGGCGTTATCTTTAGGCCACCGTTTTAACCAAGTTTTAACCACGTTTATCACATTTAGAACTCTTTTTAATCACATTTTGCATAATAGCCAAAACATCACCATTAGGTGTTTTAACTACAAAAATTCTAATTTCGAGCCTTCTTTGAGGCATTTCAACAAACACTTTATGGGCAGAAATTTACATGTTTATTTATCAAGTTTCTAGCTTATCTCTTAGCCCTAATTTCACATAAATCAACCTTCTTACAAAGTTGTTAGCTTCTATAATTCCGAAGTCACTTCACAATTGTCAAATTACACTAGAATATCACCCAATTTCCTAGTGTTTACTAAAATCTACATAACCTTCTAATCATCTACAATGGTGATCATGGATTTTACTAAAATTTCACATGATTTCAACTCGTATTTGTCTAGGGTTTGTCCCTAGACACTATAGTTGTTCCTAAATCATCATAAGACACACATGCAACCATAGTTTCAGATTATTCCAATTTCATGAGAATTTCAAGTTGAGAGTTTTCATGAAATTTTGCATACCTTGTAATCCTCTCGTGATGAGGATCAATAATCTGTGCTTGGATTTCGATTTGGACTTGATTTCCCCTTTCAATTTGGTGATTTCTTGATGTTTAGGGTTTGAGCATAGAACTCCCTGGCTCTCCTGCGATTTACGACCAGAACACACACTTAAAGTGTGTGTTTTGGTGTTAAATGTTTTATTTAATACAAACTTGTTTCAAGTTTGTCACCTTTGGTCCCTACACTTTACCAAGTTGCATATAGTGTGTTTTTAACAAATTGTCTTATTACTATAAGACTTATGACTAACTAGGTCATTTATTCCCAGTTACGTTATCGTGTTCATAATCCGTTTTATTTTTTTTTAAGTCCCGTCTACTCGGGCCCTTTTATATACTTTTGCTTTCTCAAAGCATTTCTCATCCTTTTAATATATATTAGATTTATTTATTTAAATCCCCTAATTTACCGGGTAAGTTTTACCACTTACTGTATTTTACCCGTTCTGTAGCGTTAACGTGGTTTGATTACCAAACCCGTTTTCGGGGTGTTACAAGTCTACCCCCCTTAGAGAGGTTTCATCCTCGAAACCTTTTCTTACATAGTTCATTGAGTTTAACTCAATGTATTCGATCCGAGAATTCTTTTAAACATTTCTTATACTTTTATCCAATAGTTAGTATCACCAGAAAAGTATGGTAACATCTTTTTGGTTACTAATTGTCTACGTAACTCATACGACATAGTGCAACTTGAAATAACGCAATCTCGTTATTTCCACTAGTTTAGTTAATTTAGCGATATCCATTGCTTTTATATAATATCGAATTCTTTATGAATCCGTTACTTTAACCCGTTTAAAGGTCTTTAGTGAAATATTTCACTTTTAGCAATAATTTCTTTTGTTTTCGGATTTATTTATTCGGTTCAGTTATACTGAATCCACCGCTTACAAGCAAACCAAATTTTATTGATTTGAATTACTGGCCTTAACTGGTCTCACCAACTAGACTTATTAGTCCCGTTACTTTTTACCGCTCGCCTGGTTATAATGTGATTTTACTTCACATTACATTTCCTAACCGTGGTCGTGTCACATCATGTTTAGTTTGTATCAACCTTTCATTTCTGAATATATCACTTTTCGAATGTATCGTCTTGCGTCTAACAGTGTCAAGACTTGTATCTTTCATGCTTACTATTTAAATTCCTATTAGAATTTATGTTTGTAAAAAAAAACGTTATTTCTTACTAAAATCGAAGTTTTAGTTTTAGGATCTTCTTTTTAACTTTTGTCAATTATCCATACCATGATATTGACAGTCCCTAATTTATTCTTTTACAGTCTTAGTTTTATGTGGGGATTCTCAACCGATTCCCTCGCTTTATCTAATTAACCCGTAGGCTTTTATCACTTAGCCTTATGGGCTATTTTGATTAGACTTTCACCTCTTTAGGGCGAAGTCCTTATAACTTCTTTCTAATCATGACCCGTGGGTCGTTTCAGTCCCGTAGATCTTTCATTTGTTTATAACCCTAAAGGTTATGTTGATCCCGTAGATCACTCCTTACTCATGTCATTCTTAAAATACATGTTTGGTGTCAAGGCAGCCTGTTTTTGTTCGAAGAATCGTTTAGTTTCAAGCTTAGGTCCCGTTAACCTTAATTGTAGTTTCATGGCTATAATTGTTTTCTTTCGGACAATTTTCCGATTTTATGACTTCTCACGTCATTTATGCGTCAGTTATTCTTATGCTTACTGTTATTTGATTTGCATATATTCTTATTTGGTCATATCTCATTACCGGGCTCATTATTCTCCTGCCTTTAACGCTACCTTTATCTGGCTAGCGCTCATTTGTGCCATTCGGCGTTATATTGTATTCAACCTATTTGACCTATTAATGTGAAATCCATCACTTATAAACAATCAACTTTATTCTTTATTCAACCCATTCGACTTCGAATAGTTGAACATATTTACTCACAATTTCTATATACGAGATTTTATAGTCATAACTCGTAATCCAAGTCCTTTGATTTTTTTTTTAACCCGCGTCCACGTCTCTTGGTTTACGCATGTGTTTAATTCTTACCCATCAACCGGGTGTTTTACCGAAGTCGTTATTATTGCAACCCTCCCGGTACGCATTAAGACCTCGCTTCATTTTTATATTCCGACTTTGTCCTTAAGTTTGACGTTTTACAAAAACGACCTGTTAAGGGACATATTTGCATTTTCCGGGTTCGAGTGTAAGTACACCCCCTCCCAATACTTGTCTAAATCATTTTACATGCTTGCGTTTTCTGGGTTCGAGTGTAAGTACACTCCCTCCCAATACTTGTCTAAATCATTTTGCATGCTTGCGTTTTCTGGGTTCGAGTGTAAGTACACTCCCTCCCAATACTTGTCTAAATCATTTTACATGCTTGCGTTTTCTGGGTTCGAGTGTAAGTACACTCCCTCCCAATACTTGTCTAAATCATTTTACATGCTTCTTTGTCCCTTCACTCGGGCTCATTATCCTAATGTAATACGCTTCCGTCACTCGGTTGTGCGTTTACATTATTATCAAATATTTTGCTTATCTGATTCATTTAGGTACTTTTTAATTAGTCCCATTCACCTCGCCCTTACTACATCGGACATAAATGTGTCCGCTATAAGAAGTTCATGGTATCATATGCCACTACTTACTTGGCCAGAGTAAGTAATTTACACATGACACACATGACCTTTTTATAGTTTTCACATCACGCCCTATGTAAGTAATGTCTCTATTTGTTTCTCTTGGAAACAATATCCCGAATACATTTTCTATTCGGTTTTCCAAGTTTCTAATCTACATATGCAACTTTCAATTTCTACTTATTTGTTGCATATTACTATTTGTGCGATTATTTAAAATGTGCACCTGGTAATGTTTGCCCCAACGGGCGTTCCTTGCCATTAACCTTGTTCGCGGTCGTTACGCGATTTAGTCCTCGGTGAGCATGCTCCTCTCGTCATACTTCGGACCGTTCCATCATCATATCCACAATTCGTTTGACTCTCGTCGTCTTCAAACGCGAGTGTCCTTACTTCCAAATTAAAACATTCACAAAGTTAGTAACGTCAACTTCAATAATCGCCCGTATTATAATACAAGGCTTTTTCTACTGTACGCGTCAACGCGCGTATTTTCGTCAACTATATCAATCATTTTAATTGGGGTAACGTGTATCACACGATAGCCCTATGTGTTGTTTACAACACTTTAGCATGCTAAACTATTAACATACTTGTACTTACCGGATTTGCGATCAAGCTTCGAACCGAACACCAATCTTTATTAAGAGCATATGGTTTAAGTCCAAGCATAGTTTTCCCACCATACTTGAATCTCTTAAACCAAGGCTCTGATACCAACTTGTAACACTCGTTCTTAATAATTGAGATTTTACGTATCATTTACGAAAAACAATCATGTAATTAAGATTACATATGCATTGAAAATTTCGGGTTTATTAAAACTTTTTACAATTTAAAAGTATACAACATATCATGTGTACGTTCGTCATTTAACATAATAACGATACATAGTGCGGAAGCTTATTTCGTGATCGTTTTCGGTTCTTGCTCGTCGCTTGATCTTCATCCGTGCACTCATGGCATTCACCTATGATCAAAACCAACTTAAAAGTTAGTTTTGATAGTCAAATATTAAGTTCAAACAAGTACAGGGGCTAAAAATGACAAAAAATAACAATTTTCGGAGTTTGGGGGCTAGGTGTGACGCCAAGGGCCTAGGCGTCACGCCTAGCCCCTGTTTTCACAGCCTTTTGCTTCAGCTGATGCTGTACATACTCAGCACGATCTGATTTCACGGAAACGGCCATAACTTCTTCGTTATTGATCCGTTTTACCCGATTCTTTTTCCTACGCGTCCGTAATTTAATCCTCCATCTTATGGAGTTAAAATTCTACATCCAACATAAGAAATTTTGAGACTTCTAAGCCTTTGACTCGTTAGCTTTTTACCGAATTTTAACCCGTTTATGCATTTTATCAAACAAACGTATTTGTTTGATTCCTATATTACATACACTTCTTCAAATTCATGTTACCTACCATATTAGGTTCTAATCATAGGTTTATTACACAATTTAAACCCGTTTTCGCTCGTATGCTTATTTTGACCCGTTATGGGTAGTTATGCGTTTTAGCCTAGAACTTGTGCCTTTCTTGTGTCGCTACAAAAGTTCCATATCTAATTAACTACCAATATTCCACCACAACTATTTTGTGGTGGATTTAACATAATGAACCTCTTTTTCCATTTTTTACCCATCGGTTGATCATTTTACGCAAATGACCACTTTTGAGCATTTGACCCGCGAATGTGCATTCCTATGATCTTTATTCATGTCTAATGATTCCATAATCTATATGCAAGTTCCTAAACGAACCCTATGAGTCGTTTGCCCAATATACCCTTCAAGGGTGTTTTGGTCAACTTTAGTCCCTCACTTCACGGCGAAGGACTTTCACTAAATATTTTGACCAAAATTGTATGTTTAACCAAAAAGCTTAGTTATACGTACCTGGCTCGGGTCAAAGTATTGACCCGTTTACTTAACTTTTGCTTTAAACCTTTATAGTTAAAGCAACGCAAGCTTATGTTATTTCCTGTGATTACAAAACTCAACAAGCAATTATCAAATGTTATTGTCAAATGGCGTTACCCACACCAATTGACCTATTTAGTTGAAGGGGTAAGGTCCCAAAAACCTCATAATAAGTATTTAAGACCATACCACAAACTGGCCTTTCAACCTTTTAACCTTGCGCGGCCGCGCATTGGTCTTACAAAAGGAAGAAAGTGATCAGCAATCTATAGTCGCGCGCCCAAAGGAAAACATAAATCCTTGCGCCTTCTCCCATTAACAAAGGATTAAAATCCTTTGATCAATACCTCCGCCTAAATATCCGGACTTGGATAATTTAGACTTAGGATTTATTCAGTGGCCTCCACACAGTAAGGTACCACACTAGATTACAGCAGTAATCTTCTAGAAAGAATATGATCGTGCACCACCCAGACGGTTATAACCGTCTGGACACGTGTCATTACCACAGGCATCCCTGAAATCACAACGAAGGCATGCAATTGAAGAATAATCTTCACTTAATCACTTTCCACGTGGCAACTCCCTAGCCATAGATCAAACCACGATCCGTGTGCATTCACATCGGATCGAGACAACTTGACGTTGGATCAAAGAACTTAACGGAAGAAAATATAACCGCTACGGCGTTAGCATCTTCCGTCATCTTTTCAATAACAGGTTTTCCCTCCCAAACTCCCGGTTATAAATACAAGAACTGTTCAGGTATGAACTCAAGTCACACACACTTCTCAAATACATTTTCTTCTCCATTACCAATACTTATTCTCACACCGGAGTCGGGTCAAGGAGAGAACCCTCTTCTCCCCTTGGCGAGGCTAACGGTGCTCTTTTTTGCAGAATCACCGGAGAAGAAGATCAGCTGCAACTGAATCAACCGAGAGAGAGCTAACCCTTTTATGCGGATTCAAACCCCCTAGATATTTCGGTTCTGACCATTTATCTAGTGTTTCTTCATTAGTCAAATTGACCATTTGTCCGTATGAGATGGTATTTAAGTACCATTTCATCCCTTTTAAACCTATCCCGGTTTTCCTTGTACTCGTTTTACTTAAAACCGTTTTTGTTTGTTCGTCACTACATGACTAATTTACCATTTTACCCCTTGTCCATAACTTATGATTTCTTACCATTTTCCTTTGTTCCGACTCTCATTGATTCGTGTCGGAACATCCTATGCCAACCACTTAGTAGCATTCATATACTATACTTGCAATCATGTCATTTGTAAATAATAAAAAAGGGGCGTAAGCTTTACTTACCTCGCATCCGAACTACGCTTTTCCTTTCCTTCTTGATTCGTTTGACCCGCTCCCTCATCAAGCTTCCACCTAGCTTGTTACGCGTCAAACTATCATCATCGTTTTCAAGGTGGTTAGTTTAATCATAATTTAATACGATTATTCCACCTTACGCATTTCATATAAAAAAATTACCATTTATCGTATTATAGGTCAGTTTGACTTTTTAAAAGTCAAATGCCCATTAGTATACTAATTGCATATTCGAGTTCATCAACTAGTTTTAGCATTCTTTAATTACCCGGTAGGCGTTATCTTTAGGCCACCGTTTTAACCAAGTTTTAACCACGTTTATCACATTTAGAACTCTTTTTAATCACATTTTGCATAATAGCCAAAACATCACCATTAGGTGTTTTAACTACAAAAATTCTAATTTCGAGCCTTCTTTAAGGCATTTCAACAAACACTTTATGGGCAGAAATTTACATGTTTATTTATCAAGTTTCTAGCTTATCTCTTAGCCCTAATTTCACATAAATCAACCTTCTTACAAAGTTGTTAGCTTCTATAATTCCGAAGCCACTTCACAATTGTCAAATTACACTAGAATATCACCCAATTTCCTAGTGTTTACTAAAATCTAAATAACCATCTAATCACCTACAATGGTGATCGTGGATTTTACTAAAATTTCACATGATTTCAACTCGTATTTGTCTAGGGTTTGTCCCTAGACACTATAGTTGTTCCTAAATCATCATAAGACACACATGCAACCATAGTTTCAGATTATTCCAATTTCATGAGAATTTCAAGTTGAGAGTTTTCATGAAATTTTGCATACCTTGTAATCCTCTCGTGATGAGGATCAATAATTTGTGCTTGGATTTCGATTTGGACTTGATTTCCCCTTTCAATTTGGTGATTTCTTGAAGTTTAGGGTTTGAGCATAGAACTTCCTGGATCTCCTGCGATTTACGACCAGAACACACACTTAAAGTGTGTGTTTTGGTGTTAAATGTTTTATTTAATACAAACTTGTTTCAAGTTTGTCACCTTTGGTCCCTACACATTACCAAGTTGCATATAGTGTGTTTTTAACAAATTGTCTTATTACTATAAGACTTATGACTAACTAGGTCATTTATTCCCAGTTACTTTATCTTGTTCATAATCCGTTTTATTTTTTTTTAAGTCCCGTCTACTCGGGCCCTTTTATATACTTTTGCTTTCTCAAAGCATTTCTCATCCTTTTAATATATATTAGATTTATTTATTTAAATCCCCTAATTTACCGGGTAAGTTTTACCACTTACTGTATTTTACCCGTTCTGTAGCGTTAACGTGGTTTGATTACCAAACCCGTTTTCGGGGTGTTACAATAATGATGGTTGATGCGGGGATTTAATTAGGATTATGTACTTCTGAACTGAATGATGGGTTGACGCTTGAGTATCGATCGACGCTTCACATTTCGGTATTTTGACATTTTGACTCAATTACTCTGGATTATTAGACAACAGACTATTGGTATCAGCCTTTAATTCTATAATTAAATGGGCTATAATTGGATCTTGAACCAAACATTGTTAATATGTGCCTCTAGTTACTTTATTAATATATATATATATATTAAAAAACAATTTGAGCCAACCGAGTCTAACCGAACTGAGCGGACCTTTACTCATGCTCGGTTCGTTTCTAACCAAACGATCTGAACCGAGCGCCTTTTTCAATCGAGCAAAATCGAACGAGCAAATTCTGAACTTTTTTCGATCGAGCATCGAACGACTGTTGACCGTCGAGCAATTTAAACAGCCCTATTCATCACTAGAATTTTTCTCTATTTTTATTTAATATGACAAAATTCTGGTTTACATACTCCGGGTAGGGTTAGATAGAAAACCCTAAAAATTTGAGAAAACCCTAGAAAACCCAACCTCCCGACTTTTTAAAAAAAAAAAAAATAACACATGTAATATACATGTTTTTAAGAGTTTTGAGCCAAAAAAAAAATCAAAAAAGCGCCGAGTGTTTTTTTTTTTTTAAATAAACAAGTTTCAGCAATTTTTTGTCTAACACATGTTAGTGAAAAAGTTGCTGAAACTTGTTTATTTAAAAAAAAAAACACTTGTCGTTTTTTTCATTTTTTTGGCTCAAAACTCTTAAAAACATGTATATTACATGTGTTATTTTTTTCAACAAAAAAAAAATCGGGAGGTTGGGTTTTCTAGGGGTTTCTCAAAATGGAGGGTTTTCTCCCTAGCATTATCCTACATACTCCTTGTTATATTTTTATCCATTGAGCATATAAACGAGTGTAAATATATAACCGGTTTGTTATCAAATCATTTTGTATCAAACTGAAACTTCTAAAAATAGTTGCTAAAATTTCAAATTACAATGAATATTAGCCTATGTGGTGTGTGGTGTGGTCATGACCCAAATGACTGTCATCACCCTTTACTCTAGCGTGATGTCACCCTATCCTCATCCATCAACCTAATCCACCACTCAATATGGTGTGAACAATGACCCCCACTAGGCCACTATCATCCGGTATCCTTCCTTACCAATCAAAATTTCTTAATTAATTGAAAGAAGGTCCTAATTGCCACGGATTAAATCATGCGAACCACCATGGTTTACACAAGGGGACCATGTAACGGTGATTCCATGATCCTGCATACAATCCATAACCCTAACCAGCATCCCTGTACCCCATAGCCTTATGATAACACTTGTAGCATTTATTATCATAAGTTACAATGAATTAATACTATATAATTTTCTTTTTATATGTATATTCATTTTTAACATGACATAATTTGTATACATGTTTATCATGTAAATTACACGAAAATATGTTTTTAATTGAGTAGCATCCTGACGTGAAAGTCTTAAATATTTTTTTTTCATATTAATATATATTAATGATATAAAAAATTAGTTTATTTTCATTTTCATTTTCAATATATACAAACCACATGGCAGGGAATAGTATCACCCTGCCATTGGTTCAAATGGGCGCCAGCCCCTCTCTATTAGACCAACCAGTTTATTATTTTATATACACTTTAAAATTACGTTTTTACCCTGAAATAGTGTTTCTCTACCATTGGTTCAAATGGGCGGCGAGCAATACCCATTGGACCAACCAGTTTATTATTTTATATCCACTTTAAAATTATGTTTTTGCCCCCAGTTAAAAATACGTTTTTGCCTCAACTTCAAAATACATTTGCCCTTTTGCCCCGAGCTAAAAAATACGATTTCGCCCTTGGTAAAAAAAATTACGCTTTTACCCTCAGTTAAAATTACTTTTTCGCCCCAGTTCAAAATAAAATTTTATTTTTCCCCCGGCTCAAATTTACGATTTTACACCATTTTATTATTTTATAACTACTTTAAAATTACGATTTTGCCCATAGTTTAAAATTACGTATTTGCCCCAAATTCAAAATAAATTTATGCTTTTGCACAGCTAAAATTTATGAATTTCCCCTCGGCTCAAAATTACGATATCACCCTCAATTCAAAATTACGTTTTTGCCCCCAGTGCAAAATAAAAATATGGTTTTCTCCTACTAAAAATTAGGATTTTACTCTCGGGAAAAAATTTTGATTTTTCCCCCAAGTAAAAATAAAAATATGACTTTGCCCCAAGCTAAAAATCGTGTTAAAGAGCTGCCTAACACCCTTTTTACTTTTTCTTTCTAACAAAACTATAGTACTGTTTTTTTAATTGGTTGAGAATTATTCGGCCATCGCCCTACAACGCGGGCGAGACATCACCTAGTTTAATACATTTTTCATTTGTGCCATGTGCCTTATGCCCCTATAAAATATATATTTACTAGAAACTTTATACCAAAGTTTAAAATAAGAGTAAACCGGAAAAATGTTCCTTGAGGTTTGGTCACTTTTACCATTTTAGTTTAAAACTCAAACCTTTTAAATCTGGGTTTCTGTAATTTCAATTTTATTATCATTTTTATCCAAAATCAAAATCTGGTCAGATTTTTCAGTCAGCATGTAACTTTTTTGTCTTTTTTCTCTCTTTTAATGAAGGGCAAAATTGTCTTTTGCCGTTTTATTATAACAAATTAAAAAATCTGACAATTTTGCCCTTCATTGAAAAGGAGGAAAAAGACAATAAAGTTGGATGTTAATTAAAAAATCTAATCAGTTTTTGCTTTTGGATGAAAATGGCAACAAAATTGAAACTACATGGACCTAGATTCAAAAGGTTTGAGTTTTAGACTAAAGTGACAAAAATGACCAAACGTGTCACACCCCCAAAATACCACCTAAGGAATACCCCTACTAGGCGTGTGACGTACCAACAACAAGCCACTAATCATGTTGAACCCATACAAGTTTTCAAATAAAAAGCTTTCATTCATTTCAAATAAGTGTTACAAAATCATAATTTATAACTCGTTATGTTCAGCGGAAGCATAATACATAGTTTAACCAAAACCCAAGTGTATGAAATCAGCTAGTCTCTTTCCAAGTTTCCAGGTGTCTCGACCCATGACCACTCCAGCATCCCAGACGGCAAGTTCCCATGTTCCACATATCTATAACCTGCGAGCATGCACACACGTGTATCAGACAACGCTGGTGAGTTCATAGTTTTACGAAAACGTTAGTTACCAAGTGTTTAGTTCAGTTCATTGATGACAATGTTGATAATACCTCGGATACAAGATGGCTCCTGATTTATTTTGCCCTTTCCCCAATGCTCCTATCAAAGCATTGGTCATGACTAGGTCATTAGTTCACACATGTCCTCTCCGGTACGGGGTGAGGGTTCCAAACCTAAGTAGCGGTACCAACTAATACCCTGCTACCTCTCAGGTAACAAACAACAAGGAAGGACTTTAATGGTGATAGGACGAGTATATTATCCAACATTCCAGATTTTACCCACAATACATATTCCTCTCAGGAATACCCATGATTTACCCAAAAACCTATCCCTCTCAGGGATACCCAATGACTGTCCCAACCACCGGGACGCATGCTCAAGAGAAATGAACTCACCTTTGGTTTGCTCGTTAAGACTAGTTACGTGTTCAATTGCTCAAATCAATACTAACATAGTTGCCGATATCAATCAGACTTATGCACCAAAAATCCACTTATTATAACAAATTGTAAACATAGATTGATCATCTCGTGGCATGCATGACGTAACAGTTCACGTAAGTTCATATCACATGTAGTTCACGTAATGCACAATAAATATTCAAATCACAAGTAATTACGTATCGCAACATAACCGACTAATAACACTTGACAGCTTGTTATATTATTCCAATTAAGGTGCGGCCCACTGGCCCTACCGATGTCAGTGTGTGTGTAGCCCATCGAGCCCAAATTCACTTTAATAACATAACTAAAGTTAACAACAGTTTCCAGCCCCTTGAGTTGCAACAACCCATCGGGCTTCGGCCCAACACAAATATAAATACAACCCGCACTTCTCGTTCCGTCCAAACCAAGCTACCCGGCCCACCAATCTTAACCCAATAACATACCCAACCCATCAACGCCTCACCATTTATCCCGCCCACTCGTTATGGTGCGGCCCAATTTCTGTTAGAATGGGCTTACTATTTCGTTTGGTCCGGTGACAGTGGAAAGTCCAATTTCGTTAACATATTACCAATCCATTCGAGTTTACTCACTAACCCAAATACTTCTAGTTATCATCAACATATAATCAAGATCATACGTATCACTTATATGAATTTCATGATCATGGAAATTCCTAAACCGATTAACAGTTTCCCATACAATCCTTCATTAGGCCAAACCACATATGTTTATAGTTATTCCCTTAGTTCATGCATAACATATGTTTATATGTTTCTTATCCTTATGATTCAAAAGCATTCAAGTTATAACACTCTATCCGATTCACACATAACCGATCATAGCATGGTTTTATGTCACTTAATTAACACCCTAATTACTCACTGACTTTCTCATGATTCTACGTTAATAAACATGCACCCTATTCCTAGCATCACGTCATGTTTCCGCAGAACATACATATACACTTTCGTTACTCAGTAACACACATAACCAAGATTAACAATTAAGGAATAACTTAAATATGACTCTACTAACCAATAGCCTGCTCGTAAAGAAGAAGCTTCGATAGAGATGGAGGTGTCCACAGCCGTCGCAAGTAAGGAGGGATAGGGTTTGTGAGTTTGTTATTTTCTTTGTTGTGATTGAGAGGAATATACGAGGGTACGTACAACTTTAACATAAAGCCGGTTACCATAAAAAGTGGGCCGATCCACCAGATTTCTTTATTACCTCCTTGGGCCACAAGTTGTTTTTAAATTGCATAACAAGTCTGTTGGGCTCGGGTGATACCTATGGGTCGATATAGTGTAATGTTTAGTTTTACTATGGGCCGATATAATGTAATGTTTAGTTTTAGTACGAGTATATGGGTTTTAGTACGAGTATATGGCGCAAACAAATTCCAATTGGTTATTTAACTGAGTTATCAAACGTTTAAGTTTAACGATGTTATATGTTATAACTGAATAGTACGTTCTAACACCTAGGAGAGGGATAGCGAGGAGTTAAGATCGTAAGATGAAACGTTACTAACCTTGGAAGTTCGGGTTGTCACATCATCCCCAACTTGAAAGAAATTTCGTCCCAAAATTTGATAAGCAAACCAAAAGTGACACGGTAACTCAAAAGTAACACAAGGCGGCAAAGTGCTAGATTAGGATGACTGTGGATTTTTCCTCGGGTACCACATCATCCCCAACTTGAAAGGGAATTTCGTCCTGAAATTCGCCAATGATACCAGAAGTTGATACAACCGTTAGAACTGCTGAGGGTTGTAGAGCTTACTCCGATCATTGCGTTCCCTCGTGAACTCCGGTCCACATTTTGAGTTCCAACGAACTCCAACGAACTCCCACGGGATAACTCGAGGGTAGTAGGTATCACAAATGTTTTCTTGATCAAACGTTTCTATAGGTTCGAGTCATACTGTCATCGTGAACGTTACCCAATTCACTAGGTAATTCGAGTTTGTGAGCCATGTCACCGATTCGTTCCAGGAATCCGAATATCCCAACGCATCGTAAGCTAAGCTTGCCACGTTTTCGATAGCGTACCGCACCCTCCCAGGGTGAGACTTTTGATTATGACACGTTCGCCTAAATCGAACTCCTAGTGTTTCCTAAGCTTATCAGCTCTCCTAACAGTCACGCGTTGCCGTCAACAATTTCCAATTTAAGCACTCTTCCCAAAAGTTTCGAGTACAAATCCTGGATCGGCGATTAGGTTGTCACCCACCTTAGTCCAACTAGAAGATTGGTATTATCATCCATGCAATGCCTCATACAGAGCTGTATGCATACTAATATGGTAATGGCTGCAGCAGATCTCACCCAAAGATGTGTATTCTTCCAAATGTTTACTAAAGTCAACCACGCACATGCTCGCAGCATGTTTTCGTGCATCAGGATGGTCCATTACTCTGTCCGGTTGTCCTTTAGTGATAAGTAATGCTCATGTCTAGGCATGAGCCAAGGGTGTTATGTATTGCCTGTCATGAATCATATATAGTTCGAAATCGGAGGTAACAGGAGTTGGCACCTCGTGCCTAAAAGCCGCCTCTCTCAGAGGTACATTCACAGCTGTGAAGGCTCGTCAGTTTCCTTGATTGCAAGAAAGTGTGCTGGTAATGTGATACAATCAACGATCACCCAGGTGATATTGTTTCCGGTTTGAGTTCTAGGTAGCCCAGTGACAAAATCCATGGCAGTCTGTTCTCGTTTCCATATGGCTATTTAAGGTTGCTAATACTTCACCTTGACTTTCCCACAAGTCAAACATCATTCCCATACCTAGCTAGGTGGGCCTTCATGCCCGATCACCAATACAAGGTTTATAAATCCTAATGTCTCTCATCAAAACCCAGACGACTGGAATATCGAGGCCGGTGTGCTTTGCTCAACATCAATTTCCTACGGTTAATGTATAACGAGATCCACACTCATTCCATGAGGTGGCGAATATCGTCTGTCCTGCCAAGGTTGCTTCTCCATGCCCCGCATGGGTTCAACTTGAAAATCCTCTTCCTTCAGTTCTCCAGTTTAAACAGGGCGAGTCGGATCAGGTAAGTTAGAGTCGATAGCGAGCTGCAAAGCTCGTGCACGTTCAAGTTTCATAGTTGTAATCATCCAAAAGTTCCCTCCAGCGATGTTATTATATGTTTAGCTCTTCCGAAACAAAGGTACACGGGAGGCCTTTTTGTGATCGGTCTTAGTAGTGCTTTTGGTACCGTCCAAGTAATGCCTCCAACTCAAATCCGAGATCATGGCTTCCACCCCAGGCTGTGAGTCGTGCAATTCTTCCTGCTACTCCACTAAGTAAGCCATCACCTTCTCGTGTTACATCGGCGTGTAACTGGGAATCTGATTCGAACCATCATGGTATACCACTAAATCACCCGCACCTCGGGTAAAGACGATGCTCAGTGCATTTCAGAGTTGGAATTCGAAAGCTGAAGAGACGTCCTCCGGTTTCGTCTTTCACGAACACAGCACCCTGCTGTGCTAAAGAGATTTAAGCTGCGCGACCTTCGAAAATCCTATGATTAATCTGCGATAGTATCAAGCGAGAACAAGAAATTGTTGTATCCTCAAAGGACTCTTTGGTGTCGATCAGTTTCCAACCAAAACGGGTCTTAGCGAGATCCACGTGCATTCCCACTTCGTTGATTATATGACCCAAAAAGGGTACCTCTCGAACCCAAAAGTTACATTTATCAAGACTTCGCGCGGTGTGGCTCCTCCCTCGGGAGCTCTCAAATAAGATACAAAGTTGTCCATGAAGTTGGAATTCGAAAGCTGAAGAGACGTCCTCCTGTTTCGTCTTTCACGAACATAGCACCCTGCTGTGCTAAAAAGATTTAAGCTGCGCGACCTTCGAAAATCTTGTGATTAATCTGCGATAGTATCAAGCGAGAACAAGAAATTGTTGTATCCTCAAAGGACTCTTTGGTGTCGATCAGTTTCCAACCAAAACGGGTCTTAGCGAGATCCACGTGCATTCCCACTTCGTTGATTATATGACCCAAAAAGGGTACCTCTCGAACCCAAAAGTTACATTTATCAAGACTTCGCGCGGTGTGGCTCCTCCCTCGGGAGCTCTCAAATAAGATAGAAATCTTTCCATGATGTTCTTTTCTCCTGGAAAGGATTCAAAACGTCACCCAATAGCATGGTCAGTTCACATGATCCGTAAAGCTGCTGGTGTGATGATTACCCCAAAGGTCATGGAATACGAAGTCGTATGGCCGAGTTGCGTCTGATAAGCCGCTTTAAGAACATTCTCCCCTTGGACTTCCATCTGATAATAGTTCGCTTGTAAATCAATCCTCGAATGAAAGCTCGTCCCTTGCAACTAGTCGACAGGTTGTCAATACATGGTCGAGGCAAATGGTTCCCAACTGTCGCCTTGATGAGTTCTCGATAATCAGTACACACACAAAAAGGCTTATCTTCACGGATATAACTGGGGCTTCCCAAAGCGAAAACTAGGTCCGACAAAACTCTTGTCCAATAGTTCCTGAAGTTGATTAGGCAGTTCCTGCAACCTTCCTGGTGTAAGACAATAAGGAATACTAGTAACAAGGGCTGCTTCTGACATGATACCGATCTGATATTCCACCTGACGATGTGAAGGTAAACCTGATAGTTCTTCTGGTAGCATTTAGGAAGAAATTACGAACAATTGGTGGATCCTCGATCCTCTTTTCCTTAGCCTTAACATCAGTAACGAGTGCTAAGATAGCGGAATAATCCTTCCGTAGACACTTCTGGGCCTACATAGCTGGCATGGCGCTAACCCTTGCACCCCTCAAACGCTTTAGAACAGACAACGATCCTCCACTAAGGAGAAGGATATGCAGAATCTTCTCCTTACAGGGTCTATCTACACGATCTCTGGATAACCAATCCACACTAAGTACTGCATCAAAACCATTAAGGATAGTAGTAGGAAGGTCGATGTCGAGCACTTGTCCCACGAGGTCGAGTTTGCATCCCACAAACATATGAGGTTCCATTTGTCTTGTCATCAGCCGATTCCACAACAGGTTCGGTTTCAAGAAATATCGGGGTTAAATAGAACAGAGACGAAGTGTTTAGCTTCCCATTCAAGCTACCATGTTTCTATAATCCTGGCATCGCCCACGCCAATCGTAAATGCCCTTCCGCGGGTATGATTTCCAGTGTTGTTGTTTTCGTTGCGAGAATTCCTAGTACCGTCTTTGTTCCCTTGGGTGTGGACACTTTGCTTTACCACAGTCAATCCTTGTCGAGGTTACCTTCGTCTCCATACTGTAAGCTACGGTTACGAGTTCCTTGATGTTGCCGTGACTGTTGCCTCTACTACCGTTGCTTAAAATGGGGCCCTACAGGCTTTCAACAACGGGGTCCATCTTGTCCCATTCCATGTCGCGTCCTAAGACACTACTAACTGCGTGGGAAGTTACACATTCCATGTCCCGATTGATTCGTAAGAGTTGACTTCCATGAGTCACTGACTAGGGTTAAAGATTCAATTGGAGTCAAATTGCTGATGTTCACTGCCGGAAACCAGGGTCATCCAAATACTGGGGTCGGTAAAGTACTACGTTTACCCTATTGTCCATCGTCCTTGCAAGTTGACTGAGTAATACACGGTATGTTTCCAAGGTGTTGCAGAAGTGATCGCACTTCGGGGTCTAAGTCGTCAGTACATTGAGTTCCCACAAACAAAGAGGAGTGAGAGGGGTACAGACCAATCATTGATGCTACAACATCCAACTCAGGGACGTTCTTACAAGCACCTAACATTCTACACAGTTCGCTAGGCGTTCAGGTGGGTGTTCAGGTAATACTCGATAGCATCGAGATTCGAAAGGTTTCAGAGGGAAATGAAAAGATCACATTCAAGTAGGAGACAATCACTGCTATGACTCCTATAGACTGTTGTGTTTCACATCAACCAAATAACAGAACGGAACCCCTTTTTCACTTGTTAAGCCTCACTGGGACTCACATGCACCCAACATTATTATTATGTGTGCACCCACAATAATATTGTGATTTGCATGCTCATCTTAGTTCCTCCTAACTCATGTCAAATGGTTCCCCAAACTCGAGTGCCAAACAGAGGTTATCAAAACGATAAGATCACAGAAATCCCAAGACTATGACATACTACCAATGCATCATAATTTAAGCAAGCAATTCATGTAATCATACTATAGTGATAAGTGTGTGTCTGTATGCTACGTCATAAACAAATGTGTACTAGCCATGTAATGTATGAAACAAGTGAGAAAGACGAACCTTGCAATCTGGAGCTGAGTGTCATGGTCGTATTCACGTATTCAGAACTGTTCGGTTATAGTCTGGTTTTACAAAAATGTTTTAAAACCAAGTTCAGTATAACCAGTGGCTCTGATACCAAACTGTCACACCCCAAAAATACCACCTAGGGAATACCCCTGCTAGGCGTGTGACGTACCAACAACGAGCCACTAATCATGTTGAACCCATACAAGTTTTCAAATAAAAAGCTTTCATTCAATTCAAATAAGTGTTACAAAATCATAATTTATAACTCGTTATGTTCAGCAGAAGCATAATACATAGTTTAACCAAAACCCAAGTGTATGAAATCAGCTAGTCTCTTTCCAAGTTTCCTGGTATCTCGACCCATGACCACTCCAACATCCCAGACGGCAAGTTCCCATGTTCCACATATCTATAACCTGCGAGCATGCACACACGTGTATCAGACAACGCTGGTGAGTTCATAGTTTTACGAAAACGTTAGTTACCAAGTGTTTAGTTCAGTTCATTGATGACAATGTTGATAATACCTTGGATACAAGACGGCTCCTGATTTATTTTGCCCTTTCCCCAATGCTCCTATCAAAGCATTGGTCATGACTAGGTCATTAGTCCACACTCGTCCTCTCCGGTACGGGGTAAGGGTGCCAAACCTAAGTAGTGCTACCAACTAATACCCTGCTACCTCTCAGGTAACAAACAACAAGGAGGGACTTTAATGGTGATAGGACGAGTATATTATCCTACATTCCAAATTTTACCCACAATACATATTCCTCTCAGGAATACCCATGATTTACCCAAAAACCTATCCCTCTCAGGGATACCCAATGACTGTCCCAACCACCGGGACGCATGCTCAAGAGAAATGAACTCACCTTTGGTTTGCTTGGTAAGACTAGTTACGTGTTCAATTGCTCAAATCAATCCTAACATAGTTACCGATATCAATCAGACTTATGCACCAAAAATCCACTTATTATAACAAATTGTAAACACAGATTGATCATCTCGTGGCACGCATGACGTAACAGTTCACGTAAGTTCATATCACATGTAGTTCACGTAATGCACAATAAATATTCAAATCACAAGTAATTACATATCGCAACATAACCGACTAATAACACTTGACAGCTTGTTATATTATTCCAATTAAGGTGCGACCCACTAACCCTACCGATGTCAGTGTGTGTGTAGCCCATCAAGCCCAAATTCACTTTAATAACATAACTAAAGTTAACAACAGTTTCCAGCCCCTTGAGTTGCAACAACCCATCGGGCTTCAGCCCAACACAAATATAAATACAGCCCGCACTTCCCGTTCCGTCCAAACCAAGCTACCTAGCCCAACAATCTTAACCCAATAACATACCCAGCCCATCAACGCCTCACCATTTATCCCGCCCACTCGTTATGGTGCGGCCCAATTTTTGTTAGAATGGGCTTACTATTTCGTTTGGTCCGGTGACAGTGGAAAGTCCAATTCCGTTAACATATTACCAATCCATTCCAGTTTACTCACTAACCCAAATACTTCTAGTTATCATCAACATATAATCAAGATCATACGTATCACTTATATGAATTTCATGATCGTGGAAATTCCTAAACCGATTAACAGTTTCCCATACAATCCTTCATTAGGCCAAACCACATATGTTTATAGTTATTCCCTTAGTTCATGCATAACATATGTTTATATGTTTCTTATCCTTATGATTAATAAGCGTTCAAGTTATAACACTCTATCCGATTCACACATAACCTATCATAGCATGGTTTTATGTCACTTAATTAACACCCTAATTACTCATTGACTTTCTCATGATTCTACGTTAATAAACATGCACCCTATTCCTAGCATCACGTCATGTTTCCGCAGAACATGCATATACACTTTCGTTACTCAGTAACACACATAACCAAGATTAACAATTAAGGAATAACTTAAATATGACTCTACTAACCAATAGCCTGCTCGTAAAGAAGAAGCTTCGATAGAGATGGAGGTGTCCACAGCTGTCGCAAGTAAGGAGGGATAGGGTTTGTGAGTTTGTTATTTTCTTTGTTGTGATTGAGATGAATATACGAGGGTACGTACAACTTTAACATAAAGCCGGTTACCATAACAAGTGGGCCGATCCACCAGATTTCTTTATCACCTCCTTGGGCCACAAGTTGTTTTTAAATTGCATAACAAGTCTGTTGGGCTCGGGTGATACCTATGGGCCGATATAGTGTAATGTTTAGTTTTACTATTGGCCGATATAATGTAATGTTTAGTTTTCGTACGAGTATATGGCCCAAACAAATTCCAATTAGTTATTTAACAGAGTTATCAGACGTTTAAGTTTAACGATGTTATATGTTATAACTGAATAGTACGTTCTAACACCTAGGAGAGGGATAGCGAGGAGTTAAGATCGTAAGATGAAGCGTTACTAACCTTGGAAGTTCGGGTTGTCACCAAACGTCAAGGACTATTTTGGCAGTTTACTCTTAAAAAATACCAAAGTTTAAAATAAGAGTAAATTATTGTTTTGGTCCATGTGTTTTAGACAGTTTAACTCTTTCAGTACAAAAAGAATTTTTTTGACATATCAGACCCCCCGAGTTTGCATTTTATAATAGTTTTGGCCCCTGACACTAACTTTGTTACTTTTTTGCACTTAAATGTAAGGGTAATTATGTCATTATATACCTTAGGGGTTGTTTTTGAAAATTACAAAGTTCTTTTAATATTAAGAGATTATTAATGCAATTATTCAAGTTTTTTATTATTACATTATTTTCACGGTTATTATTTAATAAAATGCATTTTAAATATACAAATAAATATGTATTTTCATTAACCGTTTGTTTTTTTATAAACGTTGTTTAAAATATTTGTTTCTTAACCTTTTTTTAATTGCCTATCATTTTTAAAATTGTTCCTTTTAAACCGTTTGTTTATTAAAGTCATTTGTCTTTTAAAGTTTTTTAAACAGTGTATTTTATACCGTTGTTTTTTTTTTTTTTTTAACTTTTTTAAGCAAATCGTTTTTTAAGTCGTTGATTTTGAAAAGCGTTTCTTTTTAAACCGCTACTTTTAGAACCGTTTTTTAAAAGAAAAAAGGTTTTGGTGGGTAAAAGGGTGTTTGTTTGTGAGTTTAGAAATGAAAAGGTTTAGACTCAAAGGGGTTAACTAGGGGATTTTGGGTAGGTGATAAAGAAAATGAAAAATAATGGTGTTGAAAGGAAAATGAGTTAGTCCTAATGCCTCCATCATTTACTTACTTGGGTTTAAGTTGGTAAGGACCGGGAATGTATCGTCGTGGCAAGTTCTAGAGTCGTAAGAACCAAGCGGTTATTCACACAAGAAATGGAAAATAAGCATTTAGTTTTAAGGATTTATGCTTGTATGCTCAATAAAGGCTCAAAACTCACTTGTTGTGGGAATGGGTTTATAATGTGATCAAGTATATATAATGTAATTTTAATTAGATTTGTTATGCCGTTTCATAATTTTCTTATGTTGGTTCTTTTTATCACGACGCTATCAGTTGTAAATTTGTAAAAATATAACCTTTTTAGAACTTGTTATTCCTAACTTAATCCAAGACAAGTAAAAAAAATGAAAATTTTTGAAAAAATTTGGGGTGATTAACGGTTCCAATAGAGTTTTGTGTAAGGCTTGTTATTAGGACTTGCAAACTTCAAGGTTTTAGCATCAACCCCACACTTAAATTACACTTTGACCTCAATGTGTCCCAAAAATAAGGTTTAGGTTGATTGAATGTGTAACAAGGGTTTGAAAAACAAGGGTTTGTGTTACTAGGAGTCTGGCCACGGCCCCGTGTTGGTCCGGGCACGGCCCCGTGGTCAGATCGCCAGTATCAAAATTAAACAGAAGGCTGGGCATGGGGCGTGTTCAGTGAGCACGGCCCCGTGTCCAGTTACCTGAACTGGGCAAATTTCTACAGAGACTCGGGCACGAGACATATTGGGCTGAGCACGGCCCCATGCTGAACTAGCTGTAATGCTGGAAAATTGTCGGGAGGCTCTGTTTTTGTGCAGGGGTTGTGGCTTTAAAGTTACCTTGGTAACCTCCACCTTTTCGAGTGTGTTTTATTCCTGAAAAGTAAATCTAAACTACAAAATATAAAAGTTAATCTAAGCTAAGACTACGGATAGTTCCGTGGAATGTCTCTGTGGTGCGCCACGTTTATAAGGGTCCTTGGCTAGACCCAAAGTCAGTCATATGTTGCCCAAGTGGGATGTCTTGCATCCCATGTTGCACCGTCGGAGAGCGTCATCCAAGCTTGAGTCTATGACATCCATGTAATTGACCGGGTCGTCTTCTACTCTTTTCCCAACCCCGAACTTCATTTCTTCATCTCCGACCCTCAATGTTAACTTCCCATCACTCATATCTACCAAGCGGTGGCGAGGAATGGTCTTACTAGAATGAGTGGTACTTCGGTGCCTTCCTCCATATCGAGTATGACAAAGTCGGCCAGGAAGACAAAGTCTCCCACTTTTACTAATAGATTTTCGGCGACACCTTGTGGGTATTTGATAGACCTATCGGCGAGTTGTATGCTCATATTTGTGGGGCTCGTCTTACCTAGTCCGAGTCGGTCAAACATTGATGCGGGCATGAGATTGATGCTAGCCCCAAGGTCGGCTAGTGCATTACGTATAGGAGATCCCCAATGGAACAAGGGATAGTGAAGCTTCCGGGGTCGATTTTCTTTTGTGGGAGTTTATTGAGTAGCACGGGGGAGCATTCTTCACTTAGGGGCTGTTTGGTAGCATCTGAATGGTCATTAAGAGGCTACCTCTTAATGGAACCATTAAGAATTTTACCAATGAGAAGGTAGAAGAATGTGACATGTGATGATTTACCATTCAGAGGTTACCTCTTAACCATTCAGACTTGAGGTTACCTCTTATTCATTTAGAGGTTTTAAACCATTAAGAGGTAGCATCTGAATGGTCATTAAGAGGCTACCAAACAGCCCCTTAAATTGACTAATTGCAAAGTTTCAACCTTCGTTTTATGAGTGAAAAAGTCTCTCATAAATTTTGAACATTTTGGCATTTGAGTGAGGACTTCCACAAATGGAAGATTGATATGCAATTGTTTTAATAAGTTTATGAATTTTGTGAATTGCTCATCGGTCTTTTGGCGAAGTAACCGACCGGGGTAGGGTACCGAGGGGCTCTTGGTAGGTTCGGGAATTGGCGGAGGAGTTGCTTCCTTTGGGGTCGTGGGTGAGGTCGTGGTTAGAATGGGAGGATTTTTTCCGGATGGGGGTAGCGGAGCCTCCTCGGGACCTACGGTACGGTTTCTCAATATTATGAGATGCACTTGCGCCTTTGGGTTGGGCTCGGTATTACTAGGTAACGTGCCTTGTGGTCTCTCGCATAAATTTTGAGCTAGTTGATTTAGTTGTTTTTCATTGTTTTGAATACTAGCTTGTTGATTTCTAAAGTTCGATTCCATTTGTTGGAATCGATCCGAGTTCTTTTTTTCGGTGTCGGAGATGAGGCGTGAAACAGTATCTTCAAGCCTCTCTCGTCCCCCTTGTTGTTGTTGAGAGAAATTTTGTGACTCATTTCTTTGTTGTTGAAAGTTTTTTCATTGGTTTTGGTTTTGTTGGTTACTACTATTGCCGGGTTCTCTCCAACCAAGGTTAAGGTGGTTACGCCATCCTTGGTTGTAAGTGCCCATTGGGGGACCCGACGGCCTAGATCTATTATCAATGTAGTTCACCATTTCCGTTTGATTATCCATTTCTTTCATACAACTCCAATTTTCATGTGGAGCACCACACCCTTCGCAAGCCATAACCGAGGCCGTTTTTGTCATTTCTAACTTTTTGATTTTTGAAGATAGGGCCTCGATTTGGGCTTGTAAAGAAGTGTTTTCAACTACCTTATGGGCGCCCGGTGCAATAGATTTTGTGCCTCGGGGGTGTGCCATTGAAAATTGTTTTGAGCAATTTCCTCAATTTGATTATAAATTTCATTTGGGCGACGATTACCTAGAAGTCCCCCGGAGCTAGAGTAGAGTGTTTGTCTTGTGTGTGGCAACAACCCATTATAGAAAGTGTATACTTCTTGCCATACTGCAAGACCATGATGAGGGCATTTTCTTAATAGCTCCTTGAACCTTTCCCAAGTCTCATATAAGGATTCCCCGTCCTCTTGTGAATATGTATTAATTTCAGGCATTAGTTTAGCTGTTTTAGACGGAGGGAAATACTTATATAGAAACTTTTGGGCTAGTTCATCCCAAGTGTTTACCGAACCATTTGGGAGGGTGTTAAGCCAAGCCTTAGCTCAGTCTTTTAGTGAAAATGGGAACATCCGAAGGTGGATGGCGTCGTTTGATGCCCCGTTGATTCGGAAAGTATCACATATTTCCAAAAAGTTGGTAATATGTAAATGGGGATCTTCGTCCGTTAGGCCATGGAAGGTTGTGGAATTTTGGAGCATTTGGATCAAATGCGGCCAAAATTCAAAGTTATTGGCATCGACATTCGGTGCATTGATAGCGGCGTCGAGATTACCTACCATGGGCCGTAGGTAATCCAATAGGGTACGCTGATCCACCATTGGAAGTTGATCCCCCGAAACTTTCTCTTGGATTTTAGATTTTAGTCTTTTTCTTAGAAAGCGTTCGGGTTCGTCTAGAGATTATTTTATGTCTTTGTCGGAACTGGAGCTCCTACACTGCTTAGAAAGTTCAGGTGTTGCGCCTGGGTTGCAACTTCTGCGTTAAAAAACAAAAAGAATGTTGGTCAGAAGTCTCACCACGGCCCCGTGGTCACTGACCAGGCACGGCCCCGTGCTGAAGTCTGTAAAAGCTGAAAATTTAAGAAAAATCCTAAAAATATAGAAAAATAAGAAAAAATGATTAGGCCGTTGATTACTAACTTTCTTAAAATCCTTGTGTCCCCGGAAACGGCGCCAAAAACTTGATATGCATTAGGTGTGTTATGATTTTATTGATATTTTAAGCCCATTTTACGCATTAGTCAAGTTTTAAATTTATAAAACATGATATTCTACTAAAACTAAACACACACTTGGGCAAGTGCACCCATCGTGAGCGTAGTATACGTTGGTAAGATACCGAGGTCGTCCAAGGACACAAGAGCTTTTAGTACCGGTTTATCCTCAACTTCTAATCAAACTAAATTTTTTGAGAAAAGATTTTTAAAACATGAAAAATAAAACTAAAAATGCAGAAGTAAAAATAAAATAAAAAACAGATAGACAAGATGAATCACTTGGATCCGACTCGCCTTTAATGTATCCTTTGATGATTTCCGTACTTTTGCACTTTTTAAGAGATTATCTTAGTTATAGTAGTATGCCCCTCTTTTGAAGGTGACGTTACCCTCAACCCAGTGGTTTGAGTCAGCAAGGATGCAATCCCAAAGGGTCGGAATATTGAAAGATAATTAATTAAGTTATTAATGCGAAAAGTGGTAGGCTCCTCTTTTGAAGGTGACGTTACCCTCGGCTAAGTGGTTTAAGTCAGCAGGGATACAATCCCAAGTAGCCGGTTTAATGTATTAATAGTAGTTTACATATGAGAGGATCAAGCCATTCGCACCCCCGCCATCCAATACCAGTGGGTATTGAAGGAGGTCCTAGTAAGCTTGACCTAGGTACTTGCAGGATCTATACACTGAACAAGGCAAGAACATTACTAAACCATTCCCTTAACCCCCGACCAGGTAACCAACATATCTCTATATAGACCGTAAAGATATGAATGATGTAAATCTTTTACTTTATATAGACAGTAAAGTAATGCCAAGACACCACGGATAAATGATAAAGAAGTTTCACCTTCAACATAAGAAACTAGTTATTAAAGTCATTAATACAAAACCAAATAAAAAGTGTGAAAAGATTAAAAATCAAAAGTAATACATTAAAGACTTGTCTTCAGCAAGTGATGTAAGAGACTTAGCCAAACATGGCATTTGATTGACAAGAACTCTTACTATTAATCTTGGATCCCGAGACTACTACACACACTCTAAGGTGGATGATGGATGATGATGGTGGATGTGGGTGTTGTAGTGGTGGTGGAATGGTGGCAAAGTGGGAGAGAGGTGGTTTGCCAAGGGATTCCTTTGAAGTGAGCCAAGCACCCCTATTTATAGCCTGAGCAGGAGCCCGGCCACGGCTCCGTGTCTAGTGGACACGCCCCCGTGGCCATCCTTTTTCTCTTACTTCATTAATTGTTTTTTTCAGCATAGGGCTCAACACGACCTGTGTCCAGTGGGCACGACCCCGTGTGCAGAAGCGTATCTATACTACTAAGATTTTTCAAAATTCTGCGAATCTTAGCGTTGACCACGCCCCGTGCTGAGCTGGGCACGCCCTCGTGGTGGGCGTAGAAGCTTCCACAGATTTTTCATTTCTGCAGACACCTGACCACGCCCCCGTGTCCAGTGGGCACGGGCCGTGGTCAGCCTTCTGTTTCTTGTTTTTGCTCTTGGGGATGCTGTCGAGGGGTCGGACATGTCAGCAAGTTTATTCCTTTTTTTTTGTATTTATGTTAGTTTTTGCTGCATATTTGTTCCTTTTGCTCGTTTAAGCTCATTTGGTCCTGTAAATTCAAAAGGAAGACAAAAGCACACTTTTTCTGACATTAATACTAAAAAAGGGTTATTTTTATGCCTCATTTGATGTAATTTATATGTTGTATTTTACACACATCAGGATGGAAGATCATATACAGTCAAGAAATTTGTTGATGGTCATAATCATAAGTTTGTATGTTCACACGATATTCATATGTTGCCAGCTACAGGAAATTGTCAGAAGTCCAAGAGGAAATGATATGGGAACTAGGTGCTCTAAACCTTGGCCCTGTCAAAGCTTTTCATATAATGAGGAAACGATACGGTGGTTTTGAGAATGTTGGTGCCACGGTCGATAATTGCAAAAACTTTAGAACTCGAATTAATAGCTATATAGGAGAATATGACGCTGATATGGTGATCAATAGGCTGACTGACAAAAAAGAATATTTAGTTGATTTTTCTTTTGAATATTCTGTTGATGAGGACAAACGGTTAACTGGTTTGTTCTGGGCCGATGGGTTATGCAAGCGTAACTTTATGGAGTTCGGGGATGTGATATCGTTTGATACTACTTTCAAAACAAACAAGTAAGTGTTACATTAAAGTTTTTTTAATATTTTCGCATGTTATATGATTTTCTAAACTGGGAATATCGCATGTTAATAAACATGAAAGTTAGGTGTTGAATATATCGCATGTTATACTGTATATTTCGCATGTTAAATTGTCTATTTCTCATGTTATACTGTCTATTTCGCACGTTTACTAAATCATGAATTATATTGAACTTCAGGTATAAGATGGTGTTTGTTCCATTCACTGGGATTGACAACCACTGTCGAAATGTAACCCTTGGAGCTGGGTTGTTGGCATCGTAGAGCATTGACTCTTATAAACGGCTTCTCAATTCATTTGTAAATTCATTTGAACGTCAGCCAAAGGTTGTAGTGACAAACCAAGACCCTGCGATGAAACAGGCTATCGAGGGTGTTTTTACCACCAGCAGACACAGATTATGCATGTGGCACATAATGAAAAAAGTGGCAGATAAGGTAGATTATGCTATATTGTGTGTCATTAGCATTTTTGTACACTATATATATGTTACATGCTGATATGAAAACCATTTATCGGTGTAGGTTGGACACGAGTTGTGCAACAATGAGGAGTATAAAAGGAAGATGTGCGATATTGTATGGACTGATTCCATTGAGCCAGAAGTATTTGAGAGACAGTGGAAGTTGGTGATGATTGAGTTCGGTCTTACAAAAAATAAATGGATTGATGATATGTTTGTGATGAGATCCATGTGGATTCTGGCTTTTTATCGGCACGAGCCAATGTTTGGACTTATGAGAACAACTTCAAGATCAGAGAGTGAAAACCATTTTTTTTGCCAGGTGGCTAATTTACAACTCACTCTTGTAGAGTTTATGAACCATTTTGACAGTTCAATGGATGTCCAAAGGTTCAATCATAGAAAGAATGATCATATTTCAAGATATACTGAGCCTGATGATTGGAGCAAAACTACTTTGGAAGCAGATGCTGCTAAGATATACACCAGGTCTATATTCTTCGATCAGCAGACAGTGATATATGGAACTATTAGTGAATGTCTGCCAATGGACACCAAAATCGAGGGTGGCCAGTTAAGGATATCGTTGAAAGACTTTAAAGCTCATGGAGAAGGGTTTTTAGAGGTAATACAGAATATATTTTAAAACATGTGATTTTTGACAAACCCATGCGAATTTAAGACATAATATGTTTTATAACATGTGATTTTGACGAACACATGCGAATTTAAATTATTTTCAAGAAACTCATTTTTTTACACATGCGATTTTAATTTTTTACTTTGTTTTTTTTTTCTGTAGGTGTGTTTCAAGAAACTTGAAGAAGATGTAACTGCACAATGTAGTTGTCTGCGTTTCGAACAGTATGGGCTGCTATGTGAACACATCTATTTTCTTTTCAATATGTTTGGAGTTAAAGAAATACCAAACAAATATGTTATGAAGAGATGGACCAAAGATGTGGTTTCAAATGAATTAAACTCCACGTTTGATGTAAAGGTCGATGCTAAGGATGAGCAATACAAGGCTAAACAGATTGCTCGCGAAATCATGTATACAGGGGAGTATCTGGTTAGCAATATGATTACTGACCTTGATCAACTCGTTTTAGTCAGGGATCAAATGAAGGAGATTAAAGAAAAAGTGGACCAGAGTCATATAACCAAGCCACTTGATCCAAAGTTTGACCGGTTTTCAAAGTTGATTGGTTATCAACAACCAATAACTAATGCACCTTCCACTGTCCGTGTCCCAACTGGTATAAGAAACAAAGGTTGTGGCTCGCACAAAAGGATTAAATCAAAGAAGGAACAAATGATCAGCCGCAAAGGGAAGAGGACAAGGACATGTAGTGTATGCAATGAAAAAGGTCACGATATTCGGACTTGAGAGATACTGAAAGGTAAAAACCAAAAGAAGATGAAGGGAGTCGAGATTGAAAAAGATCCCGGCCACGAAGTCAATGAAGTCGAAGACGAAGTTGATGAAGAGGAAGATGAGTTCGAAGATTATGGTGAAGGGGGTGATGATGGTAGTGAAGAAGATGTTTGGGAAGAGGTTTCAAATGATAAAGATTAAAGACTCCTGGCATTTTTTAATTGTACATGTGATTTACACGATAAACATGCGATTTCATATACTTGGGGCTTTAGTATACTAACATGCGATTTTAATATCTAAACATGTGATTTCATATACATGAGTTTATGAGTAATGTACATGCGATTTTATTGTGTTTCCATGTTATGACATGCGATTTATTTAAGTAATAAACCATCAGATGTTTTAAATATGTATACAGAACAAGCAGAATACAACATAATAAACATAAAGGTATTGTTTAACAAAACAAAAGAAGATTACTTAACTGTAGACATAGCATCATTCAGAAAAGAGAAGACCAAGTCATCAGCTCGAGACTGTTCCTTGATGTGCTCCAATGCGGCATCTCTGAAGCTTGATGGTGGTTGTTCAAGGAGTCTCTCCCACATGTTTTGATTTTTCTTGATTTATGAAAGAATCTTCCCCTGCACATCTAGAATCAAGTGAGAAGAGTTTACATCAGTGCTAATTTCTGTCAACGTGCGAGTTGACAATAGTTCCTTTATTGCAATGTTCTTCAATTGTTCAGAATCTTCAGAAAACATTTTTTTGTTGGTATCTCGTATTTTTTCCTTGTGTGTGTTTTGTGTGTGTTTGTGTTTGGTGTCTTAATATGAAAGTTTGTTATGTCTGGGTATTATACATTAAAATAGTAAATTTATTATGTAGGTAGGGTGGTAAGTTCAGGGTATTTATGTTAAAAGTGCTCATTACAAGTCACATTACAGTCACATCGGTATTAAATTCATTTTTTTCTTATATAAAATAGTAAATTTATATTTATTTTAATTATCAATTCATAATTTCTTATTGTGCACTTTAATCAACTGGATATAGCTATATGAAATCATCCGCATCAATGTTTTATAAAATCGCATGTGGCTTGAAACAGACTTCGCACATTATAACAAATCACAAACAATATCACTTTTTTATTTTCCCATGTTCAAACCATACTTTCATGTAGTTCGCATGTTATAATAATCAAAACATGACCTATTTTCGCATGTTCAATTCTTTTTCGCATGTTTATAAAAATCAATACCCTTTCTTTGTTTTTCAATTGTTTTTCGCATGTTCAAAATGCATTTCGCAAGGTCTACCAAACCTTTCTTTGAAAACACCGAATTCGCATATTATAGTAATCAACCTGGATCATCTTCTTCGATCGATGGTCGATCGATGTTATTATAGTTCAAAACTCCCAAATCAGCAGTTATGAAATCGCAGCAAGAAGAACGAAGGGAGGTTGTGAATAAGAATCTTACGTTGTTGTATTTGATTCAGGGTTCGATTTTGAACTATCTTCCGTCAGTTACAGAGATTACGATCTCGTAGTGACGATTTTAACCTTTTCGATATGATTTGAATATATTAATATGATTAATCTAATGATATAAATTAGTTTGATGGATTGAAGATCATGCGGCTGTGGATGTGGCGTACATAATGTAGGATAAGTGGTATTGTACGTTAACCGGCCTCCTGAAATATAATCTGAATAACTTTATTTATTTATCTATGAACTAATCTGAATAACTTTATTTATTTATTTATCAATGAAGCTTTGACTTTTGTATTAGTTTCATTTGTTTATTTAGGAGTGAGAGGAGCAGGCGACAGAGTTCATGATGATGACAGGGATAGAATGATGAATACAGAGATGGAATGATGGTTTAAACAGACCCCCTTCTGTTTAAATACCTCCAAATCTCTCCACTATTTACTGTCTACATCTTTTCCACATCTACCCCTCTTTTGTACCATCCAAATAACTTTCTTTTATATAGTATAGATAAGGTGATCGTTATATTAAAATAGATTTTACTTTTAAAGTTATATCTTAAATTACTATTATTATTAATGTCTTAAAACTTATGAACCTGATTTATCTTTAAAGAAAATAAAATAAATATGTCAATATAAAATGAGAGGAAGGTTAACGTACAATAGTTGCTTTATGTGTGAAGCGTACGCGAGTAAATTACGCATGTTATAATTTACAAACCCTGATTACGCATGACCACAAAAATCACGCATCATGCATGACAAACACAAAATCACGCATGGTCAGAAACCCTAGTTAAGCATGTTGTAGCATAATCACTCACACCATACTACTGCTCGCGTACACTTCGCACGTTAAGGACTTTTGTATTTAAACTTTTTTCTATAAAATGAATACTTAGATGTTCAACAAAAACTTCTTGTAAATCATAATAAAAAAAAAACTAATATTATATATACGTATTCAAGTATTCAACACTCAAAAGAATTATATTCGTCATTTTTAATAAGTAGACTTTTAATATAATTGTTGTACCATTCCTTCTCTTTTTAGGCGATGGGGTGTACTCTTAACATTTGGTGTGTTAACGGTGACATGGCATGTTAACCAACATTACACACTACTTACTCTCTCCTTGTGTTAAGGGGCGTTAAAGGGGTTATACGTAAACATGTTAACCAGATGTTAGGGTTAGATGAAGTTAACCAGAGTAAACCATCTCCTTGAAGTGAAGCAGAGTAAAATGGGAAGAAAAAAAATGGGTAACTTTGTAAAATAGTAACCAAGTTTTAAAAGTGTTCCAATTAGGTCACTTAAGTTTCAAAAGTGTTTCAATTAGGTCACTCAACATTCATTTTTATTAAAATTAAGGGTTTTTCCATCCAAATCATAGATAACCGTGGTGATGTGGATTTTTGTTTCTTTTTTCTCTTTTATTTGATGCTAACGTCGAGTGATAATATGGATTTTAACTTGTTTTTATTTTTTTATTTTTTTAATGTAATTAAAGTGTTTTTATTATTAATAAATATAGTTTCTTATATTAAAATAATCCGACCCTAGCATCTTATGCTCCATTTTTCTCTTGACACATGGAAAAAAAGACATGGCTCGATTTGAATGTTAAGTTATCTAATTGGGACAAAAACGATACAAGTAACCTAATTAGAACACTTTTGAAACTTGGTTAAGAAGAATATATTTGATGTTATAATTTATAACTTCTTTCTTTTCGAGTAAATATGCCATTATTCAAGTTTTGAGAGGACATGTAAAGAAAATTCCAATGATAAGTAAACACTCAAATTTTTTTAGCTTATAAATATAGGTAAAGGATCAAATAAAAATAATATTAACGTACGAAACGTACGCATTAAGGGAAAAAGCAAAAAGTGTCGGTGTCATTTTGGTAATTATCAGCAACTTCTAAATTACTGAGGAAAAAGTAAAAAGTGTCTTGTAGAGTAATTTTGAGCATCTGTAGAGTAATTTTGGGAAATGTAGGGTAATTATCAAATTACTCTTATAGAGTAATTTTGACTTCTGTAGAGTAATTTTGAAAAATGTCTTGTAGAGTAATTTTGTTAGCATTTAGTTATGGGGTTTAGCTTTATGGTTTAGTTTTTAGCTTTTAGTTGGGGGGGGGGGGGGGGGTGGTTTAGGTTTTTGGGGGTGGGGGGGGGGGGGGGGTTAGGTTTTTGGGGGGTGGTTAGTGTAATTTTGATAATTACCCTACAATTTTGATAATTACCCTACACGACCAAAATTACTCTACATGAACATTTACAATGGTTTAGGTTTTTTTAGGTTTTTGGGGGGTGGGGGGTTAGTGTAATTTTGATAATTATCCTACAATTTTGATAATTACCCTATACGACCAAAATTACTCTACATGAACATTTACAAAATTACTCTACAGAAACTCAAAATTACTTTACTAGAGTAATTTTGAAGTTACTGATAATTACCAAAATGACACCGCCACTTTTTTTACTTTTCTTTCAATTCGTACGTTTCGTACGTTTATTTTATTTTTACGTGAACTTAACTCTATAAATATATGCAAAAAGAAAATATATATTACTTTCAGCTCATCATTAACATGGGCATACGTGGTCCAAAGCAGTGTTCATGGTAGAGATGCACAAACCGGTTAATTTTAATAACCGGTTCGGTTAACCGGTTATACCGGTTAATTTGACTTTTTGAATTTAACCGGTTAATGCTTTAACCGGTTATTACTTTAACCAGTTATTTTTTTAACTGGTCTTGTTAATTACTTTAACCGGTTCGGTTAATTAACCGGTTATTTTCGGTTATTAACCGGTTTTTTTGCCTTTTTTTTGAATTTTTCGGTTATTTTTTCGGTTAACCGGTCTATCGGTTAAAAAAACCGGTTAATAACCGGTTACTATACTAAATACTTATAACTGGTTACTAACCTACGGTTAAAAATAACCACTAACCGGTTATTCCTAAATCGGTTATTAACCGGTTACGGTTTCGGTTAATAACCGGTTACGGTTAATTAACCGGTTATTTTGTGCACCTTTAGTTCATGGGCAGACGATCGCCATGGTGGGCCGAGATTGGGTTAGTTTATATACGCACATACTATTAAATAATAAAATATATTAATTTATATATTTACCAGACTTACTAAAATATAAATAACAAATCTAGATATAATTATGTGGGGAAGGATCCACTAAAAAGTGGATTTTGCCTAAGTAGCCTAAGAAGAATTGTGATGATGACATGTGGCACTCCTAATAAGTAGAAATAAAGGACATTTTGGTCCTTATAAATAGGAGTAAAAATGACATGTGGCACTCCTTTAGTTTTTAAAAAATACAACAAAAAAATCTAGTACAAAAAAATTTAGTACAAAAAATGTAGTACAAAAAAATATAGCACAAAAAATGTAGTACAAAAAAATATAGCACAAAAAAATCTAGTACAAAAAAATATAGCTCAAAAAAATATAGTACAAAAAAATATAGCACAAAAAAATTCAGCACAAAATGTAGTACAAAAAAATCCAGCACAAAAATTGAGAAAAAAAAATTTAAGACAAAAAAATTCAGCACAAAAATATAGTACAAAAATCCAGCACAAAAAAATGCTATACAACATAGAAATACAACACATTTTAGTGGGTTTTTTTAGTCTTCATATTTTATATAGCAATATGGTACTCAAGTTAAAGATAAAAAGACGCTCGATTTTACGGTAAAATTTTTATGAAAAAATAATGTCGTATAAAAAAATTATGAACGTTTAAAAAACGGGGTTGGAATATGCATGTGCCTTGCATGTGGAGAGAGAAAGTCCATAAATAGGATTTTCCCAATATATCCCTGCACTCCTCCTTTCTCCTACACTTTTATCTTAACCATTGATTTAAAAATGAATGGTTAAGATTCCTTCTCATCCTACTTAGGCAAAACAAACTTTTTATCTGATCTTACCCCATAATTATATACCTTTAAGATTTTATAAAGAAATTTAATATTGAACATATGAAGTATAAATCTTAATGATGTTTATAGCTTTAACAATTTATAAGTTCTAAATAATCAAAACTTATACCACTGTATTATATATTATATTTTATAATTGTAATACTAAATAAAAAATATTGAAAAAACAAAGAGTTTATTATAATACAAGAGTAAACTGTCATTTTGGTCCCTGTGGTCTGGGCACTTTTGCCATTTTAGTCCAAATCTCAAACTTTTTACATCTGGGTGCCTGTGGTTTGCATTTTGTTGCCATTTTAGTCCAAAATCCAAAAACCCTCTATTTTGACTGTTGAAAACTGATTATTTTGTCCTTTAGTGCAGGGGCATTTTGGTCATTTTTTAAATTTCATTTATTGTAAATTCATTTAAATGTTTAGTTTTTTTTAACAATAAAACCCAAATAAATCATCATCCCCAAAATAATCACCTCTCTCTCTCTATAGCACCACCACCGCCACCTCCTCCCTCTCTCTCTCTCTTCTCTCTCTCTATAGCACCACCACCACCGCCACCTCATCCCCCTTCTCACCACCGCCACTCCGGCGTCGTCCCACCTGAGCACCACCACATAATCCGAGTGTGTAAATTCGCAGGAGCTAGAGCTCTTGGCTCGAAACCCTACCGAAACTCAGATCCACCATCGTCATCGTCATCTCTGCGTTCCTCTCTCTCTCTCTCATGTTTCTCTCTCGTTCGGCTCTCTCTCTCCTGTTTCTCTCTCTCTCTCTTTCTAGTGCAGAATGGTGGTGGGGGGATGGTGCTTGTTTCAGATATGTTGGCGTGGTGGTGCGCCGTGAGAGATGGTGGTTTAGATCTGCCGGTGTGGTGGTGGTGCGGGGTTGTTGGTGCGGGATGGTGGTTCAAATCTGCCGTGAGAGATGGTGGTTCTTGAAGATGATGTTCTTGATTTTCTGGTTTTGATGATGATGTTTGAAGATGAACGAGGTCTTGGTTTTGATGATGTTCTTGAAGACGATGTTCTTGATTTTCTGGGTTCTTGATTTTCTGGATTTTCTGGGTTTTGATGATGATGTTTGATGATGTTCTTGAAGATGATGTTATTAATTATTGAAATGTTATAATAAATTAACATGGACCAAAATGCCCTTGCACTAAAGGACAAAATAATCAGTTTTCCACAGTCAAAATAGAGGGTTTTTGGATTTTGGACTAAAATGGCAACAAAATACAAACTACAGGGACCTAGATGTAAAAAGTTTGAGATTTGGACTAAAATGGCAAAAGTGCCCAAACCACAGGGACCAAAATGGCAGTTTACTAATAATACAAATACATAATTTGATTATTAAAAGTAAATGTAAAAAGTGATGCTGAAACAAAAATACAAATATGTCTATGAGCACTCTAAAAAAAATATAGATTCATTTCTATCATGAAAGTCTACTATTTATTTAGCATCCCATAGGTGCTTTTCTATTTAAGGAAGCAATTTGTGTCTTCTTTACTATACGAGACACTTGCCTGCAAATAAATTCTATCATTAAAATGTAATACGAGCAAACACTTATAAACAAACTAATAACCGATCCAATAACAAATCAAGTGCTTGCAGTTTTGGGGATCGGGTTGCTGCTTTTCCGCCCCAGCTTGTAGGTTGTTTGGAAATTTTAAGGTTCTGCGTTTGGTTTAAACAGAGAGAACTACGATTATAACAAAACACCTTATGTCAACAACTGAATCTGAGACGATATTTTTCACAGCAGCAGCAACCACCTCAAAGCATTTGTTACGGTCTAGCAGAGCCACTGGATTTGAATCACTATTTTTACCTTTTAATTCGGTTTCCTCAATTCCTCTTCTATTGTATCCTACTGCAAACTATGAAATTATTTGTGGGTAAAGCGGGTCAAAACACGTTAAAGTTGACCAAGGTATGTTTTTAATGGGCACAATTAGGGGTGCAAATGAATGAGCCGAGCTACTCGGGCTCAGCTTAAATGAACTCGAACATTAAAATCAAACCTTATCTAAACTTTATACCAACAGGTAGGGCTGAGCAGAAAATCGAAAACCGAATTGTAACCAAACTGAAATAACCAAACCAATTGAGAAACCGACAGTTCAAATATGACTTTTTTGATAACTGTTTTTTAATGTTAGATTATGGTTATATGTGTATTTATAACCGAATTAACCTAACCAAACCAACCATATTTTATTTTTTGTAAAAAGTGTTATATTGTCATGAGTCATGACTTTTTCATAAATAAGAAATCAGTTAAGCTTATTCTCCATTACTCAAGATAGAGTTGAACTTATTAGCTTGAATCCACTCACGTCTAAAGCCAACAGTCAGCAGTTAACCGGATCATCTTTTCGAATAATCTAAGTAATCTAACTCTTTATGACCAAAATCGATCTGTTAGGAATAAGCTAAAAACTCAAAAATCAGTTATAGGTTCGGTTTTCAGTTTCAAATTGACGAAGAAAAGTTATCTAGTTGATATAGCAATTACTGGCATTGTCTACAGTTAGTTACCACATTTCTGCATTACACCATATAAACCGTTGACAAACTTTAAAAAGAAGCAAACAGTAATGCACTTGGCTCAAGAAGCAAATAGTTATAAATTTAAAGTTGTACCTTTATAGGTCGAGCAAGTTCCTTTCCTTCATTATTCAAGAAATCGGCAACAAGCTTGGATACCAGAGTGCCGAGCTCTTTCTCGTGCAAAACACAAGTGGTTTGGATAGGTAAAATTCTATGGCACCAACTGCAAATAAAGAATAAATATATTATGTATATCAATAAAACTCTTAGGTAGTGTTTGCTTCACATAATGGAATGGAATTGGAATTAAGATTCCATTCCTTATGTTGTTCGTTTCAACAAATGAAGGAATTGGAATCTCAATTCCATTCTTGATCGTGTTCAGTTGGCAAAGGAATTGGAAATGAATTCTTTCAAATTTCTTTATCTAAAAGAATTCAAAATCCTTACAAATTTTGAAGGAATTCAAGTAAAATCATTGAAAACTTCGACCGCTCACCGATGTCGAAAATGTCTCAACTCGAATTGGTACGCCACCGACTCGCAACAATTCGACCCAATCAGCCCGCGCAAGCCCGCAACGTCTTGATGCGACCCGACCCAACATTGACCCGAAACATCTCGAACTGACCCGCCCCATTAATGACTCGAAACATCTCGAACCGGCCCGGCCTGTTAATGACCTGAAATGTCTCAAACCGACCCGGCCAGTTAACGACCTGAAACATCTCGAATGGATCCGGCTCATTAACGGCCCGAAATATTTAAAACCGACCTGGCCCATTAACGTACTGAAACGTCTCTAACAGGCCTGGCCCGTTAAAAACCCGAAACCTCTCGAATCGACCCGGCCCGTTAACAACCTGGAACGTCTCGGACCAATCCGGCCCGCTAACGACCTGAAAAGTCTCGAGCCGACCCGACCCGTTAACAAGCTGACTCGTAATGCGTTGACCCAACACAACCCGAAAAGTCTCAACCCGATCCAACCCATTAACGACCCGAAACGTCTCTACATGATCCGACCCGTTATGGACCCGTAACGTCTCGAACTGACCCGACCCGACCCGTTAGTGGCCCGAAAGGTCTCGACCTCATCCGGGCCGTCACCGACCCAAAACGTGTTGACCCCTACCTGAAACGTCACGACCCGACCCGGTCGCCACCGACCTGAACTGGCCTTTCCATCGGCAGATTCCAATTCATTTGCCAAACGAACACCTCAAGAATGGAATTGAGATTCCAATTCCAACAAATTCCAAATCCTATTGGAATGTTTAAATTCCAAATCCAATTTCTATGCAAATTCCATGGAATCACATTCCCTGAAACGAACACAATTTGCATAGGAATTGAATTTGGAAGCAATTGGATTTGGAATTTAAACATTCCAAAAGGAATTGGAATCTCAATTCCATTTTTAATGTGTTCGCTTGGCAAATTTGTTGGAATTGGAATCTTAATTCGGAATTGGAAACGTTTCGACCGGACCCGGCCCGGCCCGTTCGACTGGGTCAGCAGCCAGCCATTTCAGGTTGTTAACAGGCCGGCTTGGGATGTTTCAGGTCATTAACAGGCTGGGTCCAGTCGCGCTAACGGGCAGATTCGGGTGAGCTCGAAATGTTTTGGGTTGTTAATTGGAATCGAAGCATTTCGAGTCGTTAACACATTTGGTCGGGTCGGGACGTTTCAGGTCGTTAATGGGCCGGGTCGAGTAGAGACGTTTTGGGCCGTTACCGGGGTCTGGCCGAATCAAGACGTTCCGGGTCGTTAACGGCGTGGTTCGGGTAGGGACGTTTCGTGTCGTTAACGGTCCGGGTGGGGTCGAGATGTTCCGGGTACGTAATGGGTCACGTCGGGTCGTTAACGGGTCAAGACGTTTTGGGGCGCGCGCAGGCTAATCGGATTGAATTGTTGTGGGTTGGCGGCCGGCCTAGTCAGGCGAGACGTTTTCGACTTCAGTGACCGATCGAAGATTCCAATGACTTTACTTGAATTCTTTCAAAATATGGAAGGATTTTGAATTCCTTTGTTTAAAGGAATTTGAAGGAATTCATTTCCAATTCCAATTCCTTCGATAACGAACACGTCCAAGAATGGAATTGAGATTCCAATGCCTTCCTTTGTTGAAAGGAACAACATAAGAAATGAAATCCAAATTCCAATTCCATCCAAATTCCATTCCATTTTGTGAACCAAAGGCTACCTTTAGGTTGAGTTCTCTTTATACTTACAGTGGTGCTTTTAAACTTCCGGATTCCAAAGACTGCATGATGTTTGACACAATATCGACAACATCAGGAGAGTGGTCATTCGAAAACGTAAATAGAAGCAAACCACTCCTAGTCAGCTTAACAAGTGAAAGAGGGTTCAATGTTTCGGTATTTGCATCTGATTTTGTAGTGGACACACAAGAACCTTCCGGAACCTCTTTAGCACCTGCAACCACAAAGTCTGTTATATACATACATTATTAATAATTATTTAACATGAAAAAGATGGGTATGTTTTAACATGAAAACCGATAAACTACCATTGTTTTCATTCAGAACCTCATTTTCTACATCATTGCTGCACTCTTCTGTTCCAGTGGTAGCTACTTTTCTTCTCTTTGAAACAATATTTTGAGGGTCTTCCTCTGCTATAGAATCGCGTGTATTTATAGCCCCGGGATACTGCAAAGAATAGAAGGTGACCTCTTTTCGTGGATATTAACGGAGATTTTTTTATAACATTCATGGTTGTAGAAAAAAAGAGTAGAAATATATATATACATCACATCTTCTAAATAAGCTTCTAATTTGACAAATGTCATTGCACATACAGTGGATATCATACATAAGAAGAGACATTAATTATGAAACCTTGTGAAGGATGGTCATAGCTTCTTTTGTTGCACTTTTCTCCCTCTCTGAAACAAGAAAAATCACATTTCAACTCCAGTATTGGGGGCAGATAATCATGTCCAGTTTCACTTGCATATAAGCAAAATAATCGAATCAGTTAACGGAAGCATAACTGAATTAAGTAACCGAACCGAAGCATAACTGAACTAATGAACAAAATTAGTGAACCAAAGAGAGATAAGGAGCAAAGCACAAACTGATGGGGCAGGTAACGAGGAAGCCGGAGAAAGAGCGACGGAGCAAGGAAGAGGGGGCTTTGTAATCGTATCGAGGGATGCTAATCACAGCAGAATGCTGCTCCCATGGCTTCATTTCTCCTGCTGCTGCTGCAGCATCATCTAAATCTTTTGGTGTATTTTTGTTAGTTACTTCCAATTCGGCCATTGCAGATAGATTAGCAATCCAATTTCAACGGAAGTACCAGGGTTTGTTTATGGTCACTCATATAGATAAACCCCAATTGCGTAAATTAGGTCAAGGTTAATCGTCAATGATGGAAAGATGGAAATGGCAATGGGGGTAAAATGTAAATAAACTCGATTATTATCAAATCGCGACTAGTCGGTGATTAATCGCTACTTGGCCCGTAATTGAGTAATTTTTCACATTTAACCAATCGTGTATATGTTAAACCCTTGATCAACTCATTACTTCATATGTGAAAATGTGGGACCACCATCGGTTATTTTTTAAGTTGGGATCGTTGCCAGCTATGAAGCACGGGGACGGCGTATTGCATCGAGTACCCGTCCCGGGGACGGCTCAGGGACGGAAACGCGTAGGGGACGGCTCGGGGACGTTTCCCAAACGTACCGGGATATTGGGGACTTCTACAACACGTACCCGATATTGGGTACTTCCAAAACAGAGTATTGGGGACGTTTCCTAAAATATTTAGGGTTTTAACCCTTTTAACTTCCAAATACGTAAGTCGGCCTTTTATGATTATATATGCTACGTCGGCCTTTTATAAATATATATGCTATTCTAAACATTCACGTACAACAATTCTGATAATCATCTCTATTCAAGTATTCATCATTCATCAAAGATGTTGGGTTTTTGGAGGTTGCCTATCTTTCGTTAGATGAACCGGAATTTGAAAACGTTTTGATTATCGATAATTAATTACCTATGGTTGATGTACTCTTTTTGGAGTTTAATATATTTTTGGACTTTGTTAATATATTTTTATTTTTGGGACTTTGTTTAATATATTTTTATTTTTTAATATTATTTTTTTGCCATACCCGTATCTTGTATTTTTTAGTTTTGTCATTACCCGTACCCCTATCGTCCCCGTACCCGTATCCGTGCTCCGTGATCGAGGGTTTAACATATACACGATTATCTTGGTTAAATGTGACATAAAATCTAAAAGGTGAACATGAATCTATACAAATTCATACCAATAATCATGGTTGCAGAAATCGGCCTAGGCGGCCGATTAATCGGCGCCTAGGCGCTAGGCGGTCGGCTACTGCCTAATTTTGAGCTAGGCGGTCAATTAATCGGTCATGGTCAAAAATCGGTCAAAATCGGTCCTAGGCGGTCAAAATCGGTCATAGGCGGTCAAAAATCGGATTAATCGGACAATATTAGTCGGTCAAAATCGATCAAAATCGGTCCTAGGCGGTCAAAATTGGTCAAAATCGGTCAAAATCGAACCATACTATCTGAAACTTGAAGTATTTATGTGAATTTTGAAGTATTATTTTTATATTATTGGGTATATATATATAATTTTGAAAAAATACATATAAAAATCCCATTCCGATTAATCCCGATTAATCCCTAGGCTGTACCTCACCGCCAGACTAGCGCCTAGCGCCTTCTACAACATTGCCAATAATGAATAAAATTGCTCGTAAACTAAAATTAAAACATTTACATCTTCGGCTCATAATCAGTAGCAACGGGTCACAAGTTCTAGACACGAGTTTAAACATTTGCAGCACCAAACACAGATTGTAGCAGCAGTCAGATGACACTTAAACTTCACTCCCAAGTAACTGAAATCACGGAATTCGCAACGCCAGAGTCAGCAAACGTTAACATGCTGTCATAATCCAGGTCTTTTACCGCCCCGGGAATAGCATGAGTCAGTCGGAATGGCTTTTCATCGCCACATTTTTCAGCACAGAAGGACCACAGCAACTACAAAAACATAATCAAAATATATATTTAGCTAAAATACAAATGGGTCAACGCGTCAAAGTTCACTTATGTTTATATGTTATGCATACAACTGATTTTTTTTTTTTTTTTAAAAGAGAACTTCATTAACACACACCGAACCCGAAAACCGGGACCGCAAAAAACACAACCAAAAATTACATATTTACAAATTTACACCAATCTCCCCAATCAAACAATCCCTTCTTGGCCCTATATTTAAACCACAAAAAACTCGCCGATCTAACTTCACTAAAAATCTCTTCGACACTACATCTCTTACCATTAAATCCCAGCTCATTTCTGGCCTTCCACAGAAACCAACAAGAAACAATAATAACACCTTTCAAAGCCTCCTTCTCCGAAGCTCCCCTAGAACCAAACTGATGGATGTGTAACAGATCACGGACCGAGAACACGAAAAAATTCCGAACCCGACACCAATGCGTAAATCTTATCCCATAACCCCAAAGCCAGCGGACACGCCGTAAAGATGTGGCTGACCAAATCAGAACCAGCCCCGCAAAAGCTACAATCCACATCAGAAAGCATAATACCCCTTCTAGCCAAGGCCTCGATTGTCGGGATCCTGTCCATTTCCGCACGCCATGCTAGGATATTGCATTTGAGCGGAACCCACTTGCACCTATCCATCACAATGCGTAATCTTATCCCATAACCCCAAAGCCAGCTTCCTTCACCTTCGAGCCGGTCACGAACACTACACGATTTCACCACCTCGAGCTGAAACAGAGCTGGGAATTTTGATTTCAACGATATCTCAAAAAGCTATGGGTCCAGCCAAAACTGAATATTATCGCCTCTGCCCACCACGCCCTTAAACATGTTACTAATGGAGAGACCATCTAACAAGGGGAGATTGAGAGCCGACACAATATTTTTCCAAACACCTCCAAGCGTCTTTTTTAACGGAAGAGAATCCCAGCCGTTCCTTCCCGAATGTAAGGCACTAATCACTCCCACCCAAAGATTGTCTTTCTCGGTTTTGAACCTCCATCCCCATTTAGCCAGCAAAGCTAAATTGATCTCCTTTAATTTGTGAATGCCCAGGCCTCCCATCTTGATAGGCGAAGTGACCCTATCCCACGCAACCAAATGAACTTTTTTATCCGAAGAAGACCCAGCCCATAGAAACCTTCTAATCATTCCTTCCAAATCTTCAATCACTTTGACAGGAGCCTTAAAAAGAGAAAAGAAATAAGTCGGAAGACTCTCGAGAACTGACCTTATCACTGTAACTCTACCACCAAAACAAAGAAATGACGCTTTCCATAAAGAAGGACGTCTCTCGAAAGTATCGTACACCGGTCTCCAATTTTTAATACGATTCATGTTCGCCCCAACAGTGAGACCAAGATAAGTGAAAGGAAAATTGTCCGCCTTGCACCCGAAAAGCTGAGCCATACCTTCAACTTCCCCGAAGTTCACCCCCATACCAAAAAGACTGGATTTGCAAAAATTAATCTGAAGGCCAGAACAAACATGAAAACACTTTAGGATTCTCACCAAATTCTTTATATTATCCGAGCTCCACTCCCCAATAATAATAGCGTCATCAGCGTAGAATATATGAGACATCAAAGGCCCGTCATTGGGAAGAACCACACCTTTCACAATTCCCAATTCAATAGCCTTCCTAATCATGCAAGACAGAGCTTCCATGACAATAACAAACAAAAAGGGCGAGATAGGATCTCCTTGGCGCATACATTTATCACATTTAAATTCGAACGTGGTAGCTCCGTTCACCAAAACCGACGCCCTGGCCGACGAAATGACCCCCTTGATCCACCTACACCACCTACTCGGGAAACCCATCTGAACCAGAATATCAACCACGAACTTCCAGTTCACATTAGCTTTATTGAAATCAATCTTGAGAAAGAAAGCCTTTTTATTACTTTTCTCGATCCAGTTTTTGACCTCATTAACCACAAGCGGGCCGTCCAAAATATATCTACCACGGAGAAACGCCGATTGAGAAGACGAAACGACGGAATCCAGAACCTTCTTGAGTCTATTGGCCAAAACTTTAGAAATAACTTTATTAATAATACCCACCAAACTGATAGGCCTGTAGTCTTTTAAACCAAGCGGGTCTTTAACTTTTGGAATGAGGGCGATGAACGAGGACCCGCAACCCACACTAATCTCCCCGGACTCAAAGAATCTTGTAAAAATTCTGAAAAAATCCTCTTCCAGCAAGTTCCAAAAACGTTTCACGAAGCGAAAATTGAAACCATCGGGACCCGGAGCCCGGTCATCCCCACACTCGAAAACTGCCTCTTTTATCTCCTTCCTAGTGAAATTAGCCTCCAAATCCGAAGCCTCGGCTCCCGAAATCCGACCAATGTTTGAACACAACAAACGAGGGCGCACCTTAAACGACTCAACGAACTTACTTTTGAAGAATCTAAAAATTTCTTTTTTAACCAGAGATGGTTTTGACACCCATATCCCATCTAAGTTCAGCCCGTGAATAACATTACAAGCTTTCCTGCAGTTAATCATAGAGTGAAAAAATTTGGAATTCTCATCTCCTTCTTTGGCCCATCTAACTCTGGACCTTTGTTTTAAATCTTTATTTTTACGCTCATCCTCTTCTTTTAAAATTTTCTTACTTTCCAAAAGAATCCATTCCTCTTCCTCATCCAAGTCTCTCGTCTCCATAAGTAACTCGATTTGTTCCAAATCAGCCAACGCTTGGTTAACCTCTTCTGAACTCCTTTTAAGCATCTCATTCCTCCATTCTTTTAACTTAACTCTAAGACCAGCCAACTTCTTAATTAAAACAATATCCGGCGGATTCGTGGAAATCAACTCCGCCTTCAAAGCCTCCTCGACTACCTCCTTAAAACCCGGTTTATCGAGCCATGAGTCAAAAATTCTAAACGGCCTCGCACCGAAATTAGTACTAACTGCCGCTAAAATAATAGGACAATGGTCCGATAAATAATTGTGGACCGCCTCCACTCTAGCTTCTGGCCAACGATTAAATAACCCCGGATTAACCAGAAACCTGTCAAGCTTGCTTAACTTTCTACCGTTACTAGAACTGAAAGTGAACTTCCTTCCTCTCATGTTGTATTCAATAAGACCGGCATCGTAAATAAAAGAATTAAAATTATTGGCACACGCTTGTTTAAAAGCACAACTCCTCTTTTCATCGCGATGACGAACTGCATTAAAATCCCCACACACAACCCACATCCCATCGTTATCCACAATCAGCTGACCCGACTGATCCCATAAAACTTTCTTGGCTGTAATGCTCTGAGGAGCGTAAACATTCACCACATTGAGCACCTCCCCACTGCCCACGAAGGACCCCCTAATATGCAGAAAATTCATGTTTTTCGTACTACTGGAATGCTTGAAAAAAGCCTTATCCCAAAGACAGACCAACCCCCCAGATTGACCAACCGAGGCAACATAATCCAACTCAAAATTCCGATTTCCCCAGAAACCCGCAACATCAGAAACCGTAACCAACTATTTCTTAGACTCCTGTAACGCCAAAAACTTGACACCCATTCTCGAATTAAGACTCTTAACCCAACCAGACTTCTCGGCACCCCTAATCCTCGAACATTGAATGACAAAAAATTCATTGCAAAACAACATTGTTACCTGCGTTCCCAATGATGGTTCTGAACAAACCCGCACAGATCTGAATGTCAACCCCCACCTGAGCTCCGACCTCAAAAGTTTCTTCTATTTCCTTTTCCACCTCGGTAGCCGGCGACCTCCCATTTCCTTTTACTGACTCCACCGATACAGACGACACATTTAGCGAATCCCCAACTAACGTCGCCGAAGAAGACCTAGACTCCGCCCTAGCATTCAGGTCAAGGTCATCCTGCACTTGCCTTTCTCCGCCCTTTATACCAGAAGAGACAACCTGATCTGGCACCATAAGAGGAAAAGGAATGAAAATCAAAAGGGGAGTCTTCTAGATTACTTTGTCTTTTTCTCGGTCTATTAATGTCTGGAGAGAGGGTCATGGATTTCCCTTTACGAGAGTGGGCCAAACTAATGGGCTTCCTAAGCCCAAAGCTCTTAATATTACCCCCACCACCCATTTTAAAGCCCAGCGAAGAGGCCCCACTAGCCGCCGCTTTTGAACCTTCCTTCTGACTAGGAAAGATGCCAGCCGCCATTTATCCAGCACCTTGAGAATTGATCCCCACATCCTCCATTGAATTGTCTAACACATTATCCAAAGGGGGACCCCCTGCATGCCCCTGCACGTGCGCTGTATTAGACTTCCCATGCAACATCTGTTCACCTTCTTCCTTATTCGATCCCGCCTCTTCAACTTTCCGATCATCCTCTCGCTCATCCACTTTCAACTCCGACGAAAACAAATCCGAACCAGCGCATGAAGAATCGTCCTCGGACCCAACCGAGTCCCCATCCGGATCCAGGCAGTCGGGAATCCAGTCTCCCAAGTCTTCCGAGATCCACACCCTGTATCTTTTGTCTTGCCAGTTTAAAATTTTCTCCTCAATAATCCTCTTCCCTTCTCCGACGAGAACGCCCACACAAGCCATCGACATATCACCCTCACCATCCCCAATCTGAGGGGGTTTCACTACCAAACCAAACCGAGAACATATAGCAGACACGACCTCATCACAAAAAATATGCAAAGGAATCCCGTACACCCGGAGCCAAGCCACCCTCTCGAAAGCCAAGGCTTGCCCAACCCATAAATCTGCCTTAGAAAACCATCTTTTCCACTCCGCCTCTCTGCTAAGGAAATCCGAAGCTAACTCCGAACTTCCAAACACCAAAAGAAGGAAAAAACCACCCACGTATTTGATCTCCACTTCTCCGAAACCGGCTCCGACCAGGAGCTGTTTGATCGAGATCAGAGTCTTAAAACCCCGGACCCTCGCAATGATGGACTTGTTATGCCTGGCAGCCAACGCCGTAACTCCGGAGTCAATCTTGATTTCTTCCGACTTGCCAACAACATGCAAACCCCCACTGTTCGAGCTGAGAGCCATACTATAGGAGCAACCGGGCCTAGTATGACCACCGAAAGCCATGTTAGACACCGGGTTCACCTTACTCTTATAAGGGAACACGGGACCTGACTTCACACCACCCGAATCCAGCAAACCGTTTTCCTTAGCGAACCTTGCGACGTTGATCTTAAGAGTGTTCTTCCCAAACTTAATCCCTCTAAGCCTCTTCTCAAAATCCTTGTAATCCGAGACCCCTTTGAAACTGACGAATCCGAACTTCAAACCGTCCTTGTTCCTTTTCCTAGCAATGTAGGTACCGGACAAGTCACCATAATCTTTAAGACAAGACACCAGATCCCATGGCCTACATCCATCGGGAATGTTCAAAACGAAAAACTTGGTTACTGCGCCTTCCATAAATCCGACGAACAAGATGGCACCGGAGAACCCAGGAGCGAATGGGACAGTCTTTCAGCCGACTAGAAAACCAGGTAAAATCAGAAACCACCACGAGGGCGACTCGACTAAACCTTACCCTCTAATCCGAATCAGACTATCCGTCGAGCAACCTGACGAAGCCCGGCGACCAGAACAGGGATAAAGCAGAAAACAAGGAACACCAGAAACTTCCAGGAGCGAATGGGCGAATCAATCCACCGATTAGAAAGCAGGGTCAATCCAGATCTGCACAGGCATGCACATCGACTACACCCTCCCTTCTAATCCGTTTCAATCTTGCTGTCGAGCCCCAAGGCAGATCCGGCGACCTAGAAGGGATTAATGGTCAATATTGGTCAATGCTCTATTGCATAAATCGATTACAAGATGCATACAACTGATATGTATCAAAGATAGATAAGCAAGAAATGAGATAGAAATTAGTAACAGAAGATAAAGAAGGAGGTTTCGAAGTAATTTTCTCACATAACATTAAACCAAATCATCACATGCCCTTTATAGGCTAACAAAAGAAACTGAAAGACTTAACTAACTAGACCACTGCTACACTAACCCACTAACATTAAATAACATAAATTAAAATAAAGAGTGATGCACGAAATTAAAATAAATAGAGACGTGGGTGGTGCATGGGTTACGTGGGGAGGCACATATCAACAACCTCCTAAATTGCTTTATTATTGAAAGATCATAGTATGTTTTCTTATTAATTAATATTTAAAAAAGAATATAACTTGACTAAACGTGCATGTTTTGACCCATTGACCAAACTGCCCAACCCGGTTACCTGTATCGGATCAGAGCGTAAGAAATTTCTTTGAACCCTTGATCCATCTGGAAGGCGGACACCGACCCTACAAAGCAAGCTTTTATCTCCTTTGGGTTCTTCAGGCAACGGTGGATAAACACATTCTTTTTTCATGACCTCTTTGACGTCACGCGGGTCTTTTAAAAACCCTTCACTAATATCATTCAACGTTCTCATTGATGACGCTTGTGCCAGCTTCATTTCGTCATCATCTTCATTTGTTTCATCTGCAATCACAAGACCACATAACTCATATATTATATGTAACAAGAAAAGGAAGTTAAAACTATTAAGATTAACAAATAAAAAATTAAATTGTTGGACCTTGGAGTTTAGGAGGCGAAGCGAGAGAACTTTCTCTTGAATGTCTTCGAGACAAGCTTAAAAGATGATTCATTGGGCTACTGTCCATACATTGTACTACATCCTGTTGTTGAAAATTTTGCACATTAGTGATTTTTATTGTAGCCTAAAGTTCATGTTATAGTTAACAACTGAATAATTATATAGTGTACCTCCAATAAACTTTCGGGTTGGATCATTCCATGCCATAAACACATCTTTTGACCCGTGATGGGGTTAATTACTAGAGTTGCAGGAACAGAATCCAGCTTATAATATGACATAATCTTGCAGCCCTCTTCGGTATCATCACATACCTATACGCAAACAGATTATGAGTTGGCATATAGTTTAATAATTTAAATAATATATTTTTAAAATACCCCGCAGCAAAACAACATAAAGATAAACGGAATATTATAGTTCCAGTTAGTCATTGTAATTGATAAATTAACGCTTATTTAAGAAGCGAACCTGCCAGAAGACAAAGTTGGAGGTGATTGTTTGAGCAACAGCTTCGTTGCCCCAAGTATCGCGGTTGAGCTGCATAGTAATTATTAAAACAACATTTAGCGACAATAATCAACCATTTTACGTGCTATAAATGTTGTTTAAAGGATAAGTAAAAATATACCATGTGTGAGCTAAATTCCCTGGTGGATTGCACGTTCACTAGAAGCCATCTGTCTTGTTCGTTAGCAGCATCTTTCGCCTGAAAATGTAGCAAATCAAGTATGAATTTATTTATGGATACGAAATATAATGAACTCGTTAGTTTTGTGGCGTAAGGTACAAAGAAACAGAAGATCGGTCATAAATTACCTTCTCAAAGGGCCCATGGTACATCAAAGCAAAGGGAGGACAATACAAAGAAGCAAGATTATCTTTAGAAGTTTCCGATGCTGATGTGGAAGCTTGTTCTTTTCCCCAGACTTCGAGACGCTTTAATTTCTCATAATGCAAAGCTTCATGTGATGGTCTAAAGATGTGATAATAAAGAAACGCATAATGAACTCGTTGGTATACTTACAAGAAAACAAGAAAAAAGAAGCCGAAAGCCAAAGTGAGCAAAGTATGATACCTGTAATACATCACTGTGTCATATAGGATATCTCTTTTAACCGGTAAAGGTGCAAGAACGCCACTTCCATCATTTTCTTGAATATTTTCAAGACCCATGGCCACTCTGGAGTAAGAATATGGCACATGTTATGAAACAATATCCAACTAGGATGAACACATGTAAAAATATTATAAGGGAATTTCATGTTATATACCCGAAATTTTGATCCGGCATGAACAGCTCATTTCCTGGTGGTGCAATGTGTGGAGCATGACCAAACTCATTTCCAACAAAAAAAAGTTGAATAGCTTCTTCAAGCTTCCAGCCTGTTGCCTGTATATAAGAATCACCATTTTCATTGTTCAACTAACATTGCAAAACTGTGAAGTTAAATAAGAAAATGTTACAAATATGAAATCTACACCACTAGATTCCTGGTTTTAATAAACCAAATAACATAGTAATCAATCTTTTATTTGAAATTTAGAACAGATTAGAGCAATGGCACCCCTCCTATATTACAACGTTCTAGGCATATGTTCGATTCGAGTACAAATTTCTTTTGCTTTAAATTTCTATCATATTTAATATCTGTTTTAATCAACTGGTGTAAATTAATAAAAAACAACCAATTTTATATAAAAAAAAGAATCATGACCTGCAAAAACTGCCGGGCAGTATCGGCAGTCTGGCCAAGTGCAACTTCAAGAAAGGAAGCGATCATTGTTTGCTGGTCTCCAGCAGATGAAAACCCATCACCCTCCATAGCCGATTATTCGTCTTGGTTGTTAATAATCAAATAAGAATTTAACTTGGAAGATATGGGAGTTTGTTTATAAGAATGTAAAACGCTGCTGCATTGCCGTTATTATGAAATCTTGCTAAATCCTATTTTTCGGCGTAAAGATATCATACTTTTCAAATCATCGAATTAAATATTTGGTTTTTCAAATTTGAAAATATTTTATGGATCAGCCTATAATTTTGCTAAAAAAATTTTTAACCTTTATTTTAATTAAAAGGAAACTTCATTAATTTATTTAAGACTTTTAACCTTTATTTTAAGTAAATAAAAAAATAATTGTTATTTTAAGCAAATATCTCGGAGATGTGCGGACAAGTGTGTCAAGATAATTGATTTTTTTTTAACCGAAAATTTGTTTTAATTCCTGTCGATTATGGGACTTGAAGCCAAGACCTCCTCCTTTCAAACCTAGGTATTTAAAAGTTTTGTTTTTCCCAATGGACCACAACCCAATTGGGGGACTTGAAGCCAAGACCCCCCTCCCAAACCTAGGTATTTAAAAGTTTTGTCTTTCCCAATGGACCACCACTCAATTAGTAATTGTTTTTTTTTTTTTTTTTTTTTTTTTTTTTTTATGTTTTCGTGTGTTTTATGTTCTTTGTTTACATGTTTAGAATATTTTTGATTTATACAAAGTTGAAATAGATCAAATACAAAGTCTTTCTATAAATAAAAATTCATAAGAAGAGTTTTAGACAGACTTCAATAGACCTCATTCAAGCGGTATTGGAAACCGCCTAATCAAACTCTACAATATAAGATTTTAGGTTTTTGTTTTTAGATGTTTACCTTGTAAATTTTAGACTTTTTGTTTACATCATTGTGTCTTTTCTATATTTGTGTCCTTGTGTCTTTTTGTGATTTATTGCGTCTTTTTTCTTTTATATTGTGTTATAGTGTTCTCGACATTATGTTATATTTTGTGATCCATTATGTTATAGTTTCCTCGACATTGTGTTAGATTTGGAATGAGTTGTGGTTATTTGTACGTGTGTATATACAGGGTTTTAAAATTTTAAATTATTTTTTTACCGTTCCAAAACGATCATATGGTGAGCCCCCTCTTTTTCTCTCCAATCACGCCCGCTAAGGGACTGGCGAAGGTCGCCATAACGCCCCATGACACTTGTGAATATGTGTTGGGGGTGCTATTGGTGTGATATGGCTAGGGGCGTCACTCCACACCCTCCAACATATCTAAAAAACAACCAAACAAATCTAGCCACGGAATCCAATCAGACAAACATTGTGGACGCAATCTTACAATTGCTATAGATATAACAAGAGTGTCTTTAAGATTTATCTTAAAATATGGGTTAGGCTAAATATACCTCCTCCTCTTACTTTTCATATCCCCTCCTTGAGAAAACCATATTAAAACTTGTCATATTTTCCCCTTAAAAATCATTATCTTTTAAAATGTTTTTTAATATCTTCAAAAACACTTTACTTAAAAAAAATAAAAAATTAAAACAACCTTTTTTTAAATAAATATAATGTTTTTTAAATAATAATAAACTATTTAAAAGATTAAAAAATACTCTCTACAAATTCATAAATAGTTTATAAAACACTCTCTCACACTAGTATTTTATCGTTTAATATAAAACGTCTTTAAAATATAATCTGATAACAATTTTTATAAGAAACAATAGAAACGTTATCAATTAAAAAAAACTTCATTTATGTATTCAAAATTTTAACGAAACGTCTTTAAATAAAATTTTATTAAAACTTCTTCAACAATTACTAATGCCTTTAAAAAAAAATTATTAAAACTTCTTCAGCAATTATTAATGCAATTCTATTATGTACCTTCAAGTACATTTATATAGTATATTTTCCTCTTTGTACAGGAGGTCGTTTTTCATATCCAGGAAATATTGTATATTTTCCTTTTTGCACACGAGGTCGTTTTTCATATCCAGGAAAAACCAAGATTCATTACAAGATGATATAATCATTAAAATTCTACGCATAAGGTAAAATAGTTAATAAACCAGAATATGCTTAGTTCTTCAAGATTTTTGTCTTCTTGATTCTTGAACAATGTAAAAATTTATGAGCAATCTGTTATTTTGTTATAATAATAATAATAATAATAATAATAATAATAATAATAATAATAATAATAATAATAGTAATAATAACAATAATAAAATAATAATAATAAAAACTTCTAAATAGTAATAAAAGATAACACAATAACAAAAAGGTTTAAGAAATACTAATAAAAGATAACAAAATATCAAAAAGGTTTAAGTTGAATTAATGTGAAACTTGATGGGAGAGGTACGTTTAGTAAAAATAAAGGGGAAGGGGGTACGTTTAGCAGCCCTACCTAAAATATTTAGTTCGGTTTGGTCTACTAAGTAAGAAACCTATTTAAAGCTTTTTTTTTTAATTATAGTTTCTTTCTCAACATTATAATTGAGTTTTTATTTTTACAATTATTAAAGATATCTTAAAGTATTTGTTTAGATAGTTCAGAAACATCAAAATAAGTTTAGATGGTTCAGAAACATCTCACATGTGTAGGAGATGTACAGGTTCGAATCTTATAATCCATAAAAATATCTCTATTAAAATATTTTTATTCAAAACGGTTCAACCACTAAGTCAGCTTATGGGTTCAATCGTCACACACCAAAAATCGTCCAACCCAACCAGTGGTGGCTCAACCCATGTGAAACCACTTCGCAAACACCCCATATATGTAACGGTAATATTATGAAATACATATTACGACTTTAAAAGCCCTTTATAAACATTTTCATCAATGACTGCAAATAAACAAATCCAGACCCATAATGAGTACAAGAGCTCTAAAATAGCTTGTAATTTTAAACATGATCATCTTCGAGTCGTAAGTCGTAGCAACGTGTATTATATACTATTACTAGAAAACGGATTATATCCACAAGCAGAAACAAAGCATTTGCCGCACCAAACACAGATTGTAGCAGCAGTCAAACGACACTTAAACTTCACGGCCCTGGGAATAGTTTGAGTCAATTAGAAAGGCTTTCATCACCGCATTTTGAAGCATAGAATGACCACAGCAACTGGTAACACAATCAAATCAAATTTTTAGGTGAAATAATAAAAAAGAGTCACAAATCACCTAAAGTGTATTTTTAATGCATACAACCTGCTATTGTAACACTAACATGTCCTATCATTGGATGTCTGACAGACAAGCTAGAATGATGATCCTTTGGGCTACTGTCGGCATATTGTAACACGTCCTATTATTGAGAGAAATTTGCACATTAGTGTTTTGATCGTAGCATAAAGTTCAAGATAAATTAACAACTGAATAATTAAATAGTGTACCTCTAGTAAACTTTGCGGTTGGATCATTCCACACCATACACGCATAATTTGACCCGTGATGGGGTCAATTACTAGAGTTGCAGGAACATAATCCAGCTTGTAGTATGTAACTATCTTGCTGCCCTCTTCGGTATCATCACATACCTATATGCAAACAGATAATTTTTGAGTTGGCATATAGTTTCATTATTTAAATAATGTATTTTAAAATACCCCTTAGCGAAACAACATAAAGATAAACTGATCAACACGATCAATATATTCGAGTAACAACTATCAAGGTGAAAAATCTGCATTTTTTTTGGAAGTAATAGGATTATAAAAACATGTAGATCAAGCATCCTAATGATGTAGAACTCAAAAACACTAGTAAAAATTAATGAGAATATTATATTTTCAGTTACTCATTTTAATTGACACATTAACGCATATTCAAGAAACAAACCTGCCAGAAGATAAAATTAGAGGTGATTATTTGAGCAACAACTTCATTGCCCCAAGTATCGCGGTTGAGCTGCATAACATCATCATCATCATCATCATACTCAGTAAATCCCACCAATAGCAAAGCAAAGGTAGGGTCTGAGGAGGGTAAGATGTAGACAGCCTTACCTCTACCCCGTAGGAATAGAGAGGCTGCTTCCAGTGAGACCCCCGGCTCGATAGTTGTTTTGCATCAAGCCTTGGACATAAGGCACATAACACTCAGCAATCAGGACAAAGACCAATTAGTGCATGTACCCTTTTGTCTTTCAGCTATCAACGCCACCACATGATGCATGATTAACCGTCCTCAGCTTTTAACGTTATTTTCACGAAATTAGTAAATAACGTTAAAATTAGTGCACTTTCACTTTTGCCCCCCGATGGCCCACACATATATACATTATATGCGCATACTTTCACTTTCAATAACGCCACCACATGAGCTGCATAACAATTAATTAAAAGCAACATGTAGCGAAAAAAATCAACCATGTTACGTACTACAAAATACAAATGTTGTTGAACGGATAAGTAAAAATATACCAAATGTGAGCTAAATTCCCTAGTCGATTGCACGTTCACCAGAAGCCATCTGTCTTGGCCACAAGCAGCTTCTTTCGCCTGAAAATGTTGCAAATCAAGTATGAGTTTCTTTTATTGAAACGAAATATAATGGCTAGTAAGAAATCGCTTTAGACCTTAATCAAACATAAATAGTGTTTCAATATTACCTTCTCAAACATACAAAACTCGTATGTTTGTAGCATAAGGTACAAAAGAAACATAAATTTTATGATAATGTCACTAAGAGCACCTTCTCAAAGGGCCCATGGTGCATCATAGCAAAGGGAGGCCGGTACAAGGAAGCAAGATTATCTCTAGAATTTTTTTCTGATGATGTGGAAGCTTGTTCTACTCCCCAGATTCCCAGACGTTGAGCTTCATGTGGAAGCTTGGCCTCGCCAAACTCATTTTCGACATGAAAAAGGTTCCAACCTGTTGCCTGTATAAAGAATAACCATTTTCATTACCTTCCATGTTAAGTCCATACAATAACAACGTTCTAGGCATATGTTCGATTCGAATACAAATTTCTTCTTATTTGCATACCAAACCGCTGACTTATCATGTGAGCAAGGACATGAAAGAATGAGGTGCATAACCTTAGTTTAATACCTTATATGATAATGATAAACACTTTCATGACTCCAAATCTAGGCAAAATCGACAAATATCCTAAAGTAATGACGCATATTCCCAAACCAAAGTCACAATACTCTAAAGAGGATCTCCGAAAAGGAGACCCTAAAAACATCCAAAAGGCCAAATTGTTTCTAGTCGACTGTCACATCAGAAAAACATATCCTTCAAAAACACTAATTTACTCTCCAATAAGTGGACCAAAAAACATTGCCACATCATCACCCAAATATAATAATCAACAACAATCCCCAATTTCTGTTTATTAAAAGCAAAAAAGGTCTCAATATTCAAAACTCACTAAATATGCAGTTCATCAGATCTAACATTCATATTTCATGTCCAAGTAGGTAACATTATTCAATACTCACTACATGTGCTTAAATCCTGCATCTATAGCAAATGGGTAACTAGTTGCTCTAATTAATAATTAGTTGGGTCACGTGTCACAATCACAATTATGTGCACCCAACATTCTTTTTCCGGCTTCTCTTAGACCACCCGTAGTGGGGCGTGGTTTTTAAAAAAAATTGCAAAAAAACGCCCGGAAACGCCCACACCCCCATTACATAGGGCGTTATTTTTAAAATTTTTTGAAAAAAATTGTTCCCGGCGTTTTAATAAAAACGCTCAACATACAAATTGGATGAGTATGAAAATGTTGACTGGCCAATGGGGGCATTCCAAGTTTGACTGACCCACCAATCACTTTTTGAGTTCTCTGACAACTTGGATGAGTGTGTTTTTTTTTTTTTTTTTTTTTTTTGCATTAAAAAAAATATGGGTGTTATTGGAATAATGCCCCACTACGCCACTTTTGCAATAACGCCCCATGCTGACTGGGATGACACGTGTCGGATAATGCCCCATGGTGGGGGCATTATTTTTCTTAACCACTACGGGTGGTCTTATTCCTAGTTCTTAATTTATATAAGTTAACTGCAGCATGTGGGGAGAGGAGACGACATTGCTTTCTGGTTGGATCCGTGGGTTTTCAACGAACCTCTCAAGGAAAAATTTCCGAATATTTTTTCTTTAGAGTCTGAAAAAAGATGCAAAGTGCGAGATAGGATTATATGCTCTGCGACCGGCTCTAGCGGAGTCTGGAAGTGGAAAAGGTTGGTTTTGTCAGCGGCTGAGACAAGTGAATTAGTGCAGCTGATGTCGGTAATTAGTCAAGTTTAACTGAAGATGTTCGGGATAGATGGAAGTGGATCGGAGCCGAGGATGGAGAATTTAGCGTGGCTGCTGTGAAAAAGTTAATCGTCAAGGGGAGGGGAAACAGCGTTTCGGATGTGATAAAGTGGTGTAAATGGTTGCCGTTAAAGTGTAATGTTTTCATATGGCGCGCGAATTTGAACAGGATTCCAACGGCGCTGGAACTCATTAAAAGAGGTATTAATATTCCCGACACGAGTTGTCCACTGTGTGAGTTTGGCGACGAAACCGTGGAACACTTGTTCACCTCTTGCTTTGTTGCTTCCATCCTTTGGCTGCAAATCAGTAAATGGTGTAAGGTTACTAATATTTTTGCTTTTTCGTGATCTGCTGGACTTTCATAACAACTGTGGGCTGGTAGATAAGTCAGTCGAGGCTCTCATGGGGATTATTAGGATCGGCTGCTGAAGCCTTTGGCGAGCCAGAAACAGGTTGAAATTTAATAACAAACAGGCAAGAACAGAGGAGATTGTGAGCGAAGTCAAGTCGGTAGGTTATCTTTGGTTTAAAAGTAGGACAAGTCAGAAGAATTTGTGAGGGGATAGTTCGTGTAAATTTGTAATTATGTAGTTTCTGTTTGTTGTGTGGCCTGGTCGTTTTTCAATGAAGTACACGTTTCAAAAAAAAAAAAAAACCTGCAGCATTCAATTTATGTTAAATATCGTTTTATAATTTCTAAATCTTTTTTTACTAGCTATTTAGTATTACACAAATCAATCAATTAAAACAACCGATTTAAAAAAAAAATAATAACCTGCAAAAACTTCTGGGCAATTTTAAGAAAAGAAGCGAACGTTGTTTGTTGGTCTGTAGCACCACCCTCCATAACTGATTATTCTTCTTGCTTGTTTAATGATCAACTAACGTGCACAGATCAGTGGCTATACTTGAAACACTATTGCTGAAATCAAATAAGAAGTTAACTAGGAAGATGGGTAACTTTTTTGGTTTCAGAATTTGGGAGATATGGGAGTTATTGTCGTTAGCTTTATATTACTAACTTCCTCTCAAAAAACATCATTATTCACAAGCTTCTCCAATCACATGCCACCATGTGGCAGCATTCACTTTTTTTTTAAAAGTTTTTTTAATTAGATTTTCGTTTACACCCCTTCACTTTAATCAATTTATTTATTGTTTCTTTAACTAATTTACTTTTCTACCTCTACCCCTTCACTTCTTCACTTTAATCAGCTTATTTATTTTTTCAGTAACTAATTTACTTTTCTACCCCTGAAGTTAAATAAAGTTAAGATACATTCATGAAGTTCAATATTTTTTTATAACCTTTTGTACTACAGCGAGTTCATTAGTAAAGTTACAAAATAAATTGATGTTAATTTTCCTTTGTATATATTTCTTGATGTTGCATACAGGTTAATGATAAATTATGTGAACGGATAAAGTGTTATTGTATTTAATCATGTTAATGTGACTGTCATAATATACATGTGACATGTGTTTATAAAATTAGCATTACTATGTTACCACCCGCCGCAAAGCACGGGTAAAGTTCCTCATTTAGTTAAATTGCACTTTCGTCCCAAAGGTTTGTCTAAAATATCAGGTTTTGTCCACTCTTAGCATCTTTGCTCCATGATGTTTGATGTTTTAACACTATGCGTCCTTGAAACAAATGGGTGTTAAGTTTTTTTGTGAACCGCATGTGTCGCTCATGTGAAGGGTAATTTTGTCATTTCACCTAGCATTCTTCCTTGTTTTCTACACCAAATTGAATCAAGTTATACTTGTCAGAATTGAATCAATTAAAGGATTAATTTATTATTTTAGACTTGAATTATCAATTAAAACCAATTCAACTGAATCAAGTTATATCGATCAGAAATGGTATCTAGGGATCTTAATACCCTCAACAGAGCGGTATCACTGCTCCCTGATCGTCTAACACAACCTCCATCTAGCGTTGTTTTAAGTTCACCACTAGTCGTTAACTATGGATGACATCACCATCGGCCACTGTCATCGTCGTTGATATGTTCCCCAACAACCCCCACTACTGAGAACATCCGTTCAAAAAATAAAAGAAATACATTTTTTAATAATTTCTTATATGGATTACAAATCAGAAACAAAGAAACTAATAAACGAATTACAATAGTTCTTGAAAATTACATACAGAACGAAACCAACATAACAATACAAACAAGAAGAAAAGTGCAAAAAAGCAGATTACAATGAAGATAAACAAAAGTGTAGAAAATACAAAGGGGCTAAGGCACGTGAAGAACCTGCTTCCCTTAAAACAGATTTTGGGCCACCCAGGTGAACCCGCCTGTTTCCTAGAGAACAACAGCCAAAGCAGGTTGTACTGTCGGAGATAGCCAATCACCTGAAATATCTACCTAAAAAAAAGTGCGGAATGATGCAAAGTTAGGGAATTCGTTAGTGGATGTTGGTGGTGTCTCGACCATGCGAGTTTATGGTTTTCTGTGTGTTTTGACATGACACAAAGTCTTGTATATAAAACCAGAATATTCTAGAAAAATTGAAGTCTTAATTAATTTAGAATTAAATTGCAATGAACTATCATTATTACTAGAACATCATTAGCCTCAACCAGTGAGAAAACTGAAAAGTCTTGAGCACACCAATTAACCAAGCCAAGCCACAGGCCCGAACCACATCTAAAAAATAGTAAAGGCGACTCCAAGCGGCTGGCAGCGATGCAAGCGTGAGAAGTGTAAAGTGCGCCATCAAAACACCACATTACGCCCATAGCCCTCGTCCCGGTCCCGTGCCCGAGTGCGTGCGCATGTCAGGTGCTTCGCACCCTCCTGGCTGCCACTGGGTGTGACTTGTCACATAGGAATACACTTCTGTAGAGAATTCTAATTATAAATCAACAAAAGATTTATCTCTCCACCAATATAGGACAAGCATGACTTCCCAAACATTAAAGTTCAAACCCACAATTAAAGCTTATTGTCACGGAGTTATTCTTGAACTCTCGTGCGGCACTTAGAATACTTCTAAGTTCAGCCTTTTGGATGGGTTTGGTTATGTATAGCAGCAGAAGTCTTTGTTTGTGAGGATCACAAGTATGATTTTGTAGTGCAATACTACAACAAAGATGGTTATGTATTACTTGAACAAAGTTACAAGTACAAAGTGTTTATAAGAAGTTGGGTTATGAATGAGTTATGAGGGGTAATGCGGGGTGATCTCAAAATGAGACCCTAACACCTATTTATACTAGTTCACTACTAGTTCTAGAGAATTCTCAATCTAGAGAATTCCTTACATAATATCCAAGATATTTATGAGCTGAATTCTAGAGGATTCTTGCCAAAATATCCAGCATTTCCAAGTGTTTTCATGAGTCTTCTAGAGAGTTCTTGGCTGCAACTTTTGTTAATATATGATGTATTATGTTGTTTGGTAGAGAAAATGTTGGTACTGTACATGTGCAAATATTGATATAGCATACATATTCGTATTGTAGTATTATATAATGTATTGCAATGGTTATATTTGTAATTTAGGATGTATATGTTGTTTAGTATAGTATATGCCGGTGATGCATATGTGCAATAATGATTGTTGCTCGGATTATGTGATTCCTTATGATAATGGTGTTATATATACTGATTGTTACACAAAAGTTGTGTGATAGTGTGTTAATGTTGGTAATGCACATGTGCATTAGTAAAAAACAATAAACATGTTAGTAATGAATATGTGTATATTTTGAAATATTGTATATTTGTTCATATCATATTACGTATGTGGTACCCTATTACGTATGGGGTACCACATTACATATGTTGTGGTACCTTATTACGTATGGGGTATCACATTATATATGTTGATGTATATGTAAGGGAAAACGGATTATATGTAGTTAAAATATGCATGTATGCACATATGCATTGGTCGAAAAAATAATAATGTGTAGTGAAACATTAAACATGTATGCACATGTGCATTGTTCGAAACAATAACCATGTGGAGTGTATGTGGTACCCTATTACGTATGGGGTACCACATTACATATGTTGATGTATATGTAAAGGAAAACAGATTATATGCAGTTAAGATATTCATGTATGCACATGTGCATTGGTCGAAACAATAAAAATGTGTAGTGAAACATTAAACATGTATACTGATGTGTTCAAAATGTAACATATAAATTTCATCAAATGAGGCATAAAACTAACCCTTTTTTAGTACTAATGTTGGAAAAAGTGTGCTTTTGTCTTCCTTTTATATTTTCAGGATTAAATGAGCTCAAATTAACAAAAGAAGCAAAAAGACATCAAAATCTAACATAAATACAAGAAAAGGAACAAGACGTGGCATGCCCGACCCCACTACAGCATCTTCCCAAGCAAAACAAGAGATCAGAGGCCTGAACACGCCCCGTGCTCAGCCAGCACGGGGGCGTGCCCAAGTGTCAGCAGAAAAGACAAAGTGGTAGAAGCTTCTATTGCCCACCACGGGGCCGTGCTCAGCGGACACGGGGCCGTGGTCAACTATAAGATTCGCACAATCCAGGCAAATCTTCATAGTACAAAGATTCTTCTGCACACGGGGTCGTGCTCAGCGGACACGGGGGCGTGGTCAACTAATAAGACAAAGCTGCATTTAATGAAGAAAGAGAGGATGTGGACACGGGGCCGTGCCCACTGGACACGGGGCCGTGCCCACTGGACACGGGGCCGTGCCCGAGCTTCTGTTCAGCCTATAAATAGAAGTGCTTGGCTCAAGCTCAAACCATCCCTTGGCACACCACCTCTCTCACACTTCACCCACCACCCACCACCACCATGACACCATCATCCACCACCATCATCCATTGTCCATCGTAGAGTGTGTGAGTCGTCTCGGGATCCAAGATTGATCGTAAGAGTTCTTGACAATCAAGGCCATGTTTGCCTAAGTCTCTTACATCACTTGGTGAAGACAAAGTGTCTAGTGTAATACTTTTTATTTCTAATCTTTTGCACTTTTTATTTGGTTTCGTATTAATGACTTTAATAACTAGTTGCTTATGTTGAAGGTGATCTTTCTTTATCGTTTGTCCGTGGTGTCTTGAAATTATTTTACTGTCTATATAAAATAAAAGATTTTCACCATTCATATCTCCACGGTCTATATGGAGGTATGTTGGCTACCTGGTCGGGGGTTAAGGGAACGGTTTGGTAAAGGTCTTGCCATTGTTCAGCGTTTAGAGGTCCTGCAATGGACCTGAGTCAAATTTAGTAGGACCTCCTTCAATACTTCACGGTATTGGATGGCGGGGGTCCAAACTCTTTGACCCCCTCATAAGTTAACTACTATTAATACTATAACCCGGCTATTTAGGACTGTATCCCTGCTGACTCAGACTACTTAGTCGAGGGTAACGTCACCTCCAAAAGAGGGGCCTACCATAATATTGCATTAATAACTTAATTAATTATCTTCCAATAATCCACCCTTTTAGGATTGTATCCTTGCTGACTCAAAGTACTGGGGTGAGGGTAACGTCACCTTCAAAAGAGGGGCCTACTACAATAACTAAGATAATCTCTTAACTATGTGCAAAAGTGCGGAAATAATCAAAGGTTACACTAGATACGAGTCGGAACCAAGTGATTCATCTTGTCTATCTGTTTTTCTTTTATTTTTACTTTTAGCATTTTAGTTAGTTTTTATTTTTCTTAGTTTAAAACATTTTTCTAAACTTTTTATTTTGATTAGACGTTGAGGATAAATCGGTATTAAAAGCTCTTGTGTCCTTGGACGACCTCAGTATCTTACCAACGCTATACTACGCTCACGATGGGTGAACTTGCCCATATGTGTGTTTAGTGTTAGTAAAATATCGTGTTTTATAAATTTAAAACTTGGCTAAAATAAGTGTTAAAGGGGCTTAAAATATACACCTAATATATATAACACTTCACACGCATCATATACACATGTGCATTGTTTGATGGAAAAAGAATGAAAACGTATTCTAGGCGGGTAATTAAACGCCCAAAATGAATCATCCCACCTCCCAAAAACACCAAAGTAAACTCCATGTGAGCCACCTAATATGAACAAATAAACCTCTAAAATGAAAGTCCAAAACAAATAACAGGACCCACCCACGCAAAGTGAATACCATATTCCTAATCCGCCCAAAATGTATAAATAAAATAAATAATTATTTTTATTAGAATGCAAAAAATTAACCAGCTACAATTTACGCCAAAACAAACAAACCAAATATATAATTCTGTTTAATTAACATGCATAGTTTTTTCAAAACTTGTTCAAATACAATACCAAGCTAACTCAATTTCTTGCTTTTATCTTTAAACTAATGTTAAAATAATCTAGCGCTTTGCGGCGGGTAACGATGAAGTGTATCATCATCATAGACATTGTTCGAATACTACTAAACACATACTGATGCAGAGATGTTTCTCTTCGGGTATACAATAATACTTGAGGCATAAAACATTTAGAGAGATCCTGCTTAATTGAAGCATCCTAAAGATATTGTGTTCCAATATCTGATGTCAAAAGTGTTCCTCTTAAACATCTCTGATTGATGCACCTCCAGTATTGTATCATAAAGCTCATCTAAAAACCATAAAAAATAGAAAGAAAAAAGAGTACAAAATTAGCATGAAAAGCATATACTCACACTACTCGTATATTATTTAGTACCTGCACTTTTGTCACACCCCAACCGATGACGGAAACATCGGGACGCGGCACTGAGCGAAACAGATTGTCCAAGAGAAATTCCATAACAACTAAATTACCGGATAGTTAATATTATGTCCCATACCATAACCCATCAAGTAAAAGTAATCATTACAGACATCGATATCTCAAAGACAAATAACATGTTTCGACAACTCAGATTCAAAATAAATAAATTGTTTTTGTTTGTTTCTAGACTCCATCCTAACTTGATTCCATGAAAGCAAGCAACATCCTAGCATCTCAAACACCTGTCACATACGTTAAAATAAAGTCAATACACATAGTGTAAAGGCGAGCATACAAGTTTAAATAGTATAATAGAGTTCGAAATCGTTTACGAATAACCAGCATGTAACATGTAACAAAGTGAAGGCTAGTAGGTTATCGACAGAGAAATATGCACAGACGTGACTGCGAGTTGTAGAATGCGCAACACATATCCCCACTGGGACACGTGAAGTAAAGCCCTTAACAACCCCTGTCCATAACAGGTGCTGAGTCCAAACTATAATATATCGTTGCTAAGGTGTCAGGCAACAATCACTGTGTTAACATAACATACAAGCATTCATCGAATAACACGTAACATGCAATAACGGTCAGCGTTTAAATAGTGTTTGCGTTGTGTGTCGATGGTGATTTGCATAAGTAACGTATGTAACACCCAAAAGTGCGTAAAGAAAAAAAGGGATCGGGTATACTCACAGATCGTGTTTAAGTAAATAAACACTCTCTTGGATTGAAGGGAGCGCTGAGAGATTAGCCTGAACAGTTAACGATAGCATAAGCGAAGAACGACGCGTTAAATGGTGCGACGTGAACCAAGTGTTGAACGGTAATCCGATCGGATGGCAATCCGATCGGATGGTCATTCGAGCGGATGTCAATCCGTTCGGATGGCCATTCGGTCGGATTGACATTCGTTTGGTAAGAATGTGTTTGTGTATGATGGCTTTGAAGTTTTCGTTGTAGCATTTTGAAAACAGGGAAGTATCTCTACCTTTCAGGTTGTTCGATCGAACGGCAGTTCGATCGGATAGCGATCCGTTCGGCGAGGTATTTCTCAGAGAACAAGTTCACAGCAGGATTGTCATTCGATCAGATAGTCTATCGATCGGATGGCAATCCGTTAGTAGCTGATGATCTTTGAAATTATCACAAGTTTTAGTGTTGAAGGTCAAGTGCAATCCGATCGGATGGCAATCCGTCCCCACGAATCTGATCGTTTTGAACTTGATTGTTTTGAAAGTTTTGCGGTTTGCTCGAGACGGTTCGACAACGTGTTTAAACAACCGAACCTCCATCACACCTGGGTTATCCGATCGAATGGGAATCACCCCACTCCGATCAGTTAACTGTTCGTGACGGTGTTCATGTTCAACCCGTAATCGATTGTCTCGTTGATAAAATTCAGATCTCTAACCAACACATCACCAGAGAAGAGTAGAAGGCCTGAAAGAGCTCCGATTCTATCGGTTTTGAGTGCATTGAGTGTAAAAGAGTTGTAAGAAAGTTGAAAAGCATCTTTCAATCCTTTTAATTTTGAAAAATATTTAGATCTATGCAAAATCATTGTGAAATTATGTGGAAATCCTTCAGATCTGAGTTGTTCTTGCTGGAATGAGGCCAAAACTTGAAGTTCATAAGAACTCCATGATGACATCACCCTAGAACACCTCAAATCCACTGATTTCACGGTTAAAAGTTAAGATTCAAATGTGAAAATGATGAAGAAGTGTGTGTAGATCATAGAAGTACAAGATTTGAGTTGAAAACTTACAAGAATCGCGAGAAATCGAGAGAAAGAAGGTCTGGAACGCTGCTGGTCGAGTGAGGGAGCTGTCACATCACAAATGATGTGACGGGGGGTATTTATAGGTTGCCAAAAAGGGAAAGGATGGGCAAGTGTCGGATAGGCCATCGATCGGATGGCGCTTCGATCGGATGGCAATCCGATCAGATGGCCATTCGATCGATTGGCCATTCGACCGCGGTGATCCGGCGAGTTGAGTTTCGACGTTTCGTTTCGCGTGTTGAGCGTTGCGATGCGTTTAAGCTAGTATGCGATGTGATAGTATTACAAGTAACTTAACCAACCCTCTCTATATCTAACATACAATCATCATAAATAACTTGCGTTTGGCGTTTGCGATTCAGTTGCGTTGCGATAGAGTTGCGATTGCGTTTCGATTAATCACCACAAACATAAACATAAATAAACATGCACAAGTACCACATAAATAGCACACACACGTAAAACAATATCCAGAATGCATAATTCGTGTTGCGAATGCGATAAGCGATAAAGCGATAAAACATGCGATAAAACCTCGATTATTCACAGATACTCCACATAATACAACTAAAGCAAATAAAATAAAGATTCGATTACAAGTCAAAGAAGTCAAATTAGTAGTCAAGCAAGGAGTGACAGATCGCAATTAGCAATCTTTTTTTTCCTTTGACTTTGACTTTGACGTTGACTTTCGTAACACGGGGTGTTACAGCCTCCCCTACTTAAGGGAATTTCGTCCCGAAATTAGGCTTTAGCTGTAACAAACAACTGCGGGTACTTCTCCTTCATGTCGCTTTCGAGTTCCCAGGTGAACTCTGCGCCGCGTTTGCCTTCCCAGCGAACTTTCACAATGGGAATGCGTGAGCGCCTGAGCTTCTTATTTTCTCGGTCCATGATCTCGACAGGCTTCTCCACAAAGTGTAATGTTTCGTCCACTTGTAGATCCTCCAGTGGAACTTGTAAATCCTGCTCAGCTAGACACTTTCTGAGGTTTGAAACGTGGAAAGTCGGGTGGACGTTGCTATGTTCCTCCGGTAGTTCGAGTATGTAGGCCACTTTGCCGATCCTTTCCAGAATCTTAAAGGGTCTAACAGATCGAGGCGCGAGCTTTCCTTTCTTGCCGAATCTGATCACACCCTTCCAAGGTGATACCTTTAGGAGTACGTAATCGCCAACGTCAAATTCAAGGGGCTTGCGGCGTCTATCGGCATAACTTTTCTGACGGCTCCGAGCTTTCAGCAAATTCTCTCGAATTTAGAGAATTTTGTCAGTCGTCTCTTGCAACAGCTCAGGACCGGTTATTTGCGAGTCTCCGATCTCGTGCCATACAATAAGCGATCGACATCTTCTTCCATATAATGCCTCAAACGGTGCCATTTGAATGCTAGAATGATAACTGTTATTGTACGAGAATTTGACTAAAGGTAAGTATGGGTCCCAATTATCACCGAAATCTATGACACACGAGCGAAGCATGTCTTCAAGGGTACGAATCGTTCTTTCAGTCTGACCGTCGGTTTGGGGATGGAAAGCGGTACTTAGATTAAGCGTAGTACCGAGAGCAGATTGGAACGTTTCCCAAAGACGCGAGGTAAACCGACCATCGCGGTCAGAGATGATGTCGCGAGGCGTCCCATGTCGACATATGATCTCGTCGGTGTAGATTCGAGCTAATTTTTCCACCTTATAGTCTTCTCGTATCGGCAGAAAATGAGCAGATTTAGTCAAACGGTCAACGACAACCCAGATGCTGTCGTGACTTGATGGCATGCGCGGAAGTTTCGTTATGAAGTCCATAGCTATACTATCCCATTTCCACATGGGGATCTCGGGTTGGACGAGTAAGCCAGAGGGTCTTTGCTGCTCGGCCTTGACTTTCGAGCAAGTCAGGCACTTCGAAACATAGAGAGCGATATCTATTTCATGCCCGACAACCAGTACTTATAGCGAAGGTCCTGGTACATCTTATCGACACCGGGATGAATAGAATATCGAGACTTGTGGGCTTCGTCCATTAGAATTTGTCGTAAGTTGGTACGCTTGGGAATCCAAATTCGGTCCAGAAAATGGAATATACCATTCGACTTATTCTCTAACTAGGCGCCATCGTTAAGAATCCTTTCCTTCTTCAAAGTGCATTCGGTAAAACAAGCATGCTGCGCGTCACGGATAAGAGTTTCGAGATGATGCTGGTCTTGGATATTACGAACGCTATGCAAATAGCTTCATCTGCTGAGAGCGTCGGCAACGACATTTGCTTTGCCAGGATGATAACAAATCTCACAGTCGTAATCGTTGAGAAGTTCTACCCATCGGCGTTGGCGCATATTCAGTTCTTTTTGGCTAAGGATGTGTTGTAGGCTCTTATGATCTGTGAAGATCGTACACTTGGTACCATAAAGGTAGTGTCGCCAAATCTTCAACGCAAAAACAACTGCGCCTAGCTCGAGATCGTGGGTTGTATAGTTCTTCTCGTGGATCTTGAGCTGACGAGATGCGTAAGCGATAACCTTGTCCTGTTGCATGAGGACACAACCAAGACCAAGGTTCGAGACATCGCAATAGACAAGGAAGTCATCGTTTCCGTCGGGTAAAGCGAGAACGGGAGCATTGTAAAGCATGTGCTTGAGAGTTCGAAAGGCAGTCTCTTGTTTAGATCCCCAAACAAAAGGCTTGTCTTTATGCGTGAGAGAAGTAAGCGGCACGACGATTTTAGAGAATCCTTCGATAAATCGACGATAATAGCCCGCTAGTCCGAGAAAATAACGGACTTCAGATGGGTTCTTAGGTGTAACCCAACTCTTAACAGCTTCGATCTTCGCAGGGTCGATGTGAATACCTTGACTATTGACAATGTGACCGAGGAATTAAACCTCCTCCAGCCAAAATTCACACTTGGAGAACTTGGCATAGAGTCGATTCCCTTGGAGCAGTTCGAGAACCAAACGTAGATACTGCGAGTGTTCGGTTTTCGACTTGGAATAGATCAGGATATCATCGATGAACACGACGACAAAGCGGTTGAGAAATGGTTTACACACGCGATTCATCATATCCATGAAAACCGCGAATGCGTTGGTTAAACCAAAGGGCATAACAACGAATTCATAATGGCCATATCGGGTGCGAAAAGCGGTTTTGGGTATATCCTCCTCTTGGATGTGTAATTGGTGATAGCCTGAGCGTAGATCGATCTTCGAGAAACACGTAGCACCTTGTAACTGATCAAACAAATCATCGATTCGAGGCAGGGGATAGCGATTCTTGATTGTCAGCTTATTCAACTCCTTATAGTCGATGCACATCCGAAACGACCCATCCTTCTTTTTGACGAAAAGGACTGGTGCGCCCCAAGGAGAGGTGCTAGGGCGAATGAAGCCTTTGTCAAGCAATTCCTAGAGTTGACTCGAGAGTTCGCGCATTTCGGACGGAGCGAGTCGATAAGGAGCTCTAGCAACAGGATTGGCTCCAGGAATGAGGTCGATACGAAAGTCGATATCATGACTCGGAGGTAAACCAGGTAACTCATCAGGGAACACAAGAGGAAAATCACGAACAACGGGAACATCGTTCACGCCTGTGGTTCTTTTCGTTTCCTTCTCCGCTACTACAATGTGAGCCAAGAAAGCTTGGTATTCCTTGCGGAGATACTTGCTAGCCTGGACACACGACATGAGTTGGAGTTTCTTCGACGCGACTTCACCGTAAACACACAATTGATCACCATTAGCGAGCGAGAAACGAATCATCTTATCGAAACAAATAACTTCAGCACGATTTTCACGAAGAAAATCCATGCCTACTATGACGTCAAAACTACCGAGCTGCATCGGAATAAGGTCGATAGGAAAAACGTGATCGTTGAGTTCAAGAGTACAATCACGTAGAACAGAATTGACAGCGACGGTCCTTCCGGTGGCAACTTCAACATCGAACGTTGAGGGGAGATGGGCGCGCTTACGATTAAGGAGCTTTTCAAATTCAAACGATACAAAACAGTTATCAGCTCCAGTATCAAATAAACACGAAGCATATATACCATTCACAAGGAACATACCATTAACCACATTGTTGTCGGCTTGAGCCTGGCGTGCGTTGATGTTGAAGGCACGGCCACGGGCTGCTGGCTGCTGTTGCTGCTGCTGCTGGGGTTGCTGCGGTTGTGGCTCTTGCTTCACCACTCGGTTTGGGCACATGTTTGTGAAGTGGTTGGGATCACCACACGCAAAGCAAGCTCTAGCATGGATTGCGGGTGCAGGAGCCGCTTGTTGGCCTTGAGGAGCAGGAAGTAGAGCTTGTTGAGCAGGAGCTTGACCTTGAGCTGGAGCTGGAGCTAGAGCTTGACGTGGACCAGTATGGTAGTTGGCGGTGAAGTGGCCGTACATATTGCAGTGTACACAATATCTGCAAGCTATTCCCACTAGGTGGTGATAAGTACAAGTAGGGCAAGCCGGGTGAGGACTAGTGTATGCACGCTTGGCTGGCGGTGCATGAGTGACCGGTGCCGCTACTTGGCGGTGTTGAGGCTGCGGTGGGGCAGGTACTGCTTGGAGAGGAGCGGCAGCTGTAACAGCACAATTCTTGCTACTGTTGTTGTTGTTGTTGTTGTTGTTCCTCTTGCGACTGGAGGACTTTGAAGATTGCGGAGTGTCACACCCCGACCACGTAAAACAACAAAACGTGGTAGAAACGTCGGGGAGTGTTGTAACAGAATCATTGTTTCACAACCATGGATTAAACAATTTCGTTTTATTTAATTAAATGTATTACATTACATTGGAATTAGAAACAAAACATGAATAAATAGACTTTTATTGTTATTAAGTCGCTAAGGCCTCGTCAGTTCCTATGTGAGCATGCATCAATATCATCATCAAATATCATCAACTATGGTACCTGAAACACATGTGAAAATACGTCAACATAAAAATGCCGGTAAGTACATAGGTTTTATGTGAGTGTCAGATTCATGGCTCGTTTTACATGTTGCAATATTTATTTAAAAACCTTATTTTGAAAATTATAGTACTGCGACATAATTAACCAACTCAAATCAAGTTGGATATGATTTATAAAATCTCGTAGCCATGATTCTTAACTCCAAAACATTTTGTTTTATTAAATCAAATCGTAAAACATCTCGTAGAAACTCGTTAATAAGACTCGTATGGTTTATATTTTTCAGAAAACATAATTGTGTGACATTGTTTCAAAATCGTTTACCCAAGTGATCTAGATAACGCAACGATATATAATGTGTTAAAAGCACTTATATATAGGAAGTACCAGCGGCGTATCCACCATGCTTTTAACACATTACACCCACCCCGTTACCTAGTCACTTTCTTAACCCAATGGCTCAAACAGTTTCAAATGGTTCACATAAATCAAATGGTTACAAATGGTTCACATAAATCCAACGGTTTCAAATGGTTCACATACATCAAATGGTTACAAATGGTTCACATACATCCAATGATTTCAAATGGTTCACATACATCCAATGATTTCAAATGGTTCAAAACGTAAAACAATTGTGCTAGTGTGTTAAGTGAACATACATAGCAAGACATAATGAAATCATGTACTAATAGTGTACTAATGAACATAGCAAGTATATGATATGAAAACATGTAAAGCATGAAAATAACAAGTAGGCACATGTGTTTCACCCCAAAACGTTTGGAAAACAGTAAAAGAGGGGTCTATGTACTCACTTGAGGATGCTTAGAAGTCTTGAATAACAACCAAGCAAAGCTAGAGGGATCACGGAATCAAACGACACCTAATATAGGTAACTATGTAAATAAACGGACCTAAATTGGAGGATCGGATAAAATGAGGTTTTGTAAACCAAATGAGTGTAGGGACTCATGTAATATGGTTTAACAAAGCCTACATTCTAAAACGAAACCTAACCTAAGTGCTTACGACCCATTACGACTCGTTAAGGTAGCTTACGCCACTTTAACGCGTCGTTCGCGTAAAACGCGTTCGGACCGCCTAAATAGTCCTATGATAAGTAAAATATGCCTTAACATGTCTAATATTGTTGCCAAATCAGTTTAGATATCAAAAATTATGTTACATATGATAAAAATGAATTTTGGCGTAAAAAGGGCATTTTGGTCATTTACCTAAGGCATATAAACTACCTATCATACAACTACTTAAACGACGTGACCATAAGGTATAACCTCGGAAGGTTATTCCCTATGCAACTATGGTCACCTAATGTGTTTGGTTGGATCCTAAAGATCAACCAAACGGGTCGGGTTCGAAAGTATAAGCGGTTGTTTAGACCGCTTACCTTACGACCCTACATAAGCACTAAACCTAAAGTGACGAGCTAAACATGTTAAAACATGCTTAACGAGGTTTGAAAATAGGTTTGGTATCAAAACAAACGGTTTTGATACCTAAAAGTAGTTTGGTTACAAAATACGCAAGAATACGCATTTTGGCCTAAACTACAACTCGCCACTATGCCTAGATAACGTGGTAATCAGTAGCTATAGTCACAAGAGACTAAAACCATCGTGATTATGCTCACGTTATGAAGTTCAAACGAACTTCATGTTGACCATAAACTGGTCAAAGCAGAAAGTCAAACACAGTTTGACTTTCACGCGAAAAAGAACGAAAGAGGACTTACAAAAGGTCCAAGAACGGAAGTTTGACCCGATTATTCTCAGGTATGAAGTGAAAGCACCTCAACTTAGAGAAATATCAGATCAAATGTGAGTTGCACAAATGAGATGGATGGGGTATTTATAGTTTTTTCACAATCGTTAAGATCGTTCATTGTAAAACGAGCTTCGATCTAATCCGTACACATGTGCCCATGGTTTTGTGAAACCATGGGAGCCCCTAGTTTCATTAAAACCATATGCAAATGAGGGGAACAGCTGGAACAAGCTGGAATTTAGATTTTTCATTTTGGTCCCTTCCTAAATAACTATGGCAGATTGTCAATTTTGGTCCCTGAATGTGCAAAACATGGTTTTTGATGCATTTTTGACACGTTTAAGCCCCGTTAATCCCATTTCAAGGCTCTAAAATGAATTTAAAGTATAGGGAACATGAAACATGCTCAAAAATATCTCGGATGTCGGTTCGTTTGGTCGTACGGTTGCGTTGTTCGGTTAATTACGACGAAACACGAACGAATGCGAAAAACGATCCAAATTACGCGACGAATGAAATTTTATCATGCCAATCACTAAAATAAAATATTTTAATGATTACATAAAGTTTTGGATGTCCGGATGTATTCAGAACGTAAGATATGCGCGGAAATGCAAACTTATGCACTTTTTGACGCTTTTAGTTCCTAAATGACCAAAAAGTTTATTTTAGCACACCGAACCTCTCAAAGCCTATTTATAAGCTATGTAAAGGATATTTAGGGTATGTTTAACTTATGGTCATGTTCCGGAATGTTCGTTACAGTACAAATCGGCATACTTTCGCAGTTTGTCGAAATTAGTCCCTGTAAGCGAATAAACTTGATTTCGCCACACCAAACCCTCCAAAACTTATTTCTAAGTTATGTAAAGGCTAATTTAAGGTATGTTAAGCCTATTTCACTATTCTAGAGTGTTCGTTGCATTAAACTGGTTATATTTACACATCAACCTTCCAGAAAGTGATTTAAAGCTTGAATTCGAACAAAAATTGATATGTAAAAAAGATACATATATTTAATTGGTTTGGTATTTTATTGATGGTCGCAGAGGCACAGGTGTCACACGGAGCGGCGGCGGTTTCACCGGTTGGGACAGCGGTAGCTTGATGAAGATTCTTGGAGGCCTTATCAAAGTAACCAGACTTGACTCGCTTGTCGTTGATCTCAGTAGGGAGTAAGAAGGTTTCCTCAATAGTTTTCATCTTCGTAGATTGAACGAAATCAGCCACGCAATCCGGAAGAACACGGATATACTTCTTGATGGTGATTTCGGGAGTAGTAACTTGGCCTGGACAGATTATGCTTAGCTGCTTAAAGCGAGTAGTTAAACCAGCGTTGTCACCATCCTTTTGCTTGATATGCCAGAACTCGTCCTCCAGCTTTTGGCGCTCGTGGAGAGGGCAGGACTCTTGCATCATGATGTCCTTCAGCTCATCCCACGTCAGCCCGTAAGCTGCATCATTTCCGCGCTTGTTTCTCTCGGCCGTCCACCAATCTAGAGCTCGGGATTGGAAGACACCGGTGGCGTTAAGAGTACGAAGATTATCAGGACAACCACTCTGGACCAAGGTTACTTCGATTGAATCAAACCATTGAAACATGGCCGTAGGCCCATCTTCGCCGGTAAATTCTTTCGGGCCGCAGGCTTTGAAATGCTTGAAGCTTAAAGTAGCCTTAGGCGAATCAGTCCGGGACTCTTCAGAAGACTTGCTGCCGTTTTCATTCAGCTCACTAATGATTTGCGGAATCACTTTCTCAATTTGCTTAGCGACGAGTGAAGCGATACGCTTGTCTTCATTATTGCGTCGAGCAGATCGGGAATGAAAGGATCCAAATGACTACATTGTCTGCAACAGACATCGCCATAGGACTCAATCACAATTTCAATTAAGTCGAGCATAAACTCTCACTTCGCTCTAAACTACTTCATATAAAGCTTAGGAACACGATCATGTAACACATAGACACATAGGCACATAATCACAGAAGCACATAAACACGTAAGCACAGAAGCACGTAATCATAGAAGCACATAAACACATCGTAACCACGAGGACAAACTATATTTTGCACGTATTCGCCTACCCTGGTCACACTTAATCACCTATCATTCAAAGTCCGCGAGCTCGAGAATAAGGATTGCGAGTAGCGGGTACACAGCGAGTAGCATAGCAGGTAGTATAGCATAAGCGAGTAACATAGCATGTGATTTGTTAGTGTTTTGAGATAGATGTGCAGTGCGAATTGTGTGTGTCGATCAAAGCGAGAAGCGAAAAGCATTTAAATCACCAAAAATCGAAACACATAAACAAGTAAAATCACATAAAATCGACAAATATCAGAGTCAGCAGTTGCGGGCTCAGAATCGAAACGCATAAAATCAACGATTGCGAGCTTGACAGACGTTGACTACCCAAAGTGATTCGACTATTCACAAGGACTTTGAGGGTACACTTTAGCCTTCTGGACTGTGCTCTCGCCTCGATTTGGGCGAACGGCACGCATCCTTTCAGTTACAGTGAGGCTCAAGTCATTGGAGTCCGTCGAGACTTTGGTGAGAGTTTTGTAAAGCCAAAATAGAGCGGAATAAGTCCTCAAGGTTCGGGTTTCACTCCTGTCTTAACAACTTTTTTCCTGTTTTGATGAGATGGAGGGGATAATCTGCGTTAAAGTACAGATTTCACTCCTGATTCAACGCAAATTCTTCTGTTTATAGATAAAAATGCGGGTCGAACAAGCGATTCGGTCGAGAGTTTGCGGTTTTCACACCTAATCTCGACCTAATCACTTGTTCATTTTATGAAAGTAGTGTGTAGTAATAGTGTCAGCGAGTGCGAGCGAGAATAGCAAGTAAGCTCGTACAAAACCCCTACAGGGTATGCACAAGTCGGTCTGTTGGTACTTAGACTATAGACTAGGTCGTTTCTAAGACATCGACCCGGACTAGGTCGAGTCTTGCCTAATTCCCTATAGTTATGGCTCTGATACCAATCTATCACACCCCAACCGATGACGGAACCATCGGGGCGCGGCACTGAGCGAAACAGATTGTCCAAGAGAAATTCGATAACAACTAAATTACTGGATAGTTAATATTATGTCCCATACCATAACCCATCAAGTAAAATTAATCATTACAGACAGCGATATCTCAAAGACAAATAACATGTTCCGACAACTCAGATTCAAAATAAATAAATTGTTTTTGTTTGTTTCTAGTCTCCATCCTAACTTGATTCCATGAAAGCAAGCAACATCCTAGCATCTCAAACACCTGTCACATACGTTAAAATAAAGTCAATACGCATAGTGTAAAGGCGAGCATACAAGTTTAAATAGTATAATAGAGTTCGAAATCGTTTACGCATAACCAGCATGTAACATGTAACAAAGTGAAGGCTAGTAGGTTATCGACAGAGAAATATGCACAGACGTGACTGCGAGTTGTAGAATGCGCAACACATATCCCCACTGGGACACGTGAAGTAAAGCCCTTAACAACCCCTGTCCACGACAGGTGCTGAGTCCAAACTATAGTACTATCGTTGCTAAGGTGTTAGGCAACAATCACTGTGTTAACATAACATACAAGCATTCGTCGAATAACACATAACATGCAATAACGGTCAGCATTTAAATAGTGTTTGCGTTGTGTGTCGATGGTGATTTGAATAAGTAACGTATGTAACACCCAAAAGTGCGTAGAGAAAAAAGGGATCGGGTATACTCACATATTGTGTTTAAGTAAATAAACACTCTCTTGGATTGAAGGGAGCGCTGAGAGATTAGCCTGAACAGTTAACGATAGCATAAGCGAAGAACGGCGCGTTAAACGGTGCGACGTGAACCAAGTGTCGAACGGTAATCCGATCGGATGGCAATCCGATCGGATGGTCATTCAATCGGATGGTCATCCGATCGGATGGCCATTCGGTCGGATTGACATTCGTTTGGTAAGAATGTGTTTGTGTATGATGGCTTTGAAGTTTTCATTGTAGCATTTTGAAAATAGAGAAGTATCTCTACCTTTCAGGTCGTTCGATCGAACGGCAGTTCGATCGGATAGCGATCCGTTCGGCGAGGTATTTCTTAGAGAACAAGTTCACAGCAGGATTGTCACTCGATCGGATAGTCTATCGATCGGATGGCAATCCGTTAGAAGCTGATGATCTTTGAAATTATAACAAGTTTTAGTGTTGAAGGTCAAGTGCAATCCGATCAGATTGCGGTTTGATCGGATGGCAATCCGTCCCCACGAATCTGATCGTTTTGAACTTGATTGTTTTGAAAGTTTTGCGGTTTGCTCGAGACGGTTCGACAACGTGTTTAAACAAAGAAACCTCCATCAGACCTGGGTTATCCGATCGAATGGGAATCACCCCATTCCGATCAGTTAACTGTTCATGACGGTGTTCATGTTCAACCCGTAATCGGGTGTCTCGTTGATAGAATTCAGATCTCTAACCAACACATCACCAGAGAAGAGTAGAAGGCCTGAAAGAGCTCCGATTCCATCGGTTTTGAGTGCATTGAGTGTAAAAGAGTTGAAAGAAAGTTGAAAAGCATCTTTCAATCCTTTTAACTTTGAAAAATGTTTAGATCTATGCGAAATCATTGTGAAATTATGTGGAAATCCTTCAGATCTGAGTTGTTCTTGGTGGAATGAGGCCAAAACTTGAAGTTAATAAGAACTCCATGATGACATCACCCTAGAACACCTCAAATCCACTGATTTCACCGTTAAAAGTTAAGATTCAAAGTTGAAAATGATGAAGAAGTGTGTGTAGATCATAGAAGTACAAGATTTGAGTTGAAAACTTACAAGAATTGTAACACCCGTCTTAATTCTATTCGAATTTAATAAAAATATTCAAGATTTTAAATAAAAAGTACCTTACTTCAAATTAAGTACAAAATCGAGCATTAAAGTGGTCACATACTAGTTAACTGCTAACTAGATTAACATCTAAAATATGACTAGTAAATCGTTTACATCATAAACATTGTCTAAACAAAGTTAATTTAAGCGGAAACTTCAAAAGTTCGTGTTCGGTTCTTCAATACATACTTGATCATCGTCCTCATACTTGCAATAGCTACAAACTAAAATTTTGACAAATATTAGTATTAGAATTCTTAGAAAATTTGCATAATCGAAACTATGCTCAGAAACGGATTCGATTAACTAATTATACCAAAGTTTCACAAAATTTTATTAACTCTACCGTAACTTACGGTATCTACCGTAAGTTACGGTGGTCGCTAAATATCCCAGTCCACCGTAACACAGTACTTTTCCATCGTAACAATTTGTTCTCCACCGTAAGTTACGGTGCAGACCGTAACTTACGGTGGACTCTGCAACTTTATGTTTGTCCCATTTTATCCATTTCACCTAAACCCGAATCCTCGGATTTCTCATTCTAACAAACCATCACACTAATTTTTCTCGTATTCTAATATGTCTTTTATTGACAATAACAAAAACCGAGTAATCATATTACGATGCATTACCAAGCATTATTTGGTTATTCGACCCGTTTGGCTCATCTAAGGAATCCTCCATTTTTATGACTACCAATGAAATCTAACCAATTCTTGGCCTATTATTCGATATAGCGAACATTATCGCTTTAATTCAACTCAACTTTTATTCTACAATTCAACTACACATATGCTAATTATCAAATTTACCAAATGTAACGAATCAAGTTACATACCTTTAGTGCATGCCCTTCGAACGCAAGTCGCCACCGGCTTGTCCGCTTGGAGCTCCGGTATCCTTTCCTATAGAGTTCAACCAAGACATGTTTAGAACTCTTTTCAATTCATAGTTTGCATATTTTGCCGAAACATCAAAATCATGCGGTTTAACTCAAATTTTCAGATTTAAGCCTTCTTTGAGGCATTTATGCAAACACTTTAAGGGCAGAAATTTGCACGATATATTATCAAGTTCATAACTTGTCATATAGCCCTAAATTTTCATCAATCAACTACCTTACATGAACTTTAGCCTCTAGAATTCTGAAATCACTTCACATATGTCAAATATTACTAGAACAACCACTATAATCCTAGTGTTTATCAAGTTTCACAAAACCCACTTATCACCTTAGGTGGTGATTATGAATTTCACACAAAATAGGCACAATTTTGTCAAGTAATTGACTAGGGTTTGTCCCTAAACATTATTTCATTCAAAACAACCAACATGCAACATCAAATTTCAGATTTCTAAGTTTTCTTAGAAATCCAACTAGAGATTCTTCACAGAATTCACATACCTTATGACTCCCCTTTCAATGGAGATCACGAATTTGTGTTTGAGACTTGTTTTAGAACGAATTTGAGCATTCAATTTGGTGAATTTATGGAGGAACTAGGGTTTGTGGGAGACCCTGTGTCGCCCCCTGATCCCAATCGACCCACACACACCCAATTTTGTGTGTTTTGGATTTTTATTTTGTTTAATTAAATCAAGTTCCAGTTTTAACACATTTAGTCCCTCTACTTTTGTTTTTATTTTATCTCAAGTGTTTAACCCATATTCAAACCATTATCTAACTAGGTTAGTGTTATTCCTAGTTAGTTTATTTTGTCTATTTATTGACAACTTGTTTGTAATAAATAATTTATATTTTCGGGGTGTTACAAGTCCACCCCCCCTTAAAAGGGTTTCGTCCTCGAAACTGGAAATACGTACTAAACAAGGTCAGGTAGAGACGCCGCATCTCCTCTTCGGACTCCCATGTAATGTCCGCACCCTTTCTGTGTTCCCATTTAACCTTTACTTGATTCATCTCCTTATTCCTTAAGGTTTTTACCTTACGATCCAAAACCGCAATGGGCTTTACCACATAGTTTAGCCTGTCATCCACCTCGATGTCGTCGTAGTGAATATAAGTTGTCTCATCCGCTAGACATTTCCGAAGATGTGACACATGAAATGTGCTATGAATTCCGTTTAGTTCCTCTGGTAGTTCAAGACGGTAAGCTACCTTTCCTACCCGTTCTACAATCGCGAACGGCCCGATAAACCTCGGGCTCAATTTTCCTCTTTTTCTAAACCGAATAACCCCCTTCCATGGGGATACTTTGAGCATGACTTTGTCGCCAACCTGGAATTCGATCGGTCTCTTCCTTTTGTCAGCATACGACTTTTGTCTATCTTGAGCCGCTTTCAAGTGTGCCCGAACCACATCAATCTTTTCATTAGTGGCTCGTACTATATCTTGGTGGGCAAGTTCACGTGGGCCCACTTCACCCCAACATACCGGGGTTCGGCATTTCCTACAATAGAGCATTTCGTACGGTGCCATCCCAATACTAGCATGGTAGATGTTATTATACGAAAACTCGACCAGTGGTAAATAAACATCCCAACTTCCTCCAAAGTCGATTATACATGCCCGTAGCATGTCCTCCAACGTTTGTATTGTTCTTTCACTCTGTCCACCCTTTTGAGGATGGTACGCAGTGCTGATGAACAATTTGGTTCCCATTTTCTCTTGGAAATCTCGCCAGAAATTTGAAGTGAACCGGGTATCCCTATCGGACACGTTGGATACCGGTACTCCATGGTGTGCTATTATCTCATTAGTGTAAACTTCTGACATCTTTTCTGACGTATAAGTTTCGCGAATCGGAATGAAGTTAGCACTTTTCATCAATCTATCCACTACTACCCATATAGCATCGAAACCGCGGTTCGTCTTTGGTAGCTTGGTTAATAGGTCCATCGTAATATGTTCCCATTTCCAAACCGGAATTTTTAACGGTTGGAGTTTACCGTATGGTTTTTGGTGCTCCGCCTTGACTTGTAGACATGTCAAGCATTTTTCCACGTATTTCACAACATCTCTTTTCATTCCGGGTCACCAATAGTTTTGTTTTAAGTCGTTATACATTTTGGTCGCTCCCGGATGGATGGAATAACGGGACTTATGAGCTTCATCGAGTAGAAGCTTTTTAACTCCACATGTGTTAGGAACCCAAATTCTATTGAAACGTGTTTTCAAACCGTGGTTGCCTACTTCGAGATCTTTAACTTGGCCAACAATCCTTTCCTTTCTCCAGTTTTCCATCTTTACTGGTTCATCTTGTGCTCCTCGGATTCGTTCAAGTAAGCCCGAGGTCACAATGAGCTGCAATGATTGTACTCGTATCGGGGCATAATCTTCCTTTCGGCTCAACGCATCAGCCACTACATTGGCTTTCCCGGGGTGGTAGTGTATTTCACAATCGTAATCCTTGACCGTTTCTAACCATCGTCTCTGGCGCATTTTAACTCCTTCTGATCGAAGAAGTATTTTAGGCTTTTGTGGTCGGTGAATATGGTGCACTTTACCCCATATAAATAGTGTCTCCATATTTTTAACACAAATACCACCGCAGCCAATTCGAGATCGTGTGTGGGATACTTCTTTTCATGTATCTTCAATTGCCTCGAGGCATAAGCTATAACTTTGCCCCGTTGCATCAAAACGCATCCGAGCCCTGATAATGAGGCATCCGAGTAAACCACTAAGTCTTCGACTCCGTCCGGAAACGTTAATACCAGAGCTTGAGTTAATTTCTCTTTTAGCGTCTGAAACGCCCTTTCTTGTTCAACGCCCCAAATGAACTTTTCCTCCTTTCGAGTTAACTTTGTTAGTGGCGACCCAATCTTGGAGAAATCTTGAATGAATCTCCTATAGTATCCCGCAAGCCCTAAGAAGCTTCTTATTTCTGAAGGGTTCTTCGGGGGATTCCATTTTGACACGGCCTCAACTTTTGACGGATCCACCAATATTCCATCTGCACTTATGATGTGGCCGAGGAATTGCACCTCTCGTAACCAAAAGACGCATTTCGAGAATTTCACATATAACCTTTCTCGTCTAAGTGTCTCTAACACCTCTTGTAAGTGGTGTGCATGCTCAGCTTCACTTTTCGAATACACCAAAATATCGTCGATAAACACGATGATTGATTTATCCAGCATAGGCTTGCAAACCCGGTTCATAAGATCCATGAAATCCGCGGGTGCATTTGTTAGCCCAAATGACATCACGAGGAACTCGTAATGTCCGTATCGCGTGCAGAAAGCCGTCTTCGGCACATCTTCCTCCTTGACCTTTAGTTGGTGATACCCCGATCTAAGGTCAATCTTTGAAAACCAGTTCGCACCTTGTAATTGGTCGAATAGATCATCTATCCTCGGAAGCGGGTATCGATTCTTTACCGTGAGTTTATTTAACTCCCGGTAATCGATACACATGCGCATGCTTCCATCTTTCTTCTTTACAAACAGTACCGGTGCGCCCCAAGGAGACACACTCGGCCTTATGAATCCTTTGTCAAGCAGGTCTTGAATTTGGGACATCAATTCTGTTCCGACGGTGCGAGTCGGTACGGTGCTTTAGCTACGGGTTTTGCGCCCGGAATCAGTTCGATCCCGAACTCTACTTCCTGTTCAGGCGGTATCACCGGTAAATCTTCCGGAAACACATCTTCTTCGTCCCGTACTACCGGTACATGTTCAATCTTCAGTGATTCTTTCTCGGGCTCATTTGCGTATATCATAAATGCCTTGCATCCTTGCTTCATAAGCTTGTGAGCTTTCAACATTGAGCATATTATGGGGTTGCCTCCTTTTTCGCCATAGATAGTGACGTGTTTTCCGCTCGGAGATATTAACTTTATCTCCTTACGAAAACACACGACCTTTGCGGGTGCCGAGATAGCCAATCCATCCCAACGACTACTTGAAACTCCCCCATTGACATTGGGATTAGGTCTATCAGGTATTCTTCGTCATCGATGCTTAATTTGCAGCCTCGACAAATATCACAAACTATAAAACTTTTGTTGTCCCCTATTTCTACTTCTAAGGGCACAGATAATTTCGTCAATACAAATGAAGGATGTCGAATAAATCCATGCGAAATGAAGGATTTATTCGCACCCGTATCAAACAATACACGTGCTGGAATTGAGTTAATTGTGAATATACCTGAGACCACATCGGGTTCTGTTTTTGCTTCAGCCGCGGTAAGTTGGAAGGATCTAGCCTTCGCCTTAGGAGCTTCTGCTGGAGATTGTAACACCCTAGTTTCTGATTAACGATTTTGTATGTAATTACCAACAATTAGATGTGTATGCTATAAAAATACGGGTTTATTAAAACTTTCACAAAGCATAAGTTATTCTACATAATGTGATTGAATTTGTTGTTTAAAAATCTACATCGTAACAAAGTGCGGAAGCGTGTATTTTTATCGTGTTCGGTTCTTCGTTGAGCTTGATCGTCTTCCGGCATCCCAGAAAGTACCTTCATTTCATAAACATGAAATGCTTTAGTCGAACAGGGTTTAAAACATATCTAAACGAGTCTGGAAAACAAAATTAATTAAAATGCATTTTTTTTTGAACAAGGTCCACCGTAAATTACGGTGGGTACCGTAATTTACGGTAGCCCATGTTTTTCTAAGTTGCCACCGTAAACCAGTAATAAACTGGCGTAACACTTTCAGGCTCCACCGTAAATTACGGTGGCACCGTAATTTACGGTGGTCCCTGCATTATGCCTTTCCAATTTTGCCGTTTTTGTTACGAAAACATTCGTTACTTTCAATCCGCTTATCCGTTTGACCTACCGTTTCTTCCTACATGTTTGTAATTTGATTCCCCATCATATGGAGTTAAAGTCCGACATCCGGCTTAATAAATTTTGAGACTTTTATGCATTCGGCTTAAACTAGAATTTACCCATTTTAACCCATTCATGTATTTATCAAACAAACTTATTTGTTCGATTCCAATTTCTCGTGAACCTTCTAATTTCTATATCGTCTATCATATTTGGCTCAAACCACGGGTTTCCTACACATTTTAAACCCGCTTATACTCAAGTGCTTATTTTGACCCGTTAAGGACATTTAAGCACTTTGACGCATAACACACACCCATTTCTTTCTAGCATTTTATTTTCACATTAGTTATCAAATAATATTCAACTACAACTCTTTGTGTGTTGGATTTCAATGTGTATATCTATATGTTTCGAGTTTTACCCTTCGGATTGTAATTTTACGGTAAGACTCAAATAGAGCTATTTGGCTAACGTATTACATCTATCAACATCTACACTTATTTTAAGCTTTTGTTTAATCATAAGACTCGTTTCCAAACAACCTTTAAGGGTTGTTTGTTCGATTTAGCCTACAAGGGCGTTTTGGTCGATTTTAGTCCTTCTTTTACAATGAAGGATTCTCACCAATTATTCGACCAAGATATCACTTTTAACTACAACATAAATATGCGTACCTGGCTCGGATCAACAAATAGACCCGATTCATACCTCGCTTTTATTATCACACCATTAATGATGACGCAACTATCCGATTTGCTAATTAGTCCTGTTAACATAAGACTTGACGACCACATTAGTCGATATTGTCAAATGGTGTTATCACCACCATTCGACCCGTTTGGACTATTTGCCCAACATTGTCTATTTAAATCAAAAACACCGTTTTTGATTTCCAATTCGTACATCGTCCCATCCCGGGTTTTATAACCATACCCTTTTTCTTTTACACTCTTTCCTTGCAGTTTCAACCCATTTCGGCTTACGCCATGGGTATCCTTTTAACCATGATTTACATAAGTCAACACTTGACAATTTTCCAAATTTCCAATTTTATTGTTTTCACGTTCACAAGTATCGAAATAACAAGCATTCTACATAAGTGTGTAAATTACACTTACCTTGCATCCGAGCTACGCTTTTATTCTATGCTTGACTCGTTTGACCCGCTTTCACTCCAAGCTTCACCTAGCTTGTTTAAGCGCCAACTATTGTTCATCATTTACAAGGTGGTTAGATTAGTCATTAACAATCACGACTATACCACTTTACTTATTTTCTTAGCCGAAACCACTTATTCGACTTCATCACTAGTTAGTTTGACTTTCTAAAGTCAACTACATTTAATCATATAATATGCACGATTAAGGCAAATCAACATTATGATTAGAACCCGTTTTATCCCATGTCTCATGTAATTAGTTAAGCTTGTCAATTACGCGTTTCACTTGAATTTCAACACTTTACTTCTCATTTAGGCATTTTAACAAACACCTAATGGGCATCATTCTACACTTTTGCTAACTAGTCCGTAATTAGTCATTTTTAGCAAGATTAACATCAAATTTCAACCCTCTATATCTAGTGTTCATGAACTACATCAAGAACTTATATCATAACAATCAATATTCATCAAATTAACACTCCAATCCGAGTGTTCATCATAACATACAAAAACCCATTTAGCACATAATAGGGTAATTATCAAATCCCTAGTTTTGACAATAATTATCAAATTTTCTACTAGGGTTTGTTTCTAAACCAAGATATAATCATAATAACACTCATAGAATCAATATTCATTCCAGAATTTCGATTATGATTATTCATCATAATCTCAAAGTATCACCAAATCATAATTTTTAACATACCTTGTAATCCCCATGACTAGGTGATCACGAATTTGTGTTCATGCAATGATTTGGCTCTTGATTTGGGCTTCAATTTGAGAGATTCTTGAGGGATTAGGGTTTTGAGCAAGAGAGCCCTTCTTGGCTCTGGTTGAAGTCGCAGACACACACACACGTATGTGTGTGTGTTTTGTTTATTAATTTGTTTAATTGAAACTTTAATTCAATTGTCCATGTCTAGTCCCTTCACTTTGCACAAGTTATTTAAAGGGTATCTTAACCACATTAGTTCTATTTTGTCAAGACATTAACTAACTAGGTTAATACTCCTAGTTACTTGGTGGGTCCCGGGAGTTATAATCCGCTTTATTTTAAGTCCCATTAACTCGGGCTCTTATAAAACTCGATTCCTTAAAACGTTTCTTTGCTTGAATTTAATATTAGGATTTCTTATTTAATTCCAGATATTTACCGGGTTATTTTTACTACTAACGGTACTTTACCCGTCTTTTAGTATTAACGGAGTTTGATTACCAAATCCGTTTTCGGGGTGTTACAAGTCTACCCCCCTTAGAGAGGTTTCGTCCCCGAAACCTTTTCTTACTTAATTTATCGAGTTCCACTCCATGCATTTGGTCTCGATAATCAATTAAGCATTTCTCATATCTTAACCGATTGTTAGTATTACCAGAAAGTATGGTACTATCCTTTTGGTTATTAATCATCTACGTATCTTATATGACATAATGCGACTTCAAATAACGTAATCTCGTTATTTCCACTAGTTTAATCAACTTAGTGATATTCAATGTTTTCATATACTATTGGATTTCTTTATGAACCCGTTACTTTGACCCGTTTAAGGGTCTTTAGTGAAATATTTCACTTTTAGCAATAATTTCTTTTGTTTTCAGATTTATCTATTCGGTTCAGCTATACCGAATCTACCGCTTACTAGCAAACCAAATTTCTTGATTTGAATTGGTGACTTTAACTGGTCTCATTAACTAGTCTTATTAGTTCAGTTACTTTTGTCGCTCGCTTGGTTATAATGTGATTTTACTTCACATTACATTTCCTAACCGTGATCGTGTCACATCGCGTTTAGTTTGCACCAACCTTTTTATTTTCGAAAATAACACTTTTCGAATATATCGTCTTGCGCCTATCAGTGTCAAGACTAGTATTTTTCATGCTTATTATTTAAATTACTATCAGAATTTATGTTTGTAAAACGTTATTTCTTACTAAAACCGAAGTTTTAGTTTTAGGATCTTCTCATTAACTTTAGTTCATTATCCATACCAGGATATTGACAGTCCATAATTTATTCTTTTACAGTCTTAGTCTTATGCGGGGAATCACAACTAGTTCCCCTTGCTTTACGCTATTGACCCGTAGATTCTTTCACTTAGCCCCATAGGCTATTTCTTTAAGTTTTTCACCTTCTTAAGGTGAGATATTAACAACTCGTTTCCCTCTCTTTATGACCCGAGGGTCTTTTTGGTCCGTAGACCTTAACACTGTGTTTAATCCCGTAGGTTATGATGATCCCGTAGATCATCTTTTATTCTTGTCTATATTCAAATGTATATATACACATATAGCTTCCAGGCATTTCTCATTATGTTTGGAATCGTTTATTTTCACCCTTGAACTTCAATTGACCTTGACCGTAGTCTAAGGTTTCATTTGTTTACTTCCGGACTAATCCTTCCGACTTTATGACTTCTGACGTTATTTACGCGTCAGTTTGTTCTTATGCTTGCTGTTATTTGATTTGCATATATTCTTATTTGGTTATATCCCATTACCGGGCTTATTATTCTCTTGCATTGAACGCTACCTTTATCTGGCTAACGTTCATTAGTGCCATTCGGCGTTATATTGTATTCAACTTGTTTGACCTATTAATGTGAAATCCCTCAATTATAAAAATTCAACTTTATTCTTTATTCAACCCATTCGACTTCGAATAGTTGAACATATTTACTCACAATTTCTATTTACGAGATTTTATAGTCATAACTCGTAATCCAAGTCCTTTGATTTCTCAACCCGTGTTCACGTCTCTGGGTTTCTACGCATGTGTTTAATTCTTACCCATTAACCGGGTGTTTTACCGAAGTCGTTATTATTGCAACCCTCCCGGTATGCATTAAGACCTCGCTTCATTTTTATATTCAGACTTTGCCCTTAAGTTTGACGTTTTACAAAAACGACCCGTTAAGGGACATATTTGCATGTTCCGGGTTCGAGTGTAAGTACACTCCCTCCCGATACTTGTTTAAAACATTTTTCATGCTTGTGTTTTCTGGGTTCGAGTGTAAGTACACTCCCTCCCAATTCTCGTCTAAAACATTTTACATGCTTGTGTTTTCTGGGTTCGAGTGTAAGTACACTCCCTCCCAATTCTCGTCTAAAACATTTTACATGCTTCTTTGTCCCTTCACTCGGGCTCATTATCCTAATGTAATACGCTTCCGTCACTCGGTTGTGCGTTTACATTATTATCAAATATTTTGCTTATCTGATTCATTTGGGTACTTTTTAATTAGTCCCATTCACCCCGCCCTTACTACATCGGATGTAAACGTGTCCGCCATAAGAAGTTCATGGTATCATATGCCACTACTTACTTGGCCAGAGTAAGCGATTAACGCATGATACGCATGACCTTTTTATAGTTTTCACATCACGCCCTATGTAAGTAATGCCTCTACTTGTTTCTCTTGGAAACAATATCCGAACATATTTTCTATTCGGGTTTTTCCAAGTTTTTAATCTACATATGCAACTTTCAATTTCTTCATATTTGTTGCATATTACTATTTGTGCGATTATTTTAAAATGTGCACCTGGTAATGTTTGCCCCGACGGGCGTTCCTTGCCATTAACCTTGTTCGCGGTCGTTACGCGATTTAGTCCTTGGTGAGCATGCTCCTCTTGTCATACTTCGGACCGTTCCATCATCATATCCACAATTCATTTGACTCTCGTCGTCTTCAAACGCGAGTGTCCTTCAATTAAAACATTCACAAAAGTTAGTAACGTCAACTTCAATAATCGCCCGTATTATATTACAAGGCTTTTTTTTTTTAATATACGCGTCAACGCGCGTATTTTCGTCAACTATATCAATCATTTTAATTGGGGTAACGTGAATCACACGATAGCCCTATGTGTTGGTTACAACACTTTAGCATACACGTACTTACCGGATTTGCGATCAAGCCTTGAACCGAACACTATTCTTTATCAAGAGCATAAGGTTTAAGTTCAAGCATGGTTCCTCCCCACCATACTCGAATCTCTTAAACCAAGGCTCTGATACCAACGTGTAACACCCTAGTTTCTGATTAACGATTTTGTATGTAATTACCAACAATTAGATGTGTATGCTATAAAAATACGGGTTTATTAAAACTTTCACAAAGCATAAGTTATTCTACATAATGTGATTGAATTTGTTGTTTAAAAATCTACAACGTGACAAAGTGCGGAAGCGTGTATTTTTATCGTGTTCGGTTCTTCGTTGAGCTTGATCGTCTTCCGGCATCCCAGAAAGTACCTACATTTCATAAACATGAAATGCTTTAGTCGAACAGGGTTTAAAACATATCTAAACGAGTCCGGAAAACAAAATTAATTAAAATGCATTTTTTTTTGAACAAGGTCCACCGTAAATTACGGTGGGTACCGTAATTTACGGTAGCCCATGTTTTTCTAAGTTGCCACCGTAAACCAGTAATAAACTGGCGTAACACTTTCAGGCTCCACCGTAAATTACGGTGGCACCGTAATTTACGGTGGTCCCTGCATTATGCCTTTCCAATTTTGCCGTTTTTGTTACGAAAACATTCGTAACTTTCAATCCGCTTATCCGTTTGACCTACCGTTTCTTCCTACATGTTTGTAATTTGATTCCCCATCATATGGAGTTAAAGTCCGACATCCGGCTTAATAAATTTTGAGACTTTTATGCATTCGGCTTAAACTAGAATTTACCCATTTTAACCCATTCATGTATTTATCAAACAAACTTATTTGTTCGATTCCAATTTCTCGTGAACCTTCTAATTTCTATATCGTCTATCATATTTGGCTCAAACCACGGGTTTCCTACACATTTTAAACCCGCTTATACTCAAGTGCTTATTTTGACCCGTTAAGGACATTTAAGCACTTTGACGCATAACACACACCCATTTCTTTCTAGCATTTTATTTTCACATTAGTTATCAAATAATATTCAACTACAACTCTTTGTGTGTTGGATTTCAATGTGTATATCTATATGTTTCGAGTTTTACCCTTCGGATTGTTATTTTACGGTAAGACTCAAATAGAGCTATTTGGCTAACGTATTACATCTATCAACATCTACACTTATTTTAAGCTTTTGTTTAATCATAAGACTCGTTTCCAAACAACCTTTAAGGGTTGTTTGTTCGATTTAGCCTACAAGGGCGTTTTGGTCGATTTTGGTCCTTCTTTTACAATGAAGGATTCTCACCAATTATTCGACCAAGATATCACTTTTAACTACAACATAAATATGCGTACCTGGCTCGGATCAACAAATAGACCCGATTCATACCTCGCTTTTATTATCACACCATTAATGATGACGCAACTATCCGATTTGCTAATTAGTCCTGTTAACATAAGACTTGACGACCACATTAGTCGATATTGTCAAATGGTGTTATCACCACCATTCGACCCGTTTGGACTATTTGCCCAACATTGTCTATTTAAATCAAAAACACCGTTTTTGATTTCCAATTCGTACATCGTCCCATCCCGGGTTTTATAACCATACCCTTTTTCTTTTACACTCTTTCCTTGCAGTTTCAACCCATTTCGGCTTACGCCATGGGTATCCTTTTAACCATGATTTACATAAGTCAACACTTGACAATTTTCCAAATTTCCAATTTTATTGTTTTCACGTTCACAAGTATCGAAATAACAAGCATTCTACATAAGTGTGTAAATTACACTTACCTTGCATCCGAGCTACGCTTTTCTTCTATGCTTGACTCGTTTGACCCGCTTTCACTCCAAGCTTCACCTAGCTTGTTTAAGCGCCAACTATTGTTCATCATTTACAAGGTGGTTAGATTAGTCATTAACAATCACGACTATACCACTTTACTTATTTTCTTAGCCGAAACCACTTATTCGACTTCATCACTAGTTAGTTTGACTTTCTAAAGTCAACTACATTTAATCATATAATATGCACGATTAAGGCAAATCAACATTATGATTAGAACCCGTTTTATCCCATGTCTCATGTAATTAGTTAAGCTTGTCAATTACGCGTTTCACTTGAATTTCAACACTTTACTTCTCATTTAGGCATTTTAACAAACACCTAATGGGCATCATTCTACACTTTTGCTAACTAGTCCGTAATTAGTCATTTTTAGCAAGATTAACATCAAATTTCAACCCTCTATATCTAGTGTTCATGAACTACATCAAGAACTTATATCATAACAATCAATATTCATCAAATTAACACTCCAATCCGAGTGTTCATCATAACATACAAAAACCCATTTAGCACATAATAGGGTAATTATCAAATCCCTAGTTTTGACAATAATTATCAAATTTTCTACTAGGGTTTGTTTCTAAACCAAGATATAATCATAATAACACTCATAGAATCAATATTCATTCCAGAATTTCGATTATGATTATTCATCATAATCTCAAAGTATCACCAAATCATAATTTTTAACATACCTTGTAATCCCCATGACTAGGTGATCACGAATTTGTGTTCATGCAATGATTTGGCTCTTGATTTGGGCTTCAATTTGAGAGATTCTTGAGGGATTAGGGTTTTGAGCAAGAGAGCCCTTCTTGGCTCTGGTTGAAGTCGCAGACACACACACACGTATGTGTGTGTGTTTTGTTTATTAATTTGTTTAATTGAAACTTTAATTCAATTGTCCATGTCTAGTCCCTTCACTTTGCACAAGTTATTTAAAGGGTATCTTAACCACATTAGTTCTATTTTGTCAAGACATTAACTAACTAGGTTAATACTCCTAGTTACTTGGTGGGTCCCGGGAGTTATAATCCGTTTTATTTTAAGTCCCATTAACTCGGGCTCTTATAAAACTCGATTCCTTAAAACGTTGCTTTGCTTGAATTTAATATTAGGATTTCTTATTTAATTCCAGATATTTACCGGGTTATTTTTACTACTAACGGTACTTTACCCGTCTTTTAGTATTAACGGAGTTTGATTACCAAATCCGTTTTCGGGGTGTTACAGAGATTCTTTAACGTCTCTCTTTCCAACTAAGTCCGGGCATTCGGACTTTTTGTGGCCGGGTTGATAACATTTGTAGCAAACTCAGACTTTACCCGGGCATAGCGACGCCGTGTGCCCTGTCTTACTACATGTGGGGCATGGTTTGTCTTGGAACCGACATTCTCCCTTGTGTCCTTTCCCGCACACTTTACAACTTGGCGACCCACCTTTAGCATCCACCTTCTTTCCCGATTCTCCGGTTCGAGCTTTCTTTGTAGGGCTTGGATTCACATCATGTGCCCTTCACTCACCCCTTTCAACTTATTTCTTCAACTCGATTTCCCGTTCCCGAGCAACGTTTATGATCTCGGTAAGGGTCTCATATTTTGAAGGAGTCATAAACTCCCTATATTCGCTCAACATGTTATAGTAGTAGTATATTTTCTGTTCTTCATTCGTCACCAATTCACTACTAAACTTCATCTAATCCATAAACTTCGCCGTAATCTTGTCTATGGTCTCGCCCTTGTGCCTCAGTTGCATGAACTCTTCCTTGATTCTATTTATGACTGCCTTGGGACTATGATGTTTAAGAAACGACGTCTTAAACTCCTCCCATGTCATGGCTCTCGCCGCTTCGGCTCCTATTTCATTCTTTTTATTGTCCCACCAATCTTTGGCTTGACCTCTCAACTGACCCGTTCCGTAAGCAACAAAGTCACTTTCATCACAATGGGTCCTTTCAAACACCCCTTCAATGTCGCCCAACCATCTTTGGCAAATTATTGGGTCAACCTCTCCGTTGTTGATTGGCGGTTTACACGCCATAAATTCTTTGTATGAACACCCTTTACGTTCTCCCGATTTCTCCTTCATAAGGTTGACACTATCCTCCAACCTTTTGACTCGCTCTTCGACAAGCGACAACACCGTGTTTTGAATTTTGTCTATAAACCCGGATAGACTACCTTCAATTGCCTTTCCCACTTCTTCGGCAATTATCTCTTTCATTTGTTCGGTGCTTGTCGGCACCGGATCATTATCGTTTCCTTTCGACATCTTGAAACTGAAATGTTTACATTAAACATTAAACATTTCATTTATAACATAGCTTTATTTGTTTTGGTTTAGCCAAGTGCGTGACTTGCTTTTACCGTTCACATTCGGTGCACTTTCCGGGTTTGAGTGTGTTAACACACCCTTCCCATGCACATTAATTTGCATCTCATTTCTAACATAAGATAGAATCTACTAAAATGATGAATTAATTCTTACCAGACGATCGATCAAGCTTGAACCGAACACTTTGTTTACAACCTTAAGCTCTGATTACCAACTTGTAACACCCGTCTTAATTCTATTCGAATTTAATAAAAATATTCAAGATTTTAAATAAAAAGTACCTTACTTCAAATTAAGTACAAAATCGAGCATTAAAGTGGTCACATACTAGTTAACTGCTAACTAGATTAACATCCAAAATATGATTAGTAAATCGTTTACATCATAAACATTGTCTAAACAAAGTTAATTTAAGCGGAAGCTTCAAAAGTTCGTGTTCGGTTCTTCAATACATACTTGATCATCGTCCTCATACTTGCAATACCTACAAACGAAAATTTTGACTAATATTAGTATTAGAATTCTTAGAAAATTTGCATAATCGAAACTATGCTCAGAAATGGATTCGATTAACTAATTATACAAAAGTTTCACAAAATTTTCTAGACTCTACCGTAACTTACGGTATCTACCGTAAGTTACGGTGGTCGCTAAATATCCCAGTCCACCGTAACACAGTACTTTTCCATCGTAACAATTTGTTCTCCACCGTAAGTTACGGTGGAGACCGTAACTTACGGTGGCTCAGCAACTTTATGTTTGTCCCATTTTATCCATTTCACCTAAACCCGAATCCTCGGATTTCTCATTCTAACAAACCATCACACTAATTTTTCTCGTATTCTAATATGTCTTTTATTGATAATAACAAAAACCGAGTAATCATATTACGATGCATTACCAAGCATTATATGGTTATTCGACCCGTTTGGCTCATCTAAGGAATCCTCCATTTTGATGACTACCAATGAAATCTAACCAATTCTTGGCCTATTATTCGATATAGCGAACATTATCGCTTTAATTCAACTCAACTTTTATTCTACAATTCAACTACACATATGCTAATTATCAAATTTACCAAATGTAACGAATCAAGTTACATACCTTTAGTGCATGCCCTTCGAACGCAAGTCGCCACCGGCTTGTCCGCTTGGAGCTCCGGTATCCTTTCCTATAGAGTTCAACCAAGACATGTTTAGAACTCTTTTCAATTCATAGTTTGCATATTTTGCCGAAACAACAAAATCATGCGGTTTAACTCAAATTTTCAGATTTAAGCCTTCTTTGAGGCATTTATGCAAACACTTTAAGGGCAGAAATTTGCACGATATATTATCAAGTTCATAACTTGTCATATAGCCCTAAATTTTCATCAATCAACTACCTTACATGAACTTTAGCCTCTAGAATTCTGAAATTACTTCACATATGTCAAATATTACTAGAACAACCACTATAATCCTAGTGTTTATCAAGTTTCACAAAACCCACTTATCACCTTAGGTGGTGATTATGAATTTCACACAAAATAGGCACAATTTTGTCAAGTAATTGACTAGGGTTTGTCCCTAAACATTATTTCATTCAAAACAACCAACATGCAACATCAAATTTCAGATTTCTAAGTTTTCTTAGAAATCCAACTAGAGATTCTTCACAGAATTCACATACCTTATGACTCCCCTTTCAATGGAGATCACGAATTTGTGTTTGAGACTTGTTTTAGAACGAATTTGAGCATTCAATTTGGTGAATTTCTGGAGGAACTAGGGTTTGTGGGAGACCCTGTGTCGCCCCCTGCTCCCAATCGACCCACACACACCCAATTTTGTGTGTTTTGGATTTTTATTTTGTTTAATTAAATCAAGTTCTAGTTTTAACACATTTAGTCCCTCTACTTTCGTTTTTATTTTATCTCAAGTGTTTAACCCATATTCAAACCATTATCTAACTAGGTTAGTGTTATTCCTAGTTAGTTTATTTTGTCTATTTATTGACAACTTATTTGTAATAAATAATTTATATTTTCGGGGTGTTACAAGAATCGCGAGAAATCGAGAAAAAGAAGGTCTGGAACGCTGCTGGTCGAGTGAGGGAGCTGTCACATCACAAATGATATGACAGGGGGGGTATTTATAGGTTGCCAAAAAGGGAAAGGAGGGCCAAGTGTCGGATAGGCCACCGATCGGATGGCGCTTCGATCGGATGGCAATCCGATCAGATGGCCATTCGATCGATTGGCCATTCGACCGCGGTGATCCGGCGAGTTGAGTTTCGACGTTTCGTTTCGCGTGTTGAGCGTTGCGATGCGTTTAAGCGAGTATGCGATGTGATAGTATTACAAGTAACTTAACCAAACCTCTCTATATCTAACATACAATCATCATAAATAACTTGCGTTTGGCGTTTGCGATTCAGTTGCGTTGCGATAGAGTTGCGATTGCGTTTCGATTAATCACCACAAACATAAACATAAATAAACATGCACAAGTAACACATAAATAGCACACACACGTAAAACAATATCCAGAATGCATAATTCGTGTTGCGAATGCGATTGCGATGCGATAAGCGATAAAACATGCGATAAAACCTCGATTATTCACAGATACTCCACATAATACAACTAAAGCAAATAAAATAAAATAAAGATTCGATTACAAGTCAAAGAAGTCAAATTAGTAGTCAAGCAAGGAGTGACAGATCGCAATTAGCAATCTTTTCTTCCTTTGACTTTGACTTTGACGTTGACTTTCGTAACACGGGGTGTTACAACTTTAGTACCTGCACTGTTAAGGTTCTCATTAACTGCAAAAGGTTCTTTCTTAAAAACAAAAAATAAACGAATTAATAGTTTTCCATATAACCGAAACTTCTAATTTTGGTTCAGTAATAAAAGTGAACCATTCACACACTCGTATTCCCCCTTTAAAAAAAAGAAAAACTCAAAAGATTATAGTGAAGTAAAATCGACCTTACATAATATGCATATCTAATATGCAATGTACGAGGAAAGTGTAGAGAGCTCGGCTGTTGAAACCTCGGGACTTCTTACCAATCTCAAACATTAAGAGAGGAAATGCAAACACGTCCAAACGTTATCTACTGTTTTATTATGGTTATGTATCTGACCTGTTTAATATGATATAATATAGTTTATACTTTATATGTATACTTTTGTACTTAAAAGGATTAGAAAAAAGAAACAGAATGTTAACAATAGATCACCTCACAGCAGACACCAATGTCCCTTTAGCCATGTACATGAATGGTGATACTCTGAAATCTGGTTCATCTCTGAGTGTTGAACCCGATTTCATCCATCACATACCTACACAACCACCTACGTGTCAAAATAAAATCACACTTTCCTACCTAAGAGTAGTACAGGACATGTTTGATATTCTGTTCAAATGGGCACTGTGTCAAACACATCAGTGGCATCAGTTTTGTTTACTTGTTTACTTTTGTTTAATTGTTTACTGGCCCAATTCAAAACACATCATGCCACCATCACCACTATCTCACACCTCTGGTCACCACTTTCGATAGCCTCCAATAGCCCTGGCATAATGTAAAATAATCATGTAAATAAAACTTAAAAACAAATTAAATAGTAAAGATACATGTGATTAAAAACATCAAATAAATCAAGCAATAATATAACTAATTCAGATTCAATAATAAAACATACTCACATGAACTAGCCGTGAACGATGGTTGGTCAACTAGAGTACGTCGATGATGGAGTTATAGTCAGAGTAGTTGTCGTTGTGGTGGTGGGAGTGATGTGTTAACGTCGATTAGGTAGCCATGGATGCCGCCGTGAATGGTGGTGAATGGTGGTCAAACCCTAATATGCTAGTCGTCAGATCAGTATGATCAGTGATAAGAAAAGGAAGTGCGCGTATGTTATAAGAAACAAGATATATTTACAAATTTGCCATGTGTTCACATTGGTTCTCGCGGTTCTCGCAATAAAGGGTGGTTCCTAACGGATCCTTCTCCTATATATATATATAATTTTATGTTTTCGGGGTGTTACAAATGGATACGAAAACAGAACTTATTTATCAACATATGCTCTGATACCACATGTTGATCAGTTCTGTTTTAGGCATAATGGAAAACATGAAAACATACCCGTGATTGCAGACAGACCAGTAGAGAATCCAGTAAGAGATGCAACCATCGAGTTTTACATGCTTGTCAAGATGATCTGGTTCCTCCTTAGGGTACAAACTAATGATGGTGAAGATAAACCGAAAAGGGTAATTAATAGGGAGAGAAAGAGGCCGATTGATGTTATCAGCTAATACAAGTTGCCTAACCTTTTAACCTCTACATTAGTATCCTTATATATGCACCAAGAGGAAACCCAATTAATTAAGGGTAATATGGTCCATCAACAATTACCAACTAATTATTTAATAGGTTGTTATTTATGTGAAGAGTTCAAATGAGAAGAAATTTTTTGTAAGAAGAAAAAAGAAGAAATTTCAACCAATAAAAATGCTTAATTTTACTTTATCTAATATTTTCATTTAATTTTAATATAAGGGTATATTTGTAAACTTATATAGAGAATTAATTTTTAGTCTTCCTCTTTAATAGCTAACTACATTAAATTTGTAACTTATTTTCAGAATATATATATATTTTTTCAAAAAATAAAAAAATAATAATTTAGAGTGTAGGACAAATTACTAGGTGTGTAGGATAAATTACGAGTTGTGTAGGATAAGTTTAAATATGTGTAGGAAAAATATCAAAATGTGTAGGATAACTTTTTATGTGTGTAGGCAAAAAAAAAATTAGCGTAGAGAATAATAATCTTTATGAGTAATTAATTACTTAAAGATAGTACCGCTATCCCTCACCGCATACACTGATTTTTATTTTTGTTCGTTTATATTTGTGAACCATTCTTGAACACATTCATTTGCTTAATGAACAAACACAGACAAAAGTTTGCTCGCTAAGTATTCATGAACCATTTATGAACACATTTATTTCCTTAACAAACGGTCTTGTTCGTGTTCGTTTTATTAGCCATAGTTCCTTACAAATTGAATTTCTAGTTACTAAACACGAAAGATTTAAAAAATACAGGTAGATTTAAAAATAAAAACACACCAGTAAAATAACTATTCTTGAGACAATAACAATTTTAAGAAACATTTCACTCTTACCCGGCCATAAAATGGTACACGCATTCTTGACATGGTTGTGAAATTACTAAATTGCCCTTACTCGTTTATCAAAAGAAATATAAGACCATAGAGTATGGTTTGGATAGTCCCCAAATGGACCATCCGCCACGTAGGCGCCACCTAAGCAAGGGTGGAGGACCATCCCCTTGGGGACTACCCAAGGGTGTGGTGGATAGTACTCCCCCCTTTTTATTATTATTTTTTTGATTTAATTAATTAATTAAAACAAAGTAAATAAAAATAAAAAACCTTACATTTAAATAAAAACCTAAAGTTACATTTAAATAAAAACTAAAAAAAACGCACTTAAAAAACCCTAAAAAAACCAACAAAAAAAAAACACACTTAAAAAAAACCTAAAGTTACATTTAAAAAAAACTACACTCCCCCACTCCATTTTTTACTAATTTTTTCCTTCATCATTTGTAAGATGGGACGGTCTTCCTCGAGATATTCGCTAAGGTCGGTGGTCATTATTTTCCATTCCTCCAACTGCTACGCTTCTTCTTGCCTCCTTTGCTTCTCCTCGACTTGTCGTTTCTTCACTTTTACCTTCTCGGTTTGTGTCTCGGTAAAGGTTTGGTTGAATGCTTTCAACTCGGCCATAATACCTTCCAACTTCGAACCACCACCACTTCCTGATGCTGCTTGTTTCCTTTTTTCAGCCGCTATCTTTTTTACTTTTGTCCCTTCCTGGGGGATGTTCTTCCTCCCCAATCGGCTCCTCGTCAAACTCTAGCTCGTCGTTGATATTTATTTGGCAACGACCAGTTGAGGCTCCAACGCTATAACTTTCTGACTCGGAAGTTTTCGACCGTTTGGTTGCTCGTTTCACGCTTGCAACCTCATTTGGAGTTGCCGCCCATTTTGGAGAATCCTTTACAACTTGCCAAGCACGGACATGTGGGAAAGAAGTTTTATATTCATTTTCGTATAAACGCAACGCTTCATTGAAAACATTTTCGTTGTTCCACCCACTCGGTTTGTTGGTGAGCGTTTGGTTATAAAACCCACAAAAGCGTTGGATCACGGTATTCATCTTACGTCACTTGGAGCCGATAGAATCAACGGTTCTGTACTCGCCTTGTTCCATAATCGTGTGGAATATATCAACAATTTCTTGCCAAAACCCATCGGTTGATTGATTGTTACCTACAAGTTAGTATCAATAATAATATTTTGTTAGAAAAATATAGTGTACAAATAAATGTTAGTAACAATAATAATATTTTCTAACAAAAATATAATGTACAAATAATATTTAATAACAATAATAATATACTGTACAAATAAAAGTTAATAACAATAATAATATAATGAAAAAAATAATTTTTACCGAGTATAGGATTCCTTGACGACCCAATATATGCCTTCGCCAACGCCTCTTCCTCAATTTTTGACCATGGCCGTTGTTGTTGTTTGACGGCTGCGTCTTTCTTTTTACCCTTTCCCTTTGTATTTTTCTTTTTTGAAGGTTGAGGTTGCGTTTCTAGCACAACCTCTACGCCATCATCTTCTTCCTCGATTTGTGTTGGACGTGCTTGTGGCGGTGGTTGATATGGCATATTTAGCGGATTTTGCATTAGCTGCTGCATTTGCATTTGTTGATATGGCATGTTGAATGTTTGTGGGTTTGGTTGCATTTGCATTTGGTTGAAGGGAATGTTGGGTTGTTGCATAGGGTATTGGTTTCGTTGGTTGAAAGCGTTGGGCATTTTGGTAACCCGCAAAAGAGTTTTCCATGACGGGTGTGTAGCCGGGTGACGAAAACGAGAGTCAACTTGAGTTGGGATTATTTGGGTTGTAGGGATCCATATTTTTTTTAAGGTTGGGAGAGAATTTTTTTTATAAAAATAGGGTGAAAAGTGGAGGTTTTTGGTAAAAAAATGGGGTGAAAAGGTTGAATATATAGTGGTTAGGGGTGATTTTTTTTTTTTATAAAAAATAGGCATGTTACCGTTGAGGGGGGGGGCACTTTTTGAAACCTTCACCCGTCTCCAATGTCTCCTAGACGACGGAGGAGACGCGATGCGCCTTAGGGGGCGGTGTGGGACGCCTGTGACGACCCGGGACGGGGGGAGCCGACCCCATACCCTTTGGTCTAACCAAATTAAGTCATTTTAGTGGGGCCCACACCATCACTACCCAATATCTCCTTCCACCCACACCTGTACACCTGCCACCATTCACCATCCTTCACCCACCACCGGAACCGTCGTTCACCATTGCCGGCCGATTTGCCTCTTGTACAGACTAATTGCGGTAGCAAATCTCTACCGGAATCTGATTCAAATCTCATTATTCTACCAACCGAAACAACAAGATCGAAATCGAGATCTAAAGGAGCCGATCAGGTGAAGAAATCAGAAACAGATCGGTTGTTTGGAGTTGATTTAACGTCGCGATTAGATTTCTGACGCACACAATCACCACCACCACGGTTGTTTGGAGTCGATTTAACTAATTTCAGAAACGAAGCAATTTAATCGGTAAATCTGATGCACACAATCACCACCGCCATGGTGTGTTGTCGCTGTTTATGAAGCTTATAAACGATTACAGACAAAACCACCGCCGGTAAATCTGACACACACAATCACCACCACCACGATCGATTGATTGACTTTATCGGCGTATCACATAATGAAACTGTTTCATAAGCAGTTGTGATTCATGATTCTTGTTTCATATATGTAATTCTACTGGTTTTTGTATTCATTTTAATGCATTGTTGGTTACAGATTTAGCTGATTAATAATCGTGTGTTTATGTATTGATGAATGAATGATAATATCACTTAAGAAATTCAAATCCAGTTTTTTTTCATGTGTGAGAATCTCGAGGAAGAGAGACAGAAACAGTGACTGACCAGAAGCCTTGTTGCCGACCAAAAAACGGTGCCGGTGGGAGGGTCTGGTGTAACACCCCGTGTTTCGAAAGTCAAAGTCAAAGTCAAGATTGAAGTCAAAGGAAGAAAAGATTGCTAATTGCGATCTGTCTCTGTAATAATCCTAATTAAACCAAAACCCTCAAATATTTTCCGACACCCTAATATATTTTAAAATATCCCAAAATGTCCCAAAATACAACTCGTATGTGAAAACCGAGCCCGAAATACAATATAGCATTAAAAATAAATGAAAAACAAGAAAAATTGAATTTTTGGGCTGAGGCGGGCCGCGTAAGCCCCACTCCAAGCGTGACGCGGGCCGCGTCAACTTAAGGCCTGGCACGACCCTGGGCTGCCACGTGGCCCAACATCTGGCGAGCCTACCTGATGACCCAGCTAAGCTACGCATTGACCGAAGGTAAACGCGGGCCGCGTAGGCCCTGTGCTTATGTTACGCTGGCCGCGAGAGAACCAGAATCAGCACCTATAAATAGAACGCATCGGATCTCAGTTGTAAGTATTATAACCCCTGGATACGTATTAGATACGCTGCCCGATTGATCTAGGGTTCCGTAACGGCTGTCGTGGTTCTGCCCGACGTAGTCGTTGGAATGCCGTCTCGGGGAGGGTATTACTAATGTTAAAATGGAGAAACTGTTAGGATTACTGAAATCTTGCAGGGAGCAAGAATAGAAATTTTAAAACAGAAGTTTATGGCAAACCTTTACCCAATGAATCTGGCAGGATTTGATATTGTATTAGGAATTGATTGGTTAATAACCAATAAAGCCAGTATTTTATGTGATCAAAAGTCAATTCAAGTAAATTCACCAAAAGGTGAAAATATCATAATTAAAGGAAATAAATCATCTAGATCTACTAAAATCATCTCTGTGATGAAAACTGCAAGAAAAGGTTCTATAGTGTATATGATTTCTATAATCACTAACACTAAAGGAAAAGAACTAAAAGACATTCCAGTAGTGTCTCAGTTTTCAGATGTATTTCCAGAAGAATTGCCAAGACTACCACCAGACAGAGAAGTTGAATTCAGAATTCACCTACTACCTGGAACAGCACCGATTGCCAAAGCACCTTACCGTCTGGCACCCGCTGAAATGCAGGAACTGAAGAAACAATTGGATGAATTGCTGGAAAAAGGATTCATACAGCCAAGTTCGTCGCCTTGGGGAGCGCCGATACTGTTCGTTAAAAATGTGCATTGATTATCGTGAACTGAACAAAGTCACGATTAAGAATCGGTACCCATTACCGAGAATCAATGATCTGTTCGATCAACTGCAAGGAGCTCGATTTTTTCTCAAAAATCGATTTAAGGTCAGGATATCATCAATTAAAGGTACATGAAGAGGACATTCCTAAGACCGCGTTCATAACAAGGTATGGACATTATGAATTTACTGTCATGCCATTTGGTTTAACCAATGCCCCAGCCGCATTTATGGACATGATGAACCGAATATGTAAGCCATATTTGGATAAATTCATAATTGTTTTCATAGATGATATTCTAATTTACTCTAAGAATAAAGAGGATAATGCAAAGCATTTGCACACACTTTTAAGTCCATTAAGAAAGGAAAATCTTTATGCTAAATTTTCAAAGTGCGAGTTTTGGTTAGAACAGGTACAATTTCTTGGACACTTAGTGAACCATGAAGGAATTCATGTGGATCCAACAAAAATCGAGGCGATTACCAAATGGAAAACCCCTGAATCACCAACCGAGGTTAGAAGTTTCTTAGGATTGGCCGGTTACTATAGAAGATTTATTCGAGATTTTTCTATAATAGCCATTCCTTTAACTAAGTTAACCTGTAAATCCATTAAGTTTGAATGGGGACCAAAACAAGAAGAAGCATTTAGAATTCTTAAGCAAAGATTAACTAATACACCCATACTAGCATTACCAGAAGGAACTGAAGACTTTGTAGTCTATTGTGACGCTTCTAAGTTAGGTTATGGATGTGTATTAATGCAACGCCAAAAGGTTATAGCATACGCATCTAGACAACTTAAGAATCATGAAGAGAATTATTCAACCCATGATCTAGAGCTAGGAGCTATAATTTTTGCCCTTAAGATTTGGAGACATTACCTTTATGGTAGTAAGTTTACCATATTCACTCATCATAAGAGTTTAAGGTATGTTTTCGGGCAAAAGGAGTTAAATATGCGACAAAGACGCTGGATGGAGATGCTTAGTGATTATGATTATGATATCCAGTACCATGAAGGAAAAGAAATTGTAGTGGCAGATGCTTTAAGTCGAAAATATCATGAAAAGCCAAGAAGGGTACATTCTCTTAAATTAAATCTACAAGTAGATTTAAATGATCAGATAAGAGAAGCACAAGAATCAGTAATCAAGAAAGATACTGAAAAATTAAAAGGTATGATTAAGGAATTAGAACAAGGAACTGATGGAATTTGGAGATTCCATAAAAAGAGAATGTGGATACCTAAATTAGGAAACCTACGTCATCGTATATTAGAAGAAGCCCATAAGTCCAAGTATACGATGCACCCAGGAAATGATAAAATGTACCAGGATTTAATGAAAAATTTCTGGTGGATAGGAATGAAGAAGGACATAGCAGCCTATGTTTCTAAATGTTTAACTTGTTCACATGTTAAAGCTGAACATCAGAAACCCTTAGGATTGCTACAACAGTTAGAAATGCAAGTGTGGAAATGGGAATTAATAACAATGGATTTTGTTACTAAATTACCCAAAACAAGGAAAGGTAATGATACAATCTGGGTGATTGTAGATAGACTAACCAAGTCAGCTCATTTCCTACCCATGAAAGAAACTTTCAGTATGGAACAGCTAGCTAAATTGTATGTAAATGAAATTGTTTCTTTACATGGAATACCTTTATCAATTGTTTCTGATAGGGATAGTCGATTTACCTCTCATTTTTGGTCAAGTTTCCAAAAGGCAATGGAAACCAAGTTAAAACCAAGTTAAAACTGAGTACAGCTTATCATCCTCAAACGGACGGACAAAGCGAAAGGACAATTCAAACAATGGAAGACATGCTTAGAGCTTGTGTAATTGATTTTGGAGGTAATTGGGACGATCGCTTACCTTTAATAGAATTTTCTTATAATAATAGTTATCACACAAGTATCAATGCTGCACCGTTCGAAGCACTTTATGGACGAAAGTGCCGAACCCCAGTCTGTTGGGCAGAAATTGGGGAAAAGCAACTATCTGGACCTGAGATAGTACAAGAAACAACCGACAAGATCATTTAAGTCAAAGAACGACTAAAAGTAGCATGTGATCGGCAGAAGAGTTATGCTGATAACCGACGAAAACCATTGGAATTTCAAGTAGGAGATAAAGTATTGTTAAAAGTCTCTCCTTGGAAAGGAGTGATAAGATTCATCAAAAGGGGAAAGCTAAGTCCCAGGTATGTTGGACCTTTTGAGATTATTAGAAGAATAGGACCTGTAGCCTATCAACTACAACTGCCAGAGGAAATGGCAGGAATACATGATGTATTTCATGTATCTAATCTCAAGAAATGCTTAGCTGATGAATCACTAGTAATACCTCTTAAGGATATAGAGGTAAATGAACAACTCAAGTTTGTAGAAAGGCCTCTACAGATTGAAGACAGGAAAGTCAAGAATCTCAAGCATAAGAGATTAGTTCTGGTCAAAGTGAAGTGGGACTCCAAAAGAGGACCTGAGTACACATGGGAGCAAGAATCAGAAATGCAAAGGAAATATCCGCACTTGTTCCAATAGATCTCGAGGACGAGCTCTAAAAAAAGGTGGGGAGAAAGTAATAATCCTAATTAAACCAACACCCTCGAATATTTTTTGACACCCTAATATATTTTAAAATATCCCAAAATGTCCCAAAATACAACCCGTATGTGAAAACCGAGCCTGAAATACAATATAGCATTAAAAATAAATGAAAAACAAGAAAAATTGAATTTTGGGCTGAGGCGGGCCGCGTAAGCCCCACCCCAAGCGTGACGCGGGCCGCGTCAACTTAAGTCCTGGCACGGCCCTGGGCCGCCACGTGGCCCAACATCTGGCGAGCCTACCTGATGACCCAGCTAAGCTACGCATTGACCAGAGGTCAATGCGGGCCGCGTAGGCCCTGTTCTTATGTTACGCGGGCCGCGAGAGAACCAGAATCAGCACCTATAAATAGAACGCATCGGATCTCAGTTGAATTCGTTCATTTCTTTCTTTCTTAAGAAAATTTCTGAATTATAGGCTTTATAAGCGGGCATTATACCCCCCTAAATAGCGAAGTTCTGCTCCGTTGTAAGTATTATAACCCCTGGATAGGTATTAGATACGCTGCCCGATTGATCTAGGGTTCTGTAACGGCTGTCGTGGTTCTGCCCGACGTAGTCGTTGGAATGTCGTCTCGGGGAGGGTATTACTAATGCTAAAATGGGTTATTATACTAACGCGTGTACATTTGTGTAAATTATAGATAATTCTCAGGAAACCCTTACGGAAAACCTAAGAAAGCAATGTGAGTAATCTCCTTTTTGTAAACAGTTTTTACAAAACCTTAACTATTTTATAATGCAATTTAGCAGTGATTGAGTCTTTGTAATTCTACGATTACTGCCGGTATGTTGGGGTTTTGTGTACAAAATGTGAGTAACGTTACCATTGGACGAAGAGTTAGCCAATGTGTAATATGACCCACCAGTCAGGATTTACAGTACTGAATGAGTAATTGGGTAGATATAAACATTGTAATCGTCCTCAATACTGTTAAGTTTAAATTAAATTAATATTCTTGATTAAACTGGGATTCACTCACCAGTATTTCCCACTGACAAATGTTTTTAAAACACGTTTCAGGTAACACAATGTGACAGCCAATTAGAAAAAAGCCAGCTGGAGAGCACTGAAGGCTTGGGAAAAATATGGCTATAAAAGTTACCTAAAAGACGATGTTTTAAATTAAATAAAATAAGGTTTATCCCTATAAACATGTTGTAATAAGAAACTTGGGTTTCATTCCAATATGTTTATTTATATATAAATGGTGGTTTTACTCTGATAAACATTTCCTAACTACGGTCCTGATGTAATTTCCGCTGCAAAATTAACAAGTTGATACCACCAGAATTCTGAGTTCGCGTCCGCCCGTTCCCGGGACAGATAAGGGATCGGGGGTTGCGACAGTCTCTCCTTGCTCAATTACTGTTTGACTTCTTTGACTTGTAATTAGTCTATTTTATTTTCGCTTTAGTTGTATTATGTGGAGTATCAATTAATAATCGCATCGTAATGCTATTTATCGCATGTTTAATCGCTTTAACGCTATCGTAGTCGCACTCGCAACTCGAATAACGCATTTTGGTTATTGTATACGTGTGTGTGTGCCTTATGTGTTACTTGTGCATGTTTAAATTATGTTATGTGTGGTAATCAATCGAATCGCAATCGAACTCAATCACAAACGCTAAACGAATACGAGATAAGGATGATTGTATGTTAAATATAGTAGTTGAGATTAAAAGTAATTTGATAAGCAACTCTATCCCATCGCTCGCTCGAACCGCATCGCAACGTGCTACACGCGAATCGAAATGGCAAAACTCGTCGCGCCGAGCACTCGAACCAGGTGCCAGCCGGCCGGATTGCCATCCGACCGGGCTGCCACCCGAGCGAGGTGCCATCCGACCGAGGAGCCACTCGGCCGGGCTGTAACCCGGACGAGATGCCATCCGACCCACCAGCACTTTCCACTTTGGGAATCCTATAAATACCCCTTGTCACTTCCATTCTTTCCACTTTTGGCAAGTGACGTCCGACCAGTGCTCCTACTCACGTTTTCCTTCAATTTCTCGTAATTTCGGTAAGATCTCATCCTAAATCTTGTACTTTCTTAATCTACACCCACTCCTACACCTTTCTATCTTTTGAATCTTAACTTTTAACCGTGAAATCATCAAGATTCAAGGGTTCTAGGATGACGTCATCATGTGTTCTTGAAGAACTTCATGTTTTGGCCTCAATCCACCAAGAACAACTTGGATCTAACCGATTTCCACATAAACAAATAGAGATCTTTCATAGATCTAAAAACATTCACAATGAAAAGGATTAAAAGAAGGTTTTTCCAACTTTCTTTCAACTCTTTTACACTCAATCCTCCCAATCCCAATGGAACCGAACCTAATGTTGATCGTCTACTCATTCTTAGCGAAGTATCAGTGCTAGATCCAAGTCCCATTTGAAAGATAGTGATTTCGTGTTTGGACACGAACAACCGTCTCGAACCGTGCACCGTCGGACTAGGCTGATTCCTGTTCGGTCAGGTCATTGGGACGAGATATGGTTCCCATTGTTTAAACCAGTCATCACAACGTCTCGCTCAAGTTACAACACTTCAGGCAAGATCAAGTAACAGCACGATCAAGTCGTTGGAATGAGTTGTCATCCGACGGGACTGCTGTCCGACCGGGTTGCTATCCGCTCGACCCACCGTCCGATCGGGTTTCATCTTGATTCATTTAAATCTTAAACAATTTTCAACATGTTCAACAACAGGGTTGCCACGCACTCGGATGGATATCCGACCGAGTGACCACCCTACTGTGGATTTGTTTTCACTGAAGTGCCAACCTACCGGATTGCTGTCCGATCGGACGACCGTCCGATCGACCGACCTGAAAGGTAGAGATACTTCAATGTTTTCAAAATGCTACAACGAAAACTTCAAAAGCTAAGCCATCATACACAAACACATCCTTCTCAAAAGAAGAAACAATCCACTAGAACAGTCATCCGACCGGACTACTGTCCGAACGGATTGCCACCCACACGACCGGCTGTCCGATCGGACTACCATCCGATCGAACCGCTGTCCGACTCAGTTGTACCTTGCACCGTTTTACGCGTCACTTATAGTTATGATATCAATCTATTCAGGCTAACCCTACTCTCTAGCGCTCCCTTCAATCCATCATCGCTGTGAGTATACTCGATCCCTTTTTTCTTTACGCACTTTTGGGTGTTACATACGTTACTTATACAAAATCACATCGAATACACTATGCAATACTTTAAACGCTAATCGTTACCGCATGTTATACGTGACTTAATGAATGTTTGTTTGTTATGTTTACACATGGAATGATGTCTACCTGCCTTAGCAACGGTAGTACTATTAGTTTGGACTCAGCACCCGTTCACCCGGGGGTTGTTAAGGATAATTACCTACATGGCTCACAGTGGTGAGAATGTATCGCGAACTGCCTTGGGCAGTCAACCCGCAGTCATTGGTATCGATAGGTTCATGTCGATAACTAACATGCCTCATTTCACTCTGTGTACGTGCTGGTTATGAGTAATGCTTTCGAACTCTATATGCTATTATCAAACTTGTATGCTCACCTTTACACTATGTGTATTGACTGTTACTTTAACGTATGTGACAGGTGCTTAAGTTGTTTGTATGCTTATCTTGCTGTGAACTTGAGGCAAGGAAAGGTCTAGGATGCTCTCTGTGCTGTGATGAAATCGAAGCTAGGAAAAGAGGTCCTAGAAACCAATAAATAAACTATCTATGTATAAATCTGAGTTGTCGGAACAGAACTACTTGACTAGATTTTTGTCTGTAATAATTATATTATCACTTATGACATGGTATGGGACGTGTTGCATTAAATATTTGGTAAATATAGTTGTTATGGAAACTTCTGGACAATCTGTTTCGCTCAGTGCCATGCCCCGATGTTTCCGCCATCGGTTGGGGTGTGACAGATTGGTATCAGAGCCATAACTATAGGGAATTAGGCAAGACTCGACCTAGTCCGGGTCGAAGTCTTAGAAACCTAGTCTATAGTCAGGAACCAACAGACCGACTCGTACATGTCCAGTAGGGATTATGTATGAGCTTACCTGCCATTTCTCGCTATTCACGCCTACGCTACACTATCACTGTACTCGAATTTTCAAATTATGAATGGGCGATTAAGTCGAGATCAGGTGTGAAAACCGAAAACTCTCGACTAAATTGCCTGATCAACCCACATTTTTATCTATAAACACGAGAAATTGCGTTGAAATAGGAGTGAAATCCATACTTTGACGCATAATCCTCTTTTATCTTATCAAAAACAGGAACGAAGTTGTTAAGCTAGGGGTGAAAACCTAACCTTGACGATTTGTTCTGATCTTTATTTTGTTTTACAAAGCTCTCACCAAAGTTTTGACGGACTCCAACGACTGAAGACCACGCAGAGACTGAAAGGATACGTGTCATACACCCAGATTCGAGGCGGAAGCACAAGTCCCGAAGGTCAGATGTGTGCTCAGACGGTCCTTGTGAATAGTCGAATCACCTTGGATAGTCAATGTCTAATAGCCGCAGACGATCTATTTCTCGATTTTTATGTGTTTCGATTCTGAACCCACAACTGCTGACTCTGATGATTCGTCGATTTTATGTGTTTATATGTATGTTTATCTGTTTATGTGCTTAATTTTTGGAGAATTATTCGATTTTTTTGCTTTCACTTCGATCGGCACGCACGACTCGCACTGCATTTCTATCTCAAAACGCTGACAAATCGCTAAATTATGGACGACCTTATGCTATGTTATACGCTTATACTATACTACTCGACAAGTTATTCGTGGTCGCTATTCTCAAACGCGCACGGGCTTTAAATGATAGGTTTCTGTATTCTAACTGCCTCTTGTGATTACAGGATTATGTGCTTCTGTGCTCTACGTGTTTACGTGATTATGTGCTTCTGTGTTTATGTGAATCTGTGATTATGTGCCTCTGTGTTTATGTGATACATGTTTCACTATGCTCCTAAGCTTTAGTAAGTATTAGACGTGTGAGGTGAGATTCGATTATGACATGTCTGAGACCTATGACGATGTCTGTTGCAGACAATGTCAACTAGACCATCATCTGGATCCCGTCACCCACGACTCTCTCGCCAAGAACAGAGGGAAAAACGCCTTGCTGCCATCCTCGCGAAACAAGTGGCCAAGGTTGTGCCTCAGATCGTGAGTGAGATTTACGAGAATGTTAGCAAATCGTCTGAGGAGTCGAGAACCGAAGCTCCTAAAGTTGCTACCAAGACTGCTTTCAGCTTCAAGCAGTTCAAGGCTTGCGGTCTGAAGGAATTCACTTGAGAAGATGGCCCGACGACTATGTTTCAATGGTTCGATTCCATCGAAGTCACTCTGCGCCAGAGTGGATGTCCGGAAAATCTCCACACTCTAAACACTACCTGCGTCTTCCAGTCCTGCGCATTAGACTGGTGGACGGTCGAGAGAAACAAACGCGGGAATGATGCAACTTATGAGCTGACATGGGAAGAGTTGAAGGCCATCATGATGGATGAGTTATGTCCTCCCCATGAATGCCAAAAGCTGGAGGACGAATTCTGGAATATCAAGCAGAAAGAAGGTGACAACGCTGCCCTGACTGCTCGCTTTAAGCAGCTCAGCATCATCTGTCCCGATCAAGTGAAGATGTCCGACATGGCGATCAAGAAGTACATCCGAGCTCTACCCGACTGTGTTGCGGATTTTGTGCATGCCGCAAAGACAGCAACGATCGAAGAAACTTAATTGCTTGCCGCCGAAATCAACGACAAGCGGGTAAAATCTGGTTTTTGGGATAAAACTTCAAAGAGCCTGCACCAAGTCACCGCCGCATCTACTACCGACACCGCCGCCGCTCAACTGTTAAAGTCCTCACGCCGCAAGAAGAAGAACAATAGCAGCTCCAGCAACAAGAACTGTGCTGTCACTACCACTGCTGCTCCACTTCAAGCCGTACCAGCCCAGCAGCAGCCCCATCACCGTCCAGCACCAGTTACTTATGCACCACCTGCAAAGCGTGCATATACCGGCCCCCACCCGGCTTGCCCAACATGTTCTTATCATCACCCAGTGGGTCTCGCCTGTCGTTTCTGCGCTCACTGCAATATGTACGGCCACTTCACTGCTAATTGCCGTACTGGTCCCCGCCAAGCCCCAGCTCAAGCCACTGCTCATCAAGCTCTGCTCCCAGCCCCGCAAAGCCAACAAGCGGCTTAGGCACCCGCGGTCAACGCCCGAGTCTGCTTCGCATGTGGTGATCCCAACCACTTCGCGAATATGTGCCCGAACAGGGTTGTGAAACAAGAGCCCGAGCAGCAGCAACACCAGCAGCAACAGCCTCAGCAGCAGCAACAAGCCGCACGCGCCAAAACTTTCAACATCAATGTGCGCCAAGCCCAGGCTGACAACAACGTGGTCAATAGTACGTTCCTTGTTAATGGTATTTATGCTTCATGTTTGTTTGATACTGGAGCCGATAACTGTTTTGTATCGTTTGAATTCGAAAAGCTCCTTAATCGAAAGCGCGCCCATCTCCCCTTGACGTTCGATGTTGAAGTCGCCACCGAAAGGACCGTCTCTGTTAATTCTGTTCTTCGTGATTGTACTCTTGAGCTCAACAATCACATCTTCCCAATCGACCTTATTCCAATGCAACTCGGAAGTTTTGACGTCATAGTAGGCATGGACTTTCTTCGCGAAAACCATGCTGAAGTTGTGTGCTTCGATAAGATGATTCGATTCTCGCTAGCGAATGGTGATTTATTGTGTGTTTATGGAGAAACTGCTTCGAAAGGTCTCAAACTCATGTCATGTGTCCAAGCTAGCAAGTATCTCCGCAAGGAATACAGAGCTTTCTTGGTTAACATTGTAGTAGCGGATAAGGAAAAGAAAGGAAGACCAGGCGTAAACGATGTCCTAGTGGTTCGAGAATTTCCTAACGTCTTTCCTGACGATCTTTCCGGACTTCCGCCAAGTCGTGATATCGACTTTCGTATTGGCCTCATCCCTGGAGCCAACCCTATTGCCAAAGCTCCTTACCGACTCGCACCGTCCGAAATGCGTGAACTCTCGAACCAACTCCAGGAATTACTTGAGAAAGGCTTCATTCGCCCGAGCACCTCTCCTTGGGGCGCGCCAGTCCTTTTCATCAAAAAGAAGGATGGGTCGTTCAGGATGTGCATCGACTATCGGGAATTGAATAAGTTAACTATCAAGAACCGCTATCCTCTGCCTCGCATTGACGATTTGTTTGATCAACTACAAGGTGCTACATGTTTCTCAAAGATCAATCTACGCTCAGGCTACCACCAACTACGCATTCAAGAGGAGGATATACCCAAAACCGCGTTTCGCACTCGATACGGTCACTACGAATTCGTTGTTATGCCTTTTGGTTTAACCAACGCACCCGCGGTTTTCATGGATCTGATGAATCGTGTGTGTCAACCATATCTCGACCGTTTCATCATTGTATTCATCGACGATGTCTTGATCTATTCTAAGTCGAAAGCCGAACACGCGCAACATCTACGTTTGGTTCCCGAGGTACTCCAGGGGAATCGACTCTATGCCAAGTTCTCCAAGTGCGAATTTTGGCTGGAGGAGGTTCAGTTTCTGGGTCACATCGTAAATAGTCAAGGTATTCACGTCGATCCGACGAAGATTGAAGCAGTTAAGAGTTGGATTACACCTAAGAACCCGTCTGAAGTCCGTTCTTTTCTCGGACTAGCGGGTTATTATCGATGATTTATTGAGGGATTCTCAAAGATCGCTGTGCCGCTTACCACTCTTACGCATAAAGACAAGCCTTTTGTTTGGGGAACTGAACAAGAGTCTTCTTTCCAAACCCTCAAGCACCTGCTTTGCAATGCTCCTGTTCTCACATTGCCCGACGGAAACGACGATTTCATTGTCTATTGTGATGCTTCCAACCTTGGTCTTGGTTGTGTTCTTATGCAGCGGGACAAGGTTATAGCTTACGCGTCTTGTCAGCTCAAAATCCACGAGAAGAACTATACAACCCATGACCTCGAGCTAGGCGCAGTTGTTTTTGCGTTAAAGATTTGGCGACACTACCTGTATGGTACAAAGTGTACGATCTTCACCGATCATAGGAGCCTACAACATATCTTTGATCAGAAAGAACTTAATATGCGTCAACGCCGATGGGTAGAACTTCTCAACGACTACGACTATGAGATTCATTATCACCCAGACAAAGCGAATGTCGTTGCCGACGCTCTCAGCAGACGGAGTTATTTGCTCAGCATTCGTAACGTCCAAACCCAGTACGATCTCGAAACCCTCATCCGCGAAGCTCAGCATGCATGTTTTAATGAACGCACCTTGAAGAAGGAAAGAATCTACCACAATGGAGCCCAACTTGTGAATAAGCCAAATGGGATATTCCATTATCTGGACCAAATTTGGATTCCTAAACAGATCGATTTGTGAAAGATATTTATGGACGAAACCCACAAATCTCGGTATTCTATTCATCCCGGTGCCGACAAAATGTACCAGGATCTTCGCTACAAGTACTGGTGGCCGGGCATGAAGAGGGATATTGCTATCTACGTTGGAAAGTGCCTGACTTGTGCAAAGGTCAAGGCTGAACACCAAAGACCCTCTGGCTTACTCGAACAACCGCCGATCCCTATATGGAAGTGGGAGAGTATAGCTATGGACTTCATAACCAAGCTTCCGCACACGTCATCAGGTCACGACAGCATCTGGGTTGTTGTTGACCGTCTAACCAAATCAGCTCACTTTTTGCCTATACGGGAAGAGTACAAGGTAGAACGATTAGCCCGAATCTACACCACTGAGATCATTTGTCAACATGGGATGCCTCGCGATATCATCTCTGACCGTGATGCTCGGTTTACCTCGTGACTGTGGGAAACGTTTCAAGCGGCTCTCGGTACTACGCTTAACTTAAGTACCGCATTCCACCCTCAAACCGACGGTCAGACTGAAAGAACGATCCGTACTCTTGAAGACATGCTCCGTTCGTGTGTCATAGACTTCGGTGGTAATTGGGACACATACCTGTCGTTAGTCGAATTCTCGTATAACAACAGTTATCATTCCAGCATTCAAATGGCACAATTCGAGGCTTTATACGGAAGAAGATGTCGATCGCCTATTGTGTGGCACGAGATCGGTCACTCGCAATTAACCGGTCCTGAGCTATTGCAAGAAACGACTGACAAAGTCCTCCAAATTCGAGACAACTTGTTGAAAGCTCGAGTCGACAGAAAAGTTACGCCGATAGACGACGCAAGCCCCTTGAATTTGACGTTGGCGACTACGTACTCCTCAAGGTATCACCTTGGAAGGGTGTGGTCAGATTCGGCAAGAAAGGGAAACTAGCGCCTCGATATGTTGGACCTTTTAAGATTTTGGAAATAATCGGAAAAGTCGCCTACAGACTCGAACTACCGGAGGAGCTTAGTAATGTCCACCCGACTTTCCACGTGTCAAACCTCCGAAAGTGCCTGGCTGAGCGTGATTTAATTGTACCTCTCGATGATCTCCAAGTAAACGAAACACTACACTTCGTGGAGAAGCCTGTCGAAATCATGGATCGCCAAACCAAGCAGCTCAGACGCTCGCGCATTCCTATTGTGAAAGTCCGATGGGAAGGCAAACGAGGCGCAGAGTTCACTTGGGAACTCGAAAGCGACATGAAGGCGAAGTACCCGCAGTTGTTTGTTACGGCTTCGACCTAATTTCGGGACGAAATTCCCTCAACTAGGGGAGGCTGTAACACCCTGTGTTTCGAAAGTCAAAGTCAAGATTGAAGTCAAAGGAAGAAAAGATTGCTAATTGCGATATGTCTCTCCTTGCTCAATTACTGTTTTGACTTCTTTGACTTGTAATTAGACTATTTTATTTTCGCTTTAGTTGTATTATGTGGAGTATCTATTAATAATCGCATGGTAATCGCTATTTATCGCATGTTTAATCGCTTTATCGCTATCGCAGTCGCACTCGCAACTCGAATTACGCATTTTGGTTATTGTATACGTGTGTGTGTGCCTTATGTGTTACACAAGCATGTTTAAATTATGTTATGTGTGGTAATCAATCGAATCACAATCGAACTCAATCGCAAACGCTAAACGAATACGAGATAAGGATGATTGTATGTTAGATATAGTAGTTGGGATTAAAAGTAATTTGATAAGCAACTCTATCTCATCGCTCGCTCGAACCGCATCGCAACGCGCTACACGCGAATCGAAACGGCAAAAAACTGGCGCGCCGAGCACTCGAACCAGGTGCCAGCCGGCCGGATTGCCATCCGACCGGGCTGCAACCCGAGCGAGGTGCCATCCGACCGAGGAGCCACTCGGCCAGGCTGTCACCCAGACGAGATGCCATCCGACCGACCAGCCCTTTTCACTTTGGGAATCCTATAAATACCCCTTGTCACTTCCATTCTTTCCACTTATGGCAAGTGACGTCCGACCAGTGCTCCTACTCGCTTTTTCCTTCGATTTCTCGCAATTTCGGTAAGATATCGTCCTAAATCTTGTACTTTCTTAATCTACACGCACTCCTACACCTTTCTATCTTTTGAATCTTAACTTTTAACCGTGAAATCATCAAGATTCAAGGGTTTCTAGGATGACGTCATCATGTGTTCTTGAAGAACTTCATGTTTTGGCCTCAATCCACCAAGAACAACTTGGATCTAACCGATTTCCACATAAACAAACAGAGATCTTTCATAGATCTAAAAACATTCATGATGAAAAGGATTAAAAGATGGTTTTTCCAACTTTCTTTCAACTCTTTTACACTCAATGCTCCCAAACCCAATGGAACCGAACCTAATGCTGATCGTCTATTCATTCTTAGCGATGTATCAGTGCTAGATCCAAGTCCCATTTGAAAGATAGTGATTTCGGGTTTGGACACGAACAACCGTCTCGGACCGTGCACCGTCGGACTAGGGTGATTCCTGTTCGGTCAGGTCATTGGGACGAGATAGGGTTCCCATTGTTTAAACCAGTCATCACAACGTCTCGCTCAAGTTACAACACTTCAGGCAAGATCAAGTAACAGCACGATCAAGTCGTTGGAACGAGTTGTCATCTGACCGGACTGCTGTCCGACCGGGTTGCCATCCGCTCGACCCACCGTCCGATCGGGTTGCATCTTGATTCATTTAAATCTTAAACAATTTTCAACATGTTCAACAACAGGGTTGCCACCCGCTCGGATGGACATCCGACCGAGTGACCACCCTACTGTGGATTTGTTTTCACTGAAGTGCCAACCTACCGGATTGCTGTCCGATCAGACGACCGTCCGATCGACCGACCTGAAAGGTAGAGATACTTCAATGTTTTCAAAATGCTACAACGAAAACTTCAAAAGCCAAGCCATCATACACAAACACATCCTTCTCAAAAGAAGAAACAATCCACTCGAACAGTCATCCGACCGGACTACTGTCCGAACGGATTGCCACCCGCACGACCGGCTGTCCGATCGGACTACCATCCGATCGAACCGCTGTCCGACTCACTTGTACCTTGCACCGTTTTACGCATCACTTATCGTTATGCTATCAATCTATTCAGGCTAACCCTACTCTCTAGCGCTCCCTTCAATCCATCATCGATGTGAGTATACTCGATCCCTTTTTGCTTTACGCACTTTTGGGTGTTACATACGTTACTTATACAAAAGCACATCGAACACACTACGCAATACTTTAAACGCTAACCGTTACCGCATGTTATACGTGACTTAATGAATGCTTGTTTGTTATGTTTACACATGGAATGCTGTCTACCTGCCTTAGCAACGGTAGTACTATTAGTTTGGACTCAGCACCCGTTCACTCGGGGGTTTGTTAAGGACAATTACCTACATGGCTCACAGTGGTGAGAATGTATCGCGAACTGCCTTGGGCAGTCAACCCGCAGTCATTGGTATCGATAATTTCATGTCGATAACTAACATGCCTCATTTCACTCTGTGTACGTGCTGGTTATGCGTAACGCTTTCGAACTCTATATGCTATTATCAAACTTGTATGCTCACCTTTACACTATGTGTATTGACTGTTACTTTAACGTATGTGACAGGTGCTTAAGTTGTTTGTATGCTTAACTTGCTGTGAACTTGAGGCAAGGAAAGGTCTAGGATGCTCTCTGTGCTGTGATGAAATCGAAGCTAGGAAAAGAGGTCGTAGAAACCAATAAATAAACTATCTATGTATAAATCTGAGTTGTCGGAACAGAACTTCTTGACTAGATTTTTGTCTGTAATAATTATATTATCACTTATGACATGGTATGGGACGTGTTGCTTTAAATATTTGGTAAATATAGTTGTTATGGAAACTTCTGGACAATCTGTTTCGCTCAGTGCCATGCCCCGATGTTTCCGCCATCGGTTGGGGTGTGACATCTTGTGGTTTTTGTACGGTGGGTGATGGGTGGTTTGGTGGGGGTGAGGGGGGGGGGGATTGGTTTGTATGAGGGGTTTGTGGGTAAGGGGTAGATTAATATAATACTTAAGGGCCCATTAGGATTTTTTTATATTAATTATAACACTAAGGGTAATTTGGTCATTTCATACAAACTTAACAGTAAAAGCTAACCTCCATCCCAGGGCTGTAAACGAACCGAACGTTCAGCGAACAGTTCGTGAACCGTTCGGCGGGAAGTTCGTTTATGTTCGTTCGATTAGCTTAACGAACGAACACGAACAAAAAATTTCGTTCGGTTAGCTTAGCGAACGAACACGAACATAGGTCTCGTTCGTTCGACTGCGTTCGTGAACGTTCGGTAATATGTTCGGTTACGTTCGTTCGTACTCGTTTGATTATATTAAAAAATAATATATAAGAAACCTTTTATCTAAACATATTGAAAACTTGAAACCCTATTTTTTTCTAAGTTAGCTAAAAGTTAGTTAAAGTTGATTCATCGTTTGGTGTTGTATTAGATTCCTTGTGTTTTGATTTATCATTTGATGGTTGTATTTAACTACTTATATCCAATATTTAAAGATAACAATAGTTTTATTTTTTTATTTTCAAGTTAAATGTTCGTTTGCGTTCTTTTGTGTTAGCTTGCGTTCGTTTGTGTTCGAGACCAGTGTTCACGAACTGTTCGTGAACAACTGAATTTCCTTAACGAACGAACACGAACATAAACTTATGTTCGTTATGCGTTCGTGAACAGTTCGCGAACATGTTAATTTCCTTAACGAACGAACGAACAAGAACATGGCCTTGTTCGTGTTCGTTCGGTTCGTTTACAGCCCTACGTCCATCAAGATGGGGGACTATCCGAGTAACAATCGTGTAAACCATAGGGAGCAAACATGCTATTTTAAAAAGGTGGGGACTAAAGATGAAAAAATGGCAAACCACAAGGACCATCTGGGAAATTAACTCTATAACATTATTAGGTTTGGTATTTGAATAATCTATTTACTATAATAAAAGAAACCAATTTTTGGACACGTGTCATTCATTAAAGTATCCTCAAATCTATAATTATCTTATATTAATTAAATAAATAATAAATTAATATTAAATCTTATCATACTTTAATAAAATATTATCCTCAAATCTAAATTATTAATTTAATATATTTAAAAAAAAACATCTCTTTCCTACTTATCTTATATTAAATATAAATAATAAATTAATATTAAATGTTATCCAAATTTATTAAAAATATAACTTTTTTTTATTATTTGGTATAGAAAATTATATTTATTCAACTCGTGTAAAACGCGGGGTTTTTAAAAATATTTTTTATTATTTACTATACAAAATTATATTTATATAACCCGTGTATTACACGAAGTTTTTAAAGATATAACTTTTTATCATTTGCTATGTAAAATTAGATTTATTCAACACGTGTAATACACGGAGTTTTAAGGATATATTTTTTTTATTATTTGTTAGATTTTTCAACCCGACTATACATGGGTTTTTTAAAGATACGACGTTTTTAGTATCTAATATACAAAATTACATTTATTTAATCTGTGTAATACACATGGTTTTTAAAGATATAACTTTTTAGATCTATTTAACACGTGTAATATATATGGGGTTTTTAAGGAAGTAGTATTTTTTTATTATTTGGTAGATTTATTCAACCCGATTATACACAGGTTTTTTTAAGATACGATGTTTTTAGTATTTAGTATACAAAATTGCATTTATTTAATCTGTGTAATACACATGGTTTTCAAAGATATAACTTTTTTATTATTTGATATATAAAATTACATTTATTTAACCCGTACAATATACGAGGTTCATAAAGATCTAACTTTTTATTGTTTAATATATAAAATTACATTTATTCAACCGGTGTAATGCACAGGGTTCTAACCTAGTTATTGTTAAACTGTTCTTTTTTAATATATATATATATATATATATATATATATATATATATATTTTCATCCGTTTGTACATTATGAGGAAATTTTACTCATTTATTTATGCATAAGTGCGTGCATGCATGCATAATTCTGATATGCAAAATACATCAACCACTCAAAATAATTGATTTTTAGCATAACTATTTATTTTAGACTATTGGTATGGGGCGGGGTTGGGGCATGGGTTGGGTACAAACGCCCAAGTCACCACCTCGGGTGGGCTTGGGTTTCGGCGTGGCCCCTTTGTAACACCTCGAAAATTCACGTCCTATAATGTGTTGACACGTGTCATAAAGTTTGAACGTGTGAAAGAATGTTACAAAAGGACTAAAGTTGACAAACATGGAAAGTATGAGATTATACGGATTCTAAGTGTCAACAGTGAATAAATATACTTCATAATAACCCTACATGATGTTCATAACATCAAACGAATAAATCATGGATCATACGAAGCTAAAAGTGAGAGATTACAAACTACAGGGGTTAAATGTGTCAACATGTTAAAGATATACCTCTGAGTGACCTTTTGACAAACCCGAAGCTTTGTAAATATAAATTATGCACACTAGAATGCACGATTAAAATTTCATAAAGTTTCGTTATCGTATGAGAAAGTTATGATCAAATTCGTGTGCGAGGGGTTAAAATGTTAACGTTGAAAGTTATGACTTTTCGGGTTAACCGGAAGTGTCCAGGGACTTGGCAAAGTGAGTATAAGTCATAAAGCCCTTGTATATAAATAATAAGGGGTCAAAATGCAAGAATTAAGCTTAGTTGACCTTTCGGAGTACCAAGAGCCAGGGATGCAAATTGAAAAATGGAAGAATTGCCCCTGAGGAGGGCTAGCGCACTGCTACGTCAGAAGCGTAGCGGTGCGCTACCAGTCTGCAGCGACAGCAACTTGGCTGTTGGCTGTTTTAAGAGTTGCAACTGATCTTTAATCGATTTTCCTCATCCTTCTTAGCCCCTAAACACCCCCTAAACATCTAGGGACACTTGTTAAGATGTTGTGGTCACTCATAGACTTGGGTGTCAAGAATTTGTGGTGATCTAAACACTATATAAAGGCATGAAGTTGCAAACAAATCTTCACACCTTCATCTGGAATTGAGGAGCCTTTATGGAGCTTCAAAGCAGACCCAAGTCCTTCCTAATCAAGCTTAGGACTTAAGTAAGTTTGCTAAACCTTTCTTGATTAAGTTTTAGCTTAGTATTAGCTTAAAAGTCAAACCGTCGTAGTTAACGGTTGACTTAACGATTAATCACTAATGGTCCAGTGATTAGTCGAATTAAAAGTAGTTATAAGTTGGTAATTAGGTGGGTAATAAACCCCTAAAAAGGTTCCCCCTGATTCCCATTCTAACCAGGTCAAATGTCGGGTCAAACTTTTAATTAAAAAGTCAACATAATGCTTAAAATGTCATTTATGCATAATTAGCTATCTAGAACATGTACAACCTGTTTGATCATTGTTATAACTTAGTAATAAGTGTAAGAACATGTCCAAACATGTTCAACCCGACAATTTCCTGTTTAGACCCGGTTCGGAACCGAAAGTCGCAAAGCTTTGACTTTTGCTTTGACTTCAGTTCTGACCCGTTTGGGTATGTTTTAGAAATATCTTAGAGCTTCATTTGGACCAGGTTACATGCTAGTATAACCCTCTGTGATTATACACCTCGGTTCATTAGTTATCCGATTAATACGCATGATTCCGTTAATTGCTCATATGTTGACCATTATGCCCTTATTGCCTTAAAACGAGATTTATGAAAATGTAAAAGTGTAGAAACCTTAGTTACTGATATATAAACTTGTATGCAAAGTTTAACATCAGTTTGACTTGTAGATTAAGAGTTATGCTCAATGTCGAAAAATTAATGCTTTATGTTAATAAAACGGCGTAACTAGCGTATAGCCTAGTTAAGCCTACTTTTTGGTATCAAACTTAATACCCACTGATATAATATAATATTTTGGGATTTTTAAAGATTTTTAATTAATTTTAGGCTGAGCATAACTAGTAGTCGCATGCTTAATCCGGTAATTGTCGGTTTTGCCCTTACGGGCCATAAAATGAGTTTTACTTATCAAAACGACTCCAAACCTTTTGCTACTGATCACATATGATAAATAATTTATTTTAAGCCTTCTGGAAATATAAAAATATCAGATTTAAGTATCAAACCCGGAAATGGCTTTTAATCGCCTTATTTAGCGTTTTTAACGCATAGTATGTTTTAAAATCATATTGAGCATACCCGGGTTGATACCTACTGATATATGAGGCAAATTATGATATTTTAACAGTAAGCAAAGGTTGATTAACTCAGACTTCGTTTTTGAGCTTTCGGCATATGTGAAATTACCAAAATACCCCTACGGGGCATAGTTTGGTTAAAGATGATAAAATTCACATATATGCTTTAGCCTACTGTTATAACTCATCAAAGTGAGTATGTTTGCTGTTTACATCAGACCTGTAACTCAGTTAAACATTTAAACTCTTTTACAACCTTTAAAATGACCAAACTACCCCTACGGGGCATAGTTTGTGTTTAAATTAGTTCGGGGCATAATGAAAGACATCCTACGGATGTCATAACATATTTGAAGCATATTAACTTAGGAAACCTGTATATGGCTCTTACGGATACCCGTTACGCTTATTTCGCGTTCGGTTCGGTTTATGTAACAAGTTTACATAAATTAGCCGATACGGGTCAAACCTTATCGGTTTTATCTCAAAATCCAGAATGTGAATAATAAACCCATATTAAACAAGTCTCCGAACTTGTCGGGTCTAAATCACATTCTATCCGGTCTTCGCTTAATCGTGCGTACGAACCGTATCTTTGAAACTAGCCGGTCTAAGCTTAAGCTTAATCAAAGACCCGTTAGGATTCTAATAGGTTATTAAAAACCTTTGTTCCAGATTAGGAGCCCAGTAAAAGCTATCTGTACTTGCTGATTTGATATACGGCTGGGATTGAATTTATATTTAGCTCAGGTAAATACTTTTAACTTATTTTCCCTATACGGGCTTGGGTTACGGTACATAGCGTACCGCTTGATCGGGCATCAAATCTCCACGCTTAGTGGGTAGTTGAATAATTTGATCGGCTCGTTTAAACAGTCTTGTTTACTTTACAGCCTTTGGGGGGTTAATGACCATGTCCCGGATATCCCTGGCATCATCTTACGAGATTGGCCACGACCTGAGCACGGGGTGTAGGCGTACACCGTCCGTGTATAACTCATTATAGTGGTGTGTCTATTAATCTTTAACCCGGACTAGGTTCGGGCTACTGAACGCATAAGTAACATGTAATTCGTTTACAAGATTATAATATTAAATAATTCTCCCAAGTTAAAAAGATTAATTTTGCCTCTGTGCATTTTAATCAATGTGTCAAGATATTTTGTGCCACGTGCATTCAAAACAATTTACAAACTCTTTTTCCAAAATGAGTCAGTTGAATGTATTTACCAGTGTAAACTGACGTATTTTCCAAAAAGGCTAAATGCAGGTACTATACGAAATTGGCTGGATATGTCTCCTTAGCATCAATAGAAGTCTCGCAAGCTTAAGATGCCTAAAAGTCTGTTGAACTATTGTTTCCATTTTATGTTCGATCCTTCTATGGATAAACTTCCGAATATTGTGACAATTGATATTACAATAATAAATTCGGTTGAATCATACTTTAAATTGTATTGATATTGTGTTGTTTGACTATTACGTTGCCAACCATGACGTCACGATACTCCCCACCGGGCCCACCGGTGACACGTGGAAATCGGGGTGTGACAGGTTGGTATCAGAGCCAACACTGAGTGAATTAAACACTAGCCTTAGTGTTTAATCTCAGTTACACAATTGCACAATTCTAAACTTCTGAGTCTAGACTTAACTTAGGAATATTCTCAATCCTAATCTTGAAGTTTTGCTTCCAAATTTTTATATATTGGATACGTCGCCAAGCGAAGAAGCTGTAATAAGAATTCTCCACATCTGGAGCCTTGAAATGCTGAGCTTCGTACCGCGACCAGGATGAAACGTGCGACCAAGGAGAAAGCCTTCAAGAATTGAATGAAGAAGAAACTCCTTTGCTGAAGATCGTTTCCTCAATAGTCCTTATAAGGACATATTTACCTTTTCAGTCCCTTCGAGGACAACATTATTCCTTTTAAGTCCCGCTTAGGGCAACTTTATACTTTTATTTTTATATAATGGAATGATTAAGTTTAAACTTTCATTCTAAATAAGAAATATTAAATAAATGGAAAAATAATATTTCCTTTTTGCAAGATCTACCATTATAATAAAATGGCAAAATCTAAAAGGGCAAGACCTAGCTTCGGGTCATATTAAGACCGGCCAAGATGGCAGTTCCGCAATTTAGATTCAGATCCATATTTACACCTCAATTTAAAAATTGTTCTGCGTTAATTATAAATTAAGAATCTTAAGTGTGAAACCTAGCCTCGGGTCAATTATAAGACCGGGCCAAGATGGTAAGACCTGTTAAAAAGATTCAAATCATTAATTAAGAATCTTAAGTGTGAAACCTAGCCTTGGGTCAAATATAAGACCGGGCCAAGATGGTAAGACCTGTTTAAAAAGATTCAATTCCCTGTTAACATCTTAAAACATGTTAACACTCCTGGCAGATGTGATTCATTTAAAATCACACACGTCATTTTATATAGGATTCTTCAAAAGATTCCTAACCCAGTTTAATGATCCCTGAATCCTGGGTTTACGTCATCAATTAAGATGATCATATTTTAACCATACGTGGTAATATAGTGCCTACGGGCCTTGCTCATTTCTACATGAGCCAAAATACAGTGGTAGCTATGACTCCCTGTCAGATAAAGGTAATGAACTAGGTTCAAACCTCAAATGCTTTGATTCTCTGAAATCATAGCTTATAAATTATATATGTCCTTGTGACTAAGCCAGTTGAGCTAATATACTTAAAGACCTTGATTCTCTGAAATCATGGCTTATAATTTAAAAATTGTCCTTGTGACTAGGCCTTTTGTGCTATTAAATAAAACTGTTATTGTTGCTTTGATTCTCTGAAATCATAAGCTTATAATTTATAAATGTCCATGTGACCAGGCCATTGGGTGCCACTAATAAAACTGTTAATGTTTTATAATTAGGATAAATTATAATAGAAATCCTAAATAAATATGATTAATAAATTAACCAAATATGGTCTCTGTTTACCATGGTTAATGAATTTCTCTAAGGGGCAATTCAGTAATAAACATCCCTTAGAAGGGAAGTGCCTACGGGCTATAGTTAATGTCCTCTGAGACTAAAGACAGTGGTAGCCTACAACTCCCTGTCAAGAAAAGGTAATGAACTTTGATTCAAACCTTAATGCCACGATTCTCTGAAATCATGGCTTATAAATTTAACTTGTCTACGTGACTAGGCCATTGGTGCTATTATTAACTTATGAATTAGGATTTGTGATAAAAATCCTGAATAAAATAAATATCCTTCCTTCTCTGTCAGTATGCAATTGAAGGGAATCTTAAAGGTGAAACCTAGCCTACGCGGCCAAGATGGTGAAACCTACTCAAGGGATTCAGATCCTTGTTAACACCTAGGAATGTGTTAGCACTCTTGACAAATGTGATTCGAGAAAATCACAACAGTCATCCTTATATTGGATTCTTCCAATTCTCAAATCTAGCCTAGTGATCTAGGAATCATGGCTTATATCATCCTATAAGATGATCATAATATAAACATCCGTTAGTGATGAAATGCCTACGGACTAAACTTGTTGTCCGATAAGACAACGACAGTGGTGGTCTTTGACCTCCTGTCTAAAATGGTGGACTATGTCCAAACATAATAGTCTATATGATCAATGCGATCATGACTAATATCATCTAGTACGATGATCATATTATTTAACATCCTTTAGTGATGTCTTGCCTACGGGCTATAATATATTGTCCATTTGAGACATTGACATTGTTATCTTTATGATTCCTTGTCTAAGGTGGTGAGCTATGCTCAAGCCAAATAGTCAATATGATTAATGCAATCATGACTTATAGCATCTAATAGGATGAACCAATTATAAACATCCATGAGTGATGTTTTCGCCTATGGGCCAAATTATACTGTCCATGTGTGACAAAGACATTGAGATCTTTACGATTCCCTGTCCAAGGTGGTGAGCTATGCTCAAGCCTAATAGTTCATATGATCAATACGATCATGACAAAAAAAAAATCATCAATACGATGATTAAAAATTTTAACATCCGTAATGATGTTTTGCCTAAGGGCTATATTATATCGTCCAACTGAGACAAGGCAATTGAAATTTTTGTGATTCTTTGCCAAGGGGGTGAGCTATACTCAAATCCCATAGTCTATACTCGTTGCGATCCTGACTAGTATCATCAGTATGATGATCATAATATTAACATCCCTCGCGATGAAATGCCTACGGGCTATACTTTATTCTAGAGTCGGTAAGACAAAGATAGTAGTGATCTTTACGACCCCCTGTTCAGAATGGTGTGATTATACCCCAAACCTAATAGTCAATATGATCGATGGGATCATGACTAATATCATTAGATACGATGGTTATATATAAACGTCCATTAGTAATGTTAATTGGCTTATTTTTTCTGCCAAAAGAATCGTCTATCAAGACGATGACAGTTGTAGTCTATGACTCCCTGTCCAAAGGTGAAGAACCACGTTCAAACCTTGAAGCCCTAATCTAAAAAGATTGCGGCTAATAAATTAAGGTTCTTGATGGTAGATCATCGAGTTATGTTTTAAAGTCATTCATGACAAGCCTATGTGCTATAATTTGTCATTCGTGACAAGCTAACATATTAAATGTTAACATCCCTAGTGACAGGCCTTAGTGCCATATCCTATAACGTCCTAGAGACAAGGCCATTTGTACCGTATCTAAATGTCATCACGACAAGGCCTTCGCGCCATATGATTACTTATGTCCTCCATGACTGTGCTTTATGCCATATTTTCTACGTCCCTCGCGACAGGCTTCTATGCCGTATATGTATATAAATATATATAACCGAAGTCATGAAAGGCTAGCCTTTGAGCTATTTATAATCGTCCTTGTAACAAGGACAGTTGTGACATTATGGTCCCCTGTCGAGCAAGTATTGGACTCGCTCCAAACTTTGAATGCCATTAATGGTCCTGTTGTGACCTAGACTAAGTATAATGGAAATACATTCAAAATAACATTCACTATGAATGTTCGGAACAGAATAGCCCATACGGTTTATGAATACCGTGGCTAATCTAAGTCAGGTCATCAGGATGATGACTGATAATGGTTAAATCTTGGTGATTGGTACCAAGTTTCGAGTATGGAAAACTCGGATGAGGTAGACGACAGTCGCAACGCTATTAAGGCGACAAAAGTTAATAAAAACTACAAACGTAAACCTCAATATTAATGGAGTTAATCCTCAGGCTGTGGTTGACGCAGCAAATGGAAGGACCATAGAAAGGTCATGAGACAATCCAAAGAGCCGAATTCTTCTCGCTCTAAATCTCATTCAAAACCATGTTTAAATTGCTCATGAGGAGATCTTGTTCACACTTCGTATATGAAGGATGAACCAAAAGAAGGAGAATAACTCCCAGAAAATCTGAGAAAGAGAGCGAGTACAGGCTTAATAAAAAGCAACGAAAGTTCGGTAAGAAGCCTGTATACCTCTGAGACTGTTTCAGCATTATTAGATGGATGTTTTATATCCATAAGAAATTTTTTTCCGAGGTCCTAGTTCCGTTAAATATAAGGACTCAATAAAGTGATAAAATCGATTGGTTGTCTTAAAAATCAAGCCCATATTGTGGGTGATAAGGAGCAATTAATTATCAAGACTCCTTATGAGACAACCCTCGTAATTACACGTATCCGTACGATTAATAAATATTAAACATAAAAAAATGGTGGAACTGGCCGTCCCCGGAATCGAACCTGGGTCTAGGCCGGCCGCACCCTTTCGCGCGCCTAGCCAACTGAGCTAGGTGCCTAGTTTGTGAAACTTCCATTATTGATTAATTATAAGCACTTGTACAATAAACTTCCTTATCATTTATCAATGATAATTTCTGCTAAGGGTCCTGTTTTTAATATAGGCAATAATAAATCTTCATGAACCATAAACTTAGCAAATTTTTTTTTTATCATCCACAAGGTATAACTACCAAGGAAACCTTAGTAAACGATTCTTCGAAATCGACAAGGAATCCTTCCGAAAATCTAGAGCACTCTTTCTTTGCATAGAGTACGACAACATATGTTATTTTAATTATTTTTCTCATTGTTTTCTATCGCCTGCGAATGCCAAACTATGTTTGATAAAAGTGTCATATGAGGATTGGCGTATCCTAGTGTGTCCCATAGATTATTTCCATGTCTGATCAGCATGGAGGTTTAATACATGGAACCCCTAAGATATCCCAATGATCATATTGTACTAAAGTCGACTAGTAGTATTCAAAGAAGATATCCAAAATGGAAATTTTTCCAAGTAAATGTTCCCGAATAAGGAATTCGTGGACTTATAACATAAAGGTGTCACTCATTTGACACGAACGATAATGGATGAACTGGAGCCTGAGATATGGAAAATCTCTGTAGCCTCCTTGTATCTTAATTATCTTCTCAAAAGTTTTCCCTGCTTACCTCCTGGAAGACAGGTAGAACTAAGATTAACATCCCGCTGTGGGCTGGAGTATTATGAAAACTCCATATTGATTATGGAAAAATCGAAACCTTGATTTAGTAGGTTTTAAGACATAGGCACATATAGCCTGACTCAATCTTCTGAGGGTTTTATGTTATTAAATAAGAAAGACGGTTCATATTGCTTATGCATACATGCCGCAACCCTAATTAGGCAACGATTAAGAATTGTCATCTGCTACCCAGGATCTAAGGGTAAATTATTGGTGGATAGGCTTGAAAAAGTCCGTAGCCACCCATGTAGCTAAATGCTTGACATGTGCGCAAGTCAAAGCCGAGCATCAAAAGCCGTCAGGCTTGCTACAACAGCCTGAACTTCCTACGTGGAAGTGGGAAATGGTAACTATGGATTTTATTACCAAGTTACCCAAGACGAGGAAAGGAAATGATATGATATGGGTTATAGTTGACCGACTGACTAAGTCAGCTCATTTCTTACCCATCAAGGAGACTTATAGCTCCGATATGTTAGCCCAGTTATACGTTGATAAGATTGTAGCCCTACACGGCATACCTGTAGCTATTATCTCTGACCGGGATACTAGGTACACGTCACATTTTTGGAAGAGTTTCCAACAATCTTTGGGCACACGTTTGAACTTTAGTACGGCTTACCATCCTCAGACAGACGGTCAGAGTGAGCGTACTATTCAAACGTTGGAAGACATGCTGCGTGCATGTGCGATCGATTTGGGAGGTAGTTGGGATAAGAACCTACCATTGATCGAATTCTCCTACAACAATAGCTACCATACCAGCATAAAGGCTGCGCCTTTTGAGGCATTATACGGTAGAAAGTGTAGATCGCCAGTTTGCTGGGCGGAAGTTGGAGAAGTCCAGTTATCAGGACCTGAGATCGTGTTCGAAACAACGGACAAGATTCTCCAGATTCGTAACAATCTCCAAGCTGCCCGGAATAGGCAGAAGAGTTACGCTGATCCAAATCGTAAGGATTTTCAATTCGAAGTGGGTGAAAAAATCCTACTTAAAGTGTCACCCTGGAAAGGAGTGATGCGGTTTGGTAAGAAAGGCAAACTAAGCCCGAAATATATAGGACCTTTCGAGGTGATCGAACGTGTCGGATCAGTTGCCTATAAGTTGAACTTACCAGAAGAGCTCAGTGGAATTCACAATGTGTTCCACATCTGCAATCTGAAGAAGTGTTCCGCTGATGAATCACTGGTTATACCCCATACAGATATGCATATAGATGAGAGCTTAAAATTTGAAAAAAAAAAAAAAACCTGTGTCGATTGAAGATCGACAGGTAAAGAAGCTTCGAAGGAAGCATGTACCTATTGTTAAGGTCAAATGGGATGCCCGTAGTGGTCCCGAATTCACGTGGGAGGTTGAATCCATGATGAAAGAAAAGTACCCTTACTTATTTCAGTAAATCTCAGGTCGAGATTTATTTTAAGGGGGTGAGGATGTAACACCTCGAAAATTCACGTCCTATAATGTGTTGACACGTGTCATAAAGTTTGAACGTGTGAAAGAATGTTACAAAAGGACTAAAGTTGACAAACATGGAAAGTATGAGATTATACGGATTCTAAGTGTCAACAGTGAATAAATATACTTCATAATAACCCTACATGATGTTCATAACATCAAACGAATAAATCATGGATCATACGAAGCTAAAAGTGAGATTACAAACTACAGGGGTTAAATGTGTCAACATGTTAAAGATATACCTCTGAGTGACCTTTTGACAAACCCGAAGCTTTGTAAATATAAATTATGCTCACTAGAATGCACGATTAAAATTTCATAAAGTTTCGTTATCGTATGAGAAAGTTATGATCAAATTCGTGTGCGAGGGGTTAAAATGTTAACGTTGAAAGTTATGACTTTTCGGGTTAACCGGAAGTGTCCAGGGACTTGGCAAAGTGAGTATAAGTCATAAAGCCCTTGTATATAAATAATAAAGGGTCAAAATGCAAGAATTAAGCTTAGTTGACCTTTCGGAGTACCAAGAGCCAGGGATTCAAATTGAAAAATGGAAGAATTGCCCCTGAGGAGGGCTAGCGCACTGCTACGTCAGAAGCGTAGCGGTGCGCTACCAGTCTGCAGCGACAGCAACTTGGCTGTTGGCTGTTTTAAGAGTTGCAACTGATCTTTAATCGATTTTCCTCATCCTTCTTAGCCCCTAAACACCCCCTAAACATCTAGGGACACTTGTTAAGATGTTGTGGTCACTCATAGACTTGGGTGTCAAGAATTTGTGGTGATCTAAACACTATATAAAGGCATGAAGTTGCAAACAAATCTTCACACCTTCATCTGGAATTGAGGAGCCTTTATGGAGCTTCAAAGCAGACCCAAGTCCTTCCTAATCAAGCTTAGGACTTAAGTAAGTTTGCTAAACCTTTCTTGATTAAGTTTTAGCTTAGTATTAGCTTAAAAGTCAAACCGTCGTAGTTAACGGTTGACTTAACGATTAATCACTAATGGTCCAGTGATTAGTCGAATTAAAAGTAGTTATAAGTTGGTAATTAGGTGGGTAATAAACCCCTAAAAAGGTTCCCCCTGATTCCCATTCTAACCAGGTCAAATGTCGGGTCAAACTTTTAATTAAAAAGTCAACATAATGCTTAAAATGTCATTTATGCATAATTAGCTATCTAGAACATGTACAACCTGTTTGATCATTGTTATAACTTAGTAATAAGTGTAAGAACATGTCCAAACATGTTCAACCCGACAATTTCCTGTTTAGACCCGGTTCGGAACCGAAAGTCGCAAAGCTTTGACTTTTGCTTTGACTTCAGTTCTGACCCGTTTGGGTATGTTTTAGAAATATCTTAGAGCTTCATTTGGACCAGGTTACATGCTAGTATAACCCTCTGTGATTATACACCTCGGTTCATTAGTTATCCGATTAATACGCATGATTCCGTTAATTGCTCATATGTTGACCATTATGCCCTTATTGCCTTAAAACGAGATTTATGAAAATGTAAAAGTGTAGAAACCTTAGTTACTGATATATAAACTTGTATGCAAAGTTTAACATCAGTTTGACTTGTAGATTAAGAGTTATGCTCAATGTCGAAAAATTAATGCTTTATGTTAATAAAACGGCGTAACTAGCGTATAGCCTAGTTAAGCCTACTTTTTGGTATCAAACTTAATACCCACTGATATAATATAATATTTTGGGATTTTTAAAGATTTTTAATTAATTTTAGGCTGAGCATAACTAGTAGTCGCAGGCTTAATCCGGTAATTGTCGGTTTTGCCCTTACGGGCCATAAAATGAGTTTTACTTATCAAAACGACTCCAAACCTTTTGCTACTGATCACATATGATAAATAATTTATTTTAAGCCTTATGGAAATATAAAAATATCAGATTTAAGTATCAAACCCGGAAATGGCTTTTAATCGCCTTATTTAGCGTTTTTAACGCATAGTATGTTTTAAAATCATATTGAGCATACCCGGGTTGATACCTACTGATATATGAGGCAAATTATGATATTTTAACAGTAAGCAAAGGTTGATTAACTCAGACTTCGTTTTTGAGCTTTCGGCATATGTGAAATTACCAAAATACCCCTACGGGGCATAGTTTGGTTAAAGATGATAAAATTCACATATATGCTTTAGCCTACTGTTATAACTCATCAAAGTGAGTATGTTTGCTGTTTACATCAGACCTGTAACTCAGTTAAACATTTAAACTCTTTTACAACCTTTAAAATGACCAAACTACCCCTACGGGGCATAGTTTGTGTTTAAATTAGTTCGGGGCATAATGAAAGACATCCTACGGATGTCACAACATATTTGAAGCATATTTACTTAGGAAACCTGTATATGGCTCTTACGGATACCCGTTACGCTTATTTCGCGTTCGGTTCGGTTTATGTAACAAGTTTACATAAATTAGCCGATACGGGTCAAACCTTATCGGTTTTATCTCAAAATCCAGAATGTGAATAATAAACCCATATTAAACAAGTCTCCGAACTTATCGGGTCTAAATCACATTCTATCCGGTCTTCGCTTAATCGTGCGTACGAACCGTATCTTTGAAACTAGCCGGTCTAAGCTTAAGCTTAATCAAAGACCCGTTAGGATTCTAATAGGTTATTAAAAACCTTCGTTCCAGATTAGGAGCCCAGTAAAAGCTATATGTACTTGCTGATTTGATATACGGCTGAGATTGAATTTATATTTAGCTCAGGTAAATATTTTGAACTTATTTTCCCTATACGGGCTTGGGTTACGGTACATAGCGTACCGCTTGATCGGGCATCAAATCTCCACGCTTAGTGGGTAGTTGAATAATTTGATCGGCTCGTTTAAACAGTCTTGTTTACTTTACAGCCTTTGGGGGGTTAATGACCATGTCCCGGATATCCCTGGCATCATCTTACGAGATTGGCCACGACCTGAGCACGGGGTGTAGGCGTACACCGTCCGTGTATAACTCATTATAGTGGTGTGTCTATTAATCTTTAACCCAGACTAGGTTCGGGCTACTGAACGCATAAGTAACATGTAATTCGTTTACAAGATTATAATATTAAATAATTCTCCCAAGTTAAAAAGATTAATTTTGCCTCTGTGCATTTTAATCAATGTGTCAAGATATTTTGTGCCACGTGCATTCAAAACAATTTACAAACTCTTTTTCCAAAATGAGTCAGTTGAATGTATTTACCAGTGTAAACTGACGTATTTTCCAAAAAGGCTAAATGCAGGCACTATACGAAATTGGCTGGATATGTCTCCTTAGCATCAATAGAAGTCTCGCAAGCTTAAGATGCCTAAAAGTCTGTTGAACTATTGTTTCCATTTTATGTTCGATCCTTCTGTGGATAAACTTCCGAATATTGTGACAATTGATATTACAATAATAAATTCGGTTGTATCATACTTTAAATTGCTTCCGCTGTGCATATTGATATTGTGTTGTTTGACTATTACGTTGCCAACCATGACGTCACGATACTCCCCACCGGGCCCACCGGTGACACGTGGAAATCGGGGTGTGACACCCTTGGGCGGGGGTTTCAGCCCGGGCGTTAGGCGGACCTAGTGGTCTTCCGTGGCCGGCTCTCATTGGTTGGTTGGCTAGGCTATAGTGACTAGGTTTAAAATTTAAAAAACAACCGTTTGGCCAAGCCAAACTCATACCCCAACTACTATAAAACCCCCCACCGCCTGTCCACATCGCTACCCCAACCCTTCACTCCATCTACCCGAACCCGCTACCCACACTTGAAAAATGACCACATGGACGCACGAGGAAGAGATAACACTTGTAACGAGCGTCGTGGACGCGATGAAGGGCCGCCAACCCGGTGAGACCCGTTACTGGCCGGAAGCTTTCGCTAGCTACCGGCACAATGTGGGGAACGACCGGCACAATCTAAACACGTGCCAACACAAGTGGCGCGAACTACGACCGAAGCTCGACCGTTTTAAAGCCGACTACGACAGCATCCCGGGCGGTGATATAAGTGACGAAGACCGGGTGGCGGTGGCCAACATCGAGTTCCGGGGCAAGGAGCGGAAGCCGTTTGACAAGCTCGCCCTGTTCGAAATCTACCTAACGCTTTGAAGAAACACGAAACTAATCTTAGGGGCTGATTAGTTTGGTTTATTTTCCTATCATAGTGGTTAATCTTCTTATGGCTTTCTGAGCTTCGTAATGATTCGTTAATCCTGCAAAACAGAACACCGCTACTCGTTAAGAGGGGAATATGGGGGTTTCCCTCTTAACCGGGCTCCGGCGTGAGAATAAGCGACTGTTTTGAGGAGATAAGTAAGAATTAAGAGTGAGAGTAGAGGGAGTAGAATGTTTAACCTGTGAACTCAGGTCTCTATTTATAGCCGGAGAGGTGTAAGAGGATGTGGGCTGATGGGCCTTAGGCCGGAAGGCAACAACATAGAGGATATGCTCCTTGTCTCACTGGTGTCGACCGTTAGTGGCTTCTAGGAGTTCTCCGGTGCTGGCGCACTGTGATTAGAGCCATTGTCACACCCCAACCGATGGCGGAATCATCGGGGCGCGGCACTAGGCGAATCAGATTGCTCAAGAGAATCCATAACAACTATATTGCGATAATATTTAATACATTCGTTATCCCATACTAACACAAATACAATCACATAAGTTATCACAGATTTCTTGCCCTCTCGAACAATACAAATCCAACAACCTAGATTTTAATTGAGTTTCTAGACTTCCTAGCTTGATTCGATATAGCCTGCGATCTAACCTGCAACATACGTTGAAAATATTTGTCAATACAAAAGTATTGGCGAGTATACAGGTTTGATATGTATAGCCTAATAGATAAAAAGTGTAGCGAATTTCCATATGCAAGAACGTAACACACGACATATATACTCACAAAGCTGATACTACCAACTAAGTCCTCGATGCTCGAATATGCGATGGCAAACTAGACCCCGTCGGGCGCAATAGTACTATACTAGTCATGGTGGGACGTCACGAGTATAAGCCCTAGCACATATGCAACTAGCATCACGTATATCTATGCATAACAGTTATTCGAAGTGATAATTCGATTGATTGAATAATTCGATTAATAAGTTCGATTTGTTAGAAACGTATGTTACACCCAAAATGCGATTAAAAAGGGTTCAAGTATACTCACAGTGCGTATTTAGCGAGAATGCAACTTGGTTGGGTCGGTTACGGGTATGTCTGTGTTAAATCATTGAAGGATATAGTAAACGATGCACGGTTAAGCGAGAATGGCGTCGAAAAGTCAGTTATCCGGTCGGATGGTGCTTATCCGTTCGGATGGGCTCATCCGATCGGATGGCGCATGGATCGGATGGGCTGGTCCGGTCAGATGGCATCCTGTCCGATCGGACAGCCTGCTGTCCGATCGGATGGCAGCCTATCCGATCGGTTGGGCTGCTGTCCGATCGGCTGACAGCCTGTCCGATCGACTGGGCTGCTGTCCGATCGGCTGGCAGCCTGTCCGATCGACTGGGCTGCTGTCCGATCGGCTGGCAACCTATCCAGCTGATATTCGACTAATTTTGAAGGTTTTTCAGCGCTTTTGGTTGGGACGGTGTTCCTTCATGCTAAACAACCGAAATTCCATCAAGTCTGACCCTTTCTAACGGCCGGGAACCACCCCGTTCCATCAGATCTGGCCGTTCTTGATGGCTTTTCTCAAGTTTAACCCGAAATCACACACACTATGGCTAGGCAACTTAGGTTTGGACGAGATTCGTTATAAAACAGGTGAAATTACTTAGATCTGAGCTGTTTATGAGGTCACACTTTGAAATTCATGTGAACTTAGGGTGACATCATCTTCAAGGCACCTCAAATCCTTAAGAATCACACCACTTCTTGGTTAGAAAACATAGATTTAGACTTGATTTATGTAAAAACGTATGGAAATCACTCAGATCTGAGATGTTCTTGCATAGGATGACATTACCCTTGAAGTTCATAAGAACTTCATGGTGACATCACCCTAGAATGCCCAAGATCCAGAGATTCCACAGTTAAAAGTGGGGATTTAAAAGGTAGAAGGGTGTAGAATTAGTTACAGATCAAGGAAGTACAAGATTGGTGTTGAAAACTTACAAGAATCGCGAAGAATCGAGAGTTAAAGGGGGTTGGAACGTCTGGTCGAACAGCAACAGTGACAACAAGTGTTTGAGGGGAATGGGGGGTATTTATAAGCAAGGAGGAAGGAAAGGAGTGAAAACTGCGTTGGATCGGATGGCCCGTTCGATCGGCCAGCCTATCCGTCCGATCGGTTAGCATGGTCGTCCGATCGGCTAGCATGCCCGTTCGATCGGTTGGACCGTCTGTCCGATCGGTTGGACATATCCTGTCCGATCGGCTAGGCACATCCTGTCCGATCGGTTAGGCACATCCTGTCCGATCGGTTAGGCACATACTGTCCGATCGATAGGCACATCCTGTCCGTCCGGATAGCCACTCTGGCGTGATGGATTTTCTCCGTTTTTTATTGTTTCGATAGTTTTCGAAGTACGCGCTTTTCATAGTTAATTTATATTGCTATATATATGTATATATATCACTAGGGGTCGTATTTACGTATCCATAATTCAAAGTTTCGATAATTATCAATCGGTTTTCGATTCGAGTAAGCGATTATTAGCGACGTTTCACGGCCATCAAGGAGGGTAGCATAGGTCATTCCTCGATGTTATCGCGAACGTTAGAGTGTGTCGTGCCACAAAGACTGACGGGGTACCACTCACTCATATTGTCATCATCGTCACGACGACTGCAGTTATAGCACTCACCCGAGAGTCCTTGTTAGCGTTAATTGTCTGCGTTCCGACACATCACGGCCACCGAGGAGGGTAGAATAGGTCCTCACTCAGTGCCATCGTGAGTGTTAGTGTTTGTGAGTGGTGTAGTATAGTGATAATGTATTGCGAAAATATGCGATTATCCTTCGAATAGCGATATATGCGATAAAGTTACATTATGATCCGAATCTCTGGTGCTGGGCGTAACGAGTATATCGAGTAGTAACAATGCACGAAAGTGCGGGTTGTTACAGTCTCCCCTGCTTTAGGAAATTTCGTCCCGAAATTAATCCAACAGGTAGACTTTTGAGAGTTGGTCCTGCATACGTAGCGATACAGCGAGTGACTTGGCCGAGGGTTGCCAAGCGAGAGTGCTTCGAATAAGAGAGATCGATTGCGATAGCGAGGAGGCGACGTAAAGACAAAAGTAATATCCCATGGGTTGGCGTTCCAAAGTACCTTGTGTTGCGTAGGATTCGCAAGTTCGATGCGATTGAAATTTTAAAGAGCTTTGAAAGGTTTCTCATAACGTAGGGTTAACTGAGTCGATGGTTAACCAACGTTGCAAGAAAGCTTAGGTTTCAAATATTTTAAGGAATTCGAAGATGAAAACTGGGGTTACGGAAACTCTCCTATGACATGGGTTCAAGCTGTACTCGATGTCGAACCAATGTCTTAAGAAGGATTTTGTTTTGACGTTGTAAAAGTTTTAGGGAAACTGGACGTATGAAACTTTTCTTGGACATGGAGTTAAGCTGATTCGATGTTATCTCAACATCGTGAGAAAATTCCACTTGTCCACCGGTTTTAAATCAAAATTTTATCTAAAAATACATTTTAATCAGTACAAAAGGTAGTTAATCGCCGAGCCCCACTTAGCACTTTCCCACGAAAGTTTGTTAATATTTTTAAAGCACTTATCTATAGGAAGTACCAGCGGCGTATCCACCATGCTTCGCCCATATTACTTCTATTTCGTGAGGCAGTGTCAGGTGTGCCGATATGACATGGATAGAATTGCGTTTACTCGGCCCAATCGATAGAAAGTCAGACCGAGTATAAGATAGAATCGAATAAGTTAAGCCGGCGAGTTGAATTACGAACGTAGTTGTAGCGGCGTGCGCGAGTAGCCTGATGACACGAAACATTTATGTGTCGCGTCTGGGTAGGCGTCGAGCGACAAGCGATAAGCGAATATCGCGTTTTTTATTAGATTCCACATTAAACCCACATGGCACGTTTCCACGAGAGTTTGCTAACATGGCGAAACACCATGTTTAACCAGGTTAGTTTTGCCTCGTGAAGCGGTGTCGTGTGTACTAATACCACACAGACTGCAATGAACACCAAGCGAGCGATAAGCGGTAGACTATACACGATAAGCGATTAACGATTAGGTGATTAAGCGTTTATCACATCATAATACCAGTAATGACAGCGGCGATAACGAATTACGATAATCGGCAGTTGTTGCGTTGCAATCGATGGAGGTATACACGATTTATGCGGTTCGATTTGATTGATTTATATCACAGAGGTTAACTGACATCAGACCCCACATGGCCTTTTTCCACGAAAGCCCGCCAATATGACTAAAACACCTTGCTTTAATCATATGAGCTTCATCTCGTGAAGCGAGGTCATGTGTGCTAACTTAACACAAACACCACAGGTAACGGTAGGCGACAGCGATAGATTGATACACAGCAAGCGATATAGATTCACACACATACTATATACTATATCACGAAATAATGTGTTTTACCCTCACTACACTCTTAGAACGAGGTACGATAAACGTGCAAGGAACGACTAATCACGGGTGCACACGGGATTATTTTGGTCAGTGCACGGAGATCGTAGTAAATTCTAAGGTGCCATAGTGTGTGTGTGAATCTAGTCTAAGTGTGATGACTAGAGTGCGAGAGAGAAAACGAAAACGAGAGTTAATGTTATGCATAGTGGCAACATTGAGTAATAGGGTTGGTTCGAAACTTAGAAATTATCGCTGAAAATCATATCATTACAACTTTATTCCACGCTTGCTAGATGTCTGATGTTGAAGACTTTTGCTGGAGCTATTGTTGTCGTACTCAGGTTCACGGTTCGATGCGGCAGTTGCGGGTGAAGTGACCGTAACGATTGCAGTTATTGCAATAACGACAGTCAGCCCCAACTGGATGATGATAGGTACATGAGTAACACTGAGGATGAGCTCCAGTGTAGGCTCGTTTTGGAAACATCGGAACTGTTCGAAGAGGTTTCGGTTGTAGCAGTTCGGTTGTTGACGAGCTCGGGCTTGAAGTCCTTAGTTTGCGGCTGGGTTTGTCGGTGTCTTGCGAAGAGATGTCGTCGTTGGAGGATTCGTCTGAGGACTCACTTGCAGAGTCTTTGGCCAATTTGTCGTTGGAAGAACTGTCGGCAGATTTGCCCGAAGAATCGGCAGCAGATTCGTCAGATGAATCGTCAGCAGATTCATCAGAAGAATCGTTAGCAGATTTGTCAGGAGAATCGTTGATAGGATCGTCTGAGGGATTAATGTCGATCGCTTGATAAGCTTGCCTGACAGGATTGTTGGAGAAAAATCCTTCCATGAGTCGTTTGTTGTTGATTTCTGCAGCTAAGCGATAGGCTTCTTCGATGGTAGCAGGTCTTGCAGCTTCGACGCAATCACCCACATACTCAGGCAAGCCACGAATGTACTTCGCGATGGCCTTTTCTGAAGTGTTGACCTGACCTGGGCAGATTATGCTAAGCTGTTTGAACCTTGCGGTGTAGCCAGCATTGTCACCTTTGGTTTGCTTGATTTTCCAAAATTCGTCTTCCAATTTCTGAATCTCGTGGGGAGGGCAATATTCCTTCCTCATGAGCTCTTTCAGCTCATCCCAGGAGAGAGCATATGCCGCAGAGATCCCACGTTTGTTGCGTTCGGCGGTCCACCAGTCGAGTGCTTACGATTGAAATACTCCGGTAGCGCAAGTAGTACGGAAACTATCGGGACACCCACTTTGACGAAGGGTAACTTCGATAGAATCGAACCACTGGAGTAGTTGAGATACACCTCCTTCGCCCGTGAACTCCATCGGGTCACAGGCTTTGAAGTGTTTGTAGAGGAAAGCGGATTGCGGTGCTTCCGTCTTGGAGTCTTCCGAGGCTCGAGAGTTGTTGAGAGAGTGCACGCGAGCGGCGATTTGAGGAATAAGCTTACCCACTTCCTTAGTCACAAGTGATGCAATCCTCTTGTCGGCGCTTCGTTTGGCTCTTCTCCTAGCTACTCGTCTCAAGGTAGAGTTGTTGGAAGGCATCTAGACAGGAAGAGACTTGGAGTGAGATTCGATCATAATGATTTTTTTTTAGTTTTGCGATGCGATTGAGCGCGTTCAAAACTTGATGCGATAGTATAATAGTAATACGAATCACATAGGAGCCACTTAGGAAACACGAAATTCCCAAGTTCTCACGCAATGACTTGTTTGTTTATACGTATATATATATATATATATATATATATATTTATATGGATGTAATTTGTAATCATACACATACAGGTCGATTTAGAATATGCGAGGCGCATTGAAGTGAGAAAACGAGAGCGAATGCGATAGATTATGCATTAGTTTTGTTGCGAACATTCGGGTTACGTTTTAGATTGCGATGGCTGTGCGAATTGTGCGTTTATAAAACAGGGAGTGAAAATCGTTAAATCGAGAAATCGATAAAGCGTAAAGTTTCAAAACGTAAATAAGTTCTAACCATTGGTAAGATCGGCGATTTGTATGATAGAGTGCCTTGGGTGTTTAGGCGTCGACTACCCAAGGTAACCCAACTATATTTAACAAGTTCGTGCGCGCGCGTTGACTTAGAATACTCTATGCTTCCACTGGGATGCAGCTCATGGCATTCGTCTTCCTAGTCATCACGTGGCTCGAGTTATCATGATAGTCGAGTCCTTGGTGAGAGCTTTTGAAAACCAATTTAGAGAGTGGAACGGCTTATTAAGGTACGGGTTTCACCCCTGACCTAACAGCTTCGCTCCTAATTGTGGTTATACTCTTCGAATAAATTCGCGAGTTCCACTAGATTTTGAAATGGAGACTTTCGTCGAGATGTGGATGTCACTCCTAACTCGATTAAAGGTTCTCGTGCTAGAAAAATGCGCTGAGTGAGCAATCCTATCGAGAGTTCTTGGTTTTCACACCTGATCTCGACTGGATCGCTCGGTTTCGATATGCGAGTATTTTCGAAAACATGTGTATTGTGTCAGCCTTAGGAAAGGCTAAGTAGCATTTCAGCCTTAGGAAAGGCTTCTTCGTGTGAAGCTATGGTACGCGGTGTTCACACAAAGTTGTAGTTTTTAGCAATTTCGATCGAGAGTATCAAGTAGGCCCGATACAAACCCTACTGGGTTCGTACGAGTCGGCCTGTTGGTACTTAGACTATAGACTAGGTCAATTTCTAAGACGTCGACCCGGACTAGGTCGTGTCTTGCCTAATTCCCTATAGTTATGGCTCTGATACCAATCTGTAACACCCCAACCGATGGCGGAATCATCGGGGCGCGGCACTAGGCGAATCAGATTGCTCAAGAGAATCCATAACAGCTATATTGCGATAATATTTAATACATTCGTTATCCCATACTAACACAAATACAATCACATAAGTTATCACAGATTTCTTGCCCTCTGGAACAATACAAATCCGACAACCTAGATTTTAGTTGAGTTTCTAGACTTCCTAGCTTGATTCGATATAGCCTGCGATCTAACCTGCAACATACGTTGAAAATATTTGTCAATACAAAAGTATTGGCGAGTATACAGGTTTGATATGTATAGCGTAATAGATAAAAAGTGTAGCGAATTTCCATATGCAAGAACGTAACACACGACATATATACTCACAAAGCTGATACTACCAACTAAGTCCTCGATGCTCGAATATGCGATGGCAAACTAGACCCCGTCGGGCGCAATAGTACTATACTAGTCATGGTGGGACGTCGCGAGTATAAGCCCTAGCACATATGCAACTAGCATCACGTATATCTATGCATAAGAGTTATTCGCAGTGATAATTCGATTGATTGAATAATTCGATTAATAAGTTCGATTTGTTAGAAACGTATGTTACACCCAAAATGAGATTAAAAAGGGTTCAAGTATACTCACAATGCGTATTTAGCGAGAATGCAACATGGTTGGGTCGGTTACGGGTATGTCTGCGTTAAATCATTGAAGGATATAGTAAACGATGCACGGTTAAGCGAGAATGGCGTCGAAAAGTCAGTTATCCGGTCGGATGGTGCTTATCCGTTCGGATGGGCTCATCCGATCGGATGGCACATGGATCGGATGGGCTGGTCCGGTCGGATGGCCTCCTGTCCGATCGGAGGGCCTGCTGTCCGAACTGATGGCAGCCTGTCCGATCGGTTGGGCTGCTGTCCGATCGGCTGACAGCCTGTCCGATCGACTGGGCTGCTGTCCGATCGGCTGGCAGCCTGTCCGATCGACTGGGCTGCTGTCCGATCGTCTGGCAGCCTATCCAGCTGATATTCGACTAATTTTGAAGGTTTTTCAGCGCTTTTGGTTGGGACGGTGTTCCTTCATGCTAAACAACCGAAATTCCATCAAGTCTGACCCTTTCTAACGGCGGGAACCACCCCGTTCCATCAGATCTGGCCGTTCTTGATGGCTTTTCTCAAGTTTAACCCGAAATCACACACACTATGGCTAGGAAACTTAGGTTTGACGAGATTCGTTATAAAATAGGTGAAATTACTTAGATCTGAGTTGTTTATGAGGTCACACTTTGAAATTCATGTGAACTTAGGGTGACATCATCTTCAAGGCACCTCAAATCCTTAAGAATCACACCACTTCGTGGTTAGAAAACATAGATTTAGACTTGATTTATGTAAAAACGTATGGAAATCACTCAGATCTGAGATGGTCTTGCATAGGATGACATTACCCTTGAAGTTCATAAGAACTTCATGGTGACATCACCCTAGAATGCCCAAGATCCAGAGATTCCACGGTTAAAAGTGGGGATTTAAAAGGTAGAAGGGTGTAGAATTAGTTACAGATCAAGGAAGTACAACATTGATGTTGAAAACTTACAAGAATCGCGAAGAATCGAGAGTTAAAGGGGGTTGGAACGTCTGGTCGAACAGCAACAGTGACAACAAGTGTGGTTGAGGGGAATGGGGGGTATTTATAAGCAAGGAGGAAGGAAAGGAGTGAAAAGTGCGTTGGATCGGATGGCCCGTTCGATCGGCCAGCCTATCCGTCCGATCGGTTAGCATGGACATCCGATCGGCTAGCATGCCCGTTCGATCGGTTGGACCGTCTGTCCGATCGGTTGGACATATCATGTCCGATCGGCTAGGCACATCCTGTCCGATCGGTTAGGCACATCCTGTCCGATCGGTTAGGCACATCCTGTCCGTCCGGATAGCCACTCTGGCGCGATGGCGCGATGGATTTTCTCCGTTTTTGATTGTTTCGATAGTTTTCGAAGTACACGTTTTTCATAGTTAATTTATATTGCTATATATATGTATATATATCACTAGGGGTCGTATTTACGTATCCATAATTCAAAGTTTCGATAATTATCAATCGGTTTTCGATTCGAGTAAGCGATTATTAGCGACGATTCACGGCCATCAAGGAGGGTAGCATAGGTCCTTCCTCGATGTTATCGCGAACGTTAGAGTGTGTCGTGCCACAAAGACTAACGGGGTACCACTCACTCGTATTGTCATCATCGTCACGACGACTGGAGTTATAGCACTCACCCGAGAGTCCTTGTTAGCGTTAATTGTCTGCGTTCTGACACATCACGGCCATCGAGGAGGGTAGAATAGGTCCTCACTCAGTGCCATCGTGAGTGTTAGTGTTTGTGAGTGGTGTAGTATAGTGATAATGTATTGCGAAAATATGCGATTATCCTTCGAATAGCGATATATGCGATAAAGTTAGATTATGATCCGAATCTCTGCGCTGGGCGTAACGAGTATATCGAGTAGTAACAACGCACGAAAGTGCGGGTTGTTACAGCCACGTGTCACGGTTGTCGGCCTGGCCGCCCTTCTGCCATCAGCAGGTAAGTGGAGATCGTGGGGCAGTTGTCTCTTCCCTGTGATTGGTGCCACGTAGGCGTCCTTAAGTACTTTCTGTCTCCTGCATGTCAGACGATCGTGGAGCACGATTGAGCAGAACCTGGAGGACGCGGATTGGCCATTTTCTTCTACCACTTGTACCTTGTGTGCCTTCTGAAGTAGCCCTGCGCTATAGCCTTGCGCGGCTCTTGATGAACATGTAACTAACCCGCGCGGCATATGGGTGGTTGAAGGCTCTTGTTCAGAATGCTAAGTGTCGAATGTGGTGTTTTCTCTTGTTGAGACCTCGCGCTAGATCAATATATGACGATGTAACTCGCGCGAGGTTGGCAGTTAACAAGTTGATGAATAAGGAGTATGGTCCTGCTCGCGACGTGAATGAGGTCTGCACGGCCTTTTTGGGACCATACCCCTTCACGCTTAATTAGGGGTTTTTTTATATGTCTAATTATGTTTTTTTTAGATTTGTAATCCTTGTTTTTTTTTAGGATTTTGTAATTTTTAGGAAATTTTAATAATAATTTTAGGCTTTTTTTTAATTTTGTTTGTATTTTTATAATAATTGAAAAAAAATACGTGGCCAACCCACGCGGGCTAGCTACGCCCCGCCATACCGACCCAAAATGCACATGACCAGCGGTGCCCCTCGAAGTCCACGTGTCAACCCGTACCCTACCATACCCCACGGTCTTATATCATACAGATAACATAAATTAATTTTTTTGAAAACAGTTTTCTATATAAATATGTGTAGATATAACAATACCAACAGGATTCGCTTTTGCAACATACGAGAATTCAGTTAATCTTGGTTCGTTAAGGTACTGACACATATTATAGCAAACTAAAGAGAAAACCAAAAAAGTAAATAAAATCATGATATACCCAAAGGATATAGACACATGTTTTACATAGATCGAAAAAAAATACCGGTTGCAATGTTATTCTGTCGAAATCGGTTCGGTTCCAGGCACCGTCACTTATACAACGTACGATATAAAAACACTTCATAGTGAAAGGAACTTCGTTTTCAACAAAATTCATACTGAATCGTCAAGAAAAAAATTAAACACAATCGTATATTCAATTTTCTTTAGAAAGTTAACAACCGTAAATTATAAGAGACCAGTTAAATTAAATGAAAATTAAATAGGTCTCAAACATAGATTACATATAGTAAAAGGATGAAACTAAAAGTAAGTACTAAGGGTCTGTTTGGTATGGGGTAATGGAATAGACGGGTGAATGGAATGTACGAGGTAATGGAATGGACGATGTAATGGAATGGATCATTACCATTCCATGTCTTGTTTGGTTACCATGTGAGAATGAAATGAATCATTACTTTGTGTTGTTTGATAGGAAAGAATAGACGAAGTAATAAAATCAGTGATGGGTGACGGTAGTCGGTGGTGATGGGTGGTGATAGGTGGCAATGGTAGCGATGGTCGGAGGTGGTGGCAGTGGGTGGTGACGGTGGGGGCAGAGGTGTAGATGGTGGGTGACGGTTGGTAGCGATGGATGTGGGTGACGAAGCTGGGGGGAGGTGGGTGGTGGTGGCGGCGGCGGAAGTGGGTGACGGCGGCGACGGTAGTCACGACGGCAACTATGGCAGTAGTGGTGTCACTCGTGAGTGAGTTATTAAAACCTATAAGAATAATAATAATAATAATGGTAAAAATATAATAATAATAATAATATATCTTTCCATTCCATGAAGGAATGAAAAAAAAACACCACCTTACCAAGGAATGAAAATTATTATATTTGGAAGGTTTACATTCCTTATGGAATGCTCCATTCAATTACCACTTGACAACCAAACATGTTTCTTTTCATTACAATAGAATGATCCATTCCATTCCGCCTTCTATTCCTTCGTACCAAACGCTACCTAAGTATAATTTTGCAGCTTATAGTGTGGTGGTAATTGATAAAGAGTGGTGGTTCATTGATAAACACAAAAACTTTAAACATCAAGTCCCATAGACAAATGAAAATAAAAGAAATTTACTGTTAAAAGTTCGTAATTTTGCGTACATACATATTAAAAAAAATTTATTTATGTGTAACAAAATAAATATACATGTTAACAAAATAAAATAATAAATATACCTGATCAAAAAGTTAATTCAGAATATATAATATTATTATTTGAGAATTGAGAAAAGAAGATTTAATATAGCGCGTGAACAACCAGGTAGACTGCTTCAAGCTTCGGAGCACATCCATGGAGACGACTCTCACAACGACCCGTTGATCATTTCATCATCATGCATATATACAATGTATATCCATATACATACATACATGCATACATACATATATATACATCACCAACTTCCTGGGATGAAGCACACGCTATATACTCGTTTAAATTTTAATTACGCGGCACTTACACTCACCTATATAATCCATGTCGGCATAGCTTCATCCCACTTCAATTATTTTCTTTCAAACAAACAAAAAACTACCAACTTTGTAGCCAGAAATTAACTTAAGAGTGACCGAAATGTCTCCTCGGTTGATACCGAAAAGGGGGCAGGTGCTAAGAAACAGCTTCAAAATGGTGGCCTCGTACCTCTGCTGCTGCTTCAGAAAGCCGAATACGCAGTCCAGAAAGTGTTAGTCGGCTTCGGTTTCCGCTATCTTTTGATCGAGGAATTAACGTTGATGCTTGTGGAGTTTTGGTGTTGTAGCTTTACTGGTTGTGTGGATGGTTTCGGTTCCCCTTTCAGTTTGTGTGTAAATTATGATAAAAGTTATGAAAGATATGACACTATTTTTATGAAAATGTGGTAATAGTTTTGAATAAATTAGACGCACGTAAAGAAGTTAGAAGTCTTTAAGCTTTGCATGTTTATTTTTTATGATATATTTACGGATTTTACAGAAAATATATAAGAAGACAATTAAATGAAGTTATATTCAAAAGAATGTAAATATGAGAATTTGGGTTATAATGAAGAGTATACCATATAATATATGTTACTAGATATCCGGGTATCGGATATGAATTTGGATTTCGGATCTGGACCAGAGACAGTTAAAATTTGGCTTCGGCTTTTGGCATTTGGGGTTACACAATAGAAAATAATTTAATTTTTTCATTTCAGATTTTCAGATGATAGAATATCCAATTTTGTGTATATATCAACCACTTATACAAAAATAAGTTATAGAAAAATAACTTTGGGTTGTTTGACGTTTGAATCATTTTCCCTTTCATACACATGGAGTCACACTTCCACCAAAAAAGTACGTATATATTTTATCTTGTTAACTTTGGTTATAGACTAATATTATAGTCTATTTAAAATGTCAAGTGGCAAAACTCAAAAGTAGTTGATTAATTTTTATTAATGAAACGTGTTGAAATCCTCTCTCCCTCCCCCCATTTTTCCATATCAAGTGTTAGATGATGTGAATGTTTGATTTAGTTATTTTAATGGCTAGTATTGTAAACAATTAAAATTTATAAATAACTGATTTTTTTCTTGTTAATTTTTTAAAGTTTAAATGATATTAATATACATAATACAATGTTTAAACGATTTGCTTTTTGAAATAACTTTATAGGTTAAATTGTTCTTGTAGAGCAACCAGTAAGAAGTTAATACATATTAATAACACCTTAAACACACATTGGACTGTAATGCATTAGTGTCTTTATGTAACCCCAAATTTGTTTTACATCAGCTAAAGCAAGATTACTCTTTGCTTTGTATAACACTTTATTTTAATAGTTAGAAATAACATTAATAATTTTTAATTACCTTTTCATATTTTAATACAGTTTCCTATTGTCTTTTTCTTATTTTTTTTTCTATTTCATTTAGGATGGCATCTCATTGTCCATATTGTACAGGTAACAAATGAACCACCAGTCTAATTTCGACTGAAAGTCGGTATCGATATTGGTATTCATTTTATTTGATTTTGATCGATGTAAAATATGTCTCGATATCCTATTAATCATATGACGACTTTATTTTTTAAGCTTTCTCTTTCGATTGCTATATCGAGTACCGTTAACTAACTTGTGTTCATTAGTTACACTGATTGTCCATATTGTACAGGTAACAAATGAACCACCAGTCCAATTTCGACTGAAAGTCGGTATCGATATTGGTATTCATTTTTATTAATTTTGATCGATGTAAAATATGTCTCGATATCCTTTTAATCATATGACGACTTTATTTTTTAAGCTTTCTCTTTCGATTGCTATATCGAGTACCGTTATTGTATCGATACCATAATAAACCCAACCGATAGCGACCGGATTCCTGCTATTAATGTTATTTCTATCATTGTGTACGTTTCCAATTTAAATTTATAAATCAGGTCTCCCGCCGCGAAGCGCGAGTATCACTAACTAGTTTTAATAAATTGACAGAACTTGTTTCACATCAGTCAGAATGGCTTTTTGCATATTTAATAATTTTTATTGCATGTTATAATGGTGGGGGCTGCATTATGGAAAGCGTTGGGTTGTTGATGAGAATTGATAGTTTGGAACTATGTTAACTTTTTGTAATTAATTAATACAACTTACATTAATTTATGGTTTTATTCATTGTATACAAGATTTTAAGGCATGGGTGGGGTTGTTCCCCGATTTGAGATCGGGTTTTCACAATCTGATCGGGAACACCGTCATCGTCCATCCATTTCACTTCACTCTTTTTAAGGAAATGGTTTAATCTCATTAACTTCATCTTAAGCTATCTTTCGGTAGTTTTTATTATGAAAATTAATTCAATCCCTTAACATCTGTGTTGATAAATAACCTCTTAACATAAGGAGATGGTGGTTTGCAACTAGGGGCGGACCTGGCATATAAGGAGTCATAGTACAGGCTACGGCTCAACTTTGTACCGATAGTGTATTTTTTTTTAGATTTTTATACAAAGAACATCCCTAAACAACTACGAGAACACCCCTAAAAATATTGTAAGCCCAAATTGCAGTTTGAAGAAAGGTGGGAGCTTTCGGTCAGAACGAAGTTGCTGGTTTGAAGAAGAAGACTCTTTAGTATTAAAATCAAAAGACAATTGTTATTATTGATTTTGTTTTTTTCTTTCTTGGAAATCTAGAAAGTGGGTCACGTGGTGGGCTCCACAGCCTACTATTAGGGTGCTGGGGGAAAACACCGTCGCCACTACCTTTCTTCACGCGTGAAGTTTTAAACGCATTAAGTTTTCCACGCGTTGAACTTTCGAATTGTACCGTGGCATTTTGACCGTTTGGGGTATTTTTGAACGTTGGGGATTTATTTTTGAAGGTTTTTTTTTTATATATAAAATTAACCAAACATTCCTCCCACTCAATCCAAAAAATCCAAAAATTCTTCAAATCAATTCAAAAAATTCTTCAACTCAATTTAAATAATTTTACAACAAAGATGGAAGGTTCAAGCAAGAGAGGTTCGGGTTCGAAGAAAAGAGGTTCGGGTACGAAGAAAAATCCCGTAAGACCCAAGGTTCGAGCGAATCTTGGCGAGCCGACACGCTTTAGGTTGCAAGACGAACCCGACCAAGTCCCACATTTTCAAACCCAACAATATTCACCCTTTCAATCACAACCGTATCAAAACCAACCGTTCGTTCCACCGTTTCAACCTCACCAATTTCAACCCCAATCGTTTCCACACTTTCAAACCCAACCCCACCAAGTCGACCCACTAGAATGTCATTACAAATCGACATCATTTTGAAGTTGACATTTTTAATGAGGTTTTGGACATGCAAATTCAAGAATAAAAAATTCAGTTAGTGAGGTAACAACTAGTTTGATAAAAAATATGTCGGGTTTAAATCCATGTAACGGTTTTTCTAAGTTTGACCCATCGAAGATATTGGCGTTTGCTGAGATGTACCCGGATGATTATACTACACTAGAAATAGAGACTCTTTTGGGTGATATTGAGTCATTTCGTCACACTATAAGCAATTATGATAAATTTGCAAACTTGAATGGAATAAGTGATCTTTGCGCGTGTTATGGTTGAAACGGGAACGCATAGTTCTTGTCCTTTAGTTTATCGGGTAGTGAAGTTAGCTTTGTTTTTACCAGTTTCAACCGCAACCGTTGAAAAATGTTTTTCGAAATTGAAGCTTGTCAAGACGGATTTACGCAATCGAATGGGCCCGAAATTTTCGAACAATGTTATGGTTTGTGCGTTCGAAAATGATTTTTTATATGAAGTAAAAGATGACGATGTGAAAAAAAAGATGACAAATCTATTAGGTATTTGTTTTACGTTATTTATTTATTATCGTTTTTTTTAATATTGTATGATTGCATGGTTATTTTTTTTTGGATACCCCTGATTTAATGTTCAAGTTCCGCCACTGTTTGCAACGTCGGTTAACATGCCATGTCACCCTTTGCAGTGGCGGACCAAATTTTTTTTTCATAGGGGTGCGGAACATTTTTAAAAATTTTAGGCCCCAAGGTATATAAGTAAAAAAAATTGGTTCGTATCGGGTCGGTTCGAGTCGGGTCGGGTCATGTAAAATATGATTCAATTGGCTTGCGATCATAAGGATCCGAAGGAAGAGTATCCACATCAACGAATTCGGAAGATGTATCAACTTTCCTCTTAAGAAATCGTGTCATAACGTCCCTACTCATGGTTCCTATCGGCTATCACAAACAAATTAATCTATAAGTTCATGGCTCCATAACATATTACATAATGTATCAAGTATTCAAGCCCTAGAAATCAAAATGTAAATCACACTAAAAAACATCTAAACATAATATACATCATTAAAAAAATAAAAACATCAGGTCTGATCGTATATAAACCACCAAAAAAAGACAAAATATCATCATAATCGTCACTAACAAAATATACATATATAACTCACCACAAAATAACATATCGAACCACACGTGTCTCCTGCCATCAATTCACTTCCGGTGGCTACCGGTTCCGTCCCACCCCACCAAAAATCAACCAAAAATCATCAAAAAAATAAACCAAAAATCATCAAAAATAACAAAGAAACTTACCCATGTTCGATCGGCGGTGGTATGATGGCTGATTACGGAGGTATGCGGCTGCTGTTGTCACTGATGTTCTGATCGCTGGCTTGCGTGTAGGGATGATAGAGAGCGGGAGAGAATATGTAAGGGTTTCGGCTTGTTTATTTTATTTTAGTTTGAAATATTGTTGGGTTTGTTTATTGGGCTAAGACTTAGTAGTGGGCTAGTTAAAGATATTGGGTATTTGGGTTTAGTTATTTAGGTATTAAAAGTTATATAATTTAGGTAGTGTTTTGAAAAAAATTAAGAGTTTGTAAAAAAAATTTAAAATATAAATTGATAACACTTTTTACCTTAGGGGTGCGGACGAGAAATTCCAAGGGGTGCGAACGGAAAATTTCAAAGGGTGCGTACGGGATTTTCGACGGAACTTAGCACTAAATTTTTTTCCCCGGGGGTGCGCCCGCCCACCTTGGACTAGCCTTAAGTCCGCCCCTGACCCTTTGTTGGAAGTTTGGTGTGAATGGAAAGTCTCAAGTGGTAAAAGCACCTTGTCCCACATTGGTGTGGGAACAAAAGAAAAGGTTATTTATAAGGCAAACGCTTGACCAAGCAATTGTAGTCTTATGACATTTTTTACCACAAATCCTGCCCGCGTGCGCAGGGGGTGCAAAAGATGGAATCGGAATTAGTTGAACTCGTGTGTGCCCTCACGTCCTGTGCACACGAATGCAGTTCCGAAAACCCGGGTCCGCGTTACTCTTGACTACTCATCTGTTTTTGAAACTGAAATAAATGAATGATCATCATTTCGTTTTAAATTCTAACAGTTTTGGTCATGATTATCAGTTTCGTAACCGATATACTAATGACCATTATTTGGTCTTTAATTCGCTGCAATCAAGAGAAGGATTTTGGTTATGGTTCTGGCACTATAAAATGAAGGCTAGATTGATCAGTTGAGACACACCGAAAACCATCTCTTCTCTCTCGATCTCTCTACTGCATTCTCCTGTTTTCTTTCAGGCAAATGTTCAAGTCCGGCAGTGCGCTGTTGCTGCTTCACACCGGCATACCATGGGAACAGACGATGAATCTGTTTAAGGGAATTGTGTCAAACACAAGCCCGGTTCACTCGTTTACTGTTTCTCCATTTTATTACTTTCTGTCCAGATTCTATTCAGTTCTTTTATACAGTTTTACTAACAAACTTAAACAGATTATCTTACTGATTGTTCCTGCATTATGTTTTCTTTCAGAATGGAATCCCAGCCGATGACTGCTGTTGTTTCTACTGTCATGACCAGTGTTGTTTCTGCGGTTATGATTTCCACTGTTACTGTCACTACCGGTCTAGTGACACCACTGCCTAATGCAGTGTCGCATGCTGAGAAACCAGAGAAATTCAGTGGTGTGAATTTCGAACAGTGGCAGCAAAAGATGTTCTTTTATCTGACCACATTGAACCTGGCAAGGTTCTTGACTGAACCTAAACCCCATGTTGATAAAGGGGATATGGATGCTCAAACTGTGAGCGCGATGCATGCTTGGAATCATTCGGATTTCCTGTGTCGCAACTTTATTTTGAATGGTTTGGTGGACACATTGTATAATATGTATTGCAAATCCAAGATTGCCAAAGAATTGTGGGAGTCTTTGGATCGCAAATACAAAACAGAAGATGCGGGCACTAAGAAATTCGTGGTGGCCAAGTTCTTGGACTTTAAAATGATAGATTCTAAAACTGTCATGAGCCAAGTCCAAGAATTGCAGGTTATCCTTCATGATATTCATGCGGAAGGAATGATGCTCAGTGAGACATTCCAAGTTGCTGCAATGATCGAAAAACTGCCCCATTGTGTCGGATAATGGAACAGAGCCCCTTTCACACTTGCTAAACCTCACTGGGACTCACATGCACCCCACATTATTATTATGTGTGCACCCATAATGATAATATGATTTGCATGCTCGTCTCAGTTCCTCTTAACCTGTGTCAAATGGTTCCTCAAATTCGAGTGTCAAAACGGATATCATCAAAATGATAAAGATCACGAATGTCTAAGTATCAGGTCATACTATAATGCATCACAATGCAAGCAAGTGGTTCATGTAATCATACTGTAGTGTTGTGTATGCAACTATATGCAATGTTATACATAAATGTATGCTAGATGTATAATTTATAAAGTAACTAAAGGACTAACCTTACAATCTGGAGCTGAGTGTCATGGTCGATTTCAGAACTGTTCAATTATAGTCTAGTTTTATAAAAACGTTTTAAATCCTAGTTCACTATAACCAGTGGCTCTGATACCAAACTGTCACACCCCCAAAATACCACATGCGGAGACCCCCGCGAGGCGTGTGACGTACCAGGATCTAGCCACTAATCACATTGAACTAACCATAATATAATAATTAAAAATTCCAATTCAATGTAAATAATGAACCTCAAAACATTCATTTAAAACAAGTTTACGTTCAGGGGAAGCATAACTCATTGTTTAAGCAATTCAAAACCAAAGTATTTGAAAAAAATTAATACATCTCGTCTTTCCACATGTCATGACCGATGACCACTCCAACATCTCTGATTGCAAGTTCTAAATCATGTATATATCGACCTGCAAGCATGCAGAAAAAGTGTATCAGTATAAAGCTGGCGAGTTCACAGTTTTGTTAAACGTTTAGTTGCCAAGTGTTTAGTTTAAAGACATGTTGATAGTAACTCGATACCGCAGTGACATCAGTTTGTTTGCCCTTCTCCAATGCCAATCAACATTGGTCATGCTGTTAAGGTCATTAGTTTACGCCCGTCCTCCCCGGTACGGTGTGAGGTTGTCAAGCCTAATAAGGCTATCAACTAATACCCCGTTGCCTCCCCGGCAACTAGTTCGGTAGTAAGATGGGACTTAATGTGATAGATTTGAGTGTATTATCCAACATCGAAATTAAACAACAGTAATAACAGTATTCCTCTAGTTTGTTTGTCCCTCCGCAGGACGCATGCTTGTGAAATAATACTGAACTCATCTTAGTTTTGCTCGGTAAGTTATGTTACTTGTTCAAAGTTGTTCAACCACGTCTTAATTTGGTTACCAACAACAATCAGTTTCGTATGCAAGTAAATCACATATTCTTACACGTATTCTAGCAACTAGTACACAAGTAATCATGTTTCATGTTCCACATACGGTTCACATACGGTGTCACATACAAGTTCACGACCCACATAAGAACTTAACAGTTCATTTTTCATTCACACGGGTGTGCGGCATAGCTATTTCTAGGCCCATTGAGAATGTGCGACGTAGCACGGTCTGCTATCCTACCTAACCCGAACATGTAATTCGCGGCCCAACATAAACAACCAAGTTATGGAGTGTGCAACTGGGTTTTGAGTATGTGGTTCATTCCAAACGCTCAGCCCAATACAAGTATGGCCCAATATAAGTGTGTGGTCCGTTTAACGTGCACGACCCAAGTATATGCCAATCTAAGGGACTGTGCGGCCCAATGTAAGTGTACGACATGCCAAGGAGTGTGCGACTACTTGATAGTGTATGGTCATGTAAAATATGTTTGTACCTAGTGCATCAAAGGTATGTGTGTTCACAAGTGTGCGACCCCACTGTGCGGTTAACCAGTCAACCCCCAGGTCATGTTTGTAACAACCCGAGTTTATAGGATCTAACCCCCGTACTCGTAACCGTCTTGCCTTTGTTAAAAACCATCATAGCATCTTTCATTGATTTACTACCTTAATCAATACCAAATCATCAGGTTTATGAACACAAATCATCGGATATCATCATTAACAAGAAATTAACCACATAAATCCATCCAAATCCAATCGAATGAATTGAGGAATTGAAGTCCACGAAATCATTGATTATTAACATAATGCAACCCTAGTTTCTCAATCAACCTTTGCTAACATCATGTACACTAGCAATCCAATCTAATCAGTTGTTTATCATAACAAGTTCATTAAAATTTCACTATCATGCATCCCTAACCATTATCATCATTCATATTGTCACATTAAACTCATGATCATCGTCACAATCAACACCGAGTCACATATAGCCGAGAACAATTAACAAAAAAATAAAGGCAAGTATATGTATACTAACCAAGGGATCGTAGGAGGTATGTTAGAACGAGGAAGAGGATGCTTCGAGAAGAGAGGTTTGTCGAGATCAAGAGGCTGCTGTCGTCTATGTGTGTGAAGTTTAGGGTTTGTAAATGATTTGAAAAGGAATTGTATGCATACATACATGCATACAAAATGGGTTGGGCTCGGTTTGGACTCGAAGGTAGGTTGGGCCGAGAATTAAAAGAAACAAAAGCGTGCGGGTCTAGAGGGAGTGTACGACCCAGATTAATGTGCGACCGTATATATATATATATAGGGGACCGCTTAAATGAAAACCACCTCCAGTTGTAAGAACCATGAGAACTTTTTGATCCGGTGCGAGTTGGACCAAAATTTTTTTTCATAAACGTAGATGCGTGTATTATAAACACATTTGTAAAAAAAAAATTCAAAAAAAAATGTCGTGTGTGTAGTTTTGAGCACCACAAGTTTGTGTTTACGGGTACCGTAAAAAAATCATAAAATTTACGGTACCCGTAAACACAAACTTGTGGTGCTCAAAACTACACACACGACATTTTTTTTACAAATGTGTTTATAATACACGCATTTACGTTTTTGAAAAAATTTTTGGTCCAAGTCGCCCCGTACGGTGTAGTTCTCATGGTTCTTACAACTGGAGGTGGTTTCCATTTTAGCGGTCCCCTATATATATATAGGGTAAGGTTCATGCGAGAACTACCTTTATTACGAGAACCGCGAGAACCAATGTGAACACAACATAAAATAGCTAAAAAAACCTAAAAAAAAAACCTAACCCCCCCCCCCCCCCCCGCCCCTAAAAAAAAAACCTAAACCCCCCCCCCCCCCCAAGCTAAATGCTAAAAATTAAACCCTGCCAAAAAACCTAAAAAAAATCTAACCCCCCAAGCTAAAATGCTAAAAACTAAACCCACAAAAAACCTAAAAAAATAAAAAAAAACACACAATTTTTTTTACTATTTTTTACATTAAAATCGCTACTTTTAGTAGCCAAAAAAATTTTTTTGGCTACTAAAATCAGCGATTTTTGTATAAAAAATATTTAAAAAAATTTGTGTGTTGTTTAGCTATTTTTAGGTACTTTTGGTTGTGTTCACATTGGTTCTCGCAATAAAGGGTGGTTCCTAACGGATCCTTCTCCTATATATATATAAAATTAAAATTTATTTTTTTAAGAAAAAAAAATTTTGGCTACTAAAAGTAGCGATTTTAATGTAAAAAATATTAAAAAAATTGTGTATTTTTTTTATTTTTTTTAGATTTTTTGGGTGTTTAGTTTTTAGCATTTTAACTTGTTGGGGGGGGGGGGGGGGGGGGGTTTAGGTTTTTGGTGGTGGGGGTGGGGGTTTAGGTTTTTGGGTGGGGGTGGGGGGTTAGGTTTTTTTTTTTTTTTTTTAGGAGGGGGGTTTAGTTTTTAGCATTTAGCTTGGGGGGTTAGGTTTTTTTGGTTGTGTTGACATTGGTTCTCGCGGTTCTCGCAATAAAGGCGGTTCTCACATGAACCTTAACCTATATATATATAGGGGAATGCTAAAATGAGAACCACCTCGAGTTGTAAGAACCGTGAGAACTACACCGTAGGGGGCGCGGTGGACCAAAATTTTTTTTCATAAACGTAGATGCATGTATAAAAACAACATTTGTAAAAAAAAATTCAAAAAAAAATGTCGTGTGTGTAGTTTTGAGCGCCACAAGTTTGTGTTTACGGGACCCGTAAATCTGGCCGGAAAATTTACGGGTCCCGTAAACACAAACTTGTGGTGCTCAAAACTACACCCACGACATTTTTTTTTTGAAATTTTTTTTTTACAAATGTTGTTTTTATACATGCATCTACGTTTCTGAAAAAAATTTTGGTCCACCTCGCCCCGGATCAAAAAGTTCTTGCGGTTCTTACAACTCGATGTGGTTCTCATTTTAGCGGATACTTATATATATATATATATATATATATATATATATATATATATATATATATATATATATGGTCAGGATTTAGAGAAAACGGTGAAAAGTGTGAGAACGCTTATGGATCGTCCGATCAAAACAATCCATGGACTAGATTGCGCAGTGGCGTTTTCGTAAATAACAACAATTTTATTATGTGGGACGCGCTTCATTAAGGGTAAAAGTGTCTTTTACCGCTCATATTCAAAAAGCCATAAAATGATAAAACGCCATACAAAAAAAACGCCATTAAAAACAAAACGCCAAAAACTAGTAATAAAACGCGTTAAATATTACAGGAAGATGAAACAACACAGTAACTGAATTTCAGTTATTAACATTTATTAGAAGAAATTCCCTCCTAAATTACGCGCCAAAAACATCATTATATAAATAAGGTAAAACATAGCTTACATAATCACTTCAATCTACCATTTTCTGCAAAAAAACATCATTAACCAAAAACGCCAACTTAACCAAAATACCAAAAATGGCAACAATCGTTTCGTGGAGATACACTCTGGGAATCAGGCGATACGTCCTGCTTTTTGACAATAGAAGGAGGGTGTATGTTAAGACGGTCAGGCAATTCTGAAAATGGAAGAAGAGATACAGAGTCGAATCTTATCAATTGGCATCGCTATAGACAACGAATGCCATGAAACGCATATGCTTATGAAAGCATTAACCAGCAAATTTGGACCAATCAAAGCAGATGTGAAGCCAGACCCTATCATGACATCATGGCGTTTTGATGATGAAACAGACATGGTGATGGTTACATACGACAGCGGAGAGCAGGAAGCGTACTGGCTTGAGAACATCATGACAAAGCAGCGTCTGGGTTTCATGGAAGAATTCCATAACACCACTTGCACCAACACAGAAATTGACTCAAAATTGGAGTTAATGCAAGATATGTTCAGGTGGAGGCTTCAAAATCTTCAGCAACAAGAAGCTGATGAAGGTGAAGATGGTGATGACATGGATGAAGATCCAGATGAATACTCCGAGGAGGAAGAAGATGACGGAAGTGATGGATACTATTCAGATAAAGTACCTTCTGACGAAGGCTTTTAATTTTTTTCCTCTTTTAATTTTCTTCTGTGTCATCTTCTTTTTGTTTTTTTTTTAAGATAATTAAATGATATATTTCTCCCTTTATTAGCAAAACGCCAAAAAATACTAAAAATGCTTATTCCTTACAAAACGCCAAAAATAACAAAAAATATTTTTCCTGGTTAATAATTTTTTTACTCCGTTATTGTATTTTGTCATCTGGGTCTTGATCGGAGTGTCGCGCTCCGGTCAAAGATAAGATTTATAAGCCCAAATTACCCTTAACAAATAGTTAGTGGTAGTAAGGGGTCGAACCTTGAAGAGTATGTGGTTTGCATATGGATTTGATCGAATTATAAACAGGTGTCACAATTTATGAAGCTTGCTATGATATTCTTGTATTTTTGTTTTGTTGAAATATGTGAATTTAAACTAAGTGAATTGGTTTAATTGAATAACAACTACTAATTAACAATTGCAATAAAAATTGATTACTAAACAATAATAAAAGAAAGGATTCACACCCGGTTTCGGTAATTGCCAACCTAAGGTTTCTACACGTTTTTAGATTCAACTCAATTGCATACGATTAGCGGATTTAGTGTACCGTGACTTAGGTGCCAATAACTATCAACGTCCCGAAGAACGGTCAAGAATGCACTTTGTAATCAACACAAGTAAAACCTAACCAAGACAATGCATACTACACATAACCATTTCGTAAAGTCATAACTTTTAACATCGTTCGACAATTTACGAATACGAAACAAATGCAAACTATTGTCAAAGGTTTCAAAAATCAAACACAATTTGTCACAAAGTTGAAACAAGAATAATTCGAACCCCTAAATTTAACAACTACCTATACCGGGGTGAAACCAAGATGATTAGCCGCTCATGGTTGAAGAAGCTTGATCACCGGATGATTGGAACTGGATGGAGATCATCTTGAAGCTTGAAGGATGGAGGAATGGTGGATTATTAGGGTTTTGGTGAATGTTGATGATGATGGAAGGATTAGGGTTTGTGGTTGATTGATTAGTGAGATGGTGATGGTCTTCGATTCTTGATGATTCCCCTTATGTTGCGAGTAGTGATGGAATAATAATGATTGATGGATGAATAATGGCTCCCAGATGATGATTCAAACTCCACATAAAGTGTATCTCCCGTCTTCAATGGCTAAGGACCAATAGAAATGTTTCCAGCACCAAAAAAATTGAAAATTCACGTTTGATGAAACCGATGCCCGACGCCGACGGGTTCACCTGCTTGGTTTTTCGTCCGACGCCTTATATAGCTGGTTACGGGATTTCTGGCCGACGGGTGTTTTTAGAGCCCGTCCGGGACGGCCTCTAGCCCGTCAGCGACGGCCTCTACAATACCAACTTTCCATTTTTCACTTCTCGCACTCCCGGTTGATCCGTAACGCGTCCCGGTGCTCCGGTTTTCGACCCGATGACTTGTAAAGCTCCCGAAAAGCTCCTTAAACTCCATCAAACCTGCAAAACACATTTTTGATTAAAAGTAGGCTATCCGAAATTAAAACTTATGTAAAAACATGAAGTTATGCAATAACAACCATCGGTTTTCAACCACGTATCACATCCGCACACTTGTCTTTTGCTTGCCCTCAAGCAAATATGTTTTTCACTTTCACGTGGGTCGAACAACAGAAACACTTCCCATTCCCGAGACAAAGGTTAAGGTCTATTGTCATACAAAAGTTCAAACCTTTTACAATTTTCACATATTTACCGGTCAAGTGAATAATCACATATAATAATGGTTATCCAAGATAAACCCGCCCGTAAAACTAACAAGTCATGCATATCCCTCACAATGTTCTCTCCACTCGGCTTAAGAATTGGATAATGTGTATAATGTATTAGCACTTCAACAATTAATCACTCAACACCAATTAGAACACGTACCCGCATAGGCTTGCAACTCAATCATTCTCCACCACCGACCACGAATACTAAGCACAAGTCCTAAGGTCTTTGTAAGGGTTGTAACGAGGCTAGGCTAAGGGTAGGAAATAGGATATTTTAAAGTGGCTAAGGTGATGAAAATTCGATTTTTATTACGAACGACTATTCTAAACTCAAGAAAACTATAAACATCAACTATAAGGCAATGATTTTCGCCTTTTATTCAACAACTAGAAACACATATTTTTTGTTCTTTTCTCAGTAACTTTCTATTCTTTTTCAGACCTTTTCTGATTTTTTTTTCAAAACAAACAAAAACAACTATACAAACTTTGCTACTAATATCGAATTTTCCTCACATGGGTTTAAAAGAGAAAGGTTTTAAGGTTATTGGCTAAAGGGTGATCAAACGAAGGGATTAGGCTCAAAGTTGGCTACTAGGGGATAATTTTTGGGTAAGGATATAAAAATGGTGTAAAAGGAAAAGGTTTACCTAATGCCTTAATCATTCTCGTGCTTGTATTCGGTCTATGGTCTCAAACGTATCAAAAGTTGCAAGTTCTACAATACGCGACTAATGGTCCACTCAAACAAAGAAACATGTATATGTAAATCTATGATATAAAAGTGGCTCAAAATCTCACGTATAAGGGTATGATATGTGATATGCATAAAATGCTAGTTCCTTAGGCGAATTATTCCCAAATAACCACCCGCTAAATACCCGTTATGCTTATTAATTTGAACTTGACCATGACAAAAGACCAAATGGGTTGTGCCATCCCTCGTTGACTTAGTTACTTGTGCTTTTAAGATCGCTTTTGAAACAAAAATTTTTGAATTTTTTTTGAAATTTTCCCCCATCCCCACACTTGAGGTAAACATTGTCCTCAATGTGTAGTATTTAAATGAACTGGTCAAAATCGAAAACTTTTACTACTCCCCCATCCCCACACTTGAGGTAAACATTGTCCTCAATGTGTAAGAACTAGAGTTTAAAAACGCACAAGGGATGTGACACGGCTAACCTTCCCAAAATTTCACCCCGGAAAGATAAAATACAAAATACAATCCACTTATTACTAAACTAAGAATCAAAGTAAAAAGGAAACGCATGCACCTGATTTTTGTTGCTTGATGCACATATCTTCTTCTTCTCTTCATAAAAACGGTTGTCTCGCGAACATGTTATACCTACAAATTCTAACCCTTGTGTAGAAGCATGCTTCTCACAACCATCAAAATTTGTTAGTTACCTAGTTCTACCACTTTTATGAAAATATTACCAAGCCATTTGTTATTTCACTTTGATTTATGTGGAAAATAAATTACAACAACAACAAACCTAACTCACTTTCGTAGGAATCACGGTTGCATTTAGCTTATGCAACAAGCCCTTTTAAACCCCCCAATAGCTTGGGAGGACGAGAGGTCTCGTGAGGGTTATATAGGGAACACACCCACAACGTTCATTTAACTAGGCAAAAAGTAAATAATAACGAAAAAAGAAATAAAGAACTAAAGTATACAACAACAACAACACAAAACATACATTGCCTTCACCGCTGATATCTCTCGTTAGGATCAACTGGCGGGTTTGGCTGGTATGGATAACCAGTGAGGGCTTCAAACATTTCCCTGTAGTTATCAAGTGGGCTCCACTCTCCTTGAGGTGGTGGCTGGTAAGGAATCGGGATAAAGCTAGAGCCGACTGCCTCGGGCCAATGAGGGGTGGGATCGGATGGGCCTTGTGGATGAGGAAGGTTGGGGTAGTCAGTCCACCCCGAATGCTCGACATAAGGACGGCCGGCCTCAAGGTCTCTTTGGTGCCTCTCTTGATCATGCATAATTTTAGCATTATTAATAGCCATTTCCTATGAGACATATAAGGCACTCCATCGGCTTCGCTCTAATTCATCGCGTTCGTTTTGACGCCTTACCTCATCTTCCTCCCATGCCCGTCTTTGGGCTATCTCATCCTCTTGCATCTTGATCAAACGCTCCATCTGGGATCTTTGGAGCGCTTGCTGCAACTGTTGTTCTTCCATGTAAGCCCCGTGCTTCTCTTCCCAGCTCTCTCTCCTCCTATTATATTCTCGGCCCTCGCCTATGCATGCCGAGACATTATCATAAGTCGCTTGTTGCCCGCAGGTAAAATTTCTGTACGACGGCACCTGTCTTTGTTTCACAAAACCTGCCACTTCTGCATTAATCTCCCTGTGTGGCCTCATGTACCTTTGTTGTGGTCCCCGTGGACCAGAAGGCTCATCCTCGTCTTCTTCATCATACATCTCCTCATCTCCCCCAGCTCCTTGCTGCGTATTTGGGTTAACAAAGTCATATTTGTGACCCAATTTGTCAGTCACCACATACTTGTTTCCCGACAGATTCACATCTATTTTCTAATTTTTCTTCATGGATGCTAGGTTGAATTCTTCCAGAGGTTTGGATACCCAAAGTGATTCCGGAGGCAAACAATTCTGTTGAACAATTATAGCACTGATGAAGCATGCATATGGGATAAAACGCCTTTGAGATGCCTCTCGGGTGATCCATGTATTCATCATAACAATCTGTCTCCATGACAAGGTAGGGGTCCCATACAACAGAGAATGGACAACCCTGCAATCGCTCGCTCTCACTCCCCCTCGATCATCGAATCTCACCATCACATTCTCTAGGGAAATTCCTTGAAGAATTTTCCCCTCGATCGTCATTTGAGTTCTTTTAGCCTCTCCTCCATCACTGTATGGTAAAATAACCGCGGTCATCTGCTCCGGATCACCATCATTCATATGATTATCCAAAAATTGTTGCATGGTTGGATAGTCATATGCTTGCACCCCCAAAGAATCAAAGCGTGCGATGCCGTTGATTGTTTCGAAGGACATCATCATTACCCCTCAGATTGTTTTAACAACCAATTTCCACTGAGCAGGAGGACTATCCTTATTCATAAACCTCAACGTTGACAACCATTCACACACCTCTGCCAGATACACCCGCGAGGTGTTATCTTCACACCAATCAAGCACCCTCTCCCATCCTTGGCGTTCAAACATTTGCACAATCCCGATCTGCCTAAACTCTTCCACATTCACCACTCTTTCACATATAATCCTTTCAGGTACTGAAGTATTAACATTGTTGACCATCTTCCATTTCCAAAGTTTGGCCTCTAACTTCCTATCTTGATAAGTTGATAGAGGTTTGTTCTTCTCCTCATCCCATATTTTGGCGCTTTTACTATCCCGGAACTTTTCCCACGCCCAATCCTGTCTATACAGTCTCGCATCACTCTCTTCGACGGAGCTCAGTTGCTCCCACTTCTTCGGTATTAAACCGGAAGAAGATCCCGCTCCAGCTGATGAGCCTTGCTCTGTAGTCTTTTGCTTCTTTCTACCTCCCGCCATAACTACAAACACAAAACAACAAAGCATCAATATAAGCCCCAACCTTCAATAATTCTCAAAATTTGAACATGATGCGTGATGTTGACATTTTAATTAACAAAATCGCCTCTTTAAACTTCCAAAGTCGCTCATTTTATCATAAACCTATCAATCATACTTGTTACTCGCAATTTCTTGTAAGTTCAACAAAGTTCAACATCAACTTCATGTTCAATCATGTAAATAACGAGTGTAATCACATCACTATGGTTATAACATGCTCAAATTCCATCCAAAACAACTAATCTTACTCAAAATCATGCTAAAACAACATACATTGTCTAAACAACCTACTCTTAAACTAACAAGGTTAAAATTTCGGAAGAAAAACAAATAACATGTGATAATCATGCATAATCTTTGAGTAAAATCCATACCTTTAGTGTTGTAAACAAGAAGAACTAAGAAAAAGATGTAAAGGAAGCAACTTGATGAACACCCCTTCAAAAACCCGAAATTACACGCCCATATATCTTGCAAACTAGCAAGATTTGATGAAAACCGTGATGGGGGTTTTGTTCCTCTCGAAAAATCACGCAAGATGGACTAAAAAATCGGTTGAATTGGTGATGATTTGAAAGAGTTATAAGAATTTGAAGGTTCTAGGGTTTTGGAGTGAAAGAGGAAGAAGTTGAAGTGAGAGAGTGAGTTAGGAGCAAGAGATCAGGGGTTGTTGAGAAGTTGAATGATGTAGGGGTGAATTGGGTCGATTTTGTGAGGTTAGGTGAGGTTTAAATGAGTTTTGATTAGGCTTTATGAGGTTTATAAAGGTTGGAACTCGATTTAAACACTACACACGGGATCTGCGTCGGATAAGGAAAGGAAGCCCGTCGCCGACGGACCCCCTCCCGTCGCCGACGGGTTCTGGTTTGGTCTTGTTTGGCCGACGGCCTAAGCACCTGGATACGGGTTAAGTGTGCCGACGGGTGTTTCCCGAAGGCGTCGCCGACGCCGCCACTCCTGTCGCCGACGGGCTTTGTTTTTTCAATTTTTAATTTTCAAAATAATAACTTTTTTTTAATTTAAATTTTTTTTTGAAAAACTAGGAGGAATTTTATGAACTTTTAATAAAGGGACTCTATACATAAAAAAATCCTAAAAAATATTAAAAATCTTTTTGTGATTTTTTTTATAAATTAAAATTTGAAAACGCGAGAACCATCAACGGCCCTACCCCCCCCCCCCAAAGTCGTGTATTGTCCTCAATGCACATAACGAAGTCTAAAAACATACCTTACGTCTTCAAAACTCGTTCGGGATATCCGGACTTCACACAATTAAACGGGGTTAGTATGAAACGGAAACGATTATATCCAAAACACACAAATAATTAAATAATTATACATAACTTTACACAAAACGTTACCGGTCCTTTTTATTCGACCTCATAAACCGGGATGCTTACCACAAAGCTCACCGATTCCTTGTTTTCATCCAACTTTTCGTTACCATCGAGAAACGGTTTTAGCCGATGACCATTTACCGTTTGACGTGACCCATCCTTCGGGTCCTCGATTGTAACATCACCCAATTGTCCGACCCGGGTGATCACATAGGGTCCCATCCATTTGCTTCGGAGCTTTCCGGGAAAGAATTTGAGCTTCGAATTGTAGAGCCACACCTTTTACCCAATCTCGAACTCTCTCTTCCTCAACTTGGCATCATGCGTCTTTTTCATCCCATCCTTGTATTTGGATGCGCATTCATATGCCATTTCCCTTAGCTCCTCCAACTCGCAAAGCTTAAGTTTCCGTTCCTTACCTGCATCATCATATTGAACATTCACTTCTTTAATAGCCCATAATGATTTATGCACAAGTTCAACCGGCAAATGACAATTTTTACCGTAAACCAACCGGTAAGGTGTAGTGCCAATGGGTGTCTTATGTGCCGTACGGTAGGCCCATAAAGCATCGTTCAACTTAATTGACCAATCCTTACGGTCCGCCCGCACGGTCTTTTGCAAAATCTCTTTGATTTTCCTATTTGACACCTCAACTTGCCCGCTTGTTTGCGGGTGATAGGGGGTAGCAATTCTATGGTCAACACCAAACCGTTTTAAAAGTTTTCCAAACCGAAAGTTTTTAAAGTGAGATCCTCCGTCACTTATGATGACACGAGGAATCCCAAACCTTGAGAAAATATTGGTTTGAACAAAGTTACAAACTACGGAATGGTCGTTTGTCTTGGTGGCTTTTGCCTCGACCCATTTCGACACGTAATCAACGGCCACCAAGATATACAAATTGCCATAAGAGTTGGGGAATGGGCCCATGAAATCAATACCCCACACATCGAAAATGTCAACTACAAGGATTGGTTGCATGGGCATCTCATCCCTTTTTGAAATACCCCCTAGTTTTTAGCACTCTATACAATTCTTTGAAAGCTCATTTGCATCTTTAAAAACAGTTGGCCAATAAAGACCACTATTCAACACTTTATGACCCGTTTTGTGGCTACTAAAATGACCACCACACGCAAACGAATGTAGATGATGCAACACGCTTGGAATTTCCTCTTCATCTATGCATCTTCTAATCACTTGATCCGCACACTCTTTCCACAAGTGCGGTTCCTCCAACCGGTAATACTTGATTTGAGACATGAAGTGTTGCCTCTTCTGTCTATCCCAATGTGCCGGTAAGTCACCTGTAACAAGATAATTCACAATGTTAGCATACCACGGTAACTTATCCAATTTCATAATATGCTCATCGGGAAACGACTCATTGATCTCTAACGATTTAGGATCCTCATCAACCATCAACCGGGACAAATGGTCCACTACCACATTCTCGGTACCCTTTTTGTCCCGTATCTCCAAATCAAACTCTTGGAGCAACAACACCCATCGGATCAACCTCGGTTTTGCATCTTTCTTCTCCATGAGGTACCTAACTGCAGTGTGATCAGAATAAATAATCACTTTACTACCCCATATATATGCCCGAAATTTATCCAATGCATATACCACCGCGAGTAGCTCTTTTTCGGTAGTGGTGTAATTCAGTTGTGCATCCAAAAGAGTCTTACTCGCGTAGTATATGGCAACGGGTTTCTTGTCAACCCGTTGTCCCAACACGGCCCCCACCGCATAATCACTTGCATCGCACATAATTTCAAAGGGTAAAGACCAATTTGGCGATTGCAAGATTGGGGCCTCAACTAACTTTTCCCTTAACTTGTTAAAAGCGTTTTGACAATTTTCATTAAAATCAAACGGTTGATCTTTTAACAACAAGTTACACAAAGGCTTGGTTATATCACTAAAACCCTTAATAAACCGTCGATAAAATCCCGCATGACCTAAGAATGACCTAACACCTTTAACACTCGTGGGATATGGCAAAGTAGATATAACTTGTACCTTTGCACGATCAACCTCTATCCCACGACTCGACACCACATGTCCCAACACGATTCCCTCTTAACCATAAAATGGCTCTTTTCCCAACTCAAGACCAAACTAGTTTCGACACATCTTTTTAGTACTTTGTCTAGTTGGTCCAAACAAGCCTCAAATGATGACCCAAAAATCGAGAAATCATCCATGAAGATTTCCAAAGACTTCCCCACCATATCTGAAAAGATACTCATCATACACCTTTGGAAGGTGGCGGGGGCGTTACATAATCCAAACGGCATTCGCCTAAATGCGAAGGTGTCGTAGGGACAAGTAAATGTGGTTTTTGATTGATCTTCTGGATGGATGGCAATTTGGTTATAACCAGAATAGCCATCGAAGAAGCAATAAAATTGTTGCCCCGACAATTTCTCAACTATTTGATCAATGAACGGTAAAGGAAAATGATCTTTGGAAGTTGCGGTATTCAACTTCCTATTATCAATACAAATTCGCCACTCGGTTACCGGCCGAGTGGCTACCTCTTCACCTGCGTCATTTTTGACGACTTGTATGCCCGCTTTCTTGGGAACCGTCTGTGTTGGGCTCACCCACTGGCTATCCGAGATCGGATAAATAATACCCGCATCAAGCCATTTCAGCACTTCCTTTATCACCACCTCCCGCATATTCGGATTCAATCTTCGTTGTGCATCTCGAACGGGAGTCACATTCTCTTCCGTGATGATTTTGTGCATCACCACCGAGGGACTAATACCCTTCAAATCAGCAATGGTCCATCCAATCGCTGCCCGATTGGTGACCAAAACACCCATCAATTTATCCTCTTGCTCCTTGGTTAAGTTTGATGTAATGATAACCGGGAGTGTATTGCCTTCACCAACATAAGCATACTTGAGATGCTTCGGCAATGCTTTCAACTCAACCTCCGGAGGCTCTACTAATGACGGCTTTAATTTAGTATCAATGCTCTCCGGTAAACTCTCAACTTGGTGCGTCCATGTTGGTTTTCCCTCTCTAACCGCAAGCACCTCCAAACTTTTCACTTCCTCATCTATGCTCTTTTCCATCTCCACCTGTGACCTGTCAAACATATAACAATCCTCCATTGTGTTTTCCCCATCCACGACTGTATCGCAAAGAGGTATACACGTATCAACAATGTCCGCCATATAGCATTCATCATCAACTGGAGGGTTCATAAGTCCGGAAAAAACATGCAACCTCAACCTTCGGTTTCCAAATGTCATGTCAACCGTTCCTGTTTTGCAGTCAATTTGAGAATTTGCGGTTGCTAAGAACGGTCGACCCAAAATCACCGTAGGTTGCTTGGTTGGGTCCTTGGCCACATAATCAAGTACTAAAAAGTCCACCGGATAGTAAAAATCCTCGATTTTTACTATCACATCCGAAACAATTCCACGGGGTAATTTGGGTGTCAAAACGGCTAACACCACGGTGGTGTTTGACGACTGAAATGGACCAAACTCGTATTGGTCATACAAACTACCCGGTAGAATGCTCACGCTAGCATCAAGATCTAAAAGTGCCCGGTTGATTTTGAAATCGCCTACTTGAATTGAAATGATAGGCGCACCCGGATCTTGGAGCTTCGGTGGAAGTGCACCCGAAAGAATCGAACTCACATTTTCGGTTAAATCTATTTTTTTAGGAAATTTATGAGTTCGTTTCTGGGTACACAATTCTTTCAAGTACTTAGCATAAGACGGTACTTGTTTGATTGCATCCAAAAGAGGTAAGTTTATTTTTACTTGTTTAAAAATCTCCAACAACTCTTCTTGTTGTGGACCTCTTTTGTTTACAACTTTCTTAATGGGTCCCTTCAATGCTTCGGGATAAGGGGCGGTATTAGCCTCCACACCCTTTTCCTTAGCCTTAGGGACAGGGATGGTCACAACGGGAGTGTCATTATTCTTTTTCAAATCATTTTTATTTTGACCCGTTTGACCATCCCCATTCTCATCCTCACTAGCATCTTCCACCACCCCTTCAACAAACTGGGGTGGTGGTGTTTTGACACCATCATCTACGACTCGACCACTACGTAAAGTGATTTTATTAATTGGTACCTCACGTGTGTTCCTTGAGCTTGACCCTTGATGTTTAGGGTTCACCGTTGTGTCACTTGGAAGCTTTCCCGAGCTTCCTCTCACTTGAGCCATTTCCTCCATGAGTTGGCCTACTTGTTTTGCTAATGCCTCATGTGCCTTGTCCCGGATCTCATTCTCCTTCTTGGATTCTTGCATCATCGAAAGCATCGCATCCATTTTCGCATTCAAATCATTACCACCCCCTTGGTTGTTTGACCCACTTCCATTACCGCCTTGACTGTTGTAATTTCTTTGATACCCACCTTGATAATTATTATCTCGACCTTGGTACCCTTGATTGTAGTTGCGTTGGTAACCCCCTTGGTTACCACCTTGGCGATTTTGATATGATGACCCGCTTTGATTACCCGATTGAAAATTCGGGTTCATTTGATTCGCGACATTCCCATATCGGAAGTTGGGATGGTTTCTCAATCCGGGATGATAAGTGTTTGAGTTCATATCATTGTTCTTTCTATCCCTGTACACTTGGTTTACCTCCTCGGTGTAATCACCCGGTCCCGTTGGACATTGATCGGTCCTATGGCCGATATCCCCACAATCCTCACACACTGCGAATTGGACCGCATTCACCTCTTTCTTTTTCATACGAGCCATTTCCCGTTCTAGAGTAGAAATCCAATCCTTAGAATCAAGATCGGGAAGTGACCGGGAAACGGGATGTTTCTTAACTCTATCGGCCGATTCCTTTTCCTTCGACCGCTTGCTCATTCGCTCGAGAAATTCCCAATCGTCATCTTCATGATTGCTCAAGAGAGTCCCGTTGCTCGTTGACTCGAGGCGATTCCATGTCGCGTCATCCAAACCACGTACAAAGCACTTCACCAATTCCCACTTTTCTATTTGGTGATGTGGGCATCTTCGCATCAATTCTTTGAATCGAGTGAACGCTTCATGTAACGGTTCACTCGATAGTTGCCGAAACGACCTTATTTCATCCCTAGCGTCGTTGGTCTTTGCCATCGAATAGTATTCGTCTAAAAAGACTTGTTGCATCTCACCCCATGTCCGGATGCTATTCGCCGGGAGTGTGAGAAACCATTGCTTTGCCTTGTCTTTCAACGAAAATTGGAACAAGCGAAGTTTGACCTCCTCTAATGCGAAGTTGTGCCCCTTGATAGTGTTACAAATGGACGAAAACTCTGCCAAGTGCGTGTACGGCTCATCATTAGACCTCTCATTGAAGTGTGGAAGTATATTGATGTAATGAGGTTTACAATCAAACATTCTCCTTTCTCACACTATTGGAGAGTCGTTATCGGTAACTACCGGTCGAAAACGGTCATTCACACCCCGTGGAGGTTGTTGACGACGTTGTGGACCATTAATCTCTTGATCGACCGGCCTTCGGTTGTCCCTTCGATCACCCCTTCTATCCCCACCTTGATTCCTACCTTGATTACCTCTTTGATTTCCTCCTCCCACAAAACGAGGAATCCGATTAGGGTTGACATTGTTGTTGTTGTTGTAAAACCCATCATCTCGGTTTCTTTGGTTGTTGTTTCGTGGTTGGCGGTTATTTTCGTAACCATCATTCCTCCTATTCCCATACCCGTAGTCAACATTCCCCACATAGTTGGCGTCTTGATAGCCAAACTCCTCATCTTCAAATCTTCGTGCATTGTAAATATTACCCCGATTCACATATCCCCAATCTTCGTCATCGTTAGCCCGATCATCATAATATCCGCCATCATCCGAATTTTCCGTATGCACGCTCACATGTTCCGGCGATTGATAACCGGGAACACTATACGGTTCGTCATCGGGGATGACGTTCCTCAAATCGTCTATGTTAAAGAAGGGGTCTTCGTTCTTGGGATTGCCACGATCTCGATTACCTCGACGGTCGGAATTGACATTCCGGTCATTAAGATTGATGGGTAAGGAATTGTGTCGATGAAGGTTTTGTTGTTGGGGTGTTCTTTGGGTATTGTTCGGGTTTTGGTTTTGGAAAGGTGGTGTGGGTGGTCCATTGTTGTTATTACCACCCGGTCGCTCTTGAGGCATAGGTTGAACATTTTTGGCGGGATTGAAGTTGCCTCGGTATTGGAATTGGTTCGGGTTTTGATTTTGGTTGAGGTTTTGGTTAGAGTTTTGGTTCGCCATTGAATCGGTTTCAATGATCGGTGTGAATTGTGGTGTTTGGTTGGTTTGATTAGAAGCAAGAGTTGCTTCTAACCGGCTTGCTAGATTTCTTCTTGCTACTCTTTCGATTTCCGGTTCGTAGACTAACGGTGAAGTCCTCCCGGAGTTTCGCGTATGCATGCACTACCTGTAACCTGCATAAGTAACACACCCCGCATAACAAAAAGGCAAAGTACAAAAAGAAACTAAACAACTTAAACAGATAATCACGAAATTCAAACAATAATCCAAACACAAAGCGCACGCACTCCCTGGCAAGGCGCCAAAATTTGATCGGAGTGTCGCGCTCCGGTCAAAGATAAGATCTATAAGCCCAAATTACCCTTAACAAATAGTTAGTGGTAGTAAGGGGTCGAACCACGAAGAGTATGTGGTTTACGTATGGATTTGATCGAATTATAAACATGTGTCACAATTTATGAAGCTTGCTATGATATTCTTGTATTTTTGTTTTGTTGAAAGATGTGAATTTAAACTAAGTGAATTGGTTTAATTGAATAACAACTACTAATTAACAATTGCAATAAAGATTGATTACTAAACAATAATAAAAGAAAGGATTCACACCCGGTTTCGGTAATTGCCAACCTAAGGTTTCTACACGTTTTTAGATTCAACTCAATTGCATACGATTAACGGATTTAGTGTACCGTGACTTAGGTGCCAATAACTATCAATGTCCCGAAGAACGGACAAGAATGCACTTTGTAATCAACACAAGTAAAACCTAACCAAGACAATGCATACTACACATAACCATTTCGTAAAGTCATAACTTTTAACATCGTTTGACAATTTACGAATACGAAACAAATGCAAACTATTGTCAAAGGTTTCAAAAATCAAACACAATTTGTCACAAAGTTGAAACAAGAACAATTCGAAACCCTAAATTTAACAACTACCTATACCGGGGTGAAACCGAGATGATTAGCCGCTCATGGTTGAAGAAGCTTGATCACCGGATGATTGGAACTGGATGGAGATCTTCTTGAAGCTTGAAGGATGGAGGAATGGTGGATTATTAGGGTTTTGGTGAATGATGATGATGATGATGGAAGGATTAGGGTTTGTGGATGATTGATTAGTGAGATGGTGACGGTCTTCGATTCTTGATGATTCCCCTTATGTTGTGAGTAGTGATGGAATAATAATGATTGATGGATGAATAATGGCTCCCAGATGATGATTCAAACTCCACATAAAGTGTAACTCCCGTCTTTAATGGCTAAGGACCAATAGAAATGTTTCCAGCACCAAAAAAATTGAAAATTCACGTTTGATGAAACCGATGCCCGTCGCCGACGGGTCTGACCCCGTCGCCGACGGGTTCTCTTGCTTGGTTTTTCTTCCGACGCCTTATATAGCTGGTTACGGGATTTATGGCCGACGGGTGTTTCTAGAGCCCGTCCGGGACGGCCTCTAGCCCGTCAGCGACGACCTCTACAATACCAACTTTCCATTTTTCACTTCTCGCACTCCCGGTTGATCCGTTACGCGTCCCGGTGCTCCGGTTTTCGACCCGATGACTTGTAAAGCTCCCGAAAAGCTCCTTAAACTCCATCAAACCTGCAAAACACATTTTTGATTAAAAGTAGGCTATCCGAAATTAAAACTTATGTAAAAACATGAAGTTATGCAATAACAACCATCGGTTTTCAACCACGTTTCAGGTCTGCATAACGCCATTTAAAAAACGCCAACCTTAGAGGATGGGACGTCTATAACACAGTAAATACAAAAAAAGGAACTGAAAAGACAGTTACTTTATTACTATCATTTATTACAATAAAAAGTTCCGCCTAAACTGCGCGCCAAAAAACTCCTATTAGAGAGGGGTCTATACACAATGAAATTAATAACACCCAGAAAACACAAACGCCATATACTCTAGAAACCACTCACTTTAAAACGCCACAGATGGCAAAGCTTTCACTGAAATGGGTCCTTCTTCTGAGAGGGTTAACTGAATAATTTTTTGCTGAATGATATGGACAAATATTCAAGAAAAAGAGACTGATGACAGTGATATACCATCATGTGAGCTTTGTTCTTGATGACTATAGGTATGGAATAAAGGAATCAACAAAAGTGTAAAATGCTATTTTAGACTCCATTATTACAAATAGCATCAAGCAAGAGTTGATCTTCAATGACATGCCACCAAACAAGAATATCACACCAAAACACAGAATGCCACTAAGCAGATTCTTATGAAAAAGACGGGGTTTATGTAGGAAAGTTGGCATCTAGCTAAAGAATTCAAAAAAGGTTCAAAACGCCAAAAAGAAAATTCAAGAAGGAAGAGGCTGATGACAGTGAAGATTCGGAGAAAAAATTAGATTACCAATTTTTATTATTTTTGTTTTAATTTTTTATTGGGATAAATTACACTTTTCGTCCTTTATGTTTGTAGCGGGTTGCAATGGATGACCTTTAACTTCAATAATTACAGTCACAGTCCTTTATTTGGAAAACCCGTTGCATGTTTTGTCCTTTACCCCTAACCTTGTTAAAATTTTCAGTTAACTATGACATGTGCATTGCACATGAGGGCTATTTAGTCATTTTACATGTTAAATAATATATATTATAATAAATAACATAGAAATACCTTAAAACAATCATCTTCCCCAATTTCATTTTTCATTAACCCTAGTTACAGACTTCCCCAAATTCACAAGCATTCTTAACGATTTCTTCCAAACCATTCGCACACCGATTCCAGTCCAAATCTGAGTTGTTAAACTTGAACCAGTCGCACCAACGTACAGGAGAAATCAGCATCTCTTCCGGTGAGTCCAAAGCTTCTTTGACATAACCTACCTGCACATCTGAACCACCACTATCACCCATCTCCACGACTTCTACCGCCCCACCACCACCCCAACCCTCCAACGACCACGGGCACCACCCCACCACCACCACCACCCAACCCTCTGATGACCACGACATAAACAATCTGCAAACTACACATTATAATAAATAAAAAATTAGAAAACTGAATCAGCAGGCATTCGTAGATCTTGAGTTTAGCGCATCGTCAAAAGTTCTGTTTCAGATCTGAGGTTCAGATCTTCTTACAAGCTATTCAGGTTTGGTTCGTGGTAGTTGATACTTATTTTTTCATCTGAAAATCCAAATCAGCAGATAGGATATCGACAACTGTTGTGGTTATCGGATGATAAAAAGGTTGATTTTTGTTGAGATTTAAAGATTAAAGGCATCGATTGTGATAAGGGTATATGAGTTGCAGGTTGTATTGTGATGGGGACAGGTGGTGATTGAAAGATGGACAACTGTTATATATATATATATATATATATATATATTAGTTAAAGATACTTTTAAAATTACTAAAATACCCTCATATGCAATGCACATGTTATATTTAACTGAAAATTTTAACCTGGTTACAGTCAAAGGACGTAGAGTGTAATGAGTTTTCCAAATAAAGGAATGTGACTGTAATTATTAAAGTTAAAGGTCATCCATTGCAACCCGCTACAAACATAAAGGACGAAAAGTGTAATTTATCCTTTATATTGTTTTGATATCAAGTTATATGTTGTTTGGTTATCTAATCCCCTAAAATAAAATAGATTATTATATAAAACGCCAAAAGCTACAAACACCAAAACGCTAGTAGAATGAAAACTGGGAGAACAGCTGCTGGCAAAAGCATCTTGTAAAGGGTATTAAAATGCCAAAAAATTCACTAAACGCAAAAACAAATTGGTCTTATTTTAATCTTATGCAAATATTAATGACTCATAGTGAATTATTATACAAAACGCCACAAACGCCAAAAAAAATTAACCAGAAAACGATATAACGCCAAAAAATTATATATGTGACACAAAAAAAATTAATTCAACGCCAAAAAGTTTAATAAATACAATTAACGCCAAAAAAAAACCTAGACGCCACAAAATATTATACCGCGTTGTGAAAATAAAAGAAGAATGAAAAAACAAAAAAAGCCCCTCTACCCTTCTCTATGCCGCGGGACACGTGTTGGGCCAGGATGCGTTTTCACCGTTCTCACACTTTTGAGCGTTTTGTCCTGAACCCGTTTCTATATATATATATATATATATATATAACATATAACCATTTAACATTCAACAACTTAAAACCATTCACTTATAGATACTACCCAGTATGTTTTAACATAGTTACATGTAATGTGAAGCACGACACGAGTTAAAGGTTTCAGAATCGAACGATGCTAACCTTGAAAGTTCGGGTTGTCACATCATCCCCAACTTGAAAGAAATTTCGTCCCGAAATTTGATAAGTAGTCTCAAAGAAGTGAAGTGATAGATCAAGATGTCTGTGGATTTTCCTCAGGTGCCACACTATCCCTCTCCGCATACACCGATTTTATTTTTGTTCGTTTGTGTTTGTGAATTGCTCATGAACACATTTATTTTCTTAATGAACAAACACAGACAGAAGTTTGCTTACTAAGTATTCATGAACTATTTGTGAACACGTTTATTTCCTTAACAAACGGCCTTATTTGTGTTCGTTTGATTAGGCATAGTTCCTTACAAATTGAATTTCTAGTTATTAAACTCGAATTTTAAAAATATAGGTAGATTTAAAAATAAAAACACACTAACTTCATATCAGTAAAATAACTATCCTTGAGACAATAACAATTTTAAGATACATGCATTGACATAGTCAATTATAACATTATTAAGTTTTGTATCTGAACTAGTGGGTTGTACCCGCGCTTCGCGGCGGGACGGACTGTTTTTCTAAGACCATGCGTAGTGTATAATTTTGGGTGTTTTTTCCCTCAAACACGCCCAATCATGCCCCATCCCAACCCTCACAGGCGTTTTCTAGCGGGTTTTTTTTCAAAAAAGCCCCCCAGCGATTTTTTAACCACGCCAAACATCCAATTGTTTGGCCAATCACATGCATTCTTTCCTATTCTTGCCCAATACCATTTTTTGGATGTTTTTTTTATTTAATTGTTTAAATCCCCTTTTAATATAATGTTCACATCCCCATTTTAGAAAAACACCCAATAATGCCCCTTGCTGACTGTACTGTCACATGGCGGAAAACGCACAAGGGTAGGGACTTTATTCACCCAAACCACTACACATAGTTTAACTAAAATCAAATGGAAATGTCGATGCAATGGTAAAAATAACGTGTTTTATATTGAGCGAAAACCAAAACGAATATAATAGTGATCTAATGAATGATAATAATGGCACATGTACTGATGTTATTCGATAAATATTAAAATGCATAATAGATGTTTTACCATTTCATTTTATATCCGATTATGTAAAAAACTTATTTGAAAATTGCAAATAGTTTAAATCATTACTTTTTTTTATCATTTAATAATAACAATAACCACATGATAGATTTCCAAATGAATGTTACATAGTTTTTTTTTTCTTTGGACTTGGACCCCAAATTATTTGAAAATACAATTTATAAAAGATCTTAAAGTCCGCTCCTTTCTTCTCCCTAACGCCAAATACATTTCAATTTAATTTATCTTCGTTTCCATTGATGTATGTTTTGCACACTTAATCACTCTTTCTCTCACTAAACCTTTTGTTTCCTCTCTACTATTCATTCAAGGCTTTTGTGTGTATGTGGATACATATCATATCATAGGTTGTATCGACATCCCATGTATCCATTCAAATCAGTTATTTTCGAGTAAAAAAGGAGTTGCATGAAGCGATTTGCCGGATCTTACCTAAGTTCGTGGTAAAAACAGCAGTCGTCGACTGATGTAGTTTTCAGTTTCCGCAGACGTCGACTAATGTAGTTGTTCATAATCAGTCGCCATCGAACGCCTTTGTAGATTCCATTCACTCGTGATACGACTCACCTCCACCGCTGTCCAGTCGCTATACCATGTTTCTACAATCTCCACGACCACCGCAGCACCACGACAACCGTCTGCTACATTACCGACCATCATCACTCTCTCTCTCTCTATAAAAACCCTAACTTCTACAGTTCTACTTTCCCTCACTAAAAACCGCCTTTACCTCCTTCCACCGCCTTAGCAACCATGGTGGTCACCGATCATGTAGCCGACGACGACGTCAATATTTCCGTTTGTGGTGGCTGTCGATGTCTGAGAATGGGTGGGTGGGGAAGCCTCCAGTGCAAAGGAAACCGTAGAGAATGGTCATGTGTGATCAGAGTGTGTGTGTGAGAGAGACATGAGGTGAATACCATGTGCTGCATCTTGTGTCTACAAATCAAATAAGAGTAAAATTGAATAAACCAATAAGATGTAAGTAAAATTGAACAGTGATTTGTGAGGGAGCTCAAAAGTTGCAAAATTATAGAGGGGGAAATAATAATAATAATAATAATAATAATAATAATAATAATAATAATAATAATAATAATAATAATAATAATAATAATAATAATATAAGGATAATGTTCATTGCCTTTCATTTTTAATATAAGGATAACTAGGGGAGACACCCGCGCTACGCGGCGGAGTGTCTTGTAGGAAAGGTGATGAACACATTTTTATATCAAATTATCATAGGGTGTACCTATTGGCATGTGTTGAGGTCGTCTTTCGAGCACTTCCGGTTCGTGATTCCCTTGTTAATGAATCTTTCGAGCACTTCCGGTTCGCGATTCCCTTGTTAATGAATCTTTCCTGCCCTTGTTATCAATCAAACCTTTTCACCTTCTAAACTGATTTACCTTCCCAGTCCACTTCCTCTCCTAATATGAGATCAGAATCGAAGATTGCTGCTAGTCTGATTTCATTTCTATCGGCCTCTTTCTTCTTTCTATAATACAACTGATCGGTAAGGGAAGCTGTCCAAACTGATCGGCAAGAGAGCGCCACCCATCCCCCTCACCACGCTGCTTCCACCCGCAGACACATACTTTGGGGTCGAAGACTCCATAGTGTCTTTAACCTACTGGATTTATGGGAGAAACCTCCATAGTGAAGCGCGCCTTTGAGGCTAAAACCTTGCCTATACATGTAAGCTTAGCGAGTAAAAGAGACCCGCTAGACAGCACTTTCCTTACCGTAAGGTAACTCGCTGCAATCCATTTCCAAAGTCTTCATATGCTCTTCAGATAGCTCCATCGAACTGCGATAGCTGCTAGTCTACCTATTCGTATTGGAACTATCCTACCTCCTATTTCTAAACCCAGAACTCAGATATTTGATTCTTGGATGACTGATCTACTAAAGGTAAGTAACTTGATTAACCCGCTTCAAAGCAATATGCGGCTTCTACGCTATCAATAAAATACTAATCCGTTCAACAATTACGACCCCGCTATTACCTTTTCTCTAATAATCTTCATCAGGATAGCACACGCACACCGTATTCCAATTAGGGTATAAAAAGACCATCCAGCCCTCATCACAGAGAATAGGCTCATCACCAGGTCCAATAGACGTGAGCTGTCCTGCCAGACAGAGTTCTTCCAAGAGTGTATACCCAGCATTATAGTCGAAGATAACTTTCTCATTCTCTCTAGTTGAAAAAAAAAACTTCATTATAGAATCGGTAAAATGCTACCCCCGGAAAACGTCCGACAAATACAGCCGTCCCGAACAGAGGAAAAACCCTCCGACATCAATTTCGAAGTGAATTTATCCAGTTGAGGCATCTTGATTGAGAATAAAGGATTCCCCCTAGGGGGTGGTAACGCGCTACTACTTAAACTACTTATGTTAATTCTACTTACGCTAAAAATAAAAATATAACAGAAGCCAGAAATCACACCGCATAGATGAAATGGAACAATAAATGAAGAAAACCTAAACGGATAAACAAGAATTCAAGCCTTTTTGAAGCTCGAAAAAAGCCGGAAAACTGTAAATGAAGCTTACATCACCTAACCTAAAAAGATTTGTGCATATTTTGAAAAACAACCTAAATCTAAGACTACCCATCAATCATCCAACACAACCAACTATTCAGAAAAGAGAAATGAATTACAGAACTCAGTGAGTGAAATAATACGGCGATCCAAAATAATGGAATAAAAGACCTAGGAACGAGCAAGGAATCTTTTTAGCCCCAACGACAAATGAACCTAGGGGCGGGGCATTTTCGGGGAGTAGCCCGCTTCCCATTACTCAATAGGGCAGTTCCTCGCACATCATTAAGGGAGCCATTGAAAGGTGACTAAAACACCAGAAACGGGGACTACCCGTGAGAGAGACATGAGGTGAATACCATGTGCTGCATCTTGTGTCTACAAATCAAATAAGAGTAAAATTGAATAAACCAATAAGATGTAAGTAAAATTGAACAGTGATTTGTGAGGGAGCTCAAAAGTTGCAAAATTATAGAGGGGGAAATAATAATAATAATAATAATAATAATAATAATAATAATAATAAGGATAATATAAGGATAATGTTCATTGCCTTTCATTTTTAATATAAGGATAACTAGGGGAGACACCCGCGCTACGCGGCGGAGTGTCTTGTAGGAAAGGTGATGAACACATTTTTATATCAAATTATCATAGGGTGTACCTATTGGCACACCCATTTGCCTATCTACACACTTAAAAGATGTTTTTTGTCCTTATATGCACACCATGCAGTGTCGAACTGTGGCCAAAACGCGGCGTTTTGGTCCGGTTAGTTGACAGGACCAAAACACGGCCAAAGCACAACGTTTTGGTCCGGTCAACAGACCCGTCAGACACCCGTCCGTCTTTTTCTGGTTAACCGGACCAAAACGCCGCGTTTTGGCCACAGTTCGACACTGCAGGGTGTGCACATAAGGACAAAAAACACCTTTTTGGGGTGACTATCTACACACCAAGTGTGTAGATAGTTTGGGCCTTATCATATATACGCCATTATGATAAACAAAAAACTACATAGTTTGTTTTGTTTTTTAACAAAAATGTTTTATTTGAAATATAATTATGTTTTGATTTAATGGTATCCAAAAGTTGAGAAAAAACTAACCATGTATTTAGTTTTTTTAAGATAACAAAAGCAAGTTGTTAGAGAAACATAAAATTACTAAATTTTGACGTTTGCTCATTTCGTTAGCGGAGTGAACATTCTATACTCACTTAAATTTATAGTAAACAATGGTTAGAGAGAATAAAGTTTATTTGTATTAGTAGTTAGTATAATGAAGGTTTAGTATATTATTTAAAAAGATAATTAATGGTAGTTAAAGTAAATATTAAAAGAAATTTGTAAAGAGAAAAATAATTGCTACTGTACATCCCTTCAAATTTGTTAGATTATATAATGTACTTTTGATTATTGTTAAACTATTCCTTTTTTTAATATATATATATTTTTTCATCCGTATGTACGTTATGAAGAAATTTTACTCATTTATGCACAAGTGCATGCATGCATAAGTGCGTGCAATGTATGTGGTGTGCATATTCTGATATGCAAAATACATCAACCACTCAAAATAATTGATTAAACACATAAAACAGCTTAACTATTTATTTTATTTCACATAGATAACATAATTTAGTTTTTTGAAAACAATTTTTTATATAAACTAGTGATAGAATATTGGGTGATGACATGGCATGATTTGATTGGATATTGGGAGTGATAGAAATCTATCACTAGTGACCACCCCTCCCCCCTTAGCGGTGAAGGTGGAACCTTTCTGAAGGCGACTATCGCGCCTCCTAGCGCCAGCGGTTTTGGGTTCAAAGAGCGTCAGGTAGTGGTTTGAAAATGGTATTCTAAAATTTGAAAATCATATATCACAAACATGACATTAAACATGAACATAAATACCTATAAATGTTTTATAGAGTTCAAACAATAAACTGGTCATTAATAAATACCCAATTGCATCCTATTTCTAATCGTCGGATGATGTTGTTGCGATGGGATTCAGTAACCGACCATCGTCGGATGATGTAGTTGTGATGGGATACAGTAACCGACCGGAATCGTAGTTCCAGTTTGCGACAGAACCCTAACTGCGCGGCCATTGCACGTCATCGGGGACCCCTTTTCTTGAAACCAAATCGGTCGTGGACCGACATCACTGAATGACTGATGGAACCCCCTCATCCTCCGGTCAGCAAGGTGTGGTAGTGTACATGCCGGGTTGTAATGTCACCGCGGGCGTGCCGTAAGTATTGGTGGCCGGCCGTAAGGTCGTAAGTCTCTCTCTCCTTTACTCTGTTAGTATCGATGGCATAATCGTAATTTGCATCTAAATTTTGTCCTGTAATTATACTGTTCCTAAGAATCGACTTAAATTGTTATATAGAGTAATATGTGTATATATAACAATACTAATGGGGTTCGCTTTTGCTACATACGAGAATTCGGTTAATATCGGTTCGTTAAGATATCGACACTTATTATAGCAACTAAAGAGAAAACCAAAAAAGTAAATAAAATCATGATATACCCAAAGGATATCGACACATGTTTTACATCGATCGAAAAAAAACCGGTTCCAATGTTGTTCGGTCAAAATCGGTTCGATTCCAGGTACCGTCACTTATACAACTTATGATATAAAAACACTTCATATTGAAAGGAACTTCGTTTTCAACAAAATTCATACTGAATCGCCAAAAAAAAATTAACACAATCGTGTATTCAGTTTTCTTTAGAAAGTTAACAACCGTAAATTATAAGAGACCAATTAAATTAAATGAAAATTAAATAGGTCTCAAACATAGATTATATATAGTAAAAGGATGAAGCTTAAAGTAAGTATTAAGTAGTAATTTTGCACCCGATAGGGTGATGGTTAATTGGTAAACGCAAAGCCTTTAAAAGATTTAGAAGAGGAGATCTTGGTTTAAAGTCTCACAGAATAAATAAAAGAAATTTGCATTTTGCATACATACATATAAAAAATATTTATTTATTAAAAATACATGTTAAGAAAATAAAATAATAAATATACCGGATCAAATGTTAATCTATCTATACTTTCTATAAAAAGAGAAATCTGAGTGACATAAGAAAAGCCGATGTGTCAGCCATAGAGGTTGTCAAACAAGGCTTTTCTTATGTCATTTTTACATCATAAACCTGAATATATAAATCACTTTAAAATACATTTAATTTAATTTAATTTCAAAGCACTGGCTTGTGTATTCAAATGTTAAAGGTCTGGCCCACATTCCAAAGGGCAAAGCACTGCCCATCTACAAGAAAGTAGCAGATGGTTCCTTTGGCAAACATCTACGTTAGCAGATGTTTTGAAATTGCGGGTAATTTGAAATTTAAAATGCATGGGGATATGTAATTTTCCATTAATGCATGTCACTCACTCACTTCTGTCAATCATCTTCTTATATAAACTGATTTATATTCTCATTTCACTCTTCATATTTACATTCTCGTGTTCTCTTCTTTTGAATTTTCAAACCACATTTCTAATGTATCTCTCGCTCAAATCCCTTCTTCTCAATACTCGACGTTTGTTCATAAAGGATAAGAGAAAACGGAAGCTCTCTCTGACCCACTTTCAGAACAAATTTTGGGATATGTGGTTTGCCTTGATGATGGTAATGTGATATATATGATTATGTTTGTTTTTGTTTTTTATTTTTACTAAAGCTTTTTTATCTGAGTTATGACTAAATGATGATTGTGAATGATCTGAGCAGATGATGATGATGATGATTGTTCTACGGTTATTTCCAGCATCATTGTTCCAACATCGTTTAAAGTATGTTTTTTTTGCTACTCTAATTTTGAAATTTTGAATTTATAATTTTGAAGTGATATACTCTAATTCTCGCTTTATATTTCAGTCTAATCACAGTTGTTTGAAATTCATACAATCATCTACGTGTTATGATGTGCGTTAGGTGTGATAGGTTTTTAATGTATAATTTAAGCCCTTTAACACTTTTTTGCCAAGTTTTAAATTTATAAAACACGATATTTACTAACACTAAACACACATATGGGCAAGTGCACCCATCGTGAGCGTAGTATAGTGTTGGTAAGATACCGAGGTCGTCCAAGGACACAAGAGCTTTTAATACCGGTTTATCCTCAACGTCTAATCAAATAAAAAAGTTAGAAAAAGGTTTTAAACTAGAAAATAAAAACTAACTAAAATGCTGAAAAATAAAATAAAAGTAAAAACAGATAGACAAGATGAATCATTTGGATCCGACTCGTGTTTAGTGTAACCTTTGATTATTTCCGCATTTTTGCACTTTTTAAGAGATTATCTTAGTTATTGTAGTAGGCCCCTCTTTTGAAGGTGACGTTACCCTCAACCCAGTAGTTTGAGTCAGCAAGGATACAATCCTAAAGGGTCGGATTATTGAAAGATAATTAATTAAGTTATTAATGCGTATTATGGTAGGCCCCTCTTTTGAAGGTGACGTTACCCTCGGCTAAGTAGTCTGAGTCAGCAGGGATACAGTCCTAAGTAGCCGGATTAAAGTATTAATAGTAGCTTACATATGAGAGGATCAAAGAGTTGGGACCCCCGCCATCCAATACCGGTGGGTATTGAAGGTGGTCCTACTAAATTTGACCCAGGTCCTTGCAGGATCTATACACTGAACAAGGCAAGACTCTTACCAAACCGTTCCCTTAACCCCCGACCAGGTAGCCAACATATCTCCATATAGACCGTGGAGATATGATTGGTGAAAATCTTTTATTTTATATAGACAGTAAAATAATGCCAAGACACCAAGGACAAACGATAAGGAAGAATCACCTTCAACATAAGAAACTAGTTATTAAAGTCATTAATACATAACCAAGTAAAAAGTGCGAAAAGATTAAAAATAAAAAAGTATTACACTAGACACTTGTCTTCACCAAGTGATGTAAGAGACTTAGGCAAACATGGCCTTTGATTGTCAAGAACTCTTACCATCAATCTTGGATCCCGAGACGACTCACACACTCTATGATGGACAATGGATGATGGTGGTGGATGATGGTGTTGTGATGGTGGTGGGTGAAGTGTGAGAGAGGTGGTGTGCCAAGGGATGCCTTTGAAGTGAACCAAGCACCCCTATTTATAGCCTGCACAGAAGCCTGGACACGGCCCCGTGTCCACCCTTCTTCTCTTTCTTCATTAATTGAAGTTTTTTTCTGTATTAGTTAACCACGCCCCCGTGTCCGCTGGGCACGGCCCCGTGTGCAGAAGCGTATATGTACTATCAAGATTTGCTTGGATTCTGCGAATCTTAGCGTTGACCACGGCCCCGTGTTGAGCTGGGCACGCCCCCGTGTTGGGAATAGAATCTTCTACAACTTTGTCTTTTCTGCAGACACCTGAACACGCCCCCGTGTCCGCTGGGCACGGGGCCGTGTCCGCTGGGCACGCCCCATGCTCAGCTGGGCACAGCCCCATGATCAGCTTTCTTCTTGTTTTTTGCTTTGGCAGATGCTGTCGAGGGGCCGGGCATGCCATGTTTCTTCCCTTTTCTTGTATTATTGTTAGATTTAGTTGCATTTTTGCTTCTTTTGTTCATTTCAGCTCTTTTAATCCTGAAAATACAAAAGGAAGACAAAAACACACTTTTTCCAACATTAGTACTAAAAAGGGTTAGTTTTATGCCACATTTGATGTAATTTATATGTTGCATTTTGCGCACATCAAATACCCCCACACTTGAATCTTTACTTGTTCTCAAGTAAAACTCTTTATAATGTGGCTTACACTCCCAAATGGAATGGGTAGAAGAGAAGGTTTTAGGTCTTGTCATAGAGTGTCGGGATTTCCAAGATTCTTTATTAGGTTTTATTTTTATTTATTTACAATCATATTCGTCATGATTTATATAGAACATTACATAAAATAAATTACTTATTAGGGCATAAAATGCCTTTTTAAAATTCCATTTATATACAAGTTCACATACCTCACGGGGGATCACTCAACACTCGGCCGGAGATGTATTTTTGTGAAACACTCGAGAGCGGCATGGAACTTACTCCTACCATAAGCTTGCCAAGCAATCAATCCTCCTCCTTTTTAACTATATACCTTTGTAAATATCAAGAGGACTTTTTGTGGGAAGGGTTAGGCTTGGGTTAAAGGTAGGTGGTTGGGTTAGTGGTTAGTAGAAAAGGGCTAAAGGCGTAAAAAGCGTCGGTTTTCGTAAGACTTTTTGTTATTTGTTCTTAATGAAGCAATTGTTCAAACAAAGTTCTTTTTGATAAACTTGTTTGTTTATTTCTTTTGCCTTCATCATCATTTTTTTTTTGATAAGGAAGTCATAAGAAGAACCGAGCTTTGTTACTAAAATAAAAGGGTTTAAAATGAAAAATGGTTTTGGCGGGTAAAAGGGTGTTTGTTTTGGGTTAAGAAATGAAAAGGTTTAGGCTCAAAGGGGTTAACTAGGGACATTTTGGGTAGGTGGTAAAAAAAATAATGGTGTAGAAATAAAAAGGGTTAGTCTTAATGCCTCCATCATTTACTTACTCGGGTTTAAGTTGGTAAGGACCGGGATTGTATCGTCGTGGCAAGTTCTAGAGTCGTAAGAACCAAGCGGCTATTCACACAAAAAACGAAAAATGAGCATTTAGTTTAAAGATATGTATTTGTATGCTCAATAAAGACTCAAAACTCACTTTTTGTGGCAAAGAGTTTTTTATGTGATCAAGTATATATAATCAAATTTTAACTAAACTTGTCATGTCGTTTCATAATTTTCTTATGTTGGTTCTTTTTATCACGATGCTATCGGTTCTAAATTTGTAAAAATATAACCTTTTTAGAACTTGTTATTCCCAAATTAAACCAAGACAAGTAAAAAAATGAAAATTTTTGAAAAAAATTTGGGGTGATTAGCGGTTCCAATAGAGTTTTGTGTAAGGCTTGTTTTTAGGACTTGCAAGATTCAAGCTTTTAGCATCCCCCCCCCCCCCACACACACTTAAATTACACATTGTCCTTAATGTGTCCCAAAAATAAGTTTTTCGATTGATTAAAATGTGTAAAAGTGTGTTAAAAACAAGATTTTATGTTACTGGGTAGTTGAACACGGGGTGATGTTGGCTGAGCACGGCCCCGTGGTCAGACTGCCAGTATCAAATTTAAACAGAAGGCTGGGCACGGGGGCGTGTTCAGTGAGCATGGCCCCGTGTCCAGTTACCTGAACTAGGCATTTTCTGCAGAACCTCGGGCACGGGGCGTGTTGGGGTGAGCACAGCCCCGTGCTGAACTTGCTGTAATGAAGAAAAATCATCGGGAGACTCTGTTATTGTGCATGGGGTGTGGGTTCAAGTTTCCCTTAGTAACCTCCATCATCCCGAGTGTGTTTTATTCCTGAAAATTAAAACTAAACTAGGAAACATAAAACGTAAACTAATCTAAAACTAAGGATAGTTCCGAGGAATGCCTCTGTGGTGCACCACGTTTATAAGGGTCCTTGTCTAGGCCCTCCTTATCGGGTGGTTCTGGCTCATCTTCAATTAGGGGGTCGTCATTGCCGATTGGATATTTCATTGATCTTTCAAGATCGACACACCTTTTGAAGGCCCCTAATTGAATAGGTAGATTGTTGCGCCTCCGGTTTTTCAAAGCTTTGTGGGTTTTCACAAAAGGTCGTCCCAACAGTAGAGGAGCGTCATCAAGGATGACAAAGTCGGTTGGGATTACCATTTGATTTGTTTGAACCAAGACATCCTCAACTACACCGATTGATTTTATTATTTTCCGATTGGATAGAAAAATGGGTATTTGAAGTGGAGAAAAGTCACCAATACTTAATTTTTCGAAAATGTAGTTTGGCATTATGTTAACACAAAGATCTTTATCAATTCTGATATTACTAATAAATGAATTTTGAAAAAAAACATGGAAACAGTGTAATGTTGATTTCAAATGGGTCTTCTTTTATTAGCGAGGTTTGATCATTAGTTAACTTAATACTTACCGTTTCGTTAATTTTGGTGTTAGTGTTTAACTCTTTTAAAAACTTAGCATGAGTGGGTACTAAACAATGATTTTCGAAAGAAGGTGACAAGAGATTAATTTCTTCAAAATTAGACTCTTCTTGGATTTTAACGTTGTCGGACTTACCCTTTTCGTTGTTTAACTCATGTGTCGGTTTTTCACTTATTTGTCCTTCCACTTTTACATTTTCAACTATCTCTTTTTTATTTAATTTTTCTCTTGCGCGGGACTCCTCTTCCCTTGCACGAGATTCCAATATGCAACGCTCGATAGTTTTAATGTGTTCTATTATCTTATCGGTTATGTCGGCGATAGAATAAGGATCGGGATCCTCAAAGCTTGAATCCGGTTGTTCGATCCTTTGTTCCTCATAATACTCATAGGAAGTAGATGGTTCACACCATTGTTCTTCATTGTAAGTATATGATGGATAAGGTTCGTAATTTTGTTCTTCATAATACTCATATGAGGTGGGTTGTTCACGCCATGGTTCCTCATAATAAGCATATGAAGGTGGTGGCTCATATCTTGGTTTCTCAAAGTTTGAGTATGAAGGCTCATACCTTGGTTCATCAAAATATGAGTATGAGGGAGAAGGTTCATACCTTTGGTCTTCATAGGTTGTGTATGAAGTTGATGGCTCGTACCTGGGCTCCTCATAGTATGTATATGAAGTGGATGGTTGAAACAAGTCACAATATTGAACCAAGTGCTGGTTACCACAATTAGTGCAATAATCTTCCCTATAATCATCCTCCTCATAGGTGTAGTTGTAACCTCCTGAGTATTGATCCATGAGAATCACTCAGCAGACCACAACAAAGTCTCGAGATCAGAAAACAAAAATAAAAACGGAAACAAAGGCTGGACACGGCCCCGTGTTCAGTGAGCACGGCCCCATGTACAGAATCTGTATCTGGGCGTTTTAATTAAAGTTACTGATTTCGTTGAGCACGGGGCGTGTTCAGTGATCACGGCCTCGTGTTCAGGATCTGTATCTGGGTGTTTTATGAAAAATATGCAACACGGCCCCGTGTTCAGTGAGCACTGCCCCGTGTTCAATCCTACTGTAAATGCAAAACTAAACTAAAAAAAATGTAAAAATGCGCGCGATTTTAAGAAGGTTTTGAAAACTGATTAGGCCATAGATTTTAAACTTTCTTAAAATCCTTGTGTCCCCGGCAACAGCGCCAAAAACTTGATGTGCCTTAGGTGTGATAGGTTTTTAATGTATAATTTAAGCCCTTTAACACTTTTTTGCCTAGTTTTAAATTTATAAAACACGATATTTACTAACACTAAATACACATATGGGCAAGTGCACCCATCGTGAGCGTAGTATAGTGTTGGTAAGATACCGAGGTCGTCCAAGGACACAAGAGCTTTTAATACCGGTTTATCCTCAACGTCTAATCAAATAAAAAAGTTAGAAAAAGGTTTTAAACTAGAAAATAAAAACTAACTAAAATGCTGAAAAATAAAATAAAAGTAAAAACAGATAGACAAGATAAATCATTTGGATCCGACTCGTGTTTAGTGTAACCTTTGATTATTTCCGCATTTTTGCACTTTTTAAGAGATTATCTTAGTTATTGTAGTAGGCCCCTCTTTTGAAGGTGACGTTACCCTCAACCCAGTAGTTTGAGTCAGCAAGGATACAATCCTAAAGGGTCGGATTATTGAAAGATAATTAATTAAGTTATTAATGCGTATTATGGTAGGCCCCTCTTTTGAAGGTGACGTTACCCTCGGCTAAGTAGTCTGAGTCAGCAGGGATACAGTCCTAAGTAGCCGGATTAAAGTATTAATAGTAGCTTACATATGAGAGGATCAAAGAGTTGGGACCCCCGCCATCCAATACCGGTGGGTATTGAAGGTGGTCCTACTAAATTTGACCCAGGTCCTTGCAGGATCTATACACTGAACAAGGCAAGACTCTTACCAAACCGTTCCCTTAACCCCCGACCAGGTAGCCAACATATCTCCATATAGACCGTGGAGATATGATTGGTGAAAATCTTTTATTTTATATAGACAGTAAAATAATGCCAAGACACCAAGGACAAACGATAAGGAAGAATCACCTTCAACATAAGAAACTAGTTATTAAAGTCATTAATACATAACCAAGTAAAAAGTGCGAAAAGATTAAAAATAAAAAAGTATTACACTAGACACTTGTCTTCACCAAGTGATGTAAGAGACTTAGGCAAACATGGCCTTTGATTGTCAAGAACTCTTACCATCAATCTTGGATCCCGAGACGACTCACACACTCTATGATGGACAATGGATGATGGTGGTGGATGATGGTGTTGTGATGGTGGTGGGTGGTGGGTGAAGTGTGAGAGAGGTGGTGTGCCAAGGGATGCCTTTGAAGTGAACCAAGCACCCCTATTTATAGCCTGCACAAAAGCCTGGACACGGCCCCGTGTCCGCTGGACACGGCCCCGTGTCCACCCTTCTTCTCTTTCTTCATTAATTGAAGTTTGTCTGTATTAGTTGACCACGCCCCCGTGTCCGCTAGGCACGGCCCCGTGTGCAGAAGCGTATATGTACTATCAAGATTTGCTTGGATTCTGCGAATTTTAGCGTTGACCACGGCCCCGTGTCGAGCTGGGTGATCGGTACATTTTAGGTACCCATTATTTTATATTAATCATAATATAAAAGCATTAAAATTAGTACAAAATTTATTATTTTAGGGGGTTTTTTATTTTGTGAGTAACAAAAGAAAACGTTTCTAAAATAATAGATTTCTAAAATAAATATATATATATATATATATATATATATATATAGGGAGGGGCTCATGCGAGAACCACCCTTATTGTGAGAACCATGAGAACCAATGTGAACACAACCTAAAATAGCTAAAAAAACCTAACCCCCACCCCCCCCCCCAAAAAAACCTAAACCCCCCCCCCCCCCCCAAGCTAAAAAAAACCTAAAAAAACCTAAAAAAAACCTAACCCCACCCCCCCCCCCCCCAAAAAAAAGCCTAAACCCCCCTCCCCCACCCCCCCCCCCCCAAAAAAAACCTAAACCCCCCCCACCCCCCCCCCCCCAAGCTAAAATGCTAAAAACTAAACCCTCAAAAAACCTAAAAAAATCTAAAAAAAATCTAAAAAATTCAAAAAAAAATCCAAAATTTTTTTTTTGATTTTTTTAATATTTTTTAGGTTAAAATCGCTACTTTTCTAAGCCAAAAAAAAAATTTTTTTTTTAAAAAAAAAAAATAATAAAAAAAAAATTTGTTTTTTGGTTCGAAAAGTAGCGATTTTAACCTAAAAAATATTAAAAAAATCAAAAAAAAAAATTTTTGTGTGATTTTTAGCTATTTTTAGGCATTTTTGGTGTGTTCACATTGGTTCTCGCGGTTCTCGCAATAAGAGGTGGTTCTCGCATGATCTTCTCCCTATATATATATATATAGGGAGTGGCTCATGCGAGAACCACTCTTATTGTGAGAACCATGAGAACCAATGTGAACACAACCTAAAATAGCTAAAAAACCTAAAAAAAACCCTAAAAAAACCTAACCCCCCCCCCACCCAAAAACCTAAACCCCCCACCCCCCCCCCCCCCAAAAAAAAACCTAACCCCCCCCCCCCCCCAAGCTAAAAAAAACCTAAAAAAACCTAAAAAAAAACCTAACCCCACCCCCCAAAAACCTAAACCCCCCCCCACCCCCCCCCCCCCCCCCAAGCTAAAATGCTAAAACTAAACCAAAAAAACCTAAAAAAATCTAAAAAAATCAAAAAAAAATCCAAAAAAAATCCAAAATTTTTTTTTTGATTTTTTTAATATTTTTTAGGTTAAAATCGCTACTTTTCGAATCAAAAAAAAAAAAAGTTTTTTTTTTAAAAAAAAAAAAAAAAAAATTAAAAAAAAAAATTAAAAAAAAAAATTTTTTTTTTTTTTTTTTGGTTCGAAAAGTAGCGATTTTAACCTAAAAAATATTAAAAAAATCAAAATTTTTTGTGTGATTTTTAGCTATTTTTAGGCATTTTTGGTGTGTTCACATTGGTTCTCGCGGTTCTCGCAATAAGAGGTGGTTCTCGCGTGATCTTCTCCCTATATATATATATATATATGACAAGTCTTTCAATTTGAAAAACTAAAAGTTATGACACTTAATTATAATTAATAATCAAATTGGAGTTTTGCACTACGATTGAATTAGAAAACAACCATATGACCATTTAATTTAATTTAATTGATTTTGTAATTAATATATTGTGGTAATGCTTTTATTTGTGTCTTTGAGTTTTGTGCAAAAGCAGTATGGGCATATTAACCAATCGAGATTACAAGCTGCAAAAGAAACAAAATATACAATGTTATGATCCATGGTGAGCTAAATAATTAGATGGGCCAATTAATGTTGGGCTAGGAGAACTAATCCTCATCACAAAAGAAAGAAAAGGTAAAAGGAGTTTTTGACTCCACTTGAAGGGGGTAAGGGATTCGCACAGTGGACACAGAGGAGGAGCGCCCGTTGCTGCTTGGCACACAAATCAAGAGGAAACAAAGGGAAGTCTTTGTAGGACGTCATGAGTATACGCGGCTAATCTCCTAAGGTTTCACCCTGGTGTAGACTTTGTAAGAATTCTAGGGTTTCAATATTTTGTCTATGATTTAATTTGTGACTAGTTGTATTTAACCATTTGAAACTTATATCAATTGTCTTGCATTTGTATTGGATTCATGAATTGTCGAATGAGTTATTAAATTTGACTTTGTAAAATGATTATGTGCAATTATGCCTTGCTATAGGTTAAGATTTACATGTTTTTGGTAACGAAGTGCAGTGCGGTCCGTTGTCTATGGCGTTGATAGCTCTTGGCACCTAAGCCACGTAATACTAAATCTGTTAATAATCAAATGCAACTAAATTAAGTCTAACGTGTAGAAACCCTAGGTCTTGCAGTTGTCGAACCGGGAGTGACCCTTGTTTCTAAATTATTATTTTTATTCATTCTAATTAGTCTATAATTATTCTAAACAAACCTTACAAGAAAAAGAAATAGCAAGCTTCATAATTATTTTGTACACTTGTTTGTAAATAACTTTGGCTAATCGAACAACTAGTGTGATACTGACCACATGCTCTTCGTGGATACGATACTCGACTTACCCTAGCGACCTAGGTTAATTGGGTTTTTGACTGATCGGGACGACATGGTCACGTCAAAATGGTGTCGTTGCCGGGGAGCTAGTGCGCTTAGTATTTCATTGCTTCTTCAATTTTAGTTTAGTTTTTCTTTCTTGTATGTTCGTGATTTTACTTTGGGTGGTCGAGTTTGTTTGTGCAGGTACATGTTTTGCAGGTATCATCTTTTAATATGAATTGGGTAGATGATGATCCGTGTGAGTGTTGCGGAAGCGGAGAGCATTATTTATAGGATTGCTCTGTCTTCTACGAAAAAGTTCAAGCCAACAAGGATCGGGAAGACTACCTCAGCGGATTGTGTGAATTTAGGATGGCGGATTATGAAGATTTCAATGGTCCATCCTCATATTATCCATACGATAATCCACCACCACATTATCAAGAGTACTACTATGAACCCGAATTGCCACATTTCTCAAGTTACCTGGAGGTGTATGATGATTATTATAATGAATACCCTCAACCGGCATACGAGGAACCTCAAGACTCAATAAGTTCCAAATTTGATGCCCTCATGAATGCTATCAGTAATCTTACTAATTCACATCAAGAGTTCAAAGCCGAAATGAAGAAAGAGTTTGAAGTAAGAGATAAAGCTCATGAAGACTTGGCAAAGAAAGTGGGTTATCTCGCCGAAGAATTGGCTCAACTTAGACGAGACTAAGAGGTATTGGCTAGTGGTACAGTGGTGGATGGTGATGTGGTGGAAGAGGTTATGGAACTTCCAGAGCAAGTAATTGAATGTTTGAACCGAGCGGAAGACATGACACCGCAAGACGAATCGGATTCGAAAGAAGCTCATGTTCATATTCATCCATCTTCCAAACTTATCACTCCAACCAACAAAGTTGGGGATGCGGGTTAGTGCATAAGGATTCGAAGGGTGGCGTTGAAAGACATTGGCCATGTTGTTACGAAACGACCCCGAAGTTGTACAGTGCGTATGCCGAATATAATAAAAAGAGTATGGATTCGGCATGCTAATTACCGAGCGTATGTTGGAAACTCGGTAGGCAAATGTGCACTTCGACCACCATGAGAGGTAAATCAGGTATAATTGTTGTAGAGTTTGTATTATTATTCGTTTTATTTTATTTTCTTAGTTAAATGAATATTGTGGGTGTGTTCCCTATATAACCCTCACGAGACCTACTCATCCTCCCGAGCTATCGGGAGGTTTAAAAGGGCTTGTTACATAAGCTAAATGCAACCGTGATTCCTACGAAAGTGAGTTAGGTTTATTGTTATTGTACATTATTTTTCCACATAAATCAAAGTGAATTAACGTATGACTTGGTAATATTTTCATAAAAGTGGTAGAACCAGGTAGCTAATAAATTTTAATGGTTGTGAGAAGCATGCTTCTACACAAGGGTTAAGATTTGTAGGTACATTATGTTCGTGGGACGACCGCTTTCTTGAAGAGAAGAAGAGCACACGAGGAATGAGCTTAAAAATCAGGTGCATACGTTTCTTTTTACTTTTGATTTTTAGTTAGCTAATAAGTGGATTGTATTTTGTATTTTATTTTTTCCGGGGTGAAGTTTTGGGGAGGTTAGTCGTGTCACATCCCTTGTGCGTTTTAAAAACTCTAGTTCTTACATATTGAGGACAATGTTTACCTCAAGTGTGGGGATGGGGGAGTAAAAGTTTTTCGATTTTTGACCCGTTCATTTAAACACTACACATTGAGGACAACGTTTACCTCAAGTGTGGGGATGGGGAAAATTTCAAAAATTTTTCAAAAATGTCTTGTTTCGAAAGCGATCTAAAAAAGCAAAAGTAACTAAGTCAACGAGGGATGACACAACTCATTTGATCTATTGTCATGGTCAAGTTCAAATTAATAACATGACGGGTATTTAGCGGGTGGTTATTTGGGAATAATCCGCCTAAGAAACTAGCATATTATGCATGTCACATACCATACCCTTTATATATGTGAGGTTTTGAGCCACTTTTATATCATAGAATTACATATGTATGTTTCTTTGTTTGAGTGGACCATTAGTCATGTATTGTAGAACTTGCAACTCTTGATACGTTTGAGACCATAGACTGAATACAAGCACGAGAATGATTAAGGCATTAGGTGAACCTTTTCCTTTAAAACGATTTATCTATCCTTACCCAAACAAATCCCCTAGTCGCCCACTTTGAGCCTAATCCTTTCGTTTGACCAACCCATTTAGCCCACAACCATTAAACCATTTCTTTTTAAACCCGTGTGATGAAAATTCGATTATAGGAGTATATGTTTGTATAGTTGTGATTTACTTATGAAAAAAAAATCAGAAAATGTTGCGAAAAAGAATAGAAAATCATTGAGAAAATAACAAAAATATGTGTTTCTAGTTGTTGAATAAAAGGCTAAAGTTGTTGCCTTGTAGTTGATGTTTATAGTTTACTTTTGTTTAGAGTAGTCGTTTGTAATAAAAATCGAATTTGTCATCACCTTAGCCAATAAAAAAAAAAAAAACCATCCTATTCCATACCCTTAACCTAGCCCCGTTACAACCCTCCAAAGACCTTTTGACTTGTGCTTAGTATTCGTGTTCGGTGGTGGAGAATGATTGAGTTGCAAGCATATGCGGGTACGTGTTCTAATCGGTTTTGAGTGATTACTTTGAAAGTGCTAATTCATTATCTAATTAGCCAAATTTTGAACCGAGTGGAGAGAACATTGTGAGGGATGTGCATGGTTTATTAGTTTCAAGGGCGGGTTAATATTGGATAACCATTTTTATATGATTAATCATGTATTGCCAAATATGTTGTAAACTAGTAAAATTTACCCGCGCATTGCGCGGGAGTATGATCGTCATCAGTTTGGTTCATTATGGTGTCAATACAATCTCAGTATAAGAACCAAAAGATAAAATCCAAAAAGTAAAGTCGTGATATATTCAAAAGAGTGTTGATATATGTTTTAATGGATCAATTAGCATGCGCAAAATTGTCTAAATTTTGTGATATACATCTAATTTGACACATTACCGATAAAATACAACCTAACCTATTACCAATAAAACAGTCTAAAAATAAAAAAAAAACTCTAAAAAATAGTAATATACATTAAGATGAAGTCCAAATTCAAAATAACGATAATAGTAATAATTAAAAGAACAATTTAAAAAAAAGTGTAATAATAATACTTACTTGAAATATTTATATTATGTAAATATTTTGGTTGTAACATTTAGTTAAGTAAAATATTTAATCCCTTCCCCGTGGCCCAGTGGTATCCCCACTTGGGTTTGTTGGTCGGCCCTCCTTTGGGAGGTCACCGGTTCGACTCCCACTGTGGTCTTAGGGGGACGTCCCAATGATTGATCGTATCCTACCGAGGCATGGTGTGGTCTTGAGGGCAACCCGGTTTTACCCAGCTGTTACCCCAACGAGTCTCTCGTGTGGGGGCAGTATGGTTTCCGGGCGGAAGTCAGCTTGCGCGGAGGCCGGGGCCCAATCGAACATCGCGTCCGAGAGTGCGGGGCTGACGGGGGAATGTCTTCGACATGAACCCGGTGACCAATAGATCATGTACATAGAAAATCACCTTCCAACAAAAAAGTAAAGTAAAATATTTATAGCATCCAATCAGTCAAACGTCACTATAATTATTTTCTTTATAAAGTATCTACATACTTTTTTTGAAAGGAAAAGTATCTACATACTTGATGATATAGGAATTGTAAATTCTATAAGCTTTTGTAAAGCTGCAGTTCAGAAAATATTGAACTAAAATCACTTTTACCACAATCACATACCACCACCACAAAACCTCCACGGTCTCTAACTGTAACCACCACTGCCTCCAACCAGAACCGTCACAGAACCACCGCGTCACTGTCTCCGTCACACACTCGCTCTCTCCTCTCTCTCTTTTTCTGTCTCTCTCTTCCGACCACTCTCTCTCTTTCTTTGAAACCACCGGTGACTCCTAACGACCTCCTGTCTTCTTCGTCGGAACCGCCGCGGTGGCAATGGTCCAAAATCTGTCTGCCAACCAATCATGAGATATGGCTGCATTCCAGTCGCCGACGATAAGGACGTCACATGCAGTGACAGATATAGGGTTCCAGCATATAATCTGATCACCGCCGGAGTTCATCTGTTTCCGTCGTTTTTCGGTAGCAGAAATGGTACTATTCCGGTGGTTAGCACAGTGATTTGGAGTGTATTCTGTAGTTGCAATGGATTCAGTAATAAAAAACGTCAAACCCCACTTTCAAACCCGAGATCTGAACTTTAAGAGGCGTGTCGGCGACCAGGTTAGCTCTACCATTGTATTCCACCGGCACCATGTCTAGGCTTCGTAACCCCCAAACAGTGAATATCATGGGTGAAGGGAGAGGAGAGGTTTTCATGACCGGCAGTTGTAGGTTAAACCAATATGTAAACTGGAACTGTATCTAAGAACATACCCAAAATGTTATATAGTATAATTGTAAAAAGTTTGAATCGGGTATGACTTTAGACCTTAACCTTAGGCTCGGGAATGGGATGTGTATTTCTCGTTCGACCAACGAGAAAGTGAAAAACAGATTTGCTTGAGGGCAAGCAAAAGATAAGTGTGGGGATGTGATCGGTACATTTTAGGTACCCTTTATTTTATATTAATCATAATATAAAAGCGGGTGGAGATACAATAGGAAGTTTATTTGGCTAGGAAGGATAGGAAGTGATCTTGACCATCCATTAAGTTAATCAAGGGCTAAGATTAAATCAGGCAAATTGAAATGAAGAAAAGAGGCGCGTGAGTTTGTTCAAGGGCATTCTAGTCAATCCAAGCCAATAGTTTCTCTCTCCTCCAATTCCCCCCCATTTTTTAAACGTTAATAACTCTTTCATACGACATTATTTTTTTATAAAAATTGCACCAAAAAAACGAGCGTTTTTTTATCTTTAAAACGAGTATACTATTGCTATATTTAAAAAAAAAAAAAATTAACCCAGTTGCGTAAAACGCAATAGAAAAACCACCAGTTACGTAAAACGCAATGAAAAAAAACCTAAAAAATGACATTTTTCTAAAACGCAATACACCAAAAACACAAAGAAATGACTTATTTGTAAAACGCAATGGCCAGAAAACACATAAAAATGTGTTTTACCTAAAACGCAATGCACCAAAAACACAAAGAAATGACTTATTTGTAAAACGCAATGGCCAGAATACACTTAAAATGTCTGTTTTCTAAAACGCAATGAACCGAAAACACATAAAAAAGTGTTTTACCTAAAACGCAATGCACCAAAAACACAAAGAAATGTCTTATATGTAAAACGCAATGGCCAGAAAACACTTAAAAATGACTCATTCTAAAACGCAATGGACTGAAAACACCTAAAAAATGTGTTTTACCTAAAACACAATGACTAAAAACACTTAAAAATGTGTTTTTTTCTAAAACGCAATAGCTAGAAACCACATAAAGCTCTCTTATTTCTAAAACGCAATGGACACATAAAACTGTCTGTCACTGTGAACTGTCTGAATTGTCTACGAATTACTGTCTTCGAAATGAGCCAATTTATGGAAATTTAATTTTTCTGATGCGTTTTTAGTACAACAATTTAATCGAAAAAAAAAATTTCCGAGCTCAACCCCAGCCAGGGGCTGCCGCCCCTGGGACCCCGCTACCGGGGGCTGCCGCCCCCGGACCCCCGCAAAGATCGTAAAACGCAATGACTAAATCAAAAACCCAGATCATGAAAATGAAATTAAAGAATTTCTTACATGGACCGAAGCTGATTTCTTCATCAATTGACGAAATTTGAATGATAGAAACACTTATCAACGCTCGAATCGAACGAATCGAGTGATTATCTCCAAAATCACCGGAAAAAACGAGATTTTTTTATGAAATTAAACTGGGTTTTCTTCAAAAAAAATCTGAAGAACACGTTGATCGGGTTCTGAATCATTGATTTGTGATGAAAATCGCACTATAATGTAGTGATTATTGAGATAGAAAGTGAAGAAATAGTTGAAGATGGTGGGTTTTGAAAATGATGGGTTTTTGAATTTACTGGGTTTTGAAAAAGGAAGAAGAAGGAGTTGGATTGACTAAAATACCTTTTCTCTTTATTTTAAAATTTGCCACATGTCATAATCCTATGGCTTCCTATCCTTCTTAGCGAAAATTAACTTCCTATTTGATCTTTACCCTATAAAAGCATTAAAATTAGTACAAAATTTATTATTTTAGGGGGTTTTTTATTTTGTGAGTAACAAAAGAAAACGTTTCTAAAATAATAGATTTATAAAATATATATATATATATATATATATATATGACAAGTCTTTCAATTTAAAAAACTAAAAGTTATGACACTTAATTATAATTAATAATCAAATTGGAGTTTTGCACTACGATTGAATTAGAAAACAACCATATGACCATTTAATTTAATTTAATTGATTTTGTAATTAATATATTGTGGTAATGCTTTTATTTGTGTCTTTGAGTTTTGTGCAAAAGCAGTATGGGCATATTAACCGATCGAGATTACAAGCTGCAAAAGAAACAAAATATACAATGTTATGATCCATGGTGAGCTAAATAATTAGATGGGCCAGTTAATATTGGGCCAGGAGAACTAATCCTCATCACAAAAGAAAGAAAAGGTAAAAGGAGTTTTTGACTCCACTTGAAGGGGGTAAGGGGTTCGCACAGTGGACACAGTGGAGGAGCGCTCGTTGCTGCTTGGCACACAAATCAAGAGGAAACAAAGGGAAGTCTTTGTAGGACGTCATGAGTATACGCGGCTAATCTCCTAAGGTTTCACCCCGGTATAGACTTTGTAAGAATTCTAGGGTTTCAATATTTTGTCTATGATTTAATTTGTGACTAGTTGTATTTAACCATTTGAAACGTATATCAATTGTCTTGCATTTGTATTGGATTCATGAATTGTCGAATGAGTTTTTAAATTTGACTTTGTGAAATGATTATGTGCAATTATACCTTGCTATAGGTTAGGATTTACATGTTCTTGGTAACTAATTGCAGTGCGGTCCGTTGTCTATGACGTTGATAGCTCTTGGCACCTAAGCCACGTAATACTAAATCTGTTAATAATCAAATGCAACTAAATTAAGTCTAACGTGTAGAAACCCTAGGTCTTGCAGTTGTCGAACCGGGAGTGAGCCTTGTTTCTAAATTATTATTTTTATTCATTCTAATTAGTCTATAATTATTCTAAACAAACCTTACAAGAAAAAGAAATAGCAAGCTTCATAATTATTTTGTACACTTGTTTGTAAATAACTTTGGCTAATCGAACAACTAGTATGATACTGACCACATGCTCTTCGTGGATACGATATTCGACTTACCCTAGCGACCTAGGTTAATTGGGTTTTTGACTGATCGGGACGACACGGTCACGTCACTGGGCACGCCCCCGTGTTGGGAATAGAAGCTTCTACAACTTTGTCTTTTCTGCAGACACCTGAACAAGCCCCCGTGTCCGCTGTGCACGCCCCGTGTTGAGCTGGGCACAACCCCATGCTCAGCTGGGCACAGCCCCATGCTCAGCTTTCTTCTTGTTTTTTGCTTTGGGAGATGCTGTCGAGGGGTCGGGCATGCCACGTTTCTTCCCTTTTCTTGTATTATTGTTAGATTTAGTTGCATTTTTTCTTCTTTTGTTCATTTAAGCTCTTTTAATCCTGAAAATACAAAAGGAAGACAAAAACACACTTTTTCCAACATTAGTACTAAAAAAAGGTTAGTTTTATGCCACATTTGATGTAATTTATATGTTGAATTTTGCGCACATCAGGTTATTATAGGTTTGTATTAAAAGAAGCATAAAGTTAAATTAAACACAAAGAAATATTATTAAATGTACATTTAAAATAATTTTTGCTTATGACTAAATAATGATTATATATGACTTTGGGCAGATGATGATGATGTAGAACCCACAGTAGTTCCTAGTAAACGCAAGAAAGGATCCGCTACTGTTGGACCATTTCTTGACCCGAAAACGTCAATCCGAGTAACTCATTCTCACATACAAAGGCGGAATCAGAATATATGAGATTACAACAGCTTGTTCTATCAATTTCCTTTTATTTATTGCTTTTCTGATGAGATTTTAACAGAGTTTCAGCTCCAAGCATACACCTACAACTACGAACTAATGAACACACTCCCCTATATATAATGTTTCTGGTCCGCTTATACGGACATGCCGTATAAGCGATCCAGACCTTGACACAAAAGCGAACCAGCTCATGACACATGAGCGGACCAGACTTAACATAATGTCATAAAAGCGAACCAGACTCTATTTTGACATATTTGACTCTCTGTTGACCAACATTGACTTCAAGCTTTTTGTAGACACAGTCAACAGACATTCTATGCATCAACAGACTCCCCCTTGGATGTTGACGTAGTCTTTTAGCTCCTGAGTCTTCAGTCTTAGTCTTTTCTTCAACTCTGTCTTTTCATCATAAGCACTCTATCTTCACATTCCCATTGACTGTTGATCCAGACTCCTCCTTTCACAGACTCCCCCTCTCGATATGCTAGAATCTGAGATATCTGGTTCAAGCTTTGACAAATAGCTTCCGTTGGGAATAATGAAGATCAAACCTGTTACTCAACCAACAAACATTACAAACTATCTTTCCAACAATAAATCACAATATCAATCAGCTATAGTAATCCACACAAGTATTCAGGTCCAAGTTAATGACCCTGATTACTTGATTAATCTACCAAGTCCAATTTAATGACCTTGGTTGATTATTTGACGAAACAAACTGATTTAGAAACAACAATTTCAAACAATTTCTGAAAATAACAAGTATCAAGTTAATGAACTTGTTTTTGACTTTTCAAACAATTCAAACTTCTTCAAAGTAAGCTCTCCTCATTCTTCAGTCCAGAATCTCCTGCATTTGCTTCAAACAACTTAGAATCCAACAATCAACTCTCCACTTTGGTTTGTCGGAAAATAAAGCAGAAATAAAATCTTTTTGATTTTATCAAAGTGTTCTAAACTAAGAAATGAAATACAGAAAACTTAAATTGCAGAAATTAAACAAAGTAAACTATTTACAAACAAATTTTGGTGAGCGTGTCAGGGAATCATATCAGCTTTGCAGACAAATCACAAGTACCGTTAAGCTACATTACATACTCAGACTTAAACAATTTACCTCGATTGTCGATATACTGATCCATCTTAAATTTCCACACAAATTTCAACTTACTCAGGATACGATTTAGATGAATTAAGAACTTAGATCATTCATGTGTCCCACCACTTGAATATACTCCCGTATCCAGAATCTCAATAATCAGTCTTACAGGTGAGAATACTATAATGATATCTGTATATAATTTAGGTATGCGAGGGCCGAGGGATCTCAGATCGATACTTCCGTATACGCAGAGAGATATCAGCTTCGACTTTTTCGGTGTGTCCCCTTTAGAGGATCTTTTTGCTTACAACAGTAGCATATATCAATTTTATTGTTTCAGCATGCTGAGGGTTTAATGCTGTGTTTCAAGCATTGCAGCAAGTATTAGCCAGGGACTAGGTCAGAACCACCGTTCAGCAAAAGTCCCGGAATAATACCCCAGACATCATAGAGTATAAAGACCTAGTATATCAGATTAAGAGACCTTTCAAACGAGATTTCAGGGGTTACCTATATATCCAAATAGTGTTCCCCACGAATTCACAAGTTTGAATTTTAGGTTTATATCCTGAATAAATCTACTAAATGTGCAAAAACCTATCGACACATCATCAGTAAGATTGTTTAACTCTTTTATACTTTTCAAATCTTTAGCATACTGTAATCGTCTAGCTGATGTACTATCATTTTCCCTATATACACAAGCTCTTTTTCATTTTATCATGTTTTTGTATTTTTTGCATTTTTTACTGTTTTTGTATTTTCTGAAAATATAACTATGTACAAACATATATCTACTCCCCCTAAATACCAAAACAAGTAAAAATTCGACAAACCATTGCAGATTGTTTCTCGTCTTCATCCGCAACAGTACTCTCATCAACGCCAATTATGCCATCCGACACCGACAGAAGCTTCATACCATTCAGTTTTAACAAATATTTAAACCGATTTTTATCAAAGGCTTTGGTATGTAAATCAGCTTTCTGTTCGTCAGTGTGGATTTTCTCAATTCGTATCAACTTTTTCTCAAAACAATCACGAATAAAGTGATGACGAATTTCTATGTGTTTAGTTTTAGCGTGATGTACTGGATTCTTTGTAATATTTATAGCGGCCTCATTATCAACAAAAAGAGGTGTCTTAAGAAACTGCAAACCGTAGTCGCGCATCTGTTGCTGTATCCACAAGATCTGAGAGCAGGAACTGCTAGCAGAAACATACTCCGCTTCACAAGTAGATAACGCCACAGACGTTTGTTTCTTACACTGCCAGGTAACCAATCTAGGACCAAAGAACTGGCATCCTGCAGTTGTTGACTTTGAATTGACTTTGCAGCATCCGAAATCCGAATCGGAATACCCTTCGAGCGAAAAATCACCTTTCCTAGGATACCACAACCCCAATGAAGGAGTTCCTTTCAGGTAGCGCAATATCCTCTTCACAATAATCATATGTGATGCTCTCGGGTTAGACTGAAATCTTGCTGCGAGGCACGTTGGGTACATTATATTAGGACGTGAAGCAGTTAGGTACATTAAAGAACCTATCATGGATCTATAAAAAGTTTCATCAGCCCTGTCTCCGGTGAGATCTGGGTGAATCCCATGATTTGTTGCAAGTGGGGTAGCAGCTGGAGTAGAACTTGACATCCCAAATTTCTCTAGAATATCATGAACATACTTTGACTGATGAATGAAAATTCCTTCAGGAAGTTGTTCAACTTGTAATCCCAGAAAGAATTTCATCTCCCCCATTGATGACATTTCAAACTTCTGCTTCATCACTGATTCAGAATCTTTACATAGATTTTCATTTGTTGACCCAAATATTATATCGTCCACATAAATCTGAACTATCAGAAGATGACCATCAACGACTTTAGTGAAGAGAGTGGCATCCACTTTTCCACGAATGAACTTGTTGGCTAGTAGGTGTTGAGACAAAGTCTCATACCAGGCTCTCGGGGCCTGATGTAAACCATACAGCGCTTTGTCCAATAAGTAGACCTTGTTTTTGTGGATTGGATCGGTAAAGCCCGGCGGCTGACCGACATAAACCTCCTCTTTAACCTTCCCATAAAGAAACGCCGATTTAACATCCAACTGATAAACTTTAAAGTTCTTCCAAGACGCAAATGCTAAGAAAATTCTGATAGCCTCTAGTCGTGCTACAGGAGCATAGACTTCGGTAAAATCAATTCCCTCCTGTTGACTAAATCCCTGAACAACGAGTCGAGCTTTGTTCCTTACGACAACTCCTCTATCGTCTCTCTTACACTTAAACACCCACTTGGTGTTAATTTTCCTATGACCATCCGGCAAATCAACTAACTTCCACACTCCCAATTTCTCGAATTGACTAAGTTCCTCCTGCATTGCATTGACCCAAGAGTCTTCAGTAAGCGCCTCTTTGTAAGTTCTTGGCTCAACCTGCGAGATAAAACAACTCAATGAGAATTCAGTTTGCAAAGGAGCAACTTTTGTATAAAAACATGTAAGCCCTTTATCAATCTGATTTCGAGTGCGAACGCCTGTCTGCAATTCTCCTATGATCAACTCCTCTGGATGATATGAAAAAGTTCGCGGCATCACTTCACTTGGAACCTCTACATTTCCCTCCAGATTAGTAACATTATGCTCTGCATCTTGTTCACCAACTTGGTTTGTTTGACTTGAAATCTGAATTTGCTCCCCCTCAGAATCTGAATCTGAATCACCATGATCAAATACTGGCATGTTTTCAGCTTATAGATTATCATTCTGAGCCGACTGATTATCCTGAGCAACTTCATTCTGTTGGACATCATCATGTTCACCAGCATTACTTGGACCTGCTTCATCATCATTTGAAGTTTCCCGTGGTCTTCTTGAATACTCAGCTGGGAACCTTAACTGCGACTCATATTCACGCAAAATATCCAACTCATCAAAGAAATCTTCTTCATCCTCTGATTCTTCTCTCATGTCAAACGAATCCCAAAGTTTGTCATAATGATAACGCCATGAATCACCAGGATTCTGTGGCGGCATAGTATAACCTTGACATTCAACATTATATGCCTCAATAATCGTTTTCCAAATGGGAATGAAAACTCGTTTCAATGGACTTGCATAGCCCACGAATATTCCTTCTAAGCCTTTTTCACCAAATTTGCCTTGAAAATCGAGAACTGTACAGGGAGACCCAAACGGTTCAAGATACTTCAGATTTGGTTTACGATTATTGATCAGCTCAAAACATGTTTTGTTGAACTTCTTGACAGTAAGAACCCTGTTGAGCGTATAGCATGCAGTGGAAACAGCTTCAGCCCAAAAATTAATTGGTAACTTTGAATCTGCGAGCATAGTTCTAGCCGTCTCGATTAGTGTCCGGTTTTTACGTTCTGCGACTCCATTCTGCTGCGGAGTGTACGGAGCACTAAACTCATGCAAAATACCTCTTTCATCACAAAATTCTTCCATCTTCCTGTTCTTGAATTCAGTACCATTATCACTACGAATTCTCTTGATACGCCTTTGGTACAAATTTTCAATTTTCCTGAACAGACCCATCAAACTGTCAAATGTTTCATCTTTCGTTTTCAAGAAAGAAACCCACGAAAATCTGGAATAATCATCAGTAACGACCAAACAATAATAATATCCTGTAACACTTTTAACATTCACCGGACCAAACAAATCCATGTGAAGTCTTTCCAGTGGTCTCGAAACTGAATTGACTTGCTTTGTAGGGTGTGACTTCTTCTTCTGCTTGCCTTTGATGCAGCTAATGCACTCCCCTTCCAGATGAAAACCTTTGATATTAACTCCCAATACCAAATCATTGTGCACCAAATGATTCATTTTTCTAAGATGTATATGCCCCATCTTTCGGTGCCACAATCTTGATTCTTTCTCAGTTGCTCTAGACACGAAACAATGTGCTTGACCAGTAGTTGTAGTTGCTACAGACATGTCTAACACATATAAATCATTCACTCTAGGTGCCCTCATAATAATCCATTCTTCAGGTATAACAAACCCAGGTTTCAAAATCAAACATTCTTTATCAGTGAAGTGAGTAGTATACTGATTGTCACAAATCTGCGAGATACTAAGCAAATTGTTCTCCAGCTCAGTGATGTAGTTAACTCTCTCAAACGTCACAATCCCATTGGATAACGTTCCTTCACCAACAATTCTACCACCTTCATGACCTGCAAATCCCACATAACCACCATTAATGTTTCTCACATCATACAGCAACGCGGTTTTTCCTGTCATATGTCGAGATGCACCACTATCCATAATCCATCTGGATACCAGTTGTGGAAGATCCTGCACAAAACAAACTACGATTTAAACAACTTCAAGAAAGATGCCGATTCATGCTTCGCGAACCAGGAAGCTCCGGCCATTCAAACTGCTTATTCGAACATGTTGTCCACCCAGGCCTCATCAGCCTTAGGTGTAACCTTGACTCTTGCAATTTGAATTTTGAAATTTTCAGCCTTCAAAGGTGGAAAATTTGCATCATAATCAACCGAAATTGATTCTTCAGCCTTTTTCACTTCAGAAGTTGAAATTTTCTTCTCTGTTTTAGGTTTCCAAATTTGTTCAGTTAATGCAACCCGTTTATAAAACTTGTCATTTTTAGTTACCACTTTCTTTACGGATTCATTTTTCACTTTGATGTTGTCATTTTTAACATTTTTCTTCTCTATCACTTTCTTCTCAACAAACATTGGTGCTTTACCCTTCACATCAACCTTCTTTTGTTGAACCTTCACAGCTTCAGTCCTAGGCTTCACATATGTACACTTTCGTGCAATATGACCAACTTGTTCACATCTAAAACAAGTACGAGTATCAGCTACTCGACTCGTGCCTTCAGACTGAGCCTGCGAAGCTCTCTTCTCAAAGAACTCTTTATTTGATTTTGAAAAAATTTCATTTTCCTCATCAGAAAGTGAACTTGAACCATTTACAAACACCTTCTTTTCAGCAAACCTTCTGTTTTGAAAACTCCTTTTCTGATAACTCTTACCACCTTGATAACCACCCGACCAATTGTTTCGATTGTTATTATAAAAACGTGGTGGAACAACAGGCTTTTTGTAATAAGCTTTATCTTTCTCAAAATTCATTTGCCTTTTTGTTTGACACAAACTGTTCACTTCTGATAACTCAACTTCAACTAACTTGAAAACATTTGTCAACTTTTTCACATTAACATTCTCAATGGGAAACTCAGAATCCGAATACAACTTATCAGATCCAGCCATCTTGTACATCACAAGACCCGGTTCATCATTTAAGTTGTTTTTGGATTTTTGTTTCGGAATGTATTTATCCAAGAAACACCCATCCTCCTCAGAAGTGTCACAATCCGGTTTAAGCACTTTGTCTACCACACTTTTCACCACATCACTTTGGACACCCTCGTCATTGGAAGATGTGAACGTGACATCAATGTTTTCAGGAAGTTTAACTTCGCTTTCTTCCTCAATTTCCACCAAACTAGACTGCTTTTTCGTGTAGTTGTCTAAAATTGGCGGTGGAACTTTGTGAAAACCTACACCCGTTCCATCAGAAAAAACATCCTCGCCATCTTTGTTTTTCCCTATAGGTTTAGGAACAATATGCTGCAAAACAAAGCTTGCGGATTTATAGCTGTTAAGCTTCAACTGGATTCGTTCATTCTCAATTTCAGCTTCTTGAACTTTAAGTTTCAGTTTAGCAATTTGATCCAGTTGTTCATTAATCGATTCTTCTTTTAATCTCAAAACAGCTCTTAAATGTTCATTTTCTTTAAATGTTTTGCCATTACGATCATCACTATCTTTGACAATGTTTTTCAATTTCTCAAACTTTTCAGAAATCTGACGGTTTTCAAAAATTAACTTTTCATTTTCAGATTTTATTTTCTCACGTTCAGTTTTATCATTTTCAATCTGAGTTGTTAATTCTTTGATCCGTTCAGTTGAAGCTCTTACAGTTTTGTCACGATCGAGAATCTGATCTTCAACTTTTCTAACCTTTGTTGTCAGATTCTGAATTTTCTCATTGTTAAGATACGTGACAGTGCTACAAAAATTGCATTGTTTGGTGCAATTTTTGCAGTCAGCAATCCCATCAATCTTGTTACCTAACTCAATCTTGTTACCTGACGCATTTGTTGACACACTTTGACTGACCGACCCCTTTGACTCAGTAACAGAATTAGGATCTACCTCAAGTGCTTTTGCAGCTAGCACTTTGTCAGCCATCATTCCCAGGTTCTCAGCTGTCAACTCTTGCATAGTATCAATTAAGCCTGTATCAACCTACTTTTCTATCTTCTCTTTCTCCTCTTTCTCCTTTCTCTCTTTCTCTTTCTCTTCTTCAATCATTTTTGAAGTTGGAGTTCCCCACCATTTGTGTTGCCAATACTCATCATCTTCTTTGTACTCCTTGATGATGGCTTCAATATCTATCGTTTTGTCATCAATCGCAATGTTGCCATACCTATCAAGATAGCACTCTCTATCTGGATCCCATCTGTTTGCTCTTCTAGCTTCCAGAAAGACACCAGAAAGTCTGATAATCTTGTTTTCAGCAATCATCTTTCGGTATTGATACTTCTGTTCCTCAGTACGATCATCTTTCCACTTAATGGGTTCATCATTGCTTGCCATGAATGCGTAACCCACCGCATCTTCTTCCGGTAGAACTTCCTTACTCCAATCATACCCCTCATCATCATAAATCACAGCAAGAGCCCTTGATTTGTCTCTGTTATCTTCAGACTGCTTCAATCTAGGCGGCTCGGATTTATTCTGATGGTAGATTGCCTTTTTGTAATAATCATCTCGAAACGGATTCTCTGACTCATCAACATACGCATTTCTGCATTCCCGTTTGAAATGACCCTTCTGTTTACACTTGAAACATGTCACTCTTGACTTGTCGAACCCCAGTTTTGTAGATGGACCACCGATCGTTTTTCTCCCTGTAATCTCCATGAAGCGTTGTGCACGTCGAACTGCACTTGCCATTGCCCAACGAATGTCGATCAGCTCCATTTCTTCAGGGTCTATCTGATCGTAGTCTTCTTTCGTCAGATTTGTATTCCCGATTTTTCCAGCCACCAACCCTTCGTAGGATTCCAAAACAGATGTCAGAAAGACCATTTGTTGCTTGGTCGATTCTTCATCAAAATTCTGTGCGTTCTTCAAATCTATCGCGATATTGCAAGAAAACTTCGCATCAGAATGATTTACAGAAGACATAGATCCACTGTGATAACCACTATGGCCTCCACTGCTTGAATTGCTTTGACTTTCTTTGCTTGCTGGAGAAACATTCTCAGCTGAAAATGCAGTTTTTGGAGAAGTAGCTTTCGGGATCAAACTTTTTGGATAGTACAGATCCAGATTCTGTTGATAAGATGAAATATTAACTTTGTATGTCTTTTTCAACTCCAACTCATGACTCTCAAGTTTCTCAATCACCAAATCTGGTTTCAACAATTCAGAAGGAATAGTGTTCTTAAGCATAAGAGCATAATATCTCCACTCCATCTCGTCTGGCAACGAATCGAACAACTTGTCTACTTGCTCATCATCAGAATATCTGATATCATGTCTTGCTAACTCCAGCTTCAGATGACCAAATCTTTCAATCATTTTACACACCGATTCATTTTTAAGACAACCAAACATATCAAACTCTTTCCTAAGAAGTTTCTTTTTATTTTTTACAATTTCTTTGCTTCCAAGACACTTCTTTTCAAGTTTTTCCCATAAGTCTTTAGAATTGGAATACTCTATCAGCGAAATAATGTCTTCACGCACCGATTGAAACAATAATGCTACACATTTTTGCTCGGCCACAAAACTGTCAATCTCTTCAACTGATCTTAATGCTTCACCATTCTTCTTTCCTTGAGCATAACCATTCTTCATACTCTTCCAGCTAGAAAACGCAAATGCCATCAACCAATCTTCGAACTTGGTTGCCCACCTGCTATAATCTTCTATAGCCATCAGCTTAGGAGGTTTGTTAAATGTTCCAAATGCGCTTTCAGACTCCCAAGCTTCCTTCTTTCTTTCTTTCGGTGGACTTTTGTTTGCATCGCTTGAAGAAGTATCGTTGTTTCCTGAACTGCCCGTGAAAGCATACATATCGCTAAAGGGATTCATGAAAATATCATCCATTTTGATCGTACCTGCAAAATCAATCAACACTTAGAAAAATTTTCGAGATTTTTGACAAACTGAAACACAAAATCGAACCAATCTGTACTCGTGACAGATAGACGAATCAAACTGTGTACAAAAGAGCGAACCAGAAAGTCTGTTCGAGCGGACCAGACTTTGTTCTTTCGAGCGAATCAGATATTGTTCGTTCGAGCGGACTAGACTTTGTCCGTTCGAGCGAATCAAATGTTGTACGTTCAAGCGGACTAGCTAAAGTTCGTTCGAGCGGACCAGATAATGATCTTATGAGCGAACCAGCTGATATTCGTTCGAGCGATCCAGAGAATGATCGTTTGAGCGAATCAGATATGATCCTTCGAGCGGTTCAGAATATGATCGAATAAGCGGACCAGGTCAATGTCCGGATAAGCGGACCAGATCTATTTTCTTTCGAGCGGACCAGATAAAAATTCCAGATCTGAAACTTGCGATGTCCGTAAAAGCGAACCACAAATTTTAACTAATTTTAAGTCCGAAACACAATCTGATACTTTCAAGGGTTATACTACTCTTAATTCCGATCACAATGATATAATTTTCGTTCAATTCTGACCGCTAATCCATTCTAGATCTGAGTTTTAAATTCTGTCCGAAAACTGATCACTTTTTTAGATGAAATTAATTGATTTTTACTATGTTTTAAAGTCCGAAACTGTTACTGTTGTTTAACAACAAGTTTCACTCAATATACTCTAACTTCAAACCATTATGTCTGATAAAACTTGTTTAAACCGAAAAATAAACGAGAAAGTGAGTAGAAATGAGATTATAAAGCCGAATCAGCTGATGTAGTATGAGCTCCTCGTCCTGAAGCTCTGATACCACTTGTTGGACCGTTTCTTGACCCGAAAACGTCAATCCGAGTAACTCATTCTCACATACAAAGGCGGAATCAGAATATATGAGATTACAACAGCTTGTTCTATCAATTTCCTTTTGTTTATTGCTTTTCTGATGAGATTTTAACAGAGTTTCAGCTCCAAGCATACACCTACAACTACGAACTAATGAACACACTCCCCTATATATAATGTTTCTGGTCCGCTTATACGGACATGCCGTATAAGCGATCCAGACCTTGACACAAAAGCGAACCAGCTCATGACACATGAGCGGACCAGACTTAACATAATGTCATAAAAGCGAACCAGACTCTATTTTGACATATTTGACTCTCTGTTGACCAACACTGACTTCAAGCTTTTTGTAGACACAGTCAACAGACATTCTATGCATCAACAACTACTGCTGTAAGATAAGATTTTATCTTACTAGAGCAATGTTCTTTCCTGCCTTTTTTGTATTAAAAGAAGCATAAAGTTTGGTTTAAAGCAGCTCTTTATGAAGCAAGTTAAGGATTAAGGATAGGGCTACTCTTCAACAGCTGAAAAAGTGTTTTCATGTACTGCATCTTGGTCATTTCACGAGAGACAAGGTTTCCAGAAACCTGATGGTGATGCATTCAGTACTTCCGTGGAGTTCATGGCGATTGTCGAAGATATACATTGAGAAGTTCGGTACTCGATGGAGTTTAAGCTAAAAGCACTAAATTTTTGCTGGTAGATTCGTAAATTTCTTGGTGTTTTTGTTAGACTTTAAAGTTTCGTTGTTTAATACTCGATGTAATTGTTGATCTTTTAATCCTCATAATGTTTGTGGAGCATTTAATCCTCATAAAGGTGAATAAGTATTATTATGTAATTTTTAATATCATATGATTATTGCAGATCGGTACTTTTGATGTAGAAGTGAAATTGTCTCTAAGTTTAATTAGATTATGTTGATGTTGTATCAATTTCTGTTAGTGTATAGATCTGTAAAAGTTAAAGTTTGCCAAAAGAGAACATCTGCTCTAAATCATCATCTGCTGATCTAACGGCTGTTTGACTTGCTACTATTGCCAACATCTGTTGTTGCCTAACGAGTGTCGCATCATATTCTTTCGTCTGATGATGTATTTAGTCATATCCGCCTTCATTGGGTATATAAAATACATTGGGCAGAGGTTTTCATCATTGCCGTTTTCATCCATCTACTCAATCATCTTCAAAAGTTTTTTGTTTATCAATATCATTACAATTTCTTTTACTTTCAAAGACGCATTAGTTCACTACAAAATGGAAAACATTGGGTTTCAAGTGATTGTTGACGAAATTTTCACAAGGCTCAATGCAGAAGATATTGGTCGTTTGAAATGTCTTTCCAAGAATTTTTATAGGGAACAGTCAAGTCATGGATTTCAGATGATGCATGCTCTCCGAAGTGGAGATTCACTACAAAAGAAACTACTCTCCTTTAAAGACACGTCAATTTTCGTTGACGACGTAGTTGCTGGTAATTTGGATGTTGTTAGAAGCAAAACCTTAAGTTTTCCTAACAATGTCCATCCTAGCTTCTTACGTATTCTATTGTCATTTAATGGATTGTTGTTAGTTTGCAATGAAGGCATTTGATGTGAGCCGATTCTTTGGAATCCAACTACCAGGCGCTATAAGGTTTTGTCTAATGACTACTTAAATTACAATCATTATCGAAACTCTGATACTGGTGGAATTTATTTTGATCAATTCAATGATCTGAAAGTGCTGAACATCAGATGTTACCGTAATGTAGCTACTGCTTGTGTTTACTCACGACGTCGTGAGTCATGGAGAACAATAAATTTCGGTAGCGTAAATAATTATGATTCAAGTGGTTATTCATGGTCTACAGGAGTTTATGCTGATAAAACCATATATTTTATGGTTTCAAATTATTGGTTTCCACTAGGTGAGAGGAACATCGTTGCTTTTGATGTACGGAGGGAGACTTTCAGAATGCTTCGTTTTCCAGAGAGTATTGTAGTCAATCCTTGCCAAGGGCATTTTTTAACCATCGTAAAGAGGCTGCATTTGATTGTTATGGCTGATTTGCTCAGATATGAAGAAGAAGGCTGGATGAAGGTGTTTGCTTTCAATAATCCTCATGTAGTTGATTATGTAGATAGGCACCGAAGGACTAATATAATTGAAAACAAGAAGTGGCTGATAACAAGCATCTGGGGGATATGGTTGAAGTTGATCTGAGCAACGAACTTCTGAAATACCTCCAACATGTTGACAACTACAATGGTCCGAAAGGAGCTTTACTTATCGAGACTACTGTTTCGCCCATTGATTAGGAATTAGTATGCTGTATTTTATTGAATGTTGTTTGCTATTTTAAAATTTGTTTATTATATAGTTACCTCTGTTTGACACTTGTAGTTTTTATATAATTAGTTGTGTTAAAATTATTAACCATGTTTGTTATTTAAATTAACTATATGAATATTTATGTTTATGTTTGAGAGTGTAAAAGCTTGTAATATTGGAAAAGGTCTGTTTAAATGATCAAAGCTCTATTATTGTGAACAGATGTTTGAAAATAAAACAGTGGTTGATACATCTGTTGACTTTGGTCAACAAATGGATTAACTTTGTATGCTGTTTCGCCCATTAATTAGGAATTAGTATGTTGTATTCTATTGAATGTTGTTAGTTGTTTTGAACTTTGTTTATTATATAGTTACCTCTGTTTTACACTTGTAATTTTTATATAATTAGATGTGTTAAAATTATTAACCATGTTTGTTATTTAAATTAACTAAATGAATATTTAGGTTTGAGAGTGTAAAAGCTTGTAATATTGGCAAAGGTCTGTTTAAATGATCAAAGCTCTATTATTGTGAATAGATGTTTGATAATAAAACAATGGTTAATACATCTGTTGACTTTGGTCAACAGATGGATGAATTTTGTATGTTGTTTCGCCCATTGATTAGGAATTAGTATGCTGTATTTTATTGAATGCAGTTTGTTGTTTTGAACTTTGTTTATTATATAGTTACCTCTGTTTGACACTTGTAGTATTTATATAATTAGTTGTGTTAAAATTATTAACCATGTTTGTTATTTAAATTAACTAAATGAATATTTAGGTTTGAGAGTGTAAAAGCTTGTAATATTGGCAAATGTCTGTTTAAATTATCAAAGCTCTGTTATTGTGAACAGATGTTTGAAAATAAAACAGTGGTTGATACATCTGTTGACTTTGGTCAACAGATGGATGAACTTTGTATGCTGTTTCACCCATTGATTAGGAATTAGTATGTTGTATTTTATTGAATGTTGTTTGCTGTTTTGAACTTTGTTTATTATATAGTTACCTCTGTTTGACACTTGTAGTTTTTATATAATTAGTCGTGTTAAAATTATTAACGATGTTTGTTATTTAAATTAATTAAATGAATATTTAGGTTTAAGAGTTTAAGTGATGAAAGCTCTGTTGTTGTGAACAGATGTTTGAAAATAAAACAGTAGTTGATACATTTGTTGACTTTGGTCAACTGATGGATGAAAACAAATGTTTGAAAATAAAACAGTGGTTGATACATCTGTTGACTTTGGTCAACAGATGGATGAACCTTGTATGTTGTTTCGCCCATTGATTAGGAATTAGTATGCAGTATTTTATTGAATGTTGTTTGCTGTTTTGAACTTTGTTTATTACATAGTTACCTCTGTTTGACACATGTAGTTTTTTTATAATTATTTGTGTTAAAATTATTAACGATGTTTGTTATTTAAATTAATTAAATGAATATTTAGGTTTGAGAGTTTAAATGATGAAAGCTCTGTTGTTGTGAACAGATGTTTGAAAATAAAACAGTAGTTGATACGTCTGTTGACTTTGGTCAACAGATGGATGAAAACAGATGTTTGAAACCACAGTTTGGTTAAATGTATTTGTTGTGGAGAAAACTATGGTTGAAACTGCTGTTGGGTTAAAACGGTGGTTTAAAACTACTGTTGGGTTAATATAGTGTTTTGTGGAGGTTGAAGGAACATGTTTGAATGCAAATGTTATTTCATTTACAAAAGATTAATAAATTGTATATTTTTGTATTTTTTATACTCTAAACTTTAAGTATTTACCGACTGACTTATTTATTTACAAGTCTATATTAATATCATTTATATTTGTTATGCATGGTTTTCTAAGAAACGATTTGTGTTTGCACACGGGTCTTACCGCTAGTACTATATAATAAAAGAAATCAACGAGGGGACACATGTCATTCATTGGAGCCATCTATTTTTTTAGTTTTCTCATCTCTATCTCCTACTTAATTATAGATAATTAATATTAATTAAAAGATAATTATAAAATTTAATTTAATTTAATATAAATTTAAACAATTCGTATAGGAGATAATATAATATTTTAAAATATTTATTAGACTTCAAAATTATTTATCTTGAAATTAATAAAAGACGTACACTAAATATAAATTAATATAATGTAAAGAGTTAAATGTCATTTTAGTCCCTGTGGTTTGGGCCTTTTTATCAATTTAGTCCGAATGTTTATATACACATGGTTTATAAAGATATAACTTTTTATTGATTGGTATATAAAATTACATGTGCTCAACCCATACAATACATGAGGTTCTTAAACAGGGCCGGCCCAATGGGCTTCCAACCTTAGGCACAGGCCTAGGGCCACCCAAATTAAAAGGCCTCCAAATTTGCTTGTGGGTTTTATCTATAGTAGGCCTATTTTGAGTTTTAAAGCAAACAACCCATAGCCCATCCAAACTATCCAAACACAAAAGCCTCACCTTACGCAGCGCGCAGAATCAGAATTTGAAGAAGAATGAAAGGCCGCGGCTGCAGAATGAGGTATCTGAACAGTTGTAGATGAAATTGAAGAACGAAAGGTCGGTAAGTAATTTATTAACGGCTATTTTTGCTTTTGTACATCTATATCTTCTCCAGTTCTTCGATTTGATAAACATAAACATTAAATCATCAGTTCTTTGAGTTCGATTACAAACAAACCAAACCGTGTGACTTGTTCGATTAAATCAGTTATTCAATTCAGTTCTTCGATTCCGTTCTTTGTTTAAATCAGTTCTTCGATTTGTGGCAGTGGCAGACGTTGATTGATTCGGGAATTAGGGCTTATTCAGTTCTTCGATTTGTGGCAGGCGTTGATTAATTTGTGACAGACGTTGATTGATTCAGGAATTAGGGCTTATTCAGTTCTTCGATTTGTGGCAGTGTGGGTGTGGCACAGGTTAGTTATCTAATATCCTCATTCTTCTTTTATATTTTGCTATTTTTCTGAATCAAGTTGTTGTATAGGGAATTAGTGACTGCTTATTTGTTGAACTGATCTTGTTATTTAGGCACTAGGCTTGGTTGCTTGTCTATTTAATTTGTTGCTTAGGGAATTAGGGCTTATTATCAAGTTTGTTTGATTAGGAAAAAGAAAACCAATATATACAGACAAGCCAAATGGCCTGAACTAGTTTAAAATTTCATTTTAATAGGTAAGGTAAGATTTCAGAACTTGGATATAAGATTTGAAAAGCCCATCGGAATTACTTTTGGTAATCTAAAGTAATTAAAAACAAATCTTTTAACAATAACAATGGAACTCGACAACAATGACATTCTAGAGCATGTTATCTTAGCAAGGAATCACAGATGATGGAGGTTTAATAACAATGAGAATCTGAAAAGGGCCTCAAAATTATATTTCGTTTAGGGCCTCTAAAAATGGTGGAACGGCTCTATTCTTAAAAATGTAATTTTTTTCATTATTTAATATATATAATTAAATTTACTCAACCCGTACAATACACGGAGTTTTTAAAGATATAACTTTTTGTATTATTTGATATATAAAGTTACATTTATTCAACCCATTTAATAAACGAGATTTTTAAAAATATATTGTTGTATTATTTAGTATATAAAATTACATTTATTCAATCTATGTATTACACGGGGTTCTAACCTATTTCAGAATATATAATATTGTTATTTGAGAATTTGAGAATTGAGAAAAGAAAAATTAATATAGCGCGTGAACAACCGAGTAGACTGCTTCAAGCTTCGGAGCACATCCATGGAGACGACTCTCACAACGACCCGTTGATCATTTCATCATCATGCATATATACAATGTATACATACATTTATATATACAACACCAACTTCCTGGGATGAACAGCACACGCTATATACTCGTTTAAATTTTAATTACGCGGGACTTACACTCACCTATATAATCCATGTCGGCATAGCTTCATCCCACTTCAATTATTTTCTTTCAAACAAACAAAAAACTACCAACTTTGTAGCCAGAAATTAACTTAAGAGTGACCGAGAATGTCTCCTAGGTTGATACCGAAAAGGGGGCAGGTGCTAAGAAACAGCTTCAAAATGGTGGCCTCGTACCTCTGCTGCTGCTTCAGAAAGCCGAATACGCAGTCCAGAAAGTGTTAGTCGGCTTCGCTTTCCGCTATCTTTTGATCGAGGAATTAACGTTGATGCTTGTGGAGTTTTGGTGTTTGTAGGTTTACTGGTTGTGTGGATGGTTTCGGTTCCCCTTTCAGTTTGTGTGTAAATTATGATAAAAGTTATGAAAGAAATGACACTATTTTTATGAAAATGTGGTAATAGTTTTGAATAAATTAGACGCACGTAAAGAAGTTAGAAGTCTTTAAGCTTTGCATGTTTATTTTTTATGATATATTTACGGATTTTACAGAAAATATATAAGAAGACAATTAAATGAAGTTATATATATTCAAAAGAATGTAAATATGAGAATTTGGGTTATAATGAAGAGTATACCATATAATATATGTTACAGAGTATACCATATAATATATGTTCCTAGATATCCGGGTATCGGATATGAATTTGGATTTCGGATCTGGATCAGAGACAGTTAAAATTTGGCTTCGGCTTTTGGCATTTAGGGTTACACAATAGAAAATAATTTAATTTTTTCGTTTCAGATTTTCAGATGATATAATATCCAATTTTGTGTGAATATCACTTATAGAAAAATAACTTTGGGTTGTTTGACGTATGAATCATTTTCCCTTTCATAAACATGGAGTCACACTTCCACAAAAAAAGTATGTATATATTTTATCTTGTTAACTTTGGTTATAGACTTAATTATTATAGTCTATTTAAAATGTCAAGTGGCAAAACTCAAAAGTAGTTGATTAATTTTTATTAATGTAACGTGTTGAAATCCTCTCTCCCTCCCCCATTTTTCCATATCAAGTGTTAGATGATGTGAATCTTTGATTTAGTTATTTTAATGGCTAGTATTGTAAACAATTAAAATTTATATATAGCTGATTTTTTTTTCTTATTATTTTTTTAAATTTTAAATAATATTAATATACATAATACAATGTTTAAACTATTTGCTTTTTTGAAATAACATTCTAGGTTAAATTGTTCTTGTAGAGCAACCAGTAAGAAGTTTATACAGATTAATAACACCTTAAGCACACATTGGACTGTAATGCATTAGTGTCTTTATGTAACACCAAATTTGTTTTACATCAGCTAAAGCAAGATTACTCTTTGCTTTGTATAACGCTTTATTTTAATAGTTAGAAATAACATTAATAATTTTTAATTACCTTTTCATATTTTAATAAATTGACAGAAGTTGTTTCACATCAGTCAGAATGGCTTTTTGGGATACTAATAATTTTTATTGCATGCTATAATGGTGGGGGCTGCATTATGGAAAGCGTTGGGTTGTTGATGAGAATTGATAGTTTGGAACTATGTTAATTTTTTGTAATTAATTAATACAACTTACATTAATTTATGGTTTTATTCATTGTGTACAAGATTTTATGGCATGGGTGGGGGTGTTCCTCGACTTGAGATCGGGTTTTCACAATCTGATCGGGAACACCGTCATCGTCCATCCATTTCACTTCACTCTTTTCAAGGAAATGGTTTAATCTCGTTAACTTCACCTTAACCTATCTTTCAGTAGTTTTTATTATGAAAAATTAATTCAATCCCTTAACATCCGTGTTGACAAATAACCCCTTAACATAAGGAGATGGTAGTTTGCAACGTCGGTTAACATGTCATGTCACCCTTAACATCCTAGAAGCTAGGGTACACCCCAATGCCTTAATTTTAATAGAAATGCTATTTTGAAAACTGTACTCATAAAACAACAACGATGAGGTGTTGGTGGATGATGTGTCATCAATTATACATATTTTTATTGTATAATTACCCCCTAAATTTAAGTATTTTAAAAAAAATAGTTGCAAACACTACCTAAATCGTTCTTATTAAATAAATGAAGGTTTCCAAGGTCTCGGAATGAAAAGAAGTGAAAAACAAGCATAAATGAAGTAAAAATCCAAGATTATAAGGAAACCAGCAAGTTATTAGGTGGGCATAGTCGTGCTAGGCTATGTGCACGACCATGCATAATACCAAGAAGCACAAAGTTAACAAATCAACCCAAGAAATGGTCAACAGAAGTCTATAAGAAGGCAGACACGACCATGCCTACCTATGCATGCCCGTGCCCAAGAAGAGACAAATGCTGGAAGCTTCAAGAACCAACCAGAATGTCACATGTTCAAACCTTGTCGGGACATCTGTCCAAGCACGGTCGTTCCTACCCATGCACGCCCATGCCTATAACAGAATCTCAACGGATCACTCCATAAAAGGACAAGAAGGACAAGCAGTGTCGGGATCAGCACCAAGCATGGTCGTGCCCCCTAGGCATGCCCGTGCTCAGCTGGCCTCTTCCAGCCTCTAAATAGAGGGCTTTGGTTGTCTATTTTCACCATCTCATTTCACCCACTCCTCTTCAGGTTTCACATACTTACTCCCTGATCTTGAGAGGCCACAAAGGAGTTTGGGATCACCCCAAGAAAACACTTGTAATATCTTAGTTTGAGCGAGTTAGAGAACTTGTAATCAACAACCCCTATTCAAGTTGTTTGATCTTATCATACTTGATCCATCATGATCCATTCTATGATAATTATTTGTGGACAAGTTATGGCCATTATTGTCTAAACCTTTTTTGCTGCTTGAGTTAAAGATGAAGTTGGGTACGAATTAACTGTTTAATCTATGGCAAAGGGTGTGTTGTATCTTTAATAATTCCATCTACTCTTCTTCTTTCGTAAGGAGCTTGTGATTGTTTTGGTCTTTGATCTTGTCGGATTTCTTGACAACCAAAGGAGGTGAAGCGTATTCGTACACTCATGGTGTGTGATAACCTATATACTAATAAAGGAAATCCGATCTTTGAGAAGTGATTGACCCATTTGTGGAAACACATCTTGGGCAACCCTCGTTTATTAAGAATATCGTTGTTGGCCTGTATGGTCTATATGCTAGGCCTCAATGATTAGGCAAACCTTGGTCGTCTGACTCGTCTAACATGGTCTATATGTTAAACTTGGCACAGTCCAAGAGTTGGTGAACCCGTATTAAAATACTGTACATATTTATATATTTTTCATTATTATAACACCACCGATTAAATAAAGATCAATCACCCTAATTAATCACACGTCTCATTAGCACCCATGGGGAGCACTTTGATATATCCTTACTACCTTTGAAGTGAGACAAAGCTATGCTAAATAGAGGATCGCAACCATGGGAACAGTGCAAAAGATAAAAGAGCAGTTGGATGTAACTAACATAAGATTAGGGGATTGTTACTTAAAAAGAACCTTTCTCTAAGATTGGGCATTGAGTTATCTTTAATCAGCTCTAATTATATTTAAACTTTAAAGTTATATCTTGTAAATCTAATAAAAGTTTGTCAGTAACCTTAGCTAGGATCCGAGTCTTTGAGTTAATTAACCTCACCCCTTGCCAATAACATAACTATAATTCATCCCAAGTGGATTCGGAAATACAAAGCAACACTCTTCGTGCTCTTGATATTCTCACTAATCATCTATTACTTGCTTTTATTTTCTGGTTTTAATATAAAATTAACAAAAGATAATTAGTCAATTAGTTGGTAATTTAAAGTTAAATATTAAAAGTCGTATCCTTTGGGTTTGATATTGTGTGTGTCTAGTCTAAGTAATAATCATTTCTTATAAATTCTAAAAGAGGTGTAAATATCTAATGGGGAGGTTCATTTAAGAAGAAAAAGAACAAAGGGTACAATTGTAAAATATTAATTAGTTTTTCTCTCATCTCATTTATTATTATCTTTGACTAATTAATTAGTCATAAAGACTATCATCCCACACACTAAAATTTTTGCACACACTAAATTTTGGCCTACACACGTCAAAATTTATTCTAGACGTTTTAAAATTTATTCTACACATATTGAAGTTTATCCTACACATCTCGTAATTCATCCTACACACCTTGTAATTTGTCCTACACTTTAAATTAATTTTTTTATTCTTTGAAAAAATGTATTTTTGAAAATAAGTTACAACTTTAATGTAGTTAGCCATTAAAAAGGAATACCACCAATTAATGATCTATATAAGTTTACCAATATACCCTTACATAATATTAAATACAAAAATTAAATGAAGTAAAATTAAGCATTTTTATTGGTTGAAATTTCTTCTTTTTTATTCTTACAAAAAATTTATTCTCATTTAAACTTTCCAAAGTTATTAAGTTAATCCACCTAATCCTTATTAAAAGTTATTAAATTAACTAGACCAACACTACGACACAATAACACATCAGTATATCCATGTTCCAAAGATTAGAGGGAAAAAAAGGAATAAATCTAATTATGCTTTTGATTTCCTGGAATGGAATGAAGGGTGTTACTAAATGTACGTCCTCCTCATTCGTTTTACTTGTTGTACTCCCACCTAATGTAACACTCAACCTTAATCTCTATTATTTTAAGATTAAAATAGGACCTTTTTTTTAAAGAATTGCATATTTAAACAAAAACTTAATTAACAAGTTAAGGTAAACATTGTTTAGGCGGTTTAACATAACCAACCATGTAGTTTAAAACGTACACTACTAATAAAGTTTTCAAAGTCAACATAGTCTAGCTAGATTACATTAGCGCGGAAGTCTTCAAAACAAGTGTTCGGTTCTTAATTTCCTTTGCTTGATCAACATCCACCGCTAACGATCATCACCTATGTCCAAAACCACACAAAATATTAGTTTTGGCACCTTAATATCAAGTATAAACAAGTTCCAAGATTGAATAACAAAAATGGCAACATATAGGGGCGGTCGCGCCCCGCGACCGTGTTGGCTAAAGCCGTCGCGGCCCGCCAGGACCGTCGCGTCGCGCGACAGTTGATTCGTTTCACCGTGGCGTAGCGCCACTGAGTAATTTCGACAGAATGTTTGTTCGTTTCACCGTGGCGTAGCGCCATTTTTAATCATATCCAAACTTTAAATTAACATAACTTTTGACTCGGGCCTCCGATTTACCCGATTCTTTTTCCTACGCGACCGTAATTCAATTACGGACGCGTTTATCAACACAATTAACATAAATTTTCAGCTTAAGAACAATCGAATTTTAATCCGATTCATTGTTTATTCGACCCGTTTGTCTACAATTTCAACAACTTGTTTTACTATCATCTCATGTCTACACCCAATTTACCCAATCCCGGGTTCTCCGACTATGACATTTCGCTTCCCTCCTGAGGGTTGCTTATGCCGTAACCATCATGCTTGTTTCAAGGATTAAACATGCTTTCTTAAATCGTTTGACAAGTAAAAATTCCGAGCTTTAATCCCTCTACAAGGGTTCATGTTTTTGCATCTAGTTAGCGTGTCCGCTTCACGGCTTACGCTTTGTTTATGACCAATCAACAAGTGATGGTCATTGACTTCGACATTTACAACTCAACTTGTTATGACCCGTTTGGATGCCGAATGGAGATCACCATTTCAAGACATTCCAACTCTATTTCTAACACCTGTTTTGACCCGTTTTATTTGTCTAAAGCACTTCATCACTTCCGTGACTTAACGGGTTTTCCTCTTTGGCTAAATTCCGATTCAACTAACTAGAATAAATAAATAAATAAACATAATGTACGAAACCATAGGTCACGTACTTACATAGTTCATCAATGTTGGTTTCTCACCATAATTACCCATTCCCGGGCTTGTCAAGCTTAGCGTATCACTTCCATTCCATGGTTTAAGCTTTATAACCCAAATTAACGAATGATGTTTAAGTTGTTTCAAGCGCTAACAAATCGACCATTATTTAACCCGTTGGATTTGTCGAGTGAGTTACATCACTTCGTTGACATTCCAACACGACTATTTTAAACAATGACATTAACAACATACTCATTTAACTAGTTTGACCCGTTTGGTTGTCGAGTGAGTTACACCACTTCATGGACATACCAAACGCCATCATTTTCGCCATATCAATATTAAACATATTTACAATTAGGTTTATCTATATAAATGTAACGAGACAACAACTCACGTACCTTTAGAGCACACTTTTCAAACGTGTATCTCTACCGGCTTGTCCACTTGACGATCCGGGTTCCTTGCCTAAAGAGTTCAATTCACAATTGTTTTAGAACCCTTTTCATAAGTTTTAACGCATAATTCATCTCACCATTTTAATATGCGTTTTTGTTCATAATTTTAATATTTAGTCCTCTTTTAGGCATTTCTACAAACACCTAAAGGGCGTTATTTTACTAATCCAACAACCAAGTCTCATGATTAGTTATTTGGCCAAATTTTAACATCTACACGATGTTCATATATCAAATTTCACATTCATATTCTGGATTCATTTCATTTAGCTTAAATAACACTAGTTTAATAATTGTGATTATAGTGTTCATCATGTTTTCTACTAAACCCATTACACACATAATGGATGATTATGAATTTCATGGTTTAGGCACAAATTCAACAATCTAATGGCTAGGGTTTACTCCTAGACATGATTTCTTTATTGTTCCATCTAAACAACTATCATGCATGCTATAATTTCAAATCTCATGTGTTCATCTAGAATTCGAGATGGAATCAAAGTGTGAAATTTGACATACCTTGTGATCACTTCGCTGAGGTGATCACTAATTTGTGCTTGGATTTCGATTTGGGTTTGATTTGGCCTCTTGATTTGATCAATTTTTGCACACTAGTGTTTTGAGCATGAGAGCTCCCCTGGCTCTGGTTGGGATCGCAGAACACACACACACACATATGTGTGTGTGTTTTGTGTTTAATAATTGTTTTAATTAAAACTTTAATTCCTTTGTCCATGTTTAGCCCCACAATTTTACCCAATTTTTATAAAAGGTATTTTAACCATTGTTTGTTCTTATTATGTCAAGACACTAATCTAACTAGGTTATTTATTCCTAGTTATTTTCTGACCGTAACCGACATTCAGTTTATAATATTAAATGTATATTTTCGGGGTGTTACAAGTCTACCCCCCTTAAAGAGGTTTCGTCCCCGAAACCTTCCTTAAGTAGTCCTTTGGTTTGGCCAAGCTAACTTAGTTTCGTTTTTAAGTCACTGTTTCTTGTAGTCAAAAGTTATCATACGCACGCGTCTTTCACGAGTAAGTCCTCATGGACTGTAACTTGTATCTTGTATTTCTTATTTTGTCACCTGTTTGGCCCAATTGTCAACTTACAACTCAATAGTATGGGTTCATGATCTCCAATCCCGTAACTCATGTTACGACATGATTATATCTTGTATTTCTGTATCACTCTTGTGACTATGATCGCATCGCATCACGTCATGTTTAAGTTTTTATAAGCTTTTCATTATTAAGAATCTCCTTTCGAACATAGCGTCTCACACCTATCGGTGTGTAACACCCTTCTAATTACTACTTGAATTTAATAATAATTCATACAATTTTTATAAAAGATGTCCAACTTATAACATAAGTTGGATAGATAAAGTTCATAAGTAGCAAAACATTAGTCAACTAACAACTAATTCAAACATTCATAAGTTGTTTAGCAAATAGTTTACATTTCCAAAACATTGTCTATTAGAGTTAGATAACGCGGAAGCTTCAAAAGTTGTGTTAGGTTCTTCAAAAACTTGCTTGACCGCCATCCGTATTCTTGCAATACCTAGAAACTGAGATGTTTACATTAAAACTAGTATTAGAGTTCTTAGAAATATTAAATAATCGAAACTACGATCAAAACGGATTCGATTAGCTTTAAGATGCAAAAATTTACAAAAATTTCAGGGCTTTACCGTAACTTACGGTATCTACCGTAAGTTACGGTAGTCACTTGACGTTTCTGGTCTACCGTAAATCAGTAGAGATCCACCGTAAGCTTCTGATCTCTACCGTAAGTTACGGTGAACACCGTAACTTACGGTAGTCTCTGCAAGTCTATGTTTTTGACTGATTTGATTATAAGGCCCAAATAAATTCTCGGATTTCTCATTCTTACAAACCAACATGTTAAATTCTCATCTTCTAATATGTCGTTTATCAACAATAACAAAAGACCAATTTTTACTATATCACGAAGCATTCGCCACGCATTAATCGATTATTCGACCCGTTTGGCTCATCTACGGAATCCCCCATTATGATGACTACCAACAAGTTGTAACCAATCCTGGTCTTATTAATCAATATAGCGAACATTATCGCTTCAATTTAAGACAACCTTTATTCTACAATTCACTATATTTATGCAAATTATCAAAATTTACCCAATGTAACGAGTCAAGTTACATACCTTTAGTGCACGCCCTTCAAACGCAAGTCGCCACCGGCTTGTCCGCTTGGAGCTCCGGTATCTTTTCCTATAGAGTTCAACCAAGACATGTTTAGAACTCTTTTCAATTCATAGTTCTCATATTTTTCCGAAACATCACAATTATTCGGTTTAACTCAAATTTTCAGATTTAAGCCTTCATTGAGGTATTTTTACGAACACTTTAAGGGTAGAAATTTACACTATATATTATCAAGTTCACGACTTGTCGTGTAGCCCAAAATTTTCATCAATCAACTACCATACATGAACCTTGACCTCTAAAATTCTGTAATCACTTCACATATGTCAAATATTACTAGAACAACCACTATAATCCTAGTGTTTATCATAATCTCACGAAACCCATGAATCACCTTCAATGTGTTCATGAAATTTTCAGAATTTAGGCATGATTTCTCATATTGTTGTCTAGGTTTTACTCCTAGACACTATATCAATCCTATTCTACTTTAACGCCCTAACACGTTTTAACCAAATTTAACCAATTTTAACGCAGCGGAAAATACATACTAAAAATTTCTTTCATGATATTCTTTCTTTCACTTAAATACATTAATCCCTTTTCATAAATTAATTAAAAATATCATACGTATATCGAATTAAATGACCACATACACACCCACGTACAATCCATGTCTTGACTCGATCTTCAACCGCGTACACATCTTGCGCAAACATTTATAAACCTGAACAACCTGCAGTCACCACAACCAATTACTTCATTAGCAACCGGTGACATAATATATATACTTTAAAACGTGCATAATCAAGCATCAACATCTCTTATTCTCGTTCATATAAGTCCATTCGTCCATCCATTCGGACATTCTCGTCTGACTTCCATACTTAACCTTCATTCTCCATTATTAGTATACCTGCACTTCCATTTCATTTTTAACAGAAAACAATTAGCATCATTATACTTTCCTATCACTTTCGACTCCTTTTTCCGTAAGCTTACCTATTTACTGCCATTGTTAATACTTTCTCACATGAATCACAATAATCATCATACTACAATATATTTTACATCTAAAGTGTAAGTCCGGGATTTACTTACCTTACGCGTCCGTATTTGCATTCGCTTACATGAGTCTTCTTGTCCCGTTAGCCTTCCATGCTCCCATCCATCATGACATGATTCCTATACTTTCATGTCATTACATTTACATCCTTATTAGCATACATGATTATTCATATGAACGATCATATCAAGTTCATATCTCACATATGTATTTCATTAGTCGATTCAAACAAGCATATAGCATACTCAACATCATCATAACACAACCTTCACATATTATTGTCATTTAGACATTTCATCAAACACATGGTGTGCGTACTACTTCCTAGGCACCATGTACAACTAGTTTATGCATAATCTTCCTAATTCATTCATATTTCATCAAATCTTCTTACTTATTAACAAATACCATTAACACATAAACATCAAACATATCAACACCATATTTCTTTCGATTCATTTAACAATAGTTCACCATAACACAACATAATTCATGAATATTGAACAAGGATTGTACATGATGAGCACCCATGTCATCTTAATAATCCAACTAGTGGGTTTACATCCTTAAACATCAAAATAGTCAAAATTATGCATAACACATGTTCCCTATGATGATGTTAACACATATTCATGCTTAATTTCATACAATTTCGTGGATTGATCATAACCCACTTCTTACAATATCATCAAATCTTAAATTACAACTTACCACATGTTTGCTAGGGCTAGATTATCAAGAAAACGAGTTCATGCATCGGATTTGAGACTAATCTCCTTGTCAATTTGAAGCTTTCTTGTGAACTAGGGTTTACACCCATTCTTTCTTCCTCCTGCTCGATCTCACGCACACACACACCCAGTGTGTGTGAGATTCTTGTTTTAATTAAACTCATATTCAATTTTGGCAATCTTAGTCCCTCATGTTCTTTCTCTTATTTATAATTGGCACAACTCTCATTCTCTAATTGCTTCTACCATGTTTTTAACTAGGATAAATAACCTAGTTATTTATTTCTTGATGTGCCATATCATAACATTTAACGAATATAAACATTCGGGTTTTGGGGTGTTACATCTACCCAAATAACAAACATGCATCATCAAATTTCAGATTTCCCAAATTCATGAGAATTTCGAGTAGAGAATTTTCATCAAATTTTATATACCTTGTAATCCTCTTGTGATGAGGATCAGTAATCTATGCTCGATTTTTGTTTTGAAACAGATCTTGACCTTCAATTTGTAGGATTTAAGAGAGTCTAGGGTTTTGAGGAGGAGCTTGGGTCGCCCTTGTCTCCTGGTCGATCTCCACAGAACACAGACAAGAGTGTTTGTGTTTTATTTATTTTATTTTATTAATATTAGTTTTCATTTTAACACTTTTGGCCCTCCAACTTCCATTCTTTATTTGTTTTAACCCTTGACTACTCTTAAGTCTTTAACTAACTAGGTTAGTGTCATTCCTAGTTAGTTTATCTTACTAATTTATTTGCAAACTAATTGAAATTTAAGAAATTTGTATTTTCGGGATGTTACACAGTGTTGGGGCCTATATTCTTTAACATTAACTATTTTCTAATTTCTCAATAATACTCATATTTGTTAAACGCCACTTCTTACTAAAACTGAATTTTAGTTTAACGTTTATCTTTTTAACTTGTGTCAATTACTCATATCCAGGAATCGACGACAAGAATTTATTCTTTTCCGCTATTATATTGCGTCGAAAATTGTAACCAGTCTCCATGCTTAATCCCAAGTGACCCGTAGGTTCCTTCACTTTTGTCTCGTAGGCTATTTTATTAGATCTTCACCTTTTTAAGATGAAACCCTATAGTTTATTTCTTTTTATTTATGACCCAAGGGTCATTTTAGTCCCGTAGACCTTTATATTGTTTATAACCCGAAGGTTATAGTGATCCCGTAGATCATCTTTAACTCGTGTCTTTATTTAATAGTATATATATATACACACACATATGGCGTCAAAGCACCCCCTTTTTATGTTTAGAGTTTTATTTTCGCTTCTGAAACTCATTTGACCTTGACCGTAGTCTAAGGCTATACTCATTTTCTTTCAGATTATCTTTCCGATTTTACGACTTCTTACGTTGTTTTCGCGTCGGTTTATCTCACTTATTCCGTTATTTGGTTCATGCCCCTACTTCCCTTCAACCCGTTACCCGGGTTCTTAATCTTGATGTTTTTAATACTTCGGTTTCGTCGGTTTGCATTTTCCTTTCATACTCTTTTATGACCTATCACATAGAATTAATAATATTTCGCACTTTCATTAATCGAGTTGCGCTTACCTTTATTATCAAGCACTTTACTTATTTAATCCGAACACCACTTTTCTTTTGTTAATGACCCTTAGGCCTGTTTCTTTTACTAATGTCCCGAAGGCCCATTTCTCAAGTCTTATTTGGTAAAGTACTGCTATTGTTATTCGGCTTTTTGGGTTTACCCGTTCTTATTCTAACACTTTCATAACGTTTACCTTACTAATTTTTTTATATAATCACCCCCATCAATGTGATTATCGTTCTTCCACAGGAGGGTTTTATTAATAACATGTTACTTGGGCATCTACCCATACCCGAGCTTTTAAATCCAAATTTATTGGCATTTCGTTATTTACAGCAACAAATAATACATATTATCCATTTAGTTTCTTTCTCGAGTATATTCCTATCCAAATTTTAATCTCTCGATTTTTGACCTTAATCCATTGTTACAATAACAAATCAATTCATTTCATGTTATTGTTTCATATCGTTGTATGGCATTTATCCACATCGTTTGTTGACATAAACGATGTTTCTATATGTTTCATTTGGTTTGGCTTAGTCTATAACCATGTCCTTGTCATCTATTACTATTGCAAACTCCCAGGGTTCGGACGTTATTACACTTCTCCCTAATATGATGCTTATCTTTCATTACGTTCTCGGGTTCGAGTGTGCGCGCACCCCTTCCCATGGCAATATTTTTCATGATTACTTTTGCCTCGATTTTTACATGATCACTTCTGTTTATGCTTATATATACATATATATATATATATATATATATATATATGTATATTTCTCTTACAAAGTTTACTCGTCTCACTACTCATATACGCCCATATACAACTATTATTCGCACTCGTATCGAAATAATCTTTGTGCTAAACTTTAATTTACAAGAAACATACCTGAAATGACATCAGGTTCAGCTTTAGCCTCTGCGGCTGACATGTGGGAAGACCTTGCCTTCTCTTTTAGGGTATCAAGCTTTGATTTCTTTACGGGTCTTGGGTCCATATCCGACTCACTCCCGTCATCTTTTTCTTGTGAGATACTATCTTTTAATTCAGTTATCATATCCTCTACTGCTAGCAAAATTGTGGTTTGTAGTCTCTCGGCGAACTGCGGTAGACTGGCTTCTATTGCCTTTCCGACTTCCTCAAAAATTTTAGCTTCCATCTCTTCAGTTAATTGAGATGCTAATTCGCCCCCGGTTACACCGGACATATCTTTCATCTGTTCGGTGACTTTCGGCACCGTATCATCATCATTACCCTCATTAGTCATCTTGAATCTGGATGTTTATATTAATTGTTAAACATTTCATTTTGTATCATTTGCAACTTTCACTTTGGTTTAACCAAGTTCATAACTTGCTTAAACCATTCATGTTTGGTGCACTTTCCGGGTTTGAGTGTATTACGCACTCTTCCCATGCACATCTAATCGTATCCATTTTCTATGTTTACTAAGTCTACTCAAAACAATTAGCTCTTACCGGATGCTTGATCAAGCTTGAACCGCGAACACACTTTATTAACAACCTTGGGCTCTGATTACCAACTTGTAACACTCAACCTTAATCTCTATTATTTTAAGATTAAAATACGACCTTTTTTTTAAAAGAATTGCATATTTAACCAAAAAATTAATTAACAAGTTAAGGTACACATTGTTTAGGCGGTTTAACATAACCAACCATGTAGTTTAAAACGTACACTACTAATAAAGTTTTCAAAGCCAACATAGTCTAGCTAGATTAGATTAGCGCGGAAGTTTTCAAAACAAGTGTTCTAGTCTGGAATGATGGTATAAATAACCAATTAGAATGCTAACGGGTCTTAATTAAGTCATAGACTTAGACCGACTAGTTTTTAAATATGAAAACAGTACGATACGCTAGATTAAGCGATGACCGGAATGGAATGTAATTTAGACCCAACAAGTATGAAGACTTGTATAATATGGGTAAACTAAATACATTCTGGATTTTGAAGTAAAAATGATAAGGTTTGACCCGTTTCGGCTAATTTATGCAAACTAGTTACATAAACCGTACCGAACGCGTATAAGCATAACGGGTAACCGGATGAGTCAAGTACAAGTTCCATAAGTTATTATGCTTAAAATATGTTGTGATATCAGTAGGATATCAACAATTATGCCCAAATAGATTTTTAAACCAAATTAAGTCTCGTAAGGGTATTTTGGTCATTTTAAAGTTTATAAAAGAGGTTTAAACATAAACTGAGGTTCTGGTCTAAAACATTCAGTGAAAATATGTATTTTATCATGTTACATCAGTAAGATATCATACATATGTGAGGTTTACCTTTTATGGCCAAACTATGCACCGTAGGGGTATTTTTGGTCATTTCACATATGTTTTAAGGACAAAATTGAAAGTCTGAGTTCAAGACTTATACTTACTGTTAAAATATAAAAATTCATTTATAAAATCAGTAGGTATCAAGTCTTAGGTGTTAAATATGGTTTTAAACCATACTATGCGTCTAATTTGCGTGAAAGTCGATAATTGACGATATTTGAGATGTTTATGGAATTCTGAGATTTTGATCAGTCTTGAATGTTCAAAATATTTTATTTTTCATATAACATCAGTAGTAAAAGGTTTGGTATGTTATTGATATGTAAATCTCATTTTATTAACGAAAAGGGCATTATCGTCAATTACCGAATTCATACAAGAACTCTATGTTATCGACAGTATAAAATCTGACCAAAAATTCCAAAAATCCCTAAAAATTATATCATAACAGTGGGTAATGAGTTTGGTGCCAAAATTTGGGTTTAAACTTGATTTATGCTAAAAATGTCATTTAATTAACAAAAAGTTTCATTTTACGCTATCTTGCATAACTTTAGTTTGAGACCAGAAACTGATGTCAAATTTTGTGGACATACTTATATATTAGTAATAAAGCTTTTTGTCCTCTCACAATTTCAAAAATCTCGTTTTTATAACATAAGGGCATAATAGTCAAATTTAAGCATATTAACGGAACATGTGCAAAAACTCAGATTTCTAATATGATCGTGTAATATAACCTTATAGGGTTATGCTACATTAAATTACGATCATAACGGAACCTAAAATCAGTAGCAAACTAATCTAATTCGGTTCATAATCGAAAGTCAACGCAGAAGTCAAACTTCGCGACTTTCGGTTGCGAACCGATCCTAAAACTGGAATTGACGAGCCGAACATGTTCACACATGTTCTAATAATTATTACCAAGTTGTTTAAGTGATAAAACGTATTTTAGAACATTTCTAAACGCATATCGCAATTATTTTGAAAACTGCTCCGTTGACTTTTTAAAACAATATTAAGTTGACTCGTCAATTGATCAAGAAAACGTGATTCTTAGGAGGTTCCCTTTTTAGGGTTTAATATCTACCTAATTACGATCACGTAGCCATGTTCGTTGCCAACAATGGCTCGACCGTTTACGGTCTTACTAAAAGTCAAAGCGTTATCGAAAACGCTTGACTTTTCGGCTTTAAGAGCCAAATAAAATAAATTAGTCACGAAAGGACACTTACATAAGGTCCTATGGACTGAATAGAACTCAAGGGAGGTTCCAAAATGTTCAGGATCCTCCAGATTTGATAGAAAGAGCAAGGATGGAATGAAGGTGTAAGGAAAGAGTGGTGATGAACACCCTTTATATTGTGTTTGAGAGATTGTGGATGAATGCCAAGTGTTAGAGAGGTGTTATGAGATCTTTACAGGTGTATTACCAGGTTCTAATACCATCTAAGAGCCCCTAGAATTGATTTTAGTGGTTTAGAATGGCTTGGAGTGGGCTGAAAGCCAAAAAAAACGAAGCTGCCCAGACCTGGGCATAGGCTACGCTGCAGGGGACGTAGGCTACGGCCTGCACAGATCAAACACACACAACAACTTTCAAACTTTGTCATTTTAGGCCCCTTGTCTTCCATACTTGCATGTTTTGCTATAATTAGTACAAAAGCCCTCCTTGGCCAATATTAGGCACACCCAAGAGTATGACCGAACATCACGGAGTTCCTGATTCAATTAAAAGGTCTCTCAAAGGCGTAGTTTCACACATTGATGCTTTTTGCCCTTTTAACGCAAAAAGTTGTGCGTAATATCGTTTAACGATATCAAAGCCTTTCATGGCCCAATTAAGCATTCCCGAGAGTATGACCGAACATTACAACACTCCAGTGCGCTTATATCGTCACTCAAAGGTGTAGTTTTAAATGTTGATTCTTTTGGTCCCTTAAACGCGAAAACTTGCGCGTATCATCGTTTAATAGCATCAAAGTGTAACACCCTTAATATTTTGAACAGTATTTAAATAATGATCATGTGAACTTTATAAAAATCCGAGTTTACAAAAACTTTTCGTGTTTAAAACCATACACACTTGTGTTAGTACCAAACACATCCAAGATAATGCATAACGAGTTTAAAGTTAACCCATGCTAGTCATCTACAACTAGTTTAAAGGATTCCAAACATGGTTGACAAAAACATTTACAACATGATTAAAGTCTAGACAAAGTTAAGTTTAGTGCGGAAGCTTCAAAATGCGTGTTCGGTTCTTGACAACGTACTTGATCACCATCCGGAAGGAACTCGTCCATACCTAGGGTCAAACACTAAAAAAATTAGTTTTGACATTAGTATAATACATATAAACGAATTCCGATATGGAATAATGTTAAATAAAATACAAATTTTTCTGGGTTCCACCGTAACTTACGGTGTCTACCGTAAGTTACGGTAGACCCTGAATGAGTCTGGTTCTGCCGTAACACAGGGGTAACACACCGTAACATTTTTGGTTTCCACCGTAAATTACGGTGGAACCGTAAGTTACGGTGGGCTCTGCATCTTTGTCCTTTAACTATTTTTCAACTTTAAAAGATCATAACTTTTTACTCATTAGTCCGATTTAACCGATTCTTTTTCCTATGAGTCCGTAATAAAATTTCGGATCTAACCATGTAAATTTCACATGACGAAAACCGAGATACCAGCATTCGGCTCACAATTTCCTTATTTCAATTATCCAACCCATTAGCAAAAGTGCATAATTCCATATTTCAATCCTAAAGACACTCTAGACATAGTTACCCCATTTCCCCGGGTTTATAACCTTGGAGTATTCGCGCCATACAATGGCTTTACGTTCTCTTAGAACTAAACACTTGTTTTCACGGAATTCAAGCATTCCGTTTCCAATGACACATTCTATTGACTTCTATTATTTGACCCAATATCCCAGGTTCGTAGACTTAAAATATCATATCCAATTTATTGGTGTGGTACCATCCATCACCTAACGAGATATGAGATTTTCAAGTGTCTACTCACGTGATTCATTTACAAGCAATATTTTGGCTCGTTTGGCTATCTAGTGAAGACCACCACTTTATTAACAAGCCAAGCCTAATTTCAAATCTTTGTTTTGACCCGTTTGATGATCTAGTGAACTTCGCCACTTTAACGACGCATCAAACGCATCTATTACATTATGTCATCATTTATACACTAAAACCAAACATTATTACATACTATAACGTGACTAAAGTCACGTACCTTCAAAGCACACCTTTTCCACGCGTATCCCCTCCGGTGTGTCCGCTTGACGTTCCGGATTCCTTGCCTAAAGAGTTCAATTCATAACAGTTTAGAACTCTTTCATAAGCTTTAACGCATTGTTTCTTAACATAGTCAAATCTGCGTTTTCACTCAACTTTCAACATTTTAACCCTCATTTAGGCGTTTTATCAAACACCTTGCGGGTCAGATTTCTACATGATCTAAGCCAAGTTCATGACTTGAAATTACCACCCAAATTGACTTCAATTAGACAATATACACATATTTTGACATCAATAATCTCAGAGATTATCTCACAATTTCAGTTTATACCAGAGAAAGAATCTTAATCCTAGTGTTTATCAAGTTCTACTAACTTATTAATCACCCACTATAGTGATTTTGATCATTACAACTAACATGCAAGATTTTGACAAGAAATCATCTAGGGTTTGTCCCTAGACCTCACATTACTTCCAATTTCATGTTTTACATCACATAATCAAGCTCAACCTTCGATTTCAATCACATGCAAGAATTTGAGTTGAATCAAAACAACCTAATTTGACATACCTTATGATCTCCTTGATGAGGTGATCACGATTCTATGTTCAGATTTCGATTACAACATGATTTGAGCCTTCAATTTGAGAGTTTAGTAGAAGTTAGGGTTGTGGAAGTGTGGGTGTCGCCCCCTGTGGTTCTTGATCGACCAGACCCCCTCTAATGGGGTGTTTGGTTTGTTTTTAATCAAAACAAATAACAATAGTTTCAATTTTAACAATATTGGCCCTTCTACTTTTATTTAACTTATAGTTTGGTTATTTTAGCCTTAATTCTAGTTATTCATAGACTTATAGTTAACTAGGTTATAATTTCCTAGTTAGATAAATTCTTGTTTATTTAAACTTTATAATTCTAATATAAAGTTTTGTATTTTCGGGATGTTACAAGTCCACCCCCCTTAAAAAGGGTTTCGTCCCCGAAACCGTAATACGTACCAAATAGTTTAGGGTAGAGCCGTTGCATCTCTTCTTCGGATTCCCAGGTGGTATCCGCTCCCTTCCTGTGTTCCCATTTGACCTTCACTTGGTTAATTACTTTGTTCCTCAAACTCTTCTCTTTTCGATCTAAAATTGCAATTGGCCTCACTGCATAGTTGAGGCTGTTATCCACCTCGATGTCATCATAGTGGATACGAGCGATTTCATCTGCTAAGCATTTTCGGAGATGTGACACGTGGAATGTGCTATGAATTCCACTCAACTCCTCGGGTAGTTCAAGGCGATATGCTACCTTACCAACCCGTTCAGTGATTTTGAATGGCCAAATGAACCTCGGACTCAACTTTCCTCTTTTTCTGAACCGTATAATTCCTTTCCATGGCGATACTTTTAGCATTACTTTATCGCCGATTTGAAATTCAATTGGTCTGTTCCGTTTATCTGCGTATGCTTTTTGTCGATCTTGAGCCACCTTTAGGTTAGCTCGGACCAAGTCGATCTTCTCATTCGTAGTCCGGATTATATCAGTAGGAGCTAGTCCTCGTGGACCCACTTCTCCCCAACATACCGGGGTTCGACACTTTCCGCCATATAGCATTTCATAAGGAGCCATTTTAATGCTCGCGTGATAGCTGTTGTTATACGAGAATTCGACCAAGGGTAGATAGACATCCTAACTACCCCCGAAGTCGATAATGCAAGCCCGCAACATATCTTCCAACGTTTGTATCGTTCTCTCACTTTGCCCATCCGTTTGTGGATGGTAAGCAGTGCTAATGAACAATTTAGTTCCCATTTGCTCTTGGAATTCGCGCCAAAATTTCGAAGTAAACCGAGTATCTCTGTCTGATACAATGGATATCGGCACTCCATGACGTGCTATAATTTCATTGGTGTACACCTCCGACATCTTCTCGGATGTATAAGTCTCACGAATCGGAATGAAGTGAGCACTTTTCGTCAATCTATCCACGATTACCCATATAGCATCAAATCCGCGATTGGTTTTGGGCAATTTGGTTAACAAATCCATCGTGATTTGTTCCCATTTCCAAACTGGGATATCCAACGGTTGCAACTTACCATATGGCTTTTGGTGCTCCGCTTTGACTTGTAAACAAGTCAAACACTTCTCCACATATTTCACAATATCTCTTTTCATTCCGGGCCACCAATAGTTTTGTTTTAAGTCATTATACATTTTGGTTGCCCCCGGATGAATTGAATAATGAGATTTATGGGCCTCGTCAAGTAGACGCACCTTAGCCCCACACGTATTTGGAACCCAAATTCTCCCAAATTGAGTTTTCAATCCTTGGTTATCATCCTCCAGGTCTTTTAGCTGCCCAACTACTCTTTCCCTCTTCACATTTTCTTCCTTGATTGCTTCAATTTGAGATTTCCGGATTTGTTCAAGCAAACCCGATGTCACAATTAGTTGCATCGATCGTACTCGAATAGGCGTATAATCTGTCTTTCGGCTCAACGCGTCTGCCACTACATTAGCCTTCCCGGGGTGGTAATGTATTTCACAATCAAAGTCTTTGACAATTTCTAACCACCGCCTCTGCCTCATATTTAATTCCTTCTGATCGAAGAAATACTTTAAGCTTTTATGGTCGGTAAAGATAGTGCACTTCACCCCATATAAATAATGCCTCCATATTTTCAAGGCGAACACCACTGCTGCCAACTCGAGGTCATGGGTAGGATATCTCTTCTCATGAGTCTTTAGCTGCCTCGAGGCATAGGCTATAACCTTGCCCCGTTGCATCAAAACGCAGCCAAGTCCCGAATGCGATGCATCCGAGTAAACTACCATATCCTCCGTTCCGTCCGGTAGTGACAATACCGGTGCATGGGTCAATTTTTCCTTGAGTGTTTGGAACACCCTTTCTTGATCCTCGCCCCAAATAAACTTTTCATCCTTACGGGTTAGTTTGGTCAACGGCATAGCAATTTTGGAGAAATCTTGTATAAATCTCCGATAATAACCCGCAAGGCCCAAGAAGCTTCTGATTTCCAAAGGATTCTTTGGTGGAGTCCATCTTGACACAACTTCTATCTTTGACGGATCTACTAACACCCCGTTTGCACTAATGATGTGTCCAAGAAATTGCACCTCTCGTAACCAGAAGGCACATTTTGAGAATTTTGCATACAATTTCTCTTTCCTGAGCGTCTCCAACACTTCACGCAAATGACTTGCGTGTTCTGCTTCACTCTTGGAATATATCAAGATGTCATCAATGAACACTATCACTGACATGTCTAGCATGGGTTTGCAAACCCGGTTCATGAGGTCCATGAAAGCCGCGGGTGCATTAGTTAACCCAAAGGACATCACGAGAAACTCGTAATGTCCGTACCGTGTACGGAAAGCCATTTTCGGTACATCCTCCTCTTTGACTTTCAACTGATGATACACCGATCTGAGGTCGATTTTTGAGAACCAACTTGCACCTTGTAATTGGTCAAACAGCTCATCAATTCTTGGAAGCGCATATCGATTCTTTACCGTGAGTTTGTTCAACTCCCGGTAATCAATGCACATACGCATGCTCCCGTCCTTCTTTCTCACGAATAATACTGGTGCGCCCCATGGAGACACACTTGGCCGAATAAATCCTTTGTCAAGTAAATCTTGGATTTGGGACATCAATTCTTGCAATTCTGATGGCGCGAGCCGATACGGCGCCTTAGCCACAGGTTTTGCGCCCGAAATCAATTCAATTCCGAACTCTACCTCCCGTTCTGGCGGTACTCCCGGTAAGTCGTCCGGAAATACATCAGCGTATTCACGTACCACTGGTACGTCTTCAATCGTTGGTGTCTCTTTATCAGGTTCGTTTGCGTATATCATGAATGCTTTACATCCGCGCCTCATAAGTTTGTGAGCTTTTAGTATTGAGCACGTAACGGGACTACCCCCTTTTTCGCCATAGATAGTAACATGCTTCCCTCTTGGAGATGCCAATTTTATCTCCTTGCGGAAACATATCACTTTTGCATGATGTCGGGATAACCAATCCATCCCGACCACTACTTGAAATTCTCCCATTGACATAGGGATCAAGTCTATTAAATATTCTTCATCATCAATGCTTATTTTGCAATCTCGACATACATCACATACAAGGAAACTTTTGTTATCACCTATTTCTACCTCTAATGGCATAGGCAATTTTGTTAGTACAAAAGAAGGATATCGAATAAATCCATGTGAAACAAAAGATTTATTCGCACCCGTATCAAATAACACATGAGCAGGAATTGAATTTATGGCAAATATACCTGAGACCACATCGGGCTCTGTTTTTGCCTCCATTGCTGTTAACTGGAAGGATCTCGCCTTTGCTCTTGGTGTCTCAGTGTGCGTATTCTTGTCATCTTTCTTTCCAATCAACTCCGGGCACTCAGATTTCTTGTGACCCGGTTGGTAGCATTTGTAACACACCGACACCTTCCCCGGGCACAATGCAGCCGTGTGTCCCGTCTTCCCACATATAGGACACGGTTTGTCCTTGAACCGGCACTCACCTTTGTGCCCCTTCCCGCATATCTTGCAGTTTGATGACCCACCTTTCCCTTCTTGTTTCTTTGAGGATTCCGTTGTGTGCGCCTTTTTCGTTGGGCTTGGATTGACTATCTGAGCCCTTCTTTCACCTCTTTCAATCTGTTTCTTCAACTCTATCTCCCGTTCCCGAGCAACGTTTATAATCTCGGTGAGAGTCTCATACTTTGAAGGAGTCATAAACTCCCTATACTCAGCGCTCAACATATTATAATAATAATATATTTTCTGCTCCTCATTCGTTATCAATTCATCACAAAACTTCATCTTATCCATGAACATTCCCGTGATTTTATCAATAGATTCACCCTTGTGTCGAAGCTGCATGAATTCTTCCTTGATCTTGTTAATGACTGCCTTGGGACTGTGATGTTTAAGAAATGGCGTCTTAAACTCGTCCCATGTCATAGCTTTAGCCGCTTCGCTTCCAATTTCTTTCTTCTTGTTATCCCACCAGTCTTTCGCTTGACCCCTTAACTGACCCGTGCCATAGGCTACGTAGTCGTCTGGATCACAATGAGTCCTTTCGAATACCCCATCCATATCGCTTAGCCACCGCTGACATATTATCGGGTCAACCTCCCCATTGTAAATGGGCGGTTTGCACGCCATGAACTCTTTATAAGAACAAGATTTTCGTCCTCCCGACTTCTCCTTTGCTAAATTGGTATTATCCTCCAATTTCTTGATTCTTTCTTCCACCACTGATAATACCGTGTTTTGGATTTTGTCGATGAAACCCGACAAACTGTTTTCGATTGCTTTTCCTACCTCCTCAGCAATCACTTCTCTCGTTTGCTCGGTGACTCTTGGCACCGCATCATCATTACCGTTATCCGTCATCTTTAACTGAAATGTTTACATTAAGTGTTAAACATTTCATCTATGACGTATGGTTTATTTACTTCGGTTTGTTCAAATTCATTACTTGTTTTCACCGTTCTTATTTAATGCACTTTCCGGGTTTGAGTGTGTTAACACGCTCTTCCCATGCATTTCCATTCATTATTTCCCTTTTTATACTTAGTAACTCTACTTTAGAACAATTAACTCTTACCGGATGTTTGATCAAGCTTGAACCGAACACTTGTTAACAACCTTAGGCTCTGATTACCAACTTGTAACACCCTTAATATTTTGAACAGTATTTAAATAATAATCATGTGAACTTTATAAAAATCCGAGTTTACAAAAACTTTTCGTGTTTAAAACCATACACACTTGTGTTAGTACCAAACACATCCAAGATAATGCATAACGAGTTTAAAGTTAACCCATGCTAGTCATCTACAACTAGTTTAAAGGATTCCAAACATGGTTGACAAAAACATTTACAACATGATTAAAGTCTAGACAAAGTTAAGTTTAGTGCGGAAGCTTCAAAATGCGTGTTCGGTTCTTGACAACGTACTTGATCACCATCCGGAAGGAACTCGTCCATACCTAGGGTCAAACACTAAAAACATTAGTTTTGACATTAGTATAATACATATAAACGAATTCCGATATGGAATAATGTTAAATAAAATACAAATTTTTCTGGGTTCCACCGTAACTTACGGTGTCTACCGTAAGTTACGGTAGACCCTGAATGAGTCTGGTTCTGCCGTAACACAGGGGTAACACACCGTAACATTTTTGGTTTCCACCGTAAATTACGGTGGAACCGTAAGTTACGGTGGGCTCTGCATCTTTGTCCTTTAACTAATTTTCAACTTTAAAAGATCATAACTTTTTACTCATTAGTCCGATTTAACCGATTCTTTTTCCTATGAGTCCGTAATAAAATTTCGGATCTAACCATATAAATTTCACATCACGGAAACTGAGATACCGACATTCGGCTCACAATTTCCTTATTTCAATTATCCAACCCATTAGCAAAAGTGCATAATTCCATATTTCAATCCTAAAGACACTCTAGACATGGTTACCCCATTTCCCCGGGTTTATAACCTTGGAGTATTCGCGCCATACAATGGTTTTGCGTTCTCTTAGAACTAAACTCTTGTTTTCACGGAATTCAAGCATTCCGTTTCCAACGACACATTCTATTGACTTCTATTATTTGACCCAATATCCCAGGTTCGTAGACTTAAAATATCATATCCAATTTATTGGTGTGGTACCATCCATCACCTAACGAGATATGAGATTTTCAAGTTTCTACTCACGTGATTCATTTACAAGCAATATTTTGGCTCGTTTGGCTATCTAGTGAAGACCACCACTTTATTAACAAGCCAAGCCTAATTTCAAATCTTTGTTTTGACCCGTTTGATGATCTAGTGAACTTCGCCACTTTAACGACGCATCAAACGCATCTATTACATTACGTCATCATTTATACACTAAAACCAAACATTATTCCATAATATAACGAGACTAAAGTCACGTACCTTCAAAGCACACCTTTTCCACGCGTATCCCCTCCGGTGTGTCCGCTTGACGTTCCGGATTCCTTGCCTAAAGAGTTCAATTCATAACAGTTTAGAACTCTTTCATAAGCTTTAACGCATTGTTTCTTAACATAGTCAAATCTGCGTTTTCACTCAACTTTCAACATTTTAACCCTCATTTAGGCGTTTTATCAAACACCTTGCGGGTCAGATTTCTACATGATCTAAGCCAAGTTCATGACTTGAAATTACCACCCAAATTGACTTCAATTAGACAATATACACATATTTTGACATCAATAATTTCAGAGATTGTCTCACAATTTTAGTTTATACCAGAGAAAGAGTCTTAATCCTAGTGTTTATCAAGTTCTACTAACTTATTAATCACCCACTATAGTGATTTTGATCATTACAACTAACATGCAAGATTTTGACAAGAAATCATCTACGGTTTGTCCCTAGACCTCACATTACTTCCAATTTCATGTTTTACATCACATAATCAAGCTCAACCTTCGATTTCAATCACATGCAAGAATTTGAGTTGAATCAAAACAACCTAATTCGACATACCTTATGATCTCCTTGACGAGGTGATCACGATTCTATGTTCAGATTTCGATTACAACATGATTTGAGCCTTCAATTTGAGAGTTTAGTAGAAGTTAGGGTTGTGGAAGTGTGGGTGTCGCCCCCTGTGTTTCTTGATCGACCAGACCCCCTCTAATGGGGTGTTTGGTTTGTTTTTAATCAAAACAAATAACAATAGGTTCAATTTTAACAATATTGGCCCTTCTACTTTTATTTAACTTATAGTTTGGTTATTTTAGCCTTAATTCTAGTTATTCATAGACTTATAGTTAACTAGGTTATAATTTCCTAGTTAGATAAATTCTTGTTTATTTAAACTTTATTGGCATAAAAGCCTTAAATGGCCAATATTAGGTATTCCTGAGAGTATAATCAATATCATGAAGCTCTCGGTTTGTAAAAAGGTCACTCAGAGGTAAGAATTTTCATGTTGACGCTTTTGAACCTTCAACGCACAAACTTTCAATAATTATGCAAACGGCTTCTCTCGACCAACGAGTGGCTTAATTATAATTATGAATACCGTGTATTGTTATTCAAAGGCTTAGTTTAAGCATGTTAACACTTTTAGTCCTTTCGCATTCAAAGTTTTCGATTTTTCACAAAAAATAGTCCTTTATAGTCTATGTTGGACTTTATTAGAGTTTAGTACACGTGTCAACGTATCATTGGACGTGATTTTACGAGGTGTTACAACTCCAGAAAAGGACAGGAAGGACAAGCAGTGTCGGGATCAGCACCAAGCACAGTTGTGCCCCCTAGGCATGCCTGTGCTCAGCTGGCCTCTTCCAGCCTCTAAATAGAGGGCTTTGGCTGCCTATTTTCACCATCTCATTTCACCCATTCCTCTTCAGGTTTCACATACTTACTCTCTGATCTTGAGAGGACACAAAGGAGTTTGGGATCACCCCAACAAAACATTTGTAATACCTTAGTTTGAGAGAGTGAGAGAACTTGTAATCAACAACCCTATTCAAGTTGTTTGATCTTATCATACTTGATCCATCATGATCCATTCTATGATCATTGCTTGTGGACAAGTATGGTCATTATTGTCTAAAACTTTTTTGCTGCTTGGGTTGAAGATGAAGTTGGGTACGAATTAACTGTTTAATCTTTGGCAAAGGGGTGTGTTGTATCTTTAATAATTCCATCTACTCTTCTTCTTTCATAAGGAGCTTGTGATTGTTTTGGTCTTTGATCTTGTCGGATTTCTTGACTACCAAAGGAGGTGAAGCGTATTCGTACACTCATGGTGTGTGATAACCTATATACTAATAAGGGAAATCCGATCTTGGAGAAGTGGTTGACCTATTTATGGAAACACATCTTGGGCAACCCTCGTTTATCAAGAATATCGTTGTTGGCCTGTATGGTCTATATGCTAGGCCTCAATGATTAGGCAAACCTTGGTCTTCTGACTCGTCTAACATGGTCTATATGTTAAACTTGGCACGGTCAAAGAGTTGGTGAACCCGTATTAAAATACTATACGTATTTATATATTTTTCATTATTATAACACCACCGATTAAATAAAGATCAATCACCCTAATTAATCACACGTCTCATTAGCACCCATGGGGAGCACTTTGATATATCCTTACTACCTTTGAAGTGAGACAAAGCTATGCTAAATAGAGGCTCGCAAGCCATGGGAACAGTGCAAAAAAAAAAAAAAAAAGAGTAGTTGGATGTAACTAACATAAGATTCGGGGATTGTTACTTAAAAAGAACCTTTCTCTAAGATTGGGCATTGAGTTATCTTTAATCAGCTCTAATTATATTTAAACTTTAAAGTTATATCTTGTAAATCTAATAAAAGTTTAACAGTAACCTTAGCTAGGAGCCGAGTCTTTGAGTTAATTAACCTCACATCTTGCCAATAACATAACTATAATTCATCCCAAGTGGATTCGGAAATACAAAGCAACACTCTTCGTGCTCTTGATATTCTCACTAATCATCTATTACTTGCTTTTATTTTCTGGTTTTAATATAAAATTAACAAAAGATAATTAGTCAATTAGTTGGTAATTTAAAGTTAAATATTAAAAGTCGTATCCTTTGGGCTTGATATTGTGTGCGTCTAGTCTAAGTAATAATCATTTTTTATAAATTCTAAAAGAGGTATAAATATCTAAAGAGAGAGGTTCATTTGAGAAGAAAAATAACAAAGAGTACAATTGTAAAGCATTAAATATTTTTTCTCTCATCTCATTTATTATTATCTTTGACTAATTAATTAGTCATAAAGACTATCATTCTAGACACTAAAATTTTTGCACACACTAAATTTTGGCCTACACACATCAAAGTTTATTCTACACGTTTTAAAATGTATCCTACACATATTGAAATTTATCCTACACAGCTCGTAATTCATCCTACACATCTTGTAATTTGTCCTACATTTTAAATTAATTTTTTTATTCTTTGAAAAAATGTATATTTTAAAAATAAGTTACAACTTTAACGTAGTTAGCTGTTAAAAAGGAAGACCACCAATTAATGATCTATCTAAGTTTAAATATACCCTTACATAATATTAAATACAAAAACTAAATGAAGTATAATTAAACATTTTTATTGGTTGAAATTTTTTCTTTTTTATTCTTACATAAAATTTCTTCTCATTTGAAATTTTCACAATATATAAAAGTTATTAAGTTAATCCACCTAATTCTTGCTAAGAGTTATTAAATTAACTAGACCAACACTACGATACAATAACACATCAGTAAATCCATGTTCTAAAGATTAGAGAGAAAAAAGGAATAATTCTAATTATGCTAAATGTACGTCCTCCTCATTCATTTTACTTGTTGTACTCCCACCTAAATTTACTAAACTAGTTATTTCTTTACTATAAATTTTTAATTTAACATATCACCACCTTTCACTTTTTTTCTTTTCATTTATTATTATTATTATTATTATTTATTTTATCAAACCAAAAAGTTTGAACTCTTTTATTGTCTATTTAATTTTTATTACTTTCGTATAGAATAATACTATTTTTTATTGAATAGTAACCATTAGAAGTTTGCAGGGCACACAACAACTAATTGTAATACTTTCTCATTTCTAACCTCGTATTCTCTCTAACTCAAAAAAAAAAAAAAAGGTAATTGCACGGTACCCCGACCGCGGGATGGATCCCCCTCCCCAAGCTAGCGACCCGGCAACGCTGCCTGGCGGTGACTACCCAGCCGTTTCGAGGGGAGCGAAGAGCCTGCAAGTAGTATTCGAACCCGAGCACTTTAGGCCTCGAACCGGTTTAACTTAGATGCCGGTGGCCATTGGGCTGACACCCTCTAACTCTGAATAGACATGGGTTGTCCTTATATATATTACATATATTTTCTTATTTATCATCATCTTTATCCGCCTCAATCCAAGGCAACTACATACTGATCATCGAAATAGTGAACTCAAGATGTGTTCTCGGTTATGATTTTCTCAATTATATATCTCTTATGCTTTGTGGTGTTGTGTTTGGTGCTATTTCAATTTTGATGTGGCTATGGGAAGGTAGGTGGACTTGGGTTGCTATTAGCCTATAGTGCCACAATGTTGTCATGGGGAGCCATCGAGTATGATAGATCTTAACCTGATAGGCCTATTCCGATTGATATCAAATGGGGTATTGATACATCATTTAAACTCATCCAGAAAATGTTGGTTGATTGATTTACGATATATAATTGAAGAAGAAGATGTTTCTTGGAAGTGTGAAAAATAATGGTGAATTAGGAATAATGGGAGCAAGAAAATACATTAACAACTGTGAAATTAACAGAGATGGAATAGGGAATAAAGTAATAAATTTTTGAGGGGTGAATATGATATTTTGTTTCCTTTTCTTTAAGGGGGTGTTTGATAAGTAATAGAGGGAGTACATTTAGTCTACCCCTTGAATAAAATTGATATTCGAATTTCATGCTTGATTTTAAGTATTTGGTAGAATAGAATCTTAAATTTGAAGAATATCATGATTGAATAAGAAGTGAAAACTAGAATTAGTTATGGGGTGGGTTAAACATACCCCTCTCTTACATGTTTTTGGTTATTATTTTTTAGTCATATATCTTTTGTGCTTTGTGGTGTTGTATTTGGTGCTATTTCAGTTATGATGTGACTATGGGAAGGTAAGTGGACTTGGGCTGCCAATGGCCTATAATGTCTAGACGTTGTTATGGAGAGCCATCGAGTATGATGGATCTTAACTTGATGGCCATGTTCTGATTGATATAAATGGGGCATTGATACTTCATCAATACTCATTCAAAAAATGTTGGTTGGCTGATTTATGATAGATAATTGAGGAAGAAGATGTTTCTTGGAAGTGTGAAAGATAATAGCGTATTGGGGATTTTAGGAGCAAGATATAATACATTAATAACTTTTTTTTGAAAGGAGAATTTCATTAAAACCACACGCCTAAACCCCAAGAAGGGGCGGCACACAAACAAACAACCAAATCAACTACATATTTACAAAGTTACACCACTCAACCCAACTGACTTTTCTATCCTTATATCTAGAATTAAACCATAAGAATCCCACCGATTTGATTTCCCTAATAATCCCCTCCAAACTAGCAGGTTTATTGTTAAATCTAGCCTCATTCCTGGCCTTCCAAATACTCCAACACCCAATTCTAACGATCCCTTGCACCACTTCTTTTTTCTTCCCTTTGAGACCGATATTGTCATGCGACTCTAGGAGATCCCTCACCGAAAACGGCAAAATAACAGGTATCTTGCACCACATACTCACAATTGGCCAAAGAGACGAAACTAAAAAACAAGAGGTAAAAAGGTGTTCGGCCGATTCTTCTTCTTCACCACAAAACACACAAACAGGATCCCCCCTGATAATGTTTCTTCTTCTAAGCGCATCCATAGTAGCTAGATTATCCATACCGAGCCTCCATATAAATACTTTACATTTTCGAGTGATCCAGTTGCACTTGCTCGGAATATAAAGCCCCTGGAAACCAAGATTTTTGGACAGCAGATCTTTAACCGAACCCACACTGAATTGCTTATCCGCCGATCCTAACCAAACCCACTTATCAATGTCCTCTTTTAACTCGACATTAAAGAGCAGGCTGCATAATCCTATCAGCTCCTCTACCTCCTGTCCAGCTTCCAACGGGCGCTTCCAATTCCAGGAAAATCTCGAATTCCCGCCTGTACTAGCAAACCTGTCAATAATCTTACAATCTTTCTTGTTCTCCAGTTGAAATAAAGCTGGAAACCTGACACTCAACGGACCCAAACCCAGCCATTGATCAACCCAGAACTGAATTGACTCCCCATTTCCCACTTCTCCCAAGAAATGATATCTCAGCGGTTTGTTGTCAGTCGACACATTGTCTAGCGATTTGATGATGTTACACCAAACCCCCCCCCCCCCATAGTTTTTCTAATCGGAAAACCATCTCTTCTGTTTTTTAAAAAGTGAACCGCATCGATGACTTTAACCCATAGTGAAGAAACACTGAACTAATTAGGTGACAATCAGTTTGGTTTATGTTCCTTTCATAATGGTTAATCTTCTCTTTGATTCCTGAGCTCCTTAATGACCGAGTGTAACTGCAAAACAAAACACCGTTACTCGTTAAGAGGGGAATGTGGGGGTTTCCCTCTTAACCGGGCTCCGGCGTGAGAATAAGCGACTGTGCTTTGGAGAAAATAAGTAATGAGTGAGAGAGTAGAGGGAATGGAATCAAAGAGAAGATTAACCATTATGAAAGGAACATAAACCAAACTGATTGTCACCTAATTAGTTCAGTGTTTCTTCATTGGCGCCCACCGTGGGGCTGGCGCAACGTGATTGGAGCCACGTGTCACTGTTGTCGGCCTGGACGCCCTTCTGCCATCAGCAGGTAAGTGGAGATCGTGGGGCAGTTGTCTCTGCCCTGTGATTGGTGCCACATAGGCGTCCTTCAGTACTTTTTGTCTCCTGCATGTCAGACGATCGTGGAGCACGATTGCGCAGGAACAGAAGGACTCTGATTGGCTCTTTTATTCTGTCACTTGTACCTTGTGTACTATCTGGAAAGGCCTTGCGCCGTAGTCACGCACGATTCTTGCTGAGCACGTTATTATCGTGCGCGCTGTATGGGCCTTCAGATGTCCCTTTTTGAATACCAAGTGTTGTTAACTGGAGTTTGCTCTTCTGTGGACCTCGCGCGGCGTTGCATAGACATGTTGTAGCTCGCGCGAGGTTGGCGATCAAGAAGAATGGTGATTAAGGAGTATGGTCCCGCGCGACCTTGCAGGGGGTTGCGCGGCTTTTTGGGACCATACCCCTTCAAGTCCCCCCAGTCCAGTGCTGCACCATGCGCAAGGCAAGTGGTTGGAGCTCTGGACTTAAGGAAATAAAGTAGAATAATGCTTTTGGCTTTGGTAGACGGCGCGCGTGTAAGTTGTTGGTTACTACGGCGCGGCTATTAGGCTTGTTGTTGGATTGTTCATGAAGTTTCTAATGATTTTGGGCGGGAGAAACCTCGAAGTTTGAATTCTGACAGGTGGGTGAAAAAGTCGCGGTTGGTGACGTTTGAGTTGACCCTTGACGGTTGTCATCAACTTGTCGCTGACGGTTCAGATTTTCGTCAGGAGAGTGAGGCCCACGCGCGCGTGGTAACCGTCGCCCCGGGAAACACGCCTTACGTGGCGCTTTCTGGTTGGCCCTGCTTGCGGCGATCTCGGCACGGTTACCCATCGCATTAAATGCGATGGGTATATATATCCGGAGAGATATGAGGCTTATCACTTTCTTGCTTACTATTCTTCTCTTCTCTCAAATCTCCTCTGAATCTTCAAGTGTTTGAAGAACGTTGTAGCAGATCATCAAGCTTTTGAAGAACATTGTAGCGGATCTTCAAGTTTCTGTTCTCCGGTGGGATCTAGGGCTGTTTGAACAGCTTTCCCGAGGTTTCCGGTTCCCACCGGAGTGGGATGCCCGGTACCCGGATCAAAACCAAACGGCCGCTGATGCACCACCGGGGTACATCACGTTGTTTGAGGACTTTTTTCATCAGGGCAACTTCCGGCTGCCGGCGACTCACTTCATGGCCCATGTTCTTCAATATTATGGGTTTCATATATCTCAAATGAGCCCACCCGGGATGGTTCGGGTTCGACATTTCGAGTTCCTGTGCTGGGCTCATGGCATCGAGCCAACCGTTGATAAATTCCGGGTTTTCTACACACTTCAGAGAAACATTGGTTTCTATTCCTTTGCCAGCCGAGGCGCGGCGAAGAAGATACTGTTGAACCCTCCCAAGAGTTTCCATGATTGGAAACAAAAGTTTTTCTATATTCGGGAGGAGGTTGTTCCGGTGCCCATGACGTTTCGCGCTTGGAACGAGCCAATCGTGAAGGAAGACTTGGAGATCCCCAAGACTGCAGCTTGGTATCGCGAGCTTACCGCCACCCCGAACCGAGTATTTGGGGAGAATGTTTTGGTTGCGGCGCGGATGAGTGATCAGTGGCCGGCTGATAGCAAGGAGGTTCCTATATTAATGATGGGCGATGAAGGTTAGTACTCTTTCTTACTGATTATCCGAGGTTTGCATTTTCCCTTATTTCTTTTTCTGATGTGATTTATCTTGTAGAGGTGCGCTTATATCAGGCTGCCTTCGCCACTTTTGGCGGTAGAATGGGCGTGCGCCCACTTCGAGACGGGGAGCAATACTGGTATTACCAAATAAGGGATAACTTTATGTATCCTGTTGCTGATGCGTTTGCTTTGCCGCCTACTGGAAACGAAGGTGCGCATATACCGAAACCTCGTCCTTTGCGCTCTGTGACTTCTGCTGGGAAAGAGGTTGTCTATCTTTCCAGCGAGGAGTCTGTAGGTTCCTCGAGTGGAGAGTTAAGTTCGTGGTCTAACGTCTTTGCAGGTGTGTTGCGCGACTTGGGTATTGACCCAGAAGAGAAGAAGAAGAAGAAACCAGTGAAGAAGAAGAAGGATGCAGAGGTGACCAGCAAAGGTGCTGGCGGTAGTCGCGCAACCACTGGTGTTAAAGGTATTTTTCGTCTCCATCAGAGTGACTTGAGAGATTTCGTGATTGTTAGTGACTCACTTGAAGGTATGCCGCGCGCAGGCGGAAAAAAGTCTGGGACCGTTGGGTCAGGGAGCGCGGGTTCTCTCATTCCGGATGCTGGCGCTACTCCTTCCTCTGGTGTGCATGAGGAGGAAGAAGAAGAAGAAGAAGATGCTGCTGCAAGGTTGATCAGCCGAAAGAGGGTTAGGAGTGAAACTACTGCTGGCGTCTCTGTTGCGCCCGGAGCTGGTGAGGTTCCCTTGATTGGGAAGCGGAGCAACTTGCGCTCGCTTTACAAAGTTTCTCCGGGTAGGTTCTTTAGTTGCATTATCTTGTTACTTTCACCATTTTTAACATGGTTGTATTTTGCAGAGGTTAAGAAGACAACTCCAGAGAAGGGTGTGGTCTTCATAGATCCGGTAGAGCCGGTACATAAGAGGCCAAAGATTACTGTTAAATCTTCTAAGGCTGCTGGTGCTGAGACTGCCAAAGACAAGCATGTTGCTGAGGGTGATAAAGCGAAGGTTGTTGAAGAGAAGAAGAAAGCTGATGAAGAGCGCAAGAAAGCTGATGAAGAGAAGAGGAAGAAGGCGGAGGAGGAGAAACAGAGGCAAGCCGAGTTGGCTCGGAAGGCTGAGGAGGAAAAGAAGAAAGCTGCTGAAGTGGAGAAGGAGAAGCAAAAGGCTGTTGAAAAGCCTGTTGTTGATTCTTTGAGGGATACCGGCGCTGCTGCCATCGCTATACAGGATAAGGCGCAGGGCCCGGAGGTTTTGAGTGTTGCGGGGTCTACAAGGTCCCATCAAGAGAGGAGGAAAGAACCTGAGGTTGAGAGACCTGTCCGCCGTGTGTATGTTTCTAGTGGCGCGAGCTCTGGTGGCGCTGGGGGTTATAATCCGCAAGCTATTGGGGCTAAGGATACTCTTGGAGATATCTATTATAAAAGCTATACCGAAGAGGAGCGCGGTAATGCCCCCCACCAGGCTCCCTGGAATTTGAAGCAGAAGGATACCTTCATAGAGTTTGGCCCTTGCCGCGATTGGTTCTTAAACTCCTTCACCCCTGGTGAAGTTAATAGGCAGAGGGCGAAAACTCATGAGACGCTGTATCGCACTTACATGCTTGGGGAGGCGAACGCTCGCGCTGCTAACCACCAAATTGTCCGTGAGTGGCGGACAATGGTTAGGGAACGGTCAGATTGGGAGAGGTACCGCGAGCGGATGTTGAAGCAGATAAGTGAATTTGAGAAGTCAAAAACCGCCCTTGATGAAGAGAAGGCGAAGTTTGAAGCCGATAAGAAGGCTGAAGATTGGGGGCGCGAGGGCTTGAAAAGCAAGCTTCATTCTGCTGAGCAACAACTTGCTAAGGAGAAGGCTGACTTCAAACGCATATGCGCGAAGGATAACGAGCGCGCGGCTGCAGATCGTAACAAGATCGTCAACCTTGAGGCGAAGGTTGTGGAGTTGACGGCGGAGGTTGAGGGCGTGCAAGCTGTTAAGGCTGCTAAGGCACAGCTTGAGGTTAGTACAACTTATACCTTTCCTTTCTGTGTTTTTGTCCGCCGCACATCTTAAGTTTTGTCCTTTGTAGGCTGAGCTTGCTGATGCGAAGGTGCAGCTGTCTGGCAAGGACAGGGATCTCAGGGTCAAGGATGTGGAGATCGCTGAGCTAAAACGCCGCCTGCGAGAGCAGGTTGACAAAAGCGAATCCTTGGAGATCGATTTGGAGGCTGAAAAGTCTAAGGCTGCCTCAGCTGAGGAAGCAAAGCTTAGGGCTGAGGAAGCTCGTGATGTTAGTACTGCAGCTCTTAATGTAGCGCAGACTAACTATGCTGAAGCTCAGGGTATCGTGGATACTCTAGTCTCTGATGCCGAGTGGCTGCGCGGTCGTGGAGTGGTGTTGGTATGATTTTTCTTTTTTACTTTTAACTTGATTTATTTAGACCTGTTGGCTAAAGTACTGCGCTTCCTGTAGATGGCCAACTCCATCCTGAATGCTGGTGAATTGGATAAGGCTGTTGCGGCCGTCATAGATGCTTCCCTTGCCGTTGGTCACCGTAAGGGCTATGTCGAGTGTGCGCAACATGCGTCGGTTATGCTTGGACAGGAGTTCGACACTAGCCACTGCTCAGTGACTGAAGAAGCTGAGGCTGAGCTAGCTCGCGCGGAGCATGGTTATGACCATCTATCCATTCCAGTGATGGACTTGGTTACTGATGCACTGAAACATGATGACTGGTGTCTGCGGCTGAAGAATATCCTTGATCCACCAGAGACTGTTGAGCTATCGGATGAGGAGGCACCTGCGGGTGGAGGTGGCGACGGGAAAGGTGGTGGTGAAGGTGATGGCAAGCCTGGCGGTGATGGCGATAAGCATGATGATAGCGGAGATGATGAATTCGAATAGGTTTATCAACAGGCTTTGTGCCGTGTAAAAATTTTAGTAGGTTTCTAATGTAACTTGTTGCGCTGGCGCGCTTTTATCTAATGAATGACATTGTGTTTTCATAACTGTTGCGCCTTTTAAATAGTATGTTTGCTTATTTTCCCGTTACAATTATTGCACTGTTGTTGAAAACTTTGGTTAAGTTAGCGCGAATAAATGTAAGAGGGGCTCGTGCGCGAGCTTAACTGGAGTGTTTTCGTGCTAATCAGAAGTTTAACATGCATTTGTAACGAAATAAGTCGGATAGTGATAAAAGAGCATGTCGTATGCTTTTCATTAATTACGTAGGCGCTTAGGCCGAGATACATTGCTTGTAACTTAGAAAGGCGTGTAGCCAACATAAAAGTAAAGGCACGTGGCCGTCATTAGCGAGTAAAGGCGCTGGGCCTACATAGTCATATATAGCATTTGCGCAGTTGTTGCGCATTCCACGTGCGTGGGATGATGTGTCCATCCAGGGTGCGCAATTTGTAAGCCCCTTTCCCCAGCACCTCGTGCACCAAGTATGGGCTTTCCCATTTAGGTGCTAGCTTTCCTGGGCGTTCGGCGTTTGAGGCTTCGTTATCGCGAAAGACATATTCCCCTGGAGTGAAGGTACAGATGCGGACTCGCGCGTTGTAGTACCTCTCCAGTTGTGTTTTGTACTTGGCTTCTTTGATACGCGCGATTTCGCGCCTTTCTTCTAGCAAGTCCAAGTCAAGGCGACGCTCTGCCTCGTTGTCGATTGCGTTGACTGCTGTCAAACGCGGAGAGGGCAGGCCAACTTCCGCCGGGATAACCGCTTCTGAGCCATAAACTAGGCTAAAAGGGGTTTCGCCGGTACTCGTTTTTGGCATGGTTCGGTGCGCCCACAAGATACTTGGGAGCTCGTCTACCCAGCCTCTACGTTTAGTGCCCAGTCGGGCCTTAATCCCCTCGACGATACACTTGTTCACACTTTCAACCTGCCCGTTGCCTTGAGGGTGCGCAACGGAGGAGAACGTGTGTTCGATTTTCATCTCCTTCATCCAGTTCTTGAGGTCATCGGATGCAAAGTTAGTGCCGTTGTCTGTTACTATTTTGAGTGGGAGGCCGAACCTACAGATGATGTGTTCCCAAATAAACTTGCGCACCATCATTGCTGTAGTTGAAGCAAGGGCTTTGGCCTCCACCCATTTTGTGAAGTAATCGACGGCTACTATTATAAACTTGACGGCGCCGGGAGCATCTGGGAAGGGTCCCACCATATCGATTCCCCACTGCTGAAAAGGCCAAGCAGTTGATACGGGGATTAGATCGTTCTTGGGGCGCAGGGTTTTCGGAGAGTGCCGCTGACAGGAGTCGCATTTGCGCAGCTCCTTCAGGGCATCAACGTGCATCCCTGGCCAGTAATACCCGGCGTTCATGATCTTCGCGACAACCATGCGTGGTCCCGCATGTATGCCGCAGATTCCTTCATGAATCTCTCTTATCAGATAGTTCGCGTCTTGAGGGTCCACACAGCGCAGGAGTGGTCCCAAGAAGGACTTTCGGTATAAGATACCGCCATTCATCTCGTACTGCAGAGCTTTGTTCTGAATTTTTCTTGCCTCTGCCTTATTCTCTGGGAGTATTCCTTCTTTCAAGTACTGAATGATGGGGGTCATCCAGGATGGCTGCCCCAGTTCGATCACATTGACTTGTCGCAACAAAACTGACGGGTTCTTGAGTACCTCAATCCTTACATCTTTGGCAAGATGTTGGAAGGATGTTGAGGCGAGCTTGCTCAAGGCGTCGGCTGGTTTGTTTTCGGAGCGGTTGATGTGGATGACTTTGTGAGACTTGAATTGTTGAAGCAACTCTTTTGCTTGTTCCAGATATAGGGCCATGACTTCGCCCCTCGCATCGTATATACCGTTGACTTGGCTGGCTATCAAGAGTGAATCGACATGCGCTTGTAGATTTTTAGCTCCCATTTTGATGGCGAGGCGCAAGCCTGCCAAGAATGCTTCGTACTCCGCCTCGTTGTTGGTGTTTTTAAAGTCCAACTTGATGGCGTAAGTAAATTCATGGTTTTCGGGGCTTACGAGGCGCAATCCCGCTCCCGCGCCGTCTTCGTTTGAAGCCCCATCAGTGTAAAGCATCCAAGTCTCGTTTGTTGTGTCTTTCACTGGAGTTTCAACAAGCTCACAATCCTTGATTTTCTCAGCTGGGACTTCTGTGATGAAGTCCGCTAGAACTTGACCCTTGATGGCTGGGCGCGGCCGGTATAGGATGTTGTGGCCTCCCAACTCGATTGCCCATTTGGCGAGTCTTCCTGATGTTTCTGGTTTCTGAAGTATCGTGCCGATATGGAAATTGGTAAGTACGGTGATCACATGCCCTGTAAAATATCTGCGCAGTCTTTGGGAAGCATGTAGCAGCGCAAGAACCAATTTTTCCATTGTTGAATATCTGGTTTCTGGGTCAGTGAGTACCCTGCTGACATAATAAATCGGAGTTTGAACTCCATTTCTTTCCACTAATAACACCGACCCTACTGCCTTATCGGAAGAGGATAAGTACAATACGAGTGGCTCTTTTTCAAACGGCGCGGTCAGGGTAGGAAGCTCGATCAGACATGCTTTCATTTGCTGGAAAGCCTTTTCTGCGTCGGGTGTCCACTTGAACTCTTGCTTCTTGACACAATTGCGCAGTGTGCTGATAAAAGGGTACGACTTCGCGGCGTGATTTGACAAAAAGCGGTTAAGCGCGGCTAGGCGGCCGGCCAACCGTTGCATTTCTTTGATTGTTCGAGGCGATGGCATCCGTTCTATTGCCTGAACTTTTTCTGGATTCACCTTGAAGCCGCCGTTGGTGACTATGAAGCCTAGAAACTTCCCCTCTTCCATGCCAAAAGAACATTTGGCTGGATTCAACTTCATGTTTACGCTGCGCAATGAATTGAACGTTTTCTCGACGTCCTTCAACATTTGGTCCTCTTCGGGACTCTTGACCACTAGATCATCGATGTAAACTTCAATATGCTTTCCGATGTCACCTGCGAAGGTCTTGTCCATCAATCGCTGGTATGTGGCGCCAGCATTTTTCAGGCCGAAAGGCATCTTGGTATAGCAAAAAATCCCCAGATCCGTGCGAAAGGTTGTCTTGTCTTCATCCTCGAGCTTCATTTGAACTTGATGGTACCCCTTGTAGCAATCCAAGAAGCACTTCCATCTGTATGGCGCGAGAGAGTCTATCTTTTTATCGATCTCAGGCAAGGAATAGCAATCCTTAGGGCATGCCTTGTTGAGATCGGTATAGTCGACGCACATTCGCCATCCGCCGCTAGACTTTTCTACCATTACAGGGTTCGCCACCCAACTCTGATAACGTACCTCGCGCAGGATGCCAGCCTTAAGTAATTCGCAAACTTGTTCGTTCATTGCTTTCGTCTTGTCTGCCCCTAGGCTGCGCCTTCTTTGAACTTTCGGCTCAACCGAGGGGTAGGTGTTTAAACAGTGCTCTGTGATGTCGCGCGGGACTCCGGTCATGTCGGCCGGGGTCCAAGCGAAAATATCCATGTTTTTGAATAGGAGCTGCTTGAGGCGAGTTCTGATATCTGGTGAGATGGCGTGACCTATCGTCACCGTTTGTTCCGGATATTTGCGATTTAAGACCCATTTTTCGGGCTCGGTCGCTGAAACCTTTGCCGCTTTTGTTGGGCGCATCTCTTCAGTTGACATGACTTCTTTCTTCGCATAAACTATTGCCACCCCTGTCTTGGTTGGGAAACCAATCGCTGAGTGGGGGGTGGAAGTTATCATATTCAGCTCACCTTGCGTTTCTCTCCCAATCAGTACGTCATGTCTTGACTTAACGGGCATGACCATGAAGTTGACGTTCGTCGTCCTTGAATGTTTCCCGTCAGAGAGTGTGACGGGGAAGCTAATTTGGCCTAACGGGAAGACCATTTCGTTGCAGAACCCAGACAGTGGGTAGTCGACTGGTTCGAGTCTCGCTTTGTCTTCGTCGTCAAACTGGTTAAAGCATTGTTCATAGATGATATCTGCTGTACTTCCCGGGTCGATGAAGACGTATTCAGTTTCATAATGGCCGATGATACCGGTGATGACGATGGGTCGTGTGGCTCGGGGACCCCCGCGCACCACCGGGAAGATAACTTGCTGTTCTTGCCATGAAGGCTCATAAGGCCTCTTGCCTTTTTCTCGTGCGCTGTATCGTGGTCCATTGACCATGTGTGTCTCTAGGCGTCGAACCTTCTTGTGATTTCCTTCATCGTGGCGATGGAGCTGTCGCGTCTCTTTGCGCACATTCTTCACCAAGTGGCTCAGCTTTCCACTTTTTAGTGCTCTCTCGATCTCTTTTCGCAAGCTGTAACAATCATCTGTCAAGTGGCCTGTATCCTTGTGGAAATCACAATACAGATTGGGGTCTTGACCCTTTTTGTTCGTCATAGGCCTGGGAGCCTTAAAGTCATGGTTCTCCGTCATTAGCACCTCTTTTGGTGTTTTTATGAGCGGAGTCCAATGCTTTTCCCGATTATCATCTCGGACTGCTTTTCTATAACCAATGCGGTCAATGGTGTCACGCGCGTCTTCCTTATAGCGGGACCGTTCTTCGTATCGGGGGCGATCGTTATAACCGCTGGAGTGGTTGGCCTTCCACCCAGGGTTTTTGCCTTTGTTGCGCCTGTTGTCATCGCGCGAGTGACCCCCTTTGGAAAATCTATCTTCAGAACGATAGTTGTTGTTTCGAGCGAGAGACTCTTCCGTTTGCGCGACTATCTTCGCGGCTTCCATGAGCTTATCCCACTCCTTTGGCATTCCATCTTTCCCAGTGATGGTTCTAATCAGGCTATCACAACGGATTGCTTTCTTGAAATGGCAGCGCATGAGTTGTTCACTCACGCCACCAATCTCCAAACATTCTTTGTTAAAGCGCGTAATGAAATCTTCCAGACCCTCATTATCTCTTCGCCAGATATCTTCAACTTCAGCTGTGTCGCGCTGGTATCGCCTTTGCTGACTGAAGTGACTCAGAAACTGAGTCCTGAAATCTACCCATGATTTTATTTTTCCCGGAGGAAGGCTGTCGAACCAGGCGCGAGCAGCCCCGGTTAATGTCTGGATAAACAAATGGCACCACATGGGCATGTTCCAACCTCCCATGCAGCCCACGCTAGTAAATACTCTGACGTGATCGTCTGGATCAGTCAATCCATTGAACTTTCCGACGGTCGGAGGCAACTTTTCTCTCTTGAGCGGCGCTAGTGCTATCTTTGGAATGAACTTTGAGTGCTCTATAGCTTCTTCTGGTCGATAGGCGAGGCGAAAGTCGCGCTCCGCCTCCTCGGTATAACCAACGTGTTGCCTTGGTTTGTAATACTCATGATTTCTTTGCAAACGATTGAAGACCGAAGATTCGTCATCATTTTCCCAGGTTGGATCGTTGGGGTCAGTTTCTTCCCACTCATCGTTCATGTTGCGCGGCGTGAGCCGGCTATGAACTGGGCCCCTTCGGGAATGTGACAGTTCGTCATAGTAGCTTTCTGTCTCCCCCCGCGTATCGCGCGTGTCCTGCACGCTTGGTCTTCGGGTAGGGGGAGGCCTGTTGGCTCTTCCTTGGATATGTTGCGGTGGTGGCATCGGGCGCGGCCCGTGGCTTGGGCCGGTTGGTGTAACCAAGGAAGGTTCTGCCGTTAAAACTGCTTGTTGCGCGCTCAAAGATTGATATGCCGCGTTAATGGTGGCGAGTTGCTTGGCGTACCATGAGGCTGGGGTTTCGCCCTCTGGTAGCCCCAATAGCGCTGAGATATTCTGAGGTGGAGCTGGGTTCGATGGTCCAGCACCGTTGTTTCCTGGGGTGGTTTGATTGATGCGGGTGAAGCTCCCGCGAGGACCCCCGGTGTTGGCCATCTCGATCTCGCCGATTTCTTCAACATGTTGGGGTTGGATGTGTTGATTATCCACCCCCAATGCTGCGTTAGGGTCTGCTCCGAGACCAACAAATTCGGGAATGATTCCTTGACCAGCCATGATCGAAGGAAGAAAAGCAATGAAAACTCAGAAAATAAGAAGATGAAGGTGGTTTGTAGAAAAAATCGGTGGGCGCCAGCCCGGTTAAGAGGGAAACCCCCACATTCCCCTCTTAACGAGTAACGGTGTTTTGTTTTGCGGTTACACTCGGTCATTAAGGAGCTCAGGAATCAAAGAGAAGATTAACCATTATGAAAGGAACATAAACCAAACTGATTGTCACCTAATTAGTTCAGTGTTTCTTCATTGGCGCCCACCGTGGGGCTGGCGCAACGTGATTGGAGCCACGTGTCACTGTTGTCGGCCTGGACGCCCTTCTGCCATCAGCAGGTAAGTGGAGATCGTGGGGCAGTTGTCTCTGCCCTGTGATTGGTGCCACATAGGCGTCCTTCAGTACTTTTTGTCTCCTGCATGTCAGACGATCGTGGAGCACGATTGCGCAGGAACAGAAGGACTCTGATTGGCTCTTTTATTCTGTCACTTGTACCTTGTGTACTATCTGGAAAGGCCTTGCGCCGTAGTCACGCACGATTCTTGCTGAGCACGTTATTATCGTGCGCGCTGTATGGGCCTTCAGATGTCCCTTTTTGAATACCAAGTGTTGTTAACTGGAGTTTGCTCTTCTGTGGACCTCGCGCGGCGTTGCATAGACATGTTGTAGCTCGCGCGAGGTTGGCGATCAAGAAGAATGGTGATTAAGGAGTATGGTCCCGCGCGACCTTGCAGGGGGTTGCGCGGCTTTTTGGGACCATACCCCTTCACATAGGGAGTAGAAATAGGGAGTAAAGTAATTAATTTTTGAGGGGTGAATATGATAAATTTGATTATGTCTTTAAAGGGGCTGTATGACTAGTATTCGAGGGGGTACGTTTATATTGAGTACAAATAGAGCATCAAGGGTTGGAGGGCATGTGTTTTTTGGCATGTATTAATTTAATTTTCATCACCACTTTGGTGGGGCTGATCAAAGGGTTTTCCCATAAGGGTTTGTCCTCCTCGGGTGATTTCAAGTTCAATCCATAGCAAGTGCATTCTGTACATAATGGGAGGAAGCACCCCTTCCCTCCTCATTGGCCATGTTTTGTTCTTCTTTCCTTTACTTTATCGAAATGCTGATACAGGAATTTACGATTTTAGTTCCTTTTAAATATAAAAACTATTTTAGTGCAATATGTACATAATCGGAGGAATCTACTTTACACTAACAATCAGAAATTACGTTATGTTACCCAGGTTTAAACGTGTGACCTTTATTCCGCACATACACCACCCTCGTATGGCCCTGTACTCAGCGTATGCCTTTATTCACGTGCCCAGACAACATCGTATCGATGTCAAATCTGACAGATGTACGCCGCGTATAGAGCTATACCAGCGTGTATAAGCCTCATACATAAGCCTCGTATAAGCCTTTACTCGGCGTATATGAAATTGATTTGACACTGTACGATGTTTGACCATCTGGTCGAAGAAGCGCCCTTATATGCCACATACAGCTCTGTACATGGAGTACATGAAAACCCTATACACTATGTACAGCTCTATACGTGGCGTATATAAAGCAAGGGGTTAGTGTGCAAATAGACATTTTGGTGTACAAATATGTACACTCTTTATTAAACAAGTTTATTATTATTGTTTTGATAAGATGATTATTGTAGTTTTGATAACAAATACTTTGGACCATAGCTGACAATTAACATGTCAAAAAACAAAGAAAAAGAAAAGATATAAAGGAAAATACATATGAAAGCAAGTGGGTCATGTCCAATAAATGTGAATCACACTCACATAAGCCGACAGCCTCCCAAATCGCATGAATCGACTTTTTCTAAAGAATTATTATGTTTTCTCATGGTGATTGTTACGTGTGTTTTTTTAAGAACTTTTTTATTAGAAACGCATAAGTAGAAAGCTAGAAAAAACAAAGAAGATTACAATAAATTAAAATTATACTATTGATCCCACTTCATTGGCGGACTATTGATCCCACTTCATTGACGGGAGTTTGGATCTGTTCTTCATTCCATAATCTTTATGATTTCTTTATGATGATTATTACGTGTTTAACCATTTTTTTAAACTTTCTTGACTGGCTTTCTAATCCTGAAAATGAAAACACAAGAAGATAAACGGAAAAATATACATACAAAATCACTGAATAACAAAACCTAAAATTGCATCAATGAAACCGGTCCAAACTTTTCGATCATAACCTAGCTATGCTTTAACATAGGGGTCTGCAAAAAAACCGAATTAACCGACAAAACCGAACCGAAAAAACCGAACCAAATAAAAAACCGGTGGGTCGGTTAATGGTTTTTTTGAAAACCGAATGTAGCGGGTCGGTTATGGTTATCATTTTTTCCATACCCACCATAACCGAACCGAAACGACATGTAATAAATCTTTGTAGGATTTAGAACTTTTCACCATATTTTTAATATTTGATGTTTTTCACTGAATATTTTTAGTACTTATTGGTTTTTCATATCATTTTATGGTCTTGGTTGAATGTTTATTTGAATTTATGGAATGTATCATATCACTTTATTTGAATATTCGATAATATTGATATTAATATGGGGAAAGTGAATATGAGGCTGTTACGCATCTAACTTGTATGTGAAACCCATCAAAATTACGTAGTTTTGATTAAATCCAATTAAAAATTAACTTTCACAAAACTATTTCCTAAAGGGTTATTGGATTTTATCACCCTTGACTATTGGCCATTCGCCGCTGCCACCCTCAACTATCACTTTGACGCACGTCACCCCCAACTTAACATTTAGTGTGTTTTGTCAGCAGATCACTAACTTTTAATCATGTTACTATACTTTTGGGGGTGTTCTAAGATCCCTAAAACCTTCCCAAGATCCCTATGACACCCTAAAAATTGTAGTAACGGGATCAAAAGTTAGTGATCAGTTAACGACGTGGTGACAGAACACACTAACTGTTAAGTTGGGGGTGACAGGCGTCAAAGTGATAGTTGAGGGTGACAGCGGCCAATACCCAATAGTTAAGGGTGATAAAATCTAATAACCCTTTCCTAAATTATCTCAACTTTCTTCTTAAGTTCAAACCTATATCTAATTATACGAAGATAAATTCGTCTCTTACTATCTGCAATTACCGTATTTTTTTGGGAATTCAAATCAGAAATGTTGAAGTATTAATTAATACTCACTTATTTATCGTGTTTAAAAAGTTTGGCAAATGATGCTATCGACAAAAAAGAATTGAAATTCCATTCAAAATAGTATGTAGTGTGATTTATCTCAGCCATCTAATACTGAAATATGAAAGAGCACATGATTTCATTCACTAAATTTATAGATTTATAATATTAAAATATAAAAAAAGCTTATGATTTCATATCTTCGTTATTAGCTTTATAGATTTTTTTATAGAGGTGCGCTATTATTCTTGTAGATGTACAACAAAATTTCTTATGGAACCAATGAAGAATACTGATGATGGCTCTGGGATGAGCAATATCATTAAATATTTGCTTAAAAAACAAACTTAGGTTTAGGTTTGAATGAGTGGAAAAAAGATAAGATAATTTAGGAAATGTTTTTGTGAAAATTTAACTTTTAAATGGATTTAATCAAAACTACGTAGTTTTGATGTGTTTTACATACAAGTTAGATGCGCAACAGCCCCATATTCACTTTCCCCTATTAATATTATAGATTATATGTATTTTTAATACTATGTAATATACTAATATACACATATATGCAATAACAATTTATTTCATGTTAAAAAAAATTAAGCTATTTTTAGTTAAGTTAAATACACAGTTAACTACCCATAACTGACTCGTTATAACCATCAAAATCGAATAACCATAACCATCATAACCGATTTGTTATGGTTATAGTTATCCAATAACCGAAATCGCCGTTATGGTTATAATTTTTTGTTAATACCGATTCAAACCGACCATGCACACCCCCTTTTTTTAACACGTAATAATATACTATTCTAAGCTAACGTATTTTGTAAACAATTTCTTATTATGTAAAACCTATAAAAAATAGTATGAAAATAAAATAACACATCTATCAAATCAAAATTATTAGGCAAGGAGGGGCGGTTCCGTTATACAATCACGGAATGATGTATAACGCGTTATACTTTCCATTTTCCCACCCCCACAGCAAAGTTTCACGCGTTATATTTTCCACGAAATCGATTTTCGTTATTTTCTTCACGCGTTATTGTTTTGTTTTGTGAGTGTAATTGTTGGTTGGGGGGAAATTGGTGGGTGTGGTGGTGAGTGATGACCACCCCCACTAAAAAATGTTGTGAGTGATGGAAAAATGGTTGCTGACATGACGGAACATGATTGGATATTGTGAGTGATGGAAAAATGGTCACTAGTGACCACCCCTCCCCTTAGTAGTAACATAATATTATCGTGAAAAAAAATGAATAAAAACGACCATAAAACCTTTTGTCCTCTTGGTAGGGCACCATGGGTCCATTGTCCCTACACATAAAATATTACCAGCTATATATGCGCGTTGACCAAATATACTTTTGAAGCTTCGATACACACCCATGGAAGTGACTCTCACGAGTCAGGACGACCCGTTGACGATTGATCATCATGCATATATGATATATACATGCACTACCATCTTCCGGCGGCTGAGCACACGCTGCGTAACCTCGTTTGACGCGGCCCTTACACGCACCATATAAATCACGTCGGTCTTCTTCCATTCGAACAAACAAACCAACAGTTTTCTCTTAACCACCGCTGAGAATGTCCTCCGGTGCCGCCGCTCCTCGGTTCATACCAAAAAGAGGACAAGTGCTCAGAAACATCTTGAAAATGATAACCTCTTATCTCTGCTGCAGCCTTCCAAGGACGAATACCCGACGTTCTCGAAACTCGGCTTCTGTTTTCGCTTAACATTGACGATTTGTCGTAGATGCATGTGGAGGAGTTTGGTGTGGTTGAATGAATGGTTGTGTGTAAGTTATGTTAAAAGATATGAAAGAGATGACAGATTTGTGAAAATGCAAAAATTAGAGGCTTGTACTAGGAAACAACGATAAGATGGTTACATAATATATAGTTCTAAATAATTTACATGCAAGAAACCAAGTTAAAAGTGTGTTAAGCTTTACCTGTTTAAGGATGAAATCACTATATTCTATAGCATTGTGGGCTCCTTTGTGAGTTTTTTTGGTTGTAATTTGTTTCTTTTGGTTAATGATAATATATTTTGTTTTTATCTCAGCTTTAGCCGAGCTTCCTTTAGCCCAACACCATTTTACCCAATTAAGTCCAAGCCAAAAATCCATGTACAGTGGCCCTCGATGTATATATATTAACTAAAGAAACCAAATCATCAAGTAAATAGTGTATATTTAAACTACATATTTTAATATATATAATTCCACGCTTCTTTATGCCCATCACCATTTTCATCGTATACATTGATATTGATATTGATATTAATATTGATATTGATATTAATATTAATATTGATATTAATATTAATATTAATATTAATAATATAATAATTTGTTAAGTTGGTCAGTCTCACATCATTACTATTCATAAAACAATAATGAAGGGACCAACAAGGTCGTCCATGTTACAAATCATTACAATTAGGAAACATAACATACAATCATTCTCTTTTTTATTATTCAAATAGTTATGATTGATAGGAATAAAATTTGAGTTTCTCCCTTGTCTCTTGTTATGCTTCTTCCCATTTTATCATATGTTATCCGCACCTTCATTCTTGTTTTTTTATTGAAAGTCTCAATAAAATAAGTTCTCCGCCCAAAATATTATCATCGAGGGACTACTCAAAAGTTTTTTTCTTCGCTGCAACCTCCTGGCCGGAAGGATGCATGGATGGTCGTGAATTGATGGATCTAGTACCCGCGCTTCTTCGAGCCACGAGCCTTCAATATCCTTTTTTTTTAACGGCCAACAAATTCTTCAAATGGGCTACTGGCGAAATTCACAACATCGGGATACACTCATCTCCGAACCGGGGAAAACCCTCACCTAGGGCCGAAGCCCGTGAACACTCACCCGAAGGCACGACAATGCGGTGGGGTAAAACCCGCTCAGTTCAAGGATCGAACTAGCGATCTCCACACCTATTCGCCTAGTCTCCCATCATCACCAGGTGCCGCAGAAAATAATGGGGAGGGCAGGAATTCAACTTAGGTCCCTTAGAACACCAAGTCTCTCCCTTACCACTCCACCACCACCTCATTGGCAGCCTTCAATATCCCTGGTTGTTAAAAATCAAAATCAAAAGTATTTAGTTGATTGTTTCAAGCTGACCCCGCCTCATAGATTGAAGCAATGACAGTTGCAAGGAGCATCGAGACATGAACCCAGGGGCGGACCTAGGTTAAGCCTAAGGTGGGCGGGTGCACCCCTTGAAAAAAAATTAGTGTATATTTTAGGCAAAAAATCCGACCGCACCCCTTGAAAATATGTTTAAACCACTCATCCGCACCCCCAACAAATAATTCCTGGGTCCGCCACTACATGAACCACTACCGCTTACAGGTAAACGATCAAACTTTTAGTCGCTATACACACATATGAACTTACTTTTGTATTTTTAAATTTTGATATTTGGCTAAGAGAAAAATGCTCGGATAGTTCCTGTTATTAGAGTGTATGGTAGTTATTGAGTTAGTTAGATGAGCTGGCAGTTATATAGTTAGTTAGATGTTAGTCTCTACTGTTGTTTTGTCTATATATAGAGAGGTAAGGTTGTACAAAATTCTTACAGTTTATGAAATACAGATCTGATTGGGCTTGATACTTCTCTTTATGGTATCAGAGCAGCCATTTCTCTGGTGACCTATGATTGTTTTTCCGGCAAAAATAGTTTTTCCGGTGACCTGTGATCTTTTCTATTTTTTTATCTTTCTGCTTTTTTATCTTCTCTGATATGTTTTTTCCCGATGAAGATTCCTTTTAACATCTTTTCTTCATCTTCTGTGATACTATCAAATACTCATTTGTTCAATCTTCAAACCTGTTTCAAATCTGTTACAAATGAATCAACCAAGTATTATGTCAATTAAACTCGAAAGTACCATTTTGTTGAACTGGCAGAATCAATTACTCACTATTTTGAAGAATTTAGGTCTTCTTTAGTTTCTGAATCGCGAGATTATACCGCCAATTGTTCATATTGTTCAAGGAATTGTTTCTTCTTCAGATTTATGGAGACGCATCAAGTCTAGGGTTCTGCCGGTCAGCCACAACTATAGTTTGTTTAATGGTGGTAGATTTAGCGGTGACACACACGCGCCGTCGTCGGATGTTGTGCACACGGTAGTTCAGAATTACAGATGTTCTGTTCATGGTGGTAGAACTTCTGAACATAGAGCTAGGGTTTCTTCTGAATAGTTTTGTGGCGGTTCGTTTGATGGTTGTTTTGATCAGACATCGATATTGGGCCCATGCCCAAACTCTAACACTTCTACAAATTCAGTTGATTTTTCACATGGATTTATTGGGCCAACTTCTGTTGGGCTGTATTTACATAATGAAACTCGATCGTCTGTTTCTCCTCATTTTGGATTGATGGTTGATTTATCGAATACATGTGAGCGTGTTGATTCTTGGATACCCGATTCCGGTGCCACTGCGCATATGCCGCTGATTTTTCTATTGTATTTGATGCTGCTCCCTACACCGGCTCTGAGCGAGTTGTTGTAGGCAATGGTATGGCTCTTACTGCTTCTCACATTGGCACTGCCTTGCTTCATTTATCTGATCGTACTCTTACTCTTAGACATGTTCTTGTGGTTCCTGGCTTAGACAAGAACCTTTTATCGATCACGCAGTTAGTGATTGATCATCCTATAGCTGTTATTTTTTCACAGCTAGGTCTGTATATTCAGACTCTTGATGGACAGCTCCTCCATCACACATGTGGTAGTCCACATCAGCTATATTCACTTGCTGCTTTCACTTTTGTTTCTCGTGAGACTTGGCATTCTCGGTTGGGTCATCCGTCTGATGATGTTTTGTCTAGATGTTCATTTTTACATCTGACAAACAAAACCCAACACACACATTGTACCGCTTGTAGTGTTTCAAAATCAACTAGATTGCCTTTTACATCAGTTGTATCCCATTCTACTTCACCTTTACATATTATACATTGTGACATTTGGGGTGCCTCGCCTGTTATGTCTAGAGATGGATACCGATATTTCATTACTTTTATTGATGATTTCAGTCGATTTACATGGATGTATCTTTTGACTTGTCATTATCAAGCGGTTGATTGCTTTCGGCATTTCAAACCGCTTGTTGAGAACCTTTTCTCCTGCACCATCAAGCATTTTTAGTGTGATGGTGTTCCTGAGCTCATTCGTGGATCTATGGCTTGTTTTCTATCAGATTTTGGCATCGCTTATTGCATTTCATGTCCCTATACTCCCCAATAAAATGGGGTTGCTGAGCGGAAAAACCGCCATCTTTCTGAGGTAGCTCGAGCTTTATTGTTTCATGCTCGGTTACCAAAGAAATTCTGGTATGATGCATATGCCACTGCTGCCTTCCTTATTAACCGGTTACCATCACCAGTTCTTCATCATTCATCTCCTTACGAGGTCCTATTTGGATCCCGTCCCGATTACTCTCTTCTTCGTACCTTTCGGTGTTTGTGTTATCCGTTTCTAGGTGATACTCGAGCGGATAAACTTTCACCCAAGTCTACTCCTTGTATCTTTGTTGGCTATGCTCCATCTCATCTTGGTTATCTATGTTATGATCCTCTTACATCTCGTACTTATACTTCTTGTCATGTTCGATTCCATGAGTCGATTTTTGACATTCCATAGAGTTCTACTACTCCCACAAATTCTTCAGATTCTATTCCTTTCTCGATTCCTCCTCCTTCGCTTTCGACTTGTGTTTCTTTTCTTTCCTCTTCATCTTCTCTTGTTATTCCTTCCTCATCTTCTCATGTTATTCCCTCTCCTGATATTACTTCACCTTCTTTTCCTTCTTGTCCTCATCCTCCTCCTCATACTCTTGTTCCGACTCGCCCGATGGTTCACGATCTCGTGATCATACACGACAGCCACGTCAGTTTCCTGATCATGTTCTTTTTCATGTCTCTACTACTCCCACCACTGAGCCTTCCACATTTCGGCAGGCTCAGCAGTATTCAGTATGGTGGGATGCGATGCGTGCTGAGATTGATGCTCTTCATGCCAACCATACTTGGTGTTTGGTTCAGGCTCCCACTAACGCCAAATTGTTGGTTGTAAGTGGGTTTACAGGATTAAGCATAATCTTGATGGATCGGTTAGTCGTTATAAAGCCCGGCTTGTTGCCAAGGGCTTTCATCAGACTGAGGGTATTGACTACACTAAGACTTTCAGTCCTGTGGTCAAACCTACTAGTATTCGCCTAGTTCTTTCAGTCGCTTTCTCTCGAGGATGGTCTATTCGTCAGGTTGATGTCAACAATGCATTCTTACATGGGGATCTTTCTGAGACTGTGTATATGACCTAGCCCCCAGGCTTTGTTGACTCATCTAGACCACATTATGTTTGTCATCTGCAGAAGGCTCTTTATGGCCTAAAGCAGGCTCCTAGAGCTTGGTTTTCCAAGCTATCCACCGCTCTGCTTGCTGATAGTTTTACCCAGTGTCTTTCAGATGTATCTCTCTTTGTTTACAGTCGAGATTCGATACTCTGTTATGTCTTGGTCTATGTTGATAACATCATTATTACTGGGAGCTCATCTGGTTTTGTTACTGGTTTGATTGGGCGCTTGCACTCTCATTTTGCGCTCAAGGATTTGGGACACTTATAATATTTTCTAGGTATTCAGGCTACATTTTATGAGGATGTCTTACATTTATCACAGCATCGCTACTTACTTGATTTGTTACAGCGCACGGGTCTTGCCGATTGTCGTCCATTATCTACACATGTCTCTTCTGGTAGACAGCTTTCTCGGCACACTGGTGATCCTTTGTCTGATCCTACTATGTATCGGAGCACTGTTGGTGCATTACATTATCTTGTGTTGACACGACCATAGATTTCTTATGCGGTTAGTAAGGTGTCATAGTTTCTTCAGACACCTATTGATTGACACTGGGTCGTTGTCAAGCGGATTTTGCAGTATCTTAAAGGTACCATCTCTCATGGATTATGTATTCGGTCTACTTGTGTTGATTTACATGCGTATAGTGATGCTGACTGGGCTGGATGTCCCCGATGATCGACGTTCCACCACAGGTTATTGTGTTTTTCTTAGGCCCAACCTCGTTAGTTGGAGCTCCAAGAAACAACATACGGTTGCTAGATCGAGCACAGAGGCTGAGTATCGTGCTCTTGCTAATACCGCTGCTGAGTTACGCTGGATTACATCTATATTACATGAGCTACATATTACGATGACTTGTCCACCATCTCTTTGGTGTGACAATATTGGAGCTACATATCTTGCAGTCAACCCAGTGTTTCATCAGCGTACGAAACACTTGGAGATTGACTTACATTTTATTCGTGACATGGTTTTGGGTGGTATTTTACATGTTCGGTATGTTCCTACTACATTTCAGATTGCTGATCTTTTGACCAAAGGATTGTCCGGTGTTCATTTTGACAGTCTGCGGTCCAAGCTTCACGTGGATGCTCCCCGTTTAGCTTGAAGGGGCATATTAGAGTGTATATGTGTATATGGTAGTTATTGAGTTAGTTTGATGAGCTGGCAGTTATATAGTTAGTTAGATGTTAGTCTTTACTGTTGTTCTGTCTATATATAGAGAGGGAAGGTTATACAAAATTCTTACAGTTTATGAAATACATATCTGATTGGGCTTGATACTTCTCTTTACCTGTGGTTTTGCCTTTTTTTCACCTTTAGTCCCTAACTTTCTAAAATTACCTCTATAGTCCCCAAGTTTTCAACTTTTGTTCCCGGATAGTCCCTGGGTCTAACTTCAGTTTGTTTTCTCTGTTAACTCACCCCACGTGCTTATCACGTGAGGGTATTTTCGTCAGATTGTTTATTTATTTGGTTATGCATATTAAATAACTCCATTTTTCCCATAAACCTTACCACCAACATTTCTCTTCATCACTGTTCTTCATCTTCCTTAGTGAAGACTCAATTACTAGTTGGTCCGAGCTGGCTTATGAAATAGAGTCTCAGAAGTCTCTGTTGTAACCTGAAAGATCACAACAAGGAAGAAACACACCGTTAGCTCGTCACAGGGAGGGAGGGCCTCTCTGTGTCCAAGCTCGGGCGTGAGAATAAGTATTGGAGTATGAGAAATAAGTTAGTGAGAGAGAAGGAGAGTTAGGGAGAGAAAGTAGTGATTACCCCTTTTTAGGAGGTCTAAGTGGGGTATTTATACCTTTTGGGTACGCTGACGTGGCGAGGTAGTTATGGCCGAACCTCTTACTGTTAGGCAGTTAGAGTTGTAGGCCCTCTGCTTACAGATGCCACAACCTTTGGGTTTATTAAAAGGCATTTCCCAAAATTTCTTTTCCCACAGGTTTTGCACTCGGGCTTTGCCTCAGCTGGCTTAGACTGGTTATTGTTTGGACCATTCTTGCCCTTCTTAGAATCTCTGGCAGGAAGATATCATTGATTGTTTGTAGGTTAATATGTCCTAACCTCCTATGCCATAGTTCAGTTTCTTTTAGTGATGCGTGGGAGAATAGACATACACTTTGTGGCATGGGGTTATTTATAACATATCAACTACATACACATTTCCACTCCTATTAGCCACAAGTTGGGCATTATTGGCAATTAAGCACTCATTTTTTTTTTGCAAGTTCTTGCCTAACAATTTTACAGGAGTTTTTTTTTTTTTTTTTTTTTTTTTTTGTAAAAAATGTGTCATACCCTTTATCACACATTTGTGATACACTTAAAAGGTTAAAATTCAAATTGTCAACAAGATTAACATTTTCAAATTTCAATTTACAAGCATTTACTTCCTCTGACCCAAGATTTTTTCCCTTTGGATAATTTCCAAAAGATATGTTTGAACCCCATGAGCTCTAAAGTTGAGTAAAAGATTCTTACAACTTGTCATATGCCTTTACCCACCACTATCAATATACCACATACTATCAAAGTTAGAGAAACCATTCTTGATGAGTTCATATGTGGAAACAAGTGCAAGATTGATAGTCTTTGTTTCTGCAAACTTGACAACTGCTCCTTTAGAGATTTCATAGAGAGGATCTTCAGAATCATTGAGATCACCTAATTAAAAATGCTTGTTTCTTTATGTCTACCACAAACATAGCCAAGTTATCATTTTTGATCTCATTAGGCTCTACTCCAATCAACAAAGTTTTGTGTGAAAAAGCTTTGATGATTTAGTTCTGGTGCAGAACAACCAGTAGTTTGAGAAACTGATGGTGAAATAGCTTGTGAGTGTGAGGGTTACTAGGCATGTGATTGAGGTGTGTGAATTTGAGCAAGTTGATATTGAGGTGGCCCATTAGTATACTCATATCCCATTTGAGTCGGTCCATATGCTAAATGTGCAGTGTACTATGGTGATGGACAAGAACATTTTGGGAAGAGTTATAATGTGTATTTTGAAGATTTGAATACTAACCAGTAGTTGATTGATTTGGATAAGTCACAATTGGTAAAGTATTTTGTGTAGGATTTTTGCACTCTCTAGTAAAGTCACATAGCCTATGACATTTAAAACACTCAACCCTGGATTATCTTTCTCAATTTTATCCCTACCCTATAATACATGAAACTTCCTACCTATTTTATTGCAAAACTTTTTTTGATTTAATGCTCAACAGTCCAAGTTGGTCTAGGAGGTCAAACTCTTCCTGGTCAATTGGGTCCATGGGTCTCTGTTCTTGCATCATCAAAGCATAGTTTGGATTTCCAACATGTGATGTGTTATTTTGAGAATTAAAACTAGTATTTATATCAAAGAGGTGATCATAAATCTGTTTATTTATTCTGTTTGATGATGATGACTCATCTTGACTAGGTTGTGTTACCAAATGTGTAATCATCAGTTATTTTGCCTGATGACATCAGCTTTTGTTTCTGGTCAAGCTCTCTCTCATAAGTGAGGAGTTTGCCATGAAGTTGTGTCAGAGTCATCTCTTTAAAACCAAGAGAGTTTCTCTATATAAAAGTAGCTACATCCAATTTATCAGGGAGAGATCTCATAAATCTAAGACTTAGATCAGAATTTGTGTAAGTTTGATCTACAAGCCTTAGCTCACTAATCAGGCAGTTAAACCGCTCGAACTCTTGAGTCAGAGACTCTCCATTGATATGAGAAAATGTTTCATATTGTTGATTTAAGATCTCTCTGTTGTTCTCTTGAACTTCACCTGTACCATCAAATTATTAGTTCAAAGCATCCCACAACTCCTTGGTATTCTCACAATGGTGCAATCTAGCATAGATTTCGTTGGGTAAGGCCATGGCTAGTCTTCCGAATGCCTTAGCATCGAGCTCTAACTTTTGGAAATCTAACTTGGAGTAATCGATGGTTTTCTTAGGAACCATAACATCTGGTCTTTCGGTAATCATAACAGAAGGAACATGAGGGTCTTATACCACTGATCTCCAGCAACCAGTGTTCTGCTGTATCAAGTGGTGACCCATTCTTTGCTGCTATATCTTGAATTCATGACGAACGAGCATCAGAGGTTTGTTTGCCGATCCGGTATTCTGAGGTTCATAAGTGATTGACATCTCTCTGAGTTCTATTGAATTTAATTCAGAAAACAGAGTATCAGAAAAAATTTAATAATCTGATTGGTCTAATTCTTCTCATTGTCCTTTGATCACTCAATTAATTATCAATTTGAGCTAGCTTATCTTTTGAATCAACGATGTAGTTAGTTTAGTGAAACAGGCTCTGATACCAATTGTTGGATCTGAGATTATGTGTAGTGTGTGTATTTCAAATAAAACAGTTGAATAAAATTAAAAATTCAGTTAAACAGTAATAAATAAACACGTCAATCTAACACAACTAGATTTGGTAATAATTGCAAAATGATTTCATTAGATTTAAATCAGAATTTAATACAATCACAAGCTACAAAATCTACTCCCCCTCACCAGGTGAACACTCTCTCACTTAGTTCTTATGCGCTTAGGCTCTATGTGTTGACTATTATAATGTACAAGAAGAACTATATATAGAAGGAGTTAACTGCTGGTGACGCCATCCTGAAAGCGACCCTTAACAACTCATTAAATGATGTGCCTATCAGCAGTTAGCAAAACTGTTGGATAGTTACACTATTACATAGAACTGCTGCTTTTGATGTGAGATAGAGTGAACTGCTAGATTTCACATAAATGTTGTTTGAGAACCAGCACTTCTGGAAATCCAGAACTTCTGGTCTTTGACTTGTTGACTTGATCTACTAATCTTCAGTAGGGGTGGCAATCGTGTCAGGTTGATGGGTTGGCGGGTTGATGAGTTACGGGTTGGCGGGTTGGTGGGTTGAAATGTTCAACCCGAACCCAACCCATATTATTATTCGGGTCAAATATTTCAACCCTAACCCGACCCATATTAATTCGTGTTAACCCGAACCCGAACCGTTTAACCCATATTTTTAAAAGAGCGATATAAGTTGACGATTTATAAACTAGTTGTTCGGTTTTAAGCGGTTTATCGATAACATGTTTAATGATGAGTATGAGTGTGATAAATAAATAATATAATGTGTCAAAATTAACATTATTATAACTAACCATGTAAAATAGAAACCGAAAAAACAAAAACAAAAATATAAAAGATTTTTTATCTAAATAGTTAAACGGGTTAATGGGTTAACCCATTTTTATACGGGTCAACCCGAACCCGGCCCGTTTTTAATACGGGTCAACCCGAACCCGACCTGTTTTTAAACGAGTTGTGTTAGTCGACCCAAACCTGTTTTTTTCATGTCGGGTTCGGGTCGGTTAACGGGTCGTGTCAAGAATTGCCACCCCTAATCTTCTGTCTTGATTGTTGACTTGTTAACCAGCACATTGACAATCCAGCACTTTGTTCTTCTATTATCTAATCTTGAAAGTAGTAGTTTATGTTCCAGTAGTTGGGGAAACTGTTTGGGAAGCTTTCAAGGGGGAAACTTCTGGTCTTGTGATTGTATCTTGACTTATTCCATCAGGTTGGGAAGATGGTTCTCTTGGGTTTTGGCTTTCATCATTAGCGGATCTTACATAACCCAACAACTTGATAGGGGCAACATGATGTAGCTAGACGTCCACTGCTATCTACGTTAAAGGAATTAATTGAGAATCGTCCTAGTGGGAGACCGTTGGAATTGGTATGTCCAGTACTGAATTATTTAGCATTGCTATATAGGTGCGATTTAAAGAGTTATACTTTGAAGGACAGACAAATAATATATTTAATCGTTAAAAATATAACACGATTTGCGGTGCAATATTATGGAAATAAATTAATTATTTGGAGATAATTAGTTATTGTTTAAAGTGTTAAACAAGGTGGATTTATTGTTGCATAATAAATAGAAGTCGGGGATTAATTAGTAATTATTAGTTAATTAAAAGGTTTTCAACTTGATGAGCAAATTAAGACTTTAGGGTTTACTGTGTAATTATATTTACTATGAAGACATACTTAAGACAAAACCCTAAACATAATCAAAACAACAACAAGACGACACACCCTCCCTCCTTTCTCTCTCTCGTCCACGGTCGGCCATCTTCGCCACCGTCACCGTTATACCGCGCCACCACTGCCTTGAGCTGTCGTCGCTAGTCTGGTTTGTTTTGATTAGATCAGTTTTACTGCGTGTATCTCCAAGAATCGGATTTATTCGTGTTCGGAATCGTCTATCAATCCATCGTGTGATTTATTGGTATATCATTGAGGTACTATCACTGAACACCCTATGGTAGATTATTATTATTTAATCGGATCACATATGGATCACAAGAAGGAATTAAACCGATGTTACTATATATTACTTACACGCTTCCGTTTTATCTGATTAATAGTAGATATTAATTGTTATAAAATAAAAGTTGTGAACCGGTACATAGATTCCCATCATTATATACTAATACCACCATCACTATGCACCAAGAACGATTACATACAAGACTGGGTATCTACATTGGTATTAACTAATAGTCAACCTTAAGCATCTATAACTATTGATGAAAGACTTACGTTGAATGTCAAGTTCATAAGGAAATTATCCCAGTCTATAGGGGAGATAGGAATAAGAAAATACTTGTAATGTAATTAAGTTATATGCATCATAATTGCAACCCGTGAAGTGCTCCTTATAAATATGAAGTATAAAAGAGCGATTAGCAAATGAATTACAAGATGCATTAATAGATGCAAAGTAACAAAGTCACGTATGCAAGTATCTAAATCATTTGCTCGAATTAAAGTAGTCTAAGTAAGATTACCATACAAAGAAAATGTGGAAGTCAAATCACTTCCAAAGATAAAAGATCCATGAAAACCAAATGAGAAAAATAATGTAGTTGGTGTAACCCCATAAAAGGTTATTACTAAAAATCCCAAAAGTGGAAAATCTCTTAGAAAAGACTAATACAATTCTAGAAGAAAATAATGCTTAAAAAGGAGAATATAAAGTTCTATAAGAAATGTCAGTATTGAATGAATAATGAGATCTCTACAAATTATGTAAGTACAATACAAATTCGATATATGACACATGTTAATGATATATTTGTATATGTTATAGCAATAGGTGTAATCGATGAAAAAGATTACGTATATAAAGCCGCGTCGATATGTATATGCAGAGATAGCCAAAATGGAAAAGTTGAATTAAGTTCGCTCAACAAACTAAGTGTTTTCGAACTTGTAGTTCGAACTCCCATAGACGTCAAACCAGTAGGTTATAAATGAGTATCTTAAAATAAAAAGAAACATAAAAACGAGATTCTGCAATGTAAGCATGACTTGTAACATAATTTTTTTTCCCAAATCCTAGAAGTTGATTATGAGGAAACGTAATACCCTGTAGTGGATGCGACAACCTTTAGATGTTTTAGCGGCCTCACAATCTCAGAATGACTTTAGATAAAACTTATGGATTTCTTCACCATATACATGTATTAGAAAATCCCCGAAGTATTAAAAATGTCCGAAGCATTATTAAACAATAACCCATAGGTGTTATATAAATCTTAAAGGAAACTAGTTTTATGTTGTACACTCGACTTAGTTGACACTCTGAGAAGAGAGGCATAAGTTTGATAAAATGAACTATATCTATTCATAAAGATTTCACTCTAAAGTTCATTATAATAAGAGTTTATAGTGATGATGTGAACCTCATTGAGAGTAAATGTCGAATAACCAGAGAAAATTCGGAAATACTTTTACACAACGTAGTTATATCTCAACCTTCAATTCGAGTATATATGTAGTACTTTTGCAAATCAATCAGACTACATCCAGAAGATGTGATGTTAATAAAACTTATTTGTTGAGTACATTAATGTTTTTTTGATTACTTGACACATAGAAATGATTTTTATCGTCACTAAGAAGAGGATGGAGAAATACTTGGTACAGAAGTACCATGCTTAATTGCGATCGGAACATTGATGTATCTTGCAATCAAGATGACACCTGATATTGCGTTCTTGATAGATGTATTGGCAAGAAAAAACGTTCTAATCTAAAATGTTTCATTTTTCCCTCCCTAAGTTTTCCCATTGGGTTTTCTTAGTAAGATTTTTAACAAGGCAAAACAACTGATCTAGTAGCATCAGTTATCTTATAGATCCCGAAGTATTGATTTAACAACATCCTGAAGCATGTTGTTAATTTTGTATAATGCGTAGTGCACTCTTTTCTCCTTAGCTATGGTTTTGTCCCACTCAGATTTCCTAGCAAGGTTTTTAATAAGACATAGTTACATAAGCGTATTAAATAACATGGGAACCAAGACATGATATTTTTCATGTAATAATATGAAGTCCCAACTATGAAGTTATGATGATGAAAGATATCTACCAGACCCCCACAGTGCCCAATTTCAATCTAGATAAAATTTTACTTATGGGAGTCGATGGTTCAACATGTTCTAGAAGGATGTGGACTGAAGTTGATCAAAAGAAGCCCAAGTGTGCTACTTGAAGACAATGTGACGTGAATAGAAAGAAGACTGATTGTACAATTAGAAGACAATGTAACATGAATTACTCAAAGCAAAGAAGACTACATCAAAGATCAAGTCAAGCAATTGTTGCAGAAGATTGGATTCCACGGATTAAGAGATATATGTAGAATTGAAGGGAGTAATATACATGTTGTACTCTTTATCCTTAACAGAGTTTTGTCCCATTGGGTTTTCTTAGTAATGTTTTAATGAGGTAGCATTATTGATCCCGTAGTATCAATTTATTTTCTAGGTCCCGAAGTACCTATTTAACCTCATCCCAAAGTATGTTGTTAGTGTGTATAACGAGTGGTAATATATCTAAGGGGAGTGTTATAAATCATCATATTGGGCAGACATAATGTACCATCACTCTCCTCTTTATGATTCAATATCAGTTACAAACTCATATATGTATACTAGAATGGTACACGCGCGATACGACGAGAAACATAGACACTGCAAGGATGTACATGGTTCGGTTCCTCAACCGAACCTGAAACGGAAGTAATCAGTTAGTTTATTTTATTAACTAATTTGTTTTAGTTAATTAATTTGGTTTAATCTGTTAGATTGACGGTTTTTTGTTTGGTTCGTTTATTTTTTGGTTAATATCCAAAACCAAATTTAGGCTAAAATTTTGTTTATGAATATATGAAATCAAGGTATAAATAAAAAAAAATTAAGTGGAAGTCTAAATATATGAAATGGAGGTATAAAATATGAAATATATGAATTGTTCAGTTCAGTTTGGTTAATTTTGGTTAAACGGTGGTATAAAAATAAAAGATAACTGGTTTTTTGTTAATTAAGTTTCGGTTAATCGGTTTTTTCAGTTAATAAAGTTTTTGTTGATTTCGCTTCGGTTTCCTCTGTTTTCGGTTTATTTTTGGTTAATGATTCAGTAATTGCTCAACCCTATACACTGTTGATCATGTAATATATCAATTCTTTTAATGAAAAGAGAAAAATGCTCGGATAGTCCCTATGGTTTGCCCATTTTTCACCTATAGTCCCCAACTTTCTAAAATTACAGCTATAGTCCCCAACTTTTGCAATTTCGTTCCCGGATAGTCCCTGTCACTGATGGAGGTTAGTTTTTGGTGTTAAGTGAGTGTGAAATGACAAAAATACCCTTACTGTCAAATTAATAACTAAAAAGTAAAAAAAAATATAATTAATATTTTACAATTTATGTGTGACCCACCACTCACCCTACCCACTTCATCTTCCCCACCCCACACCACCACCACATCTCCACCTTCAATCACCACCACCATCTACCATGGAAACAACAGAACTAATGAAATCTTTCACTTTAAACACAACATTTCTGACTGAAAAATATGAAATATGTGAAAATGATGGTGCAAAATGGGATGCATAAGTGTAAACCTCCATTACTGATGGATTGAAAACAGAGTTATCTGAAATTTTTGTTTATTATTTTCTAACTTTTGTGAAACACAACCGGTTTAACATTTCCAAGTTTCATCCACCCATTCTGAAACACAACCGGTTTAACAACCGACCCATCAAGATTAACCACAATCAAAATGTTAGGATCTGAGTTTGATATGATTGTGTTTGTTTAACTAAAATGAAGATGCAACAGAAACAATTGCAGTGGAAATAGATGAATAAACTTTCAACACAATCAAAGAGAGAACAATTTTAAGCAAACATGTTTAACATAGAATCGAATGATTGTATTTGATTACAATAAACAAAACTATTGCATGCATGCACAAAGTCTCCCCCTCAGCCTGAGCTCACAGTGATTGTTCGTACAGAATGACTTGGTGATGAAGAGAGCTAATAGAACAGTACAGGGTACTGTTCTATTTATAGTACAGAACAAACCACTGAAGCATCTTTGCTGACGTCACCATGAAAGTGACATCTAACCTCCTAACAACCTATAACCACTGATCTATACAAACACTGCTTACTAAACTACTTATTAAAAATAATACAAAGTATAAGGTAAACTAAACTATTGCTTCTTCTTCCACTGTTATAACTCCAGCAGTGCTTTGTATCTTCAGCAGTACTTGAACCATATCAGTAGATTGAGCATCAGTGTTTTATTACCAACAGTTCTTTAGAGATCATCAGTTGTTGTAGATCAGCAGTTATTGTAGAAGGGCAGTAGATATAAGATATCAGATGTTAGGCCACATTCAAGGGGAAAGACTGATGCAAGCAACTGCTTATTGTGAATCCACTGATCTGATCTAGTTTTGGCTTTATCAACTGTTCCTTTGGTAGGGTTGAATCCCAACAATCTCCCCCAGGAACAGATGATGCCAAAACTCTTCATTATTCTGGATTTTTGTTGTCTCATCAAGAGTTCCCTTACTTGACCTTTGAATTGTAATTCAAAGTTCATAGAGTCCTCATCATCCTCATCCCTGCACAGTGGAAGCTCAAGGAGATCTTGTAAATCTTCAACACCCCGGCCAAGTGCTTCTTCCCTTGATATGTGCTTCACCTTACCATTAGATTTAAGCAGAGTTAATACGTGGGTCTTTTGATTAGACTTCCACTTTAGTATCTTTGAATCCAATGGGTTTCTTGGGAGAGTTTTTATTGCTGATGAGTTTGGAGATTGAGGCCTGGTGATGACAACTTTGGCAGGGTCTTGAGATTGTGTTGAATCTTGTTTTTCTGTCATAAGTGTCTGAAGAATCAATTTCATAATGTATTCTTCTTGAGCCTTGTCTTCTTTTGTTAATTCATCCATCTGCTTTTGTTTCCTTCTTTGATAAAGGATGGTAGCATATGGAGCAATGGGTCTCCTGATTGGTAACTTTTGTTTGACTGGAACCACTGCTTCTAAATAATCAGGTTTTTTAGGAGCAGTGGGATCTCTCTTCCTCAACTCTTCCAACCTTTTGTACGTAGCTAACACTTTTCCTCTGACCACCTTGTAACCTGGTTCCTCGACCCATAATCAGCAACTATTAGCTCTTCTTTCATTCTTTTCAGCTTCAAGGTTCTTTCTGGTACATTCTCCTTGTAATTAGCCCAGACGGGAGGAGTTTGTTTTACCTTATCTTGAATCATTTTTTGAATTCTAGCTATCTCCTATTATAGCTCACTGATGGTCCATTCTTTGTACTGGTGCTTTTCTGCCCTGTACTTCTTGTATGCCATGATATATTCAAGGTAGTCATTTCTCATGCTTTCATCATCTTTTTCTCTTAATTTCTGACAAAGGTCTTTTGAGAACTGCTCTAAAGTTCTAACTTTGGTGAGCAGGTATTGCAAATTTCTTTGAATCTCTTTGTCAGACTTTCCTTCTGTGTCTCTTTTAGATATATCCTCTGCTTGTTGGGCCTTTATTTTGAGATACTCTTCTATATTTCTTGGCAAAGGATAACCTTAAACAGATGGGAGATTCCTCTTTTCAGGGTCATCTTCAGAGTAGAAGGATTTGATTTCCTCCCTGACTGCTGGAAGATCTAGAGGATATTGTACTCCTGCAGGGACAATGGCAGTATTTTGATTGAAAGCTTGAACTGAAGATAATGGAACAGGATTTGGAATGGTGACAAGGGACAGTGGTTGTGTAGATGTTGGAGTTGGGGAAGTGTCATCTTCTAGTACAATGTTTGTTACCCTTCTCCTTTTGTGCTTTGGAGAAGTTGGTGGAGTATTTGTGGGTTTAGTGGTGGTGATTGAAGTGGTAGGTGTCTGACTAACAGCTGTTGAAACAACTGGTATTTCAACCACTGTTGTCACTACAACAGTTGATGTGTCAACTGTTGTCTTCTGCTTTTTGGCAGGTGGTTTTTGTGGTGGTGATATTGTTTTTGGTATGGCAGTGGATTGAGTGTGGGTTGATGTAGTAGTGATGACAGTTGTTGGGATAACATCTGTTGAAACCACCGAAGTACCAACAACTGTTGATACAACAGGTGTCTTAACATCTGTTGGTTCGGAGGTTTGATGAGAGGAACTTTTGGGGATTTGAGGAGTATGTTTAGTGGATTTGGAAGGTGTGGTTTTGGGTTGGCTAACTTTTCTGGTAGGCTGTCTTCTTTTAGGTTTAGAAGTACCCTGCTCTTCCTTCTCCATCAAAACTTTATACTCCTGAGCAAACCTTTTTGACCCTTTTATTTCCATTGACTCTTTCATATTTGCTTTTAGTTCAGCAAATGCATTTTGAGTCTCATCAACCTTTTTGGAACCATCTGGCCTTGGGATTTCTACAACCAGTTTAGACATTGGATCTGGTTTAATGTATAGACCATCTTTTCCCTTTTTACCTTTCTCCCCCTTTTTGGCATCATCAAGGGTTTCAACAAAGATGACTGAAGGGGGAACAGTGCCAGTGGTTTGAAGCAAATGAGCTTTTATGGCTTTGATATCTGCTTGAGTATCTTTGTACCTAGCTTCCATGACATTTCTGACCATTTAAAGTTGAACTTCATGTTGTTGATCTGCATACTGTCTTTGTTTGTGAAGCAGAGGTTGAAACAGATGCCATAGCTCAGCAGGGGATGGAACAGATGTTGCAGCAGTGGGTGTAGCCTTTTGAGCTTGTAACAACTGTTGCAGCATAGTTTTGATTTCTGCAACAGATGTGTCAAGTTTATCAACCCTCTTCGTCAATTCTTTGTATTTTAAACCATCACCCAAGTTAATGGGATCATCTGATTTCCCACCAGTGGTGGTTGTATCAGTGGTTGACTTAAGGAAATTTTCCCAAAAATCACCCCATGATGCCCCTTGTTCTCGGTACTGGGGACTTCTTTCTTCAGCAGATGTTACCATTTTAAGGGCACCAGTGTATAATGGAAACACACCAGTGGACACTATGGTTCCCAAAGAAGAAATTGCCTTCAAGGGAGTCTCAGTTATGAAACTACTGTCCAGGTGTAAACCAGTGGGTTCAACACCTGTAGTAGCTACTCCACTTGAACTACTGACAGGAATTACTTGTAATTCCTGCAGTGTAGCCTCCTCAACTGTTGGTGGGTTAGCAATGATAGAGGCACCAGACTTAGTCACTTGTTGTGGCATATTCTCATTGATAGGTGATTGAGAAGAACTGATTTGTGTCTAGGCTATATCAAGTGCATCTAACAGAGGTATCATTGATGGTGGAAGTTGTGCACTGAGGATGGGGGTAGAAAGAGAATTTGCCCCGGGAGCAGTGCTGTGGAAGATAGATTCAAGTGAATCAATTGCTTCATATTGTGGTGTCCCTGTGGATACAACCTGATCCTTTTGAGAGGAAGTAGGAGGAGTTTTAGGCTCAGGTTGAGGTCTTTCTTCCAACTGCTGTGAGGAAGTAGCAGCAGTGGTTATTGGTGACTTTTGTGTTGTCACGGGTATAACCTCTGGGACCTCATCTTCCAGAGTTACCTTTTTGGTGGGTTTGGGGGACTTTTTGGTGAATGTCTTTTTGGTCTTTTTGGTGATTTTTGGTGTGGGTTTCACAGCAGGGGTTGTGCTGCTGTGATCACCAGGAGCAGTGGGCTCAACAGCAGGAGCCTGAGGAGCAGTGGTTGCTACTAAATTCTGCTCAGGTACCTCTGTTTGTGTTTTGGAAGGTTTTGACAGCCTTGTAAATGTTTCAGAAGATAGGCTGTTTATTTGAAGAGGATTGCCTTGGATAAGCACATGGGCATTATCCTTTGAAAATTTCTTTTGAAAATAAAAACTAAAAAACCTTGGAAATAATAAAAATGATTTTTTATTAACATTCTTGACCAGATCATTGAAAATCTCCTGGGAGTAGTTAAAATTTTCTTCAGCCATTATAGCATAGCCCAGGTATTGGATTTTCAATGGTATCTCATTGAAAGCAGTGGTTTTATTTGACACACACATGAGGAGGGTATGGAACAAAAACCTCATGGCAGGTGGAAAACTGCCCTTTTGTAAAGTATCTTTTTTCATTTCTTCTTCATACCCTCTCTCAATGAAATCAATTTGGTACTTAGATTTTGGAAAAAGAGCTTTTACCTGTAAGATCATTGATTTCAAAAACCTCTGAAATAGTTTGAGGTGTGATGCTAACTAGAATTCCCCTTATTGATGAAGTAATAGCTAAGGGCTTTTTGTCCTTAGTTTTAAGCTTTGCATTTTCCCAGAATTCTCGTTGGGTATCTAGGAAGATGGGTGCATTACAGGTCAATAAAGTTTTATACTTTGAAGACGAGAGTGCATCAATTACGGAGTGAAAGGTTGTGTTTTGACTTGGTTTCTCAAGTATACACTGGTAGTGATGTGGGGTTTTGAATGGAAGTGCCATGATGAATCGAAAGTGGTTAAGAACGAAGGAAGAAGATGAATGATTTGGGAAAATTTGGTGAAAACTGCTTTTGAAAGGAATTTTGAATTCGATTCGACAGTGAAAACCTTGTTTGGGGTTTTGATCAGGGTTTTATAGGTGGAAAAAGTGAATGCTGACATGGCAGTGGTTACAAAAGATCTGACCGCTAAGTACTGTCCACGTGCCAACCTCTGATGAATAATGGATGACAGTTGTTTAGAAAACCACTGATGGAGCAATATCAGTGGTTTACAACGGTAAAAATGAAAACAGAGGCTGACTATAACTATCAGTGGATAGCCTATCAGTGGATTAAAACACTGAGGTTTAACAACAAAGATTAACAAAGAGAATGAGAGAACATAGGTTGACTTTCATCAGTGGATAGCATTCAGCAGAACAGATGTTTGAACCAAACAGTGGTTATGGCAAACTTTTAAGGATTAATGAAAATTTTCATTTTTAGCTATCTTTAAGGATGAATTTTTTATTTTCTGAAAACATTTTAATGCTTTTATTCAAAGAAAAACAAGATTTTGCCTGTTATTCCTTGTTCAGCATACCAATCCTAGAGATCAAGCTTTCAAAGGTGGATGTGTCTAAAGCCTTTGTTAGCACATCTGCCAGCTGATCTTTAGTTGGAACATGGTGCAGAGAAATCAAACCTTTTTCATAGCAATCCCTCACAAAGTGATGTCTGATATCAATGTGCTTGGTGGTTGAGTGCGAAACTGGATTTTTGATGATATTTTCTGCTGCCTGACTGTCCAACATGAGAGGTGTCTTCAAGGCAGTGATACCAAAATCCAGCAGTTGATTTTGAAGCCATGGCAGTTGGGCTGTACAGCTTGCAGCAGCAATATACTCTGCCCCAGCAGTGGATGTTGAAACAGCTGCTTGCTTTTTGCTTTGCCAAGACACTAAGCAATTTCCTAGGAAGTGGCACCTTCCTGAAGTGGACTTCCTTGTTGTATTGCATCCAGAAAAGTCAATGTCTGAGAAACCTGAAAGCTTGATATTTCCATCAGCTGGATACCAGATACCAAGTGTGGGAGCACCTTTGAGGTATCTGAATATCCTTTTGACAGCAATAAAGTTTGACTTTCTAGGGGCTGATTGGGATCTTGCACAAACACATGTTGCAAACATGATGTCTGGCCTAGATGCAGTTAGGTACAATAAAGACCCAATCATGCTTCTATAAAGAGTTTGATCAACCAAATCATCCTTTTCATCAGACATGACTAACTTGGTGGTTGCATATGGGTGTACTACATGGTTTGCAGTCATTCATATCAAATTTTGTTAAAAGTTCTTTGGCATATTTGCCTTGATGAATGAAAGTACCATTTTGCAGTTGCTTTACTTGGAGACCAAGAAAGCATTGTAGTTCACCCATTGCACTCATCTCAAACTCAGCTGTCATGAGTTGTCTGAAATTTTCACACATTTTAGGACATGTGCTTCCAAAGATGATGTCATCCAAATAAATCTGGACAATCATCAAATCTTTCCCTCTCCATTTTAGAAACAATGTTTTATCAATTTTAAATCTTGTGAAACCAATGGAAAGAAGAAAGGTGGAAAGAGTTTCATACCAGGATCTAGGTACTTGTTTCAAGCCATACAAAGCCTTATTTAGCTTGTAGAGATGATTTGGATAAAATGGATCCTCAAAGCCAGGAGGTTGACAAACATATACCTCTTCTTGAATCTTACCATAGAGGAATGCACATTTGATATCCATTTGAAACACCTTGATGTTGTGGTTGACAGCAAAGGCCAAGAACAGTCTAATAGCTTCCAATCTAGCTACAGGGGCAAAAGTTTCATCATAGTCAATGCCCTCTTCCTGTCTGAAACCTTGAACCACTAGCCTTGCTTTATTCTTGACAACAATGCCCCTTTCATCAGTTTTATTTTTGAAGACCCACTTTGTGCCAATAGGTCTCACACCCTCTGGCAGTGGTACAAGCTCCCATACTTGTTGTCTTTTAAACTGTTGGAGATCTTCTTGCATGGCTTCCACCCAACTGTTGTCTTTTAGTGCCTCTTGGTACTTGACAGGTTGATGAAATGATAGAAAACCAGCAAAAAGACAGATGTTTTAGGATTGACCTCTTGTGAGCACCCCTTCACTGATGTTGCCAATGATTTGGTCAGGTGGATGAGACTTCAAGAAGATCAGATCTCCTTTGTATGGAACAATGCCATTTAAAGGTGAAGGCTGCAGATGTGAATCATATGAGCTAACAACTGTTGGTGACTTTGATGATCCAACAGTGTCTTGAAATGGAGGTGGAGGAATAGGTGGAATTGGTGTGGAACCATGTTGACTTTTATCCAATGTTTGAGGACTTTTATCAACAGTGGTTGATGATGTGGAAGCAGGGGTTAAAGGGCTACTTTGGTCAACAACTGTTGAGGTAGCAGCGGTTGAGCTTTGACAGCTGTTTTGAACATCTGCTGCTCTGGCAATGGATTTGAAGTTTTGTTGTGGAATGATCACTTCATACCCATTGTCTGATGGAGGATTTTGAGATGGACCTGCACTATTAGTCTTGACAGAAACATTTTCAAAAGTGAATTTATCAAGATCAAATAACTCTGTAGGGTTTGCAGGGATTTTCATTGAAGAACGTTCATTGAACTTTACATTCAAAGTCTCTTCCACTGTCTTAGTCCTAGTGTTAAACACTTTGTAGGCCTTAGCAGTGGTTGATTATCCCAAATGATATCCACTGTCTACTTTGGCTGCAAATTTTGAAATTGAGTCTTTTAAGTTCAAAATAAAGCATGGGCAGCCAAATACTTTAAAGTATGAGATCAGTGGTTTGATTTTATACAGAAGTTCATAGGCAGTCTTTTGATGCCTGGGGTTGATTAAAACTCTGTTTTGGATATAGCAAGCAGTGTTTACTGCCTCTGCCCAGAAAGTTAATGGCAAACCTGAATCAACAAGCATGGTTCTGGCAACCTCAATCAGTGTCCTATTCTTTCTCTCAACAACCCCATTTTGCTCTGGTGTCCTTGGAATGCTGTACTGCCTTACAATTCCTTTTGACACACAAAACTCATCCAACTCCCTATTTCTGAACTCTGTGCCATTGTCACTCCTGAAGACTTTTACTGGCAAGTCAAACTGCTTTTCAACCTGTATGACAAAGTCTTGCAGAATGCCTGCAGTCTCATCTTTGGAATGTAAGAAATAAGTCCATGTAAACCTAGAAAAGTCATCTACAATTACCAAACAATATCTTTTCTTTTTAAGACTCATGACTTTTACTGGGCCAAACAAATCCATGTGCAGCATTTGCAAGCACTTGGTTGTTTTGGACTCTTCAATGGACTTAAATGAGCTTTTATGTTGTTTTCCTTTTAAGCAAGAAACACAATGCTCAGGACAGGTGAACAGTTTTTGAGGAAGACCTCTTACTAAACCCTGTTTTGACAAAGCAGTGATTGTCTTGAGATTTGTGTGCCCTAATCTCCAGTGCCAAAGTTCTGTCTCTTTGTTAGAGGAAGCTGAGAACAGACAGGCATCAGTCCTGGGGCTCTCTTTTGACAAGTCAACTACATAAACATTGCCACTCCTTTGAGCAACAAGTTGAGTTTTTCCATTTTTTATTATTTCATCAATCTTTTTGACCATTTCTGGTCCAACAATCTTACCACAATCCTTATTGAAGAATGAGCCATAGCCCTTATCACTCATTTGTGAGACACTAAGGAGGTTGAATTTTAGATTGTCTATCAGATTGACATTTTCAAACTTAACATTTCCAGATTGAACTGTACCAGAACCCATCACCTTACCCCCTCCATGAGTTTTGAATTCTTTGAGTAGGGCTCTACATCCAGTCATGTGCCTGAAGCCTCCACTATCTACATACCAAAGACTATCTAAGCATATAGAAGCTCCCTTAGTTGCAGCCATCATGGCACAATCACAGACATGTTCATTTTCTTCTGGAACTTTATCTTCTTTTTCACCTTGTTTCTTCTCCTCTTCATCAGACCAGGGGTCAGACAGTGGTTCCAACAGGGGTTCTGAATTTTCTCCCAACAGTATTTCACCAGCAACAACAGTAACCACTGCTTCAGCAATTTCATCCACTGTTTCTTCATTTGACTGTCCTTCTTCAGTTTCCAGCCCTTCTGGTATAGACTATAATGCTACAAAATAGTAATCATCATTAGAAGCATCATTGGTAGCATAGAGTGCATAATTTTCATCACCTAGCTCATCAGGTAAGCTACTCCAGTCAACAAAGCCTTAGGTGAAGAAGCTTTGCTGATCTGGTTGAACCACTGCTGGTGCAGCTTGTTGAGGTGCAACTGGTTGCACCTGAACCTGAGGGACAGGGGCTTGAACATACTGAATTTGAGGAACAGTGGTTTGGACATAATGCACAGGAACAGGGGTTGGAGGGTGTGCATAGTGAGCAGTGTTTACATGGGCACCAGGGGCATATTGGGAATATTGCACAGTGTTTTGGTTATTTTGTGGTCTAGGGTTAGAGCTAGGATTTGTGATGATTGGTCCACTGTTTTGATTCCTACACTCTCTAGCAAAATGACCTAACCTATTACACTTGTAGCATTTTATCTTTGATTTATCCAACCCTACTTTCAAATTCCCATGTAACCCTGGAAATTTTCTCCCTGTCCTTTTGATATAACACCTCGTAAAATCGTGTCCAATGATGTATTGACACGTGTAACGAACCCTAATAAAGTCAAACATTGACTAAGAGGGACTAATTTCGTCAAAAATCGAAAACCTTGATTATAGAAGGATTGAAAGTATCAACATGCCTAAACTAGGCCTCTGAGTGACCTTATGCAGTGTCCGTATTCTCAATTGAGCCACTTGTTGGACGAGAGGAGCCGTTTGTGTAATTATGTGAAGGTTTGCGCGTTGAAGGGTTAAAAGTGTCAACATGTTAATTCTTACCTCAGAGTGACCTTTTAACAAACCGAGAGCTTTATTATGTTCCATCATATTCTCGGGAATGCGTAATGTTGGCCATTCAAGGCTTTTATGCCAATAAGTGAAGTTGCGCGCAAGTTTGTAAGTTAAAGGGGTTAAAAGCGTCAACATGTTTAATTATACCTCTGAATGACCTTTTAACGAACCCGAAGCATTTTGATGTACTACCATACTCTCGAGAATGCTTAACATGAGCTACATAGGGCTTTAATGCTATTAAATGACAATATACGCAAGTTTACGCATTAAAGGGACCAAAAGCATCAACGTCGGGTAATACACCTTTGAGTGATCTTTTATGTGAATTGGAGCATCGTAATAAATGAGCATACGCTCGGGAATGCCTAGAATAGGCCTAGGAAGTTTTTGATATCGATGAATGTTATTACGGGTCACTTTACGCGTTAAAAGGACTAAACGCGTCAACGGGAGAAACTACGCGCTTGAAGGTCTTTTAAGGGAACCGGGAACTCCGCAAGGATTAATCGTACTCCCGGGCATGCTTAAGATTTATCACTTATGATAGTTATACCTAACATTATCATAATACATAATATATGAAGTTTTGGGCCATTTATGTCACATTTGGAAGTTTAAAAATGATTCAGAAAGAGACAGGGACTGATATTGTAAGAACTTGAAACATGCTTGGGCTGGTCTGGGCTTAAACACGGGCCATAAGCCCAATGGGCTGCTATTTTCGTGGGCTACTTAAGCAATCAGCAACATATGTTGCTGTTTAAGAAACAAATTCAAGAACAGGGACCAGTTCTGCATTTTCGCCAAACTTATAAGCTGGGCCAGATTCCAGGCGGTCCGCGAGGCCCTGTAGCTGCACATATAATTTTTTTTATTTGTTGTTCTTGCTTGCTTACCACTCAAATCCGATTCTTAATCATTAAGCTCGACTTTCTTGGACTCCAAGCTGATTATACCAGCTGTTGTGACACCTGCCATGATCCTAAAGATCCATCTAACCCATGTCTTAATCTAAATCATATCCAAAACCTATAAATAGTTGGAGTATTCATTCATTTCATGGCACCTCTTTTATTCCTTCATCTATTCTCTCATTCTGGAGCCTCCTGATCTGATTGGAACTTATTTTCTTGTAGAAAAGATAGCTAGGACTCTTTGTAAGTGTCTTAGCCCTCTCATTAGTTCAGTTTTATGTTCTAACAACCGAAAAGTCAAGTTATCGTAAATTAACTTTGACTTTCGGTTTAAACTCAAATGGTCCAGCCACGGTTCGAGATGAATGTGGTTATATGACCATAGTTAGGTAGGTGATTAACCCTTAAACGGCACCTCCTAATTCCTTCGTTTGCTTAGTTAATTGTCGGGTCAAACCATTTAGGTAAAAAGTCAAACTTGGCAGATTTGTAAATAATAATTAAATTAATAAAACAGAGGTTCTAAATTATATTTTATCATTCTAATGACTTGGTAATTGGTATTAGAACATGTTTAATCGGGTCTAACCTGATAATTATCAGTTTAAGGTCAGTTTATAACCGAAAGTCCCAAAAGCTTGACTTTTGCTTTGACTTTCAGTTCTGACCTGATTAAGCTTGATTCTTCCATGTTTTAAACTTCCATTAGGACCGTATTATATAGTAGTATAACCCCCTGAAGTTATATTGCTTGGTCCTTAGTAGTTTGAATTATATGCACATGTACGTTATTATGCTTATAAATGCCATAATTGCCCTTTTAAACCTAAAACAAGATTTTTGAAAATGTGAGAGGACAAAAACCTTTATTACCGATTTATAAACATGTCCTAAAAATTTGACATCAGTTTGAGGTCTAGATTAGGAGTTATGTTCAATAGCGTAAATTGAAAGCTTTTTATTAATTAAAAGGCATATTTAGCATAAAGCCTATCTAAACCCAAATTTTGACACCAAACCTTTTACCCACTGATGTAATATAATATTTTGGGATTTTTGAAGATTTTTATTTATTTTTAAACTGATCATGGCATAGGGTTCATGCTTTGATTCGTTAATTGTCGGTTATCCCCTTTTTGCTAATAAAACGAGTTTTACATAACTTTTTGATACCAAACTTTTTGCTACTGATTTTATATGATAAATAAAATATTTTGAACTTTATAAACTGATCAAAAACTCAGATTTCCTATTTTAACCCGAAAATCGCTTAAAAACGACTTTTACGCGTTTTAAACGCATAGTATGAGTTAAAACTATTTTGGACATATAAAACTTAATACCTACTGATGTTTTAAGTAAATTTTTATAATTTAACAGTAACAAAAAGTTTTGATTAATAAATTTTTATAATAATACCACTTGGTCGGGTATGAAATCATTTAATCGGATTGTGATTAATAAATTTACATAACCCGTTTTAATCTGTCTTGTTTGATAACATAAACATTGGGGGTTAATTCGACCGTGTCCTGGATATCCTCGGATCATTTCGTTTGAAAATGGCCACGACCTATGCACGGGGTGTAGGCATACACCTGACAGATGCAAATACTAAAATATAAATAACCCATATGTTGGGGATAACTCCTTCGTGGGTTTTGTAAGTGGCGAGTCGGTTAATCACGACCGGCTTCCAAACCGGCCCCATATGTAAGACAAACATGTAAAACTGTATACAAGATTATTTCAATAATTGTCCCAAGTATAAATGGTTTGTGCCTTGTGCACTTAAATCAATTTTCATAAAACTCTTTTCAAATGAGTCGGTTAATTGTATTTACCAGTGAAAACTGACGTATTTTCCAAAGACTAAGTGGCAGGTACTACTCGTAATAGGCCGGGGGATTGCTCGGTGTCGAAATAGAGGATCTTGCAAATCCTTAAAGACGCCTTAAAGTCTGCTAAACTTCATTTTATACATTCTGTGAAGATCCAACTGTGGATTTGATATTACAGGCTCGTCTATAATAAATACTTTGATATTTTCAGACATTTGAGTTTGTAATAATATTTTATATTCCAAGACTTCCGCTGTGCTATTCTGTGTATGTTTGACCATGATGATATCAACTACGTCACGATACTCCCCACCGGGCCCATCGGTAATATGTGGAAATATTGGGGTGTGACATGTTGGTATCAGAGCCAACGTTTGAGTGAATTAAACACTAATTCTTAGTGTTTAATCTCAAATGACACAGTAGCATATTCCTTAGACCTTTTGAGTCTAGATTTAATATAGGAATGCTTTCATCCCTATTAAGTAAACATTGTTTTCGATTTTATGTATTTTGAATATGTCGCCAAGCAAAGAAGCTGTTGATGGAAATTCTCCTTATCCAAAGCCAAGGAATGCCAAGCTTCATAAAACAGCTAGAATAAGCGTGCGACCGATTTGGAGGAGAGACCTTCATGAGCTCATTCCAAAAACCAAATCTATTGGATAACAATCAGACTTCAGAGTCCATACCGTAGGTCCCTGAGGCTCAAATTTTAAAGTCTGTGCCAGTGGAGTCCATACCATGTGGTCCCTGAGACTCCCGTTTTGAAAATAATGCTAGTGAACGCTGATGATCCTTATTTCTGACCTCCAAGTTTTGGAATCCCAGACTTGGATTATATCAGTCAAAACCCAATCTGTGATCCATATCATTCCTTAACCATTGAATCCTTGAATTCTACTTCCATAACGGATCCTGATTAGAATACTTACCTTATTCACTGAGATCTTTAGTATCCCTACCCTATACGGTAAACAAAGAAGAGAAGCAATCGAAATGGAGCAAGGAAGACGTTAGAAGATCCTTCCTTCATAATATTCTTTGTCTTTTAAGTCCTTATAAGGACCTATCTCTTCTATCTAGTCCCTGTATGGACATACCTTTCGACTTAAGACCCCATATGGGCATTTGCTATTTAGTCCTTTCATGGACGTGTGATTTTATTAAAATCCCTTTTGTGGATACACTATTTTTAAAATCGTCCTCTCATGGACATTATATTTCATCATAGTCCTTTCATGGGCATAGTATTTCATTCAAAGTCTTTTCGTAGACATATTATTTTATCAAAGTCCCCTGGCGGACATAATAATTCATTATAGTCCTTTCACGGACATATTATTTCATCGTAGTCCCTTCGTGGACATGCTGATTCATTATGTCCCTTATTGGACATATTATTCCATTGAGATCCCTTGTGGACATGATATTTTATTATAAGTCCCTCTAAGGACATATTGTTTCATTAATAAGTCCCATTGAGGACGTACCTTTCGGCATAAAGTCCCTACGAGGACAATTGTTTATTAACGTCCCTTCATGGACATGCTATATCATAATAATCCCTATGCGGACATATCTTATAGTCCTTTTTTGGATTTATATTTCCTTTTAGTCCCTGCGTGGACTAAAGCTGCTTTAAGTCCCTGTGAGGACATCTGTACAGCAAAGCCCTTTTATGTGCACGCTGTACCAATAAAATCCTTTTATGGACATGATATTTCATTAAAATCCCTTTGGGGATACATTATTTCGAAATAGTTCCTTTGAGGACATGATATTTCATTATAACCCATATATGGACTTATAATATTTATAGTCATTATACGAACTTATATTTTTTTCCTCTTAGTCCTCTGTGGACAAATATATTACTAAAAGTCCTGATTAAGGCACAATTGTAAATTCCTAATAACTTAGGAAAGTTTTGAAAATTTTGTGTAGGTATTCATTTCGTCCTTTATCCAATGATAGTTCTGAATTTTACTCGAACTTTATCGATCAGCCGAAAACTTTCAAAAGATCCTCTTAATGGTATAACCTAGCCTATATGTCTATGAACATGGCTATAATGGTAAAACCCTCTTAAGATAATTAATCTTTGTTAACATCTGAGAACATGTTAACACTCCTGGCAGTATGGCGTGAGAAACCACACCAGCCGTCAAGGTATTGGATTACGTCCAAACCTTAAAGACTATATGATCAAAGTAGATCATGGCAAGTATCATCAATGTGATGATCATACTATAAACATCCATTAGTGGTGAAGTGCCTACGGGCTATACTTGTGTCTATTAAGGACAACAACAATTGTGGTCTACGACTCCCTGTCTAAAAATGTTGGACTATGTCCAAACATAATAGTCTATATGATCAATGCGATTATGACTAATATCATTTAGTACGATGATCATGTTATTTAACATCCTTTAGTGATGTTTTGCCTACGGGCTATAATATATTGTCTATTTGAGACATTGACATTGTAATCTTTTATGATTCTTTACCCAAGGGGGTGAGCCATGCTCAAATCCCATAGTCTATGTGATCATTGCGATCCTGAATAATATCATTAATATGATGATCATAATATTAACATCCCTAGCGATGAAGTGCATACGGGCTATACCTTACTCTATTGCCGATAAGACAAAGATAGTGGTGGTCCTTGTGATCCCCTGTTCAAAGTGGTGGGTTATACCCAAACCTAATAGTCGATATGACCAATGTGATCATGACTAATATCATCAAATATGAGGATTATATGTAAACATCCATTAGTGATGTCAATTGGTTTACCTTTGTTCCAAAATGGATTGTCTTTTAAGACGATGACAGTTGTAGTCTATGACTCCCTGTCCAAAGGTGAAGAACTATGTTCAAACCTTGAAGCCCCTGATCCAATAAGATTACGGCTTATAAATTAATGTCCTTCGTGACAGGCCTTTGTGCCATATCCTATAACGTCCTGGAGACAAGGCCATTTGTGCCATGTCTAAATGTCATTGCGACAAAGCCTTCGCGCCATATGATTACTTATGTCCTTCATGACTGGGCATTATGCCATACCTTTCTACGTCCCACGCGACAGGCCTCTGAGCCATAGGTATATATATAAATGATAAAAGTCATGTAAAGCTAGCCTTTGAGCTATTCATAATCGCCCTTGTGACAAAGACAGTTGTGACATTTGATCCCCTGTCAAACAGGTAATGGACTCGCTCCAAACCTTAATTGCCATTGATGGTCCTTTTGTGACCTAGGCTAAATGTAATGGATATACATTCAAATAACATTCATTTGGAATGTTTGGAACATAATAGCCTATACGGTTTATGGATGTCGTGGCTGATCTATATCAGGTCATCGGATAATGACTAACAATTGTTTAATTTGGTGATTAATACCAAGTTTCGAGTATGGAAAACTCGGATGAGGTAGACAACAGTCGCGATACTATTAAAGTGACAAAGGCTAATAATGCTACAAACATAAACCTCAATATTAATGGGGTTAATCTACAAGCTGGGGTTGACGCAACAGTTGGAAAGACCATGGAAAAGCTCATTAAACAGTTCAAAGAGCCGAATGTTTCTCACTCTAAATTTCATTCAAAACCACATTCAAATGCTCATGAAAAGAGCTTTGTTCACACTTTGAATGTGAAGAATGGACCAAAGGAAGATGATAACTCCCAGAAATCTAAGAATGAGAGCAAGTACGGGCTTAATAAGAACCAACAAAAGTTCAGTAAGAAGCCTGTATGTAAGAGCTGTTATAAAAGACACTGAGGACAATGTCAAGTAGAACAAAGACCAAAGCAGTGTGGCATCTGCAAAGGAACTGGTCATCAGTCCGACGAATGTAGGGACATAAAGAATGCAGTCTGTTATGATTGTGGTAAGAAAGGCCACATCAGAACTAAATACCATAAAACTGCCAAAAGGGGTGCAGCTAAGCCTGGAAAGGCTAAGAAGGGAAATGCCTGAATTCACTTGATGAATGCCAAGAGGCAGTACATGATGTCATCAAGTACACTCCTTATCATTCACCAATGATAACTTCTGTTAAGTGTCCTGTTTTAATACGGGCAATAATAAGTCTTCATAGACCATAAGCTTAGCAAATTTTTACTCACAAGGTATAACTTACCAAGGAAACCATAGTAACCGATTCTTCTACTCTCGGCGATGAATCTTTCTGAAAAATCTAAGGGTACTCTTTCTTGAATAGAGTACGACAATATATGTTATTTTAAATTATTTTATTTATTTTCCTCATTGATTTTATCAACTGCGAGTGCCAACTATGTATGATAAAAGCGCCATATAAGGATTGGCGTGACCTAGTGCGTCCCATAGATTGCTTCCATGCCTGATCAGTATGGAGGTTTAATGCATGGAACCACTAAGTTATACCAATGGTCATATTGTACTAAAGTCAACTAGTCGTATTCAAAGAAGATATCCATAATAGAAATTGAATAAAGAAGATGAAGAAGTTGAATGAGGAAGATGGGGGAATTGAATGAGGAAGATGAAAGGAATTGAAAGAGATAAGGTTTTGGTGGTTGTTATGTGCAGCGATCTTGAAAGTTTATAAGACGGTGTTCACAAACAACACCGTCTAAAGGATGCAGAAATTAGTATAAGACGGTGTTTAAGCATTAGATGGGGTTCTTTTGAATTTTATTGAATATTTATAAGACGGTGTTCAGAGACAACACCGTCTAAAGGTTGGAGAAATTAGTATAAGACGGTGTTTAAGTATTAGACGGTGTTCTTCTGAATTTTATTGAATATTTTATTTAAAAGAGCTTAACGTTCATATTGGTATTGGTTTTAAGACGGTGTTATTACTTTAACACCGTCTAAAACAAATCCTTAACACCGTCTAATGCTACATTTTGTAGTAGTTTTCCTTCCATTTCCAGCTTTTCGTTCGGTATCAAGCTCGGGTTTATCATCCCAAAAAAACTAATTATAAATCCCATCTGTTGATGCAACAAATAATAGATCACAGATGGTAGCTTGGCTGATTAGGCAAAAGGGTCGAAGGGTTCAACTTTGCCTAACGCAGGTCGTGGGGTCCCCCCACGTTTGCAAGACGTGGAGAGAGGTTCACTAGTTTATTTTTATTGTTTGCTGAAGATCCTCCTCTGAAGTGTATTCAGATTCGGATGAATGAGCAAACGGAATGTGTGTGTTGGATGTGAAAGGAAGTAACTCGCATGAAGCAAGTACTCGAAGGGAATGACCAGAGATTTCAGGAATCAGGGCTGGCCTCCTGTCCCCTGCTTAGTAAATGAAGTGTCTAATATATAGGAGAAGACATCACTCAAAGAGGAATGCATTTGACTAGTGACCATGCTTGCAGTGGGGGTTTTGCCCTTTTTGGGGGTTGAAGGCTTTGACCTGCGGGTAAAAGAGTGTGTTCTGTGGATCCGTGTTGCTTTTGTGGCTGGTGAGTTGGTGAGGCAATCCGGAGATGTGACCATTTACTGTTCTCGTATTGCTTTACTTCATCTCCCCAGCTTTTCAACCCTTGAACCGTTTAACCTTTTGAGCATTCATGTATTTAAATCATTTTATTTGGTCTTGGGCTACCCCCGTCATCAGCCCCCCAAGTCAGAGGTTTTTGGGGAATGAGCTCAAAAGACTTCTGACTTTTATACATGTATTTTTCTTACCTAAAGGCTTCAAGGGTTCAAGGCTTGAAGGGTTGAAAACGGTTGAGTTTTCAAATTTGAAAAAACTGACAACTGACTTGATTGATGTTTGTCAGTTAATAGGTAGGCGGTTTTTTGCAAGGGTGGTTTAATGACTATCATGGTTTTTTATTTTGATCCTTATCTTTTTATTTGAAGACTCACAATAACTTTTCCATTTTCCTTTCAAGTTTTCCTCTGCCTTTTCTTTCCATCTTCAGGTTAGTTCCGGTTTTTACCATATTTCCTTGTTTTCTTCTTATTTTCTTCAAAATGGGTGCTCGTAAGGATTTGACAAAATCCTTTTCTCGATTAACCCAGGAAGAAGTAGAGTTGTTTTGTATGGAATATGGTATTGGGACCAAGTTTAAACCGGTTGCACCGGCTTGTGATAAGTCTATCGATCAATGTCCCCCTGGTTCGATTGTTTTTATTGTCGACATTTTGAGTTTTCAAATCTTCGTCATCCGTTTTCAAACTTTGTTTTGAACATCTTGGAATATTATCGCATATCTTTTGGTCAAGTTCACCCAAAGGGCATGGCTAGGGTTTTACATTTCGAAGTTTTATGCCGTGCCCTTGGTTATGATCCTTCACTCTTGGTTTTTCGCCGATTTTTCCGATTGGCCAAAAACGGTGATTGGTTCACCTTTGAAACGTCCAAGGTTGATGCTTGTCTTATTTCTTCCATGGTTACCACCCTTGGTTCCTGGAAGGATCGTTTTTTCTGGTTGTCCGATTCTATCGTTCCTTTCAAAATGGTGTGGAGGCACCCGGATGCTGTTCTCAATGAACCGGAACCCACTGAATCCGATTTGAATGACGCTTTTCTCCGGGAGTGCCCTTCAAGGGTTCGTCCCTTTCCTGAACATTTGCTAGTCTTGTTAGGGGTTTGTAAAGTGTGGGAAAATGCCAATCGGGATCCGGTTCTGATGAGGAATGGCACGGGTATGCTTTTTTCTTATTTACTCCCTTTGTGTTTTCCTTAATTTATGTCTTATGTGCATTCTGTTTTGTTCTTATTTGCAGTCATGTGAGCCCTAGATTTTATCAAGAGTGATGACACGTCTGATGTTGCGTTTGGAGATGTTCCAGTTATTCCTGATGAGAATGTTGTGGTTAAGGGTGCTGAGCAAAGGTTTGAGGATACTGGGTATGTTAGTGTCTCCAATGTGAAGGGTTTTTCTAAACCTGTTGCCCCCAATGCTTCAACCCGTCGATCTACTCGCCGTTTACTTAAGGGTGTTATTCAATCCACTTCCACTGAACCAGTGGAGTTGAATGATGACATTGAAGCTTCTGGAGGTGAAGGTGTTGAGGCGGGTGTTGAGAAGGAAAAGAAGTTGGTTATTCATGGGAAGAAGAAGACTCCGGCTCAGAAGGTTATCTCTACTCCTGTTCAAGGTCCTTCGAGCAGGGACGTTGAAGGGTTTGATCCGGATGAGGTGTATGTACCTAGTTGGTCGGTGAAGGTTGATGATAGTTTCAAGGATGCTGCTGTTTGCGAAGATGTGCTGAGCCACATTGCTCCTCCTTCGGTTCATGACACCATTGCTGACATGGATGATAAAAGTATCCAAAAGATAATATAAAATCATTCAATTTTCCAACAAGCTCTTTTAAATAAAAGTGTACAATATGTTTAAGCCATTTGAGTGTTGAATACTTCAAGTTCACGATAGCATAAAAGATGAAATTCACTATTATCGTCATCATTATCAACTAGAGGATAATTATTTCCGTTTCATACAATATTAAATAAGAACTTAAAGTTACGAATAATCATAATATATAAAAATTACGTAAGATAAGTAACATATATAATAAAAATAAGTAACAACCCAAACTAAAATAACTCTGAGCCGATACCGGTATTATGTTTTAAACCGGTATACCGGATTTTACCGCCGGCACAAGCCTTATGCCGTTTCACTTATTTACCAGGATGTTTCGTACCGGATTTACATCTGGAAACGGTAATACCGGTATAACCGGCCGGTATTTACCGGTTTTTAAAACATTGCTCGGGAGTGCTCCCCGGAGTTGAGAAAGAAGTTGGTATAGCCACATGAGTTTGGCTAGTACCCGGGGTAGAGGTGTTTGGAACCTGATTCACTTCTCCCGGGGATCCACTTTCTGACATGGTAGTTTCAAGAGAAAAGAGCTACACTACTAGGTCTTTTTGAGGAGAAATAGCGGCGTAGCCCCACGGTGGGCGCCAACTTGTTGATGCAACAAATAATAGACCACAGATGGTAGCTTGGCTGGTTAGGCAAAATGGTCGAAGGGTTCAACTTTGCCTAACGCAGGTCGTGGGGTCCCCCCACGTTTGCAAGACATGGAGAGAGGTTCACTAGTTTATTTTTATTGTTTGCTGAAGATCCTCCTCTGAAGTGTATTCAGATTCGGATGAATGAGCAAACGGAATGTGTGTGTTGGATGTGAAAGGAAGTAACTCGCATGAAGCAAGTACTCGAAGGGAATGACCAGAGATTTCAGGAATCAGGGCTGGCCTCCTGTCCCCTGCTTAGTAAATGAAGTGTCTAATATATAGGAGAAGACATCACTCAAAGAGAAATGCATTTGACTAGTGACCATGCTTGCAGTGGGGGTTTTGCCCTTTTTGGGGGTTGAAGGTTTTGACCTGCGGGTAAAAGAGTGTGTTCTGTGGATCCGTGTTGCTTTCGCGGCTGGTGAGTTGGTGAGGCAATCCGGAGATGTGACCATTTACTGTTCTCGTATTGCTTTACTTCATCTCCCCAGCTTTTCAACCCTTGAACCGTTTAACCTTTTGAGCATTCATGTATTTAAATCATTTTATTTGGTCTTGGGCTACCCCCGTCATCACCATCCAAAACCATTTGCGGTGGTGTTCCATTTGGTACCATATGAACCAGAATCCCATCTCGAGGGTGTCCTTTATACACGTAAGGGGATATAATTGGCTGGTGGAAGGTCAATGAACTAACGAACCCCATGGACCACATGTAATTCCGCCCATGCTTAAAATGTCAAAATCAGAGACCAAACAACTATAAAGTATATCGGTGACATGTTACTATATATGTACGCTCCTAAGTATTTCAAGCAAATTGATGATTTTTATGATTATATTACAATAGCAATCGTCTTATGTTTTATAGATAGAAATGAGTGCTATTGTTTATAAGTTGTAATTTGTTTAAAGCAAAGTTATAATCATTGTTCCAAGTCGATCAAGAAGCATAACTTGGTAGAAATTTCATATAATTTGCCAAAAGAAATTAATCGTGTGTAAAATTGTATAAAAATTTTATGAACTTGTAGTAGTTTATTGTTTAATGTTATTTTGGTTTTATTATTCCAACTCTAATGTTGTTAATATAAAAAGTTAAATGTCATTTTAATCCCTGTGGTTTGGGTTATTTTGTCAGTTTAGTTTAAATGTTTTATTTTTCGCCTATGGGTACAAAAAGATTTCACCATTCTCATTTTAGTCCATTGGGTTAACTTCAACCATTTTTTCGGTTAACGAGAAGGGTAATTCGGTCATTTTATATGTAATTTTGTTAACTAGAAGGGCAATTCAGCCATATATAATGACCGAATTGCCCTTCTGGTTAACAAAAAAAATGGATTAAGTTAACCGAGTGGACTAAAATGATAATGGCAAAACCTTTTTGGACTCACAGATGAAAAATAAAACATTTGAACTAAACACAAAATCACACAAACCACAGGGACTAAAATGACATTTAACACTAAAAACTAAATCCGTAAGTTATACACATCGAAATAAATCGGTAAATTACCCATGTCAAGTTTTTCGTCTGAGCTACACGAAAGATCTTTCTGTGAATGAGTCGTTTATTATATAGTGAAACATTATTAAACAAGTTTTTTATTGTTGTTTTAATAAGATGGTTAACAAAATCTTTATTGTAATTTTGGAAAGAAACACTCTTTGGACCATAGCTAACAATTAATTAACATGTCATAAAACATTGAAAAAGAAAAGATATAGAAAAACACGTATGAAAGCAAATAGGTCATGTCCGTTATATGTGAATCACACTCATTCAAGTTGAGGCCTTAGCCGCCAGCCTCCCAAATCCCATGCATGTTATGGACTTTTTCAAAATAATTATTATGTTTTCTTTATGATGATTTTTACGTGTTTAACATGCATATTATGAACTTTTTCAAAAGATTTATTATGTTTCTTTATGATGATTGTTACGTGTTTAACTTTTTATCTTTAAAAATTATGTTGACCTAGGTTGCTTTCTTTCTTTGAACAACCAATAAAAATTTGATTATTCGAGTAAACCTAATTGCAATAGCCCGATCATTCTGGTAAACTTTCTAATCATGACCTATGCTTCCCATAATAACCGAGGGTCTCGATAAGAAAAAAACAAGAAAAGAAAACTAAAATTTGTTTAACATGTAATAATATAGTATAACCTATCGAATTACAATTCACACCAGACGCCGCTTTAACCCTAAATCAACCGATTCTCAAGCCAATTATCTTCGTAAAATGCTCTAATTCCTGGTTAATTTATGAAAATGTGATCTATGATTTGTGATTTCTGTTGTGTAGATGTTGAATTTGGTAAAGTTTTTGGTTTCGATCTCCTTTGCGCAGACGTCACTGCTGGACATCGAGTCTAGGGTTTTAGTTTCTACCTAAGATCGAACAGCTTCGATATAAATTCATAGCATCATATTCGTGAACCACGCAATCTAATTCAGCTTATAGGTATGTTGTTCGATCCTTCGATCTTGTTATGCTTTTCATCATATGATGTTGTTATCCATCGATCCAGTGCTCTTATTCGATTTGACTGCAGGTTTTGATTCGCGGCTTCTCAGTAATCGTTTTTTAACTGTGAGTATTATTAGTTTCGTTTGATAGAACTGTGTGGTTAGTTGCGATTTGTGGTTCCGAGTATCATGCTTCAATAATTTGTGGTTTTAAGACATGCTTTACAGTTAGTGAGATACTTTTATGATTAATATTTGTTCTATACGGTTTAGCATAAAAAAACTGCAATTAGATTTTAGAAATTGGAACGTAAGTGTTGAAAAGTAAAATTTGGGCTAGGATTTGATTATGTTAACCAAGAGTAATTATCAGTACTCAGTAGTAATAAGTGAGCCCAATAACCCCAGTAAAATGCACTACCCTGTTATGAAATATCACAGTGAAACTGAAAGAGAGGGAGATAGAGATTGTATTTCATTTGTCTTTGTTTGCTTATTGGAGTAAAGAAGAGTGTTTGTGTAATGAGCATGTTTTATAACATCTTATTATTATAATTTATGTGCAGCTGGGTAATCAATCTTGCCATGGTTGAGATTGCGTGTGGTGTGCACTGTGCAGAATCCTATATCCTTTTCCTGAGGTTATTAATCTTCCTTCTTATTTTTATTTATGGTTTAGGTTCTAAATACAATAATTTGAGAAATAAAGCTTCATGTGACAGGTTCAAAATAGTCTTTGGTCATCAGTTGGTGCATCACTGAGGTAAGTGAGTTTAATGTCTTACTATCATCGCTTTTAGTTAAGAACTGTTTTCATACTTATTTTAAGAATGATGAGAATGCTAAGGCTTTAGTCGAGAGGATGAAGGTTTGTACATTCTTCAATTAAAATTTCACAACCTTAGCTTGATATTAAAGGACAAACTTGATGTAACTAATACATTTTTTTTCTGTTGTAGATTTCATAGTTACAACTTCATTAGAGGATATATAGGTTAACCGCAGCCATTACCCAAATCAAAGTATAGTTTTACGAATTTACTTATTTCTGGCGATGTTTGGTTGGTGGCATGGTATGGTATGGCATTGGCAATGTGATCAAACAATATCGCTTTACATTGGTCGCGAGGCTTCAAAGGTATCCATCCCTCCATTCATCCATAATATTATTATTCTTATTATCAAACAAAAATAATAATAATAATAATATTATTGTTGTTGTTGATCCGTTACCCATCTCTTTTTCAAAAGCTATGGAAAAGAATTTGTGAAGAAACCACAACTGAATTCAATCTTCTCGCGGACAATTGGAAGTATATTCTCGCCGGTTTAATTTGCGAGGTCTCTTTCCTTTTCATTTTAGAATTTCTATATATGCTATTGCGATTTGGTTTGTTTTGTTTTGTTTTCATAAGATGTTATATTTTTTCAGTACATTCATGGGCTGGCAGCTCGAGGAGTCCACTATCTTCATCGCCCTGGGCCCGTTCTCCAGGACACCAGCTTCTTTCTACTTTCTGTATGTCTGTCTGTCTCTCTTGATATACCACTTCTTCTTTATCAATGATAATTCTTAGTCTGTTTGTTTAGGAGCTTGGACAAGAGAGAGCTTACGTTAGTGAGACTGTTTTCACTTTCGTGTTTCTATCTTTTGTTTCGGTAAGTATAATGCATTACACATCAGTTAGTTGTCGTCTCTGTCTAACTCGTCTTCTCATATAGTGGACCTTCCATCCTTTCATATTCAAGACCAAAAAGATCTACACTGTTCTAATATGGTGCGGGGTCCTCACTTTTTTAGTTGTAAGTCATGTTTGGAGTTTGTGTTGTTGATACATATACGCACGCACATAAATTGTTGTTGAGAATAGCATAATCCATAAAGGTGATTGATTTTGGGAAATGAGAGTATAGCCAACACAACAGATCATTAATAATTTGTATATTAAATGAATTTACATATCTCATGTATGGTATCAACAAACTTCATTTATTACATTACAGGCTTGCCAATTTCTTCGTATCATTACATTCTATTTGACTCAACTTCCAGGTCCAAATTACCATTGTCGAGAGGTACATGACCATGGTCTGGAAAATTTCAGTTTGTTATTCAATTAATATCTGTGTAGGTGTTCATAGAATAAACATAGCCTGCATGTTGTTATCTTTATTGCAGGGTTCACGACTTGCAACGCTGCCTTATCCAGACAATCCTCTTGAAGTTCTAGTATTCAGTAAAATTTGTTTTCCCTTTGTTTCTCACTGTTCTTTTGCCTGTCATTAAGATTAAGTTCTGTATATATGTTATCATTTTGAATGGGCTTAAAACATCACTTTTTGGGCTTCATAGTTCTCTTGATATACTATCGGCTGCTTTTGTGTCTAAAACTTTTTAGGCTTCTTTTATGTTGTAGATTTATAAAGCAATGCGCTTGGGTAATTGAAGTGGTTCAGAGTTTACGGGCTAGAATACCAATTTTAACTGGAATCGGATTCAAGAAAGTGAACAGGAAGTTGAACCACTTTACGGGCATGGGTATACAGGTCTTACCAATCTTGGTAACATGTAATTTTTCTTCTTTTTGATGAAATATTTAAAAGGAAATCTATGCTAATGCCTCGTGGTTCCATTGTCTCATGCAGTTGCTATTTGGCTGCAACTATTTGGTCAACTACAGGGACCTTTTGTGTACTTTACTATTCTTTTTAAGGCTAATGTAAGTTTATGTCTTTTAAACTTCTCTTTGCCATTTCACAGTGAGGATTAGCTTAACCTTTATTTATTTATTTACTATATTCTTTTCCAGGCATCCGGATATGAAGAGGCATGCAGAAAATTGCTACATTTTGACCGTGTAGAAAGGTAAGATATGTCGTATGCGTTTGTTTATCTCTTTCGGCTACTAATTTTGACACTTGACAACACTAAGTTTTTTCTTTCAACGAAACAAATGCTCGAGTTTTCTATTCAAATGCGGAGCAAAGAGAAGCGATAGTTGCGGCAGAGAGGCGTGTAGTTGATGAAAGAGTGAAAAAAGAATCAAACTAAAAATAAGGTACTAATTGATATTTGAACCTTCCATTTTTTCTTTGTATTGCTTATTAAAATACCTTACAGGTGACGGTCTACAGGTCTGCAATGGAATCGTTAACAACTTTGTGGTTATAAATCAGAAAGGGATCGATCCTCCATCGTTGGATCTTCTTGCTAGGGCAGGGGTAGCTGATACTATATCAAAAGGAGAAATATGGAGTGATTGGTTTTGGCTTGTGTGATTCGTTACAAAAGTGCAGTTCCAACATATTTGATGTTTCGATTTGGATGTTTTATTATGAGCAACACAGGATATTTGTTATGATTTTATTCCATAAATGGTTACATTTTTAAATTCATCTTGTAGGTATAAATAAATATAAAGTAGCAAGTATAATAAATAAATGGCAAAATGGTGACATTGTGATAAAAACATGGTAGCAAAATGGTGTAAAAAAGCGGTAGCAAACAAGCGAAAATGGTAGCAAAATGGTGACAAAAAGCGGTAGCAAAACGGTGGCAAAATGGAGCGGTAGCAAAATGGTGAAAAAAACGGTAGCAAAACGGTGGCAAACAAATGGTAACAAAACGGTAGCAAATAGGTGACAATAGGGCAATTGCTACGTGTGTTTTTTCTACCGAAATTTTGATGGCAAAACGGTAGCAAAAGGGCTTTTGCCACTGTTTTGCGACGGAAAATGTGATAGCAAAAACCCATTTCTCTAATAGTGGACCTAGGTTGCTTTCTTTATTTGAACAACCAATAAAAAATTGATTATTCGAGTAAACCTAATTGCAATAGCCCGATCATTCTGGTAAACTTTCTAATCATGACCTATGCTTCCCATAATAACCGAGGGTCTCGATAAGAAAAAAACAAGAAAAGAAAACTAAAATTTGTTTAACATGTAATAATATAGTATAACCTATCGAAATACATGTTACGTCAAACAAAATAACACTTCTGTCAAATTAAAATTACTAGTATTAAAAATAAATAATACTATTATGAAAAGTGGGAAAAAAAAAAGAGTTGATACTTTTCGGTACTGTACGATGTCCTCATGGTCCATACATATAACGACAACCCATTTTGACCTTCATGCATATATATATGCGCGTTGACCAAACGAACTGTTTGAAGCTTCGAAACACATCCATGGAAGTGACTCTCACGACAACCCATTTTGACCTTCATGCATATATATATATACATGCATTACCAACTTCTTCCCACTACAAGCGATCAAACAAATTACCACCAGTTTTGTAGCAGGAAACAGTGACCGTGTCATCCTCTTAATCACCACTGAAATCAAATGGCCCGTGGTTCTGCGGCTCCTCGTCGGTGGATACCGAAAAGAGGACTAGTGCTAAGAAACAGCTTCAAAATGATAGCCTTTTACCTTTCCTGCTGCTTTCGAAGGGCAAATACCCGACGGTCTAGAAAGTCGGCTTCTGTTTTCGCTCACCGTTGACGATTGGCATTGATGCTTGGAGAGTTTGGTGCGGTTGAATGGTAGTGTGCAAGTTGTTTTAAAAGATATGGAAGAGACAACATATTTGTGTGAAAATGCAAAAATTAGAGGCTTTTTTTGGAAACAATGATAAGATGATTATATAAAATATAGCACTAAATAATTTAGATGCAAAAACAAAGTTAGTAGTGTGTTAAGCTTTACGGAAGAGACAACATATTTGTGTGAAAATGCAAAAATAACTATAGCATTATGAGGCTGCTTTGTGAGTTTTTGGTTGTAATTTCTTTTCTTTTGGTTATTGATGATATATTTTGTTTTGTGTTTTTTTTTTTAAATTGAGGAAACCCTGCATCAATAATAGCTTCAAGAAGGTGGGACACAAGCCAAAGTTACTAATTATTATTTGCACTTTTGATAAAGAAAGTGTTCTTTCGTGATCGAACAACTTTCTATATGACCGTTGAACCCTTTATTGTGTGAACCTTATTGTGAAGTACATATTAGATGTCATATGGTAGTTTAATGGAACCCTTACAGATTTTCTGATAGAAGATCCACGGTAACTATTTCTCCCAAAAATGACAAAAGTAATCACCCGTCGGCACTTGTCGGCATAAATGTCACAAGTCTCAGAGCCAAAAGCAAACACAGATTTATTCGAAAAAGGAATCAAGAACAGTTACAATGAAATGATTAACCAGTCATCACAGATTGACTGGTGAATCATGTAAATGAACAAAATCAAAGTAGCAACAACAAAGCCCTAAACTCTCACGTATTGTACCTGTGAGGAGCAAAGAAAGGCAAAGACAAAGTATAAGAAATGGGGGCTGTGATGATCGATAATGACAAGGGGATCAACCCCTTTAAGCTTGTGCACAACCCTAGATCGGGGACAACTGGAGCCCAGAAGAAGCAGCCCAAAGCAGCGACCAGAAGGGAGCGGCCCAAACAAACAAGCCCAAAGCAAACCTCAAAACCAAAGAATAAAAAATTATTAGGAAATAAATCGAACACAAAAATAGAGAGGCACATTTATACTGTAAATTTAACACCCCCCTCAGTTTAAATGTGCAAAGAGGTTTGTTAGATCCAGAGACTTACACATATCTGAATGAGCCTTTGGAAGGAGGCCTTTGGTGAAAAGGTCGGCAAACTGATTTTCTGTCTTGATGCCTTGAGTTTTGATCAGTCCTGAGGCTATTTTTTCACGCAAGAAGAAGAGGTCCACCTCAAAGTGCTTTGTTTTGTCATGAAATACTAGATTTGCGGCAATGGACAGTGCAGCTGAGCTATCACATTTTAAAGCCACAGGAATAGTAACATCAACTTTGAGTTCCCAGAGGATATTGATTAGCCATAAAACTTCACAAGTAGCGTTACACATGGATCGATATTCTGCCTCGGCAGACGATCTGGAAACAACGCTTTGTTTCTTGCTTTTCCAAGAAACCAAACAACCACCAAGGAAGATACAAAAACCAGTGACAGACCGTCTGCTGTCAATACATTTTGCCCAATCAGAATCTGCAAAAGCTGTTAGATGAAAGGAATTGGTTTTTGTGAACATAATCCCGGTTCCCGGGGCTCCATTTAGGTACCTCAGCACTTTGAAGGCAATCTGAGTGTGTGCTTCAGTTGGTTTGTGCATGTATTTAGATAAATAGTGAACTGAGTAAGCTATGTCAGGTCGAGTGTGCGAGAAATAAATTAATTTACCAACCAATTTTTGATATTGTGTAATGTCAACATCGTTGGTTTCTTTCTTTGTTAAATTAGTTAGAACGTGATTTTGTTCTATGGGGCAACTGAGTGGTTTGCTGCCACTCATCCCATATTCATTCAATAAATCCATGCAATACTTTCGTTGTGAAAGGCAAACACCATTGTCAGTTTTTATAACTTCGATTCCAAGGAAGAATTTTAACAACCCGAGCTTTTTGATCAAAAATTCAGTTTTTAAATTTTTTTTAACCTCATTGGCTTTCCCTTCATTATTCCCGGTTAAAATAATATCATCGACATAAACAAGAAGGACAATAAAGACCTCCCCTTTTGACAGGACAAACATAGAATGATTACATTTGGACTGAACAGACCCAATTTTAACTAAGGCTTGAACAAGTCTTTCATTCCACATACGTGGGGCCTGCTTTAGGCCATATGGAGACTTGTTCAGCCTGCAGAATTTGTTTTGGTGTTTGACACCTAACCCATCAGGAAGATTCATGTAGACTTCTTCCTTAAGGTGACCATAAGGAAAAGCATTATTAACATCAAGTTGGTACAACGGTCAATTATTCTGGACAGATAAGCTAACAACACACCTTACAGTGACCATTTTAACTACAGGGGAAAAGGTTTCCTCAAAGTCGATACCTTCTCGTTGGTTAAAACCTTTTGCAACGAGGCGGGCTTTAAACCTATCTATCTCACCCGTGGATTTATATTTGACTTTGAACACCCACTTACACCCAATGGGATTTTTCCATTGGGTAGGTCGATTATATCCCAGGTGTTGTTTCTATGAAGGGCTGATAATTCATCATTCATGGCCTCAACCCATCTATTATCCTTAAGTGCATCCTTATAGGTGTTTGATTCAGTGATTTTGTTGACACTGGTAGCAAAACAAATATTTTCATTAGGAAGGTTTGAGTTGTAACACCCCGTGTTCTCAGGAAAGTCAAAGTCAAAGTCAAGGTCAAAGTCAACGACCGATCGCTCGACTTGACTTATAGTAAATTCGTTTTATGTGTTTATTTTAGTTGTATTATGTGGAGTAAGTGTCAAATTGCAGAAATCGATGTGTATTATTCGCTATTTAATCGACTTACGACTGTGAATGATAGGAAGTAACAATGCGATAAAGTCAACTAAACACTAATCAAACCAATTTAAGCAACATCGAATCGCAATCGAACTCGTAACTCGAATTACGCTTTTTGGTTATTGTTATACGTGTGTGTGTGCGCCTTACATGTTACTTGTGCATGTTTAAATTATGTTATGTGTGGTATTCAATCGAATCGCAATCGAAACTCTAACGCAATCGAACTCAATCGCAATCGAAATGGTATGATAATTAGTGGAGAAGAGATAGCGCGAGATATGAGTGGTTGGGATTAAAAGTAATTTGACTAGGAAAATCTATCGCATCGCAACACTCACAATCGAAATCGAAACGGCAAAACTCGTCGCGCCGAGCACTCGAACCAGGTGCCAGCCGACCGAACAGCCACCCGGCCGGACTGCCACCCGAGCGAGGTGCCATCCGACCGAGGAGCCATTCGGCCGGGCTGCCACCCGGGCGAGATGCCATCCGACCGACCAGCCCTTTCCACTTTGGGAAACCCTATAAATACCTCCTATCACCATCATACTTTCCACTTTTGGAAACTCTCGTCCGACCAGCTCGTGCTCCCCACCCTTTCTTCGATTTCTCTCAATTCCGGTAAGATCTTGTCCTAAATCTTGTACTTCCTTGATCTACACACACTCCTACACCTTTCTATCTTTTAAATCTTAACTTCTAACCGTGAAATCACTAGATTCGAGGTGTTCTAGGGTGATGTCATCATGTATTCTTAGGAACTTCATGTTTTGGCCTCAATCCACCAAGAATAACTTAGATCTAACCGATTTCCACATGAACAAACAAATATCTCTCGTAGATCTAAACATATTCACAATGAAAAGGATCGAAAGATAGTTTTCCAACTTTCTTTCAACTCCTTTACACTCAATGCACTCAAACCTCGATGAAAACGGAACTACTATCGATCGTCTACTCGTGCATAGTGATGCATCAGTGCTAGGTCCAAGTCCATCTATAGGATAGTGATTTCGGGTTTGAACATAAACAACCGCCTCGGACCGTGCACCGTCAGAATGGGGTGATTCCTGTTCGGTCAGGTCATTGGGATGAGATGGGGTTCCCATCGTTTGAATCAGCCATCACAACGTCCCGCTCAAGTCACAACACTTCAAGCAAAATCAAGAAACAACGCGAACAGATCGTTGGGACGAGTTGCTGTCCGACCGGACTGCTATCCGACCGGGTTGCCATCCGCTCGACCCGTCGTCCGTTCGGGTTGTACCTTGATTCAAAACTTAAACAATTTTCAACATGTTCAATGCACTAAGGATGCCACCCGGTCGAACAACCATCCGACCGAGTGACCACCCTGCTGTGAACTTGTTCTCACTGAAGTGCCCAACCGAACGGGTTGCTGTCCGATCGGACGACCGTCCGACCGACCGACCTGAACGGTAGAGATACTTCAATGTTTTCAAAATGCTACAACGAAAAATTCAAAGGTCAAGCCATCATACACAAACACATCCTTCTGATAGGAAGAAACAATCCACTCGAATAGTCATCCGACCGGACTACCGTCCGACCGGATGACCATCCGAACGGATCGTCATCCGCCCGAACTGGCCGTCCGATCGGATTACCATCCGACCGAACTGCTGTCCGAGCCACTTACACCTTGCATCGTTTTACGCGTCGCTTATCATTATGCTATCGATCTGTTCAGGCTAACCATACTCTCTAGCGCTCCCTTCAATCCATCGATCGCTGTGAGTATACTCGAACCCTTTTTGCTTTATGCACTTTTGGGTGTTACATACGTTACGAATATTCAAATCACATCAAACACACTACTCAATACTATTTAAACGCTAACCGTTACTGCATGTTATACGTGGCTTAATGAATGCTTGTTTGTTATGTTTACACATGGAATGCTGTCTACCTGCCTTAGCAACGATAGTACTATAGTTTGGACTCAGCACCTATTCACAGGGGTTGTTAAGGACAATTACTTGCATGGATTATGGTGGTAATCATGTATTACGAACTGCCTTGGGCAGTCAACCCGCAGTCATTGGTATCGATAGATCTATGTCTATAACTAACGTGCTTCATTTCACTCTGCGTACGTGCTGGTTATGCGTAAATGAATTTCGAACTCTATATGCTATTATCAAACTTGTATGCTCACCTTTACACTGTGTGTATTGACATTTACTTTAACGTATGTGACAGGTGCTTAAGTTGCTTGTATGCTTAGGTCGCTATGAAATTGAGGCTAGGAAAGGTCTAGGATGCTCTCTGCGCAGTGATGAAATCGAAGCTAGGAAAAGAGGTCCTAGAAACCAATAAATAAACTATCTATGTATAAAATCTGAGTTGTCGGAACAGAACTACTTGACTAGAATTGTCTGTAATAATTTGTTTGCCTTTTAAGACATGGTATGGGACATGTTACTTTAAATTATTTGGTAATGATAATTGTTATGGAAACTTCTGGACAATGTGTTTCGCTCAGTGCCATGCCCCGATGTTTCCGCCATCGGTTGGGGTGTGACAGATTGGTATCAGAGCCATAACTATAGGGAATTAGGCAAGACTCGACCTAGTCCGGGTCGATGTCTTAGAAACCTAGTCTATAGTTAGGAGCTAACAGACCGACTTGTACATGTCCAGTAGGGATTATGTATGGGCTTACTACTATTCCTCGCTATTCTCGCCTACGTTACACTATCACTACACTCGAATTTTCAACTATGAATAAGCGATTAAGTCGAGATTAGGTGTGAAAACCGCAAACTCTCGACCAAATTGCTTGTTCGCCTCGCATTTTCATCTACAAATACGAGGATTTTGCGTTGAACCAAGAGTGAAATCCATACTTTGACGCATAATCCTTATCTATTTTATCGAAACAGGAAGGAAGTTGTTAAGCCAGGGGTGAAACCCTAACCTTGACGACTTGTTCCGACCTTTACTTGGTTTTACAAAATTCTCACCAAAGTCTCGACGGACTCCAACGACCTGAAGTCACGGTATGACTAACGGGATGTGTGCCAAACGCCCAAGAATCGAGGCAAAGGCACAGTCCTGAGGGTCAAAATGTGTACAACAAGTCCTTGTGAATAGTTGAACCACTTTAGGTAGTCGAAGTCTAATAGCCGCAGACGATCTATTTCTCGATTTTTATGTGTTCCGATTCTGAGCCCGCAACTGCTGACTCTGATGATTCGTCAATTTTATGTGTTTATAAGTATGTTTAACTGTTTATGTGTTTAATTTTGGAGACTTATCCTACTTTCGCTTTCACTTCGATTGACACGCACGACTCGCACTGCATTCTATCTCAAAACGCTGACAAATCGTTAAATTATGGACGACCTTAAGCTATATTGTACGCTTATACAATACTACTCGACAAGTTATTCGCGATCGCTATATTCGAACACTCGCGAGCTTTGAATGATAGGTTTCTGTATTCTAACTGCCTCTTGTGGTTACATGTCTGTGTGTTTCTGTGAATTCTGTGAATTATGTGCTTCTGTGCTTACGTGCTTACGAGTTTCTGTGTTTACGTGATTAAATGTGTTCCTGAGCTTTAGTAAGTATTAGACGTGTGAGGTGAGAATCGATTTTGACGTGTCTGAGACCTATGACGATGTCTGTTGCAGACAATGTCATCTGGACCATCATCAGGATCCCGTAACCTACGGCTCTCTCGCCAAGAGCAAAGAGACAAACGTCTTGTTGCTATCATCGCTAAGCAAGTAGCAAAAGCCGTGGGTGAAGTGTACGAAAATGTGAGCAAGTCATCTGAAGAATCCCGAACCGAAACTCCCAAAACTACACCCAAAACTGCCTTCAGTTTCAAACAGTTTAAGGCATGCGGACCAAAGGAATTCACTGGGGAAGAAGGCCCTACGGCATTGTTTCAATGGTTTGACTCCATCGAGGTCACACTACGACAGAGCGGTTTCCCCGATGAACTACGCACTCTCAATGCAACTGGCGTCTTCCAGTCCCGCGCCTTAGACTGGTGGACGGCTAAGAGGAATAAACGTGGGAACGATGTAGCCTACGGTCTGTCCTGGGATGAGCTCAAAGAAGTCATGTTGGAAGAATTTTTCCCTCTTCATGAGCGCCAAAAGTTAGAAGATGAATTCTGGCACATAAAGCAGAAGGATGGTGAAAACGCTGCTCTCACTGCTCGCTTCAAGCAGCTCAGGATTATCTGTTCCGATCAAGTCAAGACTCCGGAGATCGCGATCAAGAAATATATCCGATCCCTGCCTGACTGTGTTGCAGATTTCGTGCAAGCGGCCAAGACTACAACGATCGAAGAGACTTACCTATTGGCCGCTAAAATCAACGACAAGCGGGTTAAGGCTGGGGTCTGGGATAAAACTTCAAAGAGCCTGCATCAAGCAACCACCGCCGCACCAACTGCTGAAACCGCCACCGCCTCGAGCAATAAGAGAAAGAACAGCTCCAGCAACAAGAACTGTGCGATCACTGCTGCACCGATTCAAGCTGTACCCGCTCAACAGCGTCAAGTAGCGGCGCCTGTGGCAAATGCACCCCTTGCTAAGCGTGCATATACTAGGCCACACCCGCTTTGCCCTACTTGTACCTACCATCACCCGACTACCATCGCTTGCCGCTTCTGTGCAAACTGCAATATGTATGGTCACTTCACCACCAACTGCCGTGGTCGTCAAACCCAAGCTCCAGCTCCAGCTACTGCTCATCAAGCTCTACTTCCTGCCCCTCAGGGTCAACAAGCTCCTCAGGCACCCGCGGTCAACCCCAGAGTCTGCTTCGCGTGTGGCGATCCTAACCATTTCGCCAACATGTGCCCAAACAGGGTTGTGAAACAAGAGCCCCAGCAGCAGCAGCCTTGGAAACAACAACAGCAGCAACAGCAACAAGCAGCACGTGCTCGAACTTTCAACATCAACGTGCGCCAGGCCCAAGCTGACAACAATGTGGTCAATGGTACGTTCCTCGTGAATGGTATTTATGCTTCATGTCTGTTTGATACTGGTGCCGATAATTGTTTTGTATCGTTTGAGTTCGAAAAGCTCCCTTAACCGTAAACACGCCCATCTCCCCTCGACTTTCGATGTTGAAGTTGCTATTGGAAGAAATGTCGCCGTTAATTCTGTTCTTTGTGATTGTACTCTCGAGCTCAACAATCACATCTTCCCAATCGACCTTATTCTGATGCACCTCGGAAGTTTTGACGTCATAGTAGGCATGGACTTTCTTCGCGAAAACCACACTGAAGTTGTGTGCTTCGATAAGATGATTCAATTCTCTCTCGCGAATGGTGACTTATTGTGTGTTTATGGCGAAACTGCTTCAAAGGGTCTCAAACTCATGTCATGTGTCCAAGCTAGTAAGTATCTCCGAAAGGAATACAGAGCTTTCTTGGCTAACATTGTAGTAACGGAGAAGGAAAAGAAAGAGAAGAAGGAAGCGAAAGACGTTCCCGTTGTCCGAGAATTTCCTAACGTTTTTCCTGAGGATCTTCCCGGACTACCGCCGAGTCGTGATATCGACTTTCGTATCGACCTCATTCCTGGAGCCAATCCTGTTGCCAAAGCTCCTTACTGACTCGCACCGTCCGAAATGCGTGAACTCTCAAACCAGCTCCAGGAATTACTTGAGAAAGGCTTCATTCGCCCGAGCACCTCTCCTTAGGGCGCGCCAGTCCTTTTCGTCAAAAAGAAGGATGGGTCGTTCAGGATGTGCATCGACTATCGGGAATTGAATAAGTTAACTATCAAGAACCGCTACCCTCTGCCTCACAATGACGATTTGTTTGATCAGCTACAAGGCGCTACGTGTTTCTCGAAGATCGATCTACGCTCAGGCTATCACCAGCTACGCATTCAAGAGGAGGATATACCCAAAACCGCGTTTCGCACTCGTTACGGCCACTACGAATTCGTTGTTATGCCTTTTGGTCTAACTAACGCACCTGCGGTTTTCATGGATCTTATGAATCGCGTGTGTAAACCTTTTCTCGACCGTTTCATCATCATGTTCATCGACGATATCCTGATCTATTCCAAGTCAAAGGCCGAACACGCGCAACATCTACGTTTGGTTCTCGAGCTACTCTAGGGGAATCGACTCTATGCCAAGTTCTCCAAGTGCGAATTTTGGCTGGAGGAGGTTCAGTTTCTGGGTCACATCGTAAATGGTCAAGGTATTCACGTCGATCCCGCGAAGATCGAAGCTGTTAAGAGCTAGATTACACCCAAGAACCCGTCAGAAGTCCGTTCTTTCCTCGGACTAGCGGGCTATTATCGACGATTCATCGAAGGATTCTCAAAGATCGTTGTGCCGCTTACTGCTCTTACGCATAAAGACAAGCCTTTTGTTTTGGGAACTGAACAAGAGACTACCTTTCGAACTCTCAAGCACATGCTTTGCAATGCTCCTGTTCTCACCTTACCCGACGGAAACGATGATTTCATTGTCTATTGTGATGCTTCCAACCTTGGTCTCGGTTGTGTTCTTATGCAACGAGACAAGGTTATAGCTTACGCATCTTGTCAGCTCAAAATCCACGAGAAGAACTATACAACCCATGATCTCGAGCTAGGCGCTGTTGTTTTTGCGTTAAAGATTTGGCGACACTACCTGTATGGTACCAAGTGTACGATCTTCACCGATCATAGGAGCCTACAACATATCTTTAATCAGAAAGAACTAAATATGCGTCAACGCCGATGGGTAGAACTACTCAACGATTACGACTGTGAGATTCGTTATCACCCTGGCAAAGCAAACGTCGTTGCTAACGCTCTCAGCAGACGGAGATATTTGCTCAGCATTCTTGACGTCCAAGCCCAATACGATCTCGAAGCTCTCATCCGCGAAGCTCAGCATGCATGTTTTAATGAACGCACTCTGAAGAAGGAACGAATCTATCACGATGGAGCTCAACTTGTGAACAAGTCGAATGGGATATTCCACTTTTTGGACCGAATTTGGATCACTAAACGGACCAATTTGCGACAGATTTTGATGGACGAAGCCCACAAATCCCGGTATTCTATTCATCCTGGTGCCGACAAAATGTACCAGGATCTTCGCTACATGTACTGGTGGCCGGGCATGAAAAGGGATATTGCTCTCTACGTTGGGAAGTGCCTAACTTGTGCAAGAGTTAAGGCTGAACACCAAAGACCCTCTGGCTTACTCGAACAACCGCCGATCCCTATGTGGAAGTGGGAGAGTATAGCTCAGGTCACGATAGCATCTGGGTTATTGTTGACCGGTTGACCAAATCAGCTCACTTTTTGCTAATACGAGAAGACTACAAGGTAGAACGATTAGCCAGAATCTACACCAACGAGATCATTTGTAATCATGGGACGCCTCACGACATCATCTCTGACCGTGATGCTCGGTTTACCTCGTGACTGTGGGAAACGTTTCAAACAGCTCTTGGTACATCGCTTAATCTAAGTACCGCTTTCCACCCTCAAACCGACGGACAGACTGAAAGAACGATCCGTACTCTTGAAGACATGCTCCGTTCGTGTGTCATAGACTTCGGTGGTAATTGGGATACATACCTGCCATTAGTCGAATTCTCGTATAACAACAGTTATCATTCCAGCATTCAAATGGCACCATTCGAGGCTTTATACGGAAGAAAATGTCGATCGCCTATTGTGTGGCACGAGATCGGTCACTCGCAATTAACCGGTCCTGAGCTATTGCAAGAAACAACTGACAAAGTCCTCCAAATTCGAGACAACTTGTTGAAAGCTCGATGTCGACAGAAAAGTTACGCCGATAGACGACACAAGCCCCTTGAATTTGACGTTGGCGACTACGTACTCCTAAAGGTATCACCTTGGAAGGGCGTGGTCAGATTCGGCAAGAAAGGGAAACTAGCGCCTCGATATGTTGGACCTTTTAAGATTCTGGAAAGGATCGAAAAAGTTGCCTACAGACTCGAACTTCCGGAGGAACTTAGTAACGTCCACCCGACTTTCCACGTGTCGAACCTCCGAAAGTGCCTGGCTAAGCATGATTTGATTGTACCTCTCGATGATCTCCAGGTAAATGAAACACTACACTTCGTGGAGAAGCCTGTCGAAATCATGGATCGCTAAACCAAGCAGCTCAGACGCTCTCGCATTCCTATTGTGAAATGCCGATGGGAAGGCAAACGAGGCGCATAGTTCACTTGGGAACTCGAAAGCGACATGAAGGCGAAGTACCCGCAGTTGTTCGTTACGACTTCAGCCTAATTTCGGGACGAAATTCCCTCAACTAGGGGAGGCTGTAACACCCCGTGTTCTCAGGAAAGTCAAAGTCAAGGTCAAAGTCAACGACCGATCGCTCGACTTGACTTATAGTAAATTCATTTTATGTGTTTATTTTAGTTGTATTATGTGGAGTAAGTGTCAAATTGCAGAAATCGATGTGTATTATTCGCTATTTAATCGACTTACGACTGTGAATGATAGGAAGTAATAATGCGATAAAGTCAACTAAACACTAATCAAACCAATTTAAGCAACATCGAATCGCAATCGAACTCGTAACTCGAATTACGCTTTTTGGTTATTGTTATACGTGTGTGTGTGCGCCTTACATGTTACTTGTGCATGTTTAAATTATGTTATGTGTGGTATTCAATCGAATCGCAATCGAAACTCTAACGCAATCGAACTCAATCGCAATCGAAATGGTATGATAATTAGTGGAGAAGAGATAGCGCGAGATATGAGTGGTTGGGATTAAAAGTAATTTGACTAGGAAAATCTATCGCATCGCAACACTCACAATCGAAATCGAAACGGTAAAACTCGTCGCGCCGAGCACTCGAACCAGGTGCCAGCCGACCGAACAGCCACCCGGCCGGACTGCCACCCGAGCGAGGTGCCATCCGACCGAGGAGCCATTCGGCCGGGCTGCCACCCGGGCGAGATGCCATCCGACCGACCAGCCCTTTCCACTTTGGGAAACCCTATAAATACCTCCTATCACCATCATACTTTCCACTTTTGGAAACTCTCGTCCGACCAGCTCGTGCTCCCCACCTTTTCTTCGATTTCTCTCAATTCCGGTAAGATCTCGTCCTAAATCTTGTACTTCCTTGATCTACACACACTCCTACACCTTTCTATCTTTTAAATCTTAACTTCTAACCGTGAAATCACTAGATTTGAGGTGTTCTAGGGTGATGTCATCATGTATTCTTAGGAACTTCACGTTTTGGCCTCAATCCACCAAGAATAACTTAGATCTAACCGATTTCCACATGAACAAACAAAGATCTCTCGTAGATCTAAACATATTCACAATGAAAAGGATTGAAAGATAGTTTTCCAACTTTCTTTCAACTCCTTTACACTCAATGCACTCAAACCTCGATGAAAACGGAACTGCTATTGATCGTCTACTCGTGCATAGTGATGCATCAGTGCTAGGTCCAAGTCCATCTATAGGATAGTGATTTCGGGTTTGAACATGAACAACCGCCTCGGACCTTGCACCGTCAGAATTGGGTGATTCCTGTTCGGTCAGGTCATTGGGACAAGATGGGGTTCCCATCGTTTGAATCAGCCATCACAACGTCCCGCTCAAGTCACAACACTTCAAGCAACATCAAGAAACAACGCGAACAGATCGTTGGGACGAGTTGCTGTCTGACCGGACTGCTATCCGACCGGGTTGCCATCCGCTCGACCCGCCGTTCATTCGGGTTGTACCTTGATTCAAAACTTAAACAATTTTCAACATGTTCAATGCACCAATGATGCCACCCGGTCGAACAACCATCCGACCGAGTGACCACCCTGCTGTGAACTTTTTCTCACTGAAGTGCCCAACCGAACGGGTTGCTGTCCGATCGGACGACCCTCCGACCGACCGACCTGAAAGGTAGAGATACTTCAATGTTTTCAAAATGCTACAACGAAAACTTCAAAGGTCAAGCCATCATACACAAACACATCCTTCTCATACGAAGAAACAATCCACTCGAATAGTCATCCGACCGGACTACCGTCCGACCGGATGACCATCCGAACGGATTGTCATCCGCCCGAACTGGCCGTCCGATCGGATTACCATCCGACCGAACTGCTGTCCGAGCCACTTACACCTTGCATCGTTTTACGCGTCGCTTATCATTATGCTATCGATCTGTTCAGGCTAACCCTACTCTCTAGCGCTCCCTTCAATCCATCGATCGCTGTGAGTATACTCGAACCCTTTTTGCTTTATGCACTTTTGGGTGTTACATACGTTACGAGTATTCAAATCACATCGAACACGCTACTCAATACTATTTAAACGCTAACCGTTACTGCATGTTATACGTGGCTTAATGAATGCTTGTTTGTTATGATTACACATGGAATGTTGTCTACCTGCCTTAGCAACGATAGTACTATAGTTTGGACTCAGCACCTGTTCGCAGGGGTTGTTAAGGACAATTACTTGCATGGATTACGGTGGTAATCATGTATTGCGAACTGCCTTGAGGAGTCAACCCGCAGTCATTGGTATCGATAGATCTATGTTGATAACTAACGTGCTTCATTTCACTATGCGTACGTGCTGGTTATGCGTAAATGAATTTCGAACTCTATATGCTATTATCAAACTTGTATGCTCACCTTTACACTATGTGTATTAACTTTTACTTTAACGTATGTGACAGGTGCTTAAGTTGTTTGTATGCTTAGCTCGTTGTGAAATTGAGGCTAGGAAAGGTCTAGGATGCTCTCTGCGCAGTGATGAAATCGAAGCTAGGAAAAGAGGTCCTAGAAACCAATAAATAAACTATCTATGTATAAAATCTGAGTTGTCGGAACAGAACTACTTGACTAGAATTGTCTGTAATAATTTGTTTGCCTTTTAAGACATGGTATGGGACATGTTACTTTAAATTATTTGGTAATGATAATTGTTATGGAAACTTCTGGACAATTGTTTCGCTCAGTGGCATGCCCCGATGTTTCCGCCATCGGTTGGGGTGTGACATGAGTAATTAACGAACTTGTCATAACTATACTTAGCATGTCCTACCACAAAATCATTAAACCTTTTTGGAGCAGACACATGTCTGGATGATCTCCTAGTAGGTTGATTACCCTCAGGAAGGTTTGATTCATCATTGCCACTGCTTGACTCAGCCCTCACAGGATCAGGCTCAACACTTGTGGTCTCATGGCTGTTAGACACACCATCAGACCCTAAGGACCGTTGTGCATCACTCACAACAGTGAACTTAGCCTCATCGCTGTGTTGCTGAGTCTCAGCAGGCGAATCAGTGACGCCATTCTCTTCATCATCGGGATTTGTATCACTTGAGGTTTCATAGTTGTAAAAAAAGTTAAGTTGGTTTAAAAGATTTTGATTGATTTGAACAAGATAATCTTTCTTAAAAGGAAAAACTATTTCATGAAAGCTCACATCCCTGGAGAAAATGAACTTCTTTTGGTCTAAACTCCAGACCTTATATCCCTTTTTAAAGTTAGAGTATCCCATGAAAACACATTTTTCAGCTCGTTCCTCAAGTTTATCAGGGTTGTCTAAAACAGTGAAAAACAAAGACAGCAAAAAACTCTCAAGTGATCAAGAGAAGGTTTGAACCCAAACAACATTTCATAAGGAGAACTACCATGCAACATAGAAGAAGGAAGCCTGTTAATTAAGTAGGAAGCAGTAAGCATACATTCATACCAGTATTTAAGAGGCACTTTTGACTGAAATAATAAAGCTCTTGCAACATTTAGCAGGTGTCTATGTTTTCTCTCCACAACACCATTTTGTTGTGGGGTATACGTACATGAGGTTTGATGTATGATTCCTTTATTTTTAACAAAATCAGACATTTAAGAGTTGATAAATTCTGAGCCATTATCACTCCTAAACATTTTGATGTTGACCTCAAATTGGGTTTTAACAAGATTGTAAAAACTTTGTATGTTTTCAAAGACTTCGGATTTGGACTTCATTAAATAGACCCATACAGATCTGGTAAAGTCATCAACCACAGTGAGAAAATATTTGTAACCTTCTATGCTAGTAACTTTGTATGGACCCCAGACATCCAAGTGTATCAGATACCCTACTTTAGTTGACATGTGGTCACTTAGTGGAAAAGGTACCCTGTGTTGTTTGGCCTTGTGACAAATGTCACAAGGGTTTATATTACTAGACTCAGATTTATTTTGTAAAACTTTTAACACTTGTTCAGCAGGGTGACCCAATCTAGAGTGCCAGAGCTTTATGTTTTCAGTCTTACTTAAGCAAGAAAAGGTAGGTCTTAGGGAGTTACCACAAAAATATAGACCCTCAGTTTGCCTACCAGTCACCAGGGTTTTCTTTGTGCATAAATCCTGAATGTAGCAAGTGTTTTCATCAAATATGACTCTAAGTTTGTTGTCTTTAGATAGTTTATACACAGAAATGAGATTCACATAGTATTCAGGTACAACAAACACATCTTTCAAGATCACAGAATCTGATAGTTTAAAACATCCAATTTTAGTGACTTTAGCATCAGTCCCATTTGGATGCTTAATAGTTATATTATATTCAGAAACATCAACTAAGTTGAACATATTTTCACTGGACATAACCATATGTTGGTTTACACCAGAGTCAATGATCCAATTCAGATTCTGTGTTGTAGAACTTATAGAGTTAAAACAGAAAAAATTATTGCAGTTTCCAAAGGATGAGAAGGAGTTAAAGCATTTACCTCCTACATTAGACTTATTATTGTCTTCAGTTTTATTTTCATTCAGCAACCCTAGCAGCTTAGAAAACTGATCAGCAGACAGAGTGTTCAAGGAACTAGCACCTTTATCACACACAGAGTTGTTCACAGAGGGGCCATTACTATTATTAGCAGAAGTATTAGATCTAGACCATTGACCACTTTGATTTGGTTTTTGTCTATAATTTGTAGGATAGCCATGTAATTCAAAACATTTATCAATAGTATGCCCAATTTTATTGCAGTGAGTGCATTTAAGATTAGGGTTAGGACCTTTGTTAATCCTTTTCTTGTTGTCATTAAAATTACTTGATTTAGCAGCAATCCCAACATTAGGAATTTTTGACCCACTATTTGATCCTCTATGAGACTCTTCTCTAGAGATAATAGAGAAGGCAGTTTTGATAGTTGGTAGAGGATCCCTAGTCAACAGATTGGTCCTAACAGGTTGATAAATATCATCTAGACCCATTAAAAATTGCATAAGTTTAATTAACTGATTGAACTCATTGAACTTAGTAGATGCATTGCAAGTACAAGAGGGTAATTGTAACATGGCATCAAATTGTTTCCACATAGTATTGATTTTATGATAATACTCAGACACACTAGAGCCATTTTGACTAACAGAGTTGATCTTTTGATATAAGCTAAACACAATAGACCCATCAACTTTATCATAGGTATCTTTTAAATCATCCCAGACTTCTGAAGAAAGTTTAGAATAGACTTGACCAACATACAATTCGTCAGAAAAAGAATTTAAAATCCAGGTGAGCACTATAGAATTACATCGATCCCACTAACTAGCAAGCACATCATTGTCTTTTGACTTAACACAAGTTCCATCAATAAAACCTAATTTGTTTTTAGCCATTAGAGCAAGTTTCATAGCATTTGACCAAACCACATAATTATCAGCCCCTTTCAGTTTTATACTAACAATTGTGAGCCCACTAGAATCACTAGCATGGAGATACAGTGGGTTACTAGCATCAAGTTTGCTAATCAAAGTCACAGTAGGATCAGTTTTTTCACCCATAACAGCAAAAAGAACCACAGAACAGCCTACAAGCAGAACAGATCAGATAAGCAAATAGACAAGCAGGTAACCAAACAGACAGACAAATAAGTAAAGCACAAGTAAAAGACCAGCGAAGCCTGGATAGAGGTCCGATTAGAGGTTCGTCACTCAAGGGTGCCTCCGCAGATGGTAACCAGAGAGCCACTACACAAAACAGACCAAACCAGACAGATGCAACAGAGTGAACCCTCTCTGTGACCCAAAAACAAATCGGTCTTGCCTAGAATCCCGGTATCAAGAATGCCTAGACACGAGACACAGTGATGCAAAATAAAAAATAGAGAGAAGGGAAGGAACGATCTCACAGTGGGTGCAGGCAAAAAGGGACCAGGTCCACAACCTTCACTTAGGGTTGCAGACACTGATCAGAAAACCAGATAATTCATGTTGGTTTGCCCAAAAAGGGACCAACGAGGATCTTCTTCACCAACCAGGGGAGAAACCACAAATTAGGGTTTTTACTATAGCGCCGTTACTAGAACCCAAAGGATCAAACAACAAACACCAACCCTAGAACTTAGGGTTTCACACTCCAATATCAACACCGTCTCCACGGAGTAGGAAAGAACTCCGGAAACAGGGACCAAACCCTAGATCGGAAAAAAGGATAAGGGCAGCCGGAAGCTTATAACGCAGCGGATGAGACACCAGAGCCCGAATTAACCTTGGGGCTCTGATACCATGTCACAAGTCTCAAAGCCAAAAGCAAACACAGATTTATTCGAAAAAGGAATCAAGAACAGTTACAATGAAATGATTAACCAGTCATCACAGATTGACTGGTGAATCATGTAAATGAACAAAATCAAAGTAGCAACAATAAAGCCCTAAACTCTCACGTATTGTACTTGTGAGGAGCAAAGAAAGGCAAAGACAAAGTATAAGAAATGGGGGTTGTGATGATCGATAATGACAAGGGGAGCAGCCCCTTTAAGCTTTTGCACAACCCTAGATCGGGGACAGCTGGAACCCAGAAGAAGCAGCCCAAAGCAGCGACTAGAAGGGAGCTGCCCAAACAAACAAGCCCAAAGCAAACCTCAAAACCAAAGAATAAAAAAAGGATTTGGAAATAAATAGAACACAAAAATAGAGAGGCACATTTATACTGTAAATTTAACAATAAACCACCCAAGCTATGTTTGTTGGTAATTACCTATTGAATATTGACAGTCAATTTAAAATACGTTTTTCATTTTTTTTAATATAAGCACCCACCGATGATATATATACTCATTTTTCAAAATCCGAAATATCCATCCGCACTCCCTCTTCATTTCTTTTCACTCAAATAAACAAACCTAGTGGGACACAGGTCCAAATGCTTCTTCTGCAACACCTAGTCCTTAGTGTTGGGAACTTGGGATAGACAAATCTTCCTTTTTGGAATTGCAGGTGTTCAATTGATAAAACTATAAAGTTAATGTAAATAAGGAATGGATTGATATATGATCAGTCACATACCCTAACGTTATTCTTTCTCATCACACGGCAGACATGGTCGCCGGAGTACAGGCGGTATCACGAAGTTTTTTGTATCAAGGCTACCGGAAAGATGCAGCTCTAAGGACGTAGCGGAAGCGCTAGGATCTTTCGGGTCAATCCAGGGTGTTTTTATCGCTAAGAAAAGAGACAAAAATGGCTACCGATTCGGTTTCTCTAGTTTCAAAGGGTGAAGAATGTAGCAGAGCTAGAGAAGCAGATGAGGAATATCTGGATCCGAAGTTACAGGTTGTTCATCAACAGTGCGAGGTTCGCGAAGGAAAACGTTGCGGGGGGGGGGGGGTTACAGGGAACATGAGGGGAAAGGGAAGGGTCAGAGACTCAATGAAGAAGAAGAGAGACATCACCTTTTCAAGGAGCAGAAGGTTTTTAGGGGCAGATCTTCCATCAACAAAGGGACAACGTACGCCGACATGGTGTCCGGTAAGTCTAAAGTCGCGGGCAACGCGAAGGAAGTGACGGTTTCTGAGTATGCTAAGGCATATGTAGAACTGCATGACAAGGCGATCGTTGGAAAGTTGAAAGATTTATGGAATCTTGGGAAGTTAGACATTCTATTGAAGGAAGCAAACTTTAGGGACGCGGTGATTAAATATCTTGGCGGACTGAATGTTTTGGTGATTTTCCGGTCGTCGATCGAGGCCGATAATTTTAGAGCTAACTCAGCTGGTTTTCGATGGTTTGTCAGTGTAGAGATCTGGAAGGAACAGGCGATCACCTTTGAAAGACTGGCATGGTTAAACATTCACGGAGTACCTCTACATCTGTCCGATAACGAAACCTATGATTCGGTGGGGAGAGTTTTCGGCAAAATTATTCATGCCTCACAAAGACAAACGGAGGATAATATCATAACGTCTGATTGTGTGTGCGTTTTGATGGACACGGTAAAAAGGATTGAAGAAGAAGCCATTATTATCGAGAAAGGAAAACGATTCAGGATTTGGATCGAAGAACAAAGGGGGGATTGGATACCAGATTCAGTCGACATACAGGATGTATGTTCGGAAGAAAGTGACGAGTGGGATCTCATGTCAGAGACTGATAACCTCAGCAACAAGATGAAGATAGGTACGATAGTCAGAGATTCGACGTCGGAGGAGGAGTGTAACGTGGTCGGTGATCGAAGTCAGGAGGAGGTTGACTCCGTTAAAGCGGCAGTGTTGAATGATGGAGCCACCTGTGAGACTGTGGTTGATTGGAATGCCGATATCCCGGTTTTTGAGGAGCCGGGGGTTCAACTACAGAACAGTCCGATCTTTGCGGAAATTGTTAGTGCATTTATGTCTATCGACTCCATCAATTCGATTTGTAGCTGAAATGAGAAGAAATCAAGACATTATAGTGTTATATTTAGTGAAAAGGCAATGTGGCAATATTGTAATTAATGAGAAGTCTCATTAAACCCCTTGGCTTATAAATAGGACCTTTAGTGTTTCATTTAAGAACTTTTGCCATTTTGGAGATTTGGAGCATAGGAGCTAGAGAGAGAAAGTAGCAAGGTGATTCACGTTTCTTGTACAACTTTTAGATCTATCAATGGAATCACAGATTTATTACGGTTCTCGGTCCACGTACGTGTACGGGTTCCGCACGTCACACGTGTCATACGCAATCGTTACGGAGTCGAAAACCGATCCTACAAGTGGTATCAGAGCAGGAGCTCGATTGCACGGATCAAACACACAAAATCGCACGAGATTTCATCAGATTCTGAGTCAAAATCACATCAGATTTGTCAAATTTCTCATTCTACTCTTTTTCTTCACGTTCTTGACTGAAAAACGCAAAATTAAAGGAGATTTTATGGTTAAAAAACGCTAATTTTTTTATATGTTGTGCGAAAATATAAGATCTACAAGCCTACAAAATTTCAAAACTTAATTCCAAACGGTTTGTGAGATATTGAGGATTTTTGTGTTCGAAAAACGTTTAAAATGTTAGCAGTTGCTGTTCATATGGGTGTTCACCGATCGGATGGCCATCCGATCGGATGACCATCCGATCCAAAGTTCATTCACACACAAAATCCCATTCGACACTTGGTGATATAAACTGTCGGATCACCATCCGACACTTAACCAATTCCTTTTTACACAATAATCTCATCCGACAGTTAACAAAGGGACAATAAAAGCTTTGTCTTTAGTGCACGTGAACATCTCAGTCCAATATAGCATTTAATTCAAATTTGAGATCACATGCAAATTGTTAGGATCAAGAATATTAACATGTGAATTGTCAGATATACTTTAGTCATCGGCCCAATTACTAACAATTGCATATGAATACTGAAGATAAGTCTTGGAGGTCCAATAAGAAACTAAAGTCAAAGTGATAAGCTGTCCAAATTCATCTCGGTCCAATTATATCTCTTTATCAATTATATTTGTCGGCCCATGTGATTTTAAAAGATTGAGGTCCAATTAGAATTTGTTTCAAATAAAAGATGTCGACCATTTGATGAGAATATTAAAGTTGATCTTGGTCCAAGAAAAGAATTATACTCTCTAAAACAAGCATTGCATGTGATCTGTTTAATTGGTCGGTCAAATTGAATAGCTTCAAAATAAAGTATAGGTTCAAGTATCGAGTGGCGATTCGATCGATTCACCATCCGATCCTCTACATCCTTTCACATATTGACTTAGTGTTGTAAACTATCCGATCACCATCCGATACTTTGTCAGTTCGTTTCAATATTTCATATATACATAAGTCCACTTTATCAGCCCATGTGACTTCATAGTTCTTCTCGGCCCAATAAAAACTGTGTTGAATCATTGTTGCATGTGATATTAAAACCTGTCTGAGCTTGTCACGTCATTTGTTTTTACAGATCATTTAATACTTCAAGTGATTAATTGAGTTGTCCAAGTTTTGAAGCCTTGGTCCTTATAAACAACGGTCATTGCATTATACTTGGTCAAATCGTCGATTGGCAATTCGTTCAGATCACAATCCGATCCAAAGCATTTATTGTCAATCGTCGGATAGATATCCAACACTCAGCACATCCCATCCGACACCTAGCAGTTATTTAAATCAATTGATTTGTGAGCCAATTGTTGGATGACCAACCGGTCGAACTGACATCTGATCCATTGCCATCCGATCATTGTTATTCTGTTGACTTTCATTGACCTTGTTCGATCAGATACACATCCGATCCAACAGTCTGTTCAAGTTTAAAACTGATCATTTTTGTTTGCATATTTTGAAGGTGATTCAAGGTGATAAATCAAGAAACGTCATGGCTGAAGAGTTTTACAACACGTTCTATAAAGCGTTCACATCAGAATCTTTGGAAACATCAACCGTTACACCAAAAACAATAACAAAAGCAATCAATGATAATATAAAACATGATAATTTCTATGGGACTTATTCGAAACCACCTAAACTTGACAGTATAGAAGATTACACATGGTGGAAAGAGAGGTTTTTGAACTGGACAAAGGCATATGCTCACGAGAGTTGGTTCTGTTTGGAGTTTGGATATAGCCGACCGATAAACGATAAGCATGAAGAGATTCATCTCAATGATCTTTCCGATGAAGACAAACGAAAATTTTCATACGAACAGAAAATGATTGCACTGATTCAGCAATCTATCAGAGATGATATTTTTTCTTTGTTAATTCACGATGGTTCTTCAAAATCGGTTTGGGAAGCTTTAAGGGTAAAAGCTGAAGGGGGAAACAGATTAAAAAGAATAAAATTGCTTTACTAAAAAAGGAATTTGATTTGTTTGATAGTTTAAAAGGAGAGTCGGTGAGACAAATGATTGAGAGATTTTGTCGTCTAAAAATTGAGCTTGATAGGTTTGGAATTGTAAAAACACGTGAGGAAGTGATTGACAAGATAATTGAAGCGTTACCACGAGCTGATCAGTGGCAAACATTCGTGATTATTTTGAAAAATGATGCGTTGTTTGATACAATTACTCTTGATGTTATGATAAAAAAGATAGAAAGTCATGAGCTTGAGCTGCAAAACCAAAGCAAGATGAGCAGTTCTTCGCATCACCAGAATGTCGGTCTTTACAACAAGGGCAGTGTACCCTCGGTGACAGTTAGCGAGTCGATGAAGACTGCATACAGTGTTGAAAAGACAAAAGAATCAAAGAAAAGCTCATCAAGCTACGATCCAGGATATCATTCATCATCAACAACATCAAACTCTGAAGAACCTGAAGAGATTCTCTGCAACATAGCTTTAAAGCTGAAGAAGTCTTCAACAATGAACATCAACGCTGCTAAACAGCAAATGAGTCTTCTAGGATCAATTTTGGAATCATACGAATATCTGGTAGCTGGAAAAATTGGAAATTCTGAACTGACAAAGGAAGATTACGACCAGATCGATCCAGAGGAGATGGAACTCATTGATCTAAGATGGTGTTTGGCAAGCTGCATTCGACGAGCTCAGCGGTTCATGGATATTACTGGCAGACAATCAATATGTGGACCATCAACAAAACTGGGCTTCGATAAATCAAAAGTGACCTGTTTCAAATGCAAGCAAAAGGGTCATTTCAAAAGAGAATGCAAAAACTCTATTGTTAAAGAAACCGCTAATTCGTTTAAAGAAGATTACTATCAAAAGGCGATCTATCACAAGAACAGAGAGGAATCAAAAAGCTTGAAATAAATTGAAGATAATCCTGAAAAAGAGAAATCAAGAGCTTGTGTTGTGATACAAGATGATGAAGGGTTTAACTGGAGCGAATTCCTTCCAGAAGATGATCTTGTTGATGATCGGTTCACAGCTCATGGCAGAACTATATCATCAAACAAACATCGTGCATTTGTTGCCGAGATAAAGGAAAGAAGCCGAGAAGAAATTCTGAAAGAAAAGACCGAAAGAGAAAGATTCTTTGCTGGTTGTCGAATTGAGAAAATGCATGAAGAGTATGAGGAAGCAAAGTACTACGGGAGATACGACAAGAAAAGAGATTGCTATATCAACAAAAATGGTGATCTTGTCGTTCATCGAAAAGAAGTGGTTTTTGATGATGTTCTTGCAGTAATTCCTCTGTCTGGCGAATATTATTCAAATGTAAAAGATAAAACTTATCTGAAAAGGCTGGACAAGATAATTCATGATGTGATGACCGCGAGTTTGAAAAAGAGGGATGAAGAAGAATGTTGATGAGTTGGTGAATGATTTGAAGAAGGTAGCTGAGGAAGAGAAAGAAAAGAAAGACGAAGCAGTTGTCGAAGAAGCTGTTACTGAAGAACAGCAGAAAGAAGAAGATCAGAAGAAGAAAGAAGAAAATGAAGTGAAGGTGGAAAGTTCGGTTGAAGTAGATGATGGTGATGATGCTGGTGGGAAACAACAGGAGAAAAAGGTTGCTCAGACACAAGAGAGAGCCGAAAAGCCAATCACTGAGGTAAATACTTCAACTGATTCAGAAACCTTGAATAAAAATGTTGAACAGTGCAAGAAATGCATGGAAACGTGCAGTGCTTGTACTGAAAAAGATGAAAAATTCAGAACAAGAGACATTGAATTTACTAAAATCGAAGAAGTTTTCAAAAATAAATATAAAGAGATGTTAGAAAACGAAAAGATTTTGAAAAATAATGATGAAAAGCTCACACAAAAATGCAAAAATTTAGAAAAAGAAAATGAAATTTTGAAAGAAAAGGTTTCAAAAATGACAGAAGAGTGTTTGCAAAAAGAAAATTCGTTTCAAGAAATGAAAAAGGAATATGATTCAATAAAACTCGCATATCACATAACAAAAGAATCATATGAAGACGTGAAGAGTCAAATGAAACTTGTTCAATCCAGATTGAAATATTGTTTTGAAACAACTGATACGCTTAAGCGACAGTATTCAATAAAGCAACAAGTTGTAAACTCCTATATTGAGGATGTTGCTAAGTTAAAGCGTCAAATAGCTGATTTAGAACAAGATAACAACAAGTTACATAGTTATCACGCTTCATCATATGTGCTTGAACTTATTTTCAACATAAAACCGGGTGATGATGATTCTGAGAAAAACAAGAAAGGTATTGGCTCAGAGTTTCATCAAGTTCCACCACCGGAAAAGTTCGCATTTTATGATAATGAGAAGGTCAAAAAAGCTTTCAACATGGTTGATCAATAGCCAGATAACATTGACGTAACCTATTCCAAATCTGATGATTCTAGTGATTCAGATGTGGTAGGGAAGGTCGTTGAAAGTGTTTTGAAAGAAGAGTCGATTGAAACAGGTAAATCTGAATCACAGGATGAAAATGAAGGTAGTTTTCATGAAGGTTATCTGAAAAATTCAAAGTCTGAGAAAAATGCGAATGATGATTCAAAAGGATTAGTTTATACCATGATTGGATCAAACAAATTATTCTCAGATCTTGAATTCCCGATTCAGAATGTGATTTCAGAAAAGATTGACAAAGTTTTCAAGATGATTGAAATTGAAAAATCCGAGATTTCAAAGTTTGTTGGAAAAAGTCACAAAACTTTTTTTAACAAACCTAATTACAAAAAGAAAAACATGAAGGCTAGGTTGGGTTATAAAAGGAAACAAAATTGGAAAAGAACTGAAATGCAAAACTATCAAACAAAGATGAACTTTGTTCACGGAACAAGTTCTGAAGAAGAGAAAGAACTTCAATTTAGACGACAGTCTAATGAAGAGTTCTATGCTCAAAAGAAAAAGCAACAACAACAGGTGAAAGATGTTTCAAAGAGAACATGTTTCAAATGTGATCAAACAGGACATCTTACACGCAAGTGTCCAAATCCGAAACCTAATGGTGTTAAAATGAAAAAGAAGTCTGAAGTTGTGAATCAGAATTCAACCAAGTTTGATTCAAAGCAAACTTGGAAGCCTAAAATGTCAAAGGCTGACTCACAACAATCTTGGAAAACGGTGACACCCAGATTTAGAACAACACAAAGTTGGAAAACAACTGTTGATGCAACAAAACCAAATCAGTTTTGGAAACCAAAAGTTGTTGTTCAAAATCAAAATGTTCAAAATGAATCACATTTTTACAAAAGAAGTGGTTCGAAAGGAAAAACTTTTGTTGAAAAGAAACAAAAGGTTTCTGTGAGTGATAATCGGAATGAAAATTCATTTGTGAAAAATGATAAAGATTTTCCAAGATTGAATGAAGCATTTTGTGTTGAAATGCCTAAGGTCAAGCAGGCATGGGCTAACTTGTTCAAGTAATTGAATACATTAAATGTGCAGGTGCTTCAGAAAGAGGATGAAAGTCAAATCAAAAGAGGAAGCAGCCTGGCACGAGAGGAAGAGGTTGCTGAGCCCTGCAACTGAAACAGGGAGTCTGTTTGATTTCTGTACATAAATAAACTATAATTCTGAAACCCTAAAAACTGAAAATTAAAAAACCAAAAATATGTTTTCATTTTGTCAAAAATTGAAAAATCAAAATAGGTTTATTTTTAAATTTGTCAAAAATAAAAAAATTTCAAAAATACGTTAATTGAATATGCCGAAACCCTCACGGCTGAACAAACATGATTAATTTCACAAGATTGAAAAATGGTTTTCAAACTGTAAAATATCAATGTGTTGTAAATCATGGGGGTATATTTTCTGCAAAACAGAGCTTGTGAAGCAGAAAATGGATGGCGAGACAAAGCTATCAACATCGGTTATCAAATTTTCTTTAAATGTTTTGATTTTTAGGGGGAGTAAGAAAATGTCAGAAAATCCAAAAACATTAGAAAATTTTGAAAAAGCCAAAAACATGATAAAATTCAAAAAATGAGTTTTTGTGTAAAAGGAGGAAATGATAGTACATCAGTAGACAATCACAATACGCTAAAGAAATGGAAAGTCAAATGTGATAAACGGTCTCACTGATGATATGCCAGTAGGTTTTTACACGCTTAGTAGATTGTTTTCGTGATATAAACCTAAATATCAAATACTTACTTATCTCGTGGGGAACATCTATCGGATATATGGGTAACCCCCGAAATCTTGTTTGAGAGATTGCCTGATTCTGAGATACTAGGTCTTTATACTGTTTGATATATGGGGTATTATACCTGATCTTTTGATATTGTGGAAGCAATGGCCTAGACCTCGTATAATACTTTACGCGCTTTAAAAGCTTACCCTCTGCTTAAAAATTGATAAATATCGAAAGATACAAATCAAGAGCAGTTGTAAAGAAGATTCCCAAAGGGAACACACCTAAAGTCGAAGCCTCATCTCTTTGACTGAATGGTAGTTCATACATGAGCTCTCAAGGTCTCGCACTAACCTAGAGAACAGATATCATATTAGTATATTCACCTGTAAGACTGAATCTAGGGAATTTTGATACGGGAGTATATTCTGAGGTGGGACACGCGAATAAGTTAAGTCCTTAAAACACTAAATCCGTATCTTGAATCGATTGAACTTTGTGTGAAAATTTAAGTGGATCAGTATACAGACAATCTAAGTGAATCATTTAGAACTTAAAGTGTTTAAAGCTCAACGGTACTAGTGACTTGTCATAATCTGATATGATCCTCTAACGCGAACTCAAACAAAATATTGTCTGTAAATACGTTTGTAAATATTTCTTTACTGCTTTATGTTTCAGAAAAATCCATAAAGATTTTGATTTCACTTTATTTTCGACAACCGATCGATGTCTAAAAGCTGAGTTTCAAAATCTAAGTATGCAAATCGTGTTTCTAAAAATAAACAAGTTCATTAATTTGAAACTTGTAGTTTTAATCAAAAATCAAAAATAGTTTGTGATATCTCCAAGGTCATTAATTTGGACTTGGATGATTAACTGTGAGGGATTTGGATTCTTAAATTGTGAAAATCTACTGTAAAGAGCTAGGTTTCGATGTTGGATTCTTAATACTGCCAAATCTTTGAAGATTGTTGATAGGGGGAGAGAATCAAGTATTCTTGGATATATTCATATTATTATATTTTAGAGCCAGGATCTTTATTAAAAGTGTTTGAGAGCCAGGTCATCATTCCTGGAAGAACCAAAAATGCTTTCACTGTCGAAATATTTTAGCTTATGATAAGAGAGCCAGGTTTTTATTCCTGGATGTTCAAAATATTTTTACTTATAAATGTTTGAGGTTTGCAGATGAAATTTCCAGATTACGATCCCGATAGCCGAGTCTAAGGGGGAGTCTGAAGACGAGCTTGAAGCAAGGGGGAGCTTGTAACCGGAAAGCCAGGTGTCGATCCCAAAAGCACGGAAGCTTGACGAAAGGGGGAGCCTGAAGAATGAGTTTAATAAAAGGGAGAATTGAAGCTGAAAACAGACCCACGGGGATTCTGTTCAAGCAAGAGGGAGTCTATGTTGCTGAAGATGTGATAAAGCTTCAAAGAAGACTCAGAGAGAGAGAAAGACAAGATGCTACGAGATTGACTACGACAATATCCGAGGGGGAGTCTGTTAGTGCATTTATGTCTATCGCCTCCGTCAATTCGATTCGTAGCTGAAATGAGAAGAAATCAAGACATTATAGTGTTATATTTAGTGAAAAGGCAATGTGGCAATATTGTAATTAATGAGAAGTCTCATTAAACCCCTTGGCCTATAAGTAGGACCTTTAGTGTTTCATTTAAGAACTTTTGCCATTTTGGAGATTTGGAGCATAGGAGCTAGAGAGAGAAAGTAGCAAGGTGATTCACGTTTCTTGTACAACTTTCAGATCTATCAATGGAATCACAGATTTAGTACGGTTCTCGTGTTCGGTCCACGTACGTGTATTGATTCCGCACGTCACACTTGTCATACGCAATTGTTACGGAGTCGAAAACCGATCCTACAGAAATTTCCAGCACCAGAGAGGGGAGGATCTCGTCGGAACCATAAGAAGACGTATATGTGGAAACATTAAATGCGGAAGGAAATCCAACAAATGTTAACGGTTTATTAGGTGCAAATAAGAGTATAGAGGATGGGGTCTTTTCAGAATCCCCAAGAATCATTGAAAATGACCAATGGATTAATGGAGGTGGGTAGTGGGTAGTGGGTAGATAAAATTACTAAAGTAGGCGGCGATGGAGTATTTGGATGTGGACAAAATATTTTTAAAGTTAACCTAAACTCCTTTAGACCTTGCAAAAAGTTAAAAAGGGTAGGAAGCCCAGTTATAAAAAGACTATAGTTGAGGAAGTTGGTGTGGTTATGAGGCCCAGGAAAAGATTGAGAGATAACGATCCTTTCGACTTGAACGAAACAACTGGGATTCAGGAGGATAGTGACAAAAGTGTTCAACTGGAAAACAACGATGATATTTTTATGGGGAGCGTAGGAGAGTTCAAGTTACAACAAGAGGAATTAAGTGGTATTAGAAAGGAAATGGAGGGGGAGGTGTTGAAAGATCTAAATTTAAAGCCAATCGAGGAGGTGGAGGAAAATATTAATGTGGAATCTCACATTACATCTGTCATGGGGGCGTTCTGGGAGTTGATTTGCAGAGACATGAACACTTGATTAAAGAAGTGATCAGGGAAGAAGGATCTAAATAGGAGACAGATGAACTTTCTTTCTTTAAATATTAGAGGTTTAGGAAAGGGAGATAAAAATAAAGCGGGGTGGATAAAAAATTTAAAGCGCGAAAATGGTATTGATGTCATTGTGCTGCAAGAAATTCAATTTAGTGACATTTCAGGTATCGAATTCGAGAAATTCTGGGGAGCAGGAAATTTCGAGATGGATCACGTTCCGGCAGCTGATAAATCTGGAGGGTTGGTTAGCATGTGGGATCTTGGTATTCTCAAGGTATATGACTCTTTCAAACTTCCTAACTTTTTATTAACTATGGGGACTTTAAAAGGTAGCAATCCAATTATCAATATTGTAAACGTATACACTCCTCGTAAAGTCCCTCAAAAAAGGCTCTTTGAGATGATATTGGGGGGTGATGGGTAGTCACCCGGGTTGGTGGGTGATTCTGGGAGATTTTAATGTGGTGCGCTTTCGAGATGAAACGAGAAACTCTATTTTCAATAAAAAAAAATGTGCTTATATTTTTAATGATTTTATCTCTTAAGATGGGTTAAGAGAGTATGATATGAAAGGGAGAAAATTTACGTATCTCAAAGACAATGATAATAAGCTTAGCAAAATTGATACAGTTCTGGTGTGTCAAGATTTCTTTCTGAAATGGCCGGTGGCTTGCTTTCGGGCGATGCCGAGAATGTTTTCGGATCATTGCCCTCTTGTTTTGACTTGCTCGGATAAAAAGTTTGGCCCAAAGCCGTTCAGATTCTTCAATTCTTGGTTGGAAAGAAAGGATTTTGATGTGGTGGTTATTAAGGAGATCTCTAATTTTAACGAGGTTGGGATCCGGACGATTTGTTATCTCAAAAAATTAAAAGATTAGGGAAGCTCTAAGAATCTGGAAAAAAGAGGTCTTATCTAAGGAAGGAGAAACGGAGATGACTATTAAGGAAGAATTAGAACACTAAGAAGAGGTGGTGGAAGGCAAAGAGTTAACTGAAGAGGAGGAGTGGACCAGATCGAAATGCCTTAAAGATCTTAAGGAGCTCGAAGGCTACAAATTGAAAGATATCCAACAAAGAGCTAGAGCTAGATGGGATTTGGAAGGTGACGAGAATACTACATTCTTTCATGGATACATTAAAAGTAGAAGGGCTTGTAACAATATACCGGGCCTTATGATTAACGAAGTTTGGACCACTAAACCTTCTATGATAAAAAAAAGAGATTATGGGCTTCTTCAAAAGGGTGTTCGAGGAAAAGATTAGAGATAGACCTAAACTCATTTGCCAGAACGCTAAGTGCCAATCGGAAGCGGGCGCGGCTTCTCTGGCGGTTCCTTTTAGAAAAGAAGAGATTAAACGTGCGGTGTTTGAATGTGGGTCAGACAAAGCTCCAGGGCCGGACGGTTTCAACTTTAATTTCATCAAAAGGTATTGGAACGTTTTTGAAATTGATTTCTATAACTTGTTGGTTTCCTTTTATAGCAAAGGTACGATAGTAGTGGGATGTAGTTCTTCCTTCATAACTCTCTTTGCTAAAAACAAAGATCCGGTGGGCCTGAGAGAATATAGACCTATTAATTTGATTGAGGTGATAAGAAAAACTATTTCGAAGATTTTGGCTAATCGGCTTAAAATGGTTATTGGGACTTTCATCTCGGAAAATCAGACGACTTTTCTCAAAGGGAGATACATTCTCGCCAGCCCGTTAATGCATAATGAGCTAATGGCTTGGATTAAACAAGATAAGAAAAAGGTTTTTTTTTGCTAAAAAATGATTTCGAAAAGGCGTACGACAATGTGTGTTGGAGTTTTCTTTTGGACATCATGGGACAAATGGGTTTTCCTGATTTATAAAGGGATCCTAGCTTCGGCTAGATCCTCGGTTCTTGTGAATGGGTCCCCCACCTTGGAATTCAACTACTCCAAAGGGGTTAGACAGGGCGACCCGCTTTCCCCGTTTCTGTTCCTTCTGGTCATGGAAGCCCTGTCTAACATTTTGTGTAAAGCGAGGATGGGAGGTCTTTTCAAAGGTATTCAAACTCCCAATAACGGTCCGGTAATTTCTCACCTTTTTTTTCGCAGATGATGCTCTTATGTTAGGGGAGTGGGATAGGGATAATGTAAAGAATGTGGCGAGATGTTTGAGAATTTTTTACTTATGTTCGGGCTTAAAAATTAATCTTCAAAAGTCTAACTTATACGGGTTGGGTGTTGATAGTGGGAAAGACCCTCGAGGCCAAGATGAGAAAGTTCTTATGGGTTGGTTCAGGTAACATTACTAAATGAATTGGGTGGCTTGGGATTGGGTTACTTGGCCCAAGACAAAAGGAGGGTTGGGTATTAGCAGCTTAAAAGAGGTCAATGAAACCCTCCTTGTCAAATGGGGGTGGAGATATAGGGCAGAAAATCATAATCTGTGGTGTAAATTGGTGGAAGCGTGTCACTGTAAGTATAACCAAAGGAGCTTCCTTCCTATTAACGAGAATATATCGGGGTGTTGGAAAAACATTGTGAGACTGATTTTTCCTCGTCTTCTGGGGCCTCCCACATTAAGAGTTCTTTTTCCTCGTCTTCTGGGACCTCTGCTAGGAAATCCACTAGTATCTGTCCCTTCATTGCTGTTCTGGCTTTGTATTCCAAAGAGTGTTCCCCTAGCTCAATTGCCCACTTGGCCAGTCTGCTTGACAACTCTGGTTTCCTGAGTACCTTTTGGAGTGGCTGATCTGTCATTAATGTGACCTTGTGTGGCTGAAAATATCTTCGGAGTCTTTGAGATGCGAAGAAAAGCGCCAGAGTTAGTTTTTCCAGAGGCATGTAACGCTCCTCAAGACCTTTAGGGTTCTGCTAATGAAGTATATGGGGATCTGCTTTTCTTCCCTCTCAACCATCATTACTGCACTTATGGTTGTCTTCGAAGCGGATAGGTATAAGAGCAGTTCTTCCCCGGGGACTGGAATAGCTAGGGTTGGGAGCTTGCAAATGTAGTCCTTCATTTCTTGGAAGGCCGTCTCAGCCTCTGGGGTCCACCTGAACTTGTCTGTTTGGAGACAGTCTTTCAGCACTTTCATAACGGGGAGCGTTCTGTCAGCCACTTTTGACAGGAAACAGTTTAGAGCTATCAACCTCCCGTTCAGTTGTTGAATATCTTTTATGGACCGAGGGGACCGCATTTCGGCTACCGCTTGGGTCTTCTCTGGATTGGCCTTGATCCCTCCCTTGGTGACCCCCACCCCCAGAAATTTTCCTTCCTCCACCCCGAAGAAGCATTTTCCCGGGTTTAGTTTCATGTTCACGTCTTGCATGGTTCGTATAGTTTCAGCTATGTCTTCTATCATGGACATCTCTGTGAGGCTTTTTATGACAATGTCATAGACATATACTTCCAAATTCCGTCCCCGCTGTTCCGTGAAAAGAGTGTTCATGAACCTCTGGTAAGTGGCCCCTGCATTTTTTAGTCCGAAGGGCATTTTAGTGTAACAAAAGGTCCCTTCGTCTGTGATGAACGCAGTCTTGTCTTCGTCCTCCAGCGACATTTGGATCTGGTGATATCCGCTGTATGCATCAAGGAAACACTTCAAGGGGTATTGGGATAGGGAATCCACCTGGACGTCTATCTCCGGAAGAGGGTAGCAGTCCTTAGGGCATGCCTTATTCAGGTCCTGGAAGTCTATGCACATCTTCCACCCCCATCTTTTTTCTTGACCATGACTGGGTTAGCAACCCAGGAAGGGTACTTCACCTCCCTTACTATCCCCGCTCTGAGTAACTACCTGGTCTCTTCACATGCAGCCCTTTTCTTACCAGGGCCCATACTCCGTTTCTTTTGCTTCACCGGCTACACCCAGGTGTACGTGTTGAGCCGGTGTTCAGTCAGGCTCCTCGGGATCCCGGTCATGTCACCGTGTTGAAACGCGAATACATCTATGTTGAAGAGGAGTAATTCCTTGAGAGCACTCTTACATTTGTCGCTGAGGTGGCTTCCCACTTTGACTGTTTGCTCCGGGAATCTGTCGTAGAGGACCCACTCTTCTATTCCCTCTTTTTGAAGCTTCTCAGGCACTTCCCCTTCCGAAACCAAGGATAATACTTCATATGAAGACTTTACCCAGGCCAGACCCTTTGGTGTTTGGAATACCAAAGCTCCGTGTGGGGTCGAAGCCTGTGCTTATAGATCACCAATTCCCGGCCTTCCCAGGATTGCATTGTACTTTGAGGGTGCCCGAACCACCGTGAAAGTGAGGGTTATGGTTCGGATTCGGTCTCCTACTCCAACGGTGAATGAGAGTCTAATCTTTCCCAGGGGATGAGACACGTTGTTGTTGAATCCGACGAGGGGAATTGAGTCTTCCTCCAGCCTGTCCCTCACGTCTCTGTCAAACCTTAGAAAACAATGCTCGTATATTACCTCTACTACACTTCCCCCGTCTACATGTATTTTGGCTACTTTATGTCCGGCTATGACGACCGATATGTTAAGGGGGAGTCTTTGCACCTCGTGCTCCTCCAGGTGTGGCATTAGTATAGGAGCTTTCATGCGGTCTGAGGGGCCCAGGACCCTAGCTTTGACACTCCTAGTGGTGTCAAACTCATCCCTTCGCCTAATTATGTCGATGTATGCCCTATCCGGCTCCTTCACGTCTTTCCCCTTACGATCCCCTCCTTCCTTGATTTCTTTGACCAAATGTGCTAATTTACCCGTTTTTACAGCGGCCTCTATTTCTCTTTTTAGGTGCATACAATCAACGGTTTTATGGCCATAGCCTTTGTGAAAATCGCAATATTCACCGGGTTGTGCTTTTGGCCCCGGTTTTATGGGGGGGTGGCATCGGAAAGGAGTTCTTCACCCATTCTGTGGCCAATATCTCGCTCGGGGTTTTGGTAAGGGGGGTGAAACTGTCAGAGTAAAAGGCTGATCCTCTACGCTGGGGTTTATATGGGGAGTAGGTGGACCTCACTCTATCATGCAACGTTTTATCGAAAGTTGGTTTTCGGGAGTATGGTGTACCTTTTTCCGGGGGCTTTAGAGCGGGGGTTTGCCTTCGGGTCGGGATGTCCATTTCCTTAGCTTTGCAGACCGTATCCTTTCCCCTGACGAAGGCTCTGACCCGGTCCATAAGATTGTCGAACGTGTGTGGGAACTCCTCCCCCAGCTTTTCACATAGTTATGCATGCTTTAGTCCATTGATGAAGCTGCTGATTTTCATAACCTCCGGGACGTCTTTAATGTTCATGCATTCTTTGACGAACCTCTCCATGTATTGATCTATCCGCTCGTTGTCCCGCTGTCGTATGTGCATGATTTCATTTGGATTCTTGACTACCTTTCTTTGTTGACTGAAGTTCCTGAGAAACTTCTCGCTCAGTTCCTCGTAGCTATCGATTCCTCCGGGAGAAAGGCTGTCAAACAAGAGCCTGGCTCCTTCTGTTAGGGTTTGCACAAACATGTGGCACCAGACAGTTATGGGCCATCGCCCTAGTTGTCCTGCACCTTTGAAGGCATGCAGGTGATCCTCCGGGTCCCGTGTTCCGTCATACCAATCGAAGTTCAAGGGCAGTTTAAGCTTGGGTGGCATGGGAGCCTCGGCGATCCTTTTGGTAAACTTTGAGATCTCAGCTAAATCTCGAGGACGGTAGGGTTGATCCGGACCATCGTCGTTTTGACTCTCCTTTTCTTTTTCTTTTCCTTTTAGCCCTTTTCCTGTGATGAGGTCTTCTCTCTCTTCTGATGACATATGCCTAAGAGTTGGCATGAAGGTTTCTAGAGGGTCAGAGCTATCGTTCTTATTCTATGGATCCATTTCTCCCTTGTTAGGCGGTGTATCGAAGGATAATCTGGCCTTGAGGCTTTCAAGCCTCTCCTGTCTCTCCAGTTCCTCGAGATGCTTCTTGAGTTCTTCCCTATGAATGGCGACGAAATCTGGGGTGATAGTTTTTTCTTTCTCCAGTGTTTTGACCTGGTTCTCGTTCTCTTCCTCTTGAGTAATGTCTTCTACCGTGACCATGTCACGGTTGCCTTGCACCGTTTGGATGGTTCGTGAACTTGGCGGCCTTGCCATGTCGTCTCCTTTGAGAGTTGGTTTATTATAACGTCGGTGGTTTTTAAGTGGGAAAATCAGTTGGACAGTTGGACCGATGTCCCACGGATGGCGCCAATGTCGAATCCCCAAATCCCCGGATGACGTTCAACGGGTCTTCGCTGACGTTATGATATCCCAGCTCCTGTTCTCTACAAAAAAGGAAACCGTTAGCCTCGCCACGGAGGACCCGGGGGGGGGGGGAATCCGTGACCAAGCTCCGGCGTGAGAGTAAGTAAACTTGTCGGGAAAGTAATAGAAGCTTATTCTGATGAGGGCAGTCACCGGAATATCCTCTATGGTGTGGATTGGCTATAAATGTGGATATTTAATGTGAGAGAGTCGTGGACGGAATAAATGAGCGTATCTAGCATTAAGTGAGGGTTACCTTAGTTGTTAAGGATCATGGTTTACCTTCCTTATATAAAGGGAGCTGCTTATCTTTCTTGAGAATGGTTCCAAGATCATCGAACGGCTCCTGGTTGTCTTTGGGGGACTCAGACACGTGTCTGAGCCCCAGGGGTTAGATAACTGACTGCATTAAATGAGGCCAGCCTGTGAGTACTATGTTTCTGACGACCCCTTGCTGCTTATCAATCAAACATTTAATGTTCCTGCAACGACTTTGGATCTTCTTTTCTATTCTTTCCCGCCCGTTTCATGTATAACACCCTTGCTGATAAAGGAATATTAACTTTGGGCTTTATTGATTGGGCCCAGACGATTAAAGCCTAAGCCGAGTCATGATATATCAGTTTTGGTAATTTATATGTGTAAGTATCGTCACTGTACATTTTTGGCGGAGTCATTTGAAGCATCTGTTTGTAATTACCTCCCTTTCTTTCTGGTTGTTATTACTGGTGGTTATGTACTTGTTTTATTTAATGGCTTGTATTATTGGTGATAGCTTCTTGCTATAATGAATAATTTTTTTTGTCGGCCTTTAAAAAGGGTTTGCCAAACATTGTTTATGTGAATACAACTTTATGTCGTAGGCAACGTCAATGAACATTTTGTTAAGTGTTGTCAAATGCAAAATTTGAATAGAACTATTCTGAAAAAAAATTCACTTTAACCTCAATACATATTTACTTTTAGGTCATCATATTGTTAAAGAGGGACACTAAGGTTACATATACTAATTGAAATCTACGGTTGTTACTATTCGCCAATTAAGGTACGGATTCTTTGGTCTTTTTCTCATGGCATTTTATATCGTTATTGTACTTGTACTGTCTAGGTCCTCGAACCGTTATCAATGTTTTCTAGTAGTTTTGCCTTTTTTGCCATTTATTTGCATGCGATAGATAAATTCTTTAGACTCATTATCACATGCTCCTATTGATAATTGATTATTGGTATAGAAGTGCATTATTGTACTAATTGTCTTGACTTAAGTGTACCATTTTACTGACCTCAATACCCGAGCACATCCACTTATGGGGACATAGGGCGTCATCATCGGCACCGATGACGTGCACCATCCGTGACGGTACGATTAGTTCATAGCGTCTCTATATTGGAATTTATTATTGGTTTATGGATTATTGAGAGGCGTATGGATCAATCCTAGGATATTATTGTTACTTATTAGTATTGGGATATGTGTGTGCCCACATCCCCTCTACATATTGGTACATTAGAACTGCAGCTAATGTACACATTGTTTATTGTTTATTGTCATTAGCTCATATGGGTAATTCCATATAGATCCTTATCGTATTAATTAATGGACCATCGTATAGTATTGACCATATCGTACATTCTTATTGACATAGTATTGTTCACCATTAATCGTATAATGTATTGATCATTCTCATCGAAATTACCATTATTGCTATTGTTTTTCCGTTACTGGGCAATTTTTGGCTCAGCCGTGTTTCTTTTTGTTGTTTCTCTTATTTCTTAAACAAGTACTCAAGGGAACAGAGGGGAAAGTGCGAAGAGAGAAAACTAAATGGCTAGAGTTGGAAATAAGGACTTTAAACAAATTGCTATTTAAATAATTTAGACACTTTCGTTTTCCGTTTAAACCGTTGTGTGGTTTTAGAATTTTAAACTTGGTAGTTAATATTTTACTTGAGTAAGTTTAAGAATGTCTCTGATTATTGCATTGTGTGACATGTCAGCCCTATTCGGGCCGGGATGTTACAGTTATGGTATCAGAGCTATAGGCTCTTTTCCTATAGAAAAAAGTTAAACTAAATAACTAAAGACATGTGAGAGTGGGTAGACGTTGGGTTAGGTATTTCCTTATGTGATAAGTTCTTAATATTTGATAATTGCTTCTACCTTAATTCTTAACGTGCTTTTCTAGATGCCTCATTGTCGTCAAACACGCAACTCTTCTGGTCAAAATGATGGAGGACCAAACAAGCCTGGTCCAGGGTTCTAACTGCTATGACTCAGGCTCTTACTACCATACTGCCAACTTTGGTTTAGGCAATACGTAATCCGAATCCAAACCCAAACCCAAATCCCAATCCAAACCCTAACCTGAATCCAAACCCAAACCCGAACAATGCCCGTGGCAATATTGGAATACAAGATTGGCTAGATCCTTTCATGAAACATAAACCGAAATCTCTTACTAAGGCATCCACACCAGCAGTGGCGAAAGATTGGATTTCTCACATTGAGAAGATTTTCACTATACTTAGGGTTGACGAGCAATACAGGGCTAGTTTAGCAGCTTATAAGTTGGAAAAAGATGTGCATGCTTGGTGGGAGTCCGTTTTAAGATAAAGAGGAGGTCCAACGTTCGTAGAGACTCTGTAGGATCGGGTAATCGATCAAACGAGACGTTCAAAAGAGTTCTCGATCAATACGAAAGGCGGAAACAGACGTATTGATGTTGTATCAGCTTGATTTACACATAGAATTACTTTAACTGTCGATTAGATTGAGTACACAATGTTTTACAGGCTTGGCGACACTTTGGCAGAGCTTCGCTACCGGAATCCAAAGTTACAAATGAGAAACTCAAGACATCTATTTATAGGAAAGCCACTTCGTGTGAACCTGCTGGTTCTGCTCAGTTTCCTGTTTTTCTCGAACTACGCGTCTTGGTTTATCTAATCTATTACACGACTCGATACAAGACGAAGTCGACAGACATATGCACCAAAAAACTCCCCCTTGGATGTTGACGAGTCTTCGGTGTAAGTCTTCAGTCTTGATCAGGTTTCACGCTCTCTCCAAAGTATCTGTCTCTGTAAGCATCCTCAATCTTTCTCTTTCTCTCGGAATCTCAACCTGTCTCTATCCTCTCTCTTGATCAGATCTCTTGATTCCTTAAGTTCTTCAGCATCAGCAGCTTCTATCTCGTTTGCTAACAGACTCCCCCTTAAATTGTTCCGGGATCGTATCCTGGCTCAAACTCTGGTCAGGCTTAGACACGGGGATCTGCACAAATCTCTACCCAAAAATAAATTTCACAATTTTTAAGATTTAACAATTTTAGTAACCACTTGTAGATATCGTTTAACATTTCTCAAATTAAACCACTTGTATTTAAAACAATCAAATTTGACATTTCATTAATTTGAAACCATTTAATCATTTCAAAATCAATTCTCATTTCAAACAAACTCTCCCAACCCTGTTGTCCATTATGTTCAGCACTTTGAACTTTGAAAATCAGTTTTTCAACATCAGTTGTCGAAAATAAGATGAAATAAAATCTTTTTGAATTTTCAAAATTTTATGCTAAAACACACTAATGAAAAGCAGTAAAGAAATATTTACAGACAATATTTTTGTGAGTTTGTGTAAGAGGATCATATTAATTTGTGACAAATCACTAGCATCATTGAGCTTTAAACACTTTAAGTTCTAAACGATTCACTTAGATTGTCAGTATACTGATCCACTTAAATTTTCACACAAAGTTCAACTGTTTCGAGATACGAGATTAGTGTTTTAAGAACTTAAACTTATTCGCGTGTCCCACCTCAGAATATACTCTCGTATCCAGACTCCTATATTCAGTCTTACAGGTGAATGTACACTAATGATATCTGTAAAAGGGTTAAATGCAAGACCATGAGAGCTCAGGCTATTGCTTCCGCAAAATCAGAGAGATGATGTCTCGACTTTTCGGTGTGTTCCCTTTAGAGAATCTTTTCTTCAATAGCACATGATTAGCATTTTTCAATGTTTCATCATTTTTTATGCTGAGGGTGGGCTTTATGAATAAAGCAGTGCAAAGTATTATATGAGGACTAGGCTATTGCTCCCGCAAAATCAGAAGTCCTGGTATAATACCCCATATATCATCACGCACAAAGACCTAGTATGTCAGAAATAAAAAGCCCTTCAAACAAGATTTCAGGGGTTACCTATATATCCGAGAGATGTTCCCCACGAAATAAGTAAGTGTTGATATTTAGGTTTATATCTCGACAACAATCTACTAAGCGTGTAAAAACCTACTGGCATATCATCAGTGAGACCGTTTATCACATTTTAACATTCCAATTCTTTAGCGTACTGTGATTGTCTACTGATGTACTATCATTTCCTCTTTTTCACAACAAAACTCATACTAGTTTAAAAATCAAAATGAGTTTTCAATGTTTTTGGATTTTTTGATTTTATCATGTTTTTGGATTTTTCAAATTTTCAAAATTTCTAAATTTTTATACTCCCCCTAAAATCAAAAATATGTTTCAATTTTTTATTTTCCAGCAAAATTTGAAAATAAACGCAATAAACTATACAAATAAAATGACAAACTGATGTGAATTACTTCAATTCTCCATCCACTTGGCTTAAACAATCAGAACTCCCCCTGACAACAAACTATTTTCCCATTATGATTTCAAAACACTTAAGTTTGTTTTAATCAAAATGGTTTTTCCGAAAAATTAGTTTTGTTGATTTTACACAAACATGGGGATAAACCCATCATTTTGTTCTTTCAACCACTTTGTATGAAAGTTAAATCAAGTTCAACTTAATGACATTGATTAACCACTTGTGAATGAAACCCCTTTTTTTCCTTTTACCACTTTTTACAAACTATCATTTGACATTTTTCAAAACATTTTCCAAAAATGATATCACTTGTAAGTCTTTGACAGTTTTCACACAAACATTTTTCAAGAATTATGACACTTGTAGGTTCTTATCAACAATACCACTTGTAGGTCGAAATTTCACAGTTATGAATTTCTCAAGAAAGATGCCGATTCCTACTCCCCAATTACCAACCTGGGAGTTCCAGCAAGTCAGGATTTTAAGTATGGAATGGTGACACCCGAGCCTGACCAGCCTTGGGTGCATCCGAGTTATTTTCACTCGGTGGGTAAGTTCTCCTCTTTGATTCATAAAATTCTTTTACCCCTTTTTCCCTACCATCGACCATTTTTCCAAAAATATGTTTCACTTTGCCATTAAATGCTTTTTCGACATCAAATTATTTCTTTTCAGAATAGAATTGATTCGAAATCTCTACTTTTCCAACTTTTTGTTTAAAATTTTCAGTCCGCAATGGTGGAAAGTTTTCGTCATCCATTGGTGGAACTGAATTATCACTTTTTGTCTCAACTGGTGGCTCCTCTGACTTTGACGAGTCAGATTCATCGCCAGAAAGTGGCTCCTTTGCTTCCGAAGAAACAAATTCACCGCCAGATTTAACATCTGATTTCTTAACAACCCAAGTTTGGTTGTTAAGATTCACTCTTCTTTTGTAAAACCTTTTTGAACTCTCACCAACTTCAAATGTAGAATTTTTAAACACTTTGAATTTGTCCATTGACGGTTCAGTTTTATCAACAACTTTCTCTTTGAGTTTAGAAGACACTCCCTGCTGTATGTTGGTTGCCTTTGGACAGTTCCAGGCAATGTGACCAACTACTTTGCATCGATAACAGGTTCTTGTCTCCTTTTTCTGATTGGCTTCATTCTTCTCATGTTTCTGTTTTTCTGCAAGAAACGCTTTGTTCGATTTCTTCCAGAATGAGCTCTTTTTCTCTTCTTCAGAAATTACCCCTGAAACAAATACAGTTTTTGATTTAAAATCTTTAATATTTTGATTATTTTCAACATCAAAACCCAACCCCTTCTTTTTGAAATTGCTTTTATGATTCGGTTTCTTTTGATGACCTGGACTGAAACCTTTTTTCTTGTTTAAACGTTGTTGAACTCTTGAAGTATATTTGGGTTTTGAAAATCCCATTTTATCTTTTATTTCTGAAATCTTTATTTTTATCAACTTAAAAAATGTTGTAATATTTTCAATTTTCACATTTTTGATTGGAAATTCCTCATCAGAATATAATTTGTCTGAATCATTCAAAGTATATGCCACTTTGATTGGTTCATCATTCAAATTATTTTTTGATAACAGAAAATCTTTATTGTAAACCCTTTTGACCGATGATTTCGAACTGTTGACTGATGAACTTGAACTCTCAGATTCAGACTTTGACTCGGACTCCTCATCCTTATCCAACACCTGATCGACCACTTTCTTTATTAACTCAGACTCATGATCAGTGTCAGACGATGTGAATGTGACGTCAATGTTGTCTGGTAACTCATCAGTTGTTTCAGACTCTAACTTTATATTGACTGCATTTTTTAGTTGTTCCGAATTTGGTTTTCTGGGAGAATAACCTTCCCAGATCGGAGGTGGACACTTGTTATAATTTGCACTTTGTTTCTTACCAGTATCCGTATCTTCTGACTTCTTATCTTGAAAAGCTTCAAAACCTGCAACAGTCGGATAAATTATATCAATCAAATAATCAGAACTTGAATAATCCATTTGTTAGGACCGGTTTTGACTCCGTTTCGATTGCGAACCGACTCGTGTAACGTGCGGAATCCGTACACGATCGTGACCGAACACACAAACGTAATAATAACCGTGATTCTATTGAAAGATCTGATAACGTACAGCACCTGAATCACATACAAGGAACTTTCTCTCTCTAAGCTTTCTCTCTCTAGATCTTATCTCTCCAAAGCTCCAAGTCTCAAATGTGGCAAAAGTTCTAAATCCTAACCCTAATGGTTCTATTTATAGGCAAAGGATATAAGGAGACTCTCCTTATTTACAATTATGCCACCTTGCCTTTACTAACAAGATATTACAATATAAGGCTAGATTTAAACTGTTTCAGCTACGGTCTTGAGATGACGGAGGCGATAGACACACTGCACTAACACCATTAGCAATCGTCTGATTCTTTCATTTTCAATCTTTTCAGTCTCCAATTCCTGCTTCAACTCTGCAAACTCTTCAATATAATGATTGATGGCCTTCTGCTTAGACATCATCACTGCATTCATCATTGTCAAAGCATCTTCCCTTTATGAGTTTGTCTTTTCCAACTGGTTTACTATTCTGTTCAACACATCATAAGATTCTTTCACATATTTAACATCGAACAATAATTTTTCTTTCATCTCGTCTAGCTCACTATACTTCTTATCTTTCTCTTCACAATGTTTGCATGGTTCCAAACATTTCAGACAATGTTTTGTGACCTCTACAATCTTTTCAACAATCTTTTCAACAACTTTAACCCCTTCACTCTGTTCATTCTTATCTTCACCCTGAACAACATTCTCACATTTTCCCTTTTTCTTTTCTTTTGCTGCTCGTTTCTCCTTTAGCTTCTCCAATTTATCTGCAAAATAAAATTTGAAACTTTCAGGAGATAAATGAGTTTTACCAATGTTTATTTGATTAATTTCTTCATCATCATCACTACTATCAATTGATGATTGATCAAAGATTGGTGTCTTTTCTGAACTATCTTCTGAAGAGACAGATTCTCCATCTTGACTTTTCTCATCATCTGCAAACACATCCATCCATTCTTTCATCAACTATGGCTCTTGAATGATCTGTGCAATAAATGCTCTAAACTTTGAGTTACTTTCAGCAGGAATATATTTGTCCCAGCTAAATCCCTCTGGCAATATTTCATCTTCTTGATCTGGAATAGTAATACAAGCATTCTTCTTTCCATCTTCAATCGACGGTTATTGAGCTACCTGATGATATATTGCTTTTCGATAATATTCATTGTTCCCGAAAGGATTCTTAGCTCCACCTGCTTCTCGGTTGATACATTCCCTCTTGAAATGTCCTTTTTCCCTGCACCGAAAACAAGTAACTTTAGACTTATCAAAACCTAAAGTAGAAACATTAGCATCACGAAAGTCATCTCTTCCGGTAATCTGCTTAAATTTCTCAGCTCTCCTCAACACACTCGCTAAACACCACTTAATATCCATTAGCTCCATTTCCTCAGCATCAATCTGATCGTAATCCTCTTTTGTTAACATAGGATTTCCGATTCTTCCAGTAACCAAACTCTCAGATGATTCTAACACAGTAACTAGTATTACCATATGACCTTTAGCGACTTCTTCAGAGAAATTCTGACCGTTCTGGAGATGCAACGCGATGTTACATTGTAGCACATGACCATTACCATTGTTTGAGCTTTGAGACTGATGATTTGAAGTTGAAACATTAGGATTAACACTCGGATATGAAGAAAATCCACTGTTGTTGATTGAGTTTTGATTGAGTGATCCGGATGAGTTCTCTGCGCTGAAAGCGGTTTGGATCTTCGGACTTGCTTCAACATTTTGAACATTACCTTTGAAATACATCTTGATATCTTGTTGACCACTTGAATTGTTCATTCTAGCAATCTTTTGTTGTTCAAGATCTTGTCCTTCAAGTTTTTCAATGAATTGAGCAATTGTCAATCTATCATACTCTCCGGTATTCTTCAAAATCATAAGATATGTACCCCATTCTTTTTTAGGTAAAGCATCGGCTAATTTTTCAACCCATTCCTCACGATCTTTAGTGATATCCAACCGGCTCATTGAACGTACTAAATGACAATATCTCTCAATAAGAGTCTTTGTAGTTTCACCCGGCAAACCTGAGAACAATTCAAATTCTTTCTTTAATAGTGACTTTTTATTCTTGATCATCTCCGTACTTCCTTTGAATTTTGTACGAAGTGCTTCCTAAATCGAACGTGCACTATCATCATGTTGAAGTAATATGAAGATGTCTTCTTTCACAGCTTGTTGAAGTAAACTGATCATCATCTTTTATGCCTTGTACATTTCTTTTTCTTTTTCCGTAAATTCAGAAATATTCTTTACAACTCCCATATTATTACGAGGTCGAACATACTTAGTTTCAATACACTCCCAAGACCCTAAATGATTTGCTTGAACCCAGTTTTCGAAACGTTCTTGCCAACTGTAATATTCTTCAATACTCATCAGCTTTGGGGGTTTCTGTAACGTTCCCGTTTCATTTTCCATAGTTACACTCTGAGCAACGGTAACAGGAGTACTCGGGGCAGTAGCAAAGGCATTATAAAATTCAGAATCCATGTTTCAGTTTTGAAATTTCACACTGACACAAAGTTCAAACGATCTGGTTAACTTGCTACGACCTGGGATTTAAACTCAAACTACCTGAATTGGTACGAACTGACTATGGTGTGATCTGGTGGATTTCAAACGAATTGAGTTATAAACGAACTGAAGGTTCACTTCGTGTGAACTGGTTAATTTCCAAACGACCTGATACACTTTTCACTTCGTGCGAACTGAGGTCAAATTCAAACGAACTGGTTATATCTCAAACCGTGCGAACTGAGGTCAAATTCAAACGAACTGAACCTATTCCAAACGAACTGGATCACTATCACACAACTTGAACTACCTCGTGCGAACTGGTTCAAACGACCTGAGGAACTATTAATCACTTCGTATGAACTGAAAGAATCAATCCGTGCGAGCTGGTTCACTAACTGATCAAATCGTGCGAACTGGCATGACTTCGCACGACCTGGTTCAACTTCGTGCGAACTGAAACCCTAATTTCACAGGATCTGAGCCATGTTCGAACGAACTGATGTGTTTTTGTCAAATTAGATCAGGTTTTAGGTTGAATTAAGTTCTGATTTTTTCAAGGATTGATTAAAACTCAGTTTTACGTGATATATGTGAAATTCAAGTCAGTTTAACCGTGAAAACGTTCTGATTTGAAAACACACTAATGAAAAGCAGTAAAGAAATATTTACAAACAATATTTTTGTGAGTTTGTGTAAGAGGATCATATCAGTTTGTGACAAATCACTAGCACCGTTGAGCTTTAAACACACAGACTCTAACTTGGAATGGATTTTGTGGTCTTTTCTGTCACAACCCCCAACCCCACCCTGGGAGCGGGAGCCGTGAACCAGTCAAGTGGTACCGGTGTTTATTAATTACGCTGCGGAAAATTTTTTCATCAGGATCGTAGTTAGGAAATAATTTCAAAGTTTATAAAACACCAACTTTTAATATTAAATAAATGGGCTAAAACTCATATTCAATTCAATTGTTTTTACAGGGATAAACCCAAATAAATAAGACATAAATTTCTTCTTTTATTCAGGTATTTATAGCGACTTTATTTAAGCCTTCAGTGCTCCATAGCTGGCTTCTATTATCTTTACAGTAAATTACCTTAAACGCGTTTTGAAAACATTTTATCAGTAATAAATACTGGCGAGTTCATTCCCTTTTTATAAAAATATATTGTTATACTTTACAACATTAAGGGTTTTTATATATGTTTATATTTACCCAAAACTCAATCCGTATTTGTCACATGGTGGAAGTTCCGATGTGCCAGTGGTCATATCACTCATTGGCTCTCTTTCGTCCAATAGTGAAGTTTATCAAGTAATAGATATATAGTATATCTTACTATTATTCAAAGGTATTGGTCACTAGGCGATTCCCGTGACGGTGGTCAAATCACTGTTGATCATTCTTTCAACTAGTGACTGGGGTCATAACACTGTTGATCATTCTCTCAACTAGTGCCTGTGGTCGTATCACTGTTGATCGTTCTCTCAACTAGTGATTTGGGTCATAACACTGTTGATCATTCTCTCAACTAGTGACTCTGAACTTAGTAGTGTCCTATGACATTACTTTGTCAAATATATTTTCTATGACACAAAACCAATTTGTCCAGAAAATGAAAGATATTATTTTCTGTTAAATTAATAGCTATAACTTTATCAAATATAATATATTAATTAAATAATTGTAATATAATTATTTAATTTATTAACGTGACTAAGATTTAAAGTATATATCTTATTATAGTAGAATATATTATATTTGACATATTTTATCATAATATACATTTATTGACTAAATATTATTTTATAATGTTAATACTAATTTAAGTTTATTAAATATATTTTCTTTAATATTACGAATGTTTATTAATTATATTTTCTTTAATATATTTTAATAATGATTAATATATTAAAGGATATATAAAACTATGGTTTCTATTAAAATGTATTAATTAAATATATACAATATAAAATTATGATAAATATATTACCTTATATCAGAATTGCTCCCTAGTAAACTTATATTCTAATGATCCTGTGTATCACTTGTTATTTTATATTATATTTTCTTTAATATAACTAATATATTTTAATAATGTTTAAAAATGTTTCAGAATACTACAAAGCTCTATTTTATATACACCTCATTGAAATTTATTTCAATCATATATTAAATTTATTAATAATTTAATATAGTAATGTAGAAATAATATTAGTTATAGGCTATGGCTACTGGGGCATAATTCCCACGTGCTTGTGGTCATGCTACTATTGGCTAACTTTTTGGCCAATAGTAACGAGGGTCAAGTAATGTATAAAAACCCCACATACCGGCAACTATTGCAGAATATAAAAATTTAACCACTGTAAGTATAACTGATAAACATTTAGGATTTTGGAAATCATTTTTATTGTATCACAAAAAGGTGATAAAAAGAAGAATGACTCACAAACCGTGAGAAAAGAGAATGGACTCACTTTGCAACTTTTAGGGTTCAACCAAAAGCCTGCTGGTAGAATCTTGGATATAATCCATGAGCTATTTAATAAATATATAATGCACTCGCGTTAAATATAATAACCCAAATTCAACTTTATCAATACGACCCGAGACAGAACCCCAACGGACTTAGTCAGGCAGAGCTTTGATATGCGTTACGGGCCCTAGATCAATTTGACAGGGTATCGACTTAGTGATCAGGGGTTAAAACACTTAAAATGGGGTAAGCCTTTTTAATATTTAAAGAAAGAAGGAAAGAAAGAAAAAAAGAAATTATAGGATAAGAGAGAGGAGGCGAGATGGAGGAAGACATGAGCAGGTTTTCTTGAAGGCTCCTATTCTATTTATAGCATCCTAAAATCTTAGAGGAGAAGTTACATAAGATTCCTTTTGAATCTTGATGCAACACGTAGACAACATACTCATTTCAAATGGGGTTTTCTAATGGCCCACCCCCTGTCTATCTACACACTTTTTGAATTCAATACGCATCGTACAGGCCTATACGATTCGTATTGAAATAAAGTAAAAGACATGGTAGAATGACAGGTGCAGGTTATGTCTGGCGGCGGGCTTTATACGCATCGTATAGGCCTATACGATGTGTATCAGCCCTTTTGAATTTATTTTTTGTTGTGTTGTGTCGAATGCGAACCCTAGAAACGAAAGGGATTTCGAGCAGTTGGTCGATGATATGATAGATAAAGATCTTGACACGATTATTTCCATTTTCAAGTATTATTAAAACCATTCAAGCCCACCAGTCTAAATGTGGTTCCCAATTTGCGGAACATAATCCCAGATTGTCTAAAGAAGCAGTTTTATCATGTGTCATGTGGTAAACAAATAACAAGGGTGTATATACAGATCTCTATTTGTTCATCTTTCCAAGCTTTTACACACGAATATGTGGTTCCCAATTTGCAGAACATAATCCCAGATTGTCTAAAGAAGCGCTTTTATCATATATCATATTAGATGTGTTATGGTGAGATTTTTCAAGTTTGCACAGTGGGAGAAAAGACCAGCACCTCTGTCAGTATTGTCCTTTAAATTCGCATAAACATATATTCGTTTCATAACCTCCTCCTATAAATCAACCACAACTCACCCGATACGTCTTCTATGATGATTCGAAACATTCACGATAAAAGCGCTTCTTTAGATAATTTGGGATTATGTTCCATTTTATGACACATGATACGACACACTTACCTTAATCACATCTTCCATGGAGTCACATATCCGACAATAGGGCCCACGGATCTTATGCTAACCCGAGACCGACCTCTGGACCACACATGATAAAAGCGCTTCTTTAGACAATATGGGATTATGTTCCGTTTCTTCAAGATTTACGTCTGATGTCCAAGTTTGATCACACTTGACTTCATCTGCGGCAGTTCAATGACTATCTTGGTTCAATAATCCGACAATAGGGCCCACGGATCTTATGCCCACCCGAGACTGACCTCTGGATCACACATGATAAAATCGCTTCTTTAGACAATCTGGGATTATGTTCCGTTTCTTTAAAATTTATGTCTGATGTCCAAGTTTGATCACATTTGACTTCATCTGCGGCAGTCCAATGACTTTCTTGGTTCAATATTCTGTTCAATATCAGCGTTGTTTATCACCCTGTGTGAGCATTGGAAGCCCGACGAACAGTCTTTCAATTACATCTTCAATCGAGACCGCATTATTAATTATAATGAAGCAATGAAGATTGAATGTGGAAAACCGCAACCGTTTTTTACTATGGAAACGGTGGCTATGGGAAATACAAACCTAACACGAACCACAATGGACTCAGACTCATACTACCCTTGCCGTTCCGTATTTTCTCCTTTTCTAATTCTCGAAGAATCTCGTAACTACCGATATCTCATCCTTCTGTTGTTCAGTACTTCCGAGACGATTCAAGTGACTCCTGTGAAGCAAGTGTCTGTCTATTCAATTAAGAGGAATCATTGCATTACATCCCCGTTGAAAACAAATTGTTTCTGTCTGAACCAACCGAAATCCACAAATTTCCAACAATTAACAAGACATTGTTAAAAGGGAGAATCTCTTGGAACAACTGATTGAGAGAAACTTCTTCGAGCTAACTGTCGATATCTCAGCCTTCTGTTGTTCAGTACTTCCGAGACGATTCAAGTGAGTCCTATGAAGCTAGTGTCTATCCATTCAATTGAGAGGAATCATTGCATTACATTCCTGTTGAAAACAAGTGGTTGTAATGCAAGGATCTTCGAATGCGGTGTGTACATTAAATACCGTTCACCGCTTTTTTAGTTGCTTCTCTTATAAAGTGAGACATTTCATAGAGAACAAGTTCACAGCAGAATGAAATTTTATTGAAAACTTCTAAAAATGTTAAGTGTTTGAGGCATGCCTATTTGATTCAAGTAAGTCCTATTAAGCAAGTGTCTGTCTATTCAATTGAGAGGAAAGATGACCGAATAGAGATCTGAACCAACCGAAATCCACAAATTCTAACAAATTGTGTCTAATGCAGGGATCTTCGAATGTGGTGTGTACGTTAAATACCGTTCACCGCTTTTTTAGTTGCTTCTCTTGTTAAGTGAGACATTTCATAGAGAACAAGTTCACAGCATAATGAAATTTTATTGAAAACTTGTAATTTCTCTTGTTAAGTTTCTGAACCAACCGAAATCCACAAATTCCAACAGTTTCTCCGTCGCTAATTTCTCCACTCACCATGAAATCAAACAGTTTCTTCGTAGATTCCGTCTGGTTTCAAAGCCGGTTGAGGATTACGAGTGTTATTTCTGTTGTTCAGTACTTCCGAGACGATTCAAGTGAGTCCTATGAAGCAAGTGTCTGTCTATTCAATTGAGATGAATCATTGCATTACATTCCTGTTGAAAACAAGTGGTTGTAATGATGGAACCCTTGATTTGAAAAACATTTTTGAGAAATTTATAGTTCAATACGCGTCTAGGCCTATACGATGCGTATTGAGTGATGAATTTACTAAAATACCCCTGTTTTCTGATAAATTCAGGGGTATTTTTGAGAAAATTCAAAGTTAAATACGCATCGTATAGGCCTTTACGATGCGTATTAAGTTGATATACGATACGACATAGGCCTATACGATCGTATTGGGCATTATTTCAAATTTAGTTTTATCGTGTTTCCCTCGGTTTGACACGTATACGTCTCGTATTTTGCCGAACTTTCGCATATTTTGTCGTTTTATGACGTATACCTTCAACATAAGCATTTCGGTGCCGTTCGGTTGCGTGCGAATATCGTATTCAATGATTACGTACAGTTTTGTTTGAAATCCACTTGGACTCCATAGTGTCGTGTTATATGTATACGTGTGTGTAAATGTCCTTAGTCACGTACTTTGACATATTTTTGCGTATTTTGACGTATTCTAACATATTGTTGCGTATTTAATAGAATTTTTGACGTTTTTGAGCGTATTCTAACGTATTTTAGATTATTTTAACCTATTTTAGGGTATTTTAGCGTATTTTAACGTATTGTAACGTAAGTTAGCATATTTTAACGTATTTTAGGTTATTTTAACGTATTGTAACGTAAGTTAGCGTATTTTAACGTATTTTAGGGTATTTTAGCGTATTTTAACGTATTTTATGGTATTTTAGCGTATTTTAACGTATTTTAGTTGGTTTCGAATATACCCAAAGTCGTTGATCACGCTCCACAGTTGTCAAATTCTTTATAGAAAAGAATGCATACACAAATAGTTCTAGTGGACGAAGCAAAGATACCATTCTAAACCCTAGCCGGAAACAAACCAACAAAAGCGCTTATTTTGCTAGTGGGTTTTATAAGTCAAAGTTAACTTTCAGATTCAGATTCAGGAAGACATGTCGGGTTCTGTACCCATCCCCGCGTTGATAGCTTTCATTTTATTAACTAACAAAAGAATGCATACACAAATAGTACCGGGACCACTGGAATAGACACATGTCACATAGTTTGTCATGACAAAACATATAGATGTAGGAATATAACTAGATGTTACATGTGTCAGGATCTTTATCTATCATGTCATCGAAGAACTGCTCGAAATCTCTTTCGTTTCTCTTGTTAGGGAGAATGTTCTCGAAATTGAAGGAAAAGGAAAAATGGCTGCTAAAAAGAGTAACTAGCAGAAGACGTGTCGGGTTCTTCTGCTAGTTATTCGGAATGTTTTGAATCATCACAGAATACGGATGCGGTTTATATATTCAATCCTCATTGCTTCATTAAAATTAACAACCCTGATTCGGATCATCTTTAGTAGTGTTTGTTTGAGAACCTGATTCAGATTTAAACAATGCACGCTGATTCAGATCTCTATTCGGGCAAACCGCAACCGTTTTTTACTACGGAGACGGTGGCTATGTGAAATACAAACCGCAATCGTTTGTGACTATGGGAAACACAAGTTTTCTTTTTGAGCTTGTTGGATGTCCGTTATCTCAGTTGAGGCGTGCATTATTTAAATCTGAATATAACTAGATGTTACGTGTAACTTCATTAAACCAAGAACAAAGCCTATTTCAAAACACATATGTCCGTATCAGCGTTGTTTATCACCCTGTGTGAGCATTGGAAACCTGACAAACAGTCTTGCAATTATATCGTGTCAAGATGTTTCAGTTTGCACATTCAATATTCACAGTTGCATTTGGAACACGAAGTCCAACAATCCGTTTATTATCTGTTTGTTGTCTACCAAAAGAATGCATACACAAATAGTTCTAGTGGATGAAGCAAAGAGACCGTTCGGTTAACTACCAAAAGAATGCATACACAAATAGTTCTAGTGGACGAAGCAAAGAGATCGTTCGGTTTCATCAGCTGCATCGTTTACCGTGGAATGCATCCGTATTTTTGTAAATCGCCCAAACAAGCATGCCTTGAACGAGTCTAGAACACTCGTAATCCTCAACCGGCTTTGAAACCGGACGGAATCTACGAAGAAACTGTTTGATTTCACGGTGAGTGGAGAAATTAGCGACGGAGAAACTGTTGGAATTTGTGGATTTCGGTTGGTTCAGAAACTTAACAAGAGAAGCAACTAAAAAAGCGGTGAACGGTATTTAACGTACTCACCGCATTCGAAGATCCTTGCATTAGACACAATTTGTTGGAATTTGTGGATCAACAGAAATAACTGAAATAACAACTTCGGAATCTATTAACCCACAATTGGTTGGAATGAGGGTTTATTCTCTTTAATCTATTACAATGATCCTTGTTTTGAGAACCTGATTCTGTTGTTCAGTACCAACAGAATGCATACACAAATAGTTCTAGTGGACGAAGCAAAGAGACCGCCTTGTTAATTTTAATGAAGCAATGAAGATTGAATCTGCAAACCGCAACCTTTTTTGACTACCGAGACGGTGGCTATGCGAAATACAAACCGCAATCGTTTGTGACTATGGGAAACTTGGACATCAGACGTAAATCTTGAAGCAAATATGTGGTCCCCAATTTGTGGAACATAATCCCAGATTGTCTAGAGAAGCGCTTTTATCATGTGTCCTATTCCAAATGCAGCTGATGAAACCGGAGCTGTTATCCTTTGCTTTCTGCAATTCAAGCAGGCACTGATGCTAAACGTACTGTTATTACATTCGAGACGATTCAAGTGAGTCCTATGAAGCAAGTGTCGGTCTATTCAATTGAGAGGAATCATTGCATTACATCCCTATTGAAAAACATAATCGATAAATTTAGGGAAAATGGGGTTGAAAGATGATAACCCAACAGTGGAGGATCTCATTCTACAGCTTCGATAAATTTAGGGGTATTCTCAAATAATGTTTCCTAGATGTTTGAAGACCAACAAATGTCCAAAGTGCTGCTTTTTCGTTCGCGTGACGGAAAGCTACCGCGTGACAGGAAGCTACCTTGCAAAAATTAAAAAATTAAATCGACACCCTCAATACGCATCGTATAGGCCTATATGATGCGTATTACTTTTTGGTAGGGGACAATGGCAGCCTTTGGCAGACATAGAAGTTTGAACCCACCTCAATACGCATCGTATAGGCCTATACGATGCGTATTGAGAGTATCGATTTAATCCCCCAAGGTGTGCCAATAATACGACCCTTTCAAATATACATGCATACTTTCAATGCATACGTACACATAATCATTTAATGCAAAGTTAGTTTAAAATTTTGTTTTATTATTTTTTTTATTCCATACGTAAGTTTGATTATTATTATTATTATTATTATTATTATTATTATTATTATTATTATTATTATTATTATTATTATTATTTTATTATTAATTTATATATTATAATTAATTCAGCTGCGTCACTTATTTGGCGCGTATAACTTCTAAAATATGACGTTTTATAAAACAATGAATATGTCATTAGAACGAGAATATTTGTATCTACATTTTGAACCAAGTTTCATTAAAAACGGAGTAGGTTCAAGTATAATGTATTTTTATAATTTAATTATTATACGGTTCCTAGGCACGTCAAGGTACTTCATATTTCTAAAACTCAAGTTACCCGTAGTCTACCCATTTAATAATATATGTTTTATATACTTTATTTTAATATATATAAAAAATGGAAATGTTACATCCTCCCCACCTTGTTTTAAATCTCGTCCTCAAGATTGGGCTACGATGTCTCCTCTAGAGTTATGTTATGTCTTAGTTAATAAGAATAGTATTAAGGTAAATAACACAGAATCAAGACATGTTCAAATTTCGTGAATACGAGTTTTCTAATAAATATGACTCAATGGTTCAACTGAATTATTTCCAGAAATTGATGTCAAACGAACGAGATGAAATGATATGATTTTCAAGGTGACTAGGTTCAAGCCAAAAGAGAGTTATGATCAATAGATGTCTAAATCGACTGTTTACAAGTTGTAAATGACTTTTTAGATTCATTAGAATTCATTGTCAAAGGAAACTTACTTTAGTTGTCAATTAAGGAAGACTCGGAATCAACAAGCTCAAATAAAATAGGAGCACGAAAATGATTTGTCAACTATCAAACCATGATATGAGAAAAATCAATGTGTTAACATTTATTGAATTGCAAGGATACACCGAAATACAACAGAGTTTAGTGTATCATTGTCATAATACATAATTGCATTAAGACTATTTTCAATGATGAGTCAAACGAAAGACATACGTGGTTTTGAGTGATTCGTATGATTATGATTAGACCAAGCTATAAGTTTACATCGACGCCGCAAGGTGTCGTAATGATTGAAATAGTTCAATAATTACGGTGACTGAACAAGTTCACCGTTTTCGTAATCAACTGAAAGTTTTAATGAAGTAAATTTGGATATTTATTTCAAATAAATATTATAGGATTTTAAATTGATGATGAAAGACCAAACGAGTATCATAGAATTTTCGATCAATGATGAAAGAATCTTTAGAGGTACACCGAAATATAATACGAATTTGTGTACTCTTATCTTAACACATAATTGCATTAAGACTGTTTAGGATAAGGAACCAACAGAAAATAAATCCGTACATCAGGTGTGAAAAATGAGATTAGCTCAAGCTTCAAATTAAAGAAAACGCCACCACAAGGTGTCGTAACCAATTAAATGATTCAATGAAAGTGAAGAGCAAACAAGTCTGTTATGGTTTTGAATAGATGAAGTACTTGACAAAATGCATTTATTTATAAACTTTGATTTGTACTAGGGTCAAATAATAACTTAACTTAGATATTACATATCAGCGATTACGTCTGGAATCATTTCTGTTTCTTGCGTAGTAAGTACGAATGCTCGCGCGTTCTTCTTAGCTCTGTCTGTTTTTTTTTGCCTTGTCGTCGGATGCTTTAGTCAGTTTTGGGCAATATGGTTTGATGTGTCCCGTTTCTCGCAATTGAAACAAATATTAGTTTTCCTTCTACACTCTTCCTCTATATGCCCGGTCATCTTGCAGAAGTTACAGTAGGGTGTTTTCCTAAAACGGCATTTTCATGAATGCTTTTTATTACAGCTTTTGCAGGTAGGTTGCTCCAATGACGGTTCAGTTCCTTTCTTCTGGCAGAATTCTTGGGAAATTTTGTGGGCTAACTCTTTCTTCTTATTTTCTTCTCTTGTGCGGATTAGTCCATCTATCAGGACGTTAGCTAGTTCAACTGTTTCTTCAATAGTCTGTGGTCTAGCAGCCTTGACCATGTCTCGAACTTCACTATAACTAATCCCCAAATATAGCGAGAAATTAGTACAGGTTCTGGTGAAGCCAGAGTAGGTACCATTCTTGCGTACTCGAAGAATGTTGTCGTATATTCCCGACAATTCACATCTATCATTTTATGATTTAGGAATTCGTTAGCTATTCGTTCCTTTTCATAAGGAGGACAAAATTTCACTTCTGCCATTTCCTTGAATTTTTCCCAGTTTATGTCATAAGCCATGTCACTTACTATTGCCTGAAGAATTGTATTCCACCATTCTAAGGCTTCTTCCTTAAAGAGGTTGAAGCATACATCACCTTATCTTCTTCGGCACATTTGCTGATTTTAAGAACAACTTCTGTCTTTTCCAACCATCGCAGAGCAGTCGTGGCCCCTTCACTACCTGCGAACTCAGTTGGTTTACATGCTAGAAATTCTTTGTAGGTACACCTGAGAGTCATCGCCTTCATTTTCTTGGGAAATGGGGTGTTGATAGTAGCATCATTGCCTCCACTGACACTATGGCTAAAACTGTTTTCACGAGTATGCTTGCTACTCACAGCTTTGGTGTGTTCTACGGGGTTTTTAACAACTTTAATTATTAAAAGTATAGCATTAGCTATTCCTTGGGATATTATATTTTCTATAGCATTTTTATCCAAAGGATTTTTATTATTAGTATTAATTTCTAGATTATGTGATGCTTCATTCGACATCTGAATTTCAAACATTTTCAATTATTAATATCACATAATAATTAAATCAAAACAATACTTTCAAGAATCATATGTGCATATATATATATATACACACACACACACACATTTAAATCTACAAAAATAACACATATGTTACTTTGTATTAATTTCCTAACTTTATTGTTTAAGTTTAGGTATTAGCAGAACACCTAAATAGCTTAAACCAATGGCTCTGATACCACCTTCTGTCACAGCCCCCGACCCCATCCTGGGAGCGGGAGCCGTGAACCATTCAAGTGGTACCGGTGTTTATTAATTACGCCACGGAAAAAAAATTAATCAGGATCGTAGTTAGGAAATAATTTCAGAGTTTATAAAATACCAACTTTTGATATTAAATACATGGGCCAAAACCCATATTCAATTCAATTGTTTTTATAGGGATAAACTAAAAAAAATAAAAACATAAATTTCTTCTTTTATTCAGGTATTTATAGCCACTTTATTTAAGTCTTCAGTTTTCACGGCCCCTGACCCGGTTTGACCCGTTTCAAGAGCCGCGGGACAGAAATACTGCGGTATTGATTTAATTGAGTTTAACAGCGGAAACAGGATCGCTTAAAGCTAAAATTTTTCCCCGATTATTTTATTTCACAATTCGGGATAAAACCCTGATAATTTACAATATTATGTTTTTACTATAAAAATGTGATATTACAAAAGCATTTATTTATTTTATATTGAGCCACTATCTTAAGCTTGAAATGCTCCCCAGCACTTTTCCTGAATTACAACAGATCACCTGAAACATGTTTGAAAAAGGTTTTGTCAGCGGGAAATACTGAGTGAATCATTCTATTTACTAAAATGACACATTTGTTATAATTTACAGTATTAAGAGCGATTACAATGTTTCTGATATCAAGCCAACTACCCACGGTACTTGCCACCCGACCCATTGGCCCATTCGTCCAATGGTGTCTGTGACTATGGTCATATCCCCCATTGGCTGCCCCAATGGTGACGATTATCAAGTAATGTATACAAAACCCCACATACCGGCTGTAACTTGGTGATTACAAAGACTTAATCCCCGTAATTATAACTTTGAAAACATTTAAGAATTTATAAAGCATTTTGATAAAAAGAGAATGACTCACATTGCTGATTTAATATGATCAGAGTCTAATCTATGATTTAGCCTTGTTAACCTAATATAAATAACAATGCACACAAAACTGGGTTAGTAATCAATCCAGCAATTACGATAATTTACGAGATCAAATTATCACAATGAATGATAAAATGCAATACTTTGTCCATCGAATTAACGATGATCCGTTGAATTAACAACGAACGACAAGGTATAATACTTTACCCATCGAATTAACGATGATCCGTTGAATTAACAACGAACGATAAAGTATAATACTTTACCTATCGAATTAACGACAATCCGTCAATTTAATGACGAACGATAAAGTATAACCCTAATGTGGGCGGCATTTAAACATGCATTGGATATCTTGATCGTCGGATAAATGAATCGTAGCAGCGATTGTGCTAATACCCTGTTTTGTAGCAGAATTTCAATACCCGGGGGTTGAATTTTGGAATAACAGTTCGTAACACAGTGTATTTGTGAGAATTATGTCGACGTAAAATGTTCAGAATTCGAATGCCAATGTCTGCTATTTATAGGTGAAATTTTGGAAGCTTACGGACCGTAAGCTTGTCAATGTTGCGGTCCGTATGACTGCTTACGGACCGTAAGGTTGAGACTGTTGCGGTCCGTATGGAATCAAAATAGGCTATAGGGTAGCCACGACTGAAACTAGCTTAGCTGAATTGACATACTCGAATTTCAGTAACTTGACAACGAATTAAGTGGATAATCGTCCACTAGGGTTTATCCCCCCTTGAGTTTTAGGGGCCCTAATCCTGATTCTGAAAATTATGAAAATTTCAGGGTTTGTTCAGAATCACTTGGGTCTCTCAATTAGGGTTTCCTTTTGGACTAATTAATATATTAAATAGTACTTTTGATGAGAGTTGTTACATTCTACCCACCTTAAGAAAAATCTCGTCCTCGAGATTTACTGGAATAAGTGTGGATACTTTTTCTTCATTTCTGATTCCAGTTCCCAAGTGTATTCAGCTCCTCTCTTTGAATCCCACTTGACTTTGACTAAAACTAGTCGTTTGTGTTTGAGAAACTTGATCTTTCGATCCTCAATTTGAAGAGGTTTCTCAACAAATTTCAACTTTTCGTTTACCTCTATATCTCGAAGAGGTACTACCAGAGATTCATCTGATAAGCATTTCTTGAGATTGGATACATGAAATACATTATGTACTCCAGATAATTCTTCTGGTAATTGTAAACGATAAGCTACTGGTCCTATACGTTGGATCACTGAAAATGGTCCTACGTACCTGGGACTTAGCTTTCCTTTCTTTCCAAATCTGACTACTCCTTTCCAAGGAGAAACTTTCAACAGTACTCTGTCTCCAACTTGGAATTCTAACGGCTTGCTTCTATTGTCTGCATAACTCTTCTGACGATCTCGTGCCGTCTTCAGCCTTTCCTTGATTTGAGTAATCTTATCAGTTGTTTCTTGCACTATTTCAGGTCCTGATAATTGACTTTCTCCTATTTCTGCCCAGCAAACTGGGGTTCTGCACTTTCTTCCATACAGTGCCTCGAATGGAGCGGTTTCAATGCTTGAATGATAACTATTGTTATAGGAGAATTCAATTAACGGTAAGTGATCATCCCAACTTCCACCAAAGTCTATTACACATGCTCGGAGCATGTCTTCTAAAGTTTGGATCGTCCTTTCACTTTGTCCGTCTGTTTGTGGATGATATGCAGTGCTCAGGTTTAGTCGAGTTCCCATGGCTTGCTGGAAACTTTTCCAGAAATGGGAAGTAAAACGACTATCTCTATCCGAAACAATGGAGAGTGGAACTCCATGTAAGGATACAACTTCATCTACATACAATTTAGCCAGTCTTTCCATACTAAAGGTTTCTTTCATAGGTAGAAAGTGAGCTGATTTGGTTAATCGATCCACAATTACCCAAATCGCATCATTACCTTTTCTGGTTTTGGGTAACTTAGTAACAAAATCCATTGTTATAAGTTCCCATTTCCATACTGGCATCTCTAATTGTTGTAGTAATCCTGAAGGTTTCTGATGTTCTGCCTTAACTTGTGAACAAGTAAGACATTTAGAAACATAACTGGCTATGTCCCTTTTCATTCCTATCCACCAGAAATTCTTCCTTAAATCTTGGTACATCTTATTGTTTCCTGGATGCATAGTGTACCTAGATTTATGAGCTTCTTCTAAAATCTTAGGTCTTAAGTCTCCCTGCTTAGGTACCCATATTCTACTTTTGTGGAATCTCCAAATTCCATCTGCTCCTTGCTCTAATTCCTTGATTCGTCCTTTCATCCCTTCAGCATCATCCTTGATTGCTGTAGTTTGAACATTCTTCAATTGTTCTATTAAATCTATTTGTAGAATTAATCTGAGAGCACGAACCCTTCGTTGTTTTTCATAATACTTACGATTTAAGGCATCTGCAACTACATTCGCCTTTCCTTCATGATACTGAATATCACAGTCGTAGTCACTTAAGATTTCCATCCATCTCCTTTGTCTCATGTTTAACTCTTTTTGCCCAAATATATATATTTTAAACTTTTGTGGTCAGTGTAGACAGTAAATTTACTTCCGTAAAGATAATGTCTCCAAATCTTAAGGGCAAAAATTACGGCTCCTAATTTCTAAATCATGAGTCGTATAATTCTCTTCGTGCTTTTTCAACTGCCTTGATGCGTACGCAATTACCTTCTTGCGTTGCATAAGCACACATCCATATCCTAATTTTGAAGCATCACAATATACTTCAAAATTTTCAGTTCCTTCTGGTAAGGCTAAGATTGGTGCATGGGTTAGTTTCTGTTTCAAAATCCTAAAAGCTTCTTCCTGTTTAGGTCCCCATTCAAACTTAGTGGCTTTACAGGTTAACTTAGTTAATGGTACGGCTATCTTGGAAAAATCCTTAATAAACCGTCTATAATACCCAGCTAAACCTATAAAACTTCTTATTTCCATTGCTGTTTGTGGAACCTTCCATTTGGTAATTGCCTCTATCTTCGCAGGATCTACATGAATACCTTCATGATTCACCATGTGTCCTAAAAATTGCACTTCCTTTAGCCAAAATTCGCATTTCGAGAATTTGGCGTACAACTTTTCTTTTCTTAACAAAGTTAAGAGTGCATGAAGATGTTCACAATGCTCGGTCTGACTTTTGGAATAAATAAGTATATCGTCTATGAAAACGATTACAAATTTATCCAAATACGGTTTACAGATCCTATTCATCATGTCCATGAATGCTGTAGGTGCATTCGTTAACCCGAAGGGCATGACTGTAAATTCGTAATGACCATACCTAGTTCTGAAAGCAGTCTTAGGTATGTCTTCTTCTTGTACCTTCAATTGATGATATCCAGAGCGTAAATCTATCTTAGAAAAATATCTAGCTCCTTGAAGTTGATCAAAAAGATCATCAATCCTAGGTAATGGATATCGATTCTTAATTGTAACCTTATTCAATTCCCTATAATCGATACACATTCTCATTGAACCATCCTTTTTCTTCACAAACAACACTGGCGCTCCCCAAGGGGATGAGCTAGGTTGTATGAATCCTTTACTTAGTAATTCATCTAATTGCTTTTTCAATTCTAACATTTCTGTGGGTGCTAACCGATAAGGTGCCTTGGCTATCGGTGTAGTTCCTGGAATTAAATGAATCCTAAATTCTACTTCCCTATCTGGAGGTAATCCTGGTAAATCTTCTGGAAATATATCAGAATATTCTGATACTACTGGTATTTCCTTAAGATCTTTTCCTTTAGTGCTAATGATTACTGAAATCATATACACTATTCCTTGTTTTCGTTCATAATTAGCAACTTTCATTACTGATATGAACTTCATGGGTTTACGTGGTTTATCTCCTGTAATCCTAATCACTTCTCCGGTAGGTGATTGAATTTCTATGGAATTCTGATCACAAAGGATTCTAGCATGGTTGGCTACTAACCAATCCATTCCTAATACAACATCAAATTCAGCTAAATTCATTGGCAATAGTCTTGCAGAGAATTTGTGTCCTAAAAGTTCTATGTTTCCTTCTTGCAACACTTTATCTATTCTAACTGAATTTCCGTCTGCGGTTTCAACAGTAAAAATCTGCCTAGTATTGGTTAAAGGTAAACTAAGAGCTTGACAGAATGAAGTATTTATAAAACTTTGGTTTGCACCAGAGTCAAATAATACTTTTGCATAGACGTTGTGAACTAGGAACGTACCCGCTATCACATCCGGAATAAGTTCTGCTTCTTGCGTGGTCAGCTGAAATGCCCTGGCATTCTTCTTAGTAGTTCCTTCGGTCGTCTTGGGTTTGTTATCTACTGGTTTGACCAATTTAGGACATTCTGTTTTATAATGCCCTGCTTCACCACAGTTAAAACAGATTACTGTTTTCTTTTTGCAGTTTTCTTCACGATGTCCTACAGCTTTGCAAAAATTGCAAGTAATATCGCATCTTCCATAATGCTTCTTTTTGCATTTCCTGCAGAATGACGGACCTGGAGATTGCCCTGTTCCTTTTCTCTTGAAGCTGTTATTATTACCCACACGAAATCCTTGGGTAATTTTCTGAGCTAGTGCCTTCTTCCTATCTTCATCTCTTGTGCGTACCAATTCATCGGTCAGAGTGTTGGCTAATTCTACCGCATCGTCAATAGTGCGAGGTCTCGCAGCTTTAACAATATTGCGGATTTCGCTAATTAGCCCCCAAATATAGCGAGAAATAAGTACCGGTTCTGGCGAAGCCAATGTTGGTACCACTCTTGCATATTCAAAGAATGTCGAGGTATAACCGCGACAATCAACACTCATCATCCGATGATTTAGAAACTTATTCGCCATCTGTTCCTTCTCATACTCAGGACAGAATTTTCTTTCCACCAAACCTTTAAATTCTTCCCAAGTCATAGCATAAGCTATTGCTCTTCCTTTTGATTGTAACACAGTATTCCACCACTCGAGTGCTCCTTCTTTGAACAGATTGGATGAATACATGACCTGATCATCTTTACCACATTTACTTATTGCAATGACTGCTTCGGTTTTCTCTAACCAACGCAGTGATGCGGTTGCTCCTTCATTGCCTGCAAATTCAGTGGGTTTACAAGCAAGGAATTCTTTGAAAGTGCAACCAGGCGTTGCAGTTTTCATTTTCTTGGTTAATGGAGCTTGATGTGGTTCCTTATTCTGGTTAACATGATTATTGCCTCCATTTACACTATTACTGAAATTATCTTCAGTAATCTGTTTACTAGGAACAATTTGTTGCGGTTCGGGTGGATTCTTGATAACAGCAACGAATGCTGGAATAGCATTGGCTATCCCTTGAGCCACAATGTTTTCGATATCTTGCCGAGTCATATATTGATCTCTTGAATGTTGTTCAGAATGATTAACTTCATTAATAGGTTCATTACCACTGTTTGCCATCTGATAATGTATATATATAAATTTTATTAGTAACTGACAAATAATAATTATATACAAATAATCAGAAGATTTTATAATACAGATATAGTCAAAACAATCGATTTCTCGATTTCATTTATATATCTATTATAATATGCATCATTACTCACAGATATCATACAGAGTTTTATTGATTATTTACAGACTAACTTTATTAGTACTATTATACAACTATCATTTTATCTCTCGTCACTTGCTGTTAAAAACGCATTTCCCTCTCATCGTATTTCCAAGCAATCTGTCCACCTATCTCCCTCATTCTATTCCCCATATCAAACAACTCTTCACCAAAGTGGCGGAGTTCGGACATGTTTTCAGTACTCATGGGTGGATTAGGTAATGGTTCTGGATCGAATTGTGGAAGAAAAGTGTATGGATCGTTGACAATATTTTGAAATTGCCAATCGTTTGTCCACCATTCGTCCATTCCTATGGGTTGGGAGTGGACTATTGGATCTGGAATTGCTGCTGGTTCCCAATTCATAGGGAATTGGTTTTCAATAGGATAGGTAAAAAGATTTGTCTGGACAGGCTGAATCGTCTCACAGTTTTCCAACAGAAAATCTATCTCATCTTGAAAAGTTCTTTCCTGGGTTGGATTGGAACTCTCCCCGATTTCTCTCTGAGCTGGTATAGACCCTTGCCCAACTTCCATTATTACTTCTTTAGTAATTTCCTCCAATTGTATTTCTACCTCCTTATCCTTCTTTTTATCTCCAGTTTCCATTTCTTGTGGTTTGGAATTCTCTCCGGTTATGACTTCTTTTCCCTTTTTCAAAGGATTATTTATCAATTAATTCCTGAGTTTCCCGTTTAATCCTCTTTTCTCGGATTTTCTCTTTACTTTTCTTAATAATCATTTCCCTCCTTTGAGGAGAAAGTGATTCCTCGTATTGTGCCTTTCGCACGAATATTCCTTCTTCAGGAATTTCAGTCTGATTTGAGGATTTGGTTCGGGATGAACTTCCTTTTTCATTAGATGATTTCTCTAATTTAAGATAGATGCTTGACAGCTTTTTCTTACCCATACTGTAACTAACAAATAATCAAATAATCAGTTAATAATACAAATAATCACATAATAGTAATCAGGAAAAATTAAGTATTTCTAAATACTTAATTAGCTTAACCCAGTGGCTGTAATCAGGAAAAATTGAGTATTTCTAAATACTTAATCAGCTTAACCCAGTGGCTCTGATACCACCTTTTTCTGTCACGGCCCCTGACCCGGTTTGACCCGTTTCAAGAGCCGCGGGATAGAAATACTGCGGTATTGATTTAATTGAGTTTAACAGCGGAAACAGGATCGCTTAAAGCTAAAATTTTTCCCCGATTATTTTATTTCACAATTCGGGATAAAACCCTGATAATTTACAATATTATGTTTTTACTATAAAAATGTGATATTACAAAAGCATTTATTTATTTTATATTGAGCCACTATCTTAAGCTTGAAATGCTCCCCAGCACTTTTCTTGAATTACAACAGATCACCTGAAACATGTTTGAAAAAGGTTTTGTCAGCGGGAAATACTGAGTGAATCATTCTATTTACTAAAATGACACATTTGTTATAATTTACAGTATTAAGAGCGATTACAATGTTTCTGATATCAAGCCAACTACCCACGGTACTTGCCACCCGACCCATTGGCCCATTCGTCCAATGGTGTCTGTGACTATGGTCATATCCCCCATTGGCTGCCCCAATGGTGACGATTATCAAGTAATGTATACAAAACCCCACATACCGGCTGTAACTTGGTGATTACAAAGACTTAATCCCCGTAATTATAACTTTGAAAACATTTAAGAATTTTTAAAGCATTTTGATAAAAAGAGAATGACTCACATTGCTGATTTAATATGATCAGAGTCTAATCTATGATTTAGCCTTGTTAACCTAATATAAATAACAATGCACACAAAACTAGGTTAGTAATCAATCCAGCAATTACGATAATTTACGAGATCAAATTATCACAATGAATGATAAAATGCAATACTTTGTCCATCGAATTAACGATGATCCGTTGAATTAACAACGAACGACAAGGTATAATACTTTACCCATCGAATTAACGATGATCCGTTGAATTAACAACGAACGATAAAGTATAATACTTTACCTATCGAATTAACGACAATCCGTCAATTTAATGACGAACGATAAAGTATAACCCTAATGTGGGCGGCATTTAAACATGCATTGGATATCTTGATCGTCGGATAAATGAATCGTAGCAGCGATTGTGCTAATACCCTGTTTTGTAGCAGAATTTCAATACCCGGGGGTTGAATTTTGGAATAACAGTTCGTAACACAGTGTATTTGTGAGAATTATGTCGACGTAAAATGTTCAGAATTCGAATGCCAATGTCTGCTATTTATAGGTGAAATTTTGGAAGCTTACGGACCGTAAGCTTGTCAATGTTGCGGTTCGTATGACTGCTTACGGACCGTAAGGTTGAGACTGTTGCGGTCCGTATGGAATCAAAATAGGCTATAGGGTAGCCACGACTGAAACTAGCTTAGCTGAATTGACATACTCGAATTTCAGTAACTTGACAACGAATTAAGTGGATAATCGTCCACTAGGGTTTATCCCCCCTTGAGTTTTAGGGGCCCTAATCCTGATTCTGAAAATTATGAAAATTTCAGGGTTTGTTCAGAATCACTTGGGTCTCTCAATTAGGGTTTCCTTTTGGACTAATTAATATATTAAATAGTACTTTTGATGAGAGTTGTTACATCAGTGCTCCATAGCTGGCTTCTATTATCTTTACAGCAAATTACCTGAAACGTGTTTTGAAAACATTTTATCAGTAATAAATACTGGCGAGTTCATTCCCTTTTTATAAAAATATATTGTTATACTTTACAGCATTAAGGGTTTTTATATTTGTTTATATTTACCCAAAACTCTATCAGTATTTGTCACATGGTGGCAGTTCCGATGTGCCAGTGGTCATATCACTCATTGGCTCGCTTTCGTCCAATAGTGAAGTTTATCAAGTAATAGATATATAGTATATCTTAGTATTATTCAAAGGTATCGGTCACTAGGCGATTCCCGTGACGGTGGTCAAATCACTGTTGATCATTCTTTCAACTAGTGACTTGGGTCATAACACTGTTGATCATTCTCTCAACTAGTGCCTGTGGTCGTATCACTGTTGATCGTTCTCTCAACTAGTCACTAGGGTCATAACATTGTTGATCATTCTCTCAACTAGTGTCTTTGGTTATGTCACTGTTGATCATTCTCTCAACTAGTGACTCTGAACTTAGTAGTGTCCTATGACATTACTTTGTCAAATATATTTTCTTTGGCACAAAACCAATTAGTCCAGAAAATGAAAGATATCATTTTCTGTTAAATTAATAGTTATAACTTTATCAAATATAATATATTAATTAAATAATTGTAATATTATTATTTAATATATTAACGTGACTAAGATATATTATATTTGACATATTTTATCATGATATACATTTATTGACTAAATATTATTTTATAATGTTAACAATAATTTAGGTTTATTAAATATATTTTATTTAATATTACTAATGTTTATTAATTATATTTTCTTTAATATATTTTAATAATGATTAATATATTAAATGATATATAAAAATATGGTTTCTATTAAAATGTATTAATTAAATATATACAATATAAAACTATGATAAATATATTACCTTGTATTAGAATTGATCCCTAGTAAACTTATATTTTAATGATCCTGTGTATCACTTGTTATTTTATTAATTATATTTTCTTTAATATAATTATTATATTTTAATAATGTTTAAAAATATTTCAGTATACCACAAAGCTCTATTTTATATACACTCATTGAAATTTATTTCAATCATATATTAAATTTATTAATAATTTAATATCGTAATGTAGAAATAATATTAGTTATAGGCTATGGCTACTGGGGCACAATTCCCCCGTGCTTGTGGTCATGCTACTATTGGCTAAATTTTTGGCCAATAGTAACGAGGGTCAAGTAATGTATAAAAACCCCACATACCGGCAACAATTGCAGAATATAAAAGTTTAATCACTGTAAGTATAATTGATAAACATTTAGGATTTTGGAAAGCATTTTTATTGTATCACAAAAAGGTGATAAAAAGAAGAATTACTCACAAACTGTGAGAAAAGAGAATGGACTCACTTTGTAACTTTTAGGGTTCAACCAAAAGCCTCCTGGTAGAATCTTGGGTATTACCCATGAGCTATTTAATAAATATATAATGCACTCGCGTTAAATATAATAACTCAAATTCAACTTTATCAATACGACCCGAGACAGAATCCCAACGGACTTAGTCAGGCAGAGCTTTGACATGTGTTACGGGGCCGTAGATCAATCAGACAATGTATCGACTTAATGATTAGGGGTTAAAACACTTAAAACGGTGAAAGTCTTTTTAATATTTAAAGAAAGAAGGAAAGAAAGAAAAAATGAAATTATAGGATAAGAGAGAGGAGGCGAGATGGAGGAAGACATGAGCCGGTTGCCTTGAAGGCTCATATTCTATTTATAGCATCCTAAAATCTTAGAGGAAAAGTTACATAAGATTCATTTTAGATCTTGATGCAAGACGTAGACAACATACTCATTTCAAATATACATGCATACTTTCAATGCATACGTACACAGAATCATTTAATGCAAAGTTAGTTTAAACTTTTTTTTTATTATCTTTTTATTCCATACGTAAGTTTGATTATTATTATTATTATTATTATTTTATTAATTTATATATTATAATTAATTCAGCTGTTGCACTTATTTGGCTCGTATAACTTCTAAAATATGACGTTTTATAAAATAATGAATAAGTCATTAGAACGAGAATATTTGTATCTACATTATGAACCAAGTTTCATTAAAAACGAAGTAGGTTCAAGTATAATGTATTTTTATAATTTAATTATGATACGGTTCCTAGGCACGTCAAGGTACTTCATATTTCTAACAGTCAAGTTACTAGTAGTCTACCCGTTTAATAATATAAGTTTTATATACTTTATTTTAATATATATAAAAATGGAAATGTTACATCTTCTTTGAGAAGTACTTTACTGTAGTGGATATAGGAGCTTATCGGCGTGAGTATCATAATATCCGCCAACGGAATGATGAATCGCTTACCGACTTCACTGATCGATTTTATAGACTTGTTGGTTTTCTTGGGGCTACTGCTGGAACACCTGAGGAGCAAGCAAAAACATATCAATGGGCTGTATGTGATCGGATTCGTAGGCAAATCATTGATTCCAAGTTTACTAATGTTGCGGAAGCTATTGATGCTGCAAAGAAAGTAGAGATGGAGAGAAAGGAATTCTTGGGAAACTCTGATGATAGCAAGAAATGGAATAGAGATGGAAACCATATTCAGCCTGTCAGTCATTCACCATCTCAAGGATCGAATCAGTATGGTAATGATCGTAACAATGCGAGAAACAGGTCAACAGGGAAAAATACTAGACCTTGGCAAAGTAGGAACCAAAATCAGGGTCAAATCCAGTCATACAAGCAACCAATCCAGGCTCAACCACTAAATCAGAGAGAGAAAACTAAATGGCTAGAGTTGGAAATACGGACTTTAAACGAATTGCTATTTAAATAATTTAGACACTTTCGTTTTCCGTTTAAACCGTTGTGTGGTTTTAGATTTTTAAAATTGGGAGTTAATGTTTTATTTGAGTTAAGTTTAAGAATGTCTAATTATTTGAGTTAAATTTAGACCCAGTCTCCGTCTTCTGCTGTTAAACAACCCTGAAACTACACCTTCTTTTATGCATGCCCTCTGCCGACTGACACACCTCCCCGATACGAGCCCCAGGCTCTCATACCAAATGTTGGTTCAGGCCCCGCTCAACTCACACTCAATACACTCACAAACTTGCGTATGTACGTAGTGCGTATGTGAAGTTTTTTTTTCAAAAGAAATATGAATGAAAAGTTGTTTATGTTACGAAAGAAGAAAATGTGTACAACAAATAGAGCTACTTCTACTCCCTATATATAATCTATACTATATAATAAAAGAAACCATTTTAGGGATACTTGTCATCATATTAGGTCATGTCTTATAGATAATTATTATTTTAATTTAATCTATTCTAATTAATTGTAGATATCCTCCTACTAAATATTATTTAGTTTAATTATTACTTTTATATTTATCTATTTACTTCAAATTCAAATTTAGTTATCTAATTTGATATTAGAGTAAATTACGATTTGGCCCCTGTGGTTATATCAATTTTATCCTTTTAGCCTAAAAAGGAATTTTTTAACATCTAAGCACTCAACGTCTTTTTTCTAACACTTTTGGATCCCAATATTTTTTTTTCTAATCCTTTTGGCCCCCAAAAGTAAATGGATGGGGTTAGTGTTAGGGGCCAAAATGGTTAGAAAAAAGACGTTGGGGGCTCAGATGTTAAAAGATTCATTTTTTGGCTAAAAGGGTAAAAGTGATATAACCACAGGGGCTAAAATTGTAATTTACTATTGATATTAACTATATATTTGAACGTTTTGTTTAGTTTGGTATCAAATATATTTTACGAAACTTAAAATAAAATTAACTAATATTATTTATCATTTCTACATTTACACGTTTTAACACACATGGTTTTTAAAAGATATAACTCTTTTTCAGATTTATTCAACACGTGTAATATACGGGGTTTTAAGGATGTAATTTTTTATTATTTGATAGATTTATTCAACCCGTTTATACACGAGTTTTTTTTAAAGATACGACGTTTTTAGTATTTAGTATACAAAATTACATTTATTTAATCTGTGTAATACACATGATTTTCAAAGATATAACTTTTTTTATTATTTGATATATAAAATTATATTTATTTAACCCGTACAATATACATGGTTCATAAAGATATAACTTTTTATTATTTAATATATAAAATTACATTTATTTAGCCCGTGTAATACACGGGGTTCTAATCAATCTAGTGTATAATAAATAATAAACACATACTAAATAAACTAAGTCTCCTAATTTCAAGCAAACTCCAACGTTCACTTTGATTACGTCCACATAACTTGTTGCAAAAGGCTTCAACAATCTCACGAAGTCACCTTCAATTGCAAGTTCAAAAGACCCATTTATCCCTGGATCATTTTGTTACTTGACCTGCGACCGGCTGACCCATACCCGTGATCTGTAAACGAATAACCATTTGAACAATTATCTGATAACGTCCCAACATCGATGGGATTTTTGGCGAAGTTCAGGCAATGACGCACCTGTGGATCAAGAACAAGGCGATTCAAAGCGATTTGGAGTGGGCGAATTGGGTGTCTTTTAATTTCCCGGTCACGCAAACATAATTTAATTTTTATGGTTTGATATTGGCTGGTGATGTTTTCTGTGTTGTCAGTTCCTTGCTTGTGACCACAGTTCTGTACATAATTTAGGTGAATGGAATGAATCTTTGTTTGTCTATAAAAAAAACAATAAAAAGAAAAGTAGAAAATAAATAAGACGTACAAAAGTATTTGGGTGGTGTCCGACACGTGGCAGATCCCATGCATATAATTTTACCCTTTTTCTTTTTTCGCAGCTATTAATTATATTTATTTTATGCTGATTTGTTACTAATTGTTACGTGTTATTAATTTTTATTTGATTTTAAACTATCTTAACCGGAGTTACTAATCTCGGAAACTAAACACACTAGATGATAAATGGAAAAACGTTAGAGACGGAATCAAGAAACCTAAAATTGCATCATTAAGACCACTGCGAACCTTTCAATCATGACCTACCCGTAAAAGAACATTTTATATAGCTTGTATTTATATAAATGCATTGATTGAAGTAAAAAATATATTCCTATAATCAGTTTTATCATTATGTTTGTGTAAGGTGAACATGTTCTATTAATTAAAATAAATATAAGATAATAAAGGGAGAAAAAGAAAGCAAATTAAATTTAGTTCCGTTAACTTTGCATCACATATATTAATTGTAATTAAATGGTTTAATTTAGTTTTAAGGGAATTGATGTGATTGAGAAAATATAGTCATAGGAATTAAATTTTACCATTTTATTATTGGAAATAGTGGTGCACAAATCGGGTTTTTTTTAAAAACCGGGTTTCGGGTAGGATCGGGTTCGGGTAGGATCGGGTTTTACAAAATCGGGTTTTTTTAAAAGCCGGGTCGGGTCCGGGTCCGGGTTCTCTACCAAAAATGTATACCCTAGATACCCGGGTTCGGGTAGGGTTCGGGTCGGGTTTTATAAAACCCGGGTATTATAATACCCTATTTCCGGGTTCGGGTCCGGTTCGGGTATTCATCGGGTATGCATCGGGTTGGGAAAAAACCCTCACCGGGTATTAAAAAAAACCGACCGGAACTATGCTTATAAAATGTATCAAACATAACTCTCACACATAGACATCAAATCTATTGATAAACAGATGCACAATTTATAAACAGAGGCACAATTTATAGTTCTTCATGTGGTTATTCTTGAACTTTATAAATAGAGGGACAATTTATTAAATACAAAAACTAATAATGATATTAAACAAACAAAGAAAGTAGAAGGGCCAACATATATTGGCATATTTGTTTCCACTTGTAATGAAATATACTAAATAATTAAGTAACGGTGACAAATATCATTAGAAACCTAATAATTAAACAAGATTACATCAAAGTGCATACATAATTTTGTTAAATCATAAGAACTAGAAGTCTTAATGCATACATAATTAAACAAGATTACATTAAAATCGGGTTTTTTTAAAAACCGGTTCCGGGTATTTATAAAACCCGGTTCCGGGAATTTATAAAACCGGGTTTCGGGTATAAACCGAGTATAAAAAAAACCGGTTCCGGGTTCGGGTTTTAGATCAAATATGCATACCCGGTCCCTACCTTACGGGTAGGGTCGGGTTTGGGTTCGGGTATAAAAAACCCGGGTTTTATAATACCCGGTTCCGGGTTTTTTTTTCGGGTCCGGGTTCAGGTTTTTTGTGCACCACTAATTGGAAAGAACTAAACTTACGAAGAATACAAGAATCAAATCGAAGTTGGGCTTCTAATTTAGATTGTATGGGCTCAAGTTGTATCAAAAAAGTTGTAAACTAATTAATTAATCACTTGGGCAGTTGGACTAAAATTATCTTATTGTGTTGTGGTGTGGCCCATAAAGGGATTTTTGGGGTGAGATTATTATTCGCGGTAATTTGAGAGGGGGTCACACAACATAAAATAGGGATTTGTTCATTACTTTTGGAGGAGTTCGCATACAGTTTAGACAGAGCTCTTGGGAACGCAAGTCGAAGAGAAGAAAAAGGTTTCTAGAGTTGCCAACAATAATCAAGACGAGAACCAATGATGAGCATGAGCGGCTAATGATGAGCATGAACGGCTAAACCTCTTGTAACTTCCCCCGGGTGAAAGATTGTTAGGTTTTGTATGAACACTTTGTTTTGATTATTTTACTAAACATGTATATCTTGATCACTTGTGTTTAGATTCGATAAACGTATTTTTATATTTGAATTACTGGCTTTTTATCAAACGTATTTGAAATTTCTTACATCATCAGCGAGTTGGTACCAGGTGGTTTGTTGGTATTTATGAATGGGCAATTAGGTTGTAAGATTATTATTAAAATCTGTCCTTAGTTGTTATTCTAATCTAATAATCCTAAGGTCATGTCTACCTGGTGTTTTAAATTATTAAATGAAGTTTTGTGTAAAACCTATAATCTGAATCCTGGATGGAAGTTGTTGTTTTTCAAATATGATAACCTTTTCTAATTTAGTTAATTGTTTTCTCGCAACCAAACAAACAAACAACCAATTTTGCATTAGTATTAGCCGTTAAATAGAAACCTTGATTGACCACCAATTCCTTGTGGAGACGATACAGCTTCCTTGTTTATTAGCCCACGACAACTACATCAGTCCCTACACCGACCAGTGTAGTACCTGACAAATCATGTCGCAGTGGCACGTATAAGGGACCACAAATATCACGTGTATGTGTGCATAGGTTATAAACATGCGTAAAAACAGTTATGCCATATTATTACAGTTTGGGACAAACATGTTCACGTATCCAAAGCATTCATAAAACTCACTTGTGTAACAGTTGCTAGCACAATAAAGTAGCAATTTCAATCACAATCAGATAACAGTTGCCAACATAATCAAACAATATCTCTGGGTCCTGATATGACATAGGTAATCCTAGGTTAGGTTATGGTACATGTAACTAGTTATTATCATGGTTGGATATTGGTTAACGCTACCTTGTTTAAGCATTGTTGATCAGTCTATGTACTAACATTACACATATTACTACTAATAATAAATAACCAGACATAAACTTAAATGAGAACATACCTGAAAACTATCTATGGTAAGTTGATGTAGAGTCTCCCTACTCATGCTCCAAAGATGACAACTAACAATACCCAGAGGGGTATTGCAGACTCGGGATTCTCTATACTAGAGTGTTCCCGTAAAAACTGATACCTTATAAATAATCCTATGACGTCTATCTATAGAAACTCCTAAAGGAAGCTTCAAACTTTCTGTGTCGATGTGAGACAAGAAGAGCAAACTAGCTTGCATGCTTTCACTCGTAACATACTGTTGGAAATTTGTAAAAATAGAACTTTTCACAAATATAGGAAAATGCATTTTTCCTAATTTTGGACTAGAAATAAATATAAGAAACTGAGTTGGTTTTATATATTTATCTGTGGGTTTGTGTTCTATGTTGGAAAAGCTTTGCAACGAGTCAACGGTTTTGACTGAGAATTAAATGACGAATTAAAGTGCATTGAAGATGGTAAGTCAATTTAATTCTCCCATTTAATTCGTTTTTCAGTTTCATCCCAGGATCTGTAGTATAAATAGGAGGCTACCCCTACTGCAAAAAACACACCAAAAAATTCATAGCTTTTGTAACTTTCTCTTTATAGCTTCTTCATCTTTTTCTGTCTAGTAGCAAGGTACACCTTCGGGTTTCGTCAAGTCCGGCAGTGCAACTGCTTAGGCTGTTATGTCTTGGAAACAAACGAGTTCTCTTGGGAGACCCGAAATTTGTTTTAAGGGACCCGTGTCTAACACGATCCTCAGCCAAGAACTACTTTATTTTCTGTAATTTCGTTCTTGTTTATCTTGCATTTCAGTTGTAACCAATATTATTATCTTACCGCTTTCCTTTTCTTGTATTGTAATTCAAGTTAATAAAGTTTTTATTTATTTTATGCGAACGGATTCCTACACATACATCTCAAATGTTTGTTTACTTATATTATTTATATGTGATATAATTGATTTAGTTGTTTAACTTGTTTTTCTCTTATAAATTTTAAGATGTAATGTTTTATAAGATTACTAATATGCTATAAGGATGAGTTAATTTTTATCTACATTTTGACCTAAGTTTCGTTAAAAACGGAGCAAGGTCAAATATAATATTTTATTATTATTATTATTATTATTATTATTATTATTATTATTATTATTATTATTATTATTATTATTATTATTATTATTAAAAGGTATCTCATAATACTAAATAGTCGTCTCGATATCTCATATTTCAAATGACCATGTTACTCGTTACATACTCGTGCGACAATATACAAAAAAAAATTATATATTTCTATTTTTGTCTACAAAACGAGGTGTTCCATCACGTTCTCGGCTTCTCCATTATATGTTGTTTAACTTGCTCGAGCTCGTTGTTGACGTCCATATCTTCCTCAACATCGTCTTTCAAAGACTTCAAATCTAGCTTTCTCCAAAAGGGGTCTATCAACTCTAGTGGAATCATGTGTCTGATTTGAAGTAACAAACAATTGGGAGCGTGTAAATCATGGTGTAATGAAATGTTGTAAGATAAGACGTAATGGGTCAAAGGATCTATTACATGTCTTTCGATACTGTAACAACTGACATACGCATGGCAACCCACAGCTGGTAAACAAACAACGGTCGCATGTACCATTAGCATCTTGCAACTTCTTTATGCCATTGATGTCATTAGCTAACAGATTCAGACATGCATGTGAAACTTCCTTCGTAGGAAATCAAAGATTCATATGTCGTGTTGATCCATTGCACGACTTCTGCTTTGCTCAATGCTGTTTGTTATCTTTGAAAGTTGATTATCTAGGACTTGTTCAATATAGGGTACAACTTTTTCCAACGTATTATTTGTTTCATTAAGGTGTTTCTTTAAAAGCATGTGCTGGCTCTCCACCCTGTTGGTTGTACGCTGACCAAAGTTAGGATATTGATAGGTCCACTAAGACACAAACCTTTGTCTATGTGGTTCTAGCCAGTTAGCATGCAGATAATCCATAATATAAGAAAACAAAGACAATTACGGTTATTATTTAGATAAGTATGATTAATATGAGAATTAGTATGAAACGTACCATCACGTTTTTTTCTTTGGAAGTCCTTCTCGTAGTCGCCCGTAATACAAAGTCGTATGCCTCAACCTTTGTGGAGTTAATCAATCTGGCCCCTTTGCATAAAAACTTATCCGATGGTTCTTCTATTTTAAAGCTTAGCTTGCAATGTCTAGCGATATTCTCATGTATGTGCCACCTGCATATTGAATGACTAATGTTCGGAAATGCGCGTTTATTATGGCAAGGTCTCTATCAGTTACTATAACATGGGGCTCCATACCAATGTCTAACAAATCTTTCAACTTCTCTAATACCCACATGAAGTTGTCCTCTTGTTTGTTGTTTATGAACGCATGGGTAATGCAATACAAGAGGTATGTAGGCATGACACCAAAAATTTGAATGAGAGACATTTTGTAATGGTTCGTCTTGTACATGGTATCTATAAGCAACACATGCGGGAAGGCACACCACAACATGTTCGACTTCGGGTGGATAAAGAAAACATCTTGTAGCCTGTCGTCCTTTTCATCTATTTGGAAGAAGTAATCAAACCTACCTTTGGTCAACCGGTTGTAAAGAATCTGCATTGGAGTGTCGCTGACTTGCTCCCTTCGACCCAATTTCGCTCGCGCATTGTATATGGTATTTCTTGTGGATACCTTTTCGGGGTTCTGTTTTTTAATGGTCGAAAGAATGTCTCGTTGTTGCATGTTCTGATGCGTCAGCTGCTCCATCGTCCTCTCTTCCGCTGGGGTCGGCCTCATCAGAGACGAGTGTCCCTCATGATACAAAAAGGGTTCATGGTTGTGCTTAGCGTGTGCAACCCTTAGAGTCCAAGCTCCTATCTTCTTTCTAAGTGTCCTAATCAGTTGGAACTCGCAACCTGTTTTCCTAGTTCCACTACGTCTAACCGTGGCTGTTTGCTTGTGGTGGCCGCCACAATCACATATAAGCCTTATTTTTAGTGGCTCATGGCTAGGAGGTCATCTGTAACACCTCGAAAATTTACGTCCTATAAGGTGTTGACACGTGTCATAGGTTTGAACGTGTGAAAGAATGTTCTTGAAGGACTAAAGTTGACAAACAGTGAAACTGTGTAAAAATAAGGGTTCAAAGTGTCAACAATGAATAAATATACTTTTCAATAACCCTACATGATGTTTATAACCTTAAACGAATAGATCATGGATCATACGAAGCGAATTGTGAAAGAAAGTGAGAGATTACAAACTACAGGGGTTAAATGTGTCAACATGTTAATTTATACCTCTGAGTGACCTTTTGACAAACCCGAAGCTTTGTAACGATTAATTATGCTCACAAGAATGCACCATAAAAGTTTCACCAAGATTCGTTACCGTATGAGAAAGTTATGATAGAATCCGTGTGTAAGGGTTAGAAACGTCAACATTGAAATTTAGGGCTTTTCGGGTGATCACAAAGTTACCCGAGGACTTAACAAAGGGGGTATAAGCCTTAAAGCCCCACATGTCAAATATAAAGTCTCAAAATGCAAGAAAACCAAGTGAAAACGACCTTTCGGGGGATCAGGGACTGAAATGCAATTAAAGGAAACCTGCTAAGCTGGTTACCTACACCCTCGCGTAGCGCGAGCCTGAAAGCACTTGGCAGTCGCGCTACGCGACTGCCTTGTCTGATCAGAAAGGATGTGCAGGTGTCCTGCATGTTTCTTAACCGACTTAAGGGCCATTTCTTCATACCTTGGGCTGCCCTAAGGTGGTTTTTAGTGTATAGGACACATGTTGATCATATGGTAACATCCCTAGGCTTATTTGTTGATCATCCGTGATGTTTGAAGTTGTTATAAAAAGACACATTTTGCACATACATGAACATTTCATCTTCTGGACATTTTCAAGAGCTCAAGAACTGATCCAAGCTTTCCATATCATCCATTAGTTGTGTGTAAGTATGTTTAACCTTTCCTAATTCATTCATACTTAGTTTATGGCCTAGAAATCAAACCGTCGTAACTACGGTTTGACTTTTCGATAATAAATAATCGGTCCAGAGTTTAGTCAAATCAAAGGTTGTTATAAGTTGGTATTTATATGGTTAATAAACCCCTAAAAGGGCACTCACTAATTCGAATCCTAACTAGGTCGTTTATCGAGTCAAACTTCTTCCGAAAAAGTCAACAGAATTGTTATGTTTGGTTTAATGCATGATTAGCGATGTAAATGGCGTATAGCCTATTTTATCATTCTTACCAACTGAAAATAAGTATAAAAACTTGTATACGCTTGCTTGATTCGACAACTTTATGTTTAGAACCGATTCGGAACCGAGATACGCAAAAGTTTGACTTTTGCTTTGACCTCAGTTCTGACCCGATTCTTATAGGTTTAGACATGCCTTAAAGTTCCATTAGGACCTAGTTACATGTGTGTATAAGCCTCTGCGTTTATACCACTCGAATCCCTAATCGTCCGATGTTTCCGTTAATTGCCTAAATATTGACCGTAATGCCCTTATGACCATAAAACGAGATTTTTGGAAATATGAAAGTGCCATAATCTTAGTTACTGATTATTATGCATGTCCCGAAAATTTCACGTTAATCGGAGGTCTAGATTAGGAGTTATGCTTAATGACGTAATTAAGAACGCTTTTATTAATTAAACGGCGTCATTAGCATAAAACCTATCTAAACCCAATTTTTGACACCAAACCTTTTAACCACTGATGTAATATAATATTTTGGGATTTTTGAAGATTTTTAATTAATTTTAAACTGATCATAAGCTTGGATTAGCGCCTTAATTCGGTTAATACCGAATATACCCTTTTCGGCCATAAAATGAGTTTTACAAATCCTTTTGACGCCAATCCAATTGCTACTGATTTTAAATATTAAATAGAGTGTTTTGAACCTGTTTAATTGATCAGGAAACTCAGAATCGTATTTTAAACCGTACGTCGCTTAAAACGGCTTTATACGCGTATTATACGCATAGTTTGGGTTTAAAACTATTTTGACATATAAGACTTATAACCAAATGTTATAACCTGTTTAAATAAGCCATTTTACTGATGTAACCAGACCCGGTTCACAGAAACCTAATTAAATCCTTTTATAATCTTTAAAATGACCAAAATACCCCTACGGGGCTTATTAAGAGATTAAACTCGTTTGGGGCGTCACGGGTGATATCCTACTGATGTCACAACTTATTTAAGGCATGTTAACTTAGGAAACCTGTTTAGGACTCTTACGGATACCCGTTACGCTTCATGCGCGTTCGGTTCGGTTTATGTAACTAGTTTACATAAATTAGCCGAAACGGGTCAAACCCTATCGGTTTTATCTCAAAATCCAGAATGTGTATCATATACCCATATTAAACAAGTCTTCAAACTTGTCGGGTCTAAATCACATTCTATCCGGTCTTCGCTTAATCGTGCGTACGAACCGTATCTTTAAAACTAACCGGTCTAAGCGTAAGCTTAACTAAAGACCCGTTAGGATTCTAATAGGTTATTATAAACCTTCGTTCCAGATTAGGAGAACCAGTAAAAGATACTTGCACTCGCTGATTTTGAACTATACTTACTCAGGTAAATACTTTTAACTTATTTTCCCTATACGGGCTTGGGGTACGGTATATAAAATACCGCTTGGTCGGGGCGTTGAATCTTTGATTGAATGAATGATAATGAAAGTATTGAGACGTCTCGTTTAATATTGTTTTGTTTGCTTAAAGCCTTTGGGGGGTTAATGACCGTGTCCCGGATATCCCTGGCATCATTTTACGAAATGGCCACGACCTTAGCACTCAGGTGTAGGCGTACACCTGTTAGTGTCTCATAAATAAAGTGGTGTGTTAATTGATCTTTAACCCGGCTCGATCCGGGCTACTGAACGCATAAGGAACATGTAAATCCCTACAAGTATTATATATTTAAATAATTATCCCAAGTTATAAAATATTATTTGTGCCTTGTGCCTTAAATGCATTTTCTTAAACTCTTTTCAAAATGAGTCGGTTGATTGTATTTACCAGTGTAAACTGACGTATTTTCTTAAAAAGGTTAAGTGCAGGTACTACGCGAAATAGGCTGGCTTGTCTCCTAGCATCCACATTAAGTCTCGCCAGCTTGGATGTCATAAGCTGTTGAACATTTGTTTCCTTTTTAAAATTTGATCTACCTGTGGATTTATATTCGACTGTTTGCGATACTTAATATTACAATATCGTTGGTTGAATTAAATCTATACTTTGCTTCCGCTGTGCATTTAAATATTGTGTTGTTTGACTATTATGTTGCCAACCACGTCACTATACTCCCCTACCGGGCCCACCGGTGACACGTGGAAATTCGGGGTGTGACATCATCGTACTTCGTTCGTTGGGTGACTATGGCGTAATTGTTGTTGCTTTCGACTGTTCTACATCGTCCATGCTATCGAATATCTGAAAAACACTTTGTGGTTATAAAACAATTCTATTATGCATATGACAAATTAATGTCAAAATAAATGTTATACCAAGTAGGTTTTAAACACACTAGGTTCATCATCACTAGCCCCCCCCCCCCCCAATGGCGGTTTTCCTGGTTCCACTACGTTTGACCGTGGCTGTTTGCTTGTGGTGACTGCCACAATCACATATAAGCCATATTTTAGTGGCTCGTGGCTAGGGGTCATCGTACTTCGTTCGTTGGGTGACTATGTTCCGACTGCTCTATATCGTCCATGCTATCGAATCTTTGAAAAACACTTTGTGGTTATAAAACAATTCTATTATGCATACGACAAATTAATGTACAAATTAATGTTATACCAAGTCGGTTTTAAACTCACTAGGTTCATCATCACTAGCCCCCTTGGCGGTCGTCCACTACCGTGCGATAGTCCTCCGTGACAGTCGGATGCCAGTGGATCACTTCCGTGACAGTCACCAAACCCAAAGTCGTTAGGATTTACACCAGCATAATCACCCTGATAGTCACCATAAACCCACGGATCCCGAGTGATATCAGACGCGAGACGTAAATCGAACGAAACATTTTAATCAAACAAACCTGAATTGTTATTTTGTTTCAAATCATACGTACCCTGATTCGACTTGCTAGTTGAGTCACCACCGAAACGATAATTGTCGTCCCGAAACGACATTGTTAGCGTAACAAAATTTTAATACAATTTTCAAAAAAAAAAAAAACAAAAAACAAAATTTTAATACAAAAGGAATATAGAAGATACAAATAGAAGTCAACGAGTCAGCATAATTTTTTGTATGGATTGACTATTAAAATTAATTATTGTTTTAATGAACATTAAAAGAACAATTTTAAATGTATTTAAAACATCTTATGTTATTTATATATGTAGTTAGAAAATCAGCTTAGAAAAATAGCCATAAATAAACTTGAAACTAGTCATTTTAATTTTCCGAAAAAATAATATAAAATATTTTTTCTTCTAAAATGTTATTTTTACCATTCATAAAAATAGATGCAACCATTATTTTCCCTTTAAAACATTTTTTCCTATTTAAGGGGGTGTTTGGCCTAGCTTTTATTTTTTTTTGCTTATGCTTATATTTTAAAGTAACTTATGCTTATTTTCTTTCATTTGATAAGCTCTTTTTAAGTATTTGGATTAGCTTATATTCTTCAAGTTGATAAGCTCTTTTTAAGTGTTTGTGTTAGTTTTTTTATTTAGCTTATGTTAGTAAAATTACCAAAAGGGGCATGGTTACATATTATCACATAGCTTATATTTTATATGTATCTACTTTGTTTTTATTAATTATACCATATTTTTTGATAAATTTATGTCGAGGATGACGTAAAACTTCTACAAAAATACATTAATATTCAATAAACATTCATCTTGATTTGGTTAGATCTCCTGCAATCATATCTCTAACTGCACTCATGTATAAATCATCTATTCTACGTTGTGTACTTGTGTCTTCATTTACTTCATTAATGTCATTAGATCCTTGACCATTATATCTCTAACTGCACTAATGTATATCTCCAACTGAGCTTTAAATTCATATATTCTGACATCTGCAATTAGTATATGATGTGTTACTTGTTTGCATTGTTTGCATGTATAACAGAGCTTTAAATTCATATAGCCAAAATAAGATTTTTTTTAACAATAATCTGACATAATCAATTAGGACTTATAGCCAAAATAAGATTTTTTTAACAATAATGAAACAGATTAAATGGTTTTTCATAACGACAGTAAATGATGCATTTTCATTTGTATAAACCCGTGGATAATGAGTAACGATGGTAAATGATGCGTCTTAATAAGTTGTTAAATTCACCATTCTTCAATATTAATCCACCACCATTTGAGGGCAAATGAGTAACTTATACCCTACATAAATAAGCTTCTTCAAAATAAGCTAAATAACCATCATCACACAAGCTTCTTCAAATTAGCTTATATAAGCTAATAAGCATAAGCTTAAAAAGCTAAACCAAACACCAAGTTAAGCTTTTTTTATAAAAAAAAAAGCTAAAAAAGCTATAAGCTTGGTTAAAAAAAGCTAGGCCAAACACCCCCTAAAATGTTATTCTTGAACACTTTTCCTATTTAAAATGTTATTCTTGAACACTATGTATACGGATGACTAGAAAACGTGGTTTGACTTTAGACAGTTGGTGCCAACTATTAATATTTTTGTCTTGTTGAAATAGTCATTCCTTTTCTTTATCATTATTTGTACCAAGTCTTAAAGCTTAAGTTATGATATTTTGAATTTGCATCTCTAAAATTCACATGTTAATTTACTAATCAACACATATTAAGATGCCCGTCTTTCATTTGATTCATATAAATACTTTCCACATGTTTTATATAAAAACATTTTATGTGTTTTTATAGTCTCATATATATTGTAGTGTTTTACTTTGAACGGATAAACTACAACCATCGACTAAAACAGAAACCCATTTAACAAATCAAAATCTTGCCTTTTTCTTTTCCAAATTCAACTATTTTTCTAATCTTTTCGTACATTAGTGATGAAACCGGTAGTTAAACCGAGTCCAAACCAAACTGGTGGAGAACTATCACATGCACGTCTGGGCGGTCTGGCCACTAGGCAATAATGCCTATACACCAATTCAAAATGAAATCCAATAAATTTGAGAAAAACACCCTGTGAGAATCGAACCCAAGACGTCATGGTTCCTAAGTCTTATCTCACTACCTATATGCCACTAGGCTATAATGCCATAACAAAGATAAAAAAAAAAAAATCACTAACAGAGCACTGCGTTTTTAAATAATAATCTTATAAATTTTAATTTGTTAGGTTTTACACTTGCCTCAGCAATAACAATTCAATAACTACACAACTAAAATCTGAAAAAAAATGTTCCTCAATCCAGAACTTGAAGATCTAACCAAACAATCTAATACTTACACACCACAAATGAATCAAATATTAAATAAATCATTGAATTAAATTATCTAAAAACATATCAACCGTGGTTTCTAACTTTCTATACCACCACCAATGAATTCACAATCAAGTATCAAATCGGATACACCGTAGAACTTCTCCGCCTCTCTGGGGTGAAACAAAAGCATGAGAAAACCGTTCTGATGACGTTCCGGAGAACCTGTCCCCTTTCGGGTACCAACCGTGGGGGAGTCGAAGGTTCTGGAACACGAAGAGCTGGTGGCGGGTGAGGGTGAGTTGCGGTGGAAGACATGTTAAGGTGGATGAGAGAGAGTATATATAGAGTGAGAGTGACGGTGGTAGGGGGAAGGGGGGAGGAAAGTGAGATAGTACCGATAGGGAGTACGTAAGTGTAGTGTATATATATAGATCATGTGTTGAATGCGCGTATAACTTAGACATCAAGGCAGAGTGTTTGAACGAGTCTTTTATAAAATTAAACCGGTCTGGTATGTTCTTCCTCTTGAACCATTTTGGGGTTAAACCGGATTTTTATTGTTATTACGTACTTTTATCTCTAAATCTTATTCATGAATCATGGGTTATGTTAATTTTGTTCAGAGTAACTTACAATATTAGTCTTTGTGGTTTAATCAAAATAACAGTTTCAGTGTATTAGTTTGATTATGTTCTTTCGGTAAATTATAAATTTAGTCTTTGTGGTTACATTTTCTTCTTTGTTAAGACCAAACGTCTAACAATAATAGTTTTTTCATAACTTTTCATAAAAGACCAGAATGCTTTTTTTAATAGAAAATGAAACTAATCTTCACTTTCACACACCTAGACAAAATAATTTACAAACTTCATTTTTCAGTTTTTTTTTTTTTTAAAGGTGAATTGTTTGCGAATGTCTGGAGTCTAGCATACGTTGTCTTAACCAGGTCCGCGCTAGAGAGCCCACTCGCACAATAGATCCCCAATTATACCCCTTAATGAGAAACCTCTATTACCCAAACTCGAACTTGAGACCTAGAGGGGAAAACTCACTCGGGCCCACCATATATGAAACTTAAATATCCGTGGCCACTAGTAGAGCATTAGTGATGGTTACTTCCTTTTTTAGGTAACCTTATTATCCAATTCTTCACCCCCCCCCCCCCCCCCCAAACCCTAATCACTCATTAATTAGGACCGACAAAACATGCCTAGTCAAATTCGACAAGCTAAACACAAATGGTTCACACAGCAACCAAACACAAACATGACCCATTTCATTATACATGTCATTTATTTAAACACAAAACTGAGGATATCCATTGTCTCCGTTTCTCTTCGTTTTGGTTCTTGAGGCGTTGAGCATGGTTATGGATCGTGCTATAAAAGAAGGGGTTTTTAGGGGGGTGGGGGGAGAGAATTGCCTAACATGGGTCCTCTTATTTCCCATTTTTGTTATGCGGATGATGTGATCTTTCTTGGGGGAATGGGACGAAGAAAATGTGAAAAATCTTAACCGGATTCTTAGATGTTTTTCTTTGAGTTCGGTTCTTAAGATAAATTTGGCTAAAAGTTGTGTTTTTGGGGTTGGGGTGAAGGAAGATGAGGTTTTGAATTTGGCTACAATCCTTAAGTCAGGAGGGTTGCCTTTCAGGTATCTTGGAGTGCCCATCGGAGAAAATTTGAAAATGGTTAAACCTTGGAGACCGTTAATTGATAAAATTAATTCGAGACTCTCAGGGTGGAAGGCAAATATCCTTTCTTTTGTGGATAGGGTCACTCTTGCTAAGTCGGTTTTAAGAGCCATTCCTAGTTATGTCCTCTCGTTATTTAAAGTGCCTATTAGAGCGATAAAGATGATTGAAAGCATTAGAAGAGATTTCTTCTGGAGAAAGAACAGGGGTAAATGCAAGATCAGGTGGGTGGCTTGGAAAAAAGTAATTGCTCCTAAAGCCATGGGTGGTGTGGGTAACGGCGGTTTGCGGGAATCAAATCTAGCTCGTCTCTCTAAATGGAGGTGGAAATTTTCAGGAGAACAAAGTTGCTTGTGGGTTAAGGTGGTTAAATCCATACATGGATATGGGTCGACTAGAAACGCTAAACCATTTCCTTTCAAAAATAGGTGCGCGGAGGTTTGGAAAGATATTGGGTCTACTAAAATAGATTTTTCTAATCTTCATTTAGGGCTGGATGAGAACTTAAAGGGGTTTGTGGGTAATGGCAAAAAGATATTATTTTGGATCGATAATTGGATGAAGGAGGGCCCGTTGCGTTTCAAGTTTCCAGAATTATTTAATTTAGCTTCAAATTAATTTTGTTCAGTTGTGGATTGTAAAGTTTGTGATAAATGAGAATGGGTATGATAAATAAGAAAGGGTTCAACACCAGTTTTGCTTGACCAACAGAGAAATGTGTTCCTTAATAATAAAGAAGATACTTGGGTTTGGAAGTCTAGCAAGGAGGAGTTCTCTGTTGCGCTGGTCCGAAAACATTTAGAGAAGGTTGGGCATTCTGAAGAGATTAATAATTGGAATGTATGGAACAATTGGGTCCCGTTAAAAATAAACTATTTTATTTGGCGGGCCGCGATGGACCGAATACAGTCGAAGGTTGCTTTGGCAGGTAGAGGGGTTATAGTTGGGGAGCTCGCTTGTGGGAGGTGCGGGATTGAAGACGAAATGACAAACCACTGCTTGGATTCGTGCGGTTATGCCCAAGTGATGTGGAGAAAAGTGCTACTTTGGCTTAAACTCACGCCTATTACGGGGGAGATCTCTTGCAAGAAACTTTGGGATGTTTGGAAGAATTTAAATGGCTCTAAAGATTGGAAGAAGATAGTAAGCGCAATCTTTATGACTACCTTTTGGCAAATTTGGAAAGCTAGAAACGCCAAAGAATTCATGAAATTGAGCATGCTAGAGTCTAAAATTATGGAGGAGATCAAAACAAACTCGTTCTTATGGGTTACGTGTAGATCTAAGTTTATAGCGTTGAATTGGGAGAGATGCATGGGCGTAGGAGGGGGCGGCCGACCCCCCGAACTTTTCGCTCAGCAGTGAAGAATATGTAGTTTTTCGTATAGAAAATTTTTGGCTATATACGTTTTTGACCCCCTGGTTTTATAGAAATATTTTGGCATATACGTTTTCGACCCCTCGGTCGGAAATCTGAAGTTTCGCCACTGGAGAGATGGGATGAGTTTAAAGTTAAATATGCAATTTTGTAATGCTTTCGTTTTCGTTGTTTGTTTGTGGGTTTTAGGTTCTTGCTGCCCCTGTTTCTATATGATAGATAGAAGTTTTTGGCCGTTCAAAAAAAATAGGAAATGAAACACCACACGCCTACACGATTAAGTATAACTTGTTTAGTAACACGACACATCAAGACCCGACCGGCCCATAAACAGGGTTAAACAATAACAAGAAAAAAGGGTTAAAAAATAACACGAAAAAAAGATAAAGTTACAATCCAAAATATCCTTAAAGAACAACTCGTAACATCTTTAAAGAACAAACCATAAAACTCTTAAATTACAATACGTAACATGCTTAACAAATCATAAAATTTCATCCATGGAGACTTCATGGAATTGTATATTCAATTATAAATATCCACACAAAAACAACATTTACATAATCGACCATTTATCATTTTACATAATAAACCAATAATCAACATTTACACGCAAGTCGAATCAATCGTTAACATTTTTCACAACATTTTATCCAAGAACCATCACCAGAATGCTAAAAATTACAAGGATGAAACGAAAATGATAAAACAAATAAAAAACCCCTAAAATAATACAAGCTAGCAATAGACAACCAAAAGCAACCTAACTACATAATCAGCTAGGGCTGAACCGAACGTTCAGCGAACAGTCCGTGAACCGTTCGGCGGGAAGTTCGTTTATGTTCGTTCGATTAGCTTAACGAACGAACACGAACAAAAAATTCCGTTCGGTTAGCTTAGCGAACGAACACGAACATAGGTCTCGTTCGTTCGACTGCTGTCACACCCCGAATTCCACGTGTCACCGGTGGGCCCGGTGGGGGAGTATCGTGACGTGGTTGGCAACGTAATAGTCAAACAACACAATATAATAATGCACAGCGGAAGCAAAAGATAAATATATTACATTCCGAATATAAGTACTGTCAAGTATTACAACGGAAGGTAAAGGATTCACAGGCGGATCTTAAAACATATCATTTGTTCAACAGACTTTAGACGCCTAGAACTTGCAAGGTTCCTTATTATGGTCCTGAGCCGCTTCCAGCCTATTACGTACTTGTACCTGTCACTTAGACTTTTGAAAATACGTCAGTTTTCACTGGTAAATACACTCAACCGACTCATTTGAAAAGAGTTTAATAAAATTTATTTGGATGCACCAGGCACAAAATAATTTGACACATTGATTAAAATGCACAGAGGCAAAATTAATCTTTTTATGCTTTGGGATAAACTATATCTCATGTTATCAGTTTTACATAACTTGCTCTACATACGGGGCCCGAATCTATGCCGGTTCATGATTAACCGACACACCACTATTCCCTTATTGGGAATCCCTTATTGGGTATGATTATTTTTCCCTTATTGGGAATCCCATAATGGGTAAAATTATTATTTAGCATATAGCATCTGTCAGGTGTATGCCTACACCCCGTGCTTAAGTCGTGGCCATTGCAATTTAATGAGTCAAGGATATCCAGGACACGGTCGCATTAATCCCCAATGTTTCAGTCAAGCAATACGAATTAAAACAGGTTATTCAGATTTCCCGACTCATTGGTCTTTGAATCTCATACCTGAACATGCGGTATTTATTTTACCGTATCCCAAGCCCGTAATAGGGAAAATAAGTTAAGAGTATTTACCTGAGCTAGCTCCTGTCTTAAATAGCAAGAATTAATAACTCAGCCGTATTCACTTAAGTAAGCGTAGGTACAATTTACCGGAAAGCTCTAGTCTGGAATGATGGTATAAATAATTAATTAGAATGCTAACGGGTCTTTAATTAAGTCTAGGCTTAGACCGGTTAGTCTTACTGGAAGATACGGTTCAGACGCATGATTAAGCGAAGACCGGATAGAATGTGATTTAGACCCGACAAGTTTGAAGACTTGTTTAATATGGGTTTATTATTCACATTCTGGATTTTGAGATAAAACCGATAAGGTTTGGCCCGTTTCGGCTAATTTATGTAAACTTGTTACCTAAACCGAACCGAACGCGAAATAAGCGTAACGGGTATCCGTAAGAGCCATATACAGGTTTCCTAAGTTAATATGCTTCAAATATGTTGTAACATCAGTAGGATGTCTTTCGTTATGCCCCGAACTAACTTAAACACAAACTATGTCCCGTAGGGGTAGTTTGGTCATTTTAAAGTTTGTAAAAGCGTTTATATGTTAAACTGAGTTACAGGTCTGATGTAAACAGCAACCATACTCATTTTGATGGGTTATAACAGTAGGCTAAAGCTTATATGTGAAATTTATCATATTTGACCGAACTATGCCCCGTAGGGGTATTTTGGTAATTTCACATAGGCCGACAAGCTCAAAACTGAAGTCTGAGTTTATCAACTTTTGCTTACTGTTAAAATATGATAATTTGCTTCTTATATCAGTAGGTATCAACCCGGGTATGTCCAATATGATTTTAGAACATACTATGCGTTAAAAACGCTAATTTAGGCGATTAAAGGCCATTACCGGGTTCGATACTTAAATCTGATATTTTTATATTTCCAGAAGGCTTAAAATAATTTATTTATCATAACTAATCAGTGGCAAAAGGTTTGGGCTTGTTTAGATGTGTAAAACTTATTTTATGGCCCGTAAGGGCAAAACCGACAATTACCGGATTAAGCCTACGACTACTAGTTATGCTCAGCCTAAAATTAATTAAAAATCTTTAAAAATCTTAAAATAATATTTTATAACAGTGGGTAATTCGTTTTATACCAAAAAGTATGTTTAACTAGGCTATATGCTAATCACGCCATTTTATTAACATAAAGCTTTAATTTAGCGACAATGAGCATAACTATTAATCTACAAGTCAAACTGATGTCAAACTTTGCATACAAGTCTAAATATCAGTAACTAAGGATTCTACACTTCTACATTTTCATAAATCATGATTTAAGGTAATAAGGGCATAACGGTCCAACTATGAGCATTTAACGGAAACTTGCATATTAATTGGATAACTAGTGAATCAAGGTGTATGATCACAGAGGGTTGTTCTAACATGTATCCTAATCCAATTTAAGCTCTGTGGCATTTCTAAAATATGCCCAAACGGGTCAGAACTGAAAGTCAACCGAAAAGTCAAACTATGTGACTTTCGGTTCCGAACCGGGTCTAAACAGGAAATAGTCGGGTTGAACATGTTGGGACATGTTCTTACACTTATTTCTAAGTTATAACAATGTTCAAACAGGTTACAAATGTTCTAGATAGCTAATTATGCATAAATGACAATTTAAGCTATATGTTGACTTTTTAAGTAAAGCTTTGACCCGACATTTGACCTGTTTAGGATGGTGATCAGGGGAAACCCTTTTGGGGTTTTATTTCCCACATAAATACCATTCTAAAACTACTTTTAATTCGAGATAAGACTGAATCATTAGTGACAAATCTCGAAGTCAAACCGTAATTACGACGGTTTGACTTTTAGCTAATTAACCAAGCTAAACTCAAACAAATAAGAACTAGAAGACTTACAATAGTCCAATGCACGAATTATGATCAGAAGGGAGAGTTCCTTAGCTCCAGGAATGCTCCAAAGATCAGTTGCAAGTGTGAAGAATGTTGTGATCTTGGAGTTCCTTTTATAGTGCAATGGCTCACCACAATTGGTTGACAACTAACTCTAGAACTAACCACAATTCGTTTACACATGTCCCTAAGGTCTAGGAACATTTTAGGGGTCGTTTACAACTGATAAAAACCGAACAAACAGGTCACAATCGCGTATAACCGCCAACAGCAGGTTTTCTGGTCGCTGGGCACCGCTAGCGCACCGTTACGCTACACCTGTAGCGGTGCGCTAGCCCTTTCTGAGACAAGATTTGTTGTCGATTGTTGAAGTTTCGTAAAGTTAACCAATTATTCCGACTTTGGGTCCTATACCAACACTCCTGGACCTCCTAAAACGGTCTTGCATAGTATCAAACCCCACCATAATGATATGTTTGATTTATATGCAATAGCAAGACCCGTATATCTTGGTTTACCATTCAATTTACTTGTGGGATCACATCATGCTTTTTGATTTCTATTATTGTAACCCAAAGTTCTGAATTGAGGTATAAAGATGTGTATAAATTTTAATCGGGTCTTGGGATTTATAAATGAGGTCGTTCAGAGGTAACAATTTAACATGACGCCACTTTAAATCCTACCGAAACATCTTTATTAAAATCCGGGTTTATAACGCTTTGTGTCATACACGACACGTGTCGTTATTTTATTGCACACGAATTTTCGGGGTGTTACATCCTCACCCCCTTAAAATAAATCTCGACCCGAGATTTACTGAAACAAGTAAGGGTACTTTTCTTTCCTCGTGGATTCAACCTCCCACGTGAATTCGGGACCACTACGGGTATCCCATTTGACCTTAACAATAGGTACATGCTTCCTTCGAAGCTTCTTAACCCGTCGATCCTCAATCGACAAGGGTTTTTCCACAAACTTCAAGCTCTCATCTATATGCACATCTGTATGCGGTATAACCAGTGATTCATCAGCGAAGCACTTCTTCAGATTTCAGATGTGGAACACATTGTGAATTCCACTGAGCTCTTCAAATAAGTTAAACTTATAGGCAACTGTCCCGACTCGTTTGATAACCTCGAAAGGTCCTATGTATCTCGGACTTAGTTTGCCTTTCTTACCAAACTGCATCACCCTCTTCCAGGGTGATACTTTAAGCAATACTTTGTTACCTACTTCGAAGTGAAAAGCTTTACGCTTTAGATCTGCGTAACTCCTCTGCCTATCTCGGCAGTTTTGAGACGGTCACGAAACTGGACCATCTCGTCCGTCGTTTCGAACACTATCTCTGGTCATGATAACTGGACATCTCCAACTTCCGCCCAATAAATGGGTGATCTACACTTTCTACCGTATAATGCCTCGAAAGGCGCAGCCTTGATACTGGTATGGTAGTTATTGTTGTAGGAGAATTCGATTAATGGTAGGTTCTTATCCCCAACTACCACTTAAATCGATCGCACGTGCACGTAGCATGTCTTCCATCGTTTGAATAGTACGCTCACTCTGACCGTCTGTCTGAGGATGGTAAGCCGTACTAAAGTTCAAACGTGTGCCCTAAAAATTTGTTGGAAACTCTTCCAAAAATGTGTCGTGTACCTAGTATCTCTGTCAGAGATAATAGCTACAGGTATGCCATGTAAGGCTACAATCTTATCCACGTATAACTGGGCTAACATATCGGAGTTATAAGTCTCCTTGATGGGTAAGAAATGAGCTGACTTAGTCAGTCGGTCAACTATACCTCATATCGTATCATTTCCTTTCCTCGTCTTGGGTAACTTGGTAATAAAATCCATAGTTACCATTTCCCACTTCTACGTAGGAAGTTCAGGCTGTTGTAGCAAGCCTGACGGCTTTTGATGCTCGGCTTCGACTTGCGCACATGTCAAGCATTTAGCTACATGGGTGGCTACGGACTTTTTCAAGCCCATCCACCAATAATTTACCCTTAGATCCTGGGTAGCAAATGGCAATTCTTTATCGTTGCCTAATTAGGGTTGCGGCATGTATGCATAAGCAATAGGAACCGTCTTTCTTATTTAATAACATAAAACCCTCAGAATATTGAGTCAGGCTTTATGTGCCTATGTTTTAAAACCTACTAAATCAAGGTTTCGATTTCTCCACAATCGATATGGAGTTTATCATAATACTCCAGCCCACAGCGGGATATTAATCTTAGTTCTACCTGTCTTCCAGGAGGTAAGCAGGGGAAACTTATGAGAAGATAATCAAGATTGCAAGGAGGCTACAGAGATTTTCCATATCTCAGGCTCCAGTTCATCCACCATTACTCGTGTCCTATAAGTGACACTTTCATGTTATAAGTCCACGAATTCCTTAGTCGGGAACATTTACTAAAAAAAATTTCCATTTTTGGATATCTTCTTTGAATACTACTAGTCGACTTTAGTACAATATGACCATCGGGATATCTCAGGGGTTCCATGTATTAAACCTCCATGCTGATCAGACATGGAAATAATCTATGGGACACACTAGGATACGCCAATTCTCATATGATACTTTAATCAAACATAGTTTGGCATTCGCAGACGATAGAAAACAATGAGAAAAATAATTAAAATAACATATGTTGTCGTACTCTATGCAAAGAAAGAGTGTTCTAGATTTTCGGAAGGATTCCTTGTCGATTTCGAAGAATCGTTTACTAAGGTTTCCTTGGTAAGTTATACCTTGTGGATGATAATAAAAATTTTGCTAAGTTTATGGTTCATGAAGATTTATGATTGCCTGTATTAAAACAGGACACTTAGCAGAAATTTATTATTGATAAATGATAAGGAAGTTTATTGTACAAGTGCTTATAATTAATTAGAATGAAGATTTTCACAATACTAGGCACTAGCTCAGTTGGCTAGGCGCGCGAAAGGGTGCGGCCGGCCTAGACCCGGGTTCGAATCCGGGGACGGCCAGTTCCACCATTTTTTTTTTTTTTTTTTTTTTTTTTTTTTTTGTGTTTAATATTAATTAATCGCACTGATACTTGTAATTATGAGAGTTGTCTCACAAGGAGTCTTGATAATTAATTGCTTCTTATTACCCACAATATGGGCTTGATTTTTAAGGCAACTAATCGACTTTTATCCCTATATTGAGTCCGTATGTATGCAACCATTAGTTTGCTATAAGGTATTAGAAAGAGTGATTTCTAATAGATATTAGATATCAATATAGGATTTGTTGAAGCATCTTATAAAGTATCATCGGTCAATTTCTACATCGTATTAAATGACCGGAGTCTTAATCAGACGGAGACAACAGTTCTCAACATTTCTTATTCATAATATATTTACATGTGCCAACCTGTCAAATAAGTTTCTGCATAAACTGTTTGATAAGGAAAAGTACATATTATACTATTATTATTCTGCATCATTTCTTGGGCGTTTCTCCTGATAACTCATGCGTTTGTTCTCTTGGCCTACTCAGGCTTCTTCGCGTACTTAGGGCAGTTGGTCTTTATGTGCCCCTTCTCGCCACAACCGAAGCAGTTTGCATTCTTTATGTCCCTACATTCGTGGGACTGGTGGCCAGTTCTTTTGCAGATGCCACATTGCTTTAGCTCTTGGTTTGATCGACACTGTCCCCAGTGTCTTCTTTTGCAGGTTTTGCATGTAGGCTTCTTGTTGGAATCCTTTTGATCATTGTTGAACTCAGATTTGTTCTTCTTAGGATTCTGGGAGTTATCTTCCTCCCTTTTACGTTTCCCATCATCAGAAGCCTTGGCAGTCTTGTTTCTCACCACATCGAGTGTGAGAGATAATGACAGATCTGCCACTGACCTGAATGTAGTAGGTCTTGAAGCCTTAACACTGGCTTTTATTTCTGGGGGTAAACCCCCAATGAAGCGTGCAATTCGCTTGGGCTCTGGTGTTACAAGGTAAGGGACCAGTCTGGACAGGGTATTAAAACTGGTGAGGTAAGCTTGACAATCTAAGTTTGTCATCACCAAAGATAAGAAATCTGACTCAATCCCCTCAACCTCGTGTTGAGGGCAGTAATTCTCCTTAACGAGAATAACAAACTGTTCCCATGACATGCTGTAGAGCGGAATCTTCCCAGTAGCTTGAATGAGAGACTTCCACCATGCCAGTGCCTCTCCTTTGAACGATTGGGATACGTACTTCACGACATCCCTTCCAGCGCAACCGCTGATATCGACAACTGTGTCCATTTCATCCAACCAAATCATACAATCAACTGCCCCTTTCTCCCCAGTAAAATCTCGGGGCTTGCAGGAAACAAAGTACTTATAGTTACAGGATTTGGTATGCGGTTCATTATCGAACACTATCCTCTTGGATGGAACACTGTTTTCATTAGATGAATGTCGATCTTCATCTTTCTTTGAGGGCGGTGGCTTGTTATTAGGTTCTGGAGGAGTTTTAGGGATGGATTTAGGGTGGGGTACAGATGAGGCTTTACTCTTTGTCTCACTATACTCCTGGAATTGCTCCTTCACAGCTTTAGATACAGCTGAGTTAATCAATGTACGAAGTTCTCCTCTGGTTATGTCAATCTTTTCATCATCGCGGTTTTCCAGAGGGTGACTGTTCCCTTCCTCCGACCCAGCCATGTAGTTTTAATTGCTACATATAAATTAAACAAGGACAAGGTTTACACGGAAGTTTAAACAGTTTTATCTTTTTGAACGATTTATTAACCATGTTTTTAATACACATATTGGTTAATTTGATAATTATATAATTATTCAGGATCTTTATTATAATCCTAAATTATAAGTTAATAATAGCACAAAAGGCCTAGTCACGTAGACAAGTTTAATTTATAAGCCATGATTTCAGAGAATCGAGGCATTAAGGTTTTAATAATAGCACAAATGGCCTAGTCACTTAGACAAGTTTAATTTATAGGCCTTAATTTTATAGAATCGAGGCTTCAAGGTTTGAATCAAAGTTCATTACCTTTTCTTGACAGGGAGTTGTAGGCTACCACTGTCTTTAGTCCCAGAGGACGTTAGTTATAGCCCGTGGGCACTTCATCCTTAAGGGATGATTATATAAATAAGGGAATTTAGTATATCCCAAAATGACTTATGTGATTTTATCATATCACATTTTGTCGAGCATGTTAATATGCTTTCATATTTTTAATAAGGATTTGAATCTCTTGAATAGGTTCTACCATCTTGGCCTTGTATGTCGTGATATTTAGGCTAGGTTTTACCTTTTAGATTCTTTTTAATAATTAACGCAGAGCAATCCTAAATTGAACTGTTAACAAGGATCTGAATTTAATTATGGAACTACCATCTTGCCCCTGTCTTACTGTGACACATGGCTAGGTTTTGTCCTTTTTAAATTTTGCCATTTTATTATAATGGTAGATCTTATAATATAGGAATGATATTTTAAATATAATCGTTCCTTTAAAAAAATTAACAAGTATATGGTTGCCCTAAACGGGACTTCTATAGCAATTGACTTGAAGAATACTTTCCATATTCTATGCATAAGCAAGTCAGAAAATAACAAAGGAATCAAATAAGGACAAAATAAAACGAAATTTAGAATTTGTCCTATGTTCTTGTCTAGACTCAAGAATGTGCAATTGTGTAACTGAGATTAAACACAAAAGGCTAGTGTTTAATTCACTCAGTGTTGGCTCTGATACCAACCTGTCACACCCCGAATTCCACGTGTCACCGGTGGGCCCGGTGGGGGAGTATCGTGACGTGGTTGGCAACGTAATAGTCAAACAACACAATATAATAATGCACAGCGGAAGCAAAAGATAAATATATTACATTCCGAATATAAGTACTGTCAAGTATTACAACGGAAGGTAAAGGATTCACAGGCGGATCTTAAAACATATCATTTGTTCAACAGACTTTAGACGCCTAGAACTTGCAAGGTTCCTTATTATGGTCCTGAGCCGCTTCCAGCCTATTACGTACTTGTACCTGTCACTTAGACTTTTGAAAATACGTCAGTTTTCACTGGTAAATACACTCAACCGACTCATTTGAAAAGAGTTTAATAAAATTTATTTGGATGCACCAGGCACAAAATAATTTGACACATTGATTAAAATGCACAGAGGCAAAATTAATCTTTTTATGCTTTGGGATAAACTATATCTCATGTTATCAGTTTTACATAACTTGCTCTACATACGGGGCCCGAATCTATGCCGGTTCATGATTAACCGACACACCACTATTCCCTTATTGGGAATCCCTTATTGGGTATGATTATTTTTCCCTTATTGGGAATCCCATAATGGGTAAAATTATTATTTAGCATATAGCATCTGTCAGGTGTATGCCTACACCCCGTGCTTAAGTCGTGGCCATTGCAATTTAATGAGTCAAGGATATCCAGGACACGGTCGCATTAATCCCCAATGTTTCAGTCAAGCAATACGAATTAAAACAGGTTATTCAGATTTCCCGACTCATTGGTCTTTGAATCTCATACCTGAACATGCGGTATTTATTTTACCGTATCCCAAGCCCGTAATAGGGAAAATAAGTTAAGAGTATTTACCTGAGCTAGCTCCTGTCTTAAATAGCAAGAATTAATAACTCAGCCGTATTCACTTAAGTAAGCGTAGGTACAATTTACCGGAAAGCTCTAGTCTGGAATGATGGTATAAATAATTAATTAGAATGCTAACGGGTCTTTAATTAAGTCTAGGCTTAGACCGGTTAGTCTTACTGGAAGATACGGTTCAGACGCATGATTAAGCGAAGACCGGATAGAATGTGATTTAGACCCGACAAGTTTGAAGACTTGTTTAATATGGGTTTATTATTCACATTCTGGATTTTGAGATAAAACCGATAAGGTTTGGCCCGTTTCGGCTAATTTATGTAAACTTGTTACCTAAACCGAACCGAACGCGAAATAAGCGTAACGGGTATCCGTAAGAGCCATATACAGGTTTCCTAAGTTAATATGCTTCAAATATGTTGTAACATCAGTAGGATGTCTTTCGTTATGCCCCGAACTAACTTAAACACAAACTATGTCCCGTAGGGGTAGTTTGGTCATTTTAAAGTTTGTAAAAGCGTTTATATGTTAAACTGAGTTACAGGTCTGATGTAAACAGCAACCATACTCATTTTGATGGGTTATAACAGTAGGCTAAAGCTTATATGTGAAATTTATCATATTTGACCGAACTATGCCCCGTAGGGGTATTTTGGTAATTTCACATAGGCCGACAAGCTCAAAACTGAAGTCTGAGTTTATCAACTTTTGCTTACTGTTAAAATATGATAATTTGCTTCTTATATCAGTAGGTATCAACCCGGGTATGTCCAATATGATTTTAGAACATACTATGCGTTAAAAACGCTAATTTAGGCGATTAAAGGCCATTACCGGGTTCGATACTTAAATCTGATATTTTTATATTTCCAGAAGGCTTAAAATAATTTATTTATCATAACTAATCAGTGGCAAAAGGTTTGGGCTTGTTTAGATGTGTAAAACTTATTTTATGGCCCGTAAGGGCAAAACCGACAATTACCGGATTAAGCCTACGACTACTAGTTATGCTCAGCCTAAAATTAATTAAAAATCTTTAAAAATCTTAAAATAATATTTTATAACAGTGGGTAATTCGTTTTATACCAAAAAGTATGTTTAACTAGGCTATATGCTAATCACGCCATTTTATTAACATAAAGCTTTAATTTAGCGACAATGAGCATAACTATTAATCTACAAGTCAAACTGATGTCAAACTTTGCATACAAGTCTAAATATCAGTAACTAAGGATTCTACACTTCTACATTTTCATAAATCATGATTTAAGGTAATAAGGGCATAACGGTCCAACTATGAGCATTTAACGGAAACTTGCATATTAATTGGATAACTAGTGAATCAAGGTGTATGATCACAGAGGGTTGTTCTAACATGTATCCTAATCCAATTTAAGCTCTGTGGCATTTCTAAAATATGCCCAAACGGGTCAGAACTGAAAGTCAACCGAAAAGTCAAACTATGTGACTTTCGGTTCCGAACCGGGTCTAAACAGGAAATAGTCGGGTTGAACATGTTGGGACATGTTCTTACACTTATTTCTAAGTTATAACAATGTTCAAACAGGTTACAAATGTTCTAGATAGCTAATTATGCATAAATGACAATTTAAGCTATATGTTGACTTTTTAAGTAAAGCTTTGACCCGACATTTGACCTGTTTAGGATGGTGATCAGGGGAAACCCTTTTGGGGTTTTATTTCCCACATAAATACCATTCTAAAACTACTTTTAATTCGAGATAAGACTGAATCATTAGTGACAAATCTCGAAGTCAAACCGTAATTACGACGGTTTGACTTTTAGCTAATTAACCAAGCTAAACTCAAACAAATAAGAACTAGAAGACTTACAATAGTCCAATGCACGAATTATGATCAGAAGGGAGAGTTCCTTAGCTCCAGGAATGCTCCAAAGATCAGTTGCAAGTGTGAAGAATGTTGTGATCTTGGAGTTCCTTTTATAGTGCAATGGCTCACCACAATTGGTTGACAACTAACTCTAGAACTAACCACAATTCGTTTACACATGTCCCTAAGGTCTAGGAACATTTTAGGGGTCGTTTACAACTGATAAAAACCGAACAAACAGGTCACAATCGCGTATAACCGCCAACAGCAGGTTTTCTGGTCGCTGGGCACCGCTAGCGCACCGTTACGCTACACCTGTAGCGGTGCGCTAGCCCTTTCTGAGACAAGATTTGTTGTCGATTGTTGAAGTTTCGTAAAGTTAACCAATTATTCCGACTTTGGGTCCTATACCAACACTCCTGGACCTCCTAAAACGGTCTTGCATAGTATCAAACCCCACCATAATGATATGTTTGATTTATATGCAATAGCAAGACCCGTATATCTTGGTTTACCATTCAATTTACTTGTGGGATCACATCATGCTTTTTGATTTCTATTATTGTAACCCAAAGTTCTGAATTGAGGTATAAAGATGTGTATAAATTTTAATCGGGTCTTGGGATTTATAAATGAGGTCGTTCAGAGGTAACAATTTAACATGACGCCACTTTAAATCCTACCGAAACATCTTTATTAAAATCCGGGTTTATAACGCTTTGTGTCATACACGACACGTGTCGTTATTTTATTGCACACGAATTTTCGGGGTGTTACAACTGCGTTCGTGAACGTTCGGTAATACGTTCGTCCGTGTTCGTTTGATTATGATAAAAAAATAATAAATAATAAACCTTTTATCTAAACATATTGAAAACTTGAAACCCTATTTTTTTCTAAGTTAGCTAAAATTTGGACATGCTAAGACATTTTTGGGGATAATTATGTCTAAGTTAAAGTTGATTTATCGTTTGGTGGTGTATTAGACTTCTTGTGTTTTGATTTATCATTTGATAGTTGTATTTAACTACTTATATCCAATGTTTAAGGATAACAATATTTTTATTTTTTATTTTCAAGTTAAATGTTCGTTTGCGTTCTTTTTTATTTGTTCCCGTTCGTTTGTGTTCGAGACCAGTGTTCACGAACTGTTCATGAACAACTGAATTTCCTTAACAAACGAACATGAACATAAACTTATGTTCGGTATGCGTTCGTGAACAGTTCGCGAACATGTTAATTTCCTTAACGAACGAACACGAACATGGCCTTGTTCGTGTTCGTTCGGTTCGTTTACAGCCCTATAATCAGCCATTAAACAACAACCTTAGAACTTTTCATTACCTTTGAATAGTGTTGCAGAAGTCGTTAGATGCTCCCTAGTCGGTCGACTAGGGAGTTGGGAGTACTCGGAGTACTCGAACATGTTAAATATAAAGAAATTAATTATTGGATATTTTATATGTGTCAAAATAAGCGTAATTCATGTCAAAACTATCATTATTCATGTCAAAATTCGCATAATCCCGAGTAGTCGCCGAGTAAGCCGAGTAGTTGACCGAGTAGTCGTTGAGTATTCCAAGGTTCCCACCACGTATTTGACTGAGTATTCCGAGTAGTTAGCCTAGTATTCCGAGTAGTTTCCGAGTAGGCCGAGTATGACCGCCTCCGCCTCTGACTGTTGCGGAAGCGTTATTTGGTGTGACTTGCTTAATATCATTGCATTCAACAATAACAAACAACTATATGATAAATCCAAGATGTTCATCCATTGATTAAGTTTTGAAACATTACAACAACATTGATTTAACCCCAAAATCACAGACTTCGTATTCAGAATACAACACCAACAGGTTTTAAGTTCCATAAGGACTTTTCAAAAGACGCTAATGATAACCAAGCTTTGAAACATGTATCCTATCCAGGATAGGATACACACTCTAAACCATTCGACACCGGATGACATCTTTTATTCCAGACAACACTTGAAACTTTAACGCCCACCAGATCCATACTTAGTTTCCTGAAATACATGTGGTTTGAAAACATCAACAAAAGTTGGGCGAGTTCATATGTGTGTTTGTGAATAAACCTTTGAAACCTTTGTAAGTATGTTTGTATGTAATTGAAATCCGGTATGAAAGCAACAAGGAAACAGCTCAATTAATGTGTAGCTAATACATTAATATACGTGACATGGTGCAGGAAGACTCAAACCTAGCGGACTTTGCCAATAAGACATAGTCACCACATGGCCCACTCGACGGACTCATGGGTGGGGCTCGCTACACCCAAATAGATCTATCACTCACGTCCCTCGATCCTAACGCGAGGATTAATGGCCCTAAGAGTGCGCCTACCCATTCACATGATCTACTGTACTTTCCAAAGCTAACCATACCAATTGTAATTGTATGAAATCTTTTTGTAACATGTACTTCACCCCCGAAGTTATAAAACAAAAACAGTTTAAAGAAAAGGGGGAACATGAACTCACAGTTTTGCGTTCCTTGTATCCGATGTAACTCAAAGCTTCCTCTAGAACGCACGACTACCTACATGCGTACTACGGTCCATTAGACGAGCGGGTCGTGCCTTGTCTTAGTATTGATTAGTGTCTTTGAGTTACGTTCCAAAGTGTCTTCATTATTCTTCCAAGTATATAATTATTTAAAATAATTAATATTTTAACTTAAATTATATTTATTAAATTTTGGAATAATTGTTAAAACAATATATATTAACTTAATACTTCCCAAGTATTTATGCTTGTATTTCCTTCCCAAGGATGGGGTATCTTATACTTGTATACTTTGCCATGTATTAGGGTCGTATTTCGGTGTGAATTTATACGTACGAGAATACGTATTTTTATTGTATACATTAAGTATCCTTATACTCAATTTCGCATTAATTTTTCCGGAATATCATATTTAATAAAAGTCCACCAATATATATTTCCAAAATATATATATATTGTAATAAGTATTATTTAGAAAAATTATTTATAATTTTTCTCTTGGCAAAAATATTTGTAATTTTTCATAAGTTCAAAAATTAATATATTTTCAAGTCTTAACTTAGAAAATATATTTAAACTCATTTTCTTCCAAAAATGATATGTTTCATATTTATTTGAGAAAATATATATTTCTCCCAAAAATATTGTATTTCATGTTTGTGTAAGAAAATATATATTTATTAAAAATATTATATCTTCTAAAAAATTTCAAGAAAATATATACTTCATACTTGCCAAAAATAATATATATTCCTTGTAAAAAATATGATATATTTTTGTAGTAATTGTAAAAATCATATTTTTGTTTCCTCGGTGTCCAAAATATTATTTACCAAAATATACTTTGTGAATAAATTCCGGAATATTTTTGTAAGTCTTATTCCATAGTTCGATTTCACCAATATTTTTGTGTAAATGTGTATATTTATTCCTTGGAATTTTGGTAATATTTTGGATTGTGATTCTTGGTATTTTGGTGTGTTATGTTATTTCATGTCCCAAAATAATATAACTAATACACAAAGTATACAAATAATCACACACATGGTGTCTTCTAAATATATATTTCCTAAATACATATTTAGTCACTTTTATTTATGAAAATCAACCTCCAATATTGGTATTTTTGTAACAAAAAATTATGGCAAAGTTTTTGTATAACAACTTATGGTTTAAAATACACTTGTAAGTGTAGGTTAATAAACATTTTTCTAAGTGTTTAGATTTTTAGAAAAATTGCCATAGTTTCCCCTAAAAATGGGGGTTTTCATGCTTTCAAGCATATCATTTTCTTTTGTAAAAATCATCACAATCACTTCATAATCATCAACAAACAACCTTTTCTTACCAATTTGCCAAAAACAAGTAATAATCTACCACTTCATGAACTTGAATATTTGTAAAAATTTGTAGTAACTCACTAGTGTTATTAGTAAGCCTAGTTATCCTTTAAAGTGTGATTAGTTCTTTAAAAACTTCATTTTTAAAGAAGTTAGATGTTTACAACTTCTTGTCACATTTTCTAAAAATGTTTCCTTACCAAATCTTCTTGTTTCACAAGTGTTTCTATACTTGTTTAACCACTAAAAATAGAGTTTGTTTTTGTAAGAACCAAGATTTAATAAAACTTATATTTTTAACTCGGTTTCTTTGAAAGACCATTCATAAATCTTTAGATCTACAAATGTTACTACTCACTTTGATCATTATTTTTCAAGAAACCACTTGTTATTTCAAGTTCATGCTTCATATGTGGATGATCTATCATCCTACAATATTTCTATTATCTCATCTTGCTAGATCATGTTTTTAATCATGATCTAACAAGATCATATGATGATCTACATCATGTACATGAATAAATAACAATCAACAAGCTAAACAACATATAAACAACTTAGTTTCTTTAGGATTTAAGCTTATGTTAATGTTTTATTCTTGTGGTTCTTCATGTTCTTCAAGATTAACATTTTGATCCTTCTTTTAACCACTTAGAATAGAAGTAAAATAGCAAGATCAAGACTCTTACCACTAGCACAAGGTAAGGGATGATCAAGAAGATAAAACATGTGGATAAAAGCAAATGGTGGAGGTTCTTCAACTTCCGAAAGCTCCTAGCTTCCTAACACACCTTCTTACACCTTTGTACATATGTGGAATAGATGGAAGATGGTTGAATGATGGTGGTGGTGGTGGCTTGTTCTTGGTCGTGAGGTAAGAAGGAGAGAAAGAGGAAGATGTGTGTTAAAGTGGTGTGAAGTTTATGAAGTTATAATCTTACATGTTCATTTATAATCCATTTCATCATGTTTACCTCTTGTATAATATGTCACATAAAGTATAAACATGATCCATTAAAATATTTAAGCAAATCTTTAGGTGGGCCATGTGTTGGCCGATTTCATAGGTGGGGGGGGGGGTCTAGGTGTAGGCTTGAACTAAATAGTTAGTTATTAAGTTAAAATCCAAGTATTAGTTAGGATTTAGTTACTAGATATTTTTATAGTGTGTTATGATGTTCGGGGATCATAACTAGCTTGGTAATGTTAAAACAGTGCTTCTAGTGTAAATTTGATGTTTCGGGTAGTGTCCAGTTGTTCGGTTGGTTACTGGTTCGTTAAGGTGCTAAACTTTGCAGTTTAGTGTGCTTTATGTATCTTTTTGTGACACTTTTGATTCCCGATACTTAGGAAAGCATTCAGGACCATTTAACCATATTTCTGCATGATATTAATGTGTTTAAATGCTGAATTTGCTGATTTTCTGCAGAATTCTGCAGTTTATGTAAGTTTTAGGCACTTTCCGGCACTTAAACTATCACTAGGAATGCAGTTTTATGATCCTTGCTTTCCTACACACTATACTAGTGTAATACTTAGTTTCTGGCTCATTCTGTATCTTAATGCACTGTCTGTCTATGTGCTGAGTTCTGTCACATTATCCTGATTTATCAGATAACTGTGCTAACTACACTTAATGCATCATTGGAGGCAATATAGCTTTCATGCAGTAATGATATGATATGACATTAAAAAAATATATGATACACATGTATGTATATGGCAATAATCAGAAAGTAGTTAATTGCAATTCAGCATAGTCATTACGCACTAATCATGGTTAATTAATTGTACGGATACCTGAATTTTTGACAGTTGTCACATTCTCCCCCTGTTAAGAAAATTTCGTCCTCGAAATTTATACTACCTTAACTCCTTAGGGTTACGTCATGCATGTATGGATATGAATAACACCACAGTAACTAATTTCAACACCGAATCAAGACCTATTGAATCAGGTGAATCCAAGGACATCTTTCTATACTAAGAATCCAATGGTTAGAAGGTATGTCTCTCAGAATTTGACATCAAGGGATACGAGGTGTATAGACGCAAAATCTGGTGTCAGTTATATCACAGGGGTCCAATAAAAGAGGAGTTCTGACCAATAGAATTTCAACAGATTGTTTACAATATGCAAATGAATTTTAGAAACGATTACATTCGCTAGACGAACTCAAAATCAGCAAGCTCAAATGTAACAGTAACATGAAAATGATCCGTCAACTTCGAACAAATGAATGAATAAAACTGGTGTGTTGACAGTATTGAATCGCAAGAATACACCGAAATGAAATACAATCGAAGCTGGTGTACCATAGTCTTAATTTATAGTTGCACTAAGAATGTTTAAAAGACAAGTTGAGCCAAGAATATGGGTAGTTGCGTGTGAAACGGTTGACCATGATTAGCACAAGCTACAAGTTTGTAACGATACCACAAGGTGTCGTAATTGACATAATTCAATAATAGCGGTGACCGAACAAGTTCATCGTGTTTGAAATCAAATGAAAGTGTAATGAAGCGAACCTGAAAATGTGATTCAAACGGCATCGCATAATTTTCAATTGAATATGGAACACCAAAGAACTGTTGTTTTCGATTGAAGCTGTAAAAGCGATAAATAGTGCAAGGCATTCGATTGATAATGAAAGAACCGTTAGGAGGTACACTGGAATATAAAATGAATCTTATGTACCATTGTCTTGACACACAACTGTGTTAAGACTACTTTAATTATGATGAAACAGAACGAATTTAGAGCAAATCAATAAATAGGCAACTAAATCCGTATATGAGATGCGTAAACGAGATTAGCGCAAGCTTCAATCTAGTGAAAACATCACCACGAGGTGTCGAAATCAACAAACGACTTAATGGAGCCGTAGACCAAACAAGTCTACTGCTACTTGGAACAAATGAAACTCTCGCAAAAATGAATTCGAATATGATGCTCTCAATACATCATATGGTGTCTTGAATTAAATATGTGAAAGGGATAAGTTCAAGCAATTGAACTTGGTCTCAGCGCAATCTGACAATAAACGTATGTATCGACAAGGGAATTTCGGCATGGTTACAAGGATAAACCATGTATATAACTTGAAAGAAAAGAAGTTTCAAGAAAGTGTGTTGACTTGAAAGCAAAGGAGCCAACAATTTCAATAATGTAGGTCATTCGAATCATAAATCAACAATTAGCTTTTAGCAAAATAACATTTGAACTTGGATGAGACACTCATTCGAAACGAAACCACATGCATAACAAATGGTGCATGCGTAACAAATGAATTTCCAAGAAATGAAACAATGAGCATTTGTTAAAACGAAGAAATAATCAAGTATCGAGACAAAAGAGTGTTTACTTTAATGAAGGGAATTGACGCGACACAACTACCATTAAGAGGAGTAGAGATGCAAACATCTACGTGCTAGAAGTGAAAGTGGAAATTTCAATAAAAGAAATTTGAGCACTTTACCCGTTTGGTTAACTAAAATAGCTTGCATGACGAAATGATGGGGTTTGCCCGATTTAATAGACGTGGTTTCCTAAGCGATAACCTTTAACGAGTTCCGACCTACGCTCCTGGTAGTTGATGCACGTATGAAAGCTATCGTCCTTCTTCTTGTCGAGCAAAACTGGAGTTTCCCAAGACGAGAAGCTTGGTCTGTTAACTTCCTTCTCTAGCAACTCCTGAAGCTACGCTGACAATCCTTGCATCTCCAAAGGTGTAAGTCGATAAGGTGTCTTAGCTACAGGCGCGGCGCCTGGAACCAAGGCAATGTAAAATTCGACTTGTTATTGAGGGGATATTTCTGGCAAGTCTTCGGGGAAGACTTCAGGATATTCCCTGCCACAGGGATATCTTCGAGCTTTGGTTCTTCGGCTTCCTTGTCCACGACATGAGCCAAGGAGACAATACACCTTTTACGCAAAACTTCCATGCCTTCAAACAAGTAATAATTTGTAGAGGCGTATCCTGTTTCTCCCCATGAATCAAGATCGTCTCTTCATTCGCCATCGGGCTGCGGAAAAATATTCTCGTGACATACGATCTCAGCTTGGTTACTTGACAACCCATCCATTTCAACTACTACGTCGAAACTTCCCAACTCGACTGGCAGCAGTTCAAGCATAAACCCACACTCTCCCTGCCCTATCACACAGCCTCAAATCACTTCACTAGCTTCTACTAGCGTCTCACTAGCTAGTTCTATCGGATAAGGGATATCTAACTTACTTGCTACTAAACCAAGGATACTCTTAAACTCTAGAGATGCGAAGCTAAAATTGGCATCAGTACCTAACAGCACAGATGCATAACGTTGACTAATATGGGACGTACCGATGACCATGTTTGGATCCTGGCGTGCTTCCCTAGCTCTGGCGTTGAGCTTTCATCCCTGCGCCTGAGTGTTTTTAGGGCAGTATTTTCTGAAATGCTTTTTGCTTCCACAGTTAAAACAACCTTGAGCACGTTTTTGTTTGTCACTCGTCCTGCCTTGATAGTTGTTGTTGTCGTCGTTTCCTTTGTGATCCTTGCTGCCATCTTGGCCTTCATTTCCACGTTCAGTACCATGCCTACAAGTCTCCTAGGGATGCCCCCTCTTGCCACAGTTATCACATTTTCCATATTTACATCGCCCGACATGATAACGTAGACAATTGTCGCACTTAGGTAGGAGACCCATGTACTCTTTTCCCTTTTTGGCCTTCTTCTTGTTATTCGCCTGAGTACCCTTCTTGAAATTTGCTAGCTTCCTCTTGTTATCTCCAGATGGCTCCACGGGAATCTCCTTTTTCTCCTCCGCGGGGGAAAATTTTCCTAGTCTAACCGCTTCTTCAGTGAGCGCCACACTTAAGTCGATAGCATCGGTAATTGTTGGAGGTTTAGATGTTGTCACCAGGCTTAGAATCTGAGGTGCCAATCCCCCGATAAAGCGTTTGATCCTCTTAAACTCTGGTTCCACCAGATATGGAACAACTTGCGATAAATCATGAAATCTCTGCACATACTCGGCTATCTTTGGACCTTCCATTTTCAAGTTCCAAAGTTCAGTCTCCAACTTCTGGACTTCTGCCCTCGAGCAATATCTCTTACGCATCAGCTCTTTCAATTCGTCCCATGTCAAAGCAGATGCAGCAGTCTCGCCCAACGTCTGAACCTGAAGGTTACACCATGACATAGCCCCATCCAGAAATAGTCCAGCTATGTACGTGTCCTAATACTCGGGGGCGCATTTACTTAATCGCTAAACATAATCCGTCTTTTCAACCCAACGCACAAAAGCTATGGCACCTCTAGTGCCGCCGAAGTCTCGGGGCTTGCAGCTCAAGAACTGCTTGTAGGTGCAGTCTGCGACATAAGCAACATCATTCACATAGGGCATTAGCAAAGCACTCTTGGAAATGTCCACACGTTTTGTAATGTGTCTTAAGTGACTAAACATTACCATTGGGTGGGTTATTTCCTGAGGTACCTCCGCTGCGTTCGGAGCGAAGGGCCTCGTGCTGTGCGATGGCCTGTGAGATGCGCTCCTGTAATTATGCCTCTGTCATCGGTAGAGGGTTGTTGGTATCGGTGTTTCTTTAAAGCGACATCTTCTAAGAAGAAGATCGGCTAGGTCAGGTCTTATTAAGGACACAAACACATAAGCCTCTACTTAACGAATAAGACCTAAGAGGTGTGTATATATATGTATATAAGCAATCGTCATAGCAAGTAATCATATAACATCATAATTATAGCACAAACATGTAGATGGGAACATATTTAATGAGAACATAACAAGCAAGCACGTAGCGTCATAATTATAGCACACATATGCAGATCAACAACGTGCTTACCGAAGACATAGAGACTGAGCTCTCATTATTTACTGACCACAATCACATTGCCTACAAATTGTATCACATCAAAAGGGACACAAGGTCACCCTACCCTTGTCCAATAAGTCTATTAGTGCATCAAGATCTCGAGGTCAAAAGTAGTCTTCAAAAGTCTCCACAATCTCGGCTCATTAGTAGTGTCTTTACCCCAAAGTAATGCAATCCGCATAAAACCAAAAGCCAATTATACTGATGACTGAGGTGGAGAAGGGAAGAAAAACAAACTGCTAACGTGTGCGAGCTCCTCCTCGAGCTCGTATACACGTCGAAGTAAGTAACTGATCTACTGCTTGATAGTAAAGAAACGAGCATCAAGACCTAAGAAAGGTGTAATAGCAGCAGGTGAGAGTGCAAAAGGAGACATTGATGAATGTGGAGGATCAAAGTATATTAGTATGGACAGGGTGGAGGATGTGGTGTCATCTCAAGCTTCAAAACTCTGCAACTCAAAACCTCAAACTGTAGCTGAAGTGACAGGAGCAACTCATCCCGTGCGTAGCCTCCATAATGTGAGGGATGGTAGGGGTCTGAAGTTAGCATAGTGTAAGGTAGGAACCATCGGAATGGCTCGTCCAGTGGTGAAGAAATGAATGGAGCAAATGGTGTGGCCTGTGAGGTCGGAGAAAATGTTGCTGTAGCAAAAAGATCGTCATGCGGGTGCTGACCTTGGAGTACCTTCCCCTAGACGGGGTGTGGGTAAGTCTTGAAAGAAAACGATAGGCATGTCAGTGCGATGGACGTCGGTCTCCGTAGGGGGAAAAGGATCAACATCGGCGGGTGCGGGTGCAGGAACAAATGTCTCAACAAAAGAGAAGATCATTAGGTGCAGGTACTGGGTCAGGTATAAGGGGTGCAATGTCTGGTAAACCAAAAGAAATAGGGTCATGATCAAGCAAGGGCTCAGGATCAGCAGGTGCAACATCAGGCTGACCCAAAAGGAACAAGAACAAAATCTGGCTCAAGACCAGGCTCAAGCTCGTGTAGAGGGGATGGTGCAGCTGGCATGACCTTATCATCGTTAGAATCAATGGCATAGCGTTGCAATCCAACTGCCTTCAAGGCAGAAGAAGTCACAGACTCAAAGGAATCTGAGGCAGAGTGTACACTAGAGTCAGAGGAAATCTCAATAACAGGGATCTCAAAAAGTGGAATAGCAACAACGTCCTCGTCTAGCTCTCCATCACCATGGGCATTATCAGGGGGACCATCAAACAAATCAATGTCACCATCAATCAAATCGTCAAAAGGCAAATCATCGAGAGGAATGGCCACTAAAGGAACGGGAGCGAGGATCGGTGCCATGACATGCTCACCATCGGGATAATCGGTGGTAGGATGATCATGGACTGGAGTGGGAACAACAAAAGGATCCTCGTCTGGAATGCCATCAGCAAGTGGTAAGTCATCTCCATGGTCAGGCAACGCGGACAGCCGAAACTCGTAGTCATCGTCAGAGACTACTGCCATGGGATCATGGTCGTCGGACAATTTGCTACCAGATGAAGTCATAGTGTCTGTAACAGGTCAATCACAACATATGCATATATATTAACCACTAACATTAAGTATGCAGGCAAAGTCAATGCATCATAAAATCATGTAATCGTGTATCCTTATCAGTCCTCACAAATCCTTTCTATCTGTTAGTGCATATGTCTGTTGACTTCGTCTTGTATCAAGTCATGTATATAGATTGTGTAGAACAGAGCTGATTAGACTTAAAAATAGGATTTTAGGGTTGATAGACCAGTTCGCACGAACTGGCTGCTCCAGTTCGCACGAACTGACCAGTTCGCACGGACTGGTGATGGCTGGTTCATGCGAAGTGGCTCATTTATAAATAGGGCTCTTGTGTTGTCATTTGCAACAGTTGTGATTCCGGTAGCGAAGCGCTGCCGAAGTGTCGAACAAGCTGTAATATGTTTCAAATCAATCTAAACAACAGTTAAAGTGATTCCTAGTGTTAATCAAGCTGTAATCATGTCCAAATCATTGAATTCCGCATTTGGTTTAGATTAGAACTCTTCTAATCGACTCATTTGATCGATTCAACGATCCTACAAGTGGTATCAGAGCTCAGGAGGAAGAGTTCATACCATTTCAGCTTGTTTTCACCGAAAAATCTGATTTCTACTCATTCTTCTACACATTTTCTTCAAAATTTCAAAGGATTTACGGATAAAATGACCTGATTTTCACATATAACACGTAAAACACTGTTTTAATCAATCCTTGAAAAAATCAGACCTAAAATCAACCTAAATTTGGATAAAATCATGAATTTTTGGTCCGAACCCGCGTGAAAAACCCCCAGTTCGTGTGAGTTTCAGTCAGATCGTTTGAGATAGTCTCCAGTTCACACGAAGTGAAGTGTCCAGGTCGCTTATAATTGAACCAGATCTTGTGAAAGTATAACCAGGTCATACGGTTTGACAATTCAGTTCGCACGAAGTGAACCAGTCCATTTGAAGCTGAACCAGTTCGCTTGAAAAGGTTATTCAGGTCGTTTGAGAGTAGTTTAGTTCGCACGAGTTGACCAAGTAGTTTGAACTAGTACCCAGTTCGCACCGATTGAACAAGTTTGAACCAGTTCGTGTGAAACCTCAGTTCGTGTGTAAATCCAGCTCGTTTGAACCTCCAGTTCGTTTGAAATTCTGATTGTGTGAAACTTTTTCATCAAAACATGGACAACGAGTTTTACAACGCTTTTGCTACTGCTCCGGTCGCTCCAGTTACAGTTGCCGAAACTGTTGGAATCGAAAATGAAACGGGAACTTTCCAAAAGCCTCCAAAACTTATGTACATTGAGGACTTTAAAGGATGGCAAGATCGTTTTGAAAACTGGGTGCAAGCTAATAAGTTTGATGCATGGGTTTCGTTAGAAAAAGATTACACTAAACTGAAAGATGACCTTGAAAATGAAAAACCATTAAGTCAATTTACACCGGAAGAAAAATTAAGATACACCAATGAAAAAATGATGATTAGTATTCTCCAACAAGCGGTAAAAGAATATATTTTCGTTTTGCTTCAACACGAGGGAACTGCTAGATCAATTTGGTTAGCGTTGATTAAAAAGTTTAAGGGAAGTGCTGATATGATAAAAAATAAACGTGCATTACTAAAAAAATCGTTTGATATGTTTACAACTTTTGAAGGTGAGACGACTAGAAAAATTATCGAGAGATATTGTTATCTAGTCATGGAAATGAAAAGATTAGACATCAAGAAAGAAGATGAAGAATGGGTTGATAAGCCAACTGATGCGTTACCACAAAATGAATGGGGAACATTTCTGTTGATTTTAAAGCATAACCGACAATTTGAAGATATGAATTTGTGTAAGTTTATCCAGAAGTTGGAAGAACATGAGCTAGCAATGCAAAAAACTGCTACAATGAGAAATCCGGGTGATCAACAGGATGTGAGTCTATACTATAGAGGAAGCAAAATTGAGACTACTCCTAGTCCGAAGATTCAAACTGCGTTTAGTGCTGAAAATTCTTCAGGAACAAATGCAAGCAATACAAATCAGAGCAGTGGAATTTCTTCGTCTTATTCAAATTTTGAACCAAATTTCTCAACACCAAGTTCTCAACAACAAAGTTCAACAAATACTACCGGTCAAGTATTGCAATGCAATGTTACATTACATATTCAAAATGGTCAAAAATTTTCTCCAGATACTGCGAAGCAACACATGGCATCTCTTGTCACTATGTTAGAGTCGTATGAAAGCTTGGTTGCTGGAAGAATCGGAAATCCGATGCTTACTAAAGAGGATTATGACCAGACTGATTCTGAGGAACTTGAGTTGATGGACATCAAGTGGTGTTTAGCTAGTGTTTTGAGAAGAGCAGAAAAATTCAAACAAATCACCGGTAGAGATGATCTTCGTGATGCTGCTACATCTCAGTTAGGTTTTGACAAATCGAAGGTTACTTGTTTTCGTTGCCGAGAAAAAGGACATTTTAAATGAGAGTGTACAAACAGAGAAGCAACCGGAAGACAAGATCCATTTGGAAACAACGATTATCATCGAAAAGCAATTTATCATCAGGTTGCTCAACAACCATATCAACAACAATCTTCACACTCAAATACTATTCAAATTGAAGATGGAAAGAAGAGAGCTTGTTATGGTCTGATAGATCAAGATGATGAAAGGATTCCAAAAGATTTCAATTGGGATGATTATGATCCTAACAGACCTTCAGTTTCTAAAGCATTTGTTGCTCGAATCTTTAAAGACTCAACCTCGGGAGAAGAATCAGTCAAATCTAAGAACCATCCTAGAAGACAACCGATTTTTAAGTCTTCAGGAAGTGATGAAGACACTGATGATGAGGAAGAGTATATTAATAAAGCTAGAAAACAATTGGATTCTTAAAGTTTTAATTTGTTTTTTGCAGATAAAATCAAGATGTTGAAAGAAAAAAAGGGCTGCTAAAATGAAGAGAGAAATGGAAGCAAGAAGGGTTCCTGAAGAACTGACTAAAGCTCAGATGGAAGCTGATAAGGCAAAAGTTGAAGAAAAACCAACAGAGAAGGTCGAGGTTGAAGAAAGTGAAGTGAAGACAGAAGTTGAGAAAGAATCGATTGTGATTGAAAAAGTGGTGGAGAAAATAGTTGAAAAATCGTCGAAGTTGGAAAAATTGTCGAAGTTGAAAAGATTGTAGAGGTTGAAAAACCTTGTGCAAAGTGTTTAGTATCTTGCAAAGATTATGCTGAGAAAGATACAAAGTTGGCTGAATTGGAAAAGCTCAAAGAGAACTTACTGCACAATGTGAGGAGCATAAAGGAGTCATATGATCTTCTAAGCAGCAAGGTGAACTTGTACAAAGGAGCTTGTGATGAAGATATTCAGATGAAAAATCTTCTGAAAGCAACAGTTCTTCAAAAGCAAACTGCAATCAACGGATATATTGAGATGAATGCTGAGCTAAAGCAAGAATTGGCAGCAATGAAGATTGAAACCGAAAGAGTGAACAATTTACTTCGAAGTTATCAAAGTTCAGCGTATGTTATTGATCGCATCTATCCTGCCGTTGCAACTCATAAGTTTGCAGAAGATTTAGAAAATTCTGGTAAGAAAACTGGTTTGAAGTATAACAGAGTACCAAATCCAATGTGGGATGGCTATACCCCCCGAAACTTTGAAAAGCTGGCTGAAGCACTCAATCTCAATCTGAATCTGAAATCCGAGTCTATCGATGGATTACCAGATGATATTGATGTCACCTTCACAGCGTCTGACACTGATCATGAGTCCGAGTTAATAAAGAAAGTGGTCGATCAAGTGGTGGATAAAGATGAAGAGTCAAAGTCAGAGTCTAAATCTGAAAATTCAAGTTCATCAGACAGAAGTTCGAGTTCACCGGTCAAAAGGGTTTACAATAAAGATTTTCTGATGTCACAAAATAATTTGAATGACGAAACATTCAAAGTAGCATATACTTTGAATGATTCCGACAAATTATATTCTGATGAAGAATTTCCAATAAGAAGTGTTATAACTGAAATGATTAACAAGGTTTTCAAATTAACAGAAATTAATATTTCTGAAATAAAAGATGTAAATCTTTCTGAAAAACCTAAAAAATACACTTCAAGAGTTCAACAAAGATTGAACAAGAAAAAAGGTTACAGTTCTGGTTCAGATTATCGAAAGAAACCAAACCATAACAGTAATTTCAAAAAGAAAGGATTAGGTTTTATTCCATCTAAAAATCATAAAAATGAGAAAATTTATAAACCAAAAACTATATTTGTTTCAGGAACAAGTTCTGAAGAGGAGAAGGAGAAACCGTTCTGGAAACAGTCAAACAAGGAGTTTCTTGCTGAAAAGGAAAAGAATATGTTGAAAGAATCTGAACAGAGAGTTGAAAGAAGAACCTGTTTCAAATGTCAAGAGGTTGGACATATTGCTTGGAATTGCCCAAAGTCCACCAACACAAAACAGGGAGTTTCTTCTAACTCTAAATTGAAAGAGAAATGTGTTGATAAACAGGAACAACCAATAGAAAAATTTAAAGAGTTCAAAAATTCGAATTTCGAAGTTGGTGAAAGTTCGAAACATTTTTACAATAGAAGAGCAAATCTTAACCAACAAAAATGGGTGATTAAGAAAACAGAAGTTAGTTCTGGCAATGAATCTGACTCGTCAAAGTCAGAGGAGCCACATGTTGTGCTAAATGATGGGAATTCCATTCCAACAATGGATAATGAAAATTTTCCACCATTGTCAAACGGAAACTTGAAATAAAAAATTGGTAAGATTGAGATTTCAGATCAATTCTTCTCTGATAAGAAAGAATTTGATGCTGAAAAAGCGTTCAATGGTAAAGTGTTACATATTTTTGGTAAGATGGTTGATGGGAAGGTAAAAGGTGTGAAAGAATTTTATGAATAAAAAATTTTTAGTCCAAATGCTGATGGTTCACCCATGATTGAACAGGCATGGGTGAGATTCTTTAAAAAAATAAAATCCTGACCTGCAGGAGCTCCCAAGTTGGTAATCGTGGAGCATGAATCGACATCTTTCTTGAAAAAGGTTTTTGTGAAAAACCTAAAAGTGTTAGATTTTACAAGTGGTTAAAAAGAAAAGTGAACTTACAAGTGGTTGAAAGAACAATGTGATGAAACCCCATGTTTGTGAATTGACAAACAAAACTAATTTTCCGGAAAAACCATTTTGATTAAAACAAACTTAAGTGTTTTGAAATCATAATGGGAAAATATTTTTTTGTCAGGGGGAGTTCTGATTGTTTAAGCCAATAGGATGGGGAATTGAAGCAATTCACATCAGTTTGTCAGTTTATTTGTACAGTTTATTGCTTTTACGTTTCAAATTTTCCTAGAAAATCAAAAATTGAAACATATTTTTGATTTTAGGGGGAGTAAAAAATTTAGAAATTTTGAAAATTTGAAAAATTCAAAAACATGATAAAATCTAAAAACCAAAAACATCAAAAAAAATCAAAATGAGTTTTGTTGTGAAAAAAGAGGAGATGATAGTACATCAGTAGACAATCACAGTACGCTAAAGAATTGGAAAGTTAAAATGTGATAAACGGTCTCACTGATGATATGCCAGTAGGTTTTTACACGCTTAGTAGATTGATTGTCGAGATATAAACCAAAATTTCAAACACTTACTTATTTCGTGGGGAACATCTCTCGGATATATAGGTAACCCCTAAAATCTTGTTTGAAGGGCTTTCTATCTCTGACATACTAGGTCTTTGTGCGTGATGATATCTGGGGTATTATACCAGGACTTCTGATTTTGCGGGAGCAATAGCCTAGTCCTCGTATAATACTTTGCATTGCTTTAATCATAAAGCCCACCCTCAGCATAAAAAATGATGAAACATTGAAAAATGCTAATAATGTGCTGTTGAAGAAAAGATCCCCAAACGGGACACACCGAAAGACGAGCCATCATCTCTCTGATTTTGCGGAAGCAATAGCCTGAGCTCTCATGGTCTCGCATTTACCCGTTTACAGATATCATTAGTGTACATTCACCTGTAAGACTGAATATAGGAGTCTGGATACGGGAGTATATTCTGAGGTGGGACACGCGAATAAGTTTAAGTCATTAAAACACTAAATTCGTATCTCGAAACAATTGAACTTTGTGTGAAAATTTAAGTGGATCAGTATACTGACAATCTAAGTGAATCGTTTAGAACTTAAAGTGTTTAAAGCTCAACGGTGCTAGTGATTTGTCAAAAGCTGATATGATCCTCTTACACAAACTCACAAAAAGATGTTTGTATATAGTTTATTTCCCGAAAATCCAAAAAGAGTTTAAGTGTGTTTTAGCATAAAATTTTGAAAATTCAAAAATATTTTATTTCACCTTATTTTTCGACAACTAATGTTGAAAAGCTGATTTTCAAAATTCCAATTGTTAAACATGATGAACAACAGTGGTTTGGGAGAGTGTGTTTGAAATAAAAAATGAAGTTAGAGTTTGAGAAAATTTGAGAAATGTTTTGAAGCTGATTTTAATGTTAGTTAATCAAGGTCATTAATTTGAACTTGATATAACTTTTGTTGATCTATATCTACAAGTGGTTTCTAAATTTGTTAAATCTTAACAATTGTTAAATTTACTTTTGGGTAGAGATTTGTGCAGATCCCCATGTCTAAGCCTGAGCAGAGTTTGAGCCAGGACACGTTCTTAGAACGAGTGCTATGTCAGATTGCGATCCCGGAACAACTTAAGGGGGAGTCTGTCAGCAAAGGGGAGTCTGAAAAGTGAAAGATAAAGATTGAAGGATGCTTACAGAGAAAGACATTTTGGGAGGAGCGTGAAGACTAATCAAGACTGAAGACTCGACACACTGAAGACTCGTCAACATCCAAGGGGGAGTTTGTTAGTACATATGTCTGTTGACTTCGTCTTGTATCAAGTCATGTATATAGATTGTGTAGAACAGAGCTGATTAGACTTGAAAATAGGATTTTAGGGTTGATAAACCAGTTCGCACGGACTGGTGATGGTTGGTTCATGCGAAGTGGCTCATCTATAAATAGGGCTCTTGTGTTGTCATTTGCAACAGTTGTGATTCCGGTAGCGAAGCGCTGCCGAAGTGTCGAACAAGCTGTAATCTGTTTCAAATCAATCTAAGCGACAGTTAAAGTGATTCCTAGTGTTAATCAAGCTGCAATCATGTCCAAATCATTGAATTCCGCCTTTGGTTTAGTCTAGAACTCTTCTGATTGTCTCGTTTGATCGATTCAACGATCCTACACTATCCATCCTAGTCTCCCAGACTAGACCACCTAGTCTCCCAGACTAACCTCTCAGTCTCCCAGACTGAACTACCTAGTCTCCCAGACTAAACCACCCAGTCTCCTAGACTGAACCACCCAGTCTCCCAGACTGAACCATCCAGTCTCTCTGACTGAACCACCCAGTCTCTCAGACTGAAACACCCAGTCTCTCAGACTAAAACATCCAGTCTCCCAGACTGAACCACAAACATAGACCTTGAAATGTGTTTCGTGTATTTTCTTTAAAAAAAATGTTTGTTTCTTGGATCTGGACGTTTCGTGTATGCAATGAAAACATGTTGGAAAAATATTTTCGTGGGAGCCCTAATGATTGTAGTCTAGACTCGAGAAGAAATCCTAGTTCGCTACAATCGAAGCTCTGATACCAAACTGTCACACCCGGACTATTGCGGAAGTGTGATTTTGTGTGACTTGCATAATATCATTGCATTCAACCATAACAAACAACTATATGATAAATCCAAGATGTTCATCCATTGATTAAGTTTTGAAACATTACAACAACATTGATCTAACCCCAAAAACACAGACTTCGTATTCAGAATACAACACCAACAGGTTTTAAGTTCCATAAGGACTTTTCAAAAGACGCTAATGATAACCAAGCTTTGAAACATGTATCCTATCCAGGATAGGATACACACTCTAAACCATTCGACACCGGATGACATCTTTTATTCCAGAAAACACTTGAAACTTTAACGCCCGCCAGATCCATACTTAGTTTCCTGAAATACATATAGTTTGAAAACATCAACAAAAGTTGAGCGAGTTCATATGTGTGTTTGTGAATAAACCATTGAAACCTTTGTAAGTATGTTTGTATGTAATTGAAATCCGGTATGAAAGCAACAAGGAAACAGATCAATTAATGTGTAGCTAATACATTAATATACGTGACATGGTGCAGGAAGACTCAAACCTAGCGGACTTTGCCAATAAGACATAGTCACCACATGGTCTACTCGACGGACTCATGGGTGGGGCTCGCTACACCCAAATAGATCTATCACTCATGTCCCTCGGCCTAACGCGAGGATTAATGGCCCTAAGAGTGCGCCTACCCATTCACATGATCTACTGTACTTTCCAAAGCTAACCATACCAATTGTAATTGTATGAAATCTTTTTGTAACATGTACTTCACCCCCGAAGTTATAAAACAAAAATAGTTTAAAGAAAAAAGGGAACATGAACTCACAGTTTTGCGTTCCTTGTATCCGATGTAACTCAAAGTTTCCTCTAGAACGCACGACTACCTACATGCGTACTACGGTCCATTAGACGAGCGGGTCGTGCCTTGTCTTAGTATTGATTAGAGTCTTTGAGTTACGTTCCAAAGTGTCTTCATTATTCTTCCAAGTATATAATTATTTAAAATAATTAATATTTTAACTTAAATTATATTTATTAAATTTTGGAATAATTGTTAAAACAATATATATTAACTTAATACTTCCCAAGTATTTATGCTTGTATTTCCTTCCCAAGGATGGGGTATCTTATACTTGTATACTTTGCCATGTATTAGGGTCGTATTCCGGTGTGAATTTATACGTACGAGAATACGTATTTTTATTGTATACATTAAGTATCCTTATACTCAATTTCGCATTAATTTTTCCGGAATATCATATTTAATAAAAGTCCACCAATATATATTTCCAAAATATATATATATATATATATATATATATATATTGTAATAAGTATTATTTAGAAAAATTATTTATAATTTTTCTCTTGGCAAAAATATTTGTAATTTTTCATAAGTTCAAAAATTAATATATTTTCAAGTCTTAACTTAGAAAATATATTTAAACTCATTTTCTTCCAAAAATGATATGTTTCATATTTATTTGAGAAAATATATATTTCTCCCAAAAATATTGTATTTCATGTTTGTGTAAGAAAATATATATTTCTTAAAAATATTATATCTTCTAAAAAATTTCAAGAAAATATATACTTCATACTTGCCAAAAATAATATATATTTCTTGTAAAAAATATGATATATTTTTGTAGTAATTGTAAAAATCATATTTTTGTTCCCTCGGTGTCCAAAATATTATTTACCAAAATATACTTTGTGAATAAATTCCGGAATACTTTTGTAAGTCTTATTCCATAGTTCGATTTCACCAATATTTTTGTGTAAATGTGTATATTTATTCCTTGGAATTTTGGTAATATTTTGGATTGTGATTCTTGGTATTTTGGTGTGTTATGTTATTTCATGTCCCAAAATAATATAACTAATACACAAAGTATACAAATAATCACACACATGGTGTCTTCTAAATATATATTTCCTAAATACATATTTAGTCACTTTTATTTATGAAAATCAACCTCCAATATTGGTATTTTTGTAACAAAAAATTATGGCAAAGTTTTTGTATAACAACTTATGGTTTAAAATACACTTGTAAGTGTAGGTTAATAAACATTTTTCTAAGTGTTTAGATTTTTAGAAAAATTGCCATAGTTTCCCCTAAAAATGGGGGTTTTCATGCTTTCAAGCATATCATTTTCTTTTGTAAAAATCATCACAATCAATTCATAATCATCAACAAACAACCTTTTCTTACCAATTTGCCAAAAACAAGTAATAATCTACCACTTCATGAACTTGAATATTTGTAAAAATTTGTAGTAACTCACTAGTGTTGTTAGTAAGCCTAGTTATCCTTTAAAGTGTGATTAGTTCTTTAAAAACTTCATTTTTAAAGAAGTTAGATGTTTACAACTTCTTGTCACATTTTCTAAAAATGTTTCCTTACCAAATCTTCTTGTTTCACAAGTGTTTCTATACTTGTTTAACCACTAAAAATAGAGTTTGTTTTTGTAAGAACCAAGATTTAATAAAACTTATATTTTTAACTCGGTTTCTTTGAAAGACCATTCATAAATCTTTAGATCTACAAATGTTACTACTCACTTTGATCAATATTTTTCAAGAAACCACTTGTTATTTCAAGTTCATGCTTCATATGTGGATGATCTATCATCTCTTTTTATTAATTTATTACTTTTTAGATCTTTAAGTCTTCTTCAATCTTTAAATCTTTTTTAAGTCTTTAATAAAGTCTTTCTTTAATTGAGTCTTTAATTCTTTAATAAGAATCCAACCCATTTCATGAATAAAATGTGACCAATTATCCAACCAACAAAACTACTTGTTACAAATAGCATCTTGCTGTTGCATCGAAACATAAAAATGTTGACTAATCTCGCTAACATTGAACTTGGTAAAATGAAATGATTCAATAATTGAAAAATGAGATTATTCAGGAATACACATTGAATGCTGAGATTACGCATTGAATTTCTGGTAGTAGATCCATATTCCAAGAAGTTTTTCTTACTATTGCAGAAGAAGTGAAACAAAAGATACGGTAGAGCTAGGACAGTTATTGTATGAGGTCTACCCAGTGCTAGATGCAGAGGCGCATAATAGATCGATATGAACATTATGAGCTGTCCCGTAATAAACCAGTTGTTGCTGATACCTTCTTCTCGGCTCCTTCTTCTCCTTCTTCCATAACGTGAGCTCGGAGAAGGAAGAGATAGGAGGGTCCTATGGAGAATGTGGTCAGAAATCCATAATAGAGTCCGACCACAACGACCGAATTCATTACCTTCATGCATAAGGATACTAGATTACCTAGTAGAAAATATTTCAAAATCATCACAAACCTCCCTTTTTCTTTTCTATTGCAATTTCTGGATTATTATATGATGATTTTGAAACTTTCCATATATAGAAAAGAAATAGAAAGAGATAGACTAGAAACGACATCTGTTATGTTAATGACACCAAAAGGATATTAAATGAATGGAATTGGGATATGGATGGAATATAATGAAATAGAGCCACTTTGAGGTTCCCTATGAAATGAGGCATGGAGGGGAGCCACTACGAAGAAGTTCCGGGAGTTACGAAGGACCCTAACCTGGGTGATCTATCCATGACCAGGATGAAGCTTGGGTGAAACTAAGTGGAGGTCCGAACCGACTGATGTTGAAGAATCAGCGGATGAGTTGTCGTTAGGGGTGACAATATTTCTATTCTCTCATCTTGCTAGATCATGTTTTTAATCATGATCTAACAAGATCATATGATGATCTACATCATATACATGAATAAATAACAATCAATAAGCTAAACAACATATAAACAACTTAGTTTCCTTTAGGATTTAAGCTTATGTTCATGTTTTATTCTTGTGGTTCTTCATGTTCTTCAAGATTAACATTATGATCCTTCTTTTAACCACTTAGATTGGAAGGATCATAAGAATATATAATGTGTTTGGACAATTTATAATTAGAATCACTCAATTCTAAATGACAAGAGACATGTTGATATAAATGATAGTATCAAACATTACCTAGAATGTCTTGCCTTAACCTTTTTTTCGCATTTAACGACTTGACACAATTTAAAAGCTTTTGTTTCTTACTTTTGATCCTTTTGCATAATTAATACTCTTTCGTAGGGCTGTAAACGAACCGAACGTTCAGCGAACAGTTCGTGAACCGTTCTTCGGGAAGTTCGTTTATGTCTGTCCGTTTATTAAATGAACGGACACGAACAAGAAATTTCATTCGTTAAGCTAAACGAACGAACATGAACAGAGGTCGTGTTCGTTCGTTTATGTTCGTGAACGTTCGGTAACGTGTTCATTTATGTTTGTTCACTTAAAGGTTTTTATATGTTATATTTTTATTTTAATGGTATTAGTTTTTTAAAATGTTTGAAACACTAGTTATATTATACATCTTTGCCAACATCCCTCATTTAAGCATTCCAATTTTAGTTTGTGTTAAACCTTGACAAACTTCTTAATTTTTGTGTTAGTTATGTTTATAACAATCATGTCAACTATCTTCGGATAATTATGTTAAGTACTTATATATTTTTTTTGGTGGATTCACAGTAATCTTTGTGATTTTTGATGAGAAATACAAATTTTATTCTCTGATGAAGATACATTCATTTGTATTTGTTAGTGTGCATGAATGTTCGTGTGTGTTCATTTATGTTTATGAACATTTATTTGTGTTCTTGTGTTTGTTTGCATTCGTTTACGTTCGGTAAGTGTTAGTGAACAGTTCATAGATACGTTCATTTCCTTAACGAGCGAACATGAACAAGAAAACTGATTCGTTAAGCGTTCAACAGTTCATGAACATATTCATTCCTTAATGAACGAACACGAACAAGACCATGTTCGTGTTTGTTTGATTCATTTACAACCCTACTCTTTTGTAAATACATCCAACAATTTACTTAAGTCCTTGTACAATACAGTTTAAAATATGTGCATAACCTCTCAAATAAAAAAATCACCATTAGAAATAAGTGGTGTTTTTGTCCAATCAAAAGGGCTCTCTTCTAGAGTTATCTATATTGTCACAGCTCCCGACCCCACCCTGGGAGCGGGAGCCGTGAACCAGTTAGATGGTATCGGTGTTTATTAGATATGTAAAGGAAAAAATTTTCATCAGGATCGTAGTTAGGAAATAATTTCAGAGTTTGTAAAACACCAAACTTTTAATATTAAACAAATGGGCTAAAACCCAGATTTAATTCAATTGTTTTTATAGAGATAAACCCAAATAAATAAAACATAATTTTATTCTTTCATTCAGGTATTTATAGCCACTTTATTTAAGCATTCAATGCTCCATAGCTGGCTTCTATTATCTTTACAGCAAATTACCTGAAACACATTTTGAAAACATTTTATCAGTAATAAATACTGGCGAGTTCATTCCATTTTTATAAAAATATATTATTATACTTTACAGCATTAAAGATTTTTATATTTATTTATATTTACCCAACTCAATCAGTATTTATCACATGGTGACAGTTCTGATGTGACCGTGGTCATATCACTCATTGGCTCACTTTCGTCCAATAGTGAATTTATCAAGTAATAGATATAAAATATATCTTATTATTATTAAAGTATCTGTCACTAGGTGATTCCCGTGACGATGGTCATATCACTGTCGATCATTCTTTCAACTAGTGTCTCTGGTCATATCACTGTTAATCATTCTTTCAACTAGTGACTCTGGTCATAACACTGCTGATCATTCTCTCAACTAGTGCCTGGGTCATAACACTGTTGATCATTCTCTCAACTAGTGCCTACGGTCATAACACTGTTGATCATTCTCTCAACTAGTGTCTTCGGTCATGTCACTGTTGATCATTCTCTCAACTAGTGACTCTGAACTTAGTAGTGTCACATGACATTACTTTGTCAAATATATTTTCTATGGCATAAAACCAATTAGCCCAGAAAATGAAATATATCATTTTCTGTCAAATTAATAGCTATAACTTTATCAAATAAAATATATTAATTAAATGACCAGTGATATGTCTATATATAACTTTATCAAATCACGTATTATTGGTATCATCGTAAATGCTTTAAACAGATAAGCATATGGGTAACATATGTGTTACCCAAACACTTATATGTATAAACACATATGTCTCATTGAGGTGTTTTAACATAAATTCACAAAATTTATATAATACAGGTAAGTTGTTATAGTTCTAGTTAAAATAAAGAATTCACTAATATTTATTGAAATTTATGTTTAATATGGACCACTTAAACGGTGCCACCTTTTGGCTAATGCATATAAATAGAAGGGGTCATTCTTTACTATGGCTGTTGTGACACCCGTGTCACTACAACCATCAAACAAATGCCAAACCAATGAAATATTGTATTTCATACTTGGGATTTTTAAAAATATGTGTATCATTTGCACATATCAACTCTTGTTCGATTTTAAGCTTTAAATCGCTTTCTGGAGGGTTATACGCGCTCTGATGCATAAAAATAACCAGTTTAATCCAACGAACACTCTGGAATAGTGAAATAGGCTTAACATACCTTAAATAACCTTTACATAACTTATAAATAAGTTTTAAAGGCTTTGGTATGGCAAAAACAAGTTAATTCGCTTACAGGGACTAAACTTGACAAACTGCGAAAGTATGCCAATTTGAACTGTAACGAACATTCCGGAACATGAACATAAGTTAAACACACCTTAAATATCCTTTAGATAGCTTAGAAATAGGCTTTGAGGGGTTCGGTGTGCTAAAATAAACTTTTGACTCATTCAGGGACTAAAAGCGTCAAAAAGTGCACAAGTTTGCACTTTTGCGCATAACTTACGTTCTGAATACATCCGGACATCCAAAAATTTATGTAAGCACTAAAATATTTCATTTTAGTGTTTGGAATAAGAAAAATCCATTCGTCGCGTCATTTGGATCGTTTTTCGCGCTTATGCGCATTCCGTCGTAATTAAGCGAACATCGCGATCGTACGGCCAAACGAACCGACATCCGAGATATTGTTGAGCATGTTTTGAGTTGCCAATACTTTAAATTCATTTCAGAGCCTTGAAAGGGGGTTAACGGGGCTTATACGTGTCAAAAATGCATCGAAAACCAAGTTTTGGCCATGCAGGGGCTAAAAATGTAAATCTGTCAAAGTCCTTAGGCCTGGGGCGTAAACCCAAGCTTAAACTTTACGCGGCCCGTGTCAAACTAACAAACCAGATACAATGTTTTTAACAGCTGTTAACAGCCTTTCACACCTCCAAAGGCCAAGGCCAAGTGTCAAACTCTTGTGGTGGGAGCAATATGAGTTACCACAACATTCCGACAAGTGTACGGCTTAGATCGTGCCCCCTTCTCCAAGAAATGATCCTAACGGTGAACCGAAAACTATAAATACCCACATCCTCCAACTTCTAAACCCACAAGAATCTGATCTTAGAAGCTCTAAGTTGAAACCATTGTTTCATACCTAAGCTACTTGGATCACGATTAGCATTCGGGGACCCTTCGTAAGTATTCTTTCGTTCTTTTATTGTTTTTCGAGTCCGAAAGTCAAACTTTGTTTGACTTTCTGCGTTGACCAGTTTATGGTCAATGCGAAGTTCGTTTGAACTTCGCAACGTGATTGTAATCACGATGGTTATAGTCCCTTGGGACTATGCCTACTGATTACCACGTTGTCTAGGGTCGTAAGGGTAAGCGATCTAATAAATCGCTTATACCTTCAAACCCGACCCATTTGCTCGATCATTAGGATCCGACCAAATACATTAGGTGACCATAGTATATAGGGAATAACCTTCCGAGGTTATACCTTATGGTCGCTTCGTTTAAGTAGTTGTATGATAGGTAGTTTATATGCCTTAGGTAAATTACCAAAATGCCCTTTTGACGCCAAAATTCATTTTAAGCATATGTAACATAATCTTTGGTATCTAAACTGATTTGGTAACAATATTAGACATGTTAAGGCATATTTTACTTGTCATAGGACTAGTTAGGCGTTCCGAACGCGTTTCACGCGAACGACGCGTTAAAGTAGAATAAGCTACCTTAATGGGTCGCGATGGGTCGAAAGCACTTAGGTTAGGTTTCATTTAGTATGTAGGCTTTGTTAAACCATAAGACACGAGTCTCCATACTCGTTTGGTTTACGAACCCTCATTCTATCTAAATCTTCCGATTTAGGTCCGGTATATTAATGTAGTTACCTATATTAGGTACCGTTTGATTTCCGTAATCTCTAGCATTGTTTGGTTGTTACTCAAGGACTTCTAAACAATCTCATGTGAGTACATAGACCCCTTTTTTACTGTTTTCAAACTGTTTTGGGGTGAAGCATGTGTACCTATCTGTTATTTTCATGTTTTCCAAAAGTATAATTGATTATACATGTTAGTACTTATCTGTTGACAAACTGAATGACTATCTATGGTTTAAACACTGATTTCTCAAAGAACATAAAATAAAAATGTTGAATTGTACTTATTTTACGTTCACCAGACCGATTGTTAGTATGATATAGCGCTATAGGATTTGACACCCCATTCCTGTTGTCATGGAATGTCTGAAACCAATTTGTTTCTCCATCCAAATAGGGATTTCCTTTGTGGTATCCCTATAGTCTCAAAGGTGTATTTTGATGCACTAGGTCTGAATGAATTCTTAAATCACACATTTAAAGTCTATTTTGATATACTCCCAAAAAGTATAGTTTGATATACTCTCATGTGTGGTATTGTATAGAACCAACATATATATTTTATCAACAAACCAAAACATATTTTGATATGTTATTTATAAAACCCAAAGCATATTTTGATATGTTATTTATGAAACCAAAACATAGTTTAATATGTTATTTACAAATCCAAAGTATACTTTTAATATGCTACTATAAGGTTATTCGTTTAACCTTACATTTATTTATACAAATCACATTGGTTATACATTACATGACTTACATCTTGACATAAACATTTTGACATATTATTCAATACGTTTGGCAATTGGTTTAAACAAAGACATCTTACATTGTTGGTTTGGTTTGATTAAGTGATTAAGTAACGAGGCGTGTGTAATATGATACAAGCATGGTGGATACGCCGCTGGTACTTCATATATATAAATGTTTGTATGGTATTACACATTGTGTCGTTATCTGAATCATTTCAATATGAGACATATAACATTTTATACAAATAACATACTTTTCACAAGACATAAATTTACAAACAACTTATCTTATACAAACTCATTTTACATGGTTATTCATTTAACCATACATTATTCTCTTATTTATACATATCATCTGATCTTATCGTTTTTTAAAAGATTTACAAGACAAAGCAAATTACAAGGTTCATGACTAAACATTTTCTCAAACATAAGTCATGAATTCTGTTTTCACAAAACCTATGTATCTCACAGGCATTTTTATGCTGACGTACCTATTTTTACACATGTTTCAGGTACTGCTTTGCAATGATTGTCGATACATGCTACACTTAGGATGGACTCGTGCCTTAGCAACTTTAAAACTTGGAAGATCATAGTTGTACTTATTTGATTGTATTAAAACAATGAGTTCATTTATTCAATAAAACATAATTTATTTATTCCATGGTTATGAAACAATGATTCTGTTACAACACTCCCCGACGTTTCCGCCACGTCTGGTCGCTTTACGTGGTCGGGGTGTGACAGAAAAGTTGGTATCAAAGCCAATGGTTATAGGGAATTAGGTTATTAGTAATGCTTTGACCTAGACTATAACCTTCCTAGGACCCTAACACAAGTTTTCTTGTGTTTAGTTTTAAAACAATACCGTCACTTATTCTTAGGTGACAACCACAATAAGAACACAAATTTCTATCCCGCTTTGAAAACTAATCATCTGTTCTAGGATGATTTATTGTAAGGTTTTGAACCCTTTAAGTTTTCAAAATCCCATCAAAGTTAGTCTAAATAATGTGAACACGTGCAAACTGGAAGGGTGGGTGCCTGTACCCTGAGTTTTCTGTCTAAGGCTAGAGTGTTCGTACAAATCCACATAATCGGACCAGTCACTCTTACCTGGGAACTCTTGGGGTGAGTGTCCACTTATAGGCGAGCATGTCTTCGCGATACATTATTTTTGACCTATTTACTTTGATTAATCACCGGGGTCGTTTGTTGCTTTGTAGTAACAAACAAATGACCACTATCCTTGCTTTCATCAGATTTGTTTCATCTCATTCTTTTCGTCTAATTCTCTCACTCGTTTCCTCTCATATTTCCTCATTTAGAATGCCTCCTCGACGCGACAATCAGATGGCGAATGCCGAACTGGCGGAAATCATCACGCAGCAAATGGCTGCTGCCTTCCCAAATCTTTATGCTCAAATGATGCAAGCCATCAACAACAACAATGGTCCATACAATTTCAAAAATTTTAACTCGGCTAAACCGCTCAAGTTTAGTGGTTCTGAGGGAGCCACTGGGCTTCTTCAATGGTTTGAGAGCATTGAAAATACTTTCCGTCACGTTCAGTGTCCTGAAAATCGCAAGGTCGAGTTTTCTTCGAGTGTGTTTCAGAAGAGGGCTCTCACATGGTGGAACGGGGTGATGAGAGACCGCGGTGCTGAGGTTGCATTAGCACAGACTTGGGCTGAGCTTAGGGCTCTTATGATGAAGGAATTCTGTCATCGTCATGAGCTAAGGGCTCTAGAAAGGGAATTTGATGATTTGAAGCAAGACAGTGGGGAACATCGAGCCTATACTGACCGCTATGAGGAATTGAGCTTGTTATGCCCTACTATGGTTACGCCTCTGGATAAGGCGATTGAGAAATACATTGATGGTCTTCCTGACGTAATTCAGGATATTGTTACTGGCAGCAACCCTACTACTATCAGACAAGCAATTGAATTGTCTGCCACTCTGACTGAATCCCATATCAGGAAGCGCAAGCTGTTTCGGAAAGGCGACTCAAGACCATCTGACAAGACTGCTCAAGTGGAACCAAAGGAAGAAAATGCTGAGGTGTCCAAGAAGAAGAAGCGCAACGCCTCTCAAAACTACGCTGTAACTGCTCAAGACAAACAGGTTGCACCAAACCAGCCATCACAACCTCGCAAAAGGCAAAACTATGTTGGTACCGCACCTTTGTGCAACAAGTGCAACCGTCATCATCTAGAGCAAGAACAGTGTCACAAATGTACCCACTGTGGGCGGTTGGGACATTTGATCAATGTTTGTCGTTATGCAAATCAAGCTGCTGCAAACCCTGCTGCTGTTCAAGCACGGTTCCCTCCGGGGTCATGTTATAACTGTGGTGACCTTACTCACTATAGAAACAATTGCCCAAGACTTGTTAACATACCTCCAGCGCGTGGACGAGTGTTTAACATCAATGAGGAAAACATGAGCAATGATGCAGCAGTGAACAATTAGTGTTTTGTATTTCCTTGGTTGTTATCTTTTGACACTTCAAGACAATCCGGTTGTTACATAAATAAAGATTTGTTGTTTTTATTTCTGCAAAATTTATGCGTTTGTGTGAATGCTTGATGCAACCTTATGATGTTAACCCAAAGACAAACTACTCGTATGGTTCTGTCATTTTATGATCACTTGTGATCTCCCCAAGAACCTTAAACACTCATTTCTTTTAAGAAACAAAGCCAAACTCTTACTGTAAATCCTTCTATCTTTATAGATGAATCCTTGAAAATGATTAAAATGCCAAATGAAATCCATGGATTGGATTCCTAGTGTGCTTTAAATATCCATACCTAAAAGATAACAAATTAAAGAATCAAGTTAACTAATTTTGTGCTTATGTGTTTTCTTACATGTTTTGTGGTTGTTTGTGATCCATCCACATCCTCGTAGAATCTTCCATATCTCATATGAGGGATTCATAGTAGGATATCCAAAGTTACTATCTTAAATCCTTAATGGACTTCTACGTTGTAGTCAAGTCCATTGGGTTTTAAAGTACTATTCTATAATTGGACCCCTTGGGTGGTCTAGTTAAACAGATTGATTTGAAAATCTGATTAGAAATATCATGTGATGATATAATTTTAAAGATCCCTTAAGTGGTCTATTTAAGGAGATCGTACGACGGTCTAGTTAAGAAGATCATGTGTTGATCTAGTTAAAAAGATCGTTCGTTGATCTAGTTGAAAAGATCCTTTGGTGGTCTAGTCAGGTCGCTTCATGTTTATTCAAGTGATTTTTTTCCCTACGCATTATGAAATGAACTGTGCGGACTATGCAAGGAATTACATAATTATGGAGGCCTACATAATTATGGAATTCAGTGCACAGAAACCACAGGAAGCTTTGTCATGTGTTAAGACCTATAGTGACAAGAATAATGCGGGAGAAGACTTGGACCTCGACCAATGTCATTTATTCTCACACTCCCCAATTCTGATCTCAATCACACACCAAGTTTCCTATGATAAATCTTCAAAAGAAAAAAAAAACGTTCTTCTGTCCGTAGTTCAAAATTCCATGTTTTACTACTATAAGGAATTCACTTTGAAGGTTAACAAATTCGCTAAGAATCATAACATGGCCCAGAGTTTTACTTAAGGGTTCAATGGATCTATTTGAAGGCGAAACCGTCACAGCTGTCTTCACAAGTTTCCTCTAGAATTAAATTTCGGGACGAAATTTCCTAAAGTAGGGGAGACTGTGACACCTGTGTCACTACAACCATCAAACAAATGCCAAACCAATGAAATATTGTATTTCATACTTGGGATTTGTAAAAATATGTGTATCATTTGCACATATCAACTCTTGTTCGATTTTAAGCTTTAAATCGCTTTTTGGAGGGTTATACGCGCTCTGATGCGTAAAAATAACCAGTTTAATCCAACGAACACTCCGGAATAGTGAAATAGGCTTAACATACCTTAAATAACCTTTACATAACTTAGAAATAAGTTTTAAAGGCTTTGGTATGGCAAAAACAAGTTAATTCGCTTACAAGGACTAAACTTGACAAACTGCGAAAGTATGCCTATTTGAACAGTAATGAACATTCTGGAACATGACCATAAGTTAAACACACCTTAAATATCCTTTAGATAGCTTAGAAATAGGCTTTGAAGGGTTCGGTGTGCTAAAATAAATTTTTGGCTCATTCAGGGACTAAAAGCGTCAAAAAGTGCATAAGTTTGCACTTTTGCGCATAACTTACGTTCTGAATACATCCGGACATCCAAAAATTTATGTAAGCACTAAAATATTTCATTTTAGTGTTTGGCATAAGAAAAATCCATTCGTCGCGTCATTTGGATCGTTTTTCGCGCTTATGCGCATTCAGTCGTAATTAAGCGAACATCGCGATCGTACGGCCAAACGAACCGACATCCGAGATATTTTTGAGCATGTTTTGAGTTTCCAATACTTTAACTTCATTTTAGAGCCTTGAAAGGGGGTTAATGGGGCTTATACGTGTCAAAAATGCATCAAAAACCAAGTTTTGGGCATGCAGGGGCTAAAAATGTAAATCTGTCAAAGTCCTTAGGCCTGGGGCGTAAACCCAAGCTTAAACTTTACGCGGCCCGCGTCAGACTACCAGACCAGATTCAATGTTTTAACAGCTGTTAACAGCCTTTCACACCTCCAAAGGCCAAGGCCAAGTGTCAAACTCTTGTGGTGGGAGCAATATGAGTTACCACAACATTCCGACAAGTGTACGGCTTAGATCGTGCCCCCTTTTCCAAGAAATGATCCTAACGGTGAACCGAAAACTATAAATACCTACATCCCCCAACTTCTAAACCCACAAGAATCTGATCTTAGAAGCTCTAAGTTGAAACCATTGTTTCATACCTAAGCTACTTGGATCACGATTAGCATTCGGGGACCCTTCGTAAGTATTCTTTCGTTCTTTTATTGTTTTTCGAGTCCGAAAGTCAAACTTTGTTTGACTTTCTGCGTTGACCAGTTTATGGTCAATGCGAAGTTCGTTTGAACTTCGCAACGTGATTGTAATCACGATGGTTATAGTCCCTTGGGACTATGCCTACTGATTACCACGTTGTCTAGGGTCGTAAGGGTAAGCGATCTAATAAATCGCTTATACCTTCGAACCCGACCCATTTGGTCGATCATTAGGATCCGACCAAATACATTAGGTGACCATAGTATATAGGGAATAACCTTCCAAGGTTATACCTTATGGTCGCTTCGTTTAAGTAGTTGTATGATAGGTAGTTTATATGCCTTAGGTAAATTACCAAAATGCCCTTTTGACGCCAAAATTCATTTTAAGCATATGTAACATAATCTTTGGTATCTAAACTGATTTGGTAACAATATTAGACATGTTAAGGCATGTTTTACTTGTCATAGGACTAGTTAGGCGTTCCGAACGCGTTTCACGCGAACGACGCGTTAAAGTAGAATAAGCTACCTTAATGGGTCGCGATGGGTCGAAAGCACTTAGGTTAGGTTTCATTTAGTATGTAGGCTTTGTTAAACCATAAGACACGAGTCTCCATACTCGTTTGGTTTACGAACCCTCATTCTATCTAAATCTTCCGATTTAGGTCCGGTATATTAATGTAGTTACCTATATTAGGTACCGTTTGATTTCCGTAATCTCTAGCATTGTTTGGTTGTTACTCAAGGACTTCTAAACAATCTCAGGTGAGTACATAGACCCCTCTTTTACTGTTTTCAAACTGTTTTGTGGTGAAGCATGTGTACCTATCTGTTATTTTCATGTTTTCCAAAAGTATAATTGATTATACATGTTAGTACTTATCTGTTGACAAACTGAATGACTATCTATGGTTTAAACACTGATTTCTCAAAGAACATAAAATAAAAATGTTGAATTGTACTTATTTTATGTTCACCAGACCGATTGTTAGTATGATATAGCGCTATAGGATTTGACACCCCATTCCTGTTGTCATGGAATGTCTGAAACCAATTTGTTTCTCCATCCAAATAGGGATTTCCTTTGTGGTATCCCTATGGTCTCAAAGGTGTATTTTGATGCACTAGGTCTGAATGAATTCTTAAATCACACATTTAAAGTATATTTTGATATACTCCCAAAAAGTATAGTTTGATATACTCTCATGTGTGGTATTGTACAGAACCAACATATATATTTTATCAACAAACCAAAACATATTTTGATATGTTATTTATAAAACCCAAAGCATATTTTGATATGTTATTTATGAAACCAAAACATAGTTTAATATGTTATTTACAAATCCAAAGTATACTTTTAATATGCTACTATAAGGTTATTCGTTTAACCTTACATTTATTTATACAAATCACATTGGTTATACATTACATGACTTACATCTTGACATAAACATTTTGACATATTATTCAATACGTTTGGCAATTGGTTTAAACATAGACATCTTACATTGTTGGTTTGGTTTGATTAAGTGATTAAGTAACGAGGCGTGTGTAATATGATACAAGCATGGTGGATACGCCGCTGGTACTTCCTATATATAAGTGTTTGTATGGTATTACATATTGTATCGTTATCTGAATCATTTCAATTTGAGACATATAACATTTTATACAAATAACATACTTTTCACAAGACATAAATTTACAAACAACTTATCTTATACAAACTCATTTTACATGGTTATTCATTTAACCATACATTATTCTCTTATTTATACATATCATCTGATCTTATCGTTTTTCAAAAGATTTACAAGACAAAGCAAATTACAAGGTTCATGACTAAACATTTTCTCAAACATAAGTCATGAATTCTGTTTTCACAAAACCTATGTATCTCACAGGCATTTTTATGCTGACGTACCTATTTTTACACATGTTTCAGGTACTGCTTTGCAATGATTGTCGATACATGCTACACTTAGGATGGACTCGTGCCTTAGCAACTTTAAAACTTGGAAGATCATAGTTGTACTTATTTGATTGTATTAAAACAATGAGTTCATTTATTCAATAAAACATAATTTATTTATTCCATGGTTATGAAACAATGATTCTGTTACAACACTCCCCGACGTTTTCGCCACGTCTGGTCGCTTTACGTGGTCGGGGTGTGACAGCTGTTAAGTAAAACATATGACATAAACATATATTTATCACAACTTAAACGGTTATAGCAATTTTTAACTATATTTATGAAATCTCAAATATAGTAACATATACTTTGACAAACTCACTGTTTAAGTATAACTCTTTCACAATTCCCCTATTCAGGTTAAATAAATTCCACTTGCAGTTACATGAAATATATTAAAATATTTTTGGGTTTTGGAAAGCATTTTTAAATATAATTGTATCACAAAAGGTGATAAAAAAAGAGGAATGACTCACAAACTGTGAGAAAAGAGAATGAACTCAATTTGTAACTTTAGGGTTCAACTAGAAAGCCTCCTGGTATAATCTTGGGTATAACTCCTGAGCTATTTAATAAAATATATAATGCACTCGCGTTAAGTATAGTAACCCAATTCAACCTTATCCCTACGTCACGAGACAGAACCCCAACGAACTTAGTCGGGCAGAGCCTTGACATGCGTTACGGGGCCTAGATCAATCGGACATGGTATCAGTGATCAGGGGTTAAAAAACTTAAAACGGGGCATGTCTTTATTATTATTATTATTATTATTATTATTATTGTAGGATCGTTTTCTGACCCGAACGAGTCGATCAGAAGAGTTTTTCTCAATACGAAAGGCGGAAACAGACGTATCGAGGTCAATTCAGCTAGAATATCACTTTAAACTGTCTTTTGATTGATATAAGATCGATTACAATGCTGTAGACACTTCGGCAGAGCTTCGCTACCGGAATCAGAATCGTTACAAATGACAAAGCACAATAGGTATTTATAGGCTGGTTAATTTCACTTGAAACCGTTCAAGCGGAATCTAATTCCGCACGGAATCACTCAAACGGAATCAACATGTTAATTTCGTTTGAAATGACCAATGTGTCATTTCAAGCAAAATCACCTATAAACACATATTTCCTCGTTTTTCTTGCCTAGATCTAACTAATACAATACAAGACTCGATACAAGACGAAGTTGACAGACGTATGCACCAACAGACTCCCCCTCGGATGTTGACGAGTCTTCGGTTGTCAAACCTTCAGTCTTTATCAGTCCTCTCGAACTCTTTTGAAATATCTAACAATGTAAAGCATCCTCAATTTTCTCTCTTCTCTTCATTTCATGAACTCGATCTGGCTCTAACTTCTTTCTAACTCTCTTGATCAGATCTCTTGATTCCTTAAGTTCATCAGCATCACCAGCTTTACATGAACATCAGGATCTGAACTTGACTCTACAATCTTCTATTCCAAGATCTGTGACTGGCTCTTACAACTTCAGACTCCCCCTTAAGTTGTGCTTAGGATAGTAGTCTGATTTTCACAGATTCAAGATCGTGACCTGGCTTTCATCTATTTTAGAATCGAAATCTGGCTTACCTGCACATTCTTAACCTAGAAATAAATTTCACAAATTTATAATTTGACAAATTTATTCTCTGCTTACCACTTGTAGACACAAATACACCATCATTTGTAAGTATTAATCAAAATGATTTAACATTCAAAAATTTCTGATGACCACTTGAAGAAATGCCATTTTTCTTTTCAAACAACACTCTCCCAAACCTGTTCATCATGTTTAGCACTTGGAACTTTGAAAATCATCTTTTCAACATCCGTTGTCGAAAATCTTTTTGTATTTTCTCAAAATTTTATGCTAAAACACACTAAAATCTTTTTGAATTTTTTACTTTAAATGAAATGCAATAAAGTACTATATACAAACAATATTTTTGTGAGTTTGTGTAAGAGGATCATATCAGTTTTTGAGACAAGTCACCAACACCGTTAAGCTTTAAACATTTTAAGTTCTAAACGATTCACTTAGATTGTCAGTATACTGATCCACTTAAATTTTCACACAAAGTTCAACTGTTTCGAGATACGAGATTAATGTTTTAAGCACTTAAACTTATTCGCGTGTCCCACCTCAGAATATACTCCCGTATCCAGATCCCAATATTCAGTCTTACAGGTGAGTATACCTAGATGATATCTGTAAAGGGTTAAATGCGAGGGCCGTGAGAGCTAAGGCTATTGCTTCCGCAAAATCAGAGAGATGACGGCTTCGACTTTTGGTGGGTTCCCTTTAGAGAATCTTTTCTTCAACAGCACATGATTAGCATTTTGCAATGTTTCATCATTTTTATGCTGAGGGTGAACTATATTTCAAGCAAGCTTTAAGTATTATCCGGGGACTAAGCCATTGCTTCAGCAAAATCAGAAGTCTCGGGATAATACCCCAGATATCACTGAGCATAAAGACCTAGTATCCCAGAAAGAGGGACCTTTCAAACAAGATTTCGGGGGTTACCCATATATCCGAGAGATGTTCCCCACGATATAAGTAAGTTTGAAATTTAGGTTTATATCTCGTCACAATCTACTAAATGTGTAAAAACCTACTGCCACATCATCAGTGAGACCGTTTATCACATTTTATCTATCCAATTCTTTAGCATGTTGAGATCGTCCACTGATGTACTATCATTTCCTCTTTTTGACAACAAAACTCATTTTTGATTTTTTCAATATTTTCAAATGTTTTTGGATTTTCTGAAATTTCTTACTCCCCTAAAATTCAAAATCATTTAAAAAAAAACTTTGAAAACAAACTGTACAAGTAAAATGACAACTGATATCAAATCACTTCAATTCGCCATCCACTTGGCATAAACAATCAGAACTCCCCCTCACAACAAACTATTTTCCCATTATGATTTCAAAACACTTAAGTTTGTTTTAATCAAAAATAGTTTTTTCTGGAAAATTAGATTTGTTGATTTTATAAAACCTCTTGTAGGTTAGGGGATCTCATCACATCGTTTTCTTCTTTAACCACTTGAAATATTTAACAATTTTTAGATCAATTAACAAATACCAGATGTAGAAAATCAAGTACAACTCAATGTCCCTGATTTACCACTTGTAAGTCGAAATATCACATAAAACCACCCTTCACATCTGTGATATTTTTCAAGAAAGATGCCGATTCCTGCTCCACTCTTACCAACCTGGGAGCTCCGGCAAGTCCGGATTTTACTGATCATAATAGGTTCCATCCCAGTCACAAACCTGGGACGACCCATTGTTACCTGGTTTCTTCATTTTCTTCTCATAAAATTCCTTCACCCCTTTGACTTTACCATCAACCATTTTACCAAAAATATGTTTCACTTTAGAATTAAATGCCTTTTCAATATCAAAATCTTTCTTTTTAGAGAAAAATTGATTTGAAATCTCAACTTTACCAACTTTTTGCCTAAAATTTTCAGCCCTCAATGGTGGAAAATTTGCATCATCCATTGGCAGTACTGATTTTCCATCTTTTAAATCAACCTGTGGCTCCTCTGACTTTATGGAATCAGATTCATTGCTTGAAAATAGCTCCTCTGATTTTGACGAATCAGAATCATTGCTTGAACTATCATCAGATTTCTTAACAACCCATTTTTTATTGTCAAGATTTGCTTTTCTCTTGTAAAACCTTTTTGAACATTCACCAACCTCAACCTTCGAATTTTTGAAAACTTTAAATTGTTTGGTTGGTGGTTCATTATCAACCATCTTTTCTTTCAGTTTTTCAGAAACTCCCTGTTTTGTTTGAATTGCCTTTGGACAGTTCCTGGCAATATGACCAACAATTTTGCATTGAAAACAGGTTCTAGTCTCCGTCTTTTGATGAGCAACATTTTTCTCCATTTCCTCTTGCTTCTTTGCAAGGAACTCTTTGTTTGATTGATTCCTGAACAATTTCTCCTTTTCTTCTTCAGATGATATTCCTGCAACAAATACAGTTTTTGTTTTATAAGTTTTCTCATTTTTATGATTTTTCGGTGGAATAAATCCAAGACCTTTTCTTTTGAAATTACCATTATGGTTTGGTTTCTTTCGAAAACCAGAACCAGAATTGTAACCCTCTTTCTTGCTTTCTCTTTGTTGAACTCTTGAGGTGTAATGTTTAGGTTTTTCAGAAAGATTTACATCTTTTATTTCAGAAATATTAATTTCTGTTAATTTGAAAACCTTTTTGATCATTTCAGTTTTAACACCTCTTATTGGAAATTCCTCATCAGAATATAATTTGTCTGAATCATTCAAAGTATATGCCACTTTGATTGATTCATCATTCAAATTAGATTTTGATAACAGGAATTCTTTATTGTAAACCTGTTTCTCCTTTTTGACAGTTGATTTTGACTTGTCAGATTTTGACTCCGAGTTCGACTCCAACTTTGACTCCTCGGTTTCATCATTATCCAACACCTGACCGACCACTTTCTTTATTAATTCGGACTCATGATCAGTGTCAGACGATGTGAAAGTAACATCAATGTTGTCTGGCAAATTTTCTGAAGACTCAGACTCCCACTGTAAATTGGTTGCCTTTTTGACTCTTTCTGAATTTGGATTTCTAGGAGAATATCCATTTTCAAGTGGGGGTGGACACTTTGTATAACTGGCACTTTGTTTCTTACCAGAAATCTTTACTTCAGTATCCTTTTTCTTTTCAGAACTCTTGGCTTCAGATACTTTATCTTCATCAAATGCCTTCATGCCTTCAACGGTTGGATAAATCCTGTCAATAACATAAGAAGTACATGAGTAACTTTTTAACAATCTATTAACTCTTTCTGTTTCAATCCTTTGAGTTTCTAGTTTTTGTTCAAGCACAGAACATTTTTCAATGCAATTGTTAACAACTTTCTGCTTTGTCATGAAAGCTCCTTGAAGTGTCTTCATTGCTGTTGCTTGTTCACTGCTTGATTGATTGTACTGATTCATGGCTTTATTCACAACATCATAAGATTCTTTCAATCTGTTCATGTTATGAATCAAAGTACTGTTTTGCTTCTTCACTGATTCACAGTTTTCACATATCACCGGAATCTTTTGTGCATCAGCTTCAGCTTTAACTGTGAAAACTGGAATGTCTTTCATTTTCTTTCTTATCACAGGAACTTCTTCATCATCACTGCTGACAGCTTTTTTAACTTTCTTCTTTTTCTTTTTAGCTTTTTCATCATCACTGTCACTCTCTTCTAGCATTCTCAAGTCCTTTTCCATTCTTCTTGCATAATAATCATCATCATTATCACTGTCTTCAGCAACTCTAACAACAAAAGCTTTGTGATTTGAAGTTTTGTTAGGATCATAATCATCCCAACTGAAATTTGCCCAGCTAAACCCTTCTGGTAATTTTTCATCATCTTGGTTTATCAGACATGCTTTATTCCCAGCTGAAACATATTTATCCCAACTGAATTCTTTTGTTGACTTTTTATCATCTTGATTCACCATACAAGCTCTCTTTGATGAATCTTCGATTGTTTTCCTAGCATGTGTAGTTTGTGGTTCTTGTTGTTGTTGAGCAACTTGATGATAAATTGCTTTCCGATAGTAATCATTGTTGTTGAACGGATTTTGAGTTCCACTTGCTTCGCGATTTGTGCACTCTCTCTTGAAGTGTCCTTTTTCCCTGCAACAAAAACAAGTAACTTTAGATTTATCAAAACCTAAAGTAGAAACATTTGCATCACGAAAATCATCTCTTCCCGTAATTTGTTTAAACTTTTTGGCTCTTCTTAAAACACTCGCCAAACACCATTTTATATCCATCAATTCCATCTCCTCAGCATCAATCTGATCGTAATCCTCTTTTGTCAACATTAGATTCCCGATCTTTCCTGCAACTAAACTTTCATATGATTCTAATACAGTTCCTAACAATGACATGTGACCTTTTGCAATCTCTTCCGAGAAATTTTCACCATTTTCAAGATTTAAAACAATGTTGCATTGTAATCTCTTGCCATTCTTGGTTGTTGAAAATTTTGGATCAAATGATGGATATGAAGAAAATTCAGTTTTGTTGTTTGATCCTTTAGATGACCCTCCTGATGAATTTTTAGCATTGAATGCAGTTTCAACCTTTGGTGACATGTTGGTCTTGTCACTGATACCTCCTTTGTAATACAGGCCGATATCTTGTTCACCATCAAAATCCTTCATTCTTGAGATCGTCCTCTGTTCCATCTCTTGAGCTTCAAGCTTTTCAATGAACTTGTTTAGTGTCAGATTGCTAAAATCTTTCTTATTTCTTAACATCATGAGATACGTACCCCAAGTTTCATGTGGCAAAGCATCAGCCAACTTTTCTATCAATTCTTCATTATCTTTATTGATGCTCACTCTTTTCATTTGGACTAACAAATTGCAATATCTTTCGATGATCTGCTTGGTACTCTCAGTTCTCAAGCCGCGAAATAGATCAAATTCCTTTTTCAAAAGTGACTTTTTGTTTTTGATGATTTCTTTACTTCCAACAAACTTTGATTTTAAAGCTCTCCAAATAGAGTATGCACTTCCATTATGTTGCAATAAAACCAAGATATCTTCCTTCACAGCTTGATGCAATAGACTAATCATCATCTTCTCATTTTTGTATTTCTTTCTATCATCAACACTAAGATCTTTAATAGCAATCTCCTCTTCATCATCATTCGTCGGTCTAACATACTTTGTTTCAACACACTCCCAAGCATCCAAATAATTTGCTTGCACCCAATTTTCGAATCGTTCTTCCCATCCTTTGTACTCTTCGATATTCATAAGGTTTGGCGGTTTTTGCATAGTGCCCGTTTCATTTTCCATGGTCGAATTCTAAGTAACACTAGCCGGAGTAGTCGGGGTAGTAGCAAATGCGTTATAAAATTCCTCTTCCATGTTTCGGTAACAAGTTTTACAAAATTCTGATACTTACAAACGAAATCAAACACAAGCAAAATCACCTCCTCAAACGGAATACCCTTTCAAACGAAATAAGGCTTTCAAACGGAATACCTCTTCACACGAAATTACCTGCTCAAGCGAAATAACTGTGAAGTTTCACACGAAATTAACTCTCACACGAAATTACCCTTTGGAGTGAAATTAGCTTCAAACGAAATTAGTGATTTCGTTTGAATCGGTCAAATAAAACTAATTCCGTGCGAAAATACAGCAATTGTTCGAACGAAATTAAATCAATTTCAAGCGGAATTAAACTTTTGAACTGTTTTAAGCCGAATTAATGTCTGAAACTTTCAAGGGTTTGTTAAAACACTGTTACGCACATTATATGAGAAAATTAGCCGATTTTAACCGTGAAAAGTTGTTGATTTTGAAAAAGAAGGTGTAGAAATCAGAAATTGCAGCTGAATTGGTAAGTACTCTTCCTCCTGAGCTCTGATACCACTTGTAGGATTGTTTTCTGACCCGAACGAGTCGATCAGAAGAGTTTTTCTCAATACGAAAGGCGGAAACAGACGTATCGAGGTCAATTCAGCTAGAATATCACTTTAAACTGTCTTTTGATTGATATAAGATCGATTACAATGCTGTAGACACTTTGGCAGAGCTTCGCTACCAGAGTCAGAATCGTTACAAATGACAAAGCACAATAGGTATTTATAGGCTGGTTAATTTCGCTTGAAACCGTTCAAGCGGAATATAATTCCGCACGGAATCACTCAAACGGAATCAACATGTTAATTTCGTTTGAAATGACCAATGTGTCATTTCAAGCGAAATCACCTATAAACACATATTTCCTCGTTTTTCGTGCCTAGATCTAACTAATACAATACAAGACTCGATACAAGACGAAGTTGACAGACGTATGCACCAACAATTATTATTGATGATATATTAAAGAAAAAAGAAAAAAAACAGGACTATAATATTAGAAAGAAAGAGGGCGAAACAGAGAGATAGAAGGAAAAGGAAATGAACAAAGTTTCTTTGATGGCTTCAGTCCTATTTATAATTGAACACAAGTCTTAAAGATCACGAAATTGTAGATTCCTTTGGACACGTACACCTTCACTATTGCAAATCTTTTAGATTATTATTGGTCCACGTACATGTATTGATCTAATGCATACGTACACATGCATTCAACAAATTTCAAATGTAAGTTAAATTATTATTTTATTATTTATATATTATAATTAATTCAACCGCTTCACTTATTTGGCGCTTATAACTTCTAAAACATGACATTTTATAAAACAATGAATATGTCATTAGAACGAGAATAATCTTATCTATATTTTGAACCAAGTTTCATTAAAAACGGAGTAGATGCAAATATAATGTATTTTTATAATTAAATGATTAAAGGGTTCCTAGGCCCGTCTAGGTACTTCATATTTCTAACATTCAACTTACCCGTAATCTACCCGTCTAATAATATAAGTTTTATATAATTTATTTTAATATAGAGAATAGAAATGTCACACATATACAAGCCAATTAATTAGTATAACATTCCAACCATATATATATATATATATATATATATAATAGTTTTTAAAACTATATGGGTCGAAAAATTATTAAAAATAAAACTAGTTACTAGTGGTTAATAAATTTAAACAACCTATAACTCTTATATGATGAAAATAGAAATGTTACATCCTCCCCACCTTGTTTTAAATCTCGTACTCGAGATTTGGGTTACGATGTCTTCTTAAAGTTATGTCACGTCTTAGTCGATAAGAACAATATTAAGGTAAATGACACAGAATCAAGACATGTTCAATGAATATGGGTTTTACAATAAACAGGGCTCAATGGTTAAACTGAATTATTTCTAGGAATCGATGTCAAATGAACAAGGTGAAATGATATAATTTCTAAGGTGACTAGGTTCAAGACAAAAGAGATATGTGATTAAATTAAATGACTTTTAGAAACAATAGAATTCACTGTCAAAAGAAAACTTACTTTGATTGTCAACTTAGGAAGATTTAGAATCAACAAGCTCAAAATGAAATAGAAGCAGGAAAATGATTTGTCAACTATCAAACCATGATATGAGAAAAATCAATGTGTTGACATTTATTGAATTGCAAGGATACACCGAAATACAACAGAGTTTAGTTGTCACACCCCGATATTTCCACGTATTACCGGTGGGCCCGGTGGGGAGTATTGTGACGTAGTTGATATCATCATAGACAATTTATCACAGTTTAATACACAGCGGAAGTCGAAAGATAAATATATTACAAACCGAATTGTAACACCTCGTAAAATCACGTCCAATGAAGTATTGACACGTGTAATAAACCCTAATGAAGTCAAACATTGAATTCAAGGGACTAATTTTTCGAAAAATCGAAAACTTTGATTATGAAAGAACTAGAAGTATTATCATACCAAAAATAAGTTTCTAATTAACCTTTTATGGTTTTATATTCACAAATGAGCCACTTGTTAATCAAGTGTAGCCGTTTATGTAAATAATTGAAAGTTTGCGCAGAAAAGGGTTAAAAGCGTCAACATGTAAATTCTTACCTCTGAATGACCTTTTAACAAACCGAGAGCCTCATGATATTTGATTATACTCTCGGGAATGCCAATCATTTCAATCCAAGGCTTTTATGCCTAAAAGAGAAGTTACGCGCAACTTTGCAAGTATAAGGGACTAGAAGTGTCAATATGTTTAATTATACCTCTGAATGACCTTTCATCGAGCCCGAAGCATTATGATGTTTAATAATACTTTAAAGAATGCCTAATATGAATTAGATAAGGCTTCAATGCTATTAAATGATAAGTTACGCAAGTTCGCGCATTAGAAGGACCTAAAGCGTCAAACTGCTAAAGTATACCGATCCGTATGTTATCGGACCTTCCGGAATATGACCAGGAGATAAACATACCATATTTGCCCTTATATAGCTTAGATATAGGCTTAGAGGTGTTTGGTGCGCAAAAAAATAAACTTTTAAGTCATGCATGGACTAAAAGTGTCAAAAAGCGCACAAGTTTGCGTTTACGCGCATATCTCACATTCTGAATATCCCCGGACACCCACAAATTTATATAAACACTAAAATATGTTATTTTAGTGTTTGGCTTGATAAAATTCCATTCGTCGCGTCAATTGGTTCGTTTTTCGCGTCCGTCCGTGTTTCGTCGTAATTAACCGAACAACATGACCGTACGACCAAACGAACCGACATCCGGCATATTTTTGAGCATGTTTCATGTTCCCCATACTTAGGCATCATTGTAGAGCCTTAAAAATGGTTTAACGGGCCTTGGATGTGCCGGAAATGACATTTAAAGGTGCAGGGGTCAAAGCTGCCAACATTTGAAAGTTGCTGATTGCTGGCCAAGGCCTTGCGCACCTCAACACTGTGGTTGTTGCGGTGCGCAAGCAACCACCAGATGCAGCAACTCGTTTTCTGTTGCCTGTTCAGCCTTTCAAACGACATGTATTGCTTTTTTTCACTTCATGGGCGACCCCTAACTGACTCCTAGGCTCTAGGGACATGTGTTGATGATTCATGGTCCATAATAGCTTGAGTTGTCAACAATCTATGGATCAAAAATCACTATAAAAGGCCATTGTTTGCAAACATTTTTGATCATCCATCCCATCTGCAATTGTGGGACTTTCTGGAGCTCAAGAGCAGACACCAAGCATCCCTAATCGTGATTAGGACTTTGGTAAGCACCCTTGACCTTCCTTGATTAAGTTTTGCTTAGTTATTAGCCTAAAAGTCAAACCGTCATAATTAACGGTTGACTTAACGATTAATCACTAATGGTTCAGTGATTAGTCAAATTGAAAGTAGTTATAAGTTGGTAATTATGTGGGTAATTAACCCTTAAAAGGGTTCCCCCTGATTCCCACTCTAACTAGGTCAAATGTCGGGTCAAACTTGTAATTAAAAAGTCAACAGAATGTTTAAACTCTAATTTATGCATAATTGGCAATGTAGAACACCTACAACCTGTTTGATCATTAATATAACTTGGTAATTAGTGTAAGAACATGTCTAAACATGTTCAACCCGACAATTTAATGTTTAGACCCGGTTCGGAACCAAAAGTCGCAAAGCTTTGACTTTTGCTTTGGCTTCAGTTCTGACCCGTTTTGGTATGTTTTAAAAATACCTTAGAGCTTTATTTGGACCAGGTTACATGCTAGTATAACCCTCTGTGATTATACACCTCGGATCATTAGTTATCCAATTAATACGCATGATTCCGTTAATTGCTCATATGTTGACCATTATGGCCTTTTCATCTTAAAACGTGATTTTTGGAAATGTAAAAGAGTATAAACTTTAATTACTGATATATAAACTTGCATACAAAATTTGACATCAGTTTGAGGTGTAGATTAAGAGTTATGCTCGTTAGCGTAAAATGAAAGCCTTATGTTAATTAAACGGCGTAATTAGCGTATAGCCTAGTTATGCCTACTTTTTGATATCAAACTTACTACCCACTGATGTAATATATTATTTTGAAGATTTTTTATTAATTTTAGGCTGAGCATAACTCATGGTCGTAGGCTTAATCCGGTAATTGTCGGTTTTGCCCTTACGGGCCATAAAATGAGTTTTACATATCTAATTGACTCCAAACCTTTTGCTACTGATTACATATGATAAATAAATTATTTAAGCCTTCTGGAATAGTAAAAATATCAGCTTTATGTATCAAACCCGGAAATGGCTTCTAATCGCCTTTTTAAGCGTTTTTAACGCATAGTATGTTCTAGAACTATTTTAAACATATAAAGGGTGATACCTACTGATATTAGAAGTAAATTATAATATTTTAACAGTAAGCAAAAGTTGTTTAGCTCAGACTTCATTTTTGAGCTTTTCGGCTTATGTGAAATTACCAAAATGCCCCTACGGTGAATAGTTTGGTTATAATTTATAAATTTCATATATATACAATGCCCTACTGATATAACTTAGCAAATTGATTATCTTAGCTGAGTTCATCAGACCTGTAACTCAGGATACTACTTAAACTCTTTTATCACCTTATAAATGACCAAACTACCCCTACGGGGCATAGTTTGTGTTTAAATTCGTTTCGGGCATAATAAAAGACATCTTACTGATGTCACAACATATATGAATCATATTAACTTAGGAAACCTGTAAATGGCTCATATGTATACCCGTTACGCTTATTACGCGTTCGGTTTGGTTTATGTAACTAGTTTACATAAACTAGCCTAAACGGGTCAAACCTTAATGGTTTTATCTCAAAATCCAGAACGTATATGAAATACCCATATTAAGCAAGTCTCTGAACTTGTCGGGTTTAAATCACATTCTATCCGGTCTTCGCCTAATTGTGCGTACGAACCGTATCTTTGAAACTAGCCGGTCTAAGCTTAAGCTTAATTAAAGACCCGTTAGGATTCTAATAGGTTATGATAAAACTTCGTTCCAGATTAGGAGTACCAGTAAAAGCTACATGCATTTGCTTATTGTGATTTATACATTGCTCAGGTAAATACTTTTAACTTATTTTCCCTATACGGGCTTGGGTTACGGTATATAGAATACCGCTTGATCGGGCATCAAATCCTCCACCGTTGAGTGGGTAATTGAATAAATTTGATCGGCTCGTTTAAACAGTCTTGTTACTTAAAGCCTTTGGGGGGTTAATGACCATGTCCCGGATATCCTTGGCATCATTTTACGAAATGGCCACGACTTAAGCGCGGGGTGTAGGCGTACACCCGTCAGTGCACAAAAGAATAATGTGGTGTGTCTATTGATCTTTAACCCGGACTTGATCCGGGCTACTGAACGCACAAGGAACATGTAATTCGTTCACAAGATTATATATTTAAATAATTCTCCCAAGTTTTAAAAGGTTAATTTTGCCTCTGTGCATTTTAATCAAATTATAAAAGATATTTTGTGCCACGTGCATCCAAACCAATTTTTTAAACCATTTTCAAAATGAGTCAGTTAATTGTATTTACCAGTGTAAACTGACGTATTTTCCAAAAAGGCTAAATGCAGGTACTATACGTAATTGGCTGGACATTTCTCCTTAGCATCAATAGAAGTCTCGCATGCTTAAGATGCCTAAAAGTCTGTTGAACTATTGTTTCCATTTTATGTTCGATCCTTCTGTGGATAAACTTCCGAATATTGTGACATTTGATATTACAATAATAAATTCGGTTGTATTATATTTTCAATTGCTTCCGCTGTGCATATTAATATTGTGTTGTTTGACTATTATGTTGCCAACCATGACGTCACGACACTCCCCACCGGGCCCACCGGTGACACATGGAAATCGGGGTGTGACAAGTTGGTATCAGAGCCAACATTGAGTGAATTGAACACTAGTCTTTCGTGTTTAATCTCAATGACACAGTAGCACATTCCTTGACCTTCTGAGTCTAGACTTAACATAGGGTTATTCTCAATCCTAACCTGGAAATTTTGCTTCCAAATTTTTATATATACGTCGCCAAACGAAGAAGCTGTGATAAAAAAAAATCCTCCACTGGAGCCTTGAAATGCTGAGCTTCGTACCGCGGCTAGAATGAAACGAGCATCCAAGGAGAGGACACTCAGAAATAAAATAAAGAAGAAACTCCTCTTGCTGAAGATCGTTTCCTTAATAATTCCTTATAAGGACACAATTATCTTTCAGTCCCTACGAGGACAACATTATCCCTTTCAAGTCCCGTTTAGGGCAACTTTATACTTTTATTTTTATATAGTGGAATGATTAAGTTTAAACTTTCATTCTAAACAAGAAATATTAAATAAATGGAAAATAACATTTCCTTTTGCAAGATCTACCATTATAATAAAATGGCAAAATCTAAAAAGGACAAGACCTAGCTTCGGGTCATATTAAGACCGGCCAAGATGGCAGTTCCTCAATTTAGATTCAGATCCTTATTAACATTTCAATTTAGAAATTGTTCTGCGATAAATATTAAAAGAATCTTAAGAGTGAAACCTAGCCTGAGTGTCATTATAAAGACCTGGCCAAGATGGTAAGACCTGTTTAAAAGATTCGTATCCCAGTTAACATCTGAAAACATGTTAACACTCCCGGCAGATGTGATTCGTTGGGAATTACACACGTTATTAAGGATTCTTCAAAAGATTCCTAACCCAGTTTAATGATCTCTGAATCCTGGGTTTACATCATCAATTAAGATGATCATATTTTAACCATACGTGGTAATATAGTGCCTACGGGCCTTGCTCATTTCTACATGAGCCAAAATACAGTGGTAGCTATGACTCCCTGTCAGAAAAAGGTAATGAACTAGGTTCAAACCTCAAGGCTTTGATTCTCTGAAATCCTAGCTTATAATTTATAAATGTCCTTGTGACTAGGCCTATTGTGCCAGAATACCTTCATGCTTTGATTCTCTGAAATCATAGCTTATAATTTATATATGTCCTTGTGACTAAGCCTGTTGTGCTAATATACTTAAAGGCCTTGATTCTCTGAAATCATGGCTTATAATTTAAAATTGTCCTTGTGACTAGGCCTTTTGTGCTATTAAATAAAACTGTTATTGTTGCTTTGATTCTCTGAAATCATAAGCTTATAATTTATAAATGTCCAGGTGACCAGCCATTGGGTGCCACTAATAAAACTGTTAATGTTTTATAATTAGGATAAATTATAATAGAAATCCTAAATATATATGATTAATAAATTAACCAAATATGGTCTCTGTTTACCATGGTTAATGAATTTCCCTAAGGGGCAATTCCATAATAAACATCCCTTAGAAGGGAAGTGCCTACGGGCTATAGTTAATGTCCTCTGAGACTAAAGACAGTGGTAGCCTACAGCTCCCTGTCAGGAAAAGGTAATGAACTTTGATTCAAACCTTAATGCCGCGATTCTCTGAAATCATGACTTATAAATTAAACCTGTCTACGCGACTGGGCCATTTGTGCTATTATTAACTTATAAATTAGGATTATGATAAAAATCCTGAATAAAATAAATATCCTTCCTCCCCTGCCAGTATGCATTTTAAAAAGAATCTTAAAGGTGAAACCTAGCCTACGCGGCCAAGATGGTGAAACCTACTCAAGGGATTCAGATCCTTGTTAACACCTAAGAACGTGTTAGCACTCCTGACAAATGTGATTCGATAAAATCACAACAGTCATCCCTATGTCCGAAATTTTAAATTCCTAATTTGCTTTATGATTTAGAAATCATGGCTTATATCATCTTATAAGATGATCATATTATAAACATCCGTAAGTGATGAAGTGCCTACGGGCTAAAATTTGTTATCCGATAAGACAACGACAGTGGTGGTCTTTGACCCTGTCTAAAGATGTTGGAATACTTCCAAGCATAATAGTCGGTAGGGTCTGTACGATCTCGACTAATATCATCTGAAAAGATGATCTTACCATAAATATCCCTTAGGAGGGAAATGCCTACGGGCTATAATTAACGCCCTCCGAGGCTAAAGACAGTGGTAGCCTACAACTCCCTGTCAAGAAAAGATGTTTTGCCTACGGGCTATAATAAATTGTCCATATGAGACATCGACATTATGATCTTTATGATTCCTTGTCTAAGGTGGTGAGCTATGCTCAAGCCGAATAGTCAATATGATTAATGCAATCCTGACTTATATCATCTAAAATGATGAATCCATTATAAACATCCATTAGTGATGTTTCGCCTACGGGCCATATTATATTGTCCATTTGTGACACAAACATTACGATCTCTATGATCCCCTGTTTAAGGTAGTGAGCTGCACTCAAGCCTAATAGTCTATATGATCATTGCGATCCTGACTAGTATCATCAGTATGATGATCATAAATTCATAATATTAACATCCCTAGTGATGAATTGCCTACGGGCTATGCTTTATTCTACTGTCGATAAGACAAAATAGTGGTGATCTTTATGATCCCCTATTCAAAATGGTGGGATTATACCCAAAACCTAATAGTCAATATGATCTATGTGATCATGACTAATATCATGAGATACGAAAATTATAGATAGACATCCATTAGTGATGTTAATTGGTTTACCTTTCTGTCAAAAGAATCGCCTGTCAAGACGATGACAGTTGTAGTGTATGACTCCCTGTCCAAAGGTGAAGAACTATGTTCAAGCCTTAAGACTCCTGATCTAATAAGATTGCAGCCTATGAATTGATGTCCTTGTGACAAATCCACAAGTTATAATTCAAGTCACCCATAACAAGCCTCCGTGCTATAATTCGTCGTTCGTGACAAGTTAACATACTAAATGTTAACATCCCGGGTGACAGGCCTTAGTGCCATATCCTATAACGTCCTAGAGATAAGGCCATTTGTGCCGCATCTAAATGTCATTACGACAAGGCCTTCGCGCCATATGATTACTTATGTCCTTCATGACTGGGTTTTATGTCATATCTTTCTACGTCCCTCGCGACAAGCTTCTATGCCATATATGTATATATATATAACCAAAGTCATGTAAGGCTAGCCTTTGAGCTATTTATAATCGTCCCTGTGACAAAGACAGTTGTGACATTATGGTCCCCTGTCAAGCAGGTATTGGACTCGCTCCAAACCTTGAATGCCATTGATAGTCCTTTTGTGACCTAATCTAAATGTAATAGATATACATTCAAATAACATTCATTAAGAATGTTCGGAACATAATGGCCTATACGGTTCGTGGATGTCGTGGCTAATCTATGTCAGGTCATCAGGATGATGACTAATAATGGTTTAATTTGGTATTTAGTACCAAGTTTTGAGTATGGAAAACTCGGATGAGATAGGCAATAGTCGCGATGCTATTAATGCGACAAAAGCAAATAATTTCTCAAACGTAAACCTCAATATTAATGGAGTAAATCTCCAAGCGGTGGTTAACACAGCAGCTAAGCCTGGAAAGGCTAAAGGAAGAAATGCCTGAACTCACCTAATGAACGCCAAGAGGCAGTTCACGATGTCATCAAGTACATTCATTATCATTTACCAATGATAATTTTATGCTAAGTGTCCTGATTTAATACAGGCAATAATAAATCTTCATGAACCATAAGCTTAGCAAACTTTTATTATTATCCACAAGGTATAACTATCAAGGAAACCATAGTAACCGATTCTTCTAGATCGGCAAGGAATCCTTCCAAAAAATCTAAGAGTACTCTTTCTTTGCATAGAGTACGACAACATATGTTATTTTAATTATTTTTCTCATTGTTTTCTATCGCCTGCGAATGCCAAACTATGTTTGATAAAAGTGCCATATGAGGATTGGCGTATCATAGGGTGTCCCATAGATTACTTCCATGCCTGATCAGTATGGAGGTTTAATACATGGAACCCCTGAGATATCCCAATGGTCATATTGTACTAAAGTCGACTAGTAGTATTCAAAGAAGATATCCAGAATGGAATTGTCCAAGTAAATGTTCCCGATTAAGGAATTCGTGGACTTATAACATAAATGTGTCGCTTATTGGACACAAGCAATGATGGATGAACTGGAGCCTGAGATATGGAAAATTCTCTGTAGCCTCCTTGTATCTTGATTATCTTCTCATAAGTTTTCCCTGCTTACCTCCTGGAAGGCAGGTAGAATTAAGATTAGCATCCCGCTGTGGGCTGGAGTATTGTGAAAACTCCATATTGATTATGGAATAATCGAAACCTTGATTAAGTAGGTTTTAAGACATAGGCTCATATAGCCTGACTCAATATTCTGAGGGTTTTATGTTATTGAATAAGAAAGACGGTTCATATTGCTTATGTATTAATTGCCGCAACCCTAATTAGGCAACGATTAAGAATTTCCATCAGCTACCCAGGATCGTCGAATTGTTCGACTGACGACCAGGATTAACTATTCCTTAAAAATTAGTTAAGTAGTGGTTGGAATGACCATCTCACCTTAAGATAAGCTTTTATATAATAGTTGATATGTAAGCATCAAGGCTGCTCCCTTGGAGACCTTGTAAAGATGGAATGTTAAACATCTATTGTTAGGACAATAGATTGGTAAGTCCACTTATCAGGATCTGAAAGTTGCATTAGAAACAACGAATAAGATCATACAAACCCCTAATTATCTATAGTTTGCCATTATTCGGCAGAAAATCAAGGATTAATGGAAAGTAGTAACCTTCCTAAATTCTTGTTAAGGAATAGGGTTCAACAAGGGATATCACCCAGGAAGGGTGTGCCAAATTATTAAATTTTCAGGCTAGTTAAGCTCTGAATATATAGAACCATTCGAAGGAAATCGAATGTATCAAGATTAAATAGCTTACGAGCTAAAACCTATTTAAAGGAGCTTGGCGGAGCTCGCAATACATTGCACACTAGTGACTGAAGGATGTGTTTCGCAAATAAGTCAAGAAGCACTATCCCATAATGATATGCAGATTTATGATGTGATGAGCATCCTGTATCGATTAAGGATCGACAGGATTAGAAACTCCAAAAGAAAGATATGTACCTATTATAAAGGTCAATTGGAGTGCCTTAGAGGCTCAAAGGTACTGGGGAAGATTAAGCCCAATATAAGGCAGAAAATACTTCCTTTACTTTAACAAATCTCGAGGTCGAGATTTCTTTTAAGGGGGTGAGGATGTAACACCTCGTAAAATCACGTCCAATGAAGTATTGACACGTGTAATAAACCCTAATGAAGTCAAACATTGAATTCAAGGGACTAATTTTTCGAAAAATCAAAAACTTTGATTATGAAAGAACTAGAAGTATTATCATACCAAAAATAAGTTTCTAATTAACCTTTTATGGTTTTATATTCACAAATGAGCCACTTGTTAATCAAGTGTAGCCGTTTATGTAAATAATTGAAAGTTTGCGCAGAAAAGGGTTAAAAGCATCAACATGTAAATTCTTACCTCTGAATGACCTTTTAACAAACCGAGAGCCTCATGATATTTGATTATACTCTCGGGAATGCCAATCATTGCAATCCAAGGCTTTTATGCCTAAAAGAGAAGTTACGCGCAACTTTGCAAGTATAAGGGACTAGAAGTGTCAATATGTTTAATTATACCTCTGAATGACCTTTCATCGAGCCCGAATCATTATGATGTTTAATAATACTTTCAAGAATGCCTAATATGAATTAGATAAGGCTTCAATGCTATTAAATGATAAGTTACGCAAGTTCGCGCATTAGAAGGACCTAAAGCGTCAAACTGCTAAAGTATACCGATCCGTATGTTATCGGACCTTCCGGAATATGACCAGGAGATAAACATACCATATTTGCCCTTATATAGCTTAGATATAGGCTTAGAGGTGTTTGGTGCGCAAAAAAATAAACTTTTAAGTCATGCAGGGACTAAAAGTGTCAAAAAGCGCACAAGTTTGCGTTTACGCACATATCTCACATTCTGAATATCCCCGGACACCCACAAATTTATATAAACACTAAAATATGTTATTTTAGTGTTTGGCTTGATAAAATTCCATTCGTCGCGTCAATTGGTTCGTTTTTCGCGTCCGTCCGTGTTTCGTCGTAATTAACCGAACAGCGTGACCGTACGACCAAACGAACCGACATCCGGCATATTTTTGAGCATGTTTCATGTTCCCCATACTTAGGCATCATTGTAGAGCCTTAAAATGGTTTAACGGGCCTTGGATGTGCCGGAAATGACATTTAAAGGTGCAGGGGTCAAAGCTGCCAACATTTGAAAGTTGCTGATTGCTGGCCAAGGCCTTGCGCACCTCAACACTGTGGTTGTTACGGTGCGCAAGCAACCACCAAATGCAGCAACTCGTTTTCTGTTGCCTGTTCAGCCTTTCAAACGACATGTATTGCTTTTTTTTCACTTCATGGGCGACCCCTAACTGACTCCTAGGCTCTAGGGACATGTGTTGATGATTCATGGTCCATAATAGCTTGAGTTGTCAACAATCTATGGATCAAAAATCACTATAAAAGGCCATTGTTTGCAAACATTTTTGATCATCCATCCCATCTGCAATTGTGGGACTTTCTGGAGCTCAAGAGCAGACACCAAGCATCCCTAATCGTGATTAGGACTTTGGTAAGCACCCTTGACCTTCCTTGATTAAGTTTTGCTTAGTTAATAGCCTAAAAGTCAAACCGTCGTAATTAACGGTTGACTTAACGATTAATCACTAATGGTTCAGTGATTAGTCAAATTGAAAGTAGTTATAAGTTGGTAATTATGTGGGTAATAAACCCTTAAAAGGGTTCCCCTGATTCCCACTCTAACTAGGTCAAATGTCGGGTCAAACTTGTAATTAAAAAGTCAACAGAATGTTTAAACTCTAATTTATGCATAATTGGCAATGTAGAACACCTACAACCTGTTTGATCATTAATATAACTTGGTAATTAGTGTAAGAACATGTCTAAACATGTTCAACCCGACAATTTAATGTTTAGACCCGGTTCGGAACCAAAAGTCGCAAAGCTTTGACTTTTGCTTTGGCTTCAGTTCTGACCCGTTTTGGTATGTTTTAAAAATACCTTAGAGCTTTATTTGGACCAGGTTACATGCTAGTATAACCCTCTGTGATTATACACCTCGGATCATTAGTTATCCAATTAATACGCATGATTCCGTTAATTGCTCATATGTTGACCATTATGGCCTTTTCATCTTAAAACGTGATTTTTGGAAATGTAAAAGAGTAGAAACTTTAATTACTGATATATAAACTTGCATACAAAATTTGACATCAGTTTGAGGTGTAGATTAAGAGTTATGCTCGTTAGCGTAAAATGAAAGCCTTATGTTAATTAAACGGCGTAATTAGCGTATAGCCTAGTTATGCCTACTTTTTGATATCAAACTTACTACCCACTGATGTAATATATTATTTTGAAGATTTTTTATTAATTTTAGGCTGAGCATAACTCATGGTCGTAGGCTTAATCCGGTAATTGTCGGTTTTGCCCTTACGGGCCATAAAATGAGTTTTACATATCTAATTGACTCCAAACCTTTTGCTACTGATTACATATGATAAATAAATTATTTTAAGCCTTCTGGAATAGTAAAAATATCAGCTTTATGTATCAAACCCGGAAATGGCTTCTAATCGCCTTTTTAAGCGTTTTTAATGCATAGTATGTTCTAGAACTATTTTAAACATACAAAGGGTGATACCTACTGATATTAGAAGTAAATTATAATATTTTAACAGTAAGCAAAAGTTGTTTAGCTCAGACTTCAGTTTTGAGCTTTTCGGCTTATGTGAAATTACCAAAATGCCCCTAAGGTGCATAGTTTGGCTATAATTTATAAATTTCACATATATACAATGCCCAACTGATATAACTTAGCAAATTGATTATCTTTGCTGAGTTCATCAGACCTGTAACTCAGGATACTACTTAAACTCTTTTATCACCTTATAAATGACCAAACTACCCCTACGGGGCATAGTTTGTGTTTAAATTCGTTTCTGGCATAATAAAAGACATCTTACTGATGTCACAACATATTTGAAGCATATTAACTTAGGAAACCTATAAATGGCTCATATGTATACCCGTTACGCTTATTACGCGTTCGGTTCGGTTTATGTAACTAGTTTACATAAACTAGCCTAAACGGGTCAAACCTTAACGGTTTTATCTCAAAATCCAGAACGTGTATGAAATACCCATATTAAGCAAGTCTCTGAACTTGTCAGGTTTAAATCACATTCTATCCGGTCTTCGCCTAATTGTGCGTACGAACCGTATCTTTGAAACTAGCCGGTCTAAGCTTAAGCTTAATTAAAGACCCGTTAGGATTCTAATAGGTTATGATAAACCTTCGTTCCAGATTAGGAGTACCAGTAAAAGCTACTTGCATTTGCTAATTGTGATTTATACATTTCTCAGGTAAATACTTTTAACTTATTTTCCCTATACGGGCTTGGGTTACGGTATATAGAATACCGCTTGATCGGGCATCAAATCCTCCACCGTTGAGTGGGTAATTGAATAAATTTGATCGGCTCGTTTAAACAGTCTTGTTACTTAAAGCCTTTGGGGGGTTAATGACCATGTCCCGGATATCCTTGGCATCATTTTACGAAATGGCCACGACTTAAGCGCGGGGTGTAGGCGTACACCCGTCAGTGCACAAAAGAATAATGTGGTGTGTCTATTGATCTTTAACCCGGACTTGATCCGGGCTACTGAACGCACAAGGAACATGTAATTCGTTCACAAGATTATATATTTAAATAATTCTCCCAAGTTATAAAAGGTTAATTTTGCCTCTATGCATTTTAATCAAATTATAAAAGATATTTTGTGCCCCGTGCATCCAAACCAATTTTCTTAAACCATTTTCAAAATGAGTCAGTTAATTGTATTTACCAGTGTAAACTGACGTATTTTCCAAAAAGGCTAAATGCAGGTACTATACGTAATTGGCTGGACATTTCTCCTTAGCATCAATAGAAGTCTCGCAAGCTTAAGATGCCTAAAAGTCTGTTGAACTATTGTTTCCATTTTATGTTCGATCCTTCTGTGGATAAACTTCTGAATATTGTGACATTTGATATTACAATAATAAATTCGGTTGTATTATATTTTCAATTGCTTCCGCTGTGCATATTAATATTGTGTTGTTTGACTATTATGTTGCCAACCATGACGTCACGACACTCCCCACCGGGCCCACCGGTGACACGTGGAAATCGGGGTGTGACACGAATTAAAAGTAATATCAAGTGTATTACAATAACGGTTGCAAGGGATCCACAGGCGGATCAAAAGTTAAGAAGATCATTGTTCAACAGATTTATAACATCTAAGCTTGCAAGACTCTTTATTGATTCTAGGAGTAGCCAGCCTATTCCGTTTAGTACCTGCACTTAGCCTTTTTGGAAAATACGTCAGTTTACACTGGTAAATACAATTAACCGACTCATTTTGAAAAGTGTTTATAAAATTGATTTGAATGCATAAGGCACAAAATAATCATTTATAACTTGGGATAATTATTTATATATAAGCTTGTAAAAGAATTACATGTTCGTTATGCGTTCAGTAGCCCGGGTTGAACACCGGGTTAAAGATTAATTGACACACCACATAATATAATCCCGCAGCGAGTTATTCTCGAACAGCGGTTATATCTTTTTATATACGCACCGGCAGGCGTATGCCTACACCTCGTGCTTAGGTCGTGGCCATTTCAATGAATGATGCCAAGGATATCCGGGACATGGTCATTAACCCCCCAAAGGCTTAAAACAAACATAACAGATTAAACGGGTCATCTCAATGAATTAACCTTCATACGATTAAAAATTAAATGCCCGACCAAGCGGTATTTTATATACCGTACCCCAAGCCCGTATAAGGGAAAATAAGTTAAAAGTATTTACATGAGCAAGTATATATCACAATCAGCGAGTGCAAGTATCTTTTACTGGTCTCCTAATCTGGAACGAAGGTTTTAATAACCTATTAGATTCCTAACGGGTCTTAATTAAGCCTAAACTTAGACCGGTTAGTTTTAAAGGAAGATATACGGTTCAAAACGCGCAATTAAGCGAAGACCGGGTTAGAATGTGGTTTAGACCTAACAAATTTGTATACTTGTATAATATGGGTAAACTAAACACAATCTGGATTTTGAGATAAAAATGATAAGTTTTGACCCGTTTCGGCTAATTTATGCAAACTAGTTACACAAACCGCATCGAACGCGAAAAATGCGTAACGGGTAACCAAATGAGTCATGAACAGGTTTCCTAAGTTAATATGCCTTAAATATATTATGACATCAGTACGATACCTTCCATTATGCCCAAAATGGATTATACTCAAATTATGCCCTGTAGGGGTATTTTGGTCATTTAAAGGTTATAAAAGAGTTTAAATATTAATCTGAGTTTCAGGTCTGATATAATCAGTAAAAATATTTATTTTTATAAGTCATAACAGTAGGGTATTGTATATATGTGAAATTTATCTTTTATAACCAAACTATGCACCGTAGGGACATTTTGGTAATTTCACATAAGCTTTAAAGATCAAAATTATAATTATGAGTTCAAAACTTTTGCTTACTATTTAATTATGAAAATTTACTTAAAACATCAGTAGGTATTAAGTTTTATATGTTAAAAATAGTTTCAACCCATACTATGCGCTTAAAACGCGTAAAAGTCGGTTTTAAGCGATTTTCGGGTTTAAATAGGAAATCTGAGTTTCTGATCAGTTTATAAAGTTCAAAATATTTTATTTATCATATAAAATCAGTAGCGAAAAGTTTGGTATCCAAATATTATGTAAAACGCATTTTATTTAAGAAAAGGGCATAACCGACAATTACCGAATTAAAGCAAGAACCCTATGTTATGCTCAGTTTAAAGATAAATAAAATCTTCAAAAATCCCAAAATATTATATTACATCAGTGGGTAAAAATTTTGGTGTCAAAATTTAAGTTTAAATAGGCTTTATGCTAATTACGCCGTTTAATTAATAAAAAGCTTTCTAATTACGCTATTGAGCATAACTCTTAATCTAGAGCTCAAACTGATGTCAAATTTTTAGAACAACTTTATAAATCAGTAATAAAGGTTTTTGTCCTCTCACATTTTCAAAACTCTCGTTTTAAGGTCAAAAGGGCATAATGGTCAACATTTAGGCATATAACGGAAACATGCATATGAATCGAATAACTAAGGAACCAAATTGTATAACCTCAGAGGGTTACACTATCCTATAACCTGGTCCTAGTAGAGCTTTAGGGCATTTCTAAAATGTGCTACATTGGGTCAGAACTGAAAGTCAAAGCAAAAGTCTACTTTTGCGACTTTCGATTCCGAACCGAGCTTAAACTGAAAATTGTCAGGTTGAACATGTTTAGACATGTTCTTAAATTAATTACCAAGTTATACAAGTGATAAAACAGGTTTCATGGCTTCCACATTGTTAATTATGTATTTATTCGAAAATTAGCTTTCTGTTGACTTTTTATAATTAAGTCAAGTGAGCACAAGACGATAGAGTGCAAGAAGATAAAGGATGCAACGTGCTATAACTGTAATGAAAAGGGGCACATCAAGTCCAACTGCCCAAAGTATGCCAAGAAACCCGAGGAAGGGAAAAAGACCAATGCTAGGGTCTTTCAGATGAATGCATGGGAAGCGGTGCAGGATGATAACGTGATAACAGGTACCTTCCTTATTAATGATGTTTATGCAAGGGTGTTATTTGATTCGGGTGCGGATAAGTCATTTGTAGATGACAAGTTTTTTAAGTTGTTAAATCTGCCTATTAAAGCCCTAAGCATGAAATATGAAGTAGAGTTGGCTGATGGTACCTTAGAAACTATCTCAACTATGTTAGATGGATGTTTTATATCCATTAGGAACCACTCCTTTCCGTTATCCTTACTTCCTTTAAAATTAGCTGGTTTCGACATAGTAATAGGCATGGATTGGTTATCTCATAACTAAGCCCAGATTGTTTGTGACAAGAAACAAGTGGTGATCAAGACTCCGTATGGTGAGCCACATACCATACAAGGAGATACTCGGTATGGATTACCTAAGCAAGTGTCTATGCTTAAGGCATCAAAGTGTTTGAGGAAAGGTTGTGTCATCTACATGGCACAAGTAACTATCGATGAACCAAAACCCAAGGTTGAAGACATCCCTGTCATCTCTGAATATCCAGAAGTATTCCCTGAAGAACTACCTGGTTTACCCCCAGATAGGCAAGTGGAGTTTAGAATCGACATTATTCCTGGAGCAGCACCTGTCGCTAGAGCACCTTACAGGTTAGCACCACCAGAGATGAAAGAGTTGAGAACTCAACTGGATGATTTATTGGTAAAGGGATTTATTAGACCTAGTTCGTCTCCATGGGGAGCACCGATCCTGTTGGTAAAGAAGAAGGATGGATCGATGCGTCTATGCATTGATTATCGCGAGCTTAACAAGGTCACGATCAAGAATAGATATCCATTGCCCAGGATCGACGATCTGTTCGATCAATTGCAAGGGGCAAGTTACTTCTCCAAGATCGATTTGAGGTCAGGCTACCATCAACTGAAGGTTAGAGATGAGGACATGCACAAGACTGCATTTAGAACTCGCTATGGTCACTACGAGTTCTTGGTGATGCCTTTTGGGCTCACTAATGAACCAGCAGCATTCATGGATCTCATGAACCGCGTCTGCAAGCCATACTTGGATAAATTTGTCATCGTCTTCATCGATGACATTTTTATTTACTCAAAGAATCAAGCTGACCATGAGAAGCATCTTCGATGTATTCTTAAACTTATTCAACATGAGAAGCTCTACGCCAAGTTTTCAAAGTGTGAATTTTGGCTTCGTGAAGTCCAGTTCCTTGGACATTTGGTTAGTGAGCATGGTATCCAGGTGGATCCTGCTAAGATTGAAGCTATCATGAACTGGCAAGAGCCGAAGACGCCCACAGAGATTCGTAGCTTTTTGGGTCTGGCAGGATATTAAAGGCGTTTTATTGAAAATTTCTCAAGGATTGCTGCACCCTTAACTTCACTGACCCGCAAGAATATCAAGTTTAACTGGGGTCCTAAGCAGCAAGAATCCTTTGACATTCTCCAGCAGAAGTTGAGCAATGCACCTGTGTTGACATTACCTGATGGAATAGAGGAATTTGTAGTATACTGCGACGCGTCACACACTGGTATGGGGTGTGTGCTCATGCAAAAAGGCAAGGTCATTGCCTATGCTTCCCGACAACTAAAAGTGCACGAGAAGAATTACACCACCCACGATTTGGAGTTGGGTGCCGCTGTGTTTGCACTCAAACTTTGGAGGCATTATCTATATGGTACCAAGTGTCTGATCTATTCTGATCACAAGAGCCTTCAACATTTGTTTAATCAGAAGGACTTAAACATGAGACAGCGTCGATGGATGGAGACTTGAATGTGGTCGCCGATGCCTTAAGTAGGAAGGAAAGGGTGAAGCCTATAAGAATCAATGCCAAGAGCATTGAATTAAAGAACAGTTTGAATGAAAGATTGTTAGCCGCGCAGAAGGAAGCCGTATTAGAAGCTAACTATCCAAATGAAAAAATGGGAGTCACTGCAGAACAGTTATCATGTGGTAAGGATGGAATCCTAAGATTGAATGGACGGATATGGGTTCCAATCTATGGAGGACTTAGGGAAGTGATCCTTCAGGAAGCCCATAGTTCTAAGTATTCCGTTCATCCTGGAAGTGACAAGATGTACCAGGATTTGAAGGCGAATTATTGGTGGATAGACTTGAAAAAGTCTATAGCCACTTATGTGGCCAAATGTCTGACATGTGCACAAGTTAAAGCAGAACACCAGAAGCCGTCAGGTTTGCTACAACAGCCTGAACTTCCCACCTGGAAGTGGGAAATGGTGACTATGGATTTTATCATCAAGTTACCGAAGACAAAGCGAGGAAATGATACTATTTGGGTTATAGTGGATAGATTGACTAAGTCAGCCCACTTCCTACCTATTAAGGAAACACACAGCTCAGATAAGTTAGCTCATCTGTACGTGGATGAGATTGTATCTCTCCATGGAGTGCCAGTGTCTATCATCTCTGATAGGGATACGAGGTATACATCGCATTTCTGGAAAATTTTTCAACAATCCCTAGGCACTTGGTTGAATTTCAGCACAGCATATCATCCTCAGACGGAGGGTCAAAGTGAGCGTACTATACAGACACTAGAGGATATGCTACGAGCTTGTGTTATTTACTTAGGAGGAATTTGGGATGATCATCTTCCATTGATTGAATTTTCATATAATAATAGCTATCATTCCAGCATTCAAGCTGCACCATTTGAAGCGTTATATGGAAGAAAGTGCAGGACGCCCGTTCGTTGGGCAGAAGTTGGAGATGTCCAGCTAACAGGACCGGATATAGTCCTGGAGACGACCGATAAGATTGTGCAGATACGAGACCGTCTCAAAGCTGCCAGAGATAGGCAGAAAAGCTACGCAGATAAAAGGCATAAACCTCTAAAGTTTGAGGTTGGTGACAAAGTGTTACTGAAGGTATCACCCTGGAAAGGGGTAATGCGATTTGGTAAGAAAGGCAAGTTAAGCCCAAGATACATAGGACCATTTGAGATTATCGAATGTGTCGAAACAGTGGCTTACAAGCTAAATTTGCCTGAAGAGCTCAGTGGAATCCATAATGTATTTCACATCTGCAATCTGAAGATATGTCTAGCTGATGAATCACTAGTCATGCCACATACGGATGTGCATATAGATGAGAGCCTGAAATTTATGGAAAAACCTTTGTCGTTCGAGGATCGACAGGTTAAGAAGCTTCGAAAGAAGCATGTACCGATCGTAACGGTTAAATGGGATGCCCGAAGAGGTCCCGAATACACGTGGCAGGTAGAGTCCACAATGAAAGAGAAGTACCCTCATTTATTTCAGTAAATCTCGAGGTCGAGATTTCTTTTAAGGGGGTGAGGATGTAACACCTCGTAAAATCACGACCAATATAATGAAGACACGTGTCATGAGCTTTAAACGTGTAATGGATTGAATATGAGGGACTAAAGTTGACAAACAAAGAAAGTATGTGTGTAAAAGTATTCAATGTGTCAACTTTGGATAATTATACCTTTCAACAACCCTACACGATGTTTATACCCTTAAACAAATGAATTATGAATCATACGAAGCCGTTCGAGGAAGAAAGTGAAAGTTTACAAACCGCAAGGGTTACAAGTGTCAACATGTTTAATTTATACCTCTGAGTGACCTTTAAGCGAACCCGAAGCTTTGTAACAATTAATTATGCTCCTAAGAATGAGTGATAAAATTTTCACAAGGTTTCGTTATCGTATGAGAAAGATACGCTAACATTCGTAAGTGGGGGGTTAAAAGCGTCAACGTTGAAATTTAGGACTCTTCGGTAATCATATAACTAACCGGGGACTTAACAAAGTTTGTTTATGACTTGGAGTCCTTAAAAGTCAAGTTGGAGGGTTAAAAGTGCAAGAAAACTTGTTAAAACCACTATTAGAAGGACCAGGGACCAAATATGCAAAGCTGGAAAACTTTGTAACCGGAACCAGCATCCATACCGGCCGCGTAAGACCTCCCAGGTCTCTTACGCGGGCCGCCTGAGGACCACCAGCGAACAAAAACATGGCAGATGCCTGTTTTTGCAGGTTGCATCACCTTAGAGAGCCTTGTATTCGATTCCAGGGGCTGAACCAACGGGTTTTCATGCATAGGGACACCTGTAATGATCAGGAATCATCCCATAGACTTGTTTGGCATGATCTTGTAAGATTAAAGTCCCTATATAAGAACACCTTGTTGAAAACATTGGACATGCACTTGGAAAAATCATTTAAGCTGAATTCTGGACCTCAAACAAGATTCCATTACCTTCTAAATCGTACTTAGTACTTCAGTAAGCTTCATTGACCTCTCTAAATTCAGTTTTATTAGTTTAATGGCCTAAAGTCAAACCCGTCGTAATTAAGGTTTGACTTAGTGATTAATCACTAATGGTCCAGTCAATTCTCGAATTGAAAGTACCTATGAGTTGGTAATTATGTGGGTAATAAACCATTAAAAGGGCACCCTCTGATTCCCACTCTAACTAGGTCAATTTTCGGGTCAAACTTAATTATAAAAAGTCAACAGAAAGCTGATTTTCGAATAAACACATAATAAACAATGTGGAAGCCATGAAACCTGTTTTATCACTTGTATAACTTGGTAATTAATGTAAGAACATGTCTAAACATGTTCAACCCGACAATTTTCAGTTTAAGCTCGGTTCGGAACCGAAAGTCGCAAAAGTAGACTTTTGCTTTGACTTTCAGTTCTGACCCAATGTAGCACATTTTAGAAATGCCTTAAAGCTCTATTAGGACCAGGTTATAGGATAGTGTAACCCTCTGAGGTTATACAATTTGGTTCCTTAGTTATTCGATTCAGATGCATATTTCCGTTATATGCCTAATGTTGACCATTATGCCCTTTTGACCTTAAAATGAGAGTTTTGAAAATGTTAGAGGACAAAAACCTTTATTACTGATTTATAAACTTGTCCTAAATATTTGACATCAGTTTGAGGTCTAGATTAAGAGTTATGCTCAGTAGCGTAATTAGAAAGCTTTTTATTAATTAAACGGCGTAATTAGCATAAAGCCTATTTAAACTCAAATTTTGACACCAAACTTTTTACCCACTGATGTAATATAATATTTTGGGATTTTTGAAGATTTTTATTTATCTTTAAACTGAGCATAAAGATAAAATACTTTGAACTTTATAAACTGATCAAAAACTGAGCATAAAGATAAAATATTTATCTTTAATATAATATCGCTACTGATTTTATATGATAAATAAAATATTTTGAACTTTATAAACTGATCAAAAACTCAGATTTCCTATTTAAACCCGAAAATCGCTTAAAATCGACTTTTACGCGTTTTAAGCGCATAGTATGGGTTGAAACAATTTTTAACATATAAAACTTAATACCTACTGATGTTTTAAGTAAATTTTCATAATTAAACAGTAAGCAAAAGTTTTGAACTCAGAATTATAATTTTGATCTTTAAAGCTTATGTGAAATTACCAAAATGCCCCTACGGTGCATAGTTTGGTTATAAAAGATAAATTTCACATATATACAATACCCTACTGTTATGACTTATAAAAATAAATATTTTTACTGATTATATCAGACCTGAAACTCAGATTAATATTTAAACTCTTTTATAACCTTTAAAATGACCAAAATACACCCTACGGGGCATAATTTGTGTTTAAATCCATTTTGGGAATAATGGAAGGTATCTTACTGATGTCATAATATATTTAAGGCATATTAACTTAGGAAACCTGTTCATGACTCATTTGGTTACCCGTTACGCATTTTTCGCGTTCGGTGCGGTTTATGTAACTAGTTTGCATAAATTAGCAGAAACGGGTCAAACCTTATCATTTTTATCTCAAAATCCAGAATGTGTTTAGTTTACCCATATTATACAAGTATACAAACTTGTCGGGTATAAACCACATTCTAACCCGGTCTTCGCTTAATCGTGTGTTTTGAACCGTATATCTTCCTTTAAAACTAACCGGTCTAAGTTTAGGCTTAATTAAGACCCTTTAGGAATCTAATAGGTTATTAAAAACTTCGTTCCAGATTAGGAGACCAGTAAAAGATACTTGCACTCGCTGATTGTGATATATACTTGCTCAGGTAAATACTTTTAACTTATTTTCCCTTATACGGACTTGGGGTACGGTATATAAAATACCGCTTGGTTGGGCATTTAATTTTTAATCGTATGAAGGTTAATTCAATGAGATGACCCGTTTAATCTGTTATGTTTGTTTTAAGCCTTTGGGGGGGGGGGGTTAATGACCATGTCCCGGATATCCTTGGCATCATTCATTGAAATGGCCACGATCTAAGCACGGGGTGTAGGCATACACCTGCCGGTGCGTATATAAAAAGATATAACCGCTGTTCGAGAATAACTCGCTGCGGGATTATATTATGTGGTGTGTCAATTAATCTTTAACCCGGTGTTCAACCCGGGCTACTGAACGCATAACGAACATGTAATTCTTTTACAAGTTTATATATAAATAATTATCCCAAGTTATAAAAGATTATTTTGTGCCTTGTGCATTCAAATCAATTTTATAAACACTTTTCAAAATGAGTCGGTTAATTGTATTTACCAGTGTAAACTGACGTATTTTCCAAAAAGGCTAAGTGCAGGTACTAAACGGAATAGGCTGGCTACTCCTAGTATCAATAAAGAGTCTTGCAAGCTTAGATGTTATAAATCTGTTGAACAATGATCTTCTTAACTTTTGATCCGCCTGTGGATCCCTTGCAACCGTTATTGTAATACACTTGATATTACTTTTAATTCAGTTTGTAATATATTTATCTTTCGACTTCCGCTGTGTATTAAACTATGATAAATTGTCTATGATGATATCAACTACGTCACAATACTCCCCACCGGGCCCACCGGTAATACGTGGAAATATCGGGGTATGACAGATTGGTATCAGAGTTTAACTAGCCCGTTAATTTTAAAATCCAGCACACTTTTCAAGGGTGATACTTTCAGTTGAATCTTATTCCTTAACAAGAGCTTAAGAGGTTTGTGACTTCCATTAAACATTGTTATTCCGCCGATTACTGGCAGCTTCCAGACGATCACAAATTTATATGATCTTATCCGTCATTTCCAGGGTAACTTCAGATCCTGTTGATTGAACTTACCCAAAGTCATGTCCATCAAACGGACGTTTGACATTCCATCTATACAAGGTCTCCAAAGGAGCAGCCTTGATGCTTATATACTAACTATTAGTTATAGGAGAGCTTATTTAAGGTGAGATGGTTATTCCAACTATTGCTTAAACTAACCTTAAAGAATAGCTAACCTCACGGTCAGTCGAACAAATCGAGATCCTGGGCAGTTGATGGTGATTCTTAATTGTTGCCTAAATAGGGTTGCGGTAATCAATGTATAAGTATAACGAACTGTCTTTCTGAAATAATAATGCCGGAGCTCTCAAAATTTAAATTTGGCTTCGAGAAGCTTTATCTTGAAACTCGTATGATTAGGGTTTCAATCCTTCCATTATTGTTGGTACTAACCGATATGGAGCTTTTTCAATAATGTAGCCCTAAGCGGGATGTTTTCCTTAACTCTACTAGCCTCACTGGGTATAAACAGAGTGGTTTCTCGGAGGAGATAACCAAAACACACCGAGATTACCGAGGTATTCTAAATCTTAGGCTTCAGTTCATCTATCGATACTCGTGTCAGATAATTGACACATTTACTTCACGAATGTATGGATGCCTTAATTAGTGGCACATACTTGGACACTCCTATATTGGATATTTTCTTTGAATAGCATTATCCGACTCTAGTACCATATGACCATCGGGATATCTCAGTGGTTCCATGCATTAAACCTCCATACTGATCAAGCATGGAAGCAATCTACGGAACGCACTAGGATACACAAATCCTCATATGGCTCCTTTATCGAGCATAGTCTAGCATTCGCAGTTGATAGAAATCAATGATACAACAAAATAAAATAACATATATCATCGTACTCGATTTGGAGAAAGAGTACTTTAGATTTTAATGAATGAAGATTATTGGACGAAAATAGAAGGAATGGTCTCTTATGATTTGTTGGTAAGTTTTACCTTACACTTAATGTCTGGAGTTCTTATGGAAGAATTCTAAAAATTTGCTAAGCTTATGGTCTTATGAGAGACTCAGCAGCACCTGAATCCAAACGTAACTCTTTGTAATAAAATCACAATAAGGGATTCATCTGGTGTCATTATTGATATGAACTGCCTCTAACATTCATCAGGAGGATTTAGGCGCCTCCATTCTTAATTCTTCTATACTTAGCTATAGAATCTTTGACAGTTTTAGGGCAGTCTCAGCTTTGACTGGTTTATTTCTTAATCTATATAACGTGAGTAGCTGAGATAGGTCCATAATGGATTTATAAGAAGCAGGCCTTGAAACCTTAATGTGCCCTCTTATAACCGATGCTAAACCACCAATAATTAATGCATTAAGCTTAGATTTTTGGGTTAACTGAATAGGGCACTATCTCAGATAATAAACTAAAGTTTGTAACATTCTGTCGACAGCCAAGGTCCTTCATGGTGAGAGTCAGAAATTTCTTGTTCCACATTTTCCATTCCGTGTCGCAGTCAATCGGTTTCCTGATTTGTCCATGAACTTGGACCTTCCCAAATTGTGTAAGAGTATTCTTCCTGCAACTTCATTAAAGTCTTTCACCAATTAGGGGCACTGCCCTTGAATGATTGTGATACATATTTCACAATGTCTTTCTCAGCACCACCGCTGATGCCCATAATGGTTCCCATTTCATCCAACAAATTTATGAAATCAATGGCTCCTTTTTCGCCATTGAAGTCTCTTAACTTGCAAGAGACAAAGTACTTTTAAGTACGTCCCTTAGAAGAACGCGGCTCCTCGCTATATGGCATTTTATTTGGTTTGTCCTTCGCATTCGAAGTGTGAGCAAAACTCTTCTCATGAGCAGGGAAATATGATTTAGAGCAAGTAGCATTCGGCTTTTCGAACCGTTTCAGATCCTTTCTCATAGCCTTTCTAACAGCTGCGTCAATCACAGGTTGGTATCAGAGCCAACATTGAGTGAATTAAACACTAGCCTTTTGTGTTTAATCTCAATGACACGGTTTGCACATTCCTCGACTTCTGAGTCTAGACAAAGAACTTAGGACTAATCCAAATTTGTTTTTTTTTTAATTTTGTCCTTTATATTTCTTTGTTGTTCTTTTATTTGTTTTGACAGGTTCAAAAGGATGCCACCTAGGTTTCGTAGAGGAGGAAGAGGCAAGGGGCTAATCAATGCCCCAAACGACCACGAGGCCGGACCTTCCCACCGGCGAACACCGTCTGTGACAATGAGCACCAGTCCTCAAGAGGACTGGAGGACCTACTTGGAGCCAGCGAGGCGATCTGTCTCGCTAAGTTCATCACCCTTGTACCTTCACTTATTCGGGCAGCAGTCGGAAAACGAGCCCCACAACTCACATCCTTCCTTCATCCATCTCCAACGCTCGAACTCACACCACTCCTTCAATGACCCAACACCCTATTTCCAGAGACGGTTCAACCTGGCAAACCTAATTGAAGAACCAGTGGGTTTTAACCCATTGGGACCAGAAGACCACTTCTCCGGTGACCATGCTATGGACATGGATGAGTCATCATATCATGGATCACCTACTCACCCCATCCGAACCCCCATCCGGAACACCTACTCACCCCATCGAGATCTCAGATGGGTCATCATATCATGGATCACCTTATCGTGGTCCAGACAGTTATCAGGCAAGGTTTGCCCAATACGACTGGGTGTTTACTCCCAGTTACCACTCACAGCAGCAGGATCCCTCGGAGGATTAGTATTTTGTAGCGGTCACTCCACCGCTACCACCACCAGTTCAGCAACTGCCTCCAGAGCCGCCAAGGCGGAGAAGATCAAACGCACGGATGTCCGTGCGAGGGGGAGTACGTATCAGCATCCCTCAACCTTCCAGTGGCAGTCATTATCCGCCACTATACAAAGACCCACAGATGGGTGGGCCTTCGAATCCTGTTTCTGAGGTGGAGTATGCGCCAGTCGCACCGCCACCGATGGGTTATGATAACCCAATTCCTACATACGCCGGTGTATCGGCGTACAACCCTTTCGAGCAGCCAGCCCATACCAACTACAACTATGCTGAGACTGACCCATACCTCGTAGTGGCGAACTACAACGCTCTCCATCCGGAAGGACCATATGGAGGTCCCTGGACGACTGGATACCCGACCTATGGGTATCAATACCCGCCACCTCCTCAACCTCCGCAACATCAACAGCCGCAGCAAATCCAGCTACTGCAACAACAGGAGATTCTTCAAAGGTTGAGTCAGGTGGAGCAGGAGGTTCGGGAAGAGCGTAGGCACAACCGAGGATTTCTCAAGGGTTTGGCAAGTTTAATCAAGGGGAAGAGCAAGAAAAGGGATTTTTGAAGATTCCTTATTTATTTATTTGTATTGTAATTTCCTTGTTTTCAATCAAGTCCCTGCGTGGACATTTATTTCTGTATCCAGTCCCTGCGAGGACTTGTAGTTTCTGTTTAGCCCCTGCGTGGGCAAGTTATTTCAGTAAAAGTCCCGTTTAGGGCAATATGTACTCTTTTTAAAATTTTTAGTGGCATATTATCATTTAAATTTTATTTTGACATTATATGCATAAATGTAAAAAGTATGAAATAAATAAATAAATCCAAAATATGTCATTCCTTTTATAAATCTGCCTTTAAATATTAAATAAGAATCTTAAAGGGTATAACCTAGCATGCATGTCATTATAAGACCTGGTCATGATGGTAAAACCTATTTAAAAAGATTCAAATCCTTGTTAACATCTGAAAACATGTTAATATTCCTGGCTGATGTGATTCGTAAAATCACACGTGCCATCCTTATATTGGATTATTCCAATTCCTTCTTTATTATTTAAACATCCATTAGTGAAGTAATGCCTACGGGCCATAATCATTGTCATTTAAGACAAAAGACAGTTGTAGCCTATAACTCCCTGTCAAGAAAGGTAATGAACTATGATTCAAACCTTAGTACCTCGATCCTATAAGATCTTGACTTATAATTTGAATGTGTCCATGTGACTTGGCCTTTTGTGCCATTATTATATTTAATTATAACTAAGGGTTATTAATGAAAAATCCTGAATGAAATACTTAACAAATTAACCAATATGGTTCTTTAATACCATGGTTAATAGATTAATAAGATGACAAATCTATTATATACCTCTAAGAAATTATTGTCATCATTTTATGTAGCAATCAAGCTACATGACTGAGTCTGAAGAAGTCAACAGTCATCTAAGGGAGAATCATGATACTACCAGGATCAATGTAACTGGTGCAGAACTTCAAGCATTGATTGATAATGCTGTTACCAAGGCCATGGATAGGCAATTTAATGAATCTAGTGGTACTCGAAGTAAGACCCTATCTACGCCTCATTCTAAATCACAACCTAAGACTCACTCTGAGGCTCATAGTAAGCCACCTCCTAAACAGCAAGGGTCAAAGAAGGACGATGACTGAAACTCATCGAATCAGCATAGTGTTCCGTCTAAGAAGATTGTACTTGATCAGGAGCCACGTCCAAAGACTTGCTCCTATAAATATTTTGTCTCCTGCAAACCCAGGGATTTCACTGGGGAAAAAGGAGCTATCGACTGCATGACATGGTTAGACGAAATGGACAACGTAGTTGACATCAGTGGTTGTGCTGATAGGGATGTTGTGAAGTTTGTATCTCAGTCATTCAAAGGTGAAGCACTAGCTTGGTGGAGGTCTCTAATCCAAGCTACTGGGAAAGTCCCATTGTGTTGGTGCACGGAATGTCTGTTAACTACGTCTACATCAAGTCTTGTGTCAAGATAGTCAACATAGGGTCTTAGAAGTCAAATTAGGGTTTATATGATGTATTTCGCTTGAATATGCATAGGTTAGATAAGTAATTTCGTTTGAAAGTACATGTTAGGTGGTTTCGCTCCAAGGGACTTTATAGGTTTCGCTTATTATGTAACATGATGGTTTCGCTTATAAGGACACTTGGAGGTTTCGCTTATTTGGTTATGTCATAAGAGCGAAACCTCAGGGACTATAAATAGACATCATAAGCGAAACCTTGTCAGTCAGTCGTGACATTGGAGCGGAACCTGTTCATACGCTTTGTAACCAAACTCTGTCAAAATCAACTCAGAAAGCAATAAAAGAGAAAGAATTGAATAGGAAAAGCTGTGTAACTTTGCGTGTATTGATTCCGCCTTTATACGTGAAGATGAACGTTCTCAACTGACTTTTCGGGGTCGCAAAACGGTCCAACAAGTGGTATCAGAGCTTCAGGACGAGGAGTTCATACTACTACAGCTGATTTGACAAAATTCTCTCACTTCTACTCATTTTCTCTCATACTTTTTCGATTTGAGATAGTTCCTACGGTTGAAACTGTCTGATTTTTTAGTATTACATGTAAAATACAGTAATAACAAACCCTAGAAAGTTTCAGGTTAAAACTCGGCTTAAAAATGGTAAAAACATACTAAAAACCTAGTTTTGCTTTTTCGGTAATCGAAGGTTCCGCTCATTCGAACCATAAGGTTCCGCTTTTTCGAACATATATGGTTCGCTTATTTGGACATTAACTAGGTTTCGCTTATTCGAACATTATCACTTTCGCTCATACGGACATTATACTATTTCGCTTATACGGACACATCTAGATTCGCTCATTTGAACATTGTTGATTTCGCTTATCTGTCACTTAAAACTGATTTCGCTTATCAGTCATTAAGACTGATTTCACTCTTGTGACAAAGTCTTATTTCGCTCATTTGTCATCAATAGCTAATATTTCGCTTTTGTGTCACTGTTTTTCAAAATTGTGAAAATATTTCTAAGTGATTGCTGATTTTGTAGGTACACTCAAGATGGATGATATTTTCTTGAACCCGTTTAGCGATATGTATGCATTCGCTGGAGATTCCGGAAATAATGATTCTTCGTCAAGCAATACGAATGAGAATCCGCCAAAAGAGAAGAAAAAGGAAGCTTGGGAATCGGAAAGTGCCTTCGGAACATTCAATAAACCTCCAAAGCTAATGGCTATCGAGGAATACAGTCGGTGGTCAAGAAAATTTGAAGATTGGTTGATGGCATTCGCATTTCCCAGCTGGAAGAGTTTGAAAAACGGTTATGCCAATGGAAACAAAAATGGTGAAACTTTAAGAGCAGCTGAGGAGATTGATTCGTTTGTAGCTGAACAAAAGTGTGTGGCATTGTTATTTCAGTCCGTTCGGGAAGACATTATTGCCTTGATCGATTATTCAAATGTAAAAGATCTTTGGGAAAAGTTAGAAAAGAAATGTATAGGTAGTGAAGAAATCAAGAAAAACAAAAAGAAACTACTTAAGAAAGAGTTTGATATGTTTGGGTGTTTAAAGAACGAGTTAGTTTGTAAAATGATAGAAAGGTTTGGTCATCTGAAGCTGGAATTAGTAAGACATGATATCAGATATTCTGAAGATGATCTTATCGACAAATTGTTCGATTCGTTGCCTGACGAGATGGATTGGAGATATTATGCGCTGATGCTGAAGAATACCATCAAAGCACCAGAAAAGTTGACATTAGATTTGCTGATTGAAAAACTCGAGAGTCATGAGTTGGAACTGAAGAAGACGTACAAAGTCAATCACTCATCTTACCAGCAGAATTTGGATTTGTATTATCCAAAGAGCATGATGCCAAAAGCAACTTCTCCCAAAACTGCGTTTTCTGCTAAGAATGTGTCCACAATAAGCAAAGAAAGTCAAAGTGGTCAAAACAGTGGAAATCACAGTGGTTATCACAGTGGATCTTCATCATCTGGAAGTCATTCTGATGCAAAGAATCGTTTTCAATGCAACATTGCAATAGACTTGAAGAATGCTCAGAATTTTGATGAAGAGTCGGCCAAACAGCAGATGATCTTCCTAGCATCGGTGTTGCAATCGTATGAAGGGTTAGTAGCTGGGAAGATAGGCAACACCAATCTGACGAAAGAAGATTATGATCAGATTGATCCTGAGGAAATGGAGCTGATCGATATTCGTTGGGCTATGGCTAGTCCTGTTCGTCGAGCACAGCGTTTCATGGAAATTACTGGCAGGAAGACAATTGGTGGTCCATCTACCAAATTGGGGTTCGATAAGTCCAAGGTGACATGCTTCAAGTGTAAGCAGAAAGGTTACTTCAAACGAGAATGCAGAAACGCTTATGCTGATGAGTCGGAGAACCCTTTCAGAGATGATTATTACAAGAAGGCAATATATCATCAGAATAAATCCGAGCCGCCTAGATTGAAGCAGGTTGAAGACAATAGAGAGAAATCTAGAGCTCTTGCTGTGATTTATGATGATGAAGGGTATGATTGGAGTCAAGAGGTTCTACCGGAGGAAGATGCGATTGGTTACGCATTCATGGCGAAAAACGACGAACCTATTCCGTGGAAAGACGATAGAACTGAAGAGCAGAAATATCAATACAGAAAAATGATTGCTGAAAACAAAATAATTAGAATATCTCGTATCTTTCTGGAAGCGAGGAGAGCAAATAGATGGGATCCGGACAGAGAGTGTTATCTTGATGAATATGGAAATATTGCGATCGATGACAAAACGCTTGATATCGAAGCAATAATCCAGCAGTACAAAGAAGAGGATGAGTACTGGCAGAATAAATGGTGGGGAACTGGAGACGAGAAAGAGAAAGAAGAAAAAGAGAAAAAGGAGAAAGAAGAGCAGGATAAATCAAAGAAAGTTGATACTGGAGTTATTGACACAACGCAGGAGTTGACTGCAGAGAATATGGGAAAAATGGCTGACAAAGTGCTGGCTGCTAAGGCACTTGAGGTAGAATCTAACTCCGTGTCTGAGTCAAAAAGCCAGGTCAGTTCAAACTTGTCAACAAATGCGTCAGGTAAGAAAATTGATGGAAATGCTGATTGCAAAAATTGCAACAAAGAGTGCAAATTTTGTAACATAGTCACGTATCTCAACGGAAAGAAAGTTGATGATCTGACAGCAAAGGTCAGAAGCGTTGAGAATCATATTCTTGATCGTGACAAAATAATTAAAGCTTCAACTGAACGGATAAGAGAATTAACTAGCCAAATTGAAAATGATAAAATTGATCATGAAAAAGATAAAAAGGAAAATGAAAAGTTAATTTTTGAAAACTGTCAGATTTCTGAAAAATTTGAAAAACTCAAAAGCACAATGAAAGATTGTGATGATCGAAATGGTAAAACTTTTAAAGAAAATGAACATCTAAAAGCAGTGCTTAGAGTAAAAGAAGAATCAATCAACCAACAACTGGATGAAATCGCTAAACTGAAACTTAAATTTCAAGAGGCTGAAATTGAAAACGAGCGAATCCAGTTGAAGCTTAACAGTTACAGCTCCGCAAGCTTTGTTTTGCAACACATTATTCCCAAACCCATCGGGAAAGACAAAGCAGGCGAAGATGTGTATTCTGATGGAACTGGGGTGGGTTTTCATCAAGTTCCACCACCTGTTCTTGATAACTACACGAAAAAACAATCAGGGTTGGTTGAAATTGAGGAAGAAAGTGAAGTTAAACTTCCGGATTCAATTGATGTCACGTTCACATCTTACAATGACGATAGTGTCCAAAATGATATTGTAAAAGGTGTTGTTGAAAATGTACTAAAATTGGATAGTGACACTACTGAGGAAGATGGGTGTTTCTTGGATAAATACATTCAGAAACCAAAATCCAAAAACAACTTAAGTGATGAACCGGGTCTTGTGATGTACAAGATGGCTGGATCTGATAAGTTGTATTCGGATTCTGAGTTTCCCATTGAGAATGTTAATGTGAAAAAGTTGACAAATGTTTTCAAATTGGTTGAAGTTGAGTTGTCAGAAGTGAACAGTTTGAGTCAAACAAAAAGGCAAATGAATTTTGAGAAAGATAAAGCTTACTACAAAAAGCCTGTTATTCCACCACGTTTTTATAACAACAATCGAAACAATTGGTCGGGTGGATATAAGGGTGGTAAGAGTTATCAGAAAAGAAGTTATCAAAACAAAAGGTTTGCTGAAAGGAAGGTGTTTGTGAACGGTTCAAGTTCACTTTCTGATGAGGAAAATGAATTTTTTTCAAAATCAAATAAAGAATTTTTTGTGAAAAGAGCTTCACAGTCTCAGTCTGAAGGCACAAGTCGAGTTGTTGATACTCGAACATGTTTCAGATGTAATCAAGTTGGTCACATCGTACGAAAGTGTACCAATGTGAAGCCTAAGACTGAAATTGTGAAGATTCAACAGAAGAAAGTTGAGGTGAAGGGTAAAGCACCAATCGTTGTTGAGAAAAAGAGTGTGAAAAATGACAATATCAAAGTGAAAAATGAACCTGTAAAGAAAGTGGTAACTAAAAATGACAAATTTTACAAGCGGGTTGCATTATCTCAACAAGTTTGGAAACCAAAAACTGAGAAGAAGGTGAAATCTTCTGAGGATTCAATTAAAATTGATTATGATGCAAATTTTCCACCTCTTAAGGCTGAAAACTTCAAAATTCAAATTGCGAGAGTCAAGGTTACACCTAAGGCTGATGAGGCCTGGGTGGACACCATGTTCGAATAAGCAGTTTGAATTGCCGGAGCTTCCTTGATCGCGAAGCATGAATCGGCATCTTTATTGAAGTTGGTTAATTTGAAGTTTGTTATTTGCAGGATCTTCCACAACTTGTATCCAGATGGATCATGGATAGTGGAGCTTCAAGACATATGACAGGGAAGACTGCGTTGCTGTATGATGTTAGAAATATTAATGGTGGTTATGTGGGATTTGCTGGTCATGAAGGTGGTCGAATTATTGGTGAAGGAACGTTATCCAACGGGATTGTGACGTTTGAAAGAGTTAACTACATTACTGAGCTGGAGAATAATCTGCTTAGTATCTCCCAGATTTGTAACAATATGTATACTACTCATTTCACTGATAAAGAATGTTTGATCTTGAAACCAGGATTTGTTATCCCTGAAGAATGGATTATCATGCGGGCACCTAGAGTGAATGATTTATATGTGTTAGATATGAGTGTAGCAACTACATCTACTGGTCAAGCACATTGTTTTGTTTCTAGAGCAACTGAGAAAGAATCGAGATTGTGGCACCGCAAGATGGGGCATATTCACCTAAGGAAGATGAATCACTTGGTGCACAATGATTTGGTTCTTGGAGTTCATGTCAAAGGTTTTCATCTGGAAGGGGAGTGCATTAGCTGTGTTAAAGGCAAGCAGAAGAAAAAGTCACACCCTACAAAACAAGTCAATTCAGTTTCAAGACCTCTGGAAAGACTTCACATGGATTTGTTTGGTCCTGTGAATGTCAAAAGTATTACAGGAGATTACTATTGTTTGGTCGTTACTGATGATTATTCCAGATTTTCGTGGGTTTCTTTCTTGAAGACGAAAGACGAAACATTTGACAGTTTGATGGCGTTATTCAAGAAGATTGAGAATTTCTACCAACGGCGTATCAAAAGAATTCGAAGTGATAATGGTACTGAATTCAAGAACGGTAAGATGGAAGAATTTTGTGATGAAAGAGGTATATTGCATGAGTTTAGTGCTCCGTACACTCCGCAGCAGAATGGAGTTGCAGAACGCAAAAATCGGACACTAATCGAGACGGCTAAAACTATGCTCGCAGATTCAAAGTTACCGATAAATTTTTGGGCTGAAGCTGTTTCCGCCGCATGCTATACGCTCAACAGGGTTCTCACTGTCAAGAAGTTCAACAAAACATGCTTTGAGCTAATTAATAACCGCAAACCGAATTTGAAGTATCTAGAACCGTTCGGGTCACCCTGTACAGTTATAGAGCCTTTTGGAAAGTTTGGTCCGAAGTGCATTGAGGGAATATTTGTTGGTTATGCAAATCCGATGCGACGTGTCTTCGTTCCAAGTGAGAAGCGGATTATTGAAGCTACAAATGTTGAATGTCAAGGTTATACTATGCCGCTGCAGAATCCTGGTGATTCATGGCGTTATCATTATGACAAACTGTGGGATTCGTTTGACATGAAAGAAGAATCAGAGGAAGATGAAGATTTCTTTGATGAGTTGGATATTTTGCGTGAATATGAGTCGCAGCTAAGGTTCCCAGCTGAGTATTCTAGAAGACCACGGGAAACTTCAAATGACGATGAAGCAGGTCCGAGTAATGTTGGTGAACATGATGATGTCCAACAGAATGAAGTTGCTCAGGATAATCAGTCGGTTCAGGATGATAATCAAGAAGCTGAAAACATGCCAGTCTTTGATCATGGTGATTCAGATTCTGAGGGGGAGCAAATTCAGATTTCAAGTCAAACAAACCAAGTTGGTGAACAAGATGCAGATCAGAATGTTACTAATCTGGAGGGCAATGTAGATGTTCCAAGTGAAGTGATGCCGCGAACTTTTTCATATCATCCAGAGGAGTTGATCATAGGAGAATTGCAGACAGGCGTTCGCACTCGAAATCAGATTGATAAAGGGCTTACATGTTTTTATACAACAGTTGCTCCTTTGCAAACTGAATTCTCATTGAGTTGTTTTATCTCGCAGGTTGAGCCAAGAACTTACAAAGAGGCGCTTACTGAAGACTCTTGGGTCAATGCAATGCAGGAGGAACTGAGTCAATTCGAGAAATTGGGAGTGTGGAAGTTAGTTGATTTACCGGATGGTCATAGGAAATCAATACAAAATGGGTATTTAAATGCAAGAGAGACGATAGAGGAGTTGTGATTCGTAACAAAGCTCGACTCGTTGTTCAGGGCTTTAGTCAACAGGAGGGAATTAATTTTACAGAAGTCTATGCTCCTGTAGCACGACTAGAGGCAATCAGAATTTTCCTTGCATTTGCGTCTTGGAAGAACTTCAAAGTATATCAGTTAGATGTAAAATCGGCGTTTCTTTATGGAAAGGTCAAAGATGAGGTTTATGTCGGACAGCCGCCGGGCTTCACCGATCCAATCCACAAAAACAAGGTCTACTTATTGGACAAAGCGCTGTATGGTTTACACCAGGCCCCGAGAGCTTGGTACGAGACTTTGTCTCAACACCTACTAGCCAACAAGTTCATTCGTGGAAAAGTGGATGCCACTCTCTTCACTAAAGAGGTCGACGGTCATTTTCTGATAGTTCAGATTTATGTGGACGATATAATTTTTGGGTCGACAAATGAATATCTATGCAAAGATTTTGAATCAGTGATGAAGCAAAAGTTCGAAATGTCATCAATGGGGGAGATGAAATTCTTTCTGGGATTACAAGTTGAACAACTTCCTGAGGGAATTTTCATTCATCAGACGAAGTACGTTCATGATATTCTAGAGAAATTTGGAATGTCAAGTTCTACTCCAGCTGCTACCCCACTTGCAACAAATCATGGGATTCACCCAGATCTCACTGGAGACAGGGCTGATGAAACGTTTTACCGATCCATGATAGGTTCTTTGATGTACCTAACTGCTTCACGTCCTGATATCATGTACCCAACGTGCCTCGCAGCAAGATTTCAATCTAACCCGAGAGCTTCGCATATGATTATTGTGAAGAGGATATTGCGCTACCTGAAAGGAACTCCTTCATTGGGGTTGTGGTATCTTAGAAAAGGCGACTTTACGCTCGAAGGGTATTCCGATTCGGATTTCGGATGCTGCAAAGTAAATTCAAAATCAACAACTGCAGGATGCCAGTTCTTTGGTCCTAGATTGGTTACCTGGCAGTGTAAGAAACAAACGTCTGTGGCGCTATCTACATGTGAAGCAGAGTATGTTTCTGCTAGCAGTTGCTGCTCTCAGATCCTGTGGATACAACAACAGATGCGCGACTACGGTTTGCAGTTTCATAACACACCTCTTTTTGTTGATAATGAGGCCGCAATAAATATAACAAAGAATCCGGTACATCACGCTAAAACTAAACACATAGAAATTCGTCAACACTTTATTCGTGATTGTTTTGAGAAAAAGTTTATACGAATTGAGAAAATCCACACTAACGAACAGAAAGCTGATTTACATACCAAAGCTTTTGATAAAAATCGGTTTAAATATTTGTTAAAACTAAATGGTATGAAGCTTCTTTCGGTGTCGGATGGAATTCTTGGCGTTGATGAGAGTACTGTTGCGGATGAAGACGAGAAACAATCTGCAATGGTTTGTCGATTTTTTACTTGTTTTGGCATTTAGGGGGAGTAGATAGATGTATATAGATATATTTTCAGAAAATACAAAAACAGTAAAAAATGAAAAAATACAAAAACATGATAAAATTTGAAAAAGAGCTTGTGTATATAGGGAAAATGATAGTACATCGGCTAGACAATTACAGTATGCTAAAGATTTGTAAAGTTTAAATGAGTTAAACAGTCTCACTAATGATGTGTTGATAGGTTTTCACACATTTAGTAGATTTATTCGGGATATAAACCTAAAATTTCAAACTTGTGAAATTCGTGGGGAACACTACTTGGATATATAGGTAACCCCTGAAATCTCGTTTGAAAGGTCTCATAATCTGATATACTAGGTCTTTATACTCAATGATGTCTGGGGTATTATTTCGGGACTTCTGCTGAACGGTAGTTCTGACCTAGTCCTTGGATAATACTTTACACAAATGCTTGAAACATAGCATAAACCCTCAGCATGCAGATGAAACAATAAAATTGATAGTCGCTGCTGTTGTAAAAAAGATCCTCTAAAGGGGACATACCGTAAAGTCGAAGCTGATATCTCTCTGCGTATACGGAAGTATCGACCTGAGATCCCTCGGCCCTCGCATTACCTAATTTATGTACAGATATCATTGTAGTATACTCACCTGTAAGACTGAATATTGGGATTCTGGATACGGGAGTATATTCAAGAGGTGGGACATATGAATGAGCTAAGTTCATAAGACATCTAATTCGTATCCTGAGTAAATTGAAATTTGTGTGAGAATTTAAGATGGATCAGTATATCGACAATCGAGGTGAATTGTTTAAGTCTGAGTATGAAATGAAGCTTAACGGTACTTGTAATTTGTCTGAATAGCTGATATGATTCCCTGACACGCTCGCCAAAAATATGTTTGTAAATAGTTTACTTTGTTTAATTTCTGAAATTTAAGTTTTCTGTATTTCATTTCTTAGTTTAGAACACTCTATAAAATCCAAAAAGATTTTATTTCTGCTTTATTTTCCGACAAACCAAAGTGGAGAGTTGATTGTTGGATTCTCAGATGTTGAAGCAGATGCAGGAGATTCTGGACTGAAGAATGAGGAGAACATACTTTGATGGAGTTTGAATTTTTGAAAAGTCAAAAACAAGTTCATTAACTTGATACTTGTTATTTTCAGAAAATGTTTGAAAATGTTTTCAAAATTAGTTTGATTCGTCAAATGATCAACCAAGGTCATTAAATTGAACTTGGTAGATTAATCAAGTGATCAGGGTCATTAACTTGGACCTGGATACTTGAGTGGATTGCTAAAGCTGATAGTTTGTGATTTATTGTTGAAAAGATAGATTGTAATGTTTGATGTTTGAGAAACAGGTTTTGAACTTCATCATTCCCATGGAAGCTATTAGTCAAAGTTTGAACCAGATCAAGACCTCAGATTCTAGCATATCGAGAGGGGGAGTATGTGAAAGGGGGAGTCTGGAGCAACAGTCAAAAGGGATGCTGAAGATGGAGCTAGGAAGTGAACCTGAACCTGTAATGATAGAGTGCTATGATGAAAAGACAGAGATGAAGAAAAGACCAAGACTAAAGACTCGGAGCTGAAGACTTCGTCAACATCCAAGGGGGAGTCTGTTGATGCACGGAATGTCTGTTAACTACGTCTACATCAAGTCTTGTGTCAAGATAGTCAACATAGGGTCTTAGAAGTCAAATTAGGGTTTATATGATGTATTTCGCTTGAATGTGCATAGGTTAGATAAGTAATTTCGTTTGAAAGTACATGTTAGGTGGTTTCGCTCCAAGGGACTTTATAGGTTTCGCTTATTAGGTAACATGATGGTTTCGCTTATAAGGACACTTGGAGGTTTCGCTTATTTGGTTATGTCATAAGAGCGAAACCTCAGGGACTATAAATAGACATCATAAGCGAAACCTTGTCAGTCAGTCGTGACATTGGAGCGGAACCTGTTCATACGCTTTGTAACCAAACTCTGTCAAAATCAACTCAGAAAGCAATAAAAAAGAAGGAATTGAATAGGAAAAGCTGTGTAACTTTGCGTGTATTGATTCCGCCTTTATACGTGAAGATGAACGTTCTCAACTGACTTTTCGGGGTCGCAAAACGGTCCAACACATTGTACAATCTGTCTTGGGAACTGTTTGTGACTTTGATCAATGAGAATTTATGTCCTCAACATGAGGTTGAGAAGATCGAGACCGACTTCCTGACATTGGTTATGAGGAATTTAGACAGTCAGGAGTACCTTACGAGTTTTAATACCATGTCTCGATTGGTTCCATACTTAGTAACACCAGAACCAAAACGGATTGCCCGTATCATTGGGGGTATAGCCCCGAAGATTAAAGCAAGCGTGAAGGCATCCCGACCTACTACCTTTAGGTCTATAGCCGATCTGGCACTATCGCTTACGCTTAATGCAGTCAGGCAGAGATCACTGAGAAATTCTGATATAGTGAAGAGGAAACGTGAGGATGAAAACTCACACCGTTCAGACAAGAAGCACAAATGGAACTCTGACCACAAGAAGAGTTCAGGGTTCAAGAAAGATGACCAACAGTCTGGCGAGAAGCCCAAATGCAAAATCTGTAAGAAGCGCCATTTGGGGAGGTGCAGATACGAGTCAAAATCCCAATCACAGCCGAGGGCTTGTGGGATTTGTAAGTCAAGTGAGCACAAGACGATAGAGTGCAAGAAGATAAAGGATGCAACATGCTATAGCTGTAATGAAAAGGGGCACATCAAGTCCAACTGCCAAAAGTATGCCAAGAAACCCGAGGAAGGGAAAAAGACCAATGCTAGGGTCTTTCAGATTAATGCACGGGAAGCGGTGCAGGATGATAACGTGATAACAGGTACCTTCCTTATTAATGATGTTTATGCAAGGGTTTTATTTGATTCGGGTGCGGATAAGTCGTTTGTAGATGATAAGTTTTGTAATTTGTTAAATCTGCCTATTAAAGCCCTAAGCATGAAATATGAAGTAGAGTTGGCTGATGGTACCTTAGAAACTGTTTCAACTATGTTAGATGGATGTTTTATATCCATTAGAAACCACTCATTTCCGTTATCCTTACTTCCTTTAAAATTAGCTGGTTTCGACATAGTAATAGGCATGGATTGGTCATCTCATAACCAAGCCCAGATTGTTTGTGACAAGAAACAAGTGGTGATCAAGACTCCGTATGGTGAGCCACTGACCATACAAGGAGATACTCAGTATGGATTACCTAAGAAAGTGTCTATGCTTAAGGCATCAAAGTGTTTGAGGAAAGGTTGTGTCATCTACATGGCAAAAGTAACTATCGATGAACCAAAACCCAAGGTTGAAGACATCCCTGTCATCTCTGAATATCCAGAAGTATTCCCTGAAGAACTACCTGGTTTACCCCCAGATAGGCAAGTGGAGTTTAGAATCGACATTATTCCTGGAGTAGCACCTGTCGCTAGAGCACCTTACAGGTTAGCACCAACAGAGATGAAAGAGTTGAGAACTCAACTGGATGATTTATTGGCAAAGGGATTTATTAGACCTAGTTCGTCTCCATGGGGAGCACCGATCCTGTTTGTAAAAAATAAGGATGGATCGATGCGTCTATGCATCGATTATCGCGAGCTTAACACGGTCACGATCAAGAATAGATATCCATTGCCCAGGATCGACGATCTGTCCGATCAATTGCAAGGGGCAAGTTACTTCTCCAAGATCGATTTGAGGTCAGGCTACCATCAACTGAAAGTTAGAGATGAGGACGTGCACAAGACTGCATTTAGAACTCGCTATGGTCACTACGAGTTCTTGGTGATGCCTTTTGGGCTCACTAATGCACCAGCAGCGTTCATGGATCTCATGAACCGCGTCTGCAAGCCATACTTGGATAAATTTGTCATCGTCTTCATCGATGACATTCTTATTTACTCAAAGAATCAAGCTGACCATGAGAAGCATCTTCGTTGTATTCTTAAACTTCTTCAACATGAGAAGCTCTACACCAAGTTTTCAAAGTGTGAATTTTGGCTTCGTGAAGTCCAGTTCCTTGGACATGTGGTTAGTGAGCGTGGTATCCAGGTGGATCCTGCTAAGATTGAAGTTATCATGAACTGGCAAGAGCCGAAGACGCCCACAGAGATTCGTAGCTTTTTGGGTCTTGCAGGATATTACAGGCGTTTTATTGAAAATTTCTCAAGGATTGCTGCACAATTAACTTCACTGACCCGCAAGAATATCAAGTTTAACTGGGGTCCTAAGCAGCAAGAATCCTTTGACATTCTCAAGCAGAAGTTGAGCAATGCACCTGTGTTGACATTGACTGATGGAATAGAGGAATTTGTAGTATACTGCGACGCGTTACACACTGGTATGGGGTGTGTGCTCATACAAAAAGGCAAGGTCATTGCCTCTGCTTCCCGACAACTAAAAGTGCACGAGAAGAATTACACCACCCATGATTTGGAGTTGGGTGTCGTTGTGTTTGCACTCAAACTTTGGAGGCATTATCTATATGGTACCAAGTGTGTGATCTATTCTGATCACAAGAGCCTTCAACATTTGTTTAATCAGAAGGACTTAAACATGAGACAACGTCGATGGATGGAGACTTTAAATGACTATGATTGTGAAATCATATACCATCCAGGCAAGGCGAATGTGGTCGCCGATGCCTTAAGTAGGAAGGAAAGGGTGAAGCCCATAAGAATCAATGCCAAGAGCATTGAATTAAAGAACAGTTTGAATGAAAGATTGTTAGCCGCGCAGAAGGAAGCCGTATTAGAAGCTAACTATCCAAATGAAAAACTGGGAGTCACTGCAGAACAGTTATCATGTGGTAAGGATGGAATCCTAAGATTGAATGGACGGATACGGGTTCCAATCTATGGAGGACTTAGGGAAGTGATCCTTCACGAAGCCCATAGTTCTAAGTATTCCGTTCATCCTGGAAGTGACAAGATGTACCAGGATTTGAAGTCGAATTATTGGTGGATAGGGTTGAAAAAGTCTATAGCCACTTATGTGGCCAAATGTCTGACATGTGCACAAGTTAAAGCAGAACACCAGAAGCCGTGAGGTTTGCTACAACAGCCTGAACTTCCCACCTGGAAGTGGGAAATGGTGACTATGGATTTTATCACCAAGTTACCGAAGACAAAGCGAGGAAATGATACTATTTGGGTTATAGTGGATAGATTGACTAAGTCAGCCCACTTCCGACCTATTAAGGAAACACACAGCTCAGATAAGTTAGCTCAGATGTACGTGGATGAGATTGTATCTCTCCATGGAGTGCCAGTGTCTATCATCTCTGATAGGGATACGAGGTATACATCGCATTTCTGGAAAAGTTTTCAACAATCCCTAGGCACTCGATTGAATTTCAGCACAGCATATCATCGTCAGACGGATGGTCAAAGCGAGCGTACTATACAGACACTCGAGGATATGCTACGAGCTTGTGTTATTGACTTAGGAGGAAGTTGGGATGATCATCTTCCATTGATTGAATTTTCATATAATAATAGCTATCATTCCAGCATTCAAGCTGCACCATTTGAAGCGTTATATGGAAGAAAGTACAGGACGCCCGTTTGTTGGGCAGAAGTTGGAGATGTCCATCTAACAGGACTTAATATAGTCCTGGAGATGACCGATAAGATTGTGCAGATACGAGATCGTCTCAAAGCTGCCAGAGATAGGCAGAAAAGCTACGCAGATAAACGGCGTAAACCTCTAAAGTTTGAGGTTGGTGACAAAGTGTGACTGAAGGTATCACCCTGGAAAGGGGTAATGCGATTTGGTAAGAAAGGCAAGTTAAGCCCAAGATACATAGGACCATTTGAGATTATCGAATGTGTCGGAACAGTGGCTTACAAGCTAAATTTTCCTGAAGAGCTCAGTGGAATCCATAATGTATTTCACATCTGTAATCTGAAGAAATGTCTAGCTGATGAATCACTATTCATGCCACATACGGATGTGCATATAGATGAGAGCCTGAAATTTGTGGAAAAACCTTTGTCGATCGAGGATTGACAGGTTAAGAAGCTTCGAAAGAAGCATGTACCGATCGTAAAGGTTAAATGGGATGCCCGAAGAGGTCCCGAATACACGTGGGAGGTAGAGTCCACAATGAAGGAGAAGTACCCTCGTTTATTTCAGTAAATCTTGAGGTCGAGATTTCTTTTAAGGGGGTGAGGATGTAACACCTCGTAAAATCATGACCAATATAATGAAGACACGTGTCATGAGCTTTAAACGTGTAATGGATTGAATATGAGGGACTAAAGTTGACAAACAAAGAAAGTAAGTGTGTAAAAGGATTCAAAGTTTCAACATTTGATAATTATACCATTCAACAACCCTACACGATGTTTATACCCTTAAACGAATGAATTATGAATCATACAAAGCCGTTCGTGGAAGAAAGTGAAAGTTTACAAACCGCAAGGGTTAAAAGTGTCAACATGTTTAATTTATACCTCTGAGTGACCTTTTAGTGAACCCAAAGCTTTGTAACAATTAATTATGCTCCTAAGAATGAGTGATAAAAATTTCACAAGGTTTCGTTATCGTATGAGAAAGATACGCTAACATTCGTAAGTGAGGGGTTAAATGCATCAACGTTGAAATTCAGGACTCTTCGGTAATCATATAACTAACCGGGGACTTAACAAAGTTTTTTTATGACTTGGAGTCCTTAAAAGTCAAGTTGGAGAGTTAAAAGTGCAAGAAAACAAGTTAAAACCACTATTAGAAGGACCAGGGACCAAATATGCAAAGCTGGAAAACTTTGTAACCGGAACCAACATCCATACCGGTCGCGTAAGACCTCCCAGGTCTCTTACGCGGGCCGCCTGAGGACCACCAGCGAACAAAAACATGGCAGATGCCTATTTTTGCAGGTTGCACCGCCTTAGAGAGCCTTGTATTCGATTCCAGGGGCTGAACCAACGGGTTTTCATGCATAGGGACACCTGTAATGATCAGGAATCAACCCATAGACTTGTTTGGCATGATCTTGTAAGATTAAAGTCCCTATATAAGAACACCTTGTTGCAAACATTGGACATGCACTTGGAAAAATCATTTAAGCTGAATTCTGGAGCTCCCTGGACCTCAAACAAGATTCCATTACCTTCTAAATCGTACTTAGTACTTCTGTAAGCTTCCTTGACCTCTCTAAATTCAGTTTTATTAGTTTAATGGCCTAAAGTCAAACCTGTCGTAATTAAGGTTTGACTTAGTGATTAATCACTAATGGTCCAGTCAATTCTCGAATTGAAAGTACCTATGAGTTGGTAATTATGTGGGTAATAAACCATTAAAAGGGCACCCTCTGATTCCCACTCTAACTAGGTCAATTGTCGGGTCAAACTTAATTAGAAAAAGTCAACAGAAAGCTAATTTTCGAATAAACACATAATTAATAATGTGGAAGCCATGAAACCTGTTTTATCACTTGTATAACTTGGTAATTAATGTAAGAACATGTCTAAACATGTTCAACCCGACAATTTTCAGTTTAAGCTCGGTTCGGAACCGAAAGTCGCGAAAGTAGACTTTTGCTTTGACTTTCAGTTCTGACCCAATGTAGCACATTTTAGAAATTCCTTAAAGCTCTATTAGGACCAGGTTATAGGATAGTGTAACCCTCTGAGGTTATACAATTTGGTTCCTTAGTTATTCGATTCATATGCATGTTTCCGTTATATGCCTAAATGTTGACCATCATGCCCTTTTGACCTTAAAACGAGAGTTTTGAAAATGTGAGAGGACAACAACCTTTATTACTGATTTATAAACTTGTCCTAAAAATTTGACATCAGTTTAAGGTCTAGATTAAGAGTTATGCTCAATAGCGTAATTAGAAAGCTTTTTATTAATTAAACGGCGTAATTAGCATAAGGCCTATTTAAAATCAAATTTTGACACCAAACTTTTTACCCACTGATGTAATATAATATTTTGGGATTTTTGAAGATTTTTATTTATCTTTAAACTGAGCATAAAGATAAAATATTTTGAACTTTATAAACTGATCAAAAACTGAGCATAAAGATAAAATATTTATCTTTAATATAATATCGCTACTGATTTTATATGATAAATAAAATATTTTGAACTTTATAAACTGATCAAAAACTCAGATTTCCTATTTAAACCCGAAAATTGCTTAAAACCGACTTTTACGCGTTTTAAGCACATAGTATGGGTTGAAACTATTTTTAACATATAAAACCTAATACCTACTGATTTTTTAAGTAAATTTTCATAATTAAACAGTAAGCAAAAGTTTTGAACTCAGAATTATAATTTTGACCTTTAAAGCTTATGTGAAATTACCAAAATGCCCCTACGGTGCATAGTATGGTTATAAAAGATAAATTTCACATATATACAATACACTATTGTTATGACTTATAAAAATAAATATTTTTACTGATTATATCAGACCTGAAACTCAGATTAATATTTAAACTCTTTTATAACCTTTAAAATGAGCAAAATACCCCTACGGGGCATAATTTGAGTTTAAATCCATTTTGGGCATAATGGAAGGTATCTTACTGATGTCACAATATATTTAAGGCATATTAACTTAGGAAACCTGTTCATGACTCATTTGGTTAACCGTTACGCATTTTTCACGTTCGGTGCGGTTTATGTAACTAGTTTGCATAAATTAGCCGAAACAGGTCAAACCTTATCATTTTTGTCTCAAAATCCAGAATGTGTTTAGTTTACCCATATTATACAAGTATACAAACTTGTCAGGTCTAAACCACATTCTAACCCGGTCTTCGCTTAATCGTGCGTTTTGAACTGTATATATCTTCCTTTAAAACTAACCGGTCTAAGTTTAGGCTTAATTAAGACCCGTTAGGAATCTAATAAGTTATTAAAACCTTCGTTCCAGATTAGGAGACCAGTAATAGATACTTGCACTCGCTTATTGTGATATATACTTGCTCAGGTAAATACTTTTAACTTATTTTCCCTTATACGAGCTTGGGCTACGGTATATAAAATACCGCTTGGTCGGGCATTTAATTTTTAATCGTATGAAGGTTAATTCATTGAGATGACCTGTTTAATCGGTTATGTTTGTTTTAAGCCTTTGGGGGGGTTAATGACCATGTCCCAGATATCCTTGGCATCATTCATTGAAATGGCCACGACCTAAGCACGGGGTGTAGGCATACACCTGTCGGTGCGTATATAAAAATATATAACCGTTGTTCGAGAATAACTCGTTGCGGGATTATATTATGTGGTGTGTCAATTAATCTTTAACCCGGTGTTCAACCCGGGCTACTGAACGCATAACGAACATGTAATTCTTTTACAAGTTTATATATAAATAATTATCCCAAGTTATAAAAGATTATTTTGTGCCTTGTGCATTCAAATCAATTTTATAAACACTTTTCAAAATGATTCGGTTAATTGTATTTACCAGTGTAAACTGACGTATTTTCCAAAAAGGCTAAGTGCAGGTACTAAACGGAATAGGCTGGCTACTCCTAGCATCAATAAAGAGTCTTGCAAGCTTAGATGTTATAAATCTGTTGAACAATGATCTTCTTAACTTTTGATCCGCTTGTGGACCCCTTGCAACCGTTATTGTAATACACTTGATATTACTTTTAATTCGGTTTGTAATATATTTATCTTTCGACTTCCGCTGTCTATTAAACTGTGATAAATTGTCTACGATGATATCAACTACGTCACAATACTCCCCACCGGGCCCACCGGTGATACGTGGAAATATCGGGGTGTGACAGGTTTTTTGTCCTCTCACATTTTCAAAACTCTCGTTTTAAGGTCAAAAGGGCATAATGGTCAACATTTAGGCATATAACGGAAACATGCATATGAATCGAATAACTAAGGAACCAAATTGTATAACCTCATAGGGTTACACTATCCTATAACCTGGTCCTAATAGAGCTTTAAGGCATTTCTAAAATGTGCTACATTGGGTCAGAACTGAAAGTCAAAGCAAAAGTCTACTTTTGCGACTGTCGGTTCTGAATCGAGCTTAAACTGAAAATTGTCGGGTTGAACATGTTTAGACATGTTCTTACATTAATTACCAAGTTATACAAGTGATAAAACAGGTTTCATGGCTTCCACATTGTTAATTATGTGTTTATTCGAAAATTAGCTTTCTGTTGACTTTTTATAATTAAGTTTGACCCGACAATTGACCTAGTTAGAGTGGGAATCAGAGGGTGCCCTTTTAATGGTTTATTACCCACATAATTACCAACTCATAGGTACTTTCAATTTGAGAATTGACTGGACCATTAGTGATTAATCACTAAGTCAAACCTTAATTACGACAGGTTTGACTTTAGGCCATTAAACTAATAAAACTGAATTTAGAGAGGTCAAGGAAGCTTACTGAAGTACTAAATACAATTTAGAAGGTAATGAAATCTTGTTTGAGGTCCAGGGAGCTCTAGAATTCAGCTTAAATGATTTTTCCAAGTGCATGTCCAATGTTTGCAACAAGGTGTTCTTATATAGGGACTTTAATCTTACAAGATCATGCCAAACAAGTCTATGGGATGATTCCTGATCGTTACAGGTGTCCCTATGCATGAAAACCCGTTGGTTCAGCCCCTGGAATCGAATACAAGGCTCTCTAAGGCGGTGCAACCTGCAAAAACAGGCATCTGCCATGTTTTTGTTCGCTGGTGGTCCTCAGACGGCCCGCGTAAGAGACCTGGGAGGTCTTACGCGGCCGGTATGGATGCTGGTTCCGGTTACAAAGTTTTCTAGCTTTGCATATTTGGTCCCTGGTCCTTCTAATAGTGGTTTTAACTTGTTTTCTTGCACTTTTAACCCTCCAACTTGACTTTTAAGGACTCCAAGTCATAAACAAACTTTGTTAAGTCCCCGGTTAGTTATATGATTACCGAAGAGTCCTAAATTTCAACGTTGACGCTTTTAACCCCTTATTTACGAATGTTAGCGTATCTTTCTCATACGATAACGAAACCTTGTGAAATTTGTATCACTCATTCTTAGGAGCATAATTAATTGTTACAAAGCTTCGGATTCGCTAAAAGGTTACTCAGAGGTATAAATTAAACATGTTGACACTTTTAACCCTTGCGGTTTGTAAACTTTCACTTTCTTCCACGAACGGCTTCGTATGATTCATAATTCATTTGTTTAAGGGTATAAACATCGTGTAGGGTTGTTGAAAGGTATAATTATCCAATGTTGACACTTAAATCCTTTTACACACATACTTTCTTTGTTTTTCAACTTTAGTCCCTCATATTCAATCCATTACACGTTTAAAGCTCATGACACGTGTCTTCATTATATTGGTCGTGATTTTACGAGGTGTTGCATCCTCACCCCCTTAAAAGAAATCTCGACCTTGAGATTTACTGAAATAAATGAGGGTACTTCTCCTTCATTGTGGACTCTACCTCCCACGTGTATTCGGGACCTCTTCGGGCGTCCCATTTAACCTTTACGATCGGTACATGCTTCTTTCGAAGCTTCTTAACCTGTCAATCCTCGATCGACAAAGGTTTTTCCACAAATTTCAGGCTCTCATCTATATGCACATCCGTATGTGGCATGACTAGTGATTCATCAGCTAGACATTTCTTCAGATTGCAGATGTGAAATACATTATGGATTCCACTGAGCTCTTCATGAAAATTTAGCTTGTAAGCCACTGTTCCGACACATTCGATAATCTCAAATGGTCCTATGTATCTTGGGCTTAACTTGCCTTTCTTACCAAATCGCATTACCCCTTTCCAGGGTGATACCTTCAGTAACACTTTGTCACCAACCTCAAACTTTAGAGGTTTACGCCTTTTATCTGCGTAGCTTTTCTGCCTATCTCTGGAAGCTTTGAGACGATCTCGTATCTGCACAATCTTATCGGTCGTCTCCAGGACTATATCAGGTCCTGTTAGCTGGACATCTCCAACTTCTGCCCAACAAAACGGGCGTCCTGCACTTTCTTCCATATAACGCTTCAAATGGTGCACCCAACTCCTATCGTGGGTGGTGTAATTCTTCTTGTGCACTTTTAGTTGTCGGGGAGCATAGGCAATGACCTTGCCTTTTTGCATGAGCACACACCCCATACCAGTGTGTGACGCGTCGCAGTATACTACAAATTCCTCTATTCCATCAGGCAATGTCAACACAGGTGCATTGCTCAACTTCTGCTTGAGAATGTCAAAGGATTCTTGCTGTTTATAACCCCAGTTAAACTTGATATTCTTGCGGGTCAGTGAAGTTAAGGGTGCAGCAATCCTTGAGAAATTTTCAATAAAACGCCTTTAATATCCTGCAAGACCCAAAAAGCTACGAATCTCTGTGGGCGTCTTCGGCTCTTGCCAGTTCATGATAGCTTCAATCTTAGCAGGATCCACCTGGATACCACGCTCACTAACCACATGTCCAAGGAACTGGACTTCACGAAGCCAAAATTCACACTTTGAAAATTTGGCGTAGAGCTTCTCATGTTGAAGAAGTCTAAGAATACAACGAAGATGCTTCTCATGGTCAGCTTGATTCTTTGAGTAAATAAGAATGTCATCGATGAAGACGATGACAAATTTATCCAAGTATGGCTTGCAGACGCGGTTCATGAGATCCATGAACGCTGCTGGTGCATTAGTGAGCCCAAAAGGCATCACCAAGAACTCGTAGTGACCATAGCGAGTTCTAAATGCAGTCTTGTGCACGTCCTCATCTCTAACCTTCAGTTGATGGTAGCCTGACCTCAAATCGATCTTGGAGAAGTAACTTGCCCCTTGCAATTGATCGAACAGATCGTCGATCCTGGGCAATGGATATCTATTCTTGATCATGACCTTATTAAGCTCGCGATAATCGATGGATAGACGCATCGATCCATCCTTCTTCTTTACAAACAGGATCGGTGCTCCCCATGGAGACGAACTAGGTCTAATAAATCCCTTTGCCAATAAATCATCCAGTTGAGTTCTCAACTCTTTCATCTCTGTTGGTGCTAACCTGTAAGGTGCTCTAGCGACAGGTGCTGCTCCAGGAATAATGTCGATTCTAAACTCCACTTGCCTATCTGGGGGTAAACCAGGTAGTTCTTCAGGGAATACTTCTAGATATTCAGAGATGACATGGATGTCTTCAACCTTGGGTTTTGGTTCATCGATAGTTACTTGTGCCATGTAGATGACACAACCTTTCCTCAAACACTTTGATGCCTTAAGCATAGACACTTGCTTAGGCAATCCATACTGAGTATCTCCTTGTATGGTAAGTGGCTCACCATACAGAGTCTTGTTCACCACTTGTTTCTTGTCACAAACAATCTGGGCTTGGTTATGAGATAACCAATCCATGCCTATTACTATGTCGAAACCAGCTAATTTTAAAGGAAGTAAGGATAACGGAAAGGAGTGGTTCCTAATGGATATAAAACATCCATCTAACATAGTTGAGATAGTTTCTAAGGTACCATCAGCCAACTCTACTTCATATTTCATGCTTAGGGCTTTAATAGGCAGATTTAACAACTTATAAAACTTATCATCTACAAACGACTTATCCGCACCCGAATCAAATAACACCCTTGCATAAACATCATTAATAAGGAAGGTACCTGTTATCACGTTATCATCCTGCACCGCTTCCCGTGCATTCATATGAAAGACCCTAGCATTGGTCTTTTTCCCTTCCTCGGGTTTCTTGGCATACTTTGGGCAGTTGGACTTGATGTGCCCCTTTTCATTACAGTTATAGCACGTTGTATCCTTTATCTTCTTGCAGTCTATCATCTTGTGCTCACTTTACCTACAAATCCCACAAGCCCTCGGCTGTGATTGGGATTTTGACTCGTATCTGCACCTCCCAAAATGGCGCTTCTTACAGATTTTGCATTTGGGCTTCTCGCCCGACTGTTGGTCATCTTTCTTGAACCCTGAACTCTTCCTGTGGTCAGAGTTCCCTTTGTGCTTCTTGTCTAAACGGTGTGAGTTTTCATCCTCACGTTTCCTCTTCACTATATCAGAATTTCTCAGCGATCTCTGCCTGACCGCATCAAGGGTAAGCGATAGTGCCAGATCGGCTACAGACCTAAAGGTAGTAGGTCGGGATGCCTTCACGCTTTCTTTGATCTCCGGGGCTAAACCCCCCAATGAAACTGGCAATCCGTTTTGGTTCCGGTATTACTAAGTATGGAACCAATCGAGACATGGTATTAAAACTCGTAAGGTACGCCTGACAGTCTAAATTCTTCATAACCAATGTCAGGATGTCGGTCTCGATCTTCTCAACCTCATGTTGAGGACAGAAATTCTCCTTGATCAAAGTCACAAACTGTTCCCAAGACAGATTGTACAATGGGACTATCCCAGTAGCTTGGATTAGAGACCTCCACCAAGCTAGTGCTTCACCTTTGAATGACTGAGATACAAACTTCACAACATCCCTATAAGCACAACCACTGATGTCAACTCCGGTGTCCATCTCGTCTAACCATGTCATGCAGTCGATAGCTCCTTTTTCCCCAGTGAAATCCCTGGGTTTGCAGGAGACAAAATATTTATAGGAGCAAGTCTTTGCACGTGGCTCCTGATCAAGTACAATCTTCTTAGACGGAACACTATGCTGATTCGATGAGTGTCGGTCATCATCCTTCTTTGACCCTTGCTGTTTAGGATGTGGCTTACTATGAGCCTCAGAGTGAGTCTTAGGTTGTGATTTAGAATGAGGCGTAGATAGGGTCTTACTTCGAGTACCACTAGATTCATTAAATTGCCTATCCATGGCCTTGGTAACAGCATTATCAATCAATGCTTGAAGTTCCGCACCAGTTACATTGATCCTGGTAGTATCATGATTCTCCCTTGGATGACTGTTGACTTCTTCAGACTCAGCCATGTAGCTTGATTGCTACATAAAATGATGACAATAATTTCTTAGAGGTATATAATAGATTTGTCATATTATTAATCTATTAACCATGGTATTAAAGAACCATATTGGTTAATTTGTTAAGTATTTCATTCAGGATTTTTCATTAATAACCCTTAGTTATAATTAAATATAATAATGGCACAAAAGGCCAAGTCACATGGACAAATTCAAATTATAAGTCAAGATCTTATAGGATCGAGGTACTAAGGTTTGAATCATAGTTCATTACCTTTCTTGACAGGGAGTTATAGGCTACAACTGTCTTTTGTCTTATATGATAATGATTATGGCCCGTAGGCATTACATCACTAATGGATGTTTAAATAATAAAGAAGGAATTGGAATAATCCAATATAAGGATGACACGTGTGATTTTACGAATCACATCAGCCAGGAATGTTAACATGTTTTCAGATGTTAACAAGGATTTGAATCTTTTTAAACAGGTTTTACCATCATGGCAAGGTCTTATAATGACATGCAGGCTAGGTTATACCCTTTAAGATTCTTATTTAATATTTAAAGGCAGATTTATAAAAGGAATGACATATTTTGGATTTATTTATTTATTTCATACTTTTTACATTTATGCATATAATGACAAAATAAAATTTAAATGATAATATGCCACTAAAAATTTTAAAAAGAGTACATATTGCCCTAAACGGGACTTTTACTGAAATAACTTGCCCACGCAGGGGCTAAACAGAAACTACAAGTCCTCGTAGGGACTGGATACAGAAATAAATGTCCACGCAGGGAGTTGATTGAAAATAAGGAAATTACAATACAAATAAATAAATAAGGAATCTTCAAAAATCCCTTTTCTTGCTCTTCCCCTTGATTAAACTTGCCAAACCCTTGAGAAATCCTCGGTTGTGCCTACGCTCTTCCCGAACCTCCTGCTCCACCTGACTCAACCTTTGAAGAATCTCCTGTTGTTGCAGTGGCTGGATTTGCTACGGCTGTTGATGCTGCGGAGGTTGAGGAGGTGGCGGGTATTGATACCCATAGGTCGGGTATCCAGTCGTCCAGGGACCTCCATAGGGTCCTTCCGGATGGAGAGCGGTGTAGTTCGCCGCTACGAGGTATGGGTCAGTCTCAGCATAGTTGTAGTTGGTATAGGCTGGCTGCTCGAAAGGGTTGTACGCCGATACACCGGCATATGTAGGAATTGGGTTATCATAACCCATCGGTGGTGGTGCGACTGGCACAGACTCCACCTCAGAAACAGGATTCGAAGGCCCACCCATCTGTGGGTCTTCGTATAGTGGCGGATAATGACTGCCACTGGAAGGTTGAGGGTTGCTGATACGTACTCCCCCTCGCACGGACATCCGTGCGTTTGATCTTCTCCGCCTTGGCGGCTCTGGAGGCGGTTGCTGAACTGGTGGTGGTGGCGGTGGAGTGACCGCTACAAAACACGAATCCTCCGAGGGATCCTCCTGCTGCTGCTGTGAGTGGTAACTGGGAGTAAACACCAAGTCGTATTGGGCAAACCTTGCCTGATAACTGCCTGGACCACGATAAGGTGATCCATGATATGATGACCCATCTGAGATCTCGATGGGGTGAGTAGGTGTTCCGGATGGGGGTTCGGCAGGATCGGTATCTTCATCCATGTCCATAGAATGGTCACCGGAGAAGTGGTCTTCTGGTCCCAATGGGTTAAAACCCACTGGTTCTTCAATTAGGTTTTCCGGGTTGAACCGGCTCTGGAAATAGGGTGTTGGGTCATTGAAGGAGTGGTGTGAGTTCGAGCGTTGGAGAGGGATGAAGGAAGGATGTGAGTTATGGGGCTCGTTTTCCGACTGCGGCCCGAATGAGTGAAGGTACGAGGGTGATGAACTTAGTGAGACAGATCGCCTCGCTGGCTCCAAGTAGGTCCTCCAGTCCTCTTGAGGACTGGTGCTCATTGTCACAGACGGTGTTCGCCGGTGGGAAGGTCCGGCCTCGTGGTCGTTTGGGGCATTGATTAGCCCCTTGCCTCTTCCTCCTCTACGAAACCTAGGTGGCATCCTTTTGAACCTGTAAAAACAAATAAAAGAACAACAAAGAAATATATAGGAAAAATTAAAAAAAAACAAATTTGGATTAGTCCTAAGTTCTTTGTCTAGACTCGGAAGTCGAGGAATGTGCAAACCGTGTCAATGAGATTAAACACAAAAGGCTAGTATTTAATTCACTCAATGTTGGCTCTGATACCAACTTGTCACACCCCGATATTTTCACGTATTACCGGTGGGCCCGGTAGGGAGTATTGTGACGTAGTTGATATCATCATAGACAATTTATCACAGTTTAATACACAGCAGAAGTCGAAAGATAAATATATTACAAACCGAATTAAAAGTAATATCAAGTGTATTACAATAACGGTTGCAAGGGATCCACAGGCGGATCAAAAGTTAAGAAGATCATTGTTCAACAGATTTATAACATCTAAGCTTGCAAGACTCTTTATTGATGCTAGGAGTAGCCAGCCTATTCCGTTTAGTACATGCACTTAGCCTTTTTGGAAAATACGTCAGTTTACACTGGTAAATACAATTAACCGACTCATTTTGAAAAATTTTTAAAAAATTGATTTGAATGCACAAGGCACAAAATAATCTTTTATAACTTGGTATAATTATTTATATATAAACTTGTAAAAGAATTACATGTTCGTTATGCGTTCAGTAGCCCGGGTTGAACACCGGGTTAAAGATTAATTGACACACCACATAATATAATCCCGCAGCGAGTTATTCTCGAACAGCGGTTATATCTTTTTATATACGCACCGGCAGGTGTATGCCTACACCCCGTGCTTAGGTCATGGCCATTTCAATGAATGATGCCAAGGATATTCGGGACATGGTCATTAACCCCCCCCCCAAAGGCTTAAAACAAACATAACAGATTAAATGGGTCATCTTAATGAATTAACCTTCATACGATTAAAAATTAAATGCCCGACCAAGCGGTATTTTATATACCGTACCCCAAGCCCGTATAAGGGAAAATAAGTTAAAAGTATTTACCTGAGCAAGTATATATATCACAATCAGCGAGTGCAAGTATCTTTTACTAGTCGCCTAATCTGGAACGAAGGTTTTAATAACCTATTAGATTCCTAACGGGTCTTAATTAAGCCTAAACTTAGACCGGTTAGTTTTAAAGGAAGATATACGGTTCAAAACGCACGATTAAGCGAAGACCGGGTTAGAATGTGGTTTAGACCCGACAAGCTTGTATACTTGTATAATATGGGTAAACTAAACACATTCTGGATTTTGAGATAAAAATGATAAGGTTTGACCCGTTTCGGCTAATTTATGCAAACTAGTTACATAAACCGCACCGAACGCGAAAAAAGCGTAACGGGTAACCAAATGAGTCATGAACAGGTTTCCTAAGTTAATATGCCTTAAATATATTGTGACATCAGAAAGATACCTTCCATTATGCCCAAAGTGGATTTAAACTCAAATTATGCCCCGTAGGGGTATTTTGGTCATTTTAAAGGTTATAAAAGAGTTTAAATATTAATCTGAGTTTCAGGTCTGATATAATCAGTAAAAATATTTATTTTTATAAGTCATAACAGTAGGGTATTGTATATATGTGAAATTTATCTTTTATAACCAAACTATGTACCGTAGGGGCATTTTGGTAATTTAACATAAGCTTTAAAGGTCAAAATTATAATTCCGAGTTCAAAACTTTTGCTTACTGTTTAATTATGAAAATTTACTTAAAACATCAGTAGGTATTAATTTTTATATGTTAAAAATAGTTTCAACCCATATTATGCGCTTAAAACGCGTAAAAGTCGGTTTTAAGCGATTTTCGGGTTTAAATATGAAATCTGAGTTTTTGATCAGTTTATAAAGTTTAAAATATTTTATTTATCATATAAAATCAGTAGCGAAAAGTTTAGTATCAAAATATTATGTAAAACTCATTTTATTAAAGAAAAGGGCACAACCGACAATTACCGAATTAAAGCAAGAACCCTATGTTATGCTCAGTTTAAAAATAAATAAAAATCTTCAAAAATCCCAAAATATTATATTACATCAGTGGGTAAAAATTTTCGTGTCAAAATTTGAGTTTAAATAGGCTTTATGCTAATTACGCCGTTTAATTAATAAAAAGCTTTCTAATTACGCTATTGAGCATAACTCTTAATCTAGACCTCAAACTGATGTCAAATTTTTAGGACAAGTTTATAAATCAGTAATAAAGGTTTTTGTCCTCTCACATTTTCAAAACTCTCGTTTTAAGGTCAAAAGGGCATAATGGTCAACATTTAGGCATATAACGGAAACATGCATATGAATCGAATAACTAAGGAACCAAATTGTATAACCTCAGAGGGTTACACTATCCTATAACCTGGTCCTAATAGAGCTTTAAGGCATTTCTAAAATGTGCTACATTGGGTCAGAACTGAAAGTCAAAGCAAAAGTCTACTTTTGCGACTTTCGGTTCCGAACCGAGCTTAAACTGAAAATTGTCGGGTTGAACATGTTTAGACATGGTCTTACATTAATTACCAAGTTATACAAGTGATAAAACAGGTTTCATGGCTTCCACGTTGTTAATTATGTGTTTATTCGAAAATTAGCTTTCTGTTGACTTTTTATAATTAAGTTTGACCCGACAATTGACCTAGTTAGAGTGGGAATCAGAGGGTGCCCTTTTAATGGTTTATTACGCTCATAATTACCAACTCAAAGGTACTTTCAATTCGAGAATTGACTGGACCATTAGTGATTAATCACTAAGTCAAACCTTAATTACGACGGGTTTGACTTTAGGCCATTAAACTAATAAAACTGAATTTAGAGAGGTCAAGGAAGCTTACAGAAGTACTAAGTACGATTTAGAAGGTAATGGAATCTTGTTTGAGGTCCAGGGAGCTCCAGAATTCAGCTTAAATGATTTTTCCAAGTGCATGTCCAATGTTTGCAACAAGGTGTTCTTATATAGGGACTTTAATCTTACAAGATTATGCAAAACAAGTCTATGGGATGATTCCTGATCATTACAGGTGTCCCTATGCATGAAAACCCGTTGGTTCAGCCCCTGGAATCAAATACAAGGCTCTCTAAGGCGGTGCAACCTGCAAAAACAGGCATCTGACATGTTTTTGTTCGCTGGTGGTCCTCAGGCGGCCCGCGTAAGAGACCTGGGAGGTCTTATGCGGCCGGTATGGATGCTGGTTCCGGTTACAAAGTTTTCCAGCGTTGCATATTTGGTCCCTGGTCCTTCTAATAGTGGTTTTAACTTGTTTTCTTGCACTTTTAACCCTCCAACTTGACTTTTAAGGACTCCAAGTCATAAACAAACTTTGTTAAGTCCCGGTTAGTTATATGATTACCGAAGAGTCCTAAATTTCAACGTTGACGCTTTTAACCCCTCACTTACGAATGTTAGCGTATCTTTCTCATACGATAACGAAACCTTGTGAAATTTTTATCACTCATTCTTAGGAGCATAATTAATTGTTACAAAGCTTCGGGTTCACTAAAAGGTCACTCAGAGGTATAAATTAAACATGTTGACACTTTTAACCCTTGCGGTTTGTAAACTTTCACTTTCTTCCACGAACGGCTTCGTATGATTCATAATTCATTCGTTTAAGGGTATAAACATTGTGTAGGGTTGTTGAAAGGTATAATTATCCAATGTTGACACTTTGAATCCTTTTACACACATACTTTCTTTGTTTGTCAACTTTAGTCCCTCATATTCAATCCATTACATGTTTAAAGCTCATGACACGTGTCTTCATTATATTGGTCGTGATTTTACGAGGTGTACATTAGTGTATCATTGTCTTAATACATAATTGCATTAAGACTATTTTCAATGATGAGTCAAACGAAAGACATACGTAGTTTTGCATGATTTGTATGATTATGATTAGCCCAAGCGACAAGTTTATACTGACGCCATAAGGTGTCGTAATGATTGAAATAGTTCAATAATTAGGATGACCGAACAAATTCACCGTGTTCGTAATGTAATCAACTGAAAGTTTTAATGAAGTAAATTTGGAAATTCATTTCAAATAAATATTATAGGATTTTCAATTGATGATGAAAGGCCAAATGAATATTATAGAATTTTCGATCAATAATGAAAGAATCTTTAGAGGTACACTTGAATATAATACAAATTTGTGTACTCTTATCTTAACACATAATTGTATTAAGACTGTTTAGGATAATGAACCAACATAAATTAAATAAATAAATTCGTACATCAGGTGTGAAAATGAGATTAACTCAAACTTCAAATTAAAGAAAACGCCACCATAAGGTGTCGTAACTAATTAAATGATTCAATGAAAGTGAAGACCAAACAAGTCTGTTATGGTTTTGAATTGATGAAGTACTTTACAGAATGCATTTATTTATAAACTTTTATTTGTACTAGGGTCAAATAATAACTTAACTTAGATATTATATATTAGCGATTACGTCTGGAATCATTTCTTCTTCTTACATAGTAAGTACGAATGCTCGCGCGTTCTTCTTAGCTCCGTCTGTTGTTTTTGCCTTGTTGTCGGGTGCTTTAGTCAGTTTCGGGCAATATGGTTTAATGTGTCCCGTTTCTCCGCAATTGAAACAAATATTAGTTTTCCTTCTACATTCTTCCTCTATATGCCTGGTCATTTTGCAGAAGTCACAGTAGGGTGTTTTACTAAAACGGCATCTTCCTGAATGCTTTTTGTTACAGCTTCTACAGGTAGGTTGCCCCAATGATGGTTTAGTTTCTTTCTTCTTGAATTCTTGGGAAATTTTCTGGGCTAACTCTTTCTTCTTGTTTTCTTCTCTTGTGCGGATTAGTCGATCTGTCAGGATGTTAGCTAGTTCAACTGTTTCTTCAATAGTCTGTGGTCTAGCGGCCTTGACCATGTCTCGGATTTCACTAATTAATCCCCAGATATAACGAGAAATTAGTACAGGTTCTGGTGAAGCCAGAGTTGGTACCATTCTTGCGTATTCGAATAACGTTGTCGTATATTCACGACAATTCACATCTAGCATTTTATGATTTAGGAACTAGTTAGCCATTCGTTCCTTTTCATAAGGAGGACAAAATTTCCTTTTTGCTATTTCCTTGAATTTTTCCCAGTTCATGGCATAAGCCATGTCACTTCCTTTTGCCTGAAGAATTGTATTCCACCATTCTAAGGCTTCTTCCTTAAAGAGGTTGGACGCATACATCACCTTATCTTCTTCGACACACTTGCTGATTTTAAGAACAGCTTCCGTCTTTTCCAACCATTGCAGAGCAGCTGTGGCTCCTTCACTGCCTGCGAACTCAGTTGGTTTACAAGCTAGAAATTCTTTGTAGGTACACCCGAGAGTCATTGCCTTCATTTTATTGGGAAATGGGGTTTTGATAATATCATCATTGTCTCCATTGACACTATGACTAAAACTGTCATTACGAGTATGCTTGCTACTCACAGCTTTGGTGTGTTCTACGGAGTTTTTAACAGCTTTAATTATTAAAGGTATAGCATTAGCTATTTCTTGGGCTATTATATTTTCTATATCATTTTTATCCAAAGGATTTTCATTATTAGCATGAACTTCTGGATTATGTGATACTTCATTCGACATCTGAATTGCAAAGAGTTACAATTATTAATATCACAGAATAATTAAAACAAAACAATACTTTTAAGAATCATATGTGCATATATACATATATATACATATATTTGAATTTACAAAAATAACACATAGGTTACTTTGCATTAATTTCCTAACTTTATTGTTTAAGTTTAGGTATTAAAAGAAACACCTAAATAGCTTAAACAAGTGGCTCTGATACCACCTTCTGTCACAGCCCCCGACCCCACCCTGGGAGCGGGAGCCGTGAACCAGTCAGATGGTATCAGTGTTTATTAGATACGTAGCGGAAAATAATTTCATCAGGATCGTAGTTAGGAAATAATTTCAGAGTTTGTAAAACATCAAACTTTTAATATTAAACAAATGGACTAAAACCCAGATTTAATTCAATTGTTTTTATAGGGATAAATCCAAATAAATAAAACATAATTTTCTTCTTTTATTCAGGTATTTATAGCCACTTTATTTAAGCCTTCAGTGCTCCATAGCTGGCTTCTATTATCTTTACAGCAAATTACCTGAAACACATTTTGAAAACATTTTATCAGTAATAAATACTGGCGAGTTCATTCCATTTTTATAAAAATATATTATTATACTTTACAGCATTAAAGGTTTTTATATTTATTTATATTTACCCAACTCAATCAGTATTTATCACATGGTGACAGTTCCGATGTGACCGTGGTCATATCACTCATTGCTCACTTTCGTCCAATAGTGAATTTATCAAGTAATAGATATAAAATATATCTTATTATTATTAAAGTATCTGTCACTAGGTGATTCCCGTGACGATGGTCATATCACTGTCGATCATTCTTTCAACTAGTGTCTCTGGTCATATCATTGTTAATCATTCTTTCAACTAGTGACTCTGGTCATAACACTGTTGATCATTCTCTCAACTAGTGTCTGGGGTCATAACACTGTTGATCATTCTCTCAACTAGTGCCTTCGGTCATAACACTGTTGATCATTCTCACAACTAGTGCCTTCGGTCATGTCACTGTTGATCATTCTCTCAACTAGTGACTCTGAACTTAGTAGTGTCACATGACATTACTTTGTCAAATATATTTTCTATGGCATAAAACCAATTAGCCCAGAAAATGAAATATAAATAGCTATAACTTTATCAAATAAAATATATTAATTAAATGACCAGTGATATGTCTATATATAACTTTATCAAATCACGTATTATTGGTATCATCGTAAATGCTTTAAACAGATAAGCATATGGGTAACATATGTGTTACCCAAACACTTATATGTATAAACACATATGTCTCATTGAGGCGTTTTAACATAAATTCACAAAATTTATATAATACAGGTAAGTTGTTATAGTTCTAGTTAAAATAAAGAATTCACTAATATTTATTGAAATTTATGTTTAATATGGACCACTTAAACGGTGCCACCTTTTGGCTAATGCATATAAATAGAAGGGGTCATTCTTTACTATGGCTGTTAAGTAAAACATATGACATAAACATATATTTATCACAACTTAAACGGTTATAGTAATTTTTAACTATATTTATGAAATCTCAAATATAGTAACATATACTTTGACAAACTCACTGTTTAAGTATAACTGTTTCACAATTCCCCTATTCAGGTTAAATAAATTCCACTTGTACTTACATGAAATATATTAAAATATTTTTGGGTTTTGGAAAGCATTTTTAAATATAATTGTATCACAAAAGGTGATAAAAAAAAGAGGAATGACTCACAAACTGTGAGAAAAGAGAATGGACTCACTTTATAACTTTAGGGTTCAACTAGAAAGTCTCCTGGTATAATCTTGGGTATAACTTCTGAGCTATTTAATAAAATATATAATGCACTCGCGTTAAGTATAGTAACCCAATTCAACATTATCCCTACGTCACGAGACAGAACTCCAACGAACTTAGTCGGGCAGAGCCTTGACATGTGTTACGGGGCCTAGATCAATCGGACAGGGTATCAGTGATCAGGGGTTAAAAAACTTAAAACGGGGCATGACTTTATTATTATTATTATTGATGATATATTAAAGAAAAAAGAAAAAAATAGAACTATAATATTAGAAAGAAAGAGGGCGAAACATAGAGATAGAAGGAAAAAGAAATGAACAAAGTTTCTTTGATGGCTTCAGTCCTATTTATAATTGAACACAAGTCTTGAAGATCACGAAATTGTAGATTCCTTTGGACACGTACACCTTCACTATTGCAAATGTTTTAGATTATTATTGGTCCACGTACATGTATTGATCTAATGCATACGTACACATGCATTCAACAAATTTCAAATGTAAGTTAAATTATTATTTATATATTATAATTAATTCAACCGCTTCACTTATTTGGCGCTTATAACTTCTAAAACATGACATTTTATAAAACAATGAATATGTCATTAGAACGGGAATAATCTTATCTATATTTTGAACCAAGTTTCATTAAAAACGGAGTAGATGCAAATATAATGTATTTTTATAATTAAATTATTAAAGGGTTCCTAGGCCCGTCTAGGTACTTCATATTTCTAACATTCAACTTACCCGTAATCTACCCGTCTAATAATATAAGTTTTATATACTTTATTTTAATATAGAGAATAGAAATGTCACACATATACAAGTCAATTAATTATATAACATTCCAACCAAATATATATATAATAGTTTTTAAAACTATATGGGTCGAAAAATTATTAAAAATAAAACTCGTTACTAGTGGTTAATAAATTTAAACAACCTATAACTCTTATATGATAAAAATAGAAATGTTACATATATTCATTCATCACCCATGTTTCTAGGGCTATAAATAAACTGAATGAATACGAACAAGATCTTCTTCATGTTCGTTCATTAAGGAATAAGTTTGTTTATGAATTGTTCATGAACGCTTACCGAATGAGATTTTTTTCATTCATTAAGGAAATGAACATGTTCATGAACAGTTTCCAAATGCAAATGAATTCAAAAAAATGTTCATGAACATAAATGAACACAAACAACGTTTATAAACACAAATGAATACACATGAACGTATATTTATTTTAAAATAAAATCTGCATTTTTCAACACAAAGATTACTAAGAATACATCAAAAAAAAATAAGTACTTAACATAATTATCCGAACACAGTTGACATAATTATTAACACAAAATTAAGAAGTTTGTCAAGCTTTAACACAAACTCAAATTGAAATTTTAAATAAGGATGTTGGAGGAAGATTATGGTATAACTAGGGTTTCAATTTTTTTTTAAAACTAAAAAACAATAAAAAAATACAAAATATAAAAACCTTTAAATGAACGAACACATATGAACATAAACGAGCGAACATAAATGAACACATTACCGAACGCTCACGAATATAAACGAACAAACGCAACCTCTCTTCATGTTCATTTCTTTAACTTAACGAACAAAATTTCTTATTCGTGTTCATTCATTTATTAATCGAACGAAAATAAACGAACTTTCCGCTGAACGGTTCCCGAATTGTTCATTAAACGTTCGATTTGCTTACAGTCCTGCTCCCTTGTTCATTAATGTATGCTCTCCTTGAATAATGCTTCCATTGATCAATGATCCCCTTCATAACATGAATCAGGTAGTTTTGCATTATAGAAAGGATACCAAGACAAAGCAAAGCACAAATACAAAGTATACAAGGAGAAATATGTATTTAAACCAAGATATGATCAATCGCTATCTATTAAGTATTCACATATCTCATGATACATATAGTACGTTAAAAGCATGACACCGATTGTAAAGAATTACATATATTTGAAATATACCAATTGTAGGATTGGTGTTTCATGTAAGACCATGATATAAACAAGTCATAGATACTGCATAAAGTACGTTGGAAGCATGCCACCGATTGAAAAGAATTACATATATTTGATATATACCAATTGTAGGATTGGTGTTTCATGTAAGACCATCATATAAACAAGAAGATAATCTAGCAATTATGATTTTAAAACACACATTTACCATCCTAATCAAGGGGAGTGAATTGATGTCGTCTTCCCCATGTTAACCTTACCTAACGCTCGGATAAAATCAATATCTTAACATGTTCTTTTATACAAGCTTAATCTTGGTACAAGAAAGATTCAAACTCAAATAGTTTGAAAATACATAACAAAAGTAAAATTTTAATTGAAAGCTCAATATAACTTAAATACCGATATGAAAGTATTTTTCAACGGTTACTTATTTAATTCTAAAGTTATATAGTTATATGACATGATAAAACTATTTTGTAGATTTTGAGAAATATTTTTATATGTTGTTCATACAAAGTATAATAATAAATTTAATTTAATATGACTTTTGTTGTCTCTTCAATCTATTTCAAGAAAAGGAAATGTATGTTTTGTGTGGTTTGAGTTTGACTGTGAAGTACACGGTTTCCGTTTGCAAGTGGATCACGTCGTTAGAAGATTCGCTCTACACTTTTGACTTCTTCTTTTATTATTTTATGTACTCTTTCGGTATGCACACGACCCTACGTGTCCCCTTTGTTATTTAGTGCCATACAAATAAAATAATGCATTTAACCATAAAAAATGTACATATACATTTTTTTAACGACAAATTTCTTTTATTCATGTTTATTTGTCTTTTATTCATGTTGTTTATGGGACTTGAACCCAAGACCTTCCACTCCCAAGGTATTAAAAGGCTTTGTTTTTGTCAATGGACCACCATCCTATTGGTTATGAATATATAACATATTGAATAATTTGTTATGAATATATAACAAAAGAATACGACTTCTTTATTTATCTTAGCTCTTAGCCTTTATTTAATCATTGTTATGCATAGTTTATTAATCATACAACAGAGCTAGAAAATTTGTGTACTTGGGTCAAAAAAACTTTTAGTTTATGTTTGCTTATATGAAGGTACGTTTTACTGGTTCAGGCGACGAATACGTTTTTTGTTGGATGGAGATGAGTCATCCAAAAACTCCTTTCGCACAATTCTTGGATCACGGCACAACTTGTTAGGCTTTCATGGTGATCAGTTAAAATTTTATTTATTAAAATCCGGTTCAATAACTAATAGTAATCAATTAAGCAAGATAATCAATAAAACACAGCGGAAAATAAACGCGTGATCAACAATAAACAAAACCCAACAGGATTCGGTTACATGGAAATACGAGCACAATAGTAAGATTATCTAACTACTAATGAGAAAGATATATCTCGGTTAATAACTAACCGGTTGAGCCACCGAGGTTCAATGAACACACACTAGTGAAACAAACTGACGAAACGTGGCGTTGGTGGTAGCGATGGCCGGTGGTATCAGCAGTGACGGTGTCGGCGGCGGCGGTGGCGACGTTATTGGCGGCAGCAGTGGCCAACAATATCGGGGGAGGCAATGGTTGTGGGTGCTTTAGAGAGTTTTTGTGCAAATTCTCTAACCTCTAAATCCAACTCCACGCAGCCATACATATAGAATATGGAGATGCATGCATGCACGACAAGTGGTGGACATGCATGTACAAGTTGGACAAGTGGCGAAGACACTATGCATGCGCGACAAGTGGCGAGGTGAGTTGCATGTGCATCACTACACCGGTGCATATACTTGTCTCACTCGAGAGAAGAACACGAGCAACACCTCAGAACCATTTTGGAACTACTGAAGAAAGAGAAACTTTATGCAAAATTTTCAAAGTGTGAATTCTGGATTCGCGAAGTGGAGTTCCTTGGTCACGTTGTGAAGGAGAAGGGCATTCATTTAGACCCAGCCAAAATAGAAGCAATAAAGAATTGGGAAGCCCCCAAAACCCCAACGGAAGTTCGACAATTTTTGGGCTTAGCGGGCTATTACCGGCGATTTATCGAGAATTTCTCCAAGATAGCTCAACCGCTGACCACCCTTACGCAGAAAGACAAGAAGTACGACTGGGGTAATAAGTAGGACGAAGCCTTCCAACTGCTCAAAAATAAGCTATGCGATGCACCAATACTATCCTTACCCGAAGGCACTGAAGACTTCGTGGTATATTGCGATGCTTCACGTCAAGGTTTGGGTTGCGTGCTCATGCAACACCAAAAAGTCATCGCTTACGCTTCAAGACAGTTGAAGGTACATGAAAGGAATTACACCACGCACGACTTGGAACTAGGCGCGGTGGTATTTGCTTTGAAGATCAGGCGACACTATTTATATGGTACTCGATGTACAATCTTCAAAGATCACAAAATCCTACAACACATATTTGATCAGAAGGAATTAAATATGCGGCAACGACGGTGGGTCGAGCTGCTAAATGATTATGACTGTGAGATTAAGTACCATCCGGGAAAGGCAAACGTTGTAGCAGACACGTTAAGTCGAAAAGAAAAGGTTAAGACACTAAGGGTTCGAGCATTGGAAATGACTATTCGGACGAACCTCGCAGCACGCATTCGTGACGCACAACAAGAAGCCCTTAAAGGGGAGAATCGTAGAGCTGAATACCTCCGAGGTATGCTGAAGAATTTGGTGCCAAACAAAGAGGGAACCTTAAACTTTTAGGGGCGTATTTGGGTTCCGCTCTATGGCGGTATTGGAGAAGTCATCCTTAATGAAGCTCACAAATCGAGATACTCGATCCATCCAAGATCGGACAAAATGTATCAAGACTTGAAGGAATACTATTGTTGGCCGAGGCTTAAAAGCGATGTTGCTATCTATGTTGGAAAGTGCCTAACTTGTGCTAAGGTTAAGGCTGAATATCAAAAACCGTCCGGACTACTGCAACAACCAGAGATACCCATGTGGAAATGGGAGCAAATCTCGATGGACTTCATAACGAAATTACCCAGGACCCCTAGAGGGCACGATATGATATGGGTGATAGTCGATCGGTTAACAAAGTCTGCGCATTTCCTATCGATCTGAGAGAAGGATAGCACTGGAAAACATGCTGAGCTGTACTTGAAAGAAATCGTGGCACGTCACGGAGTGCCTATCTCAATTATTTCAGACAGAGATGGACGTTTTGTCTCGAGGATCTGGCAATCCTTCCAGGAAGCCATTGGATCTCAACTAGATCTAAGCACGACCTTCCATCCGCAAACAGATGGCCAGAGCGAACGAACCATACAAACGCTGGAAGATATGCTCTGCGCATGTGTTATGGACCTAGGCGGCAGCTGGGATACTCACCTACCTTTAGTTGAGTTTTCCTACAATAACAGCTACCATACAAGCATAAAAGCTGCACCGTTCGAAGCTCTATATGGCCATAAGTGCCGCTCGCCGTTATGTTGGGCAGACGCTGGAGACAAATGTATGGTTGGTCCTGAACTTGTTCAAGAGACAACCGACAAAATCATGCAGAACCGAGAGCGCATTAAGGCGGCTCGAGATCGACAAAAGAGCTAAGCTGATCAAAGACGAAAACCCTTAGAATTCGAGGTGGGAGACAAAGTTTTGTTGAAGGTCTCACCTTGGAAGGGCGTAGAAAGATTCAGAAAACGTGGAAAGCTAAATCCACGATACATCGGACCATTCAAGATCTTGGAAAGAATTGGTACCGTGGCTTACAAGTTGGAATTACCGGAAGAACTTAACGGAGTACATGATACGTTTCATGTGTCCAACCTCAAGAAGAGTCCAACCCAAGAAACAGTGATCATCCCTGCGGATGAAGTGCATATTGACGACACACTCCGATTTACAGAACAACCCGTTGAGGTTACAGACTGGAAAGTCAACAAGACCCGGAGGAGTAGTATCAAACTTGTCAAAGTACGTTGGAACTCTAAGCACGGACCCGAGTACACGTGGGAATGTGAAGACCAGTTTAAAGAGAAGTACCCCCACCTGTTCAAGAGAACTCCTGCGAGAGATAGCTCAGCCTGAATTTCGGGACGAAATGGCACAAAACCGGTAATTTCCGTACAATTTTATTATTATTTAATATCTGCAATTATGTGCTTAAATGTCAACATTGTCTGATTTCATGCTATACTTGTGAATTCATGCACGTTTTATACTTCAAATATTGCTTTATGCATTACTGTTAGCGTTGCGTCAGAAAGACTAGTAAACTCACCGGTAAGACACACAGTGTCAGGAACACTGCAGAAAGCAGTCAGATAATGGAATTAGGGCCTGGGAGTAGGTCCAACGTCTGAAATACATTAAAACCCAAGTATGGACACAAGGGTTAATATATAAACTTTTCGGAAGCTAAACTATGCATTAAAGAGCACCTGAAACACACTTTAAATGCTGAATTTTACATCTTTCAGCAATAATTCAGCTCTAATCAACATTTTAACACTGAAATATCATGCAGAATTTATGTTTTATTGTCCAAATTAGCTTACAAAGTGTCGGGAATTGAAAGTGTCACAAAAGGGTACATAAAGGACACTAAACGGTGCAATTTAGCACTTTAACTAACCGGTATCTAACCGAACAACCGGACACTACCCAAAACATCGAAATTACACTAGAAGCATTATTTTAATGTTTCCAAGCTAGTTATGAACCCCAAACACCATAACACCTCTTATAACATAATAACACATTAAACCCCTAATCAACACACTTGAAACTTAACTTGTTTATGTAATTAGTGATTGAAACTTATACTTTACCCCCCTCCCCCTTGTTGGGAAGGTCACAAGGTGGCCCCCATCAAGATCTTTACTTGATCCTACTAGATACCATTTGATCTTATTTGATTTAGTAAAGATCATGTCTTGTACTTGGGAAACACTTTACACAATGGTTAATATGTTAAGATTGGTTATAAGAATAAGATGGAGGATCAAGATCTCATAACTTCACCCACACAAAAACACACTACTCTCTCTCCCTCCTCTCATCCATTCTCGACCGCAAGCACCACCCCACACCACCACCACCTTCATCCATTGTTCATTCAATCCAAGTTCATCCTAAGGTGCAAGAAGGTTTACAAGCAGGCTTGGTGGTCTTGGATCTTGAAGGACCTCTCCCATTTGCTTTTATCCAACACATTTATCATCTTCAACTTCTTGTGTTCATCCCTAGCCATAGAGCTAGTAGTAAGGCCCTTATAATCCCTTGTTACTTCTAATTTAGTTGGTTAAAAGATGATGAACATTGTTAATCTTGAAGAACACTAAAGAACATAATCATGAATCTTTAACATAAGCTTAAAACCATATGAATACATGTTGATTAGTGTTGATTTGCTTCTTGAAGATTGATTATTTATGTTAGTGTTGTTAGACATCATAAGAAACCTACTAGATTGTGATTAAACACATGATCTAGTAAGTTAAGGTGGTGATCTTGTGAAAGACCAAGATCATCATGCTTTATGTTTTCATGAACTTGAAATATGGAAATGATTTTATGAATAATAAAGCATGTAACATGATTACTAGTCATAAACTTGGATGATTTCAAAACTATTTCTCTCAAGAAACTAAAGTTATACACAAGAATTACAAAGTCATGGTTTCTAAGTAAACTAATCATATCTTTAGTGTTTAAACAAGACTAGAAACATGTTTGTAACAAGAAAAATACCAAAGAATTATTTTTGGAAAAATCATCTTACAAGTTGTAAATGACTAAATCTTTTAATAATGTGATTTACAAACAAATAACCATGTTTTTAAGGATAACTAAACCTACTAAGCACACTACCAAGATACTACAAGTTTTTATGAAAGTTCAAGTTCATGATTGTTATGTAAATAGCATTGTTTTGGCACTTAGTAAGTGTAAGTTGCTTAGGGTAGATTGTTGATTGTTTGTGATGATTTTAAAAAGAAAATAAACACATGTTTTGAAAACATGGGAAACCTCCGTTTTTAGGGGAAACTATGTCAAAAATTTTATAAAATTTTGACACTTAGAAAAATATAAGTTTTGGTGAAACTTATTCCCTAAAAATTTACCTAAAAATATTTACCAAGGTTTCCCTAATTTTTGTGTAAATTTCAAGTTAAGAAATGATGATTTCTTCAAGATAAAAATTGATATTAAGTATGTATATTTTTGAGGAAAATATATATATTTATTGATCACCAAATTTTGTGCTAAGTGTATGTGATATGTATTATATGTAATAGTGTATTAGGACATGAAAAATACACTAAATACTCCTAAGGAGTAAAAATACAAAAATACACATACAACATGCTTAGACATATACAAGAGAATATATTTATGAAAATATATTTCTTAATAGATTATGTAACTTGGACAAGTTATGAACTTAAAATGTATTTTTGGACGAAAATATATAACTCGGGTGAAAAAAAATACAAGATACTTATATTTATTTTTTGGAAAATAATATAAGTAAGATACATAGTTAAAAATATAAATTATTTTTAACAACAAAGAACACATACATAAAAGATGGTGACTTGGACTTGTGCGATACAAGTCTAGTGACTAACGTTAATAAAACACGTATAGGTCACGACGCTATAAAACCAACCGGTGAAGTTTAAGGCGCAGGATACGCAAAGTTGTGAGTTCATGTCCCCACTTTTAAACTTTTACTTATTTTCTAACTTGGGGAAAATACATGTGCTATGGTATGTTGAATACAAAAACTAAGGAATGATACTTTAGATCATGTCACGAATAGGGTGTCATAAGCACCATTAATCAGTTACATACCAAGACCGCGGAACAAAATGTTAGATCTAATGGGTTTCGGGCAGCCACACTCTTGGTCATTCTAGTACCAAGCAGTGCTTTTGTGTCTATAGTCGTGAATCGACAGTCGTGGATTCAACAGCTAAAAATGCCTATGGTTTGGATGCTTCCTATGTCGTGTCACATGTTAATGGCCTTGCAAACCATTAGTGATCTCGATTTCCTTATATTTACAGAAATACTTGTTTCATACAAATTACATACCATGTTTTCATTCAAGTATACAAACGTTCAATACAAAAACTGCATGAATTCACACCAACATTATGTTGACGATTTTCCAAAAACTACCATGTATTTCAGGTAACTAAAGTGGATGTGCGCGCGGTCTTACTCTTGCTCTTGGATGTTGTTTATGTTAGTAGCTATGTTGTGTCAAGACTTTGGTGCCCGTTTTGCTGGGTTTGGTTGTTATGTCCCACTCCGTGTGGTGATATAAGGACCAGACCTCTATGTTCGTCTTTTAAATAAAGTTGTAAACTTTTCAGACAATATGCTGTCTTGTGATGTAAACACTTAACCTATGTTTTTTTAGTTATTTATTGTTTTTGGCATTTGGAGTTATTTTTACGAGCATGTAGTATGTTTACCATTCGTATGCAATGAGAACCTTTCAAGATCACACCTCGTGATTCCGCCTTAGAAAGGGGTGTGACATGAGACATGGATCAAATTCAATCTCACATGGTGTTCAATCATTATTGTTCTCGATCAAGAATCAAAGTGGTCCAATCAAACACACTATAAGTTTGGGTAAGGCCTTACGCTTCACAAGTTTAAATCAACGAGGCGTCTCGGTGTCTAACTGTTACATATAATGTTAGACTACAGAATCCCATATTGACTACATACAAATCCCACTGAACTTTAGAACTACTCCCAACCAATGCCTTTATGACTAGCAGTTACGCGACAGCGTTTGACACTGATCAAAGAGTAGTCTTTAGTAAACAAAAGTTTAGTTTGTATCTCAAGTCAGAGAATACTAAATGAGTATACCAAAATCAAAATATCTTATAACTAAGATCTATGAAGATGAATTGATGCGAGTTACATCCAACGTCATTCATAATGAGGTCTGTTAGTTTGGAAGTCAGCTCCTTGAGTCCAAAGTCAGAATAGTCTTAATTCAAAGTCGTTCTCACGAGTCTAACCGACTACGAATAATTTAGAATACAAGATTCATGGATTAAATGTTTTAAAATCGAACACAGTTGTAAGATTCAAAGTTTGCATTAAACAGTAAATCAAAAGTTAATTCAAAAGGTACAACTATTTGAATGTTCGTGCATCCAAATACTAAATAAAAGCAAACAGCTAGCTAATCTAAGACCGATAGTGTGAATGCAAATGTCTGTAGCTTACGTCATGTATTGAGTCTTATCTTGTTTAGTAGTTTATTGTATGTTTTGGATTGTATTTCGTATCGAATTGGATGGTTTTGTTATGTACATGCCCCATTCACACGATTGGCCCATTCGTGCGGATGGGACATAATCCCAATTCGTGCGAATCCCCGTCCACTCCTATGGGTTCGTGCGGATCCATGTTGCCTATAAATAGGAGTGATGGGTTGTTCATTTAAGAACTTTTTGGCAGTTGTAGCGAAGCGCTGTCAAATTCTTTTCTTGGCTTTGTAACTCATTTCAATCAATAGAAAAGAATGTTCAACGGTATTCTTGTGTGTTTGTTGACTTCCTACTCGGATTCCGCACGAGATACGAAGATCAACTAACCGGTCGGAGCATTCGGAGCACTGAAACGGTCCTCACAAGTGGTATTAAAGCTTGGAGATCGATTTCGAGGACTTTGAACACAAGATACCAGAGATTTCAGAGAGATTCAAGCCGATTTGAATCTGATTTCATCATCTTTCTACTCATACTTCTTCTACACATCTTTTTCAAACTTAAAACACAAAATTGACGTCGAATCCATGGACAAAATTGACTTATTTTTTATATGTTGTGTGAAATCAGGACTCAATCAATCCTTAGAAAAATCATATCAAAATTCGAACTAATTCACATAAAATTCTGGAAAAAACCATGAAAAACATAACTTAGGGGTTCGCATGTTGCATTCACACGAATTGGCAATCTTAATTCGCACGAATCAGTATAACAGTTGTTGTTTTTAAAGGATTTGACACATTTGTACGAACCGGCATTTTTGATTCGCACGAACGCGCACACTTGTGGTTGACCAGTCAAAGTTGTTCGATTCGCATGAAACGGCATTCCTGTTCGCGCGAAAGGGTTTTGTCATTGTTTCAAGTTTGATTTGACCGTGTGTTGACTTTTGCAGGTATTTTTTTGAAGATTTCAAAGTTGGTAATCATGGAGCCGGAATTCTACAACGAGTTCTATGATGCTTTCACAACTTCAACAACATCCACACCAAAGAATGTATCGAATGTCATATCTAAAAGTCTAAATCTTGATAATGCTTACGGAACCTATCAAAAACCACCCAAACTTATGAACATAGAGGATTATAATAGGTGGAAAGATAGATTTGAAAGTTGGCTAAAAGCTTATGCATTCGAAGGCTGGAAAATGTTACAAATAGGATATAATCCTCCAAAAGATAATCAAGGTGTTGAAATATCATTTGTTAAATATACTAAAGATGATTTCTCTAACGAACAAAAAATGATTACACATTTACAACAATCAGTTAGAGATGACATAATTTCTTTGCTTCAATACGATAAAACATCAAAATCTTTGTGGGCGGTTTTAAAAAGTAAGTTTGATGGTAGGAAAGAGATAATGAAAAACAAAAAATCACTGCTAAAGAAAGAGTTTGATTTGTTTAGCTGTCTGAAGGGTGAAAATGTCCGACAGATGATAGAACGTTTCTGTTATCTGAAACTTGAGTTGGAAAGATTTGATATCAAAAAGGACAATGAGGAAATCATCGACAAACTCATTGAGGCATTACCCAACGAAGATGATTGGCAAACATATATCATGATTCTTAAAAACGGTGCAGGATTTGATAAGATTACTTTAGACACGTTGATTGAAAAACTTGGAAGTCATGAGCTGGAACTCCGAAAGCAAAACAAGATTAACAACTCAAATTATCAGCAGAACGTGAATTTGTATTAGCGTGGTAGCATGTTATCGAACAATCAAACGTCAAAGATTGGCACCGCATTTAGCGCAGATAACTCGAATGAATCACCAAAAAGCAGTTCTTTAAATGGTGGTTCATCAAGTAGTGGGTTTGGTTATTCGAGCTCAAATTCTGACAATCAATCGTCGTCTGCATCAAACAACCATCAGAATCAAACCAACTCCAATCCGAATGTGATACAATGTAACATTGCTGTAAATCTAAACAATGCTCAGAGTATGAGTGTTGATTCAGCCAAACAACAGATGGTCTTTTTAGCATCAATTTTAGAATCTTACGAAAGTCTTGTTGCGGGTAAGATCGGAAACCCGAACATGACCAAAGAAGACTACGATCAAATTGATCCGGAGGAGATGGAGCTGATTTATATCAGATGGTGCATGGCAAGCATGATCAGAAGAGCTCATAGATTTATGGAGATAACGGGTAGACAATGCATTGGAGGTCCAACAATGAAACTTGGATTTGGTAAATTCAAAGTTACGTGTTCCAAATGTAAACAGAAAGGACACTTCAAGCGTGGATGCCCAAACCAGGATGTGGATGAAAGCATGAATCCTTTCCACGATGATTACTACCAAAAAGCAGTTTATCATCGCAACAAAGAACAACCTCCAAAACGCCACCTCCACCGATGCCAATGCCGTCCGCCTCCGCCAAAATGCCGCCGCACGCCACTTCACCATTTCGTGTCGTGTTTTTGATTTACTGGTTAAACTCGTTTAGCGTGTGTATCTTGTGGTGTCTCGGGAACTTGTGATCGGGCTTGCTAGCGGAGCCATTTGTCGCATCCATTGTGTGGCTTCTTGGTATTCGCCAAGGTACAACTCTAAACCCACTATGGTTGTTTTATGTAATTGTGTGAATAATTTGTAACCGGATCATTGGCAGGAATATTGTTTATCCGTTTTTATGTTCGTACATGCTTTCGCATCTGGCTAATAATAACTGTTATTATTGTTGTTGATTATAAAATCGGATTTTATAAAAACAATTAAATTTAAATGGATACTCGGATTCCCTACGATTATTCTTAGGGAATGGTCTATTTTTAATAGTAAAAATGCTCCAAGGCAGCTAAGGTATTCTATTTTTGCTCAAGGTGATGTGAAATTTATTTAAATCTGATATATTTTTATGGTATTGGGGCTGAAGGGTCGGGAGTGGAGTCTATGGTAGGGATGAGCATATCGGTATCCGATACCGAACCGATACCGATACCGCCTAATACCGATCCCGAAATTCACCCAAACTAGGTACCGATACCGATACCGATACCGAAACATGTCGGTTAGGTATCGGTACGGTACGGTATCGGTATTATACCGTATTTTGAGGGTCGGTATCGGTATAATACCGATACCGTACCGTACCGATACCGAAAACGCCAAAAAGTGGATACCGATCGGGATACCGATCGGGATCGGGATCGGTGCGGGATCGGTATGGTATCGGTATTCGGTGGCATATGCTCATCCCTAGTCTATGGCGTCGGTCCTGGAATGTAAAGCATGTACAATTCAATTCATGTACATAGGTCTTTGGTTGGTGCTAATATCAATAGAGTTAATAATCGAAGGCCCGTTTTTGAAGTGTTCGAAGCTCGTTTATATCTACAGAAAGCCGCTACTTTGTCTATAGGAGGTCAAGTTACTCTTCTAAAATATGTTCTTGAAAGTCTCCCAAATTGTTACTTTTTTCTTATATATGGCTCTGATATTAAACGTTTGGAGGTGATTATCAAGAGTTTTTTCAGGGGTGGGTCTAGTGATAATAAGAAGATGCAGTGTGCCACGTGGGATCTGGGTTGTCTCCTAATAAAGCGCGGGTGGCATTGGGATTAATAAGCTTGATGATATTAATTTTTCTCTTTTAGTGGCGACATAAAAATGAAAATCATAATTTGTGGAAGAAAGTTGTCGATGCTTTCCATTGTAAAAGAAATTGTTGGTATATATTGTTGGCTTACAATTCAGCTCTAGGAGTGTAGAATAATATTGTCAACCTAGATTCTAGAATAGCTATCGTTAGCCTTTACCTACACCAGATGTTCAAGGGGGTTGTTGGGAATGGGGTAGCCATTCGTTTTTGGCTCGACCCTTGGCTTAATTGATCCTTTAAAAGAGATTTTCCCTAACTTGTTTCGAGGGAAAAATGCACAAGAGGGGACCGGTTTAATGAGATTGATCAAGAATTTTAGAAAAAGCTAGAAACAGGGGCGGACCTAGAGTGATAGAAGGGGTAACCTCCGTTGCCCCTTGACGCTTCGGTGACGCTCCGACGGTAGTGTAAGTTTTGAAAAAAAAATTGACGTTTTTTCGATTTCGTTACCCTTTTTTATTGAAACGGTAACCCTATACGAATTTTCTAAATCCGCCAAATGAGAAGCACCTTTCTAACAAGACGGTCAAGATCAAGAAAATCATTCAACAAGTTAAATCGCTTGGGGTTTTTAGTTGAACAATATATCGAAGCCCAAGTCCAAAGTTGAACGAATTAGTGTAAATTTTGATATTATGTAAATTTCTTTTTGTGCTCTATTTAGGGTATCAGTTATTGAAATTTGCCATTCGAAAAAAGGAAAAGAAGTTGATTTTGTTATTTTCAAGACTTTCAAGTTTCCACCTGCGCATGTGACTTTACTTAGGCTACTCGATATGGTGGCGGATCATCTTTGGAGGATGATCCGCCACGTAGGCGCCACGTCATCATCCTCCCAAGGATGGTCCATCCTCCAAAACTAGAGGGCATGGTAAGTTGGTCCTAGTCATCATCCTCCACCACTTTTATGTTTTTTTTATTTTTTTTAACCTTCAACTTTTTTTTAACATTTAACAAATAAAGTAACAAAATATTTTCATTAATATTAAAAAACATTACATAAACTTAAAAAAAAAATTAAAAAAAACATAAACTTAAAAAAAACATAAACTTAAAAAAAAAATAAACTTAAAAATATCCTAATATATTAAAAGAAGCAACTAGTCTTCGTCTTCCATGTCGTGGCCGGGTTCGTTTTGAGCGTTGTTCCAAATGTACTCCACCAAGTCCGCTTGTAGGTTATGATGTGTGTACTCGTTACGTAGAGCGAACATGTTCAAATCTTGTTGTTCCGCACTAACTGGAACAGAATTTCCAGTTGACGCGTCTTCGTCGTACTCGCATATCGCTCTACCTTCGTCTTCAATGACCATGTTATGAAGGATGATACAAGCGTACATAATGTGTCGTAACCTCTTTGGTGTTTGCGAACGTGCTGGATGTTCAATGATGTGCCATTTTTTTTGTAGAACACCAAAAGCCCGTTCAATATCTTTTCTCGCACCCTCTTGAAACTTCGCAAACTTTTTTCTTTCGTCGTTTGTCGGGTGCGGAATAGTTTTAACGATTGTCGAGTACTTTGGGTATATCCCATCGCCTAGGTAGTAACCTTGCCTGTATTCCACCCCCGAAACTGTAAAGCTTGTGTCTGGACCTGTACCCGCCACTACATCCTCAAATATCGGTGACTGGTATATGATGTTAAGGTCATTGAGTAAACCGGGTAGACCAAAAAAAGCATGCCAGATCCAGAGATCCTGTGACGCAACCGCCTCTAGAATAATAGTCGGATGTCCATGATCTCCCCTAGTATACTGACCTTGCCATTGGACTGGGCAGTTCTGCCACGGCCAGTGCATGCAATCAATGCTCCCGAGCATTCCTGGGAAACCATGTCTCTGTTCGTGTGCTTGATATAATTTTTGAACGTCGTTTGCGTTCGGTTTCCGCAGGTATCGCTTGCTATACAATTTGACAACCCATTCGCAAAACTTGTGCAAACATCGACGTGCGGTTCTTTCAGACATCCTAATATACTCGTCTAATGCATCGGGTGCGTAACCGTACGCAAGTTGGCGAATGGCCGACGTGCATTTTTGTAAATTACTGAAACCCCTTAGCCCCCTAGCGTCGTTCCGCAATGTAAAAAACGGATCAGACTGGGCCATGTCGCCTGCAATGCGTAAAAACAGTGGACGACTCATGCGGAACCGACGTCGGAAAATCTCGGCTGGGTACACGGGTTCGTCGGCAAAATAATCGGCTAGTAGTTTAGCGTGGCCGGCTATAAATTTAAAACGAAACATAAATGAAATTAATTATAAAATACATTTTCAAATCTATATAAATGAAATTAATTATAAAAAGGTAAAATACCTTCTTGGTCTCGGTTATATTTTGCTCGTCTAGTTAGCCGTTGGGACGACCCTTGATCAGCCGCCATGAAGACCTGAGCCGCGTTCATAATCATGTTGTGCATAATATCATCCTCTTCCGAAGATGATGAATACCACGCAGACGAAGCCGATGAAGACATAGAAGAAATTGAAGAAATGGAAGACATGGGTGAAGCCATGATAATTTTTGAGCGAGAGATGGGGTGGTAACGAGTAAAAAATGGTATAAAATATGATGAGTTTTTATAAAAAGGGAAGAGTGGTTTATAAAATGTGAGAGAGATGGGGTGGTAGTGGGTGAAAAGTTGTGAAAAAAATGGTTAAAGAGATGAGTATTTATAAAAATGAAAGTGAATTGGGGTATATTTTGAATTATTACCGTTAATTTTAATTAGAAAATAAATTTTTTTTTTTAAACGGCTACTTTTTGGTTGGGCCCCACTTATGTTGGATCGTCGCAAACGGCTGGAAGTCGACGCCGAAGACGGGACGCGGGGGGAGGCACGGTGTTTGGTCCGTCGCCGAAGCCCGACGGAGCGGGGATGACCCCCATACCGACTAGCCTTATAAACATGTGAGTTAAGATGTAATTGTATAGCATCGTCACTCGCATCTTTCCTATTAGTTCACATGCAAACCTTCTTAAATGTGTTCACATTAGAAAACCCTCTTAAATGTGTTCACACATTAAAGTATTTCTATCATTGTACATCACTTTAGGAGTTGAAGAGAATTTTATATTTCAGCAGCCATACTACCACTTTTGCTTCAACATTGACCAAGTTAAATTAAATAATAAACTCAATAAAAACAATTTAGTTATAGTGACTACTACTACTATGTAAGGTTGTATTAACATTTAATAACATAGTATTAAGGTGCACAAAATAACCGGTTCTATAGGAACCAGTTTATTACCGGTTTAGGTACCCGTTTATTGAGACCGGTTAGGAACTGGTTCAAACTGAACCGGCAAAAAAACAGAGCCGGTTTGGAACTGAACTGTGTGTTTTCCACTCAAGTCAAACCGGTTTGGGATCAAGTTACCGTATGTCACTAACCGCTCGTAATCGTTCCCTTTTGTAACCAGTTTCTGATCGGGTAACACCGAGTCAACTCAACAGCAAACAGTTGATTCAAGTTCAATAAAAAAAAGAGAATCAAAGAATGAATCAACACAGAGCAACATGATCTTCAATATAATCTTTTAAGTTCTGATTGTTATTAGCTTCAATTAGATTTAAAAAACCCACAATCAGGGGCGGACCTACCTCTATGGTAGGGGTAACCCCCGCTACCCCTTGGTCGGAAAAAATTTGGGAAAATTAGTGTAAATTTTGGAAAAATTTAACGTTTTTTCGATTTCGTTACGGCTTATTTATAAAACGTTACCCCTTGGTCGGAATCCTAGATCCGCCACTGCCCACAATAGAGTATTACATTCAACAATTACACATAAAACTGTTAAAAAATATTCCTCAACTGAGAATTGAAGATGTAAAAAAACAACATAACACTTATACAACAACAATTGAATAAAACATTGAATTGAATTACCTACAAAACATGTTTGTATACTACCGCCGGAGCGTCAAAAGGCAACGGGGTTACCCCTTGTTACATCCGCCACTGACCCGGATCAGGTCAAGTTCAAGTATAAAGCGGTGACACTGTCGAACTTCTCCTGGAACGCTTCGCCTTTTGTGGAACTCTTTGTCTCTCTCCGGTAAAACAGAAGCATGAGAAAACCGTTCTGATCACATTCCGAAGAACTTGCCCCCTTTCGGGTACCAACCGTGGCGCAGCTGAAGGTTCTGGAACACGGCGAGGTGGCGGCGGATGCGGGTGAGTTGTGGTGGCAGACATGTTTAGGATGGACGAATGTGTATATATAGGTGTATGAGTATGAGTGAAAGTGAAATGAGAGGATGGTGGTGGTGGAAGGGAGGAGGAATGTGAGAGTACCGACATGCTTTGTATTTAAATGTGTGAATTGCGCGTTTAATTTTTTTGTGGAGTAAAGTAGCGTGTGAGCCGTGTGGGATGTCTTTTAAATAATCGTTGTGTTTGTTTGAACGAGTCTTGTCCTAACTTCTTGTACGTTTTTTAAGTTGATTTTAATTTAAGGGGATGTGTTATATTTTGCGGGCAGAAGAATGGTGATGATATGAGACGAGGTGATGTGACACCAATGGGGACGTCAGACATGACATTCGACCGGGGTTATGAGTCAGGAAAATTTTCCAACATGACGAGAATCGAAGCTGTGGGATTTCGGGAATACCACACTAACACACGACCTAAGCGGATTCACATCCGAATTGATAAATCATGTCATATCCTTATACTTTAAGGTAAGTTTTAAAAACCTTCTAAATTACCTATTCATCCAATTCTTTTTTTTTTTTTTCCTTATATTTACAAACTTACTACCCCTCGTAAACATTTTGTGAGTAGAAGAGAGAAATAATTGTAAGAATTGACTAAAAGATTATTATTTAACTAGTATTAAGACTCGTCATGTTGCGGTGGGGTGTAACGGATAAATAACTAACAGTGTGCGCGTTGTCACGAAACTAACATTACATGACAAAAGTCGCTTCCAACCATTATTTTAGATATGAACTGAATTGAGATTTGAGAAAGCCACAACAAAAACAATTAACATAAGGTTACAACCAAAAGGACACAATATTGTATTACCAACATGGAGTAAACTTAAGAAGCTAAACATGTAAATAAGTAAAGTTAACTAACGAACGGAAAAACTTTATTAAACTCAAAAGACTAAACACGTATCTTAGGAAAGTTAAAGTAAAGGGATCTGACGATAAATACAGTAAAAAAACCATAACTAAAAACCAAAACCACTAAAAGACAAACTGTTATAACACTATAGCTAAGAGTTTGTGTTTTAGCGTTATTTATAATTGAATATTGAATATAGATTAATATAAGAAATCGAATGTGGTGGGTTTTTTGAAAAATCGCAAAATTAATAAGGTAATATGTTTCTTACTTAAATTATAATTATATAAGAACTCGGATGTGAATGCTTTAAGTTGATATTACTACAATTGGTCCACCTTACAATTATTTTCTGCAAATTTAAATGATAGGCGCATATTAGTTTATAGGATTAGGATCAAATACAAAGGATCCTAATTGTAAGAAGGATTTATAGAGTGACAAGTGTCCAATAACCTAAAAATACCCACTACACAAAAAAACCCACTAAAAAAAAAACCTTAAACATCCACCACCACCAAACCCCCCCCCCCCCCCCCCACCCCCATCATCCACCCTCAAAAAAAAAATATTTTTTTTTTTTTGCCGAGGGGGTGGGGGTGGGGGTTTAGGTTTTTGGGTGGTGGTGGGGGTGGGGGTGGGGGTAGGGGTGGGTGTTTAGTTTTTTTTTAGGTTTTTGGGGGGTGGGGGGGTTAGGTTTTTTTTTAGGTTTTTGGGGGGTGGAGGTAGGGGAGGGTTAGGTTTTTTTGGGGTTTTTTTGGTGAGGTATAGTTTTTTTTTTTTTTGTTTTTTTTTGCAGGGGGGGGGGGGGGGGTGGGGGGTTTAGGTTTTTGGGTGGGGGGGGTAGGTTTTTGGGTGGTGGTGGGGTGGGGTGGGGGTGGGTGTTTAGGTTTTTGGTGGTGATGTAGTGGGTTTAGTTTTAGGTTATTGGACACTTGTCACTCTATAAATCCTTCTTACAATTAGAAGCCTTTGTAGAATAACTTGACCCTTAGTTTATATTAGTAATTGGAGTGTTTATGTTTTATGTCATTGTTAACATTCCAAAACGTGAAAAAATCCTGAGCTAAACTGTTAGTAATAAATATGTTTCAATTTCCAACAGTTTTTTTTTTTTTTTGAACGGCCAACAAACTCAATCCCGAGCACTCTCGGGGCACCCACTGGACAAACGGAGTACTTCGAGAGTAACCCGAGTCCACCACCAATTCCGGGGAAAACCCGGTAACCCACCCGCTCGTAGGCACGACGGTGAAATTACAGGTAAAACCCGTTTGGCTCAAGGATCCAACCCAGGTTTCCCTAAGTCTCCTATCATTACCAATGCCTCACTCTACACCAAGTGGGAGTCGAACCTGCATCTCATAAGAGAAATGCAAGCCTTCCACCACTTGATCTAGAGATCATTGGCCAACAGTTAAATTTCTATTTTTGATTATAAAAAGTCTGTTAGGCTATGTGGTATGGTGAATGATCCGCCAAGTAGGCACCACATCATAGTCTCGTGGATGATGCCCCTCTATAAGGTAGAATCACTGGAAATGGAGGATGATCCTACCCCACCATGTTAATTTTTTTTTAATTTATCTACTTAAAAAAAAAACAAAAAAAAAAACAAACAATACATAAGTTAAAAAAATAAACTAAAAAAATAAAAATCCTAAGAACTTAAAAAATATTAAAAAAACTAACATACTCTTAAAAAAAAATATTAAAAACTACTAGTCTTCATCCGGCATGTGGTCGTTAGGTTCGTTTTGTGTGTTGTTCCAAATGTACTCCACCAAGTCCGCTTGTAGGTTTTGATGTGTGTACTTGTTACGTAGAGAGAATTCGTTTAAATCTTGTTGTTCCAAATTAACTGGAACATAATTCCCGTTAGACGCGTTTTCGTCGTATTTACAAATCGCTCTACTTTCGTCTTCTATGCAGTGTTGTAAAAGTCGGATTACTCGGCCGAGTACTCGGTCCTCGGACCCCCTCCGAGGCGACTTCCTCCTAGGCGGTCTCAATTAGTCGGCCTCTGGATTACTCGGGAGTACTCGGTGCTTAGTCGGCCTAGTCGGCGCCTAGTCGAACGTAGTCGGACGTAGTCGGCCTAGTCGGTCTAGGCGGTCAACGTGGTTTGTTGACTTTTAATCGGTCAAAATCGGCCTACTCGGCCTTGTACTCGGACTACTCGGCCTTGTACTCAGACTAGTCGGACTTGTATTCAGAATATTTGAACTTTAAACATGTTTCATTTTAAATTATACTCAGTTGACAAGAATTATGCTTATTTTAACACATAAATAATATATAACAATTAATTTTCTTTGTATTTACCATGTCCGCGTACCCCCGAGTACTCTCCGAGTACTCCGATTAATCCCAACTCCCCAGTCGGCCGACTAGGGACCGCCTAGCGACTTTTACAACACTGCTTCTATGATCATGTTATGCAGCAAGATACAAGCGTACATAATGTGTCGCAACCTCTTTGGTGTAGCAGAACGTGCTGGATGTTAAATGATATGCCTTTTTTTTTGTAGAACCCCAAAACACCGTTCAATATCTTTTCTCGCACCCTCTTGAAACTTCGCAAATTTCTTTCTTTTATTGTCTGTCGGGTGCGGAATAGTTTTAACGATCGTTGAGTACGTTGGGTATATTCCATCCGCAAGGTAGTAACCCCGCCTATATTCCACCCCGAAACCGTAAAACTAGTGTCTGGACCTGTTACTGCCACTACATCATCAAATATCTGTGCCTAGGGTGTTGGGGTTGTATTTATAAAAAAAAATTAATGAGTTTTGGGGGTTTTTTTTTTTAAAATAGTCGTTAGAAATATTTTTTTTTCTTTTGAAACGGTCAACTAGACGTTGTATGCCTTTTTGTGTCTTTTAAAGGACGTCGCACACGTCCTGTGGGAGACGTTGAGGACGCCAAAGGAGGGGGAGGGGGCGAAATGGTGTACACGTCGGCGCCGATCCGGGACGGGGTAGGGACGAAGCCCATACCGGATAGCCTTAGTAACGATTTGGATCATGACATAGATTTTAAAATCGTTAAAGTGTATCATGAAAGACTAGTATTAATGTTGTACTTCACATGGAAAGATTCCAAATTGACTATATGAAAGAAGAAAGATGTGCATATAAATTGGGTCGACTGGTCCCAATGTGGTTATTATGCAAGCCCGGTACTTTGTGACAGAAAAATCTAAACGGGCTTGGTCTTTTTGGATTCCTATGGTATCAACTTTTTAATTGGGGTTAGGATCAAATACAAAGGATAAAATAAATAAGAAGGGTAAGAAGGATTCTAGTCCATTGATCTTAGATTTGGAGGGTTAAGATTAGTTGTAGGGAAAAGAAGATAATAGAAGGGCATAAAGGGAATCCTATATTTATGGATTTTCTCTCTCCACATGCAAGGCACATGCCAATTCCCCCATCGATTTTAAACGTCCATAACTTTTTCATACGACATTTTTTTTTTAAAATTCACCATAAGAACGTGCGTTTTTTTATCTTTAATATGAGTACCATATTATCATATAAAAATAAAATAAAAAAATTCATTTTTTTTTGCATTGTGTTAAAGGTTCAGGTCATTGTGTCTTTTAACTGGGTTTTGGTCAGTAAAGTTTCTATACATTGTGTTATTATCAAAACCTATAACACAATATTAATTTGGGTTCTATCCATTGAGTTTTTATAAGAACCTATAACACAATAATAAATGACACAATGAAGATGGTGTTATATCTGGGTTTTCTATAAATTGTGTTATTAGTTCAGGTCATTGTGTTTAATATGTTATTCATTTTGTTTTAATATGTTGTCCATTGTGTTTTAATAATTTGTTCAATTTTTTTATTATATTTGTTTATTGTGTTTTAGTTTGTTGTGTATTGTGTTTTTAGTTTGTTTTCCATTGTGTCTTCATCTGCTCTCCATTGTGTCTTTTATCTGTTGTCATCAATTGTGTTTTTATTTAGTCTGATACTTATTGTGTCATATGTTATTGCCATTGTGTTATACGTTATGATCATTGTATTTTAGTATGTTGTCCATTGTGTCTTTATCTGTTGTCATTGATTGTGTTTTTTATCTACTTTACATTGTGTTTTACATCATGTCCATTGTGTTAATATCAAAATCTATAACACAATGTTATTTTGGGTTCTATCCATTGCGTTTTTATAAGAACCTATAACACAATATATGACACAATGAAGATGGTGTTATATCTGGGTTTTCTATAAATTGTGTTATTAGTTCAGGTCATTGTGTTTATTATGTTATTCATTGTGTTTTAATATGTTTTCCATTGTGTTTTAATAATTTGTTTAATTTTTCTTATTATCTTTGTTCATTGTGTTTTAGTTTGTTGTGTATTGTGTTTTTAGTTTGTTTTTCATTGTGTCTTCATCTGCTCTCCATTGTGTCTTTTATCTGCTGTCATTAATTGTGTCTTTTATCTGTTGTCATCAATTGTGTTTTTATTTAGTCTTATACTTATTGTGTTATATGTTATCGCCATTGTGTTATACGTTATGGTCATTGTGTTTTAGTATGTTGTCCATTGTGTCTTTATCGGTTGTCATTGATTGTGTTTTTGGTCTACTTTACATTGTGTTTTACATCATGTTCATTGTGTATATGCAACTGGGTTTTTGAATTTTTTTTTTTAAATATAACAATATGGTACTCATATTAAAGATATAAAAACGCTCGATTTTATGGTATAATTTTTTTTTAAAAACAAATGATGTATAAAAAGTTACGGACGTTTAAAAATTGGGGGGAAATAACATGTGACTTGCATGTGCATATTCTCTTTCCTCTTGTAGACAAAATTACCCTTTCCATTTAATTCTTCCTATGACACTTGTCACTCTCTGGTGACTTCTTACCCTTCTTATTTTTAGATACTTTGTATTATAACTCAACCCCTTTTAATTGATTGTTGTTTTTTGTTTTTTATATTCTTTAAGATTCGTCTTCACTCTTTACCGCTTTCATTCTTGTTTCTGAGCACATAATATTTTTAACTATTTATTTCATTAATCTTTTAATATAAATAAATTCCAATTCCAATTTTATTGTCTTTTAATAATAATTTATTTGTTTTTATAAGTTACTTATTTATAGTTATATAACTTAGTAAACCTTTTTGTAGTAGACTTTGATAAATAATTTTATACATTAACATAAACATATATAGTTATATAACTTAGTAAACCTTTTTGTAGTAGACTTTGATAAATAATTTTATACATTAACATAAACATATAAAATATTGCAGTTCATAGGCGAAAAAGAAACGTTTGCCTTTGTGTTGGTTCGGGTATTTGACTATGAAGTATGAAGTACACGGTTTGCTTTTGACCTATTCGTGATTTCGTTCTATGTTGAGTTTGACTTTTGACTTTATCTTTAAAATTTGACCCCCTTTCGTACTTTACAAGCCCACGTGTCCCCTTTGTTGTTAAGTACAATGAAAAAAATATAAAATAACGTAATTAATACTCTACTTGCAGTACTTGTCTACTGAAAAAATATAGAACTTTTAAATAATTCTCATTATTATTTAACCATTATGTACGATATAAAATAAATTTGACCAATGGTAAGGGTGTAGGGAGTGGTTAAACACTTTGAGTGGCAAACCAAAAAACCGACCAATCAGAGCGCGCCATGTCAATCAGTCAAAAGTGTTTAAACTTTGGTGAAAAATGTTGGCAATGGTTTAGACACTTGGTGAAGTGGTAAACTATTTTTTTTTTTAAAAGGAAAAATGTGTGATTGGTTGAGATTGGAATGGACCCCACCCACAATACCCTCCCTCTCTCTCCTTCCTCCCTCTTCCCCGAATCGGTAATGCATCACCGATTAAACACCCATTTCGTCAAACACTTCATGTGGCAAAGGGTTGGCATTGGTTTGCCAATCGGTAAAGTGGGTTTACCCACTTCCACACCGTACACCCTAAGAATTAATTAGTCGAAAGTAAAATACTTTTTGAGTTGGGTCGATCAAGTGTACGGATGATCCGAAAAATGTGCGCTTGACTTTGGAGGTTTGCTGCCTATATTTTAGGTTCTTTTGAAATTGTCATACCTTTCTTTATTATATATTTTGTACCCATGCCTTAACTTGCAAGTGTTAAGGGTGTAGGGAGTGGTTAAACACTTTGAGTTACAAACCAAAAAACCGACCAATCAGAGCGCGCCATGTCAATCAGTCAAAAGTGTTTAAACTTTGGTGAAAAGTGTTGGCAATGGTTTAGACACTTGGTGAAGTGGTAAACTATTTTTTTTTAAAAGGAAAAATGTGTAATTGGTTGAGATTGGAATGGACCCCACCCACAATACCCTCCCTCTCTCTCCTTGCTCCCTCTTCCCCGAATCGGTAATGCATCACCGATTAAACACCCATTTCGTCAAATACTTCATGTGGCAAAGGGTTGGCATTGGTTTGCCAATCGGTAAAGTGGGTTTACCCACTTCCACACCATACACCCTAAAATCAAAAGTATTAACTATTATTATTAAGATATTATTAATTAATATAATTTAAAGACATCGTATGTCACATTGTCTTATTTATTTACATTAAAATATATTGTAGGCTATAGTGACAACACTTTGGTAGGTTTAATATGCTAGCCAAATCACCATTCTTTAGTTCAAAAATATGATCAACAATTGGGGAGGGAATGGTAGCCAAATCACCAATCTTTGGTTCAAAAATATGATCAACAATGGGGGAGGGAACGACGACCTTGGACGTATGGTCTCCATTATAAACGCTCAATTGCTAGTGGAACGATACGTAAAAGCTGCCTTGGTGAGTACCCAATCGGAAAAGGTTCCAAAAACAATTAATTATACATTATACATGTGTTAAAATTAGAAGTCAATGAATAGTGTTTTAAATATTATAATAATATATATAGTTTTTTAATACTTTTATTATCTTCTTTACTTTTTAAGTTAGATAAGCTTGTGTCGACCGATACTGTTATCGAAAATACAAGTACGGTTATCGGTACATGAAGATAAAAACCGACACCAACCTGGTACAGAAAACACCAAAAGTCGGTATCGAATTGATTTTGTTTATTTAAAACCGCTAATTCACACTCTTACTTATTCTAATCCTAAAATCTACTGTTTTTTTGTCGATAAGAAGGGTAATACCTACACAAAAATTCATTTTTTTAAAAATCGGTTCAAACCGGCCGGTTATACCGGTTGCACCATCCGATAGAACCGGTTAAACCGCCCGGTACACCCGGTTGAACTGTCCGATACACCTGATTAAACTGTTTCTAAGCCAAATCTGGTACGCTATAAAAACCGGATTTTAAAACATTGCAAAAATTAGTAACAACAATCAATTGATTGCTGATACTATATCTCTCAATTACTTTTAGGCTTTATCTTATATCTATAGTAGCATTGTATTAACGGGTTGAGTTATAATACAAAGCATTTAAAAATAAGAAGGGTAAGAAGCCATTAGAGAATGACAAGTGTCCTAGGAGAAATTAAATGGAAAGGGTAATTATGTCTACAAGAGGAAAGAGAATATGCACATGCAAGTCACATGTTATTTCCCCCCAATTTTTAAACGTCCGTAACTTTTTTTATACATCATTTGTTTTTAAAAAAAAATATACCATAAAATCGAGCGTTTTTTTATCTTTAATATGAGTACCATATTAAACACAATGACCTGAAGTAATAACACAATTTATAGAAAACCCAAATATAACATCATCTTCATTGTGTCATATATTGTGTTATAGGTTCTTATAAAAACGCAATGGATAGAACCCAAATTAACATTGTGTTATAGGTTTTGATAATAACACAATGAGCATGATGTAAAACACAACGTAAAGTAGATCAAAAACACAATCAATGACAACAGATAAAGACACAATGGACAACATACTAAAACACAATGACCATAACGTATAACACAATGGCGATAACATATAACACAATAAGTATCAGACTAAATAAAAACACAATTAATGACAACAGATAAAAGATACAATGGAAAACAAACTAAAAACACAATACACAACAAACTAAAACACAATGAACAAAGATAATAAAAAAAATTGAATAAATTATTAAAACACAATGGACAACATATTAAAACACAATGAATAACATATTAAACACAATGACCTGAACTAATAACACAATTTATAGAAAACCCAGATATAACACCAACTTCATTGTGTCATATATTGTGTTATAGGTTCTTATAAAAATGCAATGGATAGAACCCAAATTAACATTGTGTTATAGGTTTTGATAATAACACAATGTATAGAAACTCTACTGATCAAAACCCAGTTAAAAGACACAATGACCTGAAAATTTTAACACAATGCAAAAAAAAACCCAGTAAAAATAAATTTTTCTATTTTATTTTCATATTATAATATGGTACTCATATTAAAGATAAAAAAACGCTCGTTATTATGGTGAAATTTTTTTTAAAAAAAAATGTCGTATGAAAAAGTTATGGACGTTTTAAATCGATGGGGGAATTGGCATGTGCCTTGCATGTTGAGAGAGAAAATCCATAAATATAGGATTCCCTTTATGCCCTTTTATTATTTTCTTTTCCCTACAACTAATCTCAACCATCCAAATCTAAGATCAATGTACTAGAATCCTTCTTACCCTTCTTATTTATTTTATCCTTTGTATTTGATCCTAACCCTTGTATTAACAACAAAATTTACACGTTATCTTATATATACCTAAATTATAAAATAGAGTAAACTGTAATTTTACCCCCTGGGGTTTAGGTCAATTGGCACTCTTACCCCCTAACGAAATAATTGCAATTTTACCCCCCAACGTTCGCTGTTTTGTCGCAAGATTACCCCCTGCCGTTAACTTCTGTTAAAAGTCAACATAATTAAGTAACGGTCAAATGGTATATAGGTCATTTCCACTATACTTTTGTATCTTACACATTACAACCCCTATACATTTGAGACTCCTAGCACTCTTACCCCCCACCTTCCCACACCGCTCCTCCACATCTCCGGCGATCTTCATCTCCGACGATCTTCTTCTCCGGCAATCTTCTGATTTATATTTCCAGCAAATAAAAGTATCTGAAAAACGTTTGCATCTTCAAGTGGGTCATCATCGTGCTCCCACTTGTTGCTCATTGTCGTCTCTGCCATACCCTTTTTCAAATCAACCAGGTATATCACCCTTCTCAATTTCACCTCTAATTTCCATTTTACATGTACAAATGTGCACAAGTTTACTAATTTAAGCAAGCATCCGTGTATTTTGAACTAATTACTGTCGAATTGTTGGATTTCCTTGATGGGTTTTTGGATACTAGGATAACTGAAGGTGGGTTTGTATGGTTTCTTGAATTTGGTGAAGAAATTTATGTTTGGGTTAAAAAAAAAATGGAGACATTTATGGCATTGTTATGATATCTTTATTTAAAGTGGAATCCATAAGGGTATCAGTATGAAGAATCTGTTAAAAAAGCTGCACATGATGCCGAATCAAGTGTCGGATGACGGGTCTAAGGGTTCTCCAAAGGGGAATCAACGGTTGAGTGGGGGTGTGGAGCAGGAACAGAGTAAATCCCCATTGTCAAGTAGTGTTTCGGGATGGTTGGTTGCGAATCGGGCATCATCGTCTTCGAATGCGAAAGGTGAAGACAGGGAGGAATCCGGAGGATGTAACTTCAATGGCAGTTGATGCTGCTGCTGGGGATGCTGCACAAGCAGAGGAGGGGTACCAGATTCAGTTGGCTTTGGAGTTGAGTGCACGGGAGGATCCTGAAGCCGTGCAGATCGAAGCGGTTAAGCAGATCAGTCTGGGTTCTTGTCCGCAGCACAATAGTCCTGCTCAAGTTCTTACGTATCGATATTGGGTAATCTTACTTTTGAAGTCATTAACATCATTTATGCAAATGTTTGTGATTCTATGTTTCTTGTGACTAAGCTAACAGCAGTGTTAATTCGTAGTAGCGATTAGTTAATAAATGAGTAAACTGCATGCCCTCCCCTGCCTTGGTTCTGGTTTCCATCGTGATTTGAAAGTTCCAGGGGGTAATATTGCTTCTAAACTCAAAGTACAGGGGTAATAAGAAAGGGCATTTTACTAATTTACCTGTGAGGGTAATTATGCAACATAACAGGAATGTTGAGGGGTAAAATAGTCATTTCACCGTCAAGTCAACAGATCAGTTAACAAATTTGATGCCAGAGGGTAAACTTGCGACATAACAGCGAACGTTGGGGGTAAAATTGCAATTATTTCGTTAGGGGGGTAAGGGTGCCAATTGGCCTAAACCACAGGGAGTAAAATTGCAGTTTACTCTATAAAATATTTAAATAACAGATTATTATCTTTTTTAAACCGGAGAAGCAAAACCAGTTCGCCAGTTCCGGTTCAACAACCGGTCCATTTTCAAATAACATATCCAAGAATCCATTGATGTAGAGAACCAGAATATCAATCACAACAGAGCAACATGATCTTCAATAATCTGTTCAATTCTAATTGTTATCAACTTCAATTAGATTCTAATTGTTATTAACTTCAATTAGATATAAAAAAAAAACTAAAATCAGGTACAACATTTGCTCCCATCAGCAAAAAATACTTCAACAAACACACAACAAAACTAAAAAAAAAAAAAATCCTCAATCGAGAATTTGAAGATCTAACAAAACAATATAACACTTTACAGTTTTACAACATAATTAAATCAACTTATAAATTAAATCACCTAAAACCCATAACTAATTAACTGACCACCACCGCCGCCGATCAATTCACGATCAAGTGTCAAATCGGAGACACCGTCGAGCTTCTCCGCCTCTCTCCGGTGAAACAGAAGCACGAGAAAACCGTTCTGGTGACGTTCCGGAGAACCTGTCCCCGTTCTGGAATCAACCGCGGCGGAGTAGAAGGTTGTGGAAGCCGACGAGGTGGCGGCGGAGGTTGGTGAGTAGTGGTAGACATGGTTAGGTGGATGAGAGAGAGTATATATAGAGTGTGAGTTGAAGTGGAAAGTGAGGTGGTGACGGAGGCGGTGGACGGTGGCGATGGTACGTGGAAGGGAGGAGAGGGTGCGTAGGATATGTAAAGTGGGCGTAGAATGCGTGTATGTATCTTAACGAGTAAGAGACCGTGTGAGCCGCGTGTGGGATTTATATCAATTTTGCCTCCATTTCTTTTCCTTTTTATGTTTGAAATAGTCTTCTATAATAGCTATCTCATTTGGGAGTTTGTATGGATGAAATCGGTACCGGTATGATGGTATCATATTGAATCGGTATTGTATTGTATGGTTTTGATATCCAAATTTTGTTAAAACCAAAATCGAATGTTATACCGGACGTGTTTGGTTGATACTGGTATGCTATGATATTGTTGAAGTTCTATCGATATCGAAATTGAGGTAAATTTAAAATCGAATACATATTGTATATGTGTGGTTAGTACCAGTACGATGTTGGTATGATACCAGTATTCGGTATAAATTTCTGATCCCTATTTATTATGCAGGTAAGACAATATCTTAACATTGATTTCCTCCGTAACTTTCTTTGATTGGTAATGACGAGAGTCCTAGAAAGTACTTTTGTGAATTATGATATGGTTTTGTTGATTTGTTTGATAAGGATTTTGATGGAAATATATAAGTGTTTTTCATATGACATTTTAGGGTTGATAAAATTATATGAAAATTTGAAATCAATGGTAAAATTATATGAAAATTTCAAATCTTGTTGAGGCTTTCTTTGTTTTTATTTATAGGGTTTGTATTAATGGTTATACATGTTTGAAGTTTATGTGTTCATTATATCATCTCTTAGTTTTTGTGGGTGCGGCTTACACTATATACACAATTAGAGAAAGTAAATACAATTAGGGTTAACGTACGACGCGTACGACCAACGTGCGTGATTTTGGTCTATAACATGCGTGATTTTGAAAAGTTTCGTCAAAATCAAGACTGCAATTGGGTTCCAATTGGGTTCAATTTTCTTTTCTTTTCGTTTCAGTTTAAATTGGCCATTGTTCGGTCAACTTCATCAAATTGGGTTCAAATTCATCGTTGATTTTGAAAAGTTTTCATAAAAAAAAACGACTCGAAATCAAAATAGTAGAACAGAGGATGAAGAACATGACCAAGCTTTGATTCAGACCGTAGAACAGAGAATGCAGGAACATGACCAAGTTTTGATTCAATTGGAGTCAACGGTCAGTAACAATGGTATCAGACCGTAGAACAGGTGATGCGATTTTGAATTGGGAGTTAGGGGCATGCGTGATTATGGGCATAACGTGCGTGATTAATGTTTTCAACATGCCTGATTAGGGTTTTTGAATTTATAACGTGCGTGATTTTCAAATAAACGTGCGCAATTATATGTCGTACTGGTCGTACGTTAAGAGCTATTGTACGTTAACCTTCCTCTACTTATAAGATATGATTTAATAGCATACGCTACAAAACTATTTGCTACACTAAAAGATATTATTGTTTTTATTTCAGACTTTCATTTAATATATGAGAGTTGCAGTACAATTAAAATGTAATAACCAACTGGGGTAGCCCAGTTGGCCAGTCCCACCCTTTCTCTCCCAAGAGACCCGGGTTCGACTCCAGTGATGGTCACCAGCCACACGCCTCTTCCCAGAGGAAACGGAATCAACTCAGGGCCAAGGGTATTAACCGCCAGGCAGCATTGGGACGTTGCTAGCTTGTGGAGTGGGATCACTCCAGCGGCCGGGAGGTCCGTGCAATAACCCCCCCTACAATAAAATGTAATAAAAAATTTATATAAAATTGTTTTCAGATGCGAGATTATTCTTTAGATCACATTGACAGTGGTGCTAGACGATGGAGGTGGGTGGTGGACGTGGACGGTGGGTCGTGGTGGTGGACAGTGGCGGGTGGTGGTGGTGGTGGTGTTTAACCCTATGCAGACTTTAGAAGATCTTAAAAGTGGTTGGGACAAGTCTGCACCTAGAAGAGCTCGCGCAGACATTTTGAATGAAACGTCTTCGGAAAAACAAACAGTCTGTAGATGACAATGTCTGCGCGTGGTGTGCGCATCACAGACAGAAGAGCCTGCACATATCTTGTTTAGAAAAACAAACACCCCGGTTTCACATTGTTGTAAGGAATTGAGATACTTAACAAATTTACTTGAAGTACACATAAAACAATCTAACAACCATGCATGCTCCAAAACTTTTACTTTTATAAATTAGAGCAAAATTACCAAAAAGTGCAAATTCAATAAAAGACTTCCTATAATGTAGTATACCTTAATCACATACGCCGGTGTCATGTACACATATGTCCTAACGATCAGTCTAGTTTATATTTCACTATTAGGTATTTTTATTTTGACTATGAAACACTGTAGTGTTCTCATATAAACCGTAGTTATATTTTATTAAAATCAGGTATTTATTGAATTTTAAGAGATAACATCTTCTAGATAGTCTCCTATCGGAATATGTTATTGGTAAGATTAGTAGGAGGAAAACCAACCAACCAGGGATTGTTCATGGAAGCGAGATCATCGAGTTCCAAAACTCCTAGCTGACTGGACTCGTTAAATGATGTTTCTAATGGATGCGTAGGGAATAAATTTGGATTTGAATGCGAGTTCAAGTAGGCAATGGAGAGTTTGGGGATTGTCGCGTGGTTTTGTTGAAACCCATATTGAGCGGAGTTAAAGTGAGTGGACTCAATCTATGGTTTTGTTAGTTTTTAGGCTGGAAATTGTTGTTGCGAATGCCTAAAAATAGTTCATGAAATTTATAAAAAAGGGTAAAATAGTAATTTTATACAAACTTAACAAATACTCTAATGAAATTTAGTCTTGGTTACCAAACTTCTTATAATATAAAAACCCACATAACTCAAAATGCAACTTTTTTAAACTTAAACTTAAAGTTGTGATTAGGATTAAACCACATGAACTTTTTGTATAATCAACTCTAATAGCTCATGGGTTTGACTCACCTAGTCACCTTGATCTGGCTCTGAATTCCAATCTCGCATAATATAAGCTCAAAAATTGTGACAAGGCGCCTTCTTCAATTAAAAAATTAAGTGAATCTTCTGAAAGTTATTTGTAATGTAAACCAAATAAATAACAAGAAACTTACACAAGACACCCCCAAACTAAACCAAAATAGCATACTAATCCATTGACTTAACAATAGTAATAAAAATAAAATATAAAGTAAATAAGATACGTAACAATACTCCCCCCCCCCCCCCCCCCCAAACCTACTTTTTGCTCTCAAAAAGTAAGCTCTTCAATTCAATTCTTAACCATTGTCGTCTTGTTCACTTTCCTAATCGCCTTCCACATTAATCATAAAAAGTTGTGTCTTTCTGCACTTGTGTCCTGGAACGAACTTTTAGTGCACCAAAAGCATTTTCCTTTTGACCTTTTGAACTCGAGTTCCTCACGTGACAAGTGCTTCGCGTTGATAGTTGCTGGTTTATAAACTGGTGGCCTAGGGACTCCTGTTTGATCTGGAAGCCCTCGGAAGTTTTGAAGCATTCACCGGAGGTGTAATCTTCGCAGATTCATTCCCATTCTTGACAAGTCGCGACCCATCCTCTAAACCAGTGAGTTGATTCATCAAGTTCGTATTGGTAATATCTTGAATTCTCACTAAGCCATACGCCTTATACAAAGTTTGTGGCTTGAACATCTTTACGAGTCCTTTGATTTCAGGTTTTAGCCCTTTTAGATACAAGCTAACAACATAAGCTTCGCAAATACTCACCTAATTCAGTAAACTATCAAAGGAACTATTATACTCTTTCAATGAACCTATCTGGGTAAGCAATGCGATTTCTTCCATTGCGTCTTCAAACATGGCATTGGAAAACGGGAAGTAATGGCCTGAACATAATCTTCCCATGGAAATTCAGCCACAGTAACACCCCTTGTTTTCATAAACGATTGATGCCACTCGATCGCATTTCCTCAAGATGTATGGCTTCGTGCCTGAGTTTCAGATTGCCGGGGGTCTCATCGATGTTGAAGAAGTGCTCACAACAGTAGATCCACCCTTCAACATTCTCACCATTGAATCAAGGGAACTCGACTTTCCCGATCCGCATCGGCCAGTGATGTGCGTGAGTGTTATTAGTTTTTAATGTATATGTTAAGCCCTTTTTTAACATTTTTTAGCCAAGTTTTAAATTTATAAAACACGATATTTACTAACACTAAACACACATATGGGCAAGTGCACCCATCGTGAGCGTAGTATAGTGTTGGTAAGATACCGAGGTCGTCCAAGGACACAAGAGCTTTTAGTACCGGTTTATCCTCAACGTCTAATCAAATCAAAAAGTTTAGAAAAATGTTTTAAACTAAGAAAATAAAAACTAACTAAAATGCTGAAAATAAAAAATAAAAATAAAAACAGATAGACAAGATGAATCACTTGGTTCCGACTCGTGTTTAGTGTAACCTTTGATTATTTCCGCACTTTTGCACTATTTTAAGAGATTATCTTAGTTATTGTAGTAGGCCCATCTTTTGGAGGTGACGTTACCCTCAACCCAGTAGTTTGAGTCAGCAAGGATACAATCCTAAAGGGTCGGATTATTGAAAGATAATTAATTAAGTTATTAATGCAAATTATGGTAGGCCCCTCTTTTGAAGGTGACGTTACCCTCGGCTAAGTAGTCTGAGTCAGCAGGGATACAGTCCTAAATAGCCGGGTTATAGTATTAATAGTAGTTTAACTTATGAGGGGATCAAAGAGTTTGGACCCCCGCCATCCAATACCGTTAAGTATTGAAGGAGGTCCTACTAAATTTGACCCAGGTCCCTTGCAGGATCTCTAAACGCTGAACAACGGCAAGACTCTTACCAAACCATTCCCTTAACCCCCGACCAGGTAGCCAACATACCTCCATATAGACCGTGGAGATATGAATGGTGAAAATCTTTTATTTTATATAGACAGTAAAATAATGCCAAGACACCACGGGCAAACGATAAGGAAGAATCACCTTCAACATAAGAAACTAGTTATTAAAGTCATTAATACAAAACCAAGTAAAAAGTGCGAAAAGATTAAAAATAAAAAGTATTACACTAGACACTTGTCTTCACCAAGTGATGTAAGAGACTTAGGCAAACATGGCCTTGATTGTCAAGAACTCTTAAGATCAATCTTGGATCCCGAGATGACTCACACACTCTATGATGGACAATGGATGATGGTGGTGGATGATGGTGTTATGGTGGTGGTGGGTGGTGGGTGAAGTGTGAGAGAGGTGGTGTGCCAAGGGATGGTTTGAGCTTGAGCCAAGAACTCCTATTTATAGGCTGAACAGAAGCTCGGGAACGGCCCCGTGTCCAGTGGGCACGGCCCCGTGTCCACATCCTCTCTTTCTTCATTTAATGCGGTTTGTCTTTATTAGTTGACCACGCCCCCGTGTCCGCTGAGCACGACCCCGTGTGCAGAAGCATATCTGTACTATCAAGATTTGCCTGGATTCTGCGAATCTTATAGTTGACCACGGCCCCGTGTCCGCTGAGCACGGCCCCGTGGTGGGCAATAGAAGCTTCTACCACTTTGTCTTTTCTGCTGACACTTGGGCACGCCCCCGTGCTGGCTGAGCACGGGGCGTGTTCAGTCTTCTGTCTTCTTGTTTTGCTTGGGAAGATGCTGTCGTGGGGTCGGGCATGTCACGTTTGTTCCTTTTCTTGTATTTATGTTAGATTTTGCTGTCTTTTTGCTTCTTTTGTTAATTTGAGCTCATTTAATCCTGAAAATACAAAAGAAAGACAAAAGCACACTTTTTCCAACATTAGTACTAAAAAAATGTTAGTTTTATGCCACAATTGATGTAATTTATATGTTGCATTTTGCACACATCAAATACCCCCACACTTGAATCTTTGCTTGTCCTCAAGCAAAACTCTTTATAATGTGGCTTTACACACCCAAATGGAATGGGTAGAAGAGAAAGTTTTTGGGCTTGTCATAGAGTGTCGGGATTTCCGAGATTCTTTATTTAGTTTTATTTTTATTTATTTACAATCCTATTCGTCATGATTTATTTAAAACTTTTCATAAGATAAATTACTTATTAGGGCATAACATGCCTCTTTAAAATTCTCTTTATATACAAGTTCACATACCTCATGGGGATCACTCAACACTCGGCCGAAGATGTATTTTAGTGAATCACTCGAGAGCGGCATGGAACTTACTCCTACCATATGCTTGCCAAGCAATCAATCCTCCTCCTTTTTAACTATATACCTTTGTAAATATCAAGAGGGCTTTTTTTTGGTGAAGGGTTAGGCTTGGGTTAAAGGTAGGTGGTTGGGTTAGTGGTTAGTAAAAAGGGCGAAAAACGTAACAAGCGTCGGTTTTCGTAAGACTTTTTATTTTGGTAACTTTTATTTTGATGAAGCTATTATTCAAACAAAGTTATTTTTGATAAACTTGTTTGTTTATTTTCTTTTGCTTCATCATCAACACACTTTTTTTTTTTTGAAAAGTCATACGGAAAACCGAGCTAGTTACTAAAACAAATGGTTAAAAATAAAAAAGGTTTTGGTGGGTGAAAGGGTGTTTGGTTAGGGTTATGAAATGAAAAGGTTTAGGCTCAAAGGGGCTAGCTAGGGGGATTTTGGGTAGGTGGTAAAAAAAAAAAAAAAAAATAATGGTGTAGAAATAAAAAAAAAGGTTAGTCCTAATGCCTCCATCATTTACTTACTCGGGTTTAAGTTGGTAAGGACTGGGAATGTATCGTCATGGCAAGTTCTAGAGTCGTAAGAACCAAGCGGCTATTCACACAAGAAACGGAAAATGAGCATTTAATTTAAAGATATGTTTTTGTATGCTCAATAAAGGCTCAAAACTCACTTTTGTGGGAATGGGTTTTTATGTGATCAAGTATATATAATCAAATTTTAACTAAGTTTGTCATGCCTTTTCATAATTTTCTTATGTTGGTTCTTTTTATCACGACGCTATCGGTTGTAAATTTGTAAAAATATAACCTTTTTAGAACTTGAAATTCCCAAGTTAAACCTAGACAAGTAAAAAATTGAAAATTTTTGAAAAAATTTGGGGTGATTAGCGGTTCCAATAGAGTTTTGTGTAAGGCTTGTATTTAGGACTTGCAAGATTCAAGGTTTTAGCATCCCCCCACACTTAAATTACACATTGTCCTCAATGTGTCCCAAAATTAAGTTTTTAGGTTGATTGTATGTGTAAAAAGGTGTGAAATAGCAAAAATTTTGTGTTACTGGGCGCTGAACACGGCCCCGTGGTGTCCGGGCACGGCCCCGTGTTCAAGTGCCAGTAACAAAATTAAATCAAGAGAAACAGAAGCCTGGACACGGGGGCGTGTTGGTTGAGCACGGCCCGTGTCCAGTGTACCTGAACTGGGTATTTCTGCAGACTGTGCAGCACGGGGCCGTGTTGGGCGGACACGGCCCGTGTCGAACTTACTGTAAACGAAGAATTTTTGTCGAATGGTCCTGTTTTCCTGCATGGGGTGCTGGTTCAAGTTTCCCTTGTATCCTTTGCCATCTCAAGTGTGTTTTATTCCTGAAAATTAAAACTAACTAGAAAACATAAAGATTAATCTAAACTAAACTAAGGATAGTTCCGCGGAATGCCTCCGTGGTGCGCCACGTTTATAAGGGTCCTTGGCTAGACCCAAAGCCTGGTCATATGTTACCCAAGTGGGATGTTTTGCATCCCATGCTACACCGTCGGAGAGCGTCATCCAAGCTTGAGTCTATGACCTTCATGTAGTTGACCGGGTCTTCGTCCTCTACTCTCTTTCCACATTCAAATTTCACTTCCTTATCCCCAAACTTCAATGTTAGTGTTCCGTCATTCATATCCACCATTGCTTGGGCGGTGGCTAGATATGGCCTCCCGAGGATGGGAGGGACATCGGTGTCTTCCTCCATGTCTAGGATGACAAAGTCGGTCGGGAAAACGAAATTGTCAACTTTGACCAATAGATTTTCAGCGACACTTTTTGGAAATTTGACGGATCTGTCGGCGAGTTGTATGCTCATCTTTGTAGGGCTCGTTGTTCCTAGGACGAGTCGTTTGAACATTGATGTGGGCATGAGGTTAATGCTAGCCCCAAGATCGGCTAATGCATTATGAACGGGGGATTTCCCAATCGAGCAAGGAATCGTGAAACTTCCGGGATCAATTTTCTTTTGTGGAAGTTTGTTGAGTACTAAGGCGGAGCATTCTTCGCCTAAGTTAACTAATTGCAATGATTCAATTTTCCTTTTATGAGTGAGGAAGTCCCTCATGAATTTTGCATATTTAGGCATTTGGGTAAGGACCTCAATAAAAGGAATATTAACATGCAATTGTTTTAGTAAATTTTCGAACTTTGCGAATTGCTCATCGGTCTTTTGACGATTTAACCTACCGGGGTACGGAATCGGAGGAGTCTTGGTGGGCTCTTGATTCGGTAAAGAAGCGTTTTCTGGTTGGGGTGCGGGTGGAGTCGTGGTTTGGCTGGACTGGCTTCTTTCATCTGGCGGTAATGGAGCCTCCTCGGGACCCACGGTTCGATTTCTCAATGTGATGAGATGTACTTGAGCTTTTGGGTTGGTTTCGGTATTGCTAGGTAACGCGCCTTGTGGTCTCTCGGAGAAATTTTGAGCTACTTGATTTAATTGTTTTTCAATGTTTTGAATGCTAGCTTGTTGATTTCTAAAATTCGATTCCAATTGCTGAAATCGATCCGAGTTTTTCTTTTCGGTGTCGGAGATGAGGCGAGATACAGTATCTTCAAGCCTTTCCCGTCCACCTTGTTGTTGAGAAAAGTTTTGTGGTTGTTGAAAGTTAGTTCGTTGGTTTTGTTGGTTACTACTATTGCCGGGATCTCTCCAACCAAGGTTTGGGTGGTTACGACATCCTTGGTTGTAGCTACCCATTGGAGGACCCGACGGCCTAGGTCTGTTATCAATGTAGTTTACCGTTTCCGTTTGTTCATCTAATTCTTTCATACAACTCCAATTTTCATGTGGCCCACCACATCCTTCACAAGCCATAACCGAGACCGTTTTTGTCATTTCTAATTTTTTTTATTTTTGAAGAAAGGGCTTCGATTTGGGCTTGTAAAGAAGTGCTTTCATCAACCTTATGGGCGCCCGGGGCAATAGATTTATTGCCTCGGGGAGTGTGCCATTGAAAATTAGTTTGAGCAATTTCCTCAATTTGATTATATATTTCATTTGGGCGACGATTACCTAAAAGTCCCTCGGAGCTAGAATCAAGTGTTTGTCTTGTGTGTGGCAACAACCCATTGTAGAAAGTGGATACTTGTTGCCATACTGCAAGACCGTGATGAGGACACTTTCTTAGTAGCTCCTTGAACCTTTCCCAAGTTTCATATAAGGATTCCCCATCCTCTTGTGAATATGTATTAATTTCAGTCATTAATTTAGCCGTTTTAACAGGAGGGAAATACTTATATAGAAACTTTTGGGCTAGTTCATCCCAGGTGTTTACCGAGCCAACTGGGAGGGTGTTAAGCCAAGCCTTAGCTCGGTCTTTTAGTGAAAATGGAAACATTCGAAGGCGGATGGCGTCATTTGATGCTCCATTGATCCGAAAGGTATCACATATTTCTAAGAAATTAGTAATATGTAGATGGGGATCCTCGTCCGCAAGCCCATAGAAGGTTGCGGAGTTTTGAAGCATCTGTATCAAATGTGGTCGAAGTTCGAAGTTATTGGCTTCGACATTCGGTGCATTGATAGCGGGGCCTAGATTACCTACAGTAGGTCGTAGGTAATCCATGAGGGTACGTTGGTCCGCCATTGGAAGTGGATCCCCCGAAACTTTCTCTTGGTTTTTAGCTTTAAGTCTTTTTCTGAGAAAGCGTTCGGGTTCTTCTAGAGGTTCTTTTATGTCTCTACTAGAACTGGAGCTCATGCACTATGTAGGAAGTTCAAATGTGGCGCCTGGGTTCCAAGTCCTGCAACAAAAACAGAAAAGAACGTTGGTCAGAAGGTTCACCACGGCCCCGTGTTCAGTGAACACGGCCCGTGGTCGGAGGTACAGTGATTGTTTTCCGGATCCCTGTTACTGGGAGTTGGACACGGCCCCGTGTTGCACCGACACGGCCCCGTGCTCAGCTCTCTGTAACTCGGAAAATAAAAACTGCCAGTGATAACGCTGGGCACGGCCCGTGTCCGACCAGGCACGGCCCGTGCTGAGTTCTGCAGAAACTGAAAAACTAAAAAAAATCCTAAAAAAAAATGAAAAATAAGAAAAAACGATTAGGCCGCTGATTCCTAACTTTCTTAAAATCCTTGTGTCCCCAGCAACGGCGCCAAAAACTTGATGTGCGTGAGTGTTATTAGTTTTTAATGTATATGTTAAGCCCTTTTTTAACACTTTTTAGCCAAGTTTTAAATTTTTAAAACACGATATTTGTTGGTACACTTTATGTGGACGCCACTCGACTCGGTTCGATTCGGTTCGGGTCGACTCGGTTAGGTCCGGCTCAAGCCCGAAGACACGACATTCCTCCGTCGTGCACCCCAGAGTTCGACACGCGAGGCACGGAACGCCGCAAGCCATTCCCGTTTACACCTCACCATGACATCATCATTGTGATGTCATGGTGATGTCACTTAGTTTGTCTCATATGTTGAATTAATGGAATTTGTCAACAGAAACTATGTCTGGGCCGTTTCTCAACATCATGGGCCGAAGACATGCAGTGGGCTTTTGATTTGGTTTGGGCTTATAACATGTCGACGAAACAGATTAGTTTAATATGTATGTCGACGAAACAGAATGTGTTTCGTCGACTTTAGTGTTTCGTCGAGTGCCTTTATGCGTTTAGTCAGTCTGTGTCTGAGTCTTGTATAAATACCTCTCTCTGTTTCGTGTGAAATAGAGATGACAGCATACCCTTAAAGAAGCTCTGATACCAATTGTAGGACCGAGTTTCGTGACCGAAACCGTGATTCGTGTGAGATCGGTTCAAGACGGGAGAGATTAGAGATGATAAACAAACAACGTTGTATTAATCCGGTAGTAAAACATTACAAATCGGCCCGATTAACAAGCTAACCGAACCATACCAAAGGAGTACACATCCGGGGAGAGACCAGTGACTGTGCTTATATGAAACATGAATGTGATAGAGTGAAACTTGAATGTGATACGATTCATAGTCACAATCAGAGTTTAGTTGTTGAACTGTCAAAGTGCAAAGAGGCAAACATGGCCTTAGCTCGCAATGAAAAGGAGTTTAAAACAGTTATTGAAACCCAAAAGAAAAGTGTTTCCGAATTAACAAAAACTGTTTGTAACAAACAAATTGGTATTAATAACTACATTAATATCATTGAGGAAACAAAGAAAGAGCTAGCCGTGGCGAAATGTGAGCATGAAGCGATCAAGCTCAAATTGGAGAGTTACTCAAACTCCCGATATGTGCTTGATCACATCATTGACGTTCAGAAACTAAAAGGAAACGTTAAAGGCGTTGGTTATAGGAAGTGTCCACCCCCTTTGAGACACGACTATACCAAGTCGCCCGATGAAGAGGATATGCCTCGGTATGAACCCAGTGTGCCTCTTGATTATGAGGAAGTTACTACTGGCCTAGGGTTCAAGCCGGACAATTCATCGGAGGGCTCATCTGATAACAAAGAAAAGTCATCATGTGCCTCAAATCAAAGTCCTCCAACCATTGAGGACTATGATTCGTCGGATGATGAATCAGATGTGAATGACCAGGATGAATCACTTGATGAGACGAAAGGAGTAAAAATTCCAATTGAGAATCATATTCTTTGTGATCCTCCTACTCCTGTCGTGCAACCTGTTACCAAGCAAGTGATAGATCCTGTCAAGGATGTCAAAGATGACAATGAATGTGTGTCTACTGTTAAGAGCAATAACTTGTTGTATACTTTAGTCGGTGATAGTAAAATTTATTCAGACATAGATTTTCCATTCAAAAACGTCAATCAATCTTTGATTGACAAAGTGTTTGAAGATAATACAAGAAAATTTTTGGGAAAGACAATCCCTGGAAAACAGAAATCACCGACAAAGCAACAACCTGTTGCTTCTAAGGGTAAACAACAGCATCAACGAGCTCCAAAGCCAAAGGCTAAGGTTGAATCAAAAGGAGCTCGTTACAAGAAGAAAGCAAAAGATGTCAAGTTTGTAGCATCAAAGGGTACTGATAAAATTGAGACTTTTGAAAACAAATCAAACACTGATTTTGTACAACAAGTCAAAATTTTAAAACGTGATAGCCAAAACAATTACACTCAACATTCAAACGGGTGTGATGAAAAAGAAAGTACCTCGGGTTCTACGGGTTCGACATCTGTTGGTCGATCGAATTCTCCTAAGTTTGTGGAAAGGAGAACGTGTTTTAAATGTGGGGAGTTTGGGCATATCATTAAGAACTGCTCAAACACTCCTAAAGAGAAATTTGTGGAAAGAGCACCACCTGAAAAGGTTCACCCACAACGTCGTCTCGTTTCACCAAAACATGATAACAGAACTGTTAAGGAACAAGAAACGATACAACGACGTCAAAACATCAAAGCTGTTGAAAAGGCTTTTAAATCTGAAGTCAAAACGGTCAAAAGGGATTCACAACCTTTAAAACCAGAAGTTTCAAAATCTGTTTACAAAACTCAATCTGGTAAACAAAAACAAACTTGGAAACCTAAGACGGGTGATAGTTCAGGGGGAGGTGTTGTGTTTGAAAATCATCAGGAAATTGAAGTCACAATCCTCGATGATGAAGGACAACCCAAGTCTGTTAAGGCTTGGGTCCCCATCTCCAACTAATCTCTGAGTGAGTGTGCAGGATGTTCCAGGAGGAACTATCGATAGTCATCGGATTGTTGATAGTGGAGTGTCCATGCACAAGATAGGCGACTCAAAGCTCCAAGATATTGTTATTTCTAGGAGTGGTTGCCTTTGATGGAGAGAAGAAAAAGGAAAAGAAGACAGAATTGTCTGTCGAAAGAGATTGAAAGCTTCGACAAAATGAAAATCATTCTAAAGTTTGATTGTTCAAGGCTTTAATCGGGTCCCCAGGATAGATTCAATCAAAATGTACGCACCTGCAGCACATCTGAAGATACATAATCCACAAAATGAACGTGAAGTGTACATTTCTTCGCGGTGTGATTGAAGAAAATGTGTTTGTTGAACAAACCAACCGGGTGTGCGGATGCCTTGGTTTGGATTGAACAACCGCACACTACTTCTGAAAGAGAAAGACAAAGACCTTCGCTGGTGCAATGTGGAAGACCAGCCGGACCCAAAGGTTTATGATCTTATTGCTGTGAAGAGATTTCTCAGTAGCTACAAAATCGACTTTGAAATCCACACCGGGTGGATATCCAGTTTGGGAGAGCACTCAGATTCCTTGCAATGCATGAAACAGTTGCAGGATATGGTTTTGAATTTCTAATCTCTCCTATCTTCGTCGATATTTAAGCTGCTTTATGAATTATTATCATCTCGTACAGCACTCTTTGGCCTGACATGTTGAACTCGAATATCACCTCACACGTGATCGTTTCAATATGAAACTCGTCAATGTTGTCATGGTCCGCACCGCTTACCGACATGCCAACTGATTTTTCCAAAATTCGAGAAATCATTTCTGATTAAATTAATTTTGGTAAACGGCATTGAGGTAAAACATGAGTTAAACCGACATCGGGAAATCCTTTTTGTAAATATCTTTGTGTCTTTTAAATTTATCTTAGTTTGTTGATTTTAGGGGGAGTAAATCCAAAATTTGAAAATTCAAAAACATCGAAAAATTTCAAAAGCGCAAAAACAATAGAAAAACAAAAATGAGTTTCCTGGCGAGAAAAAGAGAAAATGATAGTAGATCAGTGGTCTGTCGAAACCTCTTCAAACTGAAATGCAAAATGAAAAATGTTAAGCAGCTCTATATAAGATGTATCGGTAGGCTCTCAATCATTTTAAAGTGTGCAGGGTGATATAAATCTTAAATCGACTGAAGACCAGGTGGGAACCGCACATTGGCATATGGTCTTAGTACCGAAATTTCGTTTGAGAGATTGCCGAGGTTCTGAGATATTCGGTCTTTATGCTGTCTTATCATCTGGGTATCATGGTTGTATTAAACCGAAAACAAACGGAGACGAAGTCTAAGATCTTCCATGATACTATACATACGTGTACATATTGCATTCGACCTCAATAAGTGATCAACAATCACATGTCCAAACAAAATAAGTGATAATATATCACAGATTCATTGCGGGAGTCAAGTTCGTCTCTTTGCTGTACGAAAGTACTGACCTGTTCACGGACTTGCTCCTGTGCCCTCATGCATTGAAAATCAAGTTCCTCATCAATAAGTGATTCTATCACATAGGGCTTGTTTTCAATCAAAATAAGTGAGTTTCTCACATCTTTTATACGGTCAAACAGATGATAATTAGTATACTCACCGGTAAGATGAACTCTCGTGCATACCTTGATACGGGAATGTGTCGTGTGTGGATGAACACCGGTCGGTAAGTATAAATCATACCTTAACGTATCCCCTCGCCATGATTACATCTGATAAGTTGAGCTTATGTGGATAACAATACCGATAATTGTTATAGGATGCTTATCTAATGTTAACTAATTGAACAACAAGAGCGTTTTGACATGACCGTACACTGATATGATTCTCTTACCCTCGAAACTCGCAAAAAGAATGACTATAAATATTTATTTACTGCTTTCAGTTTCTGCATCTTTGTATATATTTATTTATTGCTTTCCGTCTTTACTTTTGAAAAATGAAAAATTTCAAAAAGATTTTAGGTGTGTTTTAATATAAACTTTATAAAATCCAAAAAGATTTTGCTTCTAGTTTATTTTTTATTGACCGATGTTGGAACTCGAGTCTATCCTACCCAAAATCCTGATTGTAAGCCGGAAAACAATTACATCTTCATAAACAGTCGAAGTTAACAAGTTTTGAAAGTTAAAGGATTAAAACTGAACATTTTCTAAACTTTCAAACTGTTGTCGGTCGGTGTTTGATTGAGAATTGATCTCATTTGTGTCACTTGTTTAAATGATAACTATATTCCAAGCGGTTTTTCTCATTATGCGTTTAGCTTTCTTGCATGTGCAGATGCTAAAGGCGAGGAGAACATGTTCGATGACAAGCTTTGGAATGAAGACACGAAGTGGAGGCACTCAAAGGATAAAAATGATCGAGTTGCCGTTGACCCTTCATCAACACCACAAGGATCTGAAGTATTACAAGTCAAAAGATTCACGAGCATGACTCAATGGAGAGTTCATTCTAAGGGGGAGTTTGTTAACACACTACCTAAATGAAAAGGGAGTTTGTTGATACACTTTCTACTTATGACACGTGAAGACTTTGAAGATCCTCTGACATGAAAGACACGGAAGACGAACCTCATGAGTAGCGTCCAAGGGGGAGTTTGTTGGTACACTTTATGTGGACGCGAATCGACTCGGTTCGATTCGGTTCGGGTCGACTCGGTTAGGTCCGGCTCAAGCCCGAAGACACGACATTCCTCCGTCGTGCACCCCAGAGTTCGACACGCGAGGCACGGAACGCCGCAAGCCATTCCCGTTTACACCTCACCATGACATCATCATTGTGATGTCATGGTGATGTCACTTAGTTTGTCTCATATGTTGAATTAATGGAATTTGTCAACAGAAACTATGTCTGGGCCGTTTCTCAACATCATGGGCCGAAGACATGCAGTGGGCTTTTGATTTGGTTTGGGCTTATAACATGTCGACGAAACAGATTAGTTTAATATGTATGTCGACGAAACAGAATGTGTTTCGTCGACTTTAGTGTTTCGTCGAGTGCCTTTATGCGTTTCGTCAGTCTGTGTCTGTGTCTTGTATAAATACCTCTCTCTATTTCGTGTGAAATAGAGATGAGAGCATACCCTTAAAGAAGCTCTGATACCAATTGTAGGACCGAGTTTCGTGACCGAAACCGTGATTCGTGTGAGATCGGTTCAAGACGGGAGAGATTAGAGATGATAAACAAACAACTTTGTATTAATCCGGTAGTAAAACATTACAAATCGGCCCGATTAACAAGCTACCCGAACCATACCAAAGGAGTACACATCCGGGGAGAGACCAAGTGGTGATCTCTCCCGGTGAGGTCTCAAACCTCCTAAAATCTCCAAGTGTTTCAAATGGCAAGGGTTTTCTATTTATAGTCACACCCCTTGTCTTGCAAACACACACGGTCAACCGAATAACCCTCTCGTTTGACCACTTCAAACGAGCGGGTCTATACACGTTCGATAGACCGTTTCACTAACTATTACAAATTCAGCGTAAAATAAAACTAATCTATTCGACAAGCATCAGACACAAAATCTGCATCAACAATATTTACTAACACTAAACACACATATGGGCAAGTGCACCCATCGTGAGCGTAGTATAGTGTTGGTAAGATACCTAGGTCGTCCAAGGACACAAGAGCTTTTAGTACCGGTTTATCCTCAACGTCTAATCAAATCAAAAAGTTTAGAAAAAGGTTTTAAACTAAGAAAATAAAAACTAACTAAAATGCTGAAAATAAAAAATAAAAATAAAAACAGATAGACAAGATGAATCACTTGGTTCCGACTCGTGTTTAGTGTAACCTTTGATTATTTCCGCACTTTTGCACTATTTTAAGAGATTATCTTAGTTATTGTAGTAGACCCCTCTTTTGGAGGTGACGTTACCCTCAACCCAGTAGTTTGAGTCAGCAAGGATACAATCCTAAAGGGTCGGATTATTGAAAGATAATTAATTAAGTTATTAATGCAAATTATGGTAGGCCCCTCTTTTGAAGGTGACGTTACCCTCGGCTAAGTAGTCTGAGTCAACAGGGATACAGTCCTAAATAGCCGGGTTATAGTATTAATAGTAGTTTAACTTATGAGGGGATCAAAGAGTTTGGACCCCCGCCATCCAATACCGTTAAGTATTGAAGGAGGTCCTACTAAATTTGACCCAGGTCCCTTGCAGGATCTCTAAACGCTGAACAACGACAAGACTCTTACCAAACCGTTCCCTTAACCCCCGACTAGGTAGCCAACATACCTCCATATAGACCGTGGAGATATGAATGGTGAAAATCTTTTATTTTATATAGACAGTAAAATAATGCCAAGACACCACGGACAAACGATAATGAAGAATCACCTTCAACATAAGAAACTAGTTATTAAAGTCATTAATACAAAACCAAGTAAAAAGTGCGAAAAGATTAAAAATAAAAAGTATTACACTAGACATTTGTCTTCACCAAGTGATGTAAGAGACTTAGGCAAACATGGCCTTGATTGTCAAGAACTCTTACGATCAATCTTGGATCCCGAGACGACTCACACACTCTATGATGGACAATGGATGATGGTGGTGGATGATGGTGTTATGGTGGTGGTGGGTGGTGGGTGAAGTGTGAGAGAGGTGGTGTGCCAAGGGATGGTTTGAGCTTGAGCCAAGCACTCCTATTTATAGGCTGAACAGAAGCTCGGGCACGGCCCCGTGTCCACATCCTCTCTTTCTTCATTTAATGCGGTTTGTCTTTATTAGTTGACCACGCCTCCGTGTCCGTTGAGCACGACCCCGTGTGCAGAAGCATATCTGTACTATCAAGATTTGCCTGGATTCTGCGAATCTTATAGTTGACCACGGCCCCGTGTCCGCTGAGCACGGCCCCGTGGTGGGCAATAGAAGCTTCTACCACTTTGTCTTTTCTGCTGACACTTGGGCACGCCCCCGTGCTGGCTGAGCACGGGGCGTGTTCAGTCTTCTGTCTTCTTGTTTTGCTTGGGAAGATGCTGTCGTGGGGTCGGGCATGTCACGTTTGTTCCTTTTCTTGTATTTATGTTAGATTTTGCTGTCTTTTTGCTTTTTTTGTTAATTTGAGCTCATTTAATCCTGAAAATACAAAAGGAAGACAAAAGCACACTTTTTCCAACATTAGTACTAAAAAGGGTTAGTTTTATGCCACAATTGATGTAATTTATATGTTGCATTTTGCACACATCAGCCGGTTGCCAAAACGTTCATCCCTTTCAATCTTCTTTCCGGAACCAGAAGCGTCGATTGTTATGGCCTTGTTCTCGTTCAACGCCTTTAGATCTATTCTTCCTGGCTCGTCATAGTCGCTAATGTTGCTTGGAGTTCGGATATGGCCTTGTCATGATCCTTGATTGCTTTGTCGACCTCTTGGTTCCTGGTATTCGTCATGATGATTGAAAATTTTTCGATAAGGATCGACTGGAATGCTCTGATACCCTTGATATGGTTAAAACCTTGGGGAAGAAGAAAACTATAGAAAGATATTTGACTCAAATTGTGGATGATTTCCATTCCATACTTAAACCAAATAAATAAACAAGAAACTTACACAATAAACCCCAAACTAAACCAAAATAGCATACTAATCCCTTGACTTAACAATAGTAATAATAATAAAATATAAAGTAAATAAGATACGTAAGAGTTATCCTTATAATAAGTTCATAAATTTAACACCATGAACAAAGATATATGATTTTTATTGATGATGGTTACAACTTGAACTCACAACTACAACTCAGTGGGTCATAACTCAAGTGTAGATGCTAGTCACACTTAACAGATGTGTATATATGGCGTACAAAGAGCAACGACGCACAGAAGCCCACAGTTCCAAGTGCAAGAAACATTCCATACGCGAGGCAACTCATGTAACCGAAAAAACAAAAACTTGGCACAAAACTATTCATATCCCTATTCATATCCGACAAAAAATAGTAATAAAAATAGTAATAGATAATACACATACAATCCCGTAGATCCACCATTGAGAAACAACCTGGGTCAAACAAAACACTTTTTTTAATATAAGAGGACATGAACATGATATAACATCCAATTAAAATTAAGTACACGCATTGGCGCAGCTTTGAAGGGGCCGGGGGCGCCCGACCCCCCGAACTTTCCGCTCAGTAGTGTTATATATGTAGTGTTATATAAGCTGCCTCTGGTATTCATATGTTACTATTTGTGATCTGTACTATTAAAAAATTACAGGTTTGTTCCTCATTGTTTGCTAGCAAGTAACACATTTGTCCGTATTTTTTTAATTTTAATTTTATAAGTGACCAATATACCTTGTATTTAGAAAAAAATTGATAATAAAAAAATTAAGTCCCTATCCCCTCTCGTTCGACCCACTTCCAAAAAGTTGGGACCAAATCGTTATACAGACATACCACAAAGATCATATACCGAAACGACTCCCGCTAGATAGCCACCCCGACCTATAAAGGAGTGAAACCGCTTCCAAAGTGTGTATTAACTCTTCAAATAATGAAACAAAAATAGTAAAGATATAGAAGATTATAATATCACCTCCACCACCATTCATGATCCTCAACAGCAAGCTGGAAACTTGTCAGCATCACAGAAACTAAAGAGGTCATGATCAAAAGAAGAACAAACATTATGGCCATAGAATTGTAAAATGTGTAAATCCCATGTCCCCAAACAGTCGAAAGATTGTCATAAATCTGAATTTTGATGACACTAAATGGCAAAAATCCAGCCAGAACCATCTGAGGGATGATACCCTTGTACCAAACCAGTTTAAGAGCTTGTTTAGGACTTTTAGCGGTTCTGCCTTGGTTTTAAAAAGTGCGCCCTAGGCGCGCCTAGGCGCAGGGCTTGGGGCTTTTTTGCTTCTCGCCTTGTGTAATTCCAGGAAGCGACCAAAAAGCGCATTTTTTGATGTTTTTTTGTGGGCTTTTTGGCCTGAGGCGCGCGCCTCATGTAACTTAGGCGTTTTACTGCATAAAAATGTTGTACCTTGGGTTTTTTGACTTGTACATGTAATTAAAATGGTATAAAACCCTTACTTATAGCTATATTTTGGTTAAAGAAAGCTAAAAACCTATGGGATATGTATGGGATATATAAAAAAAATTATATAAACATCTTGCGCCTCGGGTACGAAAAGCCCACCGCTTTTGCGCTTTGCGCTTCGCGCCTCAATTTTATACCTCGTCGCTTTTGTGCGCCTCTCGCTTTTTAAAACCAAGGGTTCTGCAAGGAGCTTGGAAATCAGATGCACGGTTTTTCCCCATAATCCCTCCTAAAATAAGTAACGGGATTGCTAGAAAAATCCACACGATGAACAATGTGATTATTGAATTCAATGGAAATGCGTCGGTTTGTCAATTGTAAACAGCAAAGGTAGTATTGACACTAAATGTAAGAAAGACCGGCACAAAATATAGTCCTTCAGTCAATAATGCATTCTTTATCTGTCAAGAAAAAGCCGATATGACTTACGAAAATGAAAACTTGTAAATTAAGTGTCGAATAATATTCGCACATACCCATGCTGTTCCTTTTAGTTGATGATAGAATGATGCTGATGTATACCCGGATACCACAGATGTAACTGCGTATATAATGACAAGTGCTTTCTATGAGAGTATCAACTGTTATGATTTTCCATTGAATAGAGATTAACATATATACACAAGATAGAGCTAAAGACTAGGAACCAGTAGCTACAATCAAGGAGCAAAAATAGTGCAGAATATGGACTAATAAAATACAATTACAACAAGCATTAATTGTGGATATTCATTCTGATTTGGTGGGAGACTCGGTTTTGACCGAGTGTGCTTCAATATGCCCCCGCAAGATGGACGAGCGTGAGAGGAGACCAATCTTGGATGTTAAGAATTGGAACCTTTGACGTAGAAGAGGCTTGGTTAGAGCATCCGCAAGTTGATCATCTCCTAATATGTGTGTGACGCGAATGGTGCCATCTTGAACTTTTTCACGTACGAAGTGAAAGTCGAGTGCAAGGTGCTTCATGCGGGAGTGGAAGACTGGATTTGCTGAGTAGTGTGTTGCACTTAAGTTGTCACAGTAGATGGCAGGTGTGACTGTGGATTTGAGACCTAGTTCAACCAATAAGGAGATTAGCCATTGGACTTCGGTTGTGGTGGAAGCCACAGCGCGAAATTCTGCTTCGGTGGATGATCGAGCAAGTGTTGGTTGACGTTTGGAGCTCCAGGAAATCGGGTTTTGACCGAGATAAACGATGTAGCCGGTAGTGCTTCGGTAAGAGGGTTGGTCACCGGCCCAATCCGCATCAGTGAAAGCGTGAAGCTGCATAGGGGATTTCCGTTTGAGGAAGATGCCATGATGTAGAGTGCCATGTAGATATCTTAGGAGTCTTTTTAGAGCTTCCCAGTGTACATTTGTTGGCTTGTGCATGAACTGTGAAAGTTTATTCACTGTAAAAGAAATGTCAGGACGTGTTAAAGATAAATATTGTAGTGCACCTACGAAAGCCCGGTATTCGGTTGGGGACGGGAGGGGTTCACCATCTAGGACAGTAATATTAGAGGAAGCCGACATCGGTGTAGGTGCCGGTTTGCAATTACTCATGTTAGCTTTGGTGAGGATATCAAGGATGTATTTGGATTGAGATAGGAAGAGACCATGGTTGTGAGGAATGACCTCGATGCCCAGAAAGTAGGAGAGATTGCCAAGGTCCTTTAAAGAGAATCTGGCAGCAAGAGTTTGAATGAAAGATTGGATGATAGATGGATTTGCTCCGGTGATGATTATGTCATCAACATAGACAAGAATGAAGATGGGTGAAGAAGTAGCTTTGTTGATGAAAAGAGAGGGGTCGGATATAGAAGGTTTGAAGTGAACCGATAGAAGGTAGGTTTTAAGTTCGTCATACCAAGCACGAGAAGCTTGACGAAGGCCATAGATGGCCTTGTTAAGTTTGCAAACGTGGGTGGGATAGGAAGGGTCCACGAAGCCGGGTGGTTGAGACATGTAAACTGATTCGGTTAGGGTGCCTTGAAGGAAGGCATTGTTTATGTCAAGTTGGCGTAGAGGCCAATTGTATGAAGTGGCTATAGCAAGAATAAGGCGTAGAGTAGCCGGTTTGACTACGGGACTAAAGGTTTCAACATAGTCTAGACCGGGGCGTTGATGAAAACCTTTAGCAACAAGACGTGCTTTTAGGCGGTCTACCGAGCCATCTGGTTTGAATTTAGTGCGGTAGACCCATTTGCATCCAACAAGGTTAGGCGCGGTGTCGGGAGGAACAAGGGTCCAAGTTTGATTGCGTTTGAGGGCATCGAACTCGGTTTGCATGGCATCTCGCCATAGTGGTTGTTTGAGAGCTTGGGTAATATTAGTGGGTTCGGGAAGAGTGTGAGTAGTGGAGTGGTATAGGACAAAATCAGAGTTGTGGTATTTCGGGTTGGGTTTACGAGTGGCTCGAGTTTGGTAAGAGGCAGCGGGTTGAGGTGGAGAGGAAGTGGGTTCTGTGGTTTGGGAAATATTAGAGGGAGATGAATTTGAGGGAATATGTATGGGGGATGAAGTGGTGGTTTGGTCGGTGGTGTGGGAGGGCTCGGTGGGCTGTTGTGGGAGTTCGGTGGGGGTGGGTGGAGGTGGTCGTCTTTGGTAGGTGATGATTGGTGGGTTGGAGGAAGAGGGTGCGGAAGTGGTGGCAGCGGGTGTGGGAGTTGGAGAAGAAGGAGGAGAGTGGTTGGGAAGTGAAATTGATTGAGTGGTAAGGGGTAACCAAGTGTCGGTTGATGGTGGAGCGGGAGTAGAGGTTTGAGAGAGAGATTCATAAGGAAAAATATGGTCAATAAAGTGGACATGACGGGATGTGTAGATTCGATTTGTGAGTGGGTCAAGAAGGTGAAAAGCACTTTGGGAGGATGAGTAGCCTATGAATATGCATGGTTTAGACCGAGACTCGAGTTTGTGTTTCGAGTATGGGCGTAGCCAAGGGTAGGATAGACAACCGAAACCATGAAGTTTTTCATAGTTGGGAGTAGTGTGAAATAGCCGATAGTAGGGGGAATCATTGTTTAGAGTGGTGGTGGGTAATCTATTTATGAGGTAAGTGGCGGTGGTAAAGGCAAAGGGCCAATATTTGAGGGGCATTTTGGCATGGGATAACAATGATAGGCCGGTTTCGACAATGTGGCGGTGGTGTCGTTCGGCGTAACCATTGTGCTCGGGTGTGTGAGGAGGTGAGGTGAGATGAGAAATGCCACAAGAAGCAAGATGAGGGGAGAGTTTAATGTATTCTCCACCATTGTCTGAAAATAATTGTTTTATTTTGGTTTTGAAATAATTTTCAACGAGTTTTTGAAAACGAATGAATGTGTTAAGAGAATCCGATTTGTATTTTAATGGGTAAATCCAAATATATTTTGTGAAATGGTCAACGAAAATAATGTAGTATTTGTAGCCATCGAAAGATGTAATGGGAGATGACCATACATCGGAAAACAATAATTCTAGAGGAGAAGTAGAATGCAAAGAAGATGAGTGAAAAGGTAGTTTGTGACTTTTATTGATGCAACAAGAATTACAAGTTTCATGCTTGCTAGAAATAAAAGGGACAAAGGATGCTAAAAAGTGTAAAACTCTTGAATGTGGATGTCCGAGGCGATGATGCCATGTAGACTTCTTGGTGGTTTGCAAGTGAAAAAGTTGTGGAGACTTGGTGGAAGAGAGCTCGTATAGACCATGGCTAGTGGTTCCCCGAAGGATTGTTCGGCGAGTGGGAAAGTCCTTAATGACAAAATGAGAAGAAAAAAATAGGATTAGTATGTTGTTATCAAGACATAATCGAGAGATAGAAATAATGTTGCGAGATATAGAGGGAACACAAAGAACGTTTTTAAGGATGATAGGGGTATTAGAAAAATAAAGAACCATAGTGCCAACATGAGTAATTTTGAGAGACGAACCATCACCGATGATAAGTTCCTCGGTACCGTCATATGGGCTATGCATGGAGAGTGCATTGAGATCATTTGTGATGTGGTGAGAAGCACCACTGTCCTTTAACCATGATAAATCGGAGTCCACTGTGGGGTGAGTAGCCATCAAATGTGCTTGGGGTTTTGGTTGAGTTTGGGTTCGGTTATAGGTTGGGAGGGTTATTTGTGGATGGCTTTTCTTAAAGGATGGGCAGGAGGTGAGTGAGTGACCCTTGGTGAAACACCATTGACATTTACCAAGGAATGGGCGCTGGGTAGAGGCGGAAGATGGAGTGGGAAGTAAGCCAGGAGCATTGCTAGGTGGTCGTGAAGGCCATTGTTTGGAAGAGGGACGGGTATGGGCTGCAAAGGCGGATGCCGGTTGGTGAATGGAGGCGGAGTCGGGTGGGTTTTGTGAAAGGGAGAGTTCATGGTTAATAAGTTTTTCGTGAAGTTCATGAAAGGATATGGGATTATCACGAGCGTGGACTGATTCAATCACGGGTTTGTAGGCTTTGGAATCTAGTCCTTGAAGGATGATATCAGTGACATCCTCTGGGTCCATCGGTTTTCCAAGAATAGCCAATTCATCAACAAGTATTTTGATAGTTTGCATAAAGTTTGTGATGGATTGGTCAGGAGTTTTGACGGATTTTTTGAGTCGATGTTGAAGTTGTTTGATGTGGCCTCGGGATGGAGAGGCATAGGTGGATGCGAGAATTTTGCAAGCATCAAGGGATGTTTTGGCGTTGGTGATGAGGGGCACAATTTCGGCAGAGAGGCTGCCAACGATTGCCCCAAACAGCAGGCGGTCTTGGCGGTACCAGGTGTTGTAGTCGGCATGTGGAGTGGTGGAGCCATCGGTATTTTTGGTTGGGGGTGGAGCAAGGTAAGTTCCGTTAATGAATTTGTAAAGATCTAAACCTTGAAGAATAGCTTCTAGTTGAGTTTTCCAACTGAGATAGTTGGTGGAGGTTAGTTTGAGGGAGGATGGAAAATTAACCATAGTGATGGTTTGAGGTGTGGCGGGGGTGGTAGAAACTGGGGTGACGACCGCATTGTTGGAGTCAGACATGGTGTGAAAGAAGGAAGGGAAAAATCGAAGGAGGGAGGGAGAATTAAGGTTGGTGAAACCTGGCTGATACCATATGAGAGTTGTTATGATTTTCCATTGAATAGAGATTAACATATATACACAAGATAGAGCTAAAGACTAGGAACCAGTAGCTACAATCAAGGAGCAAAAATAGTGCAGAATATGGACTAATAAAATACAATTACAACAAGCATTAATTGTGGATATTCATTCTGATTTGGTGGGAGACTCGGTTTTGACCGAGTGTGCTTCAATACTTTCAAGAATACTACTTGAACAAAAGGCTGAAGGACACCCATGACACCCAAAATAAGAATGATTACAATGCTGCAAATGAAACAAACGAAATGAATGTTACATAAATAATATCATATGTTTGTTCTTTATAGCATAAAAACCATATTTGGGATATACTAACAGTGCAAGTAGCTGAGTACCAGAACCGAGAGCTGCAGAAAATAAAGACTTGTGTTCTGGGAATCTGAACACATCACCATGTATGTTCTTCCATCCCTTTTGTTCTTGATTATTAGTAACTTCGGCCTCTTCAACGTCGCATGTATATCTTTAATGTTCATGGATTAGAGAAAAGATGTGGCGTTTAGAAATGAGAATTAATGAGGTGAGCAGATGCATGTTTCCTCTTCATCCATTGTTGCTCAGTAGCTGCATAAAATAATACAGTTGACTCTCATGCGTTCACCAAACTGCCCATTTTCTTCTCCTAATTTAGATTCTCTTTTTAAAATACAGATCCAAACCTCTTAAATGCCTTTTCAAGATCACAAATCCAAAATTACCACTAACTATTTGACAAATTTGAATAAGAAAGGAAGTTATTTAACAAAGTTCAAAGTCTTAGGGACTTGACTGACTGTTAAAAATACAATTTTGACAGATGATTGGAAAGAATCAAAACCAAAGTCAAAGTCAAAATCAGCTCGCCGCAAAAGGTTCTCTCTTTGGTCTTTTCACTGATCTTGGTATTTATTTTAGGATTGTAGTTTTTGTTTGACTATTGCAATATGAATGTTTTAGCAATTAACTGGTGTTTCTGGTAAAAGTGGCCATCAAAGATAGTAGATATTGAGATTGCATGGCCTTATACAGATAGTGTTTGGATGTGATTTTGCTATTTGAAGTTTTGATAATTAGGTAATGAACTATATAGAATATTATTATGACAACTTGCCAGTTTGGGCTTACTGTTGGAAGATTATTAATCAAGAAATTATGGTTTTTAGAAGTTAATTATAAAAAATTCAAACTTGTTCATAAAAAAGTCAACTGCGCAGATTAAAACGTGATGAACAAGTTATGACGGTTATTTATGTTATGTTAGAATAACATATTATACCTACAAATAGGATAGAATTCATCATTTGTAATTGTACGATACATATTATATTAGTATGTTTGTGTGTGTAAATTCTGTGTATCGTCCCTGTGGTTTTTGTGATCGAGTCCCTGCACAGAATCTGTGCATACTCACAATGTTCATCCATTGTTCCTGAACGATAATCGATCCCCGATCCGACACTTACATAGGACGGGTTGAAAGAGTTCTTTGACTTTGTAATTATAACAAATGTATGTATTATTTGACATAAAATTTACATGTAAGAGTACATTCTTTGATTTTGTAATTATATCAAATGAATGTATTATTAGATTTTGCACTTATAACAAGTATGTGAAAAGAGTACACATATATAGGTACGTAAAAGTATAAACCGAACTACATTGTCAACAGCTTCAATATTCTTCCTTCCAACCACCTGGACATGTTTTGGTGATAATAGACCTGCCCTGATGCAATTGGAACCCGAAGATAGCAAAAAAAACCGTATATCATAACAAACCTGCTAGTCGCATTTTGTAGCTGCATAGAGGTAACGAACAAAGAGCAACGAAGCACGGAAACCCACACTTCCAAGTACTAGAAACACGCCATAGCTGACACAAGCCATATACCCAAAGAAAAATGAGGTTTGCATGAAACCCGTCATATCTGATCTGTAGAAATAATAATAGATACAATAACCGTATATAAAAAATCCTGTTGACCCACCACAGAAAAATGACCTGTGTCAAACAAACAATGGATATTAGCTCAGGTGTTCCCAAATATCCACCATAGAACAATATTCAAAATAAATAAAAAAATAAAGCTAAAAAACACACCTCCACCACCATTCATGATCTTCAACAGCCAGCTGGAAGTATGTCAGTGCCACCGACACTAAAGCAGTCATGATCAAAAGCAGAATGAAGACTACACACAGAATACTGTAAAGTGTGTAAAAGCGATGGCCCCATACGGTTGCAAATATGTAGTAAAGCTGAATGTATATAACACTAAATGGCAAAATCCCGGCTAAAGCCATCTGAGGAAGAACACCCCGGTACCATCGCAGTTGAGGAACCTCTTTAGGACACTTGGTAGTTTTACATGGAGCTTGGAAATCAGATGCTCGGTTTTTCCCAATAATCCCTCCTAAAAGAAGCAACGGTGATGCTAAAAATATGCACAAAATAGTTAATATGACTATTCCTCTCAATGGCAATGCAGCAGTTGTTCCGTAAAAATTAGCAACACTGTTTAGGAAACCAAATGTAAGAGAAAGGGGCACAAAAAATAACCCTCCTGTTAGCAATACGTTCTTCATCTGTCAAGCGAAAAAATTAAGGTTGTTATTTGAATATAAGTTAACATGTTATATAATGATACTTTCACATACCCAATTGGTTCCTTCGAGTTGTGAATAGAAAGATACAGACGTATATCCTGAAATTACGAATGTAGTGGCATATACAATGACAAGTGCATTCCAGAATACTCCTCGAACATAGGGTGGAAAGAAACCTAGGTGGCCCAGAACAAGAATTGATACGATGCTGCAAATGTATAGTGAAATGAACGTTACAAAATTGACGTCGGATAGTTGCAAAGAATATTAAGTAAAAGTTTAAAACGCTTACAGTACAAGCAAGTGAGTGCCGGAGCCAAGAGCTGCGGCAAATAAAGACTTGTGTTTTGGGAATCTAAAGACATCACCATGGATGTTCTTCCATCCCGTCTCTTCGTGATTCTCCACCACTTGAGTCTCTTCCACGTCGTGTGAGTACCTTTCATATTTTCATGTAAACAGAAAAAAAAGATGGTATGAGATCAGCATAGATGACAAAAGAGCATTGGTAAATGATATAATTGTATTTTGTTTATAAAAATAATAATACTTGGAAATGTCTTTGCGCAGGACTAGCGCATAAAATGTAAGTAGAAGAATAACGAGAATGACGAGTGTGACAGATGAGAATGTAATGGAGTGATGATGAACGGACAAGTATATTTCCATTCTTTTATCAAAAGGTTGTTGTGTCATCTTCCAACTAACAGAATATGTGAAAGCGACGTCAACTTCTTTGTCCTCTGTCACATGTGCCAATGAATTGTAATGTGTCCAAAGAGTGACCTTTATAACACGATCCTTATTGTAGAAAACTTCAAAATCAAAATGTGTGCCAAGCATAGATATGCTATCGGTCCCTTCATTGGTATATTTCTTTTGCATCCATCCAATGATAGCCCAAACTGGCAAGTCATCAAAATACAACTGCATATAGTAATCCTTCTCGATTGCGGTTTTAAACTTAGAAACATCTGTTTTGCCGAGTGTCCTGTTGCATAATACTTCATAAGCTTTATCCACAAGGAACTCAAACTTATATGGAGTTGAAACAAGGCGATCGCCATTCAACATTTCACCTAGACTAAGCTTTTCCTCTTTCACAATATCTGTTATTGGATTAAGTCACAATTAGCGGAAAATATAACCAGATAAAGCCAAAAATATTCATTAATTGGAGAATAACCTGGAGCACAATAGGGAAGATCATAATAAGCATATGTTTCCCTATAAACAAATTAAATAAGAATAAATAAGAGGCAAATTGGATTTAAATAATCCAAACTTTCTCAATTTGGCCGATAATAATCCCAACTCAGTTATTTGCCGATAATAATCCGAACTGGTCCACTTTTGGTTGATAATAGTCTGCGTTAAAAATAGCTTAAAGGAGTTAAGTTTTTTTTTTTTTTCCGAATTACAAACCGATGTTTTAGGGATCTTGATCAGAACGAGGATACGATTTGATTTATGTAAAACTTACCTCGAAACGGTGCTCCAAACGGCTTGCTTTTAGTTAATTGGAAGTTTAAACACCCAAATTGAAGCACTGTTTTCGTCGTTTGGAGCAGTATTTCGAGGTAAATTTTACATCAATCAACTCGTATCCTCGTTCTAATCAAAAGCCCTAAAACATCGGTTTGGAGCAGTATTTCGAGGTAAATTTTACATCAATCAACTCGTATCCTCGTTCTAATCAAAAGCCCTAAAACATCGGTTTGTAATTCAGAAAAAAACTTAACTCCGTTAAGCTATTTTTAACGCAGACTATTATCGGCCAAAAGTGGACCAGTTCGGATTATTATCGATAAATAACTGTGTTGAGATTATAATATAACCACTTCCAATAACAATTTTTTAAAGAAAACGCGACTAACCGGGGATTAGAGTGTGGGCCAACTGTGTCGGCATAGAAGGGGACTATATCGCCTTCACCGAAGCGATGATTAGAGGCATCTGATGCCACTAATTGCCTTCCAAGGCAGATCAAAAGAAGAGCAGTAAATAACATTTTTGGTGTTCCCACAAACCTTGTTATACTGAGATAAAGACATTGATAATATTACATGAGTAACTATAGACATTAATAGTAAATATCTATGAACATTAATTCATGTAATTATGAAATAACACAAAGAATCTAAGTATTGCAAGTATATTTCAAAGGTAAACATGAATCAAAGTGTCTAGATATGAACGATCGAATAAAAAAAAATAAAATTGAAACTAACATAACAGAGCACAGATAAATCTTCAAATGAGATCCAAGAGCAATGGAAAGATCAGTGATTTAGAAAACAGTACCTGATGGAAGTGATGCTGGAACTGAAGGAGACTTTGACTTTGACTTCTGGTTATTGTTGAAGTAGTTTTGTTTTGTTACATAATGGTCCGTAGACTTATGTTTGACGTGCAAATTAAGCCTATAAGTTTTCTTTAAATTGCAAGTTGGCCTCCAATCTTGGCATAATCTTAGGCGTCAAATTTTTAAAGAGATTTGTGCTCAGTGAGCCTCACATTTTTTAGGGTTTTTACTTCCTATGCATTTGATGATATTGAATTATATTTGATGATATTGAATTATATTGTGTGATGAGACTAGATAAGACTAACGTCGAGTTGATAGACATTCTAGCGCCAAGAAAAACAGATCCTGATGGAAAAGAATTCCTAGGTAAACCCGTGCGTGGAAAGTTTAAGGAAGAGCATATACATTTTCAAGATTATTGATAGATAATAATAAATGATCTCTTCCCTAACCGACCGAGTTAAATTTAAATGTTAAGAAAAGGTAAATTAATATCGGGACTAAGCTTCATTTTGACCCAATGAAACAATTTTTAGCAAGAAATGATTTTCAAATCATATAAACCGCCTGAAAATCGAGAGCAACAACCCAACCCAACCTAAAACCTACAAATTCATACCAAAATAACCGCTCTCTCTCTCCACCGGTGAAGGTGATCGGAATTGGGTGCACGTGAAAACAGGGGCGGCGGTAGCGCTGTTTAGGGGCAGTGGTGGCGACATAACTTTTCCCTCACAAAATTACAAATCTTCAACATAACTTTTTTTTATTTTGAACAGGGGCCTCATAATTTTTTTTTTTTTGTTATGTGATTTAAAAAAGAATAATAAAATAAAAGCTCTATAAATTAATAATATTGGGACCGAGATATTTTATTAATTTAGCGAAATATTATTATATTGATAAACAAATAATTTATTAATTTAAAGTTGTTTTACATATGACCTTTAAATTTCTAAATCCAATGTACATTCACAAATTAATTAAATTTGTCAAGTTCATTGTTTTTTAATACAAAAAAGTTAGTTCATGATACCAAAAAATAAATTACAAAAACAAGTTTCAATGCATATTTCTTAAGTGCATTGCAAGCGGCAGCAACTCTTCACAACTTTTTGTTGTAATACGAGAAGAAAATGCCCCAACTCTTATTTGCAATGAAGAGATTTAAAGATGAACTCAAGATAAATTTGAAGTTCAATAAAAAACAAATAGATTAAGTTTAGTAATTATTAATTTATAGTTTCATTAGTACCAATATATATACACTAAGATTTCAAAAAAGTTATTATCTATTATTTTATTAATTGGGGTCCAATGTTGTGTTGGTCCAAAGTTAGAACTGGACTAATTATTAATTTTATCGAGGTTATTAATTTATAGAGTTTTTACTGTATATGGTTTGAGTGGTTAACTACTTAACCCTACCTTCCTTGAAGCAATTGACCAAGTTTTAAACCTTATTGGTTCTATTCTTATTTTCCCTCTTGCAACATTTTTATTTTTGGCCATGTTTGGATGAGCTTATTTTACCTTCTTATGACTTATTGACTTCTTGGAAAAATGAGTTTTTTGTGAAATGGTGTTTGGGTAATAAGGTGAAAAAAAACTTTTTAGACATTGAAAATGAGAAATGAAAACGTCACTTGATTGTGACTTTTCCAAAAAGAAGATAAGGTGGTTAAAAAGTCAATAAAAAGAAATGGAAAAGCTCATCCAAGCATGCCCTTCATCTTTTCTTTTCTTGAGCAGGTTTCAAACATTTATTTTAGGAATTATTCTTTTATTTTCCTCTTAGTCACCTGAATTATTTTATTCTCCATGAATTTTAGAGTTTTTTTAATATAAATTATAGGTGAAAACCTTGATTTTTTTTCTTCTTTTGTAAAAGAAAAACATTCTAAGAGAATTTAGTGGTAGGAGGCTTGGTTTTTCCGGTGGATACTCAAGTTCGATCATCACTTGTGTCACTTTTAGTGGATTAAGGAAATGAAGATTTGAGCTAGGCCATGTGCGAGGTTGTCAGTTCGAATCTAGATCCAACCCGGGTTTTTGTCCCACCATGTGTTACACCAGAGAGTTCTGCTCTTATGATGGGACAACGACTATCATGTGGCAGCCGGTGGTATGATTTTCCGGGGAAACGCCTAAGCCAAACTTTGAAGCCAGCATAGGCCAGTTAAGATAACATAGTCTGACCAGAGTGGGGCAATGAGGCTCTCCAAGTCAGGGAGTGCGATGGCTAAACACAAGAAAGTCGTCGTTCTAAAAAATATGCAATTTGCATCCACCCTTAGGAACAAGTGAACAATTGACCAATTTGGATCTGGTATCATATTTAGACTAATCAGTCTGGGGACGACCCAGGGCCGGCTTGGTGCGGCGCCGTGCCTGCACACCGCCCCCTGGGGGCGTCCCCGTCTTCCTCGTCGCCCTCAAAACGTCCGTGCCGGGCCTAATTTCAAAAAAGGAGCCGTTAATAACGGCTAGTTTTCTAAAAAAAATATTTAATTTCTGTATAAATAATAAAAATTTACCCCACTTTTCAAACCAATTCAACCCAATCTCTCTCTCTCTCTCTCTCTCTTTTATACACTTCTTTAACTTTTATAAAATTTTAGCCATATATCCATACAATCAAAACAACCCAAACCCGGACCCGAACCAAAATGTTTTCTCGGTACCCAGCTATTATTCAATGATGGTTCCTAGTTGGTCGGCATCATAATTTTCTTTTTCAGGTTTCCAATAAAGGCCCAATGCTTTCACTCAAATGAACCAAATGCAATCGATGCAACAAATGTTAATGCGAAACCCGTTTAACTCGCAATTCAATCGCAACCACAACTTTTGTTGGTGCATATGTCTGTTGACTTCGTCTTGTATCGAGTCGTGTAATTAGATTGGATAGACAAGTGCTTGGTATACGAGAAATTAGGCAAATGGGTGTGAAAGACCAGTTCGCACGAACTGGCTTTGTCCTGTTTGTGCGAAGTGGCTCTCCTATAAATACCCTACTTGTCATTTCATTTGTGGAGTGTGTGATTCCGGTAGCGAAGCTCTGCCGAAGTGTCTCCAAGTCTGTAAACATTGTGAAATCAATACAAGAGACAGTTAATGTGATTCTATGTGCAAAACAAGCAGAATGAAGATCAAATCATTGAATTCCGCCTTTGATTTGGTCAAGAACTCTTCTGATTGACTCGTTTGATCGACTCAACGATCCTTCAAGTGGTATCAGAGCTCAGGAGGAAGAATTCTTACCGATTCAGCTTGATTTCATCCGAAAATCTCATTTCTATCATTCTTCTACACATTTTCTTCAAATTAACGAGATTTCACGGTTAAAATGAACTGATTTTCACACATAACACGTAAAACACTGTTTTAATCAATCCTTGAACATATCAGACCTAAAATTGGCCTAAAACCTGATCAATTTGACAAATTTCATCCCGATTGTTCAAAAAACATGCCAGTTCGCACGATCTAGGACCTCCACTTCGCACCAAACAAGATCACTTCGCACGGAGAGACATCGGGTCGCTTGAAACTTGATCAATTCGCATGAAATAGCTCCACTTGTAACACCCCAAAAATGGGTTTAGTAATTTAAACCCGGTTAATACAAAGGAACGGGTAAAATACTGATAAAGGGTAAAAGTGAACCAGTAAATGAATATTTACTAGGAATAATTAACCTAGTTGAATATTAGTATCGTTAGTATTAAACGAAGGGTTATAGCCTTATTTAAATAAAACGAAACATGAGGGACCAAAGTAAACAACTTGAAAGTTGTTTTATTAAAAAAGAAAATAACACACACACAAACACACACATCGTGTGTGTGTGTTCTTCATCGAGCAGGGAAGGCTCCCTTGGAGCCAAAACCCTAAACTTCATCAATTCTCCAAATTGAAAGGTTAAACGAAGCCCAAACTCACAACCAAACATGAATTAACGATCACCTTCACAAGGGGATCATAAGGTATGTCTTAAAACTTAGATTTGATAATCTTGTTCGAAGTGGGTTATGATCAATTCATGAAATTGTATGAAATTAAGCATGTAGATGTGTTAGAAACATCAAATAGAACTTGTGTTATGAATAATTTCAAGTAATTTGGTGATTTAGAATGAAACCCATTGCATGAGTATGAAGATGATGATCATGATGAACTTGTAGATGTATTAGTGAGATCTTGTGATGTATAAGGTGTTATATGATAGACTTAGATAGATAAACTTGATGTGAAATTTATGATTTTGAGATTTTGCTTGAATGTGATGGTTCATAAGATGAATTAGGGAAGAACATGCTTAAAGCACTTGTACATTATGCTTAAAAAGTGATACGCACACCAAGTGTTTGATGAAATGTCTAAATGACAATAATATGTGAAATTGTATGCAATTAATGGGTAAACATGAATAGAAAGTGGTATTAATGAAATTGATAGTAAACTAACATGAGGGTGTATTTTAGATATAGTTCATGTGAAGATTATGTTAGGTTGATGTTGAGTATGCTTTATGCTTGTTTGAATTGATTAATGAAAGTCATGCGTGAGATATGAAATTGATATGATCGTTCATACGCACAATCATATATGCTAACAAGAATGTGAATGTAATGACATGTACGGTTAGGAGTCATGTCAACGCGGACACAAGCATGGAAGGGCAACGGGCCAAGGATAAACATGGAAGCTATGCTCGAACTCGGACGCACGAGGTAAGTGAACTCCGAACTTACTCTTTTGTTTGGTAATGTGATTATGATATATGGTAATTATTGAATGTAATATAAGGAAATATGAATTGTTGTTGTTACTAAGTTAAGTTTTAGTGGAAATGAGTCGGAAGTGGTTAGAAAGAGATTCGATTAAGTTTGGGTAAGAAACGGAACTTACACAATGAATTATGCATAAAGATGAATTAAGGAGTTATATATGCAGGATGTAAATAGTAGATACGGGTGTGAATAGAAAATGAATACATGATTGAGAGAGGTATTTAATTATATGCTTGAATGAATAAGACGAGTTATGCATATTTGAGGACACACCCATATGAAAGGAAGTTAATGATACTAACCGTTTTTCTATTGAGAATTAATGTGAGACATAGGCAGGTTAACAATGGAAGTAAAGGTTGACTCTGCAATTCGATACGAGTGATGGAATGGATGGATGAAGGAGCTAGTATAAGAGAAAGCATGATATGTGGACGCTTTATTATGCATGTGATAGTATTTTGTATTATGTTCCGGTTACTAATGATGAGATTGAATGTGGTGACTGCAGGTTGTTCAGGATTTTGGATGTTTCACCAAGAATTGTACGCGGTCGAAGATCGAGTCAAGACATGGATTGTACGTGGGTGTCAATGTGGTCACTTAATTTTATATAAGTATGTTAGCTTTTAATTAATTTATAAAAAGGGATTAATGTATTTTTATGAAAGAATGGATATCATTAAAGAAATTTTAATTATGTGCTTTCCGCTGCAAATTTTGGATATAAACATGTTAGGGCGTAACACCACTTCGTACCAAGAACCTCCACTTCGCACCAAAATTACTCCAGTTCGCACGGAGTGCTTCCAGTTCATACGATGTGGTCAAAATATATCCTTCAGATATTTTAAACTTGAATATCGCCCATTAAAGTGTGCACGTGAACAACAGTTTTGTCGACTCCTTAAAGTGAACATGTGATTCTTGGGCCAACAATCAAGATTGTCAGTTGTGCATGTGATCTATTCAATCTACTCGGATCAAGAGTTTAATAATTGCATGTGATTTCATATAAGGATTGTCGGCTATCTTTATTCAAAATTCAAGTATTATAAATTGAACAATTACAATTGATTCGAGATACGAATTAAGTGTTTTAAAGAACTTAAACTTATTCGCGTGTCCCACCTCAGAATATATTCCCGTATCCAGACTCATATATTCAGTCTTACAGGTGAATGCACACTAATGATATCTGTAAGGGGTTAAATGCGAGACCATGAGAGCTCAGGCTATTGCTTCCGCAAAATCAGAGAGATGATGGTTTGACTTTCGGTGGGTCCCCCTTGGGGATCTTCTTTACAACAGCACATGATTAGCATTTTTCAATGTTTCATCATTTTTTATGCTGAGGGTGGGCTTTAAGATTAAATCAACGCAAAGTATTATAAAGTTTTAAACAAGTTTCACTATGGATGTGTCGATAGGCTCAGCTAAGACTAGCAGTTTTGCGAAAATGATACAAACATAAAGCAAAAAGCCTAAGTCTGGTGGGAAACACGGTCAAACGCGTAGTACTTAGTTTTGTCCTTCTTGACTGTGTGCCTTCTCGGTAATTGCTGATTGTCGAAAGACATAAAACCGGTTAAGTTTGTGAGCTTTCACAACTTTGCTGAAAAGTCACCGTGATTCTGTGTTTTCATTTTGAAAGATTTAAACTTGTTTTATTTCTTTATTTTGTTTAAGCATTGGACATCCTCTGCGTATATGTGAATATCGAACTGGATGTTAATGCCTAAATGTTCTGCTTTATTTTCTTTGGTGTTTCGTTTAAATCTTGGATCACCTCTGCGTATACGGGAGTATCGACCTGGTGGTTAAGATTTAAACACATTCAACTTGTTTTTATTTCTTATTTTGTTTAAACATTGGACTTTCTCTGCGTATCGAAAGATCGACCTGATTGTTAATGTTTAAACATTCTGCGTTGATTTTACACAAATCACAGTTGATGAAAGTTTAAAGGCGTTATTCGGGTCAGTGCATTACATGATGAGGGGATATGCTAAGATCGTGGGGTCCATAAGACTTTAGTGCTATCTAATATACCCTAATCGTATCAGTAAGCATTACGGACATCTTAGAGGAGTTTAAGTGGATCACAATATCGATGATCTAGGGTGAATTGTTTAAAAGTTTTAAGTGGTAATGTTTAGATCAACGGTGCAGCTGATTTGTCTCATGAAACTGATATGATCCTCTAACGCATACTCACAAAAAGATGTATGTATATAGTTTATTTCCCAAAATCCAAAAAGATTTTAGTGTGTTTTAGCATAAAATTTTGAAAATTCAAAAAGATTTTAGTTCATGTTATTTTTGACAACTGATGTTTAAAAGCTGATTTTCAAAATTCCGAGTGCTAAACATGATGAACTACATTGGGTTGGGAGAGTTTGTTTGAAAAGACTATAATTGTTACATATATAAGTGGTGTTTAATTGATGAGATATTTGAATAATCTCTACCAATGGTTTCTAATATTGTTAAATTCTTAAAAAATTGAGAAACTTATGTTTTGGGTAGAGAATGTGTAGGAAAAAGCATTGAGAGAGCTAGGTTTCCGATCCTAAGCTAAAGATAGAGAATTTCAGACTGTGATCCCTGCTGATTGAAAGGGGGAGTCTAAAGATGGAAAGTCAGGTTTCTGATCCTGTTGCTACGGAGAGCCAGGTGAAGTTCCTGAAGTTGTATGAGAGTCAAGATCCGTTCTAAACCTGTGAAAGCTAAAGAGCCAGATTCAAATCTTGGAGTTCAAAGGGCCAGGTTATGATTCTGGAAGTAGATAAAAGCCAGGTTGCAGTTCTGGAAGAAAGAAGAAAGGAAGATAGAGATTGAAAGATGCTTACAGTGTCAGATATTTTGAAAAAGAGCGAGAAGACTGATCAAGACTGAAGAACAGTGTGCCGAAGACTCGTCAACATCCAAGGGGGAGTTTGTTGGTGCATATGTCTGTTGACTTCGTCTTGTATCGAGTCGTGTAATTAGATTGGATAGACAAGTGCTTGATATACGAGAAATTAGGAAAATGGGTGTGAAAGACCAGTTTGCACGAACTGGATATGCCAGTCCGTACGAACTGACCAGTTCGCACGAACTGGATCCAGTTCGCACGAACTGGATATGTCAGTTCGTACGAACTGACCAGTTCGCACGAACTGGCTTTGTCCTGTTCGTGCGAAATGGCTCTCCTATAAATACCCTACTTGTCATTTCATTTGTGGAGTGTGTAATTCCGGTAGCGAAGCTCTGCCGAAGTGTCTCCAAGTCTGTAAACATTGTGAAATCAATACAAGAGACAGTTAATGTGATTCCATGTGCAAAACAAGCAAAATGAAGATCAAATCATTGAATTCCGCCTTTGATTTGGTCAAGAACTCTCCTGATTGACTCGTTTGATCGACTCAACGATCCTTCAACTTTAACCGCCACCGGTAGAATCGTCTCAACACGTAGAAGATGAGATTGAAGAAAAGATCTCCAAAAAATGGAATTCTTATGCTTTTTTAATTTTTAGCAATCTAGTATTTTTTTTAAGTTAAGGTTTCTTTTTTAAGTTATGTAATATTTTTATTTTATAAGTTATGTAATGTTTAAAAAATGTTAATTTTTTTGAAAAAATAAAAATAAAAAAGAGAGGAGACCCATCCTCCACACCCTTGGTCCATTCTTGGAGGCATCATCCTTGGGTGTTGACGTGGCGAGTGATATGGAGGGTCATCCTCAAAGGATGAGGCTCCTCCACACCCCATAGTTTTAAGGGAATACCACTATCATTTTGTGCAATATAGCGACGGAAGAAGAAGAGGCCACGTGCCGTCTTTCGCGTAAGCCAAAGGGCATATGAAATTATTTTTAATAAGGTACAATGGTACAACCGTTTAAAGCATTAAGTTCAAATGATTGAAACGTCTGTCTCTTTGCCACTAGCGTTGTTTTTCCTAGAAAGAGAGGGACGAAAACATTTCCCAGAAAGAGAGACTGAGAGAGGGAGGAAAACACAAATACCAACGGACAAACTTCCGGAGCTAGGATTCCAGCGTTAGGCACACACTACCATCGGAAAACAATAAGACCAACCAATACTATTAGTCCACGTCAATTTTTTGTTTTTTCCCTTTTGGATGAATCCACTTTTTGAACATCTCATCACCACCACTGCAAATACTACAACGTCGACAAGATTGGCGGTTGTCTATGAATCATAGATCTGGTCGAGAAACCCACATGCAACGGCTACGCAGTGGCCAATTTAAACCCAGTTGCCGTTAGCGCCAGTGGTCACGGCGGCAAAACACATTACCCACCAGAGTCGCAGCCGGCGGTGGAGGCAAACAGTGGCTTCGTCATCGATTTTCGCAGTAAACGATGGCTTAGTCATCGATTTTGTCCTCGCTTTTGGTCGATGACAATATTTTGAAGAACTTTGATGAGAGAGAGAGCGCATAACGAAGTTTCTGCAACATGACAAGAGAGATTAGGCTAATCGGTGTGGGGCTCGTCCCCAGGGCGTCGAGGAACGGCGATGGGTCGGAACACCCCCCCCCCCAGAACGTCCCCGTTGCAAGTGTTGATGGCAAGATGGAGAAGACGGGCATATTCTTTTTATCTCTCTTACACACATATACATACACCCATATATATATATAGGCCCACACCCTAGGTCCATCCCCTTTAGACTCATCCTCACACCCACTTACGTCGATGCCTACGTGGTGGATCATCCTCTGAGGACTACCCTCCTCCACACCCTGTCATATCTGGCCCATAAACATTGGTGTCAAGTGTCAACTGTCAAATAACATGTTTAATATAAAATAAGTAATATTGTCCATTGTTTTAAAAACCGGTAAATATCGGCCGGTTATACCGGTATTACCGTTTCCTGGTGTAAATCCGGTACGAAACACCCCGGTAAATAGGTGAAAAGACATAAGGTTTGTACCGGCGGTAAAATCCGGTATACTGGTATGAAACGTAATACCGGTACCGACACAGGGTTATTTTAGTTTGGTTTGTTACTTATTTTTATTATATATGTTACTTTTCTTACGTAATTTTTCTATATTATGATTATTCGTAACTAAAAGTTCTTATTTAATATTGTATGAAACGAAAAATAGTTATCCTCTAGTTGATGAGGATGACGATAATAGTGAATTTCATCTTTTATGTGATCGTGAACTTGATGTATTCAACACTTAAATAGTTTAAACATATCGTTCACTTTCATTTAAAAGAGCTTGTTGGAAAATTGAATGATTTTCGATTATTTTTGGATAATTTTTTTATTATGGATTTACTTTTGGATCATCTTTTAATATGTAATCATGCATTTTTGGATAAACTTTTGAGTTGATGTTGTAATTTATGAAATTATAGAGTTAGGTAATCAACCCGGCTGAACCGCTCGGTACAACCTGGTTCAACAGGTTGAACCATTTTTTAGCCTAATCCGGTTTGATTTAAAAACCGGTTTTTAAAACATTGATACTGTCAAATAACATTTTTAATATAAAAGAAGTAGCCAATGATCTCTAGATCAAGTGGTGGAATGATTGTATTTCTCTTGAGAGATGCAGGTTCAACTCTCACTTGGTGCAGAGAGTGAAGAACTAGTGGGCAATGATAGGAGACACCAGGAAACCTGGGTTGGATCCTTAAGCCAAACCGGTTTACCGGTAATTTCACTGTCGTGCCTATTCTTTAAAAATTCATACATATTTATTATCAACATGGATCGATCTAACAAGTAGCTCGCGATTAAGTTTAAAATTTATTGTAATTTTTTGTGTTATGTTTCTTAATTTCTAATCAGATAGCTCTTTTATCAAGCTATATGCATATGTTTATCTACTTCTAGAGGTGAATCAGCCCGTACATACATAGTTTTCTCTTTAAGATGGTATTGTGTGTCGATACCTTAACGAAACAAATCAGTACCGATCAAAATAATATTATATTATTTTGCTTTACGACATCTTTTTCTTTAAATAGCGTAAGGCTTCACTACTAGTTATATAATACACTTACCGTCAATTCTTATAAACTATACAATAATTGACCAAATTTGAGATCGTATTTATAGTACTGCCACGATTTCATAATATAACGAGGGAGAGATCAGATAAACGGTCATAGAGATGTGTCGTCTCCTTTCCCTGGTAACCCACTTGTCGTCTGAATTTATTTTTAATATGGTACAACCATTTAAAGCATTAGGTGCAAGTGATTGAAACATTTGTCTCTTTTTGCCACTAGCGTTGTTTTTCCGAGAAAGAGACTAGGGGAGAGAGGGAAAGAGGAAAACACATCGCCAACTAGACTTCCGGTGCTAGGGTTTCGGCATTAGGCACACACCGCCGTCGAAAACGATAAGACCAACCAGTACTATTAGTCGACGTCAATTTTTTCGTTTTTTCCCTTTTGGATGAACCTAGTGTTTGAACATCGCACCACCGCAAATACTACAAGGTCTATAAGGTTGTCGGTTGTCTGTGAATCGCATATTTGGTCAAGAAACCCACATGCAACGGCTACGTGGTAGCCAATTTAAACCCAATTGCCATTAGCGCTGGAGGTCACAGCGGCAAACACAATAACCACTAGAGTTGCAGCCGGCGGTAGAGGCAAACTGTGGTTTCGTCATTGATTTTCGCAGCTAATGATGGCTTAGTCATCGAATTTGTCCTCGCTTGAAGTCGATGACAAGATTTTAAAGAACCTTATGAGAGAGAGGGATAGAGAGAACTAGCAAAGTAAAATGGTCATTTTAAAAAGAAAATCAGGGGCTGTTTGTTTAGCTCTTAATGAGATCTTAATGGTTCAGAGTGTTTGTTTCGTGAGCAGATGTCTGAATGGTTAAGACATTTGCCTCTGAATGGTTAACCATTATACTGAGTCTGAATGGTTAAGACCTCTAATCTGAATTGATCAGACATTTGCCTCTGAACGGTTAAGCATTATACTGGCTCTTAATGGTTGAGACCTCTTACTGGTTCAGACCTCTTACTGGTTCAGGACTAAACTATTCAGAATTTGTGAAACAAACCCCTATCTCACAAAAGAAATCCATCCAAGCCAAGGACGAAAATGTACTAAATTGAGTGAACACTAGAAAACCATAGTTGTAGTTTCCCATACTTAATAACGAAAGATGAAATTTTGATATGCTAAAAGAACCGTAATTTACCATATATTTTTTTAAGGTGTCGATGCAATTGTCACATAGTTAATGTCCAGTAAATCATATATAAAATGCACTGCGATTTGCAAATATTTTCTGTTGTTTAGGCAGTGTGTTACATGTTCCAAATATGAAATATTTACCGTTGTTTATAAATGACTTATAAGACGTTAAGAACCAAAACCCAAAACGATAACGAAGTTGTAGTCAAACTTTGTTAAAATAGACCAAGCCTAATAATGTTTGAAACATTGATTTTAGAGGAATCAAATATAAAGTTAGATTTGTTTATTGACTTGTCAAATTCTAAACGTGACAATGTTATATCTGAAGAGTTAAAAATCTCTACGGTTCATATACAAAATCATTTATTTTAAATTAAGGGGTAGCAGCGTAGCTTGTTGCTCGCTTACCTGTGATATTGATGTAAAGTGCATTATATTTTATGTCAATCAAAAGGGATTTTAATTTAAAAAATATGTTAGGTAGTTGCATCCAATTTTCAGAGTTAAAATATCAGACAAACTATAGTGTTATATAGTGTTACATGGTGTTATATGGTGTTACATATTGTTATACGGTGTTTATATGATATTATATAGTGTTATATATAGTGTTATAATACGCTTTCACACTTCTGGATTAATGTACAGGATCCCTACCCTTTGTTTATATATAAAAATTGTATCAGTCATATTTATTTTCTATTTTTAGACATTTAAACTTCTCGCTAAAATTGTATTATATTAACAGTGTAAAAGGTTTGAGAGTTTTGACGGTAGCGAATAGTAAAAGCTCCCTTATGAGGACATAGCACGTGACAGGGTTAATCTGTTTTTTTTTTATTTGGCAGCAAATTTTTTTTTTCTAGTTTGTACATAATTGGTTTCAGATTAATATCATAATGGGCGTCTTCAGCGTACAATTACAGCGCGATGTTTAACTAACCGGCACGGGTTTGACGAATGCAAAGGCAACCGATGCGTGTTTTCATGATTTTTTAATTTTACAACGTTTTTTTTTCCAATTTTTGTACAACTAGTTTCGGATTAATAAGAAAATTGTCGCCTTGGAAGGACGCTTAGAGTGTGCGTTGTTTAACCAACCAGCACAAGGTTCGACGCATACGAAACCAACCGCTGCTGTTTAAACACCCCCATGCTTTCTTTTTCATTTTTTAAATTTGTTTTCTCACTTTTGCTTTATTTTTATAGTTTTTCCTTTTTTAGGCTTATTTATAATTAACTTATTTGTTCCTCAACGTTTTGAACGTACCTTTGCAACGTAATATTTTTCTTTATAATTATACAATATAACATTTGCAAGTTTCATCAAGAGTAACTTGCATTTTGGTTTGTTTTGTTTTTTGTTTGTTTTTTTCTATTTTTTTTTTGTCTTTTATGTTTTGTTTTTTGACTTTTTCTTTTATTTTTTTTGTATTTTTATCTTTCAACTTTTAGCGTTAACAATTACAACTTCTTAACTTTCTAAAAACTTTGTACTTTTATCTCTCAACTTTTAGCGTTAACAATTACAATTTCTTAACTTTCTAAAAACTTTGTAATCGAGTATTACATGCTTATAAATTCAAATTGATTTACGTTTAGACGTAATTTTTTCTGGTAATAAATTGGTTCAAATATAATATGTTTTATTTTTATTATTATGTACGTCTTCAGTTGTTTTACGTTTTGATGTAATTTTTTTTTCATAAATGAGTTGGGTCAAATATAAAACACTTTCATCAAAATGGTATACATTCGAGTCACTTTACGTTTCGATATCGCCGCAACGCGTCGTAACTATTTTTTTACGTGCTTATTTATGAACGTGTCGATATAAATTCAAGGTGGTTTACAATTCGACGCAAATTTTCTTCGGAAATATGTCGGGTCAAGTATAATCCGTTTCCGTGCTTATTTTTATGTACGTTTTCCGTTGGTCTACATTTTGATGGAATTTACAATTAGCAAATTGTGTGAACAGTGCTTTCATCTTATTGGCTTTTTTATTTCTTACTTGATTTTTTTCTTCTGGACTTTATTATATTTATTTATTTTTTGCTTTTCTTTATGTTAAGTGTTTTAGTTTTATGTTCCTTTCTCGTTAAAGTTATATTTAAGATAGCATTACCTTTCCATTTACAATTAATTTAAAAGAGTTAAATGTCATTTTAGTCCCTGTGGTTTCGGTCATTTTGCCAGTTTAGTCCAAAGGTTTCATTTTTCGCATGTGGGTCCAAAAAGGTTTCACCGTTACCATTTTAGTCCATTGTGTTAACTTCATCCATTTTTCTGTTAACGAAAAGGGCAATTCGGTCATTTTATATGGCCGAATTGCCTTTCTAGTTAACAGAATTACATATAAAATGACCGAATTACCCTTCTCGTTAACAGAAAAAAATGGATAAAGTTAACCCAGTACACTAAAATGGCAACGGTGAAACCTTTTTGGACCCACAGTCGAAAAATGAAACTTTTGGACTAAAAATGAAACCTTCTCGTTAGTTCAGACCATATGCACTCTCCATTTTAAATTTTCAACACTACCATCTGACCTGATCAAAGTCAATACGTGGGTGTCTAAGGATGACTTCCACTTTACTATTTTTGGATCAGATGGTTGTCTTGGATGACTTCCATGGACTCCCTTCAGGTAATACGGTGGCGGGTATCAGCCGTTTGGTGGCCTTGAGAAAGTGAAGAGAGTAGATAGAGAAGGTATGAGAGAGTGAGAGAGTAATGCGATGTCTGCAACATGAGATTAGATGGTGGACATGGCGGGTATCAGCCGTTTGGTGGACATCAAGGGTAAAAATGAAATGAACCTGCTTAGGGTGTGGGGAGTGGTTAAACACTTGAGAGTGGCAAACTAAAAAATCAACCAATGAAAGTGTGCCACGTCAATCAGTGAAAAGTGTTTAAACTTTGGTGAAAAGTGTTGGCAATGGTTTAGACATTTGGTGAAGTGGTAAACTTAAAAAAAAATGTGTGAGTGGTTGAGAGATGGAATGGACCCCACCCACACACCCCTCTCTCTCTCTCCTTCCTCCCCTCACCGCGTCGGCTTCCCCTCCCTGATTCATGCTTTCGTCGGCGACGACAAAACCTCGGCGGCGGTGTTTGCCGCTCGGCAAACCTTTTTGCCGACGTTTGCCGCATCCCGCTCCGCACACCCTTATTTGTAATAAAACTAGTGGATGCCCGCCCGCGTTGCGGGGCGATGGCCGAATAATGAGCGAGTGTTAGGTAGCTTATTGACACGAAAAACAATCAAATCGAGTCAACCAATTAAAACAAAGCATTTTTATAGTTTTGAAAAAAAAACTAAAACAATGGTAATATTGTAATTTTTAACTGAGGGAAAGTTGTATTTTTTGACTGGGGTAAAATCGTAATTTGCCAAAAGCTAAAGTGATGGCGATACTATAAATTTGAACCAGTGGCAAAATTGTAAATTTTCACAGGGGCAAACTCATCAATTTGAACTTAGGGAAACAGCGTAATATAAATTTGAACTAAGGGCACAATCGTAATTTTAAGCTGGAGGCAAAACCACAATTTTATTTTGAACCGAGGGGAAAATTGTAATTTTGAGTTGGGGGCAAAAGCATAATTTTATTTTGAACCGGGGAAAAAACGTAATTTTGAACCGATGGCGAAACCATAATTTTTTAAACCGGAACAGAGGGAAAAATCGTAATTTTTAGCTGGGGGCAAAAACAGAATTTTATTTTGAATTGGGGGGCAAAAAGGTAATTCTGAGCTGAGGGCAAAACTACAATTTTATTTTGAATCGAGGGAAAAATCATAATTTTAAGCCGGGGACAAAAGCGTAATTTTATTTTGAGCTGGAGACAAAAACGTAATTTTAAAATGGATATAAAATAATAAACTGGTTGGTCCAATGGGGGAGTGCCAGACAAAATCGTAATTTTGAATTGAGGGCAAAATCGTAATTTTGAGATGGGGACAAAAGCATAATTTTATTTTGAGCTGAGAGCAAAACGATAATTTTAAACAGAAGAAAAAACATAATTTTAAAATGGATATAAAATTATAAACGTGTTGGTCCAATGGGGGAGTGCCAGGCAGCTGCCTGGCACTATTCCCCCAACTTGTAAAATGTATATGTAGTATAACTAGTAGATGCCCCGCCCGCGTTGCGAGGCAATGGCCGAATAATTCTCAATCAATTAATAAAAGACTACTATAATTTTGCTATGAAAAAAAAACGATGATAAGACCGTAATTTTGGGCTCAGGGCAAAACTGTGATTTTTCAGGACTAATGAGCCAGTGTTAGGCAGCTAGAGTTATGCGCCGCCCGTGTTGCGGGGCGCTAAACCGAGTATTTCTTAGGTTAATAACATGTACGCCTTTATGTCGGTTAGTTATACATGCTACCTATAACACGATATCAAAAAAGATACATCAAGTTAACCAATTAAATAAAAACAGTACCATAGTTATGATAAATGTTTTTTAACTAAAACGATGACAAGCGTGTAATTTAGAGTTGGGGGCAAAACAATAATTTGTCAGGACTAATTAGCGAGTGCTAGGCAATAGTTTGGCATGAATAAAAAACAAAATTAAGTCAACAAAGTAAAATAAAACACTACAATGGTTTTGCCAAAGGAAAAAAAACGATGGCAAGATTGCAATTTTTAGCGGAGGTAAAATCGTAATTTTAAAATGGAGGTAAAATAATATTTTGAACTGAGGGCAAAACCATTTTTTTATTTTGAAATGGGGCAAAATCGTAATATTTTAGCTGCGGGCAAAATCATAATTTTTAGCTGAGGGCAAAATCGTAATTTTAAACTGGGAACCAAATCGTAATTTGGCAGGACTCTAGCTGAGGGCATGTCGCAACCCCCGATCCCTGTTTCCCGGGAACGGGCGGACGCGATCTCAGAGTTTTGGTGGTATCAGGTTATTTAATCTCGCAGCGGAATTTTCATGAGGACCGTAGTTAGGAAATGTTTATCAGAGTAAAACCACCATATTTGATATTAATAATAACATGGGCAAAACCCAAGTTTCTTATTACAATACATTTATTGGGACAAACCCTATTTTATTGAATTTAAAACATCGTTTATTAGGTAACTTTTATAGCCACATTTTTCCCAAGCCTTCAGTGCTCTCCAGCTGGCTTTTCACTAATTGGTTGTTCACATTGTGTTACCTGTAACGCGTTTTAAAAACATTTGTCAGTCGGAAATACTGGTGAGTGAATCCCAGTTTAATCAAGAAACATTTTATCAATTAAAACAGTATTGAGAGCGATCACATTGTTTATTTCTACACAATTACTCATTCAGTATTTGCCACTCGACCGGATCTATGGCTATGGTCAAATTACCCATTGGCTAACTCGTCGTCCAATGGTAATGCACTGTCATTCAGACTTACTACTACTCGTAGTAAATTTTGTATACAAAACCCCATAATACCGGCAGTAATTGAAGAACTACAAAGACTCAATCACCGCTTAATCATATTTGTAAACAATTAAGGTTTTGTAAAACATTCCAAAAACATTAACAAAAAGAGGATAAACACACATTGCTGTCTTAGGCTTTTCGTATGGGTTTCCTGGATATAATCTATAATTTATACAAATGTACATTGGTTAGTATCATAACCCTTTGAAATTATTAATAATACCCTCCCCGAGACGGCATTCCAACAACTACGTCGGGCAGAACCACGACAGTTGTTACGGAACCCTAAATCAATCGGGCAGCGTAACTATTATGAAACTGGGGTTATAATACTTACAACGGAGCAGAACCTCGCTAATTAGGGGTATAATACCCAACTATAATATCACTACTACAGAAATTGTGATTGAGAATGAAATTTGGGATGAACGGAAATGAAATCCTATGCCTGCTATTTATAGTTGCTGATACTCGACTTTCAGGCGGCCCGCGTAAGGTAAGGCTAAGCCTTACGCGGCCCACGTCAACACCAGTCAACACAATAGCTTAGCTGGGTCAGCTAGTAGGTCCGCCACGATGTCGACACGTGTCGGCTCAGGATGTATCCGCGTGTGATTGTCTCTAGCGGCCCGCGTAAGTGTAAGCTTAAGCTTACGTGGCCCGTATCAACTTAAGAAGTCAGCGAAGTCAGATCTTAACCCTCATACCGCCCGCGTGAGATGTTGGGGTGGGTCTACGCGGCCTGCCTCAACTCTATTTTTCTTATTTTTGATTTATTTTATATGCTAAGACATAATTCGGGCTCGGTTTTCACATACGGGGTGTAATATAAAATATATTAAGACATTTTATAATATATTTAGAGGGTCGGAAAATATTATGAGGGTGTTGGTTTTACCGAGGGTTGTTACATTCTCCTCACCTTACTTTAGAGCTCGTCCTCGAGATCTACTGGAACAAATGCGGATATTTCCTTTGCATTTCTGATTCGAGTTCCCATGTGTACTCAGGTCCTCTCTTGGAGTCCCATTTTACTTTGACTAGAACTAGTCTCTTGTGTTTTAGATTCTTGACTTTCATGTCTTCAATTTGTAGAGGTCTTTCTACAAACTTGAGTTGTTCATTTACCTCTATATCCTTAAGAGGTACTATCAGTGATTCATCAGCTAAACACTTCTTGAGATTAGATACATGAAACACATCATGTATTCCTGCCATTTCCTCTGGCAGTTGTAGCTGATAGGCTACAGGTCCTATTCTTTTAATAATCTTAAAAGGTCCAACATACCTGGGACTTAGCTTTCCCCGTTTGATGAATCTTACTACTCCTTTCCAAGGAGAGACTTTCAATAATACTTTATCTCCTACTTGAAATTCCAATGGTTTTCACTTGTTATTAGCATAACTTTTCTGTCTATCACGTGCGGCTTTCAGTCGTTCCTTGACTTGAAAAATTTTATCAGTTGTTTCTTGTACTATCTCTGGTCCAGATAATTGCTTTTCCCCAATTTCTGCCCAACAGACTGGGGTTCGACACTTTCTTCCATAAAGTGCTTCAAATGGTGCAGCATTGATACTTGTGTGATAACTATTATTGTAAGAAAATTCTATTAAAGATAAGTGATCGTCCCAATTACCTCAAAAGTCAATTACACAAGCTCTAAGCATGTCTTCCATTGTTTTAATTGTCCTTTCGCTTTGTCCATCCGTTTGTGGATGATAAGCCGTGCTTAACTTTAACTTAGTTCCCATTGCCTTTTGGAAACTTGACCAAAAATGAGATGTAAATCGACTATCTCTATCAGAAACAATTGATAAAGGAATGCCATGTAAAGAAACAATTTCATTTACATACAATTTAGATAATTGTTCCATACTAATTGTTTCTTTCATTGGTAGAAAATGAGCTTACTTAGTTAGTCTATCTACAATCACCCAGATTGTATCATTTCCTTTCCTAGTTTTGGGTAATTTAGTAACAAAATCCATGGTTATTAATTCCCATTTCCAAACTGGCATTTCTAATTGTTGTAACAAACCTGAAGGTTTCTGATGTTCAGCTTTAACTTGTGAGCAAGTTAAACATTTAGAAACATAGACTGCTATGTCCTTTTTCATTCCTATCCACCAGAAATTTTTCCTTAAATCCTGATACATTTTATCACTTCCTGGATGCATCGTATATTTTGACTTATGAGCTTCTTCTTGTATATGATAACGTAGATTTCCCAATTTAGGTATCCACATTCTTTGTTCATGGAATCTCCAAATTCCATCCGTTCCTTGTTCCAATTCTTTCAACATACCTTTTAATTTTTCAGAATCATCCTTGATTACTGATTCTTGTGCTTCTCTTATCTGATCATTTAAATCTACTTGCAGATTTAATTTAAGAGAACGTACCCTTTTTGGCTTTTCATGATACTTTCGACTTAAAGCATCTGCTACTACATTTGCTTTTCCTTCATGATACTGGATATCACAATCATAATCACTAAGCATCTCCATCCAACGTCTTTGTCTCATATTCAACTCCTTTTGCTTGAATATATACCTTAAACTCTTATGATCGGTAAATACAGTAAACTTACTACCATAAAGGTAATGTCTCCAAATTTTAAGAGAAAAAATTATAGCTCCTAATTCCAAATCATGGGTTGAATAATTTTCTTCATGATTCTTAAGTTGTCTAGATGCGTAAGCTATAACCTTTTGTCGTTGCATCAACACACATCCGTAACCTAATTTAGAAGCATCACAGTAGACTATAAAGTCTTCAGTTCCTTCTGGTAATGCTAATATAGGTGTACGGGTTAATCTTTGCTTAAGGATTCTAAAGGCTTCTTCTTGTTTTATTCCCCATTCAAACTTAACAGATTTACAGGTTAGCTTAGTTAAGGGAATGGCTATTCTAGAGAAATCTTGAATAAACTTTCTATAATAACCGGCCAATCCTAAGAAACTTCTAACCTCAGTTGGTGACTCAGGGATTTTCCATTTCGTAATTGCTTCAATCTTTGTTGGATCTACATGAATTCCTTCATGGTTGACTAAATGTCCAAGGAATTGTACCTGTTCTAACCAAAATTCGCACTTATTGAATTTATCATAAAGTTTTTCCTTTCTTAACAAACTTAAAAGTGTGTGCAAATGTTTTCCGTGATCCTCTTTATTCTTAGAGTAAATTAAAATATCATCTATGAAAACAATTATGAATTTATCCAAATATGGTTTACATATTCGGTTCATCATGTCCATAAATGCAGCTGGGGCATTGGTTAAACCAAATGGCATGACAGTAAATTCATAATGTCCATACCTTGTTTTAAAAGCGGTTTTAGGAATATCCTCTTCCTGTACCTTTAATTGATGATATCCTGACCTTAAATCGATTTTAGAGAAAAATCGAGCTCCTTGCAGTTGATCAAACAGATCATCGATTCTCGGTAATGGGTACCGATTCTTAATCGTAATCTTGTTTAATTCACGGTAGTCAATGCACATACGCATTGATCCGTCCTTCTTTTTAACAAATAGTATCGGCGCTCCCCATGGCGACGAACTTGGCTGTATAAATCCTTTCTCCAACAATTCATCTAATTGTTTCTTTAATTCTTGCATTTCAGCGGGTGCCAAACGATAAGGTGCTTTGGCAATTGGTGATGTTCCTGGTATTAAGTGAATTCTGAATTCAACTTCTCTGTCTGGAGGTTGCCCTGGCAATTCTTCTGGAAAGACATCTGAAAACTGAGATACTACTGGAATATCTTTTAAATCTTTTCCTTTAGTGTTAGTGATTATGGAAATCAAATACACTATAGAACCTTTTCTTATACAACTTGCAGTTTTCATCATAGATATGAATTTTGTGGATCTAGAGGGCTTATCTCCTTTAATTGTGATCGTTTTACCTTTTGGTGAATTTACTTGAATTAACTTTTGATCACATAAAATATTGGCTTTATTGGCTATTAACCAATCCATTCCTAAAACAACATCAAATCCTACCAGATTCATAGGATAAAGATTTGCAATAAATTTCTGATTTGAAATTTCTATACTTGCTCCCTGCAAGATTTCAGAAATTCTAACGGTTTCTCCATTCGCTGTTTCTACTACACATTCTAGTGGTAGTTTAGTTAATGATTGATTTAGAAATTTGCAAAATGATGTATTAATAAAACTTTGGTTTGCACCAGAGTCAAATAATACTTTAGCAAAGACATCATTAACTAAAAACGTACCAGCTATAACGTCTGGAATCATCTTGGCTTCTTCTGCAGTCAGAACAAATGCTCTAGCATTTTTAGTATTCTTGTTGTTTGCAGCTGGGGCTAATTTTGGGCAATTCAGCTTGATATGACCTTGTTCTCCGCAATTGTAACATACCTTGTTGTTAGCTTTCTTCCTGCAGTTTTCTTCCTTGTGTCCCGATATTTTGCAAAAGTTACAATATATGGAGCATCTTCCTGAATGCTTTCTTTTGCTATACCTACAGTAGGGTGCAGAGGTAGAACCTATATTTTTCCCACGGTTAGAATTTCCAGAACGAAATTCTTGAGTCAACTTCTGGGTTAGGTTCCTCCTTTGATCCTCTTCTCTGGTACGGACTAACTCATCAGTCAAGGTATTTGCTAGTTCTACAGCTTCTTCTATGGTTTGAGGTCTAGCTGCCTTGACTACATGTCTTATCTCTCCAATTAATCCCCAAATATAACGGGAAATTAACACTGGTTCTGGTGAAGCAAGAGTTGGCACTATTCTAGCATATTCAAAGAATATTTTAGTGTATCCCTTACTATCCACACCAGTCATCCTAAGGTTTAGGAATTTGTTTGCTATCTGTTCTTTTTCATTGGGTGGGCAAAATTTCCTTTCTACCTTGTTCTTAAATTCTTCCCATTCCATATTGTAGGTTTGATCACTTCCTCTTGTCTGGAGGATAGTGTTCCACCATTCTAGTGTTGCATTCTTAAACAGATTAGAAGCAAACAGTATCTTATCTTCTTCAGCACACTTGCTTATCCTTAAAACTGCCTCAGTCTTCTCTATCCAACGTAAGGTTGCAATGGCCCCTTCATTGCCCGAGAATTCCATTGGTTTACAAGACCAGAATTCCTTATAAGAACAACCATAAGGAATGGTTCTTCTTCTTTTGGGAATAGGCAATCGAAGTACAGGTCCATTGTTCACGCTGTTTTCTGGTTCACTTGGTCGCTTACTGCTATGTTTACTTTTATTATCAGCATCTTTAACAGTTTGAAGAATAAATGGCATTGCATCTATAATTCCCTGTGCTACTATATGTTGGATAGCACTATTGTCCACTTGATTGTTATTGTTATTGATGCTTGGATTCTCATTAACCACGTTAATGTTACTCTGGTTATCATTATTCAGATTTCCTTGGTTTCCTTCGTCGGCCATCTGAATTTTTAAACAATTACCCCATATTAATATTACAAATAATAGTTAATATCTTAGGATAGTAAATCACATGACACGCATTTTTGCCAAAAGCGTCGATCATTGCGACTATACTCTTTTCATATACTATTATGCGTCTATTACACACTAGTACTGAAAAAAATTACAATACCAACAGAAATAGAAACACACTAATAGTAATATGCATCCGTACACACATATTTTATTTTATTTTATTATTACTACCATCGTTTTACCATCTCATTCACGGATATGGATTTATCCAAAAATCCATATTGCGCTCATCGTATTTCCATGCGAGACGCTCTCCCACCTGACGCATTCTCTCACTGTTTTCTAAAATTTCCTCCCCGAAAGTCCTAAGTTCTTGAACGTTTTCTGCACTCATTGGGGGTGCAGGTTCTCGGACTGGGTTTGGAATCTGGGGTACTTGTTCCTGATATGGGGGTGACAATTCCTGAAATTGGTAAGGATCCTCTAAAATCTCTCTAATATAGTTATCATGGTAATAAGGATCTAAAGGGTCCATACCTGGGTAAGCTTCTATATTCTGTATGGGTGGATAATCCTGGATAGGGTAATGTTGCACAAAGTCCCTATTATTGTCCCACCAAGGGTCGTAATTTGGATCTAGGGGTTTTGGTGCAGGTATCCTAGGAATTTCTTCTGGATTAAAGTCGTGCATCTCCACTTGGTTTTCCTGATTTTCTATTTCCATGGGTTGTTCTGGGTTTTGTGGTTGTGGGGCTACTAGTTGTTCCAGACTTGGGTCAGCAGCAGTTGTAGCTAAGATATGGAAATTAGCTAGGCTTCTATTAAGAATATCTTGAGTATGTGCATCTGTCTCTCGCTTAATAGCTGCTAAAGCTCTCTGATGTTGCAACTTTCGCATTCTCTTCCTACGAGCAAAAGCTTCTTTACTGAACCATCCTCGTTTCTTATTAGGAAATGGTTCTTCAGATTTAGCTCTAAAAGCAAATATTCCATCTTTCTGATCAGCAACATACCCCGAAAGGGCAGGCTGTGATGATGTACCTTCACTCTTAGGTGAATCAGATAACTGACAGTTCAGATCTGAGGGTCCTTGATCACTCATACTGAAAACTAACAAATAGTCACATAACACATAACCAATAATTACAGTTATGCACGTATTTCTGTAATTTATTTCCTAACACAAAATTTAAAATTTAAGTGTCAGCAGAACACTTCTTTGGCTCAGACCAGTGGCTAGGCTCTGATACCACCTTCTGTCGCAACCCCCGATCCCTGTTTCCCGGGAACGGGCGGACGCGATCTCAGAGTTTTGGTGGTATCAGGTTATTTAATCTCGCAGCGGAATTTTCATCAGGACCGTAGTTAGGAAATGTTTATCAGAGTAAAACCACCATATTTGATATTAATAATAACATGGGCAAAACCCAAGTTTCTTATTACAATACATTTATAGGGACAAACCCTATTTTATTGAATTTAAAACATCGTTTATTAGGTAACTTTTATAGCCACATTTTTCCCAAGCCTTCAGTGCTCTCCAGCTGGCTTTTCACTAATTGGCTGTTCACATTGTGTTACCTGTAACGCGTTTTAAAAACATTTGTCAGTCGGAAATACTGGTGAGTGAATCCCAGTTTAATCAAGAAACATTTTATCAATTAAAACAGTATTGAGAGCGATCACATTGTTTATTTCTACACAGTTACTCATTCAGTATTTGCCACTCGACCGGATCTATGGCTATGGTCAAATTACCCATTGGCTAACTCGTCGTCCAATGGTAATGCACTGTCATTCAGACTTACTACTACTCGTAGTAAATTTTGTATACAAAACCCCATAATACCGGCAGTAATTGAAGAACTACAAAGACTCAATCACCGCTTAATCATATTTGTAAACAATTAAGGTTTTGTAAAACATTCCAAAAACATTAACAAAAAGAGGATAAACTCACATTGCTGTCTTAGGCTTTTCGTAAGGGTTTCCTGGATATAATCTATAATTTATACAAATGTACATTGGTTAGTATCATAACCCTTTGAAATTATTAATAATACCCTCCCCGAGACGGCATTCCAACAACTACGTCGGGCAGAAACACGACAGTTGTTACGGAACCCTAAATCAATCGGGCAGCGTAACTATTATGAAACTGGGGTTATAATACTTACAACGGAGCAGAACCTCGCTAATTAGGGGTATAATACCCAACTATAATATCACTACTACAGAAATTGTGATTGAGAATGAAATTTGGGATGAACGGAAATGAAATCCGATGCCTGCTATTTATAGTTGCTGATACTCGACTTTCAGGCGGCCCGCGTAAGGTAAGGCTAAGCCTTATGCTGCCCGCGTCAACACCAGTCAACACAATAGCTTAGCTGGGTCAGCTAGTAGGTCCGCCACGATGTCGACACGTGTCGGCTCAGGATGTATCCGCGTGTGATGGTCTCTAGCGGCTCGCGTAAGTGTAAGCTTAAGCTTACGCGGCCCGTATCAACTTAAGAAGTCAGCGAAGTCAGATCTTAACCCACATACCGCCCGCGTGAGATTCAACTCTATTTTTCTTATTTTTGATTTATTTTATATGCTAAGACATAATTCGGGCTCGGTTTTCACATACGGGGTGTAACATAAAATATATTGAGACATTTTATAATATATTTAGAGGGTCGGAAAATATTATGAGGGTGTTGGTTTTACCGAGGGTTGTTACAGGGCAAAACCATAATTTTATTTTGAACTGGGGTAAAATTGTATTTTTTAACTGAGGGCAAAATCGTAAATTTAAGCAAGGGGCAAAAGCAAAATTTTATTTTGAAATCGCAATTTTAAACCTGGGATAAAATTATAATTTGGCATCACCTATAAATAAATAACTATTATATGAAAAAAAAAAAGTAAAAGTGGCCGCTGGCCAACCACTTAAGAGTTAAGACCACTGTTCCCCATGACGTCATGAACTTATAAATGTATATGTTGAAAATGTCAGTGTGGCGGCAACATTTGAAACACACACGTAATTATTAATCGGTGACTCACCACCATGATACATAGTTTTGTCACATATCACTACATATCACTGTCCAACTTTACAAGCATATAGTACAAGTTACAATGGCTAAGAATGTTATATAGTTTTGTCACATATCACTATCCAACTTTATAAGCATAAAGTACAAGTTACAATGACTAAGAATGTTACAAATTTATAATTTATAATATATAATGCAAACATGCTTACGCATGCCAGTCCGTCATTTACAATAATTTATTTTCTGAGTTTTTCTATAAATAGTGCATCTTACAAGCTAGTTTTCTTAACAAAACTTATTTTGCAGTCACAAAAAGTTAATATTCTACAAGTTATATAACAGTAAAAAAGATGGTATCCATTCCAGAAACGACTATCAACTCTTCCGATGGCAGGCGACCCATTCCATTGATCGGATTGGGTACAGCAACCCGAACTGAAAGTGGTGATCAGGTGAAGGCTGCGGTTATAGAAGCCATCAAGGTTGGTTATCGCCACTTTGACACTGCGTCGCTCTATGGAACCGAGAAACCTCTTGGTGAAGCCATCAAGGAAGCTTTGAGACTTGGTCTCATAAAGTCGCGGGCCGAGCTTTTCATTACCACTAAACTGTGGTGTGACTCCACCGAAGGCCACCTTGTAGTACCGGCCCTCAACCAGAGTCTTCGGTATGTATGACTACATATTCCTCAACAAGATGTTTTATTTTTTTAAATTAAATTTATTGTGGCAGACAAATCGTTGGGAACTTGATAAGTATCATAGATACAATACATAATGCGAACAAGGGTTGATAAAAAAAAGTTATAAGAGCGTACTTTTATATATTTTTAAGAGTTAATTGCCCGGATAGTCCCTGTAGTTTCACGTTTAGTCCCAAACTTTTCAAAATAACATGTATGCTCCCTGTGGTTTAATCGTTTGTTACTCGGATAGTCCATACATTGGATGGGTGTTAACTTATTAAGTTAATTGTGTGTAAAATTACAAAAATACCCTTATTGTGGTAAATGCCCTCATCTTCCTCTTGTCACCCAAACCTAAAGCTTTTAAGCTTTTATGATAGAACTTGAATTCGTCGCTTATACTTTCCCTCACAAACTACCGTCGCTTATAAACTCTCATAATACCTCACCCACCTATATCTCTTCCTCTTCGTCTGTTCTTTACACTAAGCCAAAACAATTAAAATCACTCTTCCTCTTCGTTTATTTACAAGTCAAAAATCTGCAATTGTTTTACAACAAACTGCAGCCTCAAACTCAGATCTGAAATAAACTGTCTTCTTCTTCTTCAATAGAATATCAGATCTGAACTCAAATCAACAAACAACCTGCAATCGATACTCCACTTTTTCGTTCTATTATATATACTTTTCGAACAAGAAACGAATCAGCGAATTCGAATAACTCAGCTGACAAACAACTTCTATCTCGTCATTCAGCTTCAAGCTAAAAATCATAAACGTTTTTCTGTTTAAAGATTCCGATCTGAATCAATGATATGAAAACTGCAACTTTAGATTCAGATTTCGTTTCAACAATAGCAAATCACTGAATTAGATCTGATAAAAACAGATTGCGTATGAACTATGATGCGTATGAACAAATCAGTGATACGTTTGAAGACTGTGATCTGTGCGTATGTCGAATAATGATACTCTTAACCTTCTGTTTTCATCTTTTTCTTAATTTTTTTAGATTTTGAAAGTTTTGAGAATGGAGGCGGTGATGGCTGGTGGTGGTAGAGTGGAGGCTGTAGTGGCTGGCGGTGGTAGGGTGGCGGTCTGGTGGTAATGAAGGTGAGCTGGTGGAGAAGAGATACAGAAGAGGAAGGGAGGGATTAATGTTTATTATTAAATTAAATGGTGGGGCCTACTTGTTTTTAATGACCAACCATATTTTTTTGGTTTATTTATTTATATTAAGAGTGAGGGTATTTCGGTCGTTTCATACGTATTTAACTTAACAAACTAACCTCCATCCACTGTAGGGACTATACGAGTAACAAACGATTAAACCATAGGGAGCATACATGCTATTTTGAAAAGTGGGGGACTAAACGTGAAAAAACATGAAACCACAGGGACTATCCAGGCAATTAACTCTATTTTTAATTAAGAAAAAACAAAATCGTCTGTAATGGTACACATTTTATATATTTAGCCAAACGCATCCCAATCTAACTTTCAAATCATGAAATATAATATTAAGAGTAAATTACGTTTTTAGCCCCTGTGTTTATATCACTTTTACCATTTTACGTCAAAAAAGAATTTTTTAACATCTGAGCCCCTAACGTTCTTTTTTCTAACCCGTTTGGCCCCTAACGTCTTTTCTCCTAACCCTTTTGGCCCCTAACTTTTAATGGATGAGGTTAGTGTTAGGGGCCAACTGGGTTAGAAAAAAAAGACGTTGGGGGCTCAAATGTTTAAAAAGTTTTTTTTGAGCTAAAAGGGTAAAAGTGATATAACCACAGGGGCTAAAATCGTAATTTACTCTAATATTAATTAAAAATACATACAATAAAGGGTCTATCCATAAACAAAACTGACCTGATTTCCTAAATATGTCGTTAGTTCAACCGAAATTAACCCGAACCCTTTTTAGATAAACCCAAGCTTACAAATTTCATGTTAGATTTGTATCATGTGGAGAACGCTTTCCACAACATGTTTTGGCTTTCACATATTTGTGAAGGCTACAAACCATTACCATAAACGTTTTGTGAATCTTGTATATATGTTTACAAACCTTCACAAACCAAAGGGTCTGTAGCCCGGGCAATATCAAGGTATGTAGTAAAGATGTTCTTTTCTAAGTAGGGGTGTGTACGGTTTGTTCGGTTCGGTTTTTGGACAAAATCAAAACCAAAACTGAAATGTCAGTTTTCGGTTTTTTAAAACCGTTCGGTTTCGGTTTTTTTCGGTTTCTGTTTTTACACCGGTTCGGTTCGGTTTTTCGGTTATTTCGGTTTTTGAAACAAAAGTAAGTAAGATTCAAAAATAAAAAAAAAGTATAATTCAAAATTTAAAAATATTTCTTATATGGTTACATTTAAGTTATTATACTTAATCTTTTTAACTAAAAATGGTTACATAAACCTAAACTTCTAATCTATTTTTATGTTTTTTCAAAGTTTCTATTCGGACTTTTTCTTTTATAATACTTTGAAGACTGTTAAATTTTTATATTAAACTTTGTTATTTGTTATATGCAATAAATAAATCATCTCAATTATAAATAAACATCTTAATGTTTTTATTATAAGTACTTAATATTCAAGAATAAAATTAATAATTTCTAATAGCATGGGTTAAACACTTAAACTTAAACATAAAAATATATGTTTTTTCGTTTCGGTTCGTTTCGGTTTTTTTCAGTTATTGAAAATGGTTATCCGAAAACCGAACCGAAATTTTCGTTTATTAAAAATCCAAAAACCGAACCATCGGTTTTTGTTTCGGTTCGGTTTTGTCGGTTATTTCGGTTACGGTTCGGTTATTTCGGTTTTCTGCTCACACCTATTTCTAAGTAACTGAGCGTTCAAGTCCCAAGGTGAGAACCGGTGTAGATATAAGAGTAGGATGAGTGTGTCAATTAGCCATTCTAAATAAAAACCCATCACAAAACCTTAATCTACACAAAAATAGTTATATAAACATATTATAAAGTATGAAGGTGTTTATCCTCACATTTTTCATTATAATTTATGTCTCTAGTTGTCACAAAACTTAAAATGCACAAATTGAACTAGATATTGACATTTGAAAATTTATGATTCCACACAGGGAATTAGGACTAGAGTATGTAGATCTGTATCTAATACACTGGCCACTGAAGCTAAACCAAGATGATGTCAAAAGCCCAATTACAAAAGAAAGCATAGCCGCTATCAATATCAAGGATGTTTGGGAAGGAATGGAGAAGTGTCAAAATCTTGGACTCACCAAATCTATTGGTGTAAGCAATTTCTATCCTCGATTAATCGAAGAGCTCCTTTCCATTGCTAAAATCCCGCCGGTTGTCAACCAGGTGATTATCACACTCTTTCCTCTAGTCATAATCATTTCTAAAGTTATCTAGACACTGATTTCCGTTTGGTTTTGAAGGTTGAGATGAACCCGCTTTGGCAACAAAATAAACTTAACGACTTCTGCAAAAAGAAGGATATCCTTCTTACGGGTTACTCTCCTTTAGGTGCATATAATACTGTATGGGGACATAACCGCGTCATGGAATGTGATGTTCTTCAAGACATTGCCAAGTCCCGAGGGAAGACTGTTGCTCAGGTACCCTTCTTACTAATCTAACCTACAAAATTGGCAAGTCGGGTCAGGTCAGGTCAGGTAAGGGTGTCAAATGAGTCGTTCTAAATATTAGTAAGAATGTATTATTAGGGGTTATATAGTTATATCATTACCCACGTATTCATTGTTTTTCGCTCCTATCGAGTGTTTGATTTCCTTTCGTTTTGACTGCGGGGGAGTATTAGAGAGAATATATTGTTAGAGTTTATTATTATATTATTGTGGTAGTCAGAAGATATGGTCTGATTAAGTACCTAGTAACAATGTGGTTCATGTCCAACAAGTTTTTGACCAAAATGGGCTTGGGGTTATGACTACATAACTTTATGTAAGTGATCTTATATGGTTAATATCCAGGTTTCTCTACGATGGATGTATGAGCAAGGTGTAAGCTTTGTAGTAAAAAGTTTCAACATTGAGAGGATGAAGCAAAACTTAGACATATTTGACTGGTCACTGACCGAAGAAGAGGTGATTAAAATAAGTCGCATTCCTCAACAAAGGCATGTTTATTTAAGTGGTACGATGCTGAAGGAGCCTCACGATGTACTTGCCGAGATTGATGCAGGTCTTTCGTACTAATAAGTTGTTTCGTCATATGTTATCTACTTAGAACTCAATAAGAGATCACCAGTTTGGTTTTGTTGTCTCGTCTCATATGGTCTTATTGTATAACGTTGAAATAAGAATTAGAAGTACTTCAGATTTATGGTTTTTTTTTTCTTAAAAGTTTACTGATTCCTATAAATATATTATCTTGTATGTTGCAAAATGAAATACATTTTTTTACTTATTGTTTGGGATTAAATCTAAAATCTCCTACTAAAAAACAAAAGTCTCTACCAAGTAAACTAGCTCCACCTTAATTGTAAAATGAAATATATGTACCTATACAAACTTGAAATGAATTTTAGTTTATATTTTCTGCAAAACCTACCTTTTGTTGACTAGTAAACAAAATGGTTACATGGTTTTTGAAAAATGGAAAGATATATGACCAATTTTCTTCGTATGGCTATAGGGTGTGGTTGGAGCCCTATGGGCTTTATCAAGTCCACCTAAGCTCCACATCAGCGCCACCTAGGATCCAACTCAACCATGGAGCCCCCTTTAAATTGCAGGGTGTGGATGGAGCCCCCTATTAAACAAAATTAAAATTTTTTTTTTGATTGGTTTACAAGTTGTGGGCCCCACCTGATAGAGCCCTTCGAGCTCGTTACCACGGTGGGGGAGCTTCAATGGCGCCCCGGCATAGCGCCGGGGGTGTGGACGATGGCGGAGGGGGGGCGCTATAGGTGTCCAGCTGGCGAGGGTGGCGCCCCCACACCCTCCAGCCTAACTATAGAACTTTTTTTAAATATTATTTTATTATTATAACTTTTTTCATAAATAACTAAAACCAGCATTATTTAGAATTTTTTTAAGACTTAAGCTAAGTAACATATAAGTGTGGAAAACAAAGAAAACACTAAATGGTAATAAGTTTTTATAAACTAAAAGTAACACCCGTCGCGTTACGGCCACCACCCAACCTCCGGTGTATAAGTTTTATACACTAAATGTAACACCACCACCCAACCTCTGGCAGCCTGGAGCATCACCATCATCTTCCATCAACTCAAACCCAGAACATGAATCCTTCAAAAACCCCATCGTCCGCAGCGTTTTAAAATCCTCTTTCCCAACAGATCTGCAATTTCACAGATCTGATTCAAACGCTTGAAAGAGTTTCAATGGCTGTTGAAATCAGGCGAAGGGGAACTATAACGATGGACCGTAGTGGTGGTTTCAATCGGTATAGATCATTGTAGAGAGGAGAGAACAAGAGAAGAACATACCTGATGGAGACGATGAATGACGGTGGTGAAGTGTTTCAGAGGTGTGCGGCGAGGGTTGGTGGTGTGTGGTGGTTCCCGAATGGTGATGATGGCGAACCATGGGTGAAGGGGTGATGAGTAAGGCGAGCGGCACTGGTTCAGCTAGGGTGATGCAGCGAAGTTGATGATGTTATTAGCGTTGTCGATTTTGAGTGAAGATGGAAGATGGAGGATGGTGTTTGGTGATGGAGAACAGTATGCAGGGATGGGGTGGGTAAGGGTTCCGGTCGGAAAGGGTGGTGCTGCGACGATGATGTATGGTGGTGGTCGGTTGTTGGCTGTATGCATTTGGGGAAGATGGTGGTGATGCTCTTGGCTGCCAAAGGTTGGGTGGTGGTTGTTGGCTGTATGCATTTAGGGAAGATGAAGTAGGTTCTCTATGCCTATTATATGGCCAAAGCTTTTATTTAGTTTAATTATTTTAATTAGAGTTAATTGCCAAAATCGTCCTTGAGGTTTGGGCATGCTTGCCATTTTCGTCCAAAATGACACTTTTGAACCAAATTGCCTCCAACGTTTGTAACTTTTTGCCATTTTCATCCAAACCACTAACTTAGTTTTTTTTTGTTAAGTTGAAGATATTTGGATGAAAGTTGCAAATAAAAAACCACATGGACGATTTTGTAATTTCTTTTATTTAATTATTTTTGTTACATATATAATAAAAAGAATATACATGGAGTTTTTAGAAAAAAATTAATAGTTTTGTCACATAATTTTTATAAATTTTCATCCAAATCACTAACTCAGTTTATTTTTTCTGTTAAGGTGAAGGTTGTTTTAAATTTTATAAATTAAGACAGAAATTAATTTACAGCTTCTTTATATAAATCAGTTTTATGAAGAGAAAACGTCTTTGATGTGCAACACATAACAATCGATTACAACTTTTAGTATTTATCAATTGTAGAGATAGAAAAAATTGTAAAACGTTACATATTTTTTAAATGTGTTGAGCACCTAGGAAATATGTTGGTAGAAATAAAATATTTATTTAATTAAGATTATGAGGGTAACTAACTAATACTTATTCTGAGTGGTTTGAATAAAGAAACTTTTGGTTCATAGCATTATAATTACAATTTGGTAGGTAATTTTAAGGTTTGGTAACGATACGTTGTTGATGGGAGGGGGCACTGACTTCTGTTTTTCCTTAGGAGCGAATTTAAAAGAGTAGAAGATGAATTACAAACTTGGTACATATGATAAGATTTTTTTTATTTGACATTTTTCAATAAGGTCACCAGCATTTTAGTTTTATAAAATTTAGAGGTTTAAGCAGATTTTATTTTTATAAAACTGATCTATATAAAAATTAGAAATTAATTTCTTTCTTAGTTTATAAGCATCTTTCGCCTTAATAGAAAAATTAACTTAGTTAGTGGTTGGATGAAAATTTATAAAAATTATGTGACAAAGCTATTATTTTTTACATATAAAAATTGCATGTATATTCTTTTTATTATATATTTAACAAAATTAATTAAATAAAAGAAATTTAAAAGAGTTTGAGTAAATTGCCAAAATCGTCCCTGTGGTTTTATATTTGCCAGTTTCATCCAAATATCCTCAACTTAACAGAAAAAATAAACTAAGTTAGTGGTTTGGATGAAAATGGCAAAAAGTTACAAACGTTGGGGGCAATTTGGTACAAAAGTGTCTTTTTGGACGAAAATGGCAAACCTGCCCAAACCTCAGGGACGATTTTGGCAATTAACTCTTTTAATTAATAATGAGTTATAATAAAATCATAATGACCAATTTACCTCTCAGGATTAAATTTGAGGAATATGAGCTGATTTCATTTTTGGACCAAAATGGTAACAAAACTGAAACCACAGGGATCCAGATGCAAAATGTTTGAGATTTGGACTAAAATGGTAAAACTACCCAAACCTCAGGGACCAAAATGGCAGTTTACTCCAGTTTCAAAAGAAGAAACGTTATTTCCTTTATTATTAAGAGTAAACTGCCATTTTAGTCCCTGAGGTTTGGTCACTTTTGCCACTTTAGTCCAAAATTGAAACCTTTTGCATCTGGGTCCCAGTGGTTTCACTTTTATTGCCATTTTGGTTTAAAAATGAAATCAGGTCATATTTATCAAATTAAATCCTGCTATTTTGTCTTTTTTCTCACGGGCAAAATGGTCATTTTAAACATTAACATATATATATATATATAGAGAGAGAGAGAGAGGCCGGTTATCATACAATATGCCTAATCGTACATTACGTACGCTATAACCACAACCGACAGATCATCTTAATTAAACCCCGTGCTTAACTATTAAATTAATCAAATTAAAATATATATATGAAACCGCCAAGGTTAAAATCGTCCATTACGAAATCAAAAACCCCTGATAATCAGCAAACAAAAACTCAAAATCATACCGTTAGATTCTTATTCAAAATTGTATTCGAAAATCCAACAAGTAATAAAAAATCGATCGATTCTTATTCACCAAGTCCTCCTGCGAATTGAATTTATGTTGAATTTGGAAGTTCAGAACTGAAACAAATCGATAGACCGTCTATCAAAGAAGACGATGCAGGATGAAAATCAAATAAAATATGCGAAAAACATATCAAACGTGCGAAAAACATTTCAGACAAAAAGAAACGTTGTGTTTTTTGTAAAGTTTGCAAAATCATATAACATTACATGCGATTACAAAAAAATGTAATAATGTTTAAGATGTCTTATGATGTGCGAATTCATGATTTTACACATGTGATTTCAAAAAAAGTTAATAATCTTTAAAATTTCTTATAGTTTGTGAATTCATGGTTTTACACATGCGATTTCAAAAAAAATTTAATTATCTTTGAGATTTCTTAAAGTTTGCGAATTCGTTTTCGAATCAAATGCGATTTTGAATAAAATTCTGCTAATACTTTCAAATTACTTTGACCTAAAAAATGCAAAAAAAAAAAAAAAAAATAAATAATTTTTTTTTTTTTACGAATTACTAACTAAAATAAAAAAAAATTAACTATTTTATATAAAAAAAACTTAATTTATTACCGATGTGACTGTAATTTGACATGTAATGATCAATTTTACAATAAATACTACTGAACTTACCACCCTACCTATATAATAAATTTACTATTTTAATATAAAATACCCAAGTAACTACCTTCCATATTAAGACATAGAACACAAAAACACACACAACAAACCCACAAAAATTGGCATCTGGAGATTCAGAAAAAATAAAAAACATTGCAATAAAAGAGCTATTGTCAACTCGCACGTTGACAGAAATAAGCACCGATGTCACCTCTTCTCATTTGATTCTTGATGTACAGGGGAAAATTCTTGAAGAAATCAAGAAAAATCAAGAGATATGGGAGAGACTACTTGAAGAACCACCATCAAGCTTCAGAGACGCAGCTTTGAATCACATAAAGGAGCAATCTCGAGCTGATGACTTAGCCTTCTCTTTCCTGAAAGATGCTCTAAACACTGTGAAGGAGAAGATGGAGTTCAGCTCTGCTGAACGTGACAAAATCTTTGCTTCAAGTAACTAATTTTCTGTTTAATCGTTTTATGGTTGTAGCTGTGTTAGACAATAACAACTACTTTATATTTTGGGTACATGTTTTGAACACATCTTGTGCTTCATTATAATATAAAATCGATAACACAAAAATCGCATGTACTTAAAGTGAAATCGCATGTAAGACTAATTATAAACTGATGCATGTAAAATCGCATGTTTATATACTAAATCGCATGAAAAATGATAAAAACAGATGAATATAAAATCGCATTTGTTTCGTATAAAATCTCATTTACATTAAAAAAATTTAATCTTCCTCATCTTCTGAAACCTCCTCCCACTGATCTTCTTCTTCAGATCCATCATCACTACTACCACTGTAATCTTCAAACTCATCTTCATCGTCTTCGATCTCGTTGTCTTTGTCTCTGGGATCTTTTTCAATCTGGACGCCCTTCATCTTCTTCTTTTGTTGTTTGCCTTGTTGTTTGCATTTCAGTATCTCGCAAGTCCGAATATCACGACCTTTTTCATTGCATACACTACATGTCCTTGACCTTTTTCCTTTGCGGCTGATCATTTGTTCCTTCTTGGATTTAATCCTTTTATGCGAGCCACGACCTTTGTTTCTTATACCAGCCGGCACACGGACAGTAGGAGGTGCATTAGTTACTGGTTGTTGGTAACCAATCAACTTTGAAAATCGGTCATATTTTGGATCAAGTTGCTTGGTTATACGAATATGATCAACTCTCTCTTTAAGCTGCATCATTTGATCCCTCACTAAAACAAGTTGATCAAGGTCAGAAATCAAATTGCTAACCAAATACTCCCCTGTGTGGATGATTTCACAAGCAATCCGTTTAGCCTTGTGTTGCACATCCTTGTCACCCACCTTTAAATTGTACTTCACATCTAATTCATTCGGCACCACATCCTTTGTCCATCTCTTCATAACATATTTGTTTGGTATTTCTTTAACACCAAACATCTTGAAAAGAAAATAGATGTGTTTACATAACAGCCCATGCTGCTCAAAACGCAAACAGCCACACTGTGCAGTTACATCATTTTCAAGATTCTTGAACCACACCTAAGAAAACCAAAAGAAAAAATATATATTAAAAATTAAAATCGCATGTGTAAATTAACAATTTCGCATGTCTAAAAATCATTTAATTGTATAAATTTAAAATCGCATGCGTACATCAAAATCGCATATTGCAAAATCATGTTCTGAAAATGAAATTCGCATATAGGTTTTCAAAATCGCATGTTTGAAATATATATGCTATAATACCTCTAATAAACCATCTCCATGGGCTTTAAAGTCTTTCAACAATATCCTGATCTGTGGACCCTCGATTTTGGTGTCCATCGGCAGACATTCGGAAATTGTTCCATAAATCTCTACTTGCTGATCAAAGAATATAGACCTGGTGTATATGTTAGCAGCATCTTTTTCCAAAGTAGTTTCGCTCCAATCAGCAGGCTCAGTATATCTTGAAATATGATCATTCTTTCTATGATTGAACCTTTGGACATCCATTGCACCGTCAAAATGATTCATAAACTCTACAAGAGTGAGTTGTGAATTTGACACCTGGCGAAAAAAATGATTCTCGCTCTCTGATCTCGAATTTGTTCGCATGAGACCAGACATGGGCTCATGCCGGTAAAAAGCCGGAATCCACATGTATCTCATCGAAAACATATCATCAATCCATTTGTTTTCAGTGAGACCGAACTCAATCATCACCAACTTCCACTGTCTCTCGAATTCTTCAGGCTCAATGGAATCAGTCCATACAATGTCGCACATCCTCCTTTTAAACTCATCGTTATTACACAACTCGTGTCCAACCTATACCGATAAATGCTTTTTATGAGCGCCTATAACAAAATCTATATTATAAAAAAAAACGCTAACGAAAGACAATATAGCATGCTATACCTTATCTGCCACTTTTTTCATTATGTGCCACATGCACAATCGGTGTCTGCTGGTAGAAAAAACGTCCTCAATAGCCTGTTTCATAGCAAGGTCTTGGTCCGTCACTACAACCTTTGGCTGCCGACCAAATTACTTTACGAATGAATTCAGAAGCCATTTATAGGATTCAATGCTCTCCGATGCCAACAACCCAGCTCCAAGGGTTACATTTCGACAGTGGTTGTCAATGCCAGTGAACGGAACAAACACCATCTTGTACCTGAACAAACACATGCGAAATACACACTGAAACATGCGAAATAGATAGATATCATATGCGAAAATATACAGTATAACATGCGATATATTCAACACCAACTCTTCAATGTCTACACATGCGATATTGCAAGTTTAGGAAATCATATAACATGCGAAAATAAATAAAAAACATGTTTGTCTTGAAACACTTACCTGTTTGTCTTGAAAGTTGCATCGAACGATATCACATCCCCAAACTCCATAAAGTTAAGCTTGCATAACCCATCAGCCCAGAACAAACCAGTTAACCATTTGTCATCATCAACAGAATATTCAAACGAATAATCAGCTAAATACTATTTTTTGTCGTACATCCTATTAATCACCATGTCAGCGTCATATTCTCCTATATAGCTGTTAATTTGATTCCTAAAATTTTTGCAATCATCAACCGTGGCACCAACGTTCTCGAAACCACCATAACGTTTCCTCATTATATGGAAAGCTTTGACAGGACCAAGGTTTAAAGTGCCTAGTTCCCATACCATCTCCTCCTGGACATCTGACAATTGTCTGTAAGCTGGAAGCATATGAATATCATGTGGACATACAAACATATGATTATGGCCATCAACAAATCTCTTTACTGTATATAATCTACCATCCACCGTGCAAATTATAAGATGAGCTTTGCATCCAGTTCTAATGGTCTCCCTGTTCCTTGATTTGTATGGCTTTTTTGACTTCGAATAACGATCTTCAATACACACTGCCTTATGACCCTCTTTAGAACAAAAAAAATACTTAGTTTTGGTTATACCACCACTGTGTACTTCACCACCCTTCCGAGTAGAAAAACCAGCTAACTTAGCATATGATTTGTAAAACGCATATGCTTGTTCAATAGAGGTAAATTGCATTCCAACCACAGATGTAGCTGATGCTTGAACCTCCGGAGTGTAAATCCTTTCATCTAGATAAATCAAATAAAAAAAAACAAAAAAAACCACATGCGAATTATCAGACTCCTTACATGCGATATATTAATAACTGCATAATTTCAACGTAAGAACAACAACACGTGCGAAATGTAGGAGCCATAACATGCGAAAATGATGATTTTGATGAATATGTTTTACACATGCGATTTATTATATCAAAACATGCGAAAATCCGTAACAGAATAAACATCACATGCGAATTGAAAAACTCATAACATGCGAACTTATACATGTTGCTTTAATATCAAAATATATGAAACATTCAAACTTCAAAAACAGCTACAACAATGCAAAATCATTGCTACGATTAAACAAAACAAGTCTACAAATAATTTAAAGATCAACATTAACATAATTACCATTTGTCTCTTCGTTTATAGCACTTGTACTTGCAATTGGATTTGGATTTGGATTTGGATTTGTAGGTTGCGGATTTAAAACATCTTCAATCGAAACTCTCTGATATGCAGATAATTGAGCATGATCACCGATCGGTCGAGTTTCTTCAAAATCAACATCTGTTCATCCAGTGCTGCTCTGTGGATCCATCGAAAAAAAAACAATTGAATGAAACCCTAACGCAGAAGAACGAAAACTGCAATTTGAGAATTATGAAAAATTTGAAACTGATTCGAATGATAATTACCAGGATATTAGTGTAACGAACTTCTCGCTGATTGAATGAAGAGACTAATTTTCCCTCAGATGATTGAATTAATTGTCTGATTTAACCTTATCAAAGAAAAACGAATCAGGACACGTGTACGACCACTACTGTCGCGTATGTAATGTACGATTAGGGGATTTGTATCCTACACTTTACCTTTATATATATATAAATAATATAAAAATAACCACAAAACTCTACACACTCTCTCTCTAAACACTCCTTAGTCTGTCTCTTTCTTCTCTTCTCTGATCACTCAAATGGTAAACACAGAGAGAAATCAGAGCAATCAGTGTGACAACTGGTAATTTACGGCCCTTAATTACGCGATTAACAAACATTAGGACGATAATAAATAGTGTTTAAGATATAAATAAACTTAATTAGGCCTTTGGAGTGCCTAGGAACGTCTAACCGACTTTACAGTGCGCGTATGACGATCCGCGGAGAGACTGCAGAATATTAAACGATAACGTGCAGAAACCGAACGAAATACTAACAACGCCGACAATCATGTATTTTAGACGAATATTTTATATTTATGAATTTAATTTTTGTCAATTTATCGTGCTTCCGTACATCGCAAAGCGCAAACGTGTACGAAAAACGCGACTGCAGGAACGCACCGGAAACGAAACGGAAGCAACGGAGACACGTAATACTTTCAAAACTGAAATCCTTACAATATATTTTGCTTCGTAATTAAATTTTTATATCCGTAGTCGAAACCAAATCGAAAAACGGATTAAAAACGAGGAGTGACGCCATTTCACGCGATTTTTACCGTGATTGACGAACGAATGTGCAAACGCGACTACCGACACCATTTTACGTCTTCTGGTTTTAAAACAATAATTCACAACAATTTTTAGAGAAACCGGGTGCGAAAACGGGTTCGTAGGAACTGACGGGCCAACTTAAAACACGAAATTGGGCTTGCGGGCCTTGGGCCCAAGCCCAAGCCCACTAGAGATTAACCTAACTATATAAACACCTTATCTCAATGTTTGGTCATTTTGAAACCCTAAACCAATTAGCACACAACTACAATACCCCCAGGTCTCCTTCTTCGATTACAAATCCCAAACCAAACACCCCCTCATTTCACCTCTACGATCACCGGAGCAGAGCCGGTGCCGGCCATAACACCAGCCACATCCACCCTCGTGACACACAGACACCCCCTTTCATCTGCACATATCAGGAGAACAAGGAGGGAAAGAGTGAGACACAAGAGAGAGAGAGGAAACGACAGGAAGGAGAGAAGTCTCCGGCCACCATGAGCGGCGACGGGTTTCTCCGGCGGCAGTGGTGGTGCGGCCATGGTGGTGTCAGCGGCAACATCAAGCAACGACACCCCTCCACTTCCGAAGTGTTTCGATGAGTAAGTCCAGTTTGATATTCCTTTTTTTTACTCAGATCCGTTAGAACCGTTGCACTTAAACCCTCTGTTCTCGTTTTTTTAAGTAAAGTGGGGATGGTGGCTGAGGTGGTGCTGGTGCGGCACGTCACCGGCGACGGAGGTGATAGTGGTGGATGGTGGGGTTCGGGCACAGACAACCGGTTCAACAAAGCCGGTTTTGGTACGGGTTAAACGGTCAGATTACGAGCTCGTTCTGGTCAACTCTAGTCAACTCCTTTCAGATTCGTTTTCGGGTCAACAGACAAACCGGGTCAATGGTTCGGGTCAGATCTGGTCAATAGTGGTTCGAGCTTTTCAGTTTAGCAAGATTTAATCACGTTCGGTTCAGGAGCCTCGGGTCACGGTTCGTTCGGGTCAAAATGGTTCAACTTAGTTTGGTTCAAGGCTTCGGGTTCGGTACACATATAGCTCAGATTTGGGTATTATTTTGGCCGTTTCGGGCTCGGGTCAGGTCTCGAGTCAGATTTCGGGTCAACTCAGCTTACGGGTCAACGCTCAGTCAACGCTTGGTCAACAGCAGGCAACGGTATTGTTCGGGTTCATAATTTTTGGTTCGGGTCTTGGTTTTAGTACTACAAGTGCAACAGTCAGTGGTTCGGCTCAGGTTCGGTGTTCGGGTCAAAGATGGTCAACGGGTCAACATCTGGTCAACCCCAGTCGACTCGGTCAAACCCAAGTCAAACTCGGTCAACAGAAGTCAAATATGGTCAACTGAGACCCGGTAAAGTTTTAACGATGCGTTAAACTTTATATATAGATTCGTTAGACTTTTTTTGTTTACGCGACCGAGCTCGACTGTATTTGATTAAGTATTAGTTTACATTTCTTGACAAAAATTTTATATAGATTGTTTATATTATTGAAAAATTGTTGAATTTTGAAATTATACGACAACTTCTATTGTCGGGTTATTCAAAAATCAGAGGGAACTCTGCCCGATTTTCATTAAAACTCAAATTACAAAACGAGTTTATATCTTAAAAACGGCACCGATTTTAACTCTAGTTTTCTTATAAAACTTAATATGAAAGTATATGTACTTTAGTGTCGTGTTTTAGCTTAAAAATTTAAATTATAATATTTCGACAACACGCGAGTTACAACTTAACGAAACCCGACACTTATTTAGATAAATATAGTTTATATCTATTTCAAACATCGTTACTTCGTGTATTTTATAAAATGAATATAATCGCTTACATTTATTTTACACGTCGACTATAAACTTTCTTACGGACTAAATATAGTTTTTATATTTATTTCCAACGTTTAGAAATATCGAAACCCGATACACTTTTACAAATAAATATAATCATTTATTTTATTTCGAACACCGATATTTCCGAATACTTTTATACAATGAATATAATGTTATATTTATTCCAAACGTCGGAATTCGGGATTCACTTTTCAAACGTTTAATATTCGGGAGTCATATATTATAAGTATCATTATTTATATTTCTTTCAAACGTTTAGAATCCGAATTCTTTAAAGTGAATATAATTGTTTATATTTGCTTCAAACGCCAAGTTTTCGAATATATATATATATATATATGTATATATATTTATCTACTTCCATTCTATGAAAACTACAACGATATATTACCGTATCATATATGACACAACAAGACGCTCCCTTATCCGTATACGTATTTCTATTCGCGACAACTAACACGGCTATGTAAATGTATTTTATATTTATAGATATAAATATATATATCCAAAATCACTCAAAAACTAAGTCGATCTCAAAACTTAGTTTTATCCCGATTATAAACGAGATCAATAAACCATAGAATGGTTATTCTAAATCACGATAACACCTTAATAGAATCGTTTAGTTAGCGATTCGGTAGAGCTCGGACATGTAGTTTAACTACGTTGTCTTATTAGAAACTGATAAGTTATTCCCTGTTAGGGATGCCATAGTAGCACGCTAGTGAGTTCACATTCTTGGAATGACACTACGGAATCACGTTAAGCTAGCTTTGCACAGGAATGTCAAGGTGAGTTCATAACCCCCACTTTTTACTGTTTTTCATTTTTATAAAATGTTTTCGGGGGTGGAAAGACATGCAAGTTTTGTAAAATCACACAAGGTTTCAATAAATGAATATCGCATATTTATAAACCATTTTGCGACAGGATTTCAACGAACTCAAATGGTTTACGAAAAGATTATGCTAAATATACTGGTTTTATAAAAACATAAGTGTTTTTCGATACATGCATGAGTTTTAATAACTCGAATGACATGGGTAAAGGCCCAAGGACATGAAAAACTCATGCGTTATATGTTAACTAGGGTATGGTTAAGCTAGGGAATGGACTGTTAGATCATGTGAGCGAATAGTAATCTCTCTTAAGTGCCATTAAACTTGTATAAGATCGAGGGAAAAAGTGGTAGATCTATCGGGTGTAGCGAGGCCCACTCTTGGGTCCTTGTGTGGCCCATGTAGTGCTTTTGTTGTTCTAACCGGGTGGACCGGGGGAAATTCGCTAGGGTTGAGTGCTTCCTATGTCGCCGCATATATTAATGTCCTTGCAAAACATTAATGATCTGTTCATAGACGCTTACATACCAGTTTTTGATACTCGGATTTTCAAATGTTTTTAAGATTCATTTGATAAAAACTCACTAATACATGATTTACGAACTTTGTAAACGATTTTCAACTTATGTACAAGTAAGAGGATGCGCTGATCCTGCTTACAAAGGTTCGTTTGGGCTCGGCCCATTCTCTCTCGTGAAATGCATAAAGACTCTCGTGGGCTAGACTCACAATTTTAATATATCATGCCGAGAAAATGATTTTACTATATTTTCTCAACAACTTTTAAACCGATTATCAAAAAGATTTATTTTAAATCTTTTTAAAACAAACTATGAACTCGCTCAACTTTATGTTGACTTTTTTCGCATGTTCTTTCTCAGGTTAAAATTTTCAAACTACGGAACGGTTGGAATAGGAGAACCCATGGGATTTCGAGCACTTAGTGGGCGTTCATTTATAGAAGTCTTAGCAAACAAACACTTCCGCTGTGCAATGAAGGTACCAGTCCAGTCACGCCAGCTCTGATATTTCGGGGTGTGACAGATTGGTATTAGAGCTATAGGTTTCAGCGAATTAGGTTTCTGTAGAGATACCTAGGCTTTAACCTCACTATCCTCTGGGGACTTAGATATCAAGAGTTGAACGCATACAGAACGTCTAAGACTCGAATATGGGTTCCAACCGTTGCCAAAAACAACGAGTCAACAATTTTGGTTTTAAACATACACAAGTGTTGTATTGATACACGGTTCACGAAACAGATTCATACATTAAGTAAAACTTTGAGAGTTTTGGATAACATGCATTTAGGACCCTTGTAAAGCTTATGTCGAAACTCATTATAGGTCCTCACTTAGAAACCATGACTAACAACTCGGGCAAGCGCCATTATATTATGTCGTCTATGCTATCTTACTTAACCGAGCAGGTAACCTACGCAGAACGAAACGCTAGTGCACAAGAATACATGAAACTTAAATTATACATCAACAGATGTTAGAGCACATCACATTCTACGCTGAACGAAACGCTAGTGCACAAGTATACGTGAAACTTAAACTACACGTCAGCGAACGTCGAAGTACATCACACACGACTTTCAAGGCAAGGCCTTGGGGAGAACAAAAATAGGCAGGACAATAACGATGGTAATCTCGTCAGTGGGAAAACAACAACCTAAGTGCAATACTTTGCCACGTGATCCTGTAAATGACACGAATCATGCTGAGGTACATTAAAACAAGATTTCATAACAGTCGATGCTTAGCCTAATGAGAATCACAACTATTGGCGCTGCAAAAGAAGTCACATGTCTTCGCATTCCCCCTACTTCATTAATGACGATTACACTATGTTCGACCTTCCGTGGTAATGTCATCTAACAACCGGTCATTACACAAAATTCCAGGTAAAGTCCTTAAGTTTCTTTTGTTGAAATTTTGAATTTTCGCATGTAGTGAGTAGATCTTCCCACATCTACTCCCCCTAATGGTCCTTGTATCACGAGGATTTCTTTCTCGATAGCAAACATTCATAGTTTCATTTCTTGACGAATTCACATGTTACACGTGCATAGTTTGTTACGCATGTGGGCTTCACTCTAAATTGTTGGTTCTCAACGTTCAATATTGTTTCGCTATGTTTGAGTTTTGCATTGTGATTTGAATGACTACATTATTGCAAAGCGTTGACTCTTTGATATCGAGTCAACGAACTCGTTGAAACTCCTTTCCTTTTCGAGTTACATACATGGTTTGTTCATTGTAACCATGTCGAAATTCTCTTGTTAATATTGTTGGAATGCGACTAAACCAAGTTTGATTGTTCGAACTTGCTTGTAATATATATTCAATTCAAGGTTCCTTATGATGGATTGAGGTCATCATATTCAACATAATCCCAACAAGCACTTCATTTGTTTTGAACCATAACAGGCTTGTTTGGTTTTCGACTTCATTGAATCGTTTCTTTGATCACGATCACCTCGTGGTGACGTTTTTTCACAAGTTTGAAGCTTGCGCTAATCTTGTTGCTCACATCATGTATGGATTTAATTATTTATTTATTTGTTTATTGATATTAAATCCGCTTTGTTGGTTTATCATATTAAAGCAATCTTAATACAATCGTGTGTTAAGATAATGGTACACAAATTCATGTCATATTTCGGTGTACCTCTTAACGGTTCTTTCAGCATCGATCGAACATTTTGTGATATTTATTGCTCTTTCATTTTCGATCGAAAAACATTAATTATTTGTTTCAATTTCAATTGAAAATCCCATGAGAATTGTTTGAAACAGACATTCAGATTTACTTCGTTGAATCTCTCACTTGATTTCAAAACAAGGTAATGCTTGTTCGGTCACCGATATTATTGAATTATTTCATTCACTACGACACCTTGTGGTGTCGATATAAAACTTGTAGCTTGGGCTAATCATGATTGAGTGTTTCATGTAAAACACGGTGATACTTGTTCAGTCACAGCTATTGTTGAATTATTTCAACCACAACGACACCTAGTGGTGTCGGTATAAACTTGTAGCATGTGCTAACCATGATCAATCGCTTCATGGAAAACCATGTACGTTTTTCGTTTGACACATCATTTAAATAGTCTTAATGCAACTATGTATTAAGATGATGATACACTAAATTCGGTTGTATTTCATTCGGTGTATCCTTGCAACTCAACAATGACAACACATTGATTTTATCTTATTCATTTATTGGTTCGATAGTTGATAAATCATTTCCATGATTCTATTTATTTGAGTTTGTTGAATCCGAGTTTCATTTATACAACAACCAACGCAAGTTTCCGTTGGTAGTGAATTCTATTGTTTCAAAATTGATTTTCATATTGTGAACATTCATTTGGAATTCTATTTGTCGAAATTCCTCTTTTGTCGGGCCCCCGTAAACTTGGTCGCATTGGCGATAGTATCACTACGCTTTGTTCACTTGACATCGATTTCTGGAACAAAATCAGTTGAATCGTTGGGTTCTTATTGACACAAAATGTCTTTACAATCACGTAATCCGAATAAGTCTTGATTCGATTACGCAGTCATTCACTTTGGTATTATTCGGACTTACATAGGAATGACACAACTCTGAGGAGATAACATAGCCTAAATTTCGAGGACGAAATTTCTGTAACAGGGGGAGAATGTGACAACCGGTAATTTACGGCCTTTAATTACTCGATTAACAAACATTAGGACGATAATAAATAGTGTTTAAGACATTAATAAACTTAATTAGGCCTTTGGAGTGCCTAGGAACGTCTAACCGACTTTACAGTGCGCGTATGACGTTCCGCGGAGAGACTGCAGAATATTAAACGATAAAGCGCTGAAACCAAACGAAATACTGACAACGCCGACAATCATGAATTTTAGACGAATATTTTATAATTATGAATTTAATTTTTGTCAATTTATCATGCTTTCGTACATCACAAAGCGCAAACGTGTACGAAAAACGCGACTGCAGGAACGCACCGGAAACGAAACAGAAGAAACGGAGACGCGTAGTACTTTCAAAACTGAAATCTTTACGATATATTTAGCTTCGCAATTAAATTTTTATATCCGTAGTCGAAACCGAATCGAAAAACGGATTAAAAACGAGGAGTGACGCCATTTCACGCGATTTTTACCGTGATTGACGAACGAATGCGCAAACGCGACTACCGACACCATTTTACGTCTTCTGATTTTAAAACAATAATTCACAACAATTTTTAGAGAAACCGGGAGCGAAAACGGGTTCGTAGGAACTGACGGGCCAACTTAAAACACGAAATTGGGCTTGCGGGCCTTGGGCCCAAGCGCACTAGAGATTAACCTAAATATATAAACACCTTATCTCAATGTTTGGTCATTTTGAAACCCTAAACCAATCAGCACACAACTACAATACCCCCTGGTCTCCTTCTTCGATTACAAATCCCAAACCAAACACCCCCTCATTTCACCTCTACGATCACCAGAGTAGAGCCGGTGCCGGCCATAACACCGGCCACACCCACCCTCGTGTAACATCTGCATCCCTAGACTTTTGGATATTGTCAATTTTAGTCCCTGAACTATGTAGACAGTAATACTTTCGATACTTGGCGAATTTTATGCTATATACTAGATACTTGAAATGTCTAAATCTGGATACTTGGAATGTCTAAATCTAGATACTTGGAATGTCTAAATCTAGATACTTGGAATGTCTAAATCTACATACTTGGAATGTCTAAATCTACATACTTGGAATGCCTAGATTTTTGACTCTTGATACTTTGGTTCTTGACTCTTGAGGCTCGTGAAACTTGAGACTTGGTTGAACGAGGGACTGGAGTCTTGTCACTGGCGGAAACTATGAAACTTTGAAAACTTTTGTGTCATTGCTATGACCTAGTTATACTATTACCCAATAATACGCAACGCTTAATCTAACTCGCGAACCGAATTAAATACGGTGAAACGGAAAGATGGGATTGACCGAGCGGCAATCCGATCGGATGACCATCCGATCGGATAGCCATCCGATCGGATGACCAACCGATCGGATGGCCACTCGATCGAGTCACCATTCGATCCAAGTGCACACCGCCTCCATTCCTCTTCACACTATAAATAGGCCTGTCACATCACCATTTTCACTGATGTGACAGCCTCACTCAACCAGACGCACACACTCCACTTTTCTTCGATTTCTCGGCGATTTCGGAACGTTTTACACTAGATTCTTGTATATCTTTGATCTACACATCATTCTCTACGAGATTCTCCTTTGAAATCTCACTTTTCACCGTGAAATCTCTAAGATTTGAGCTCTTGAAGGTGATGTCATCATGGTGGTTTGTACCAAACCGATGTGTGATGTCATTCTAGCCAAGATCTAGCTCAGATCTGAGGAATTTCATGCGTTTTACACTAAATCTATGCTAGATCTAAACTTTTCAAGCTAAAACCTATGTTTATCTTCATCTTTTCTTGAACTTTTACATAAAACGGTGAGATCCGGATCTAAACGGACTATAGACTTAAGTATTAGTCTGGAATCGGTTTGGAAAGGGATTGTTACCGGAGAAGACGACTGGAGTACGGAGTCTGACATAAGCACCATCACGGGCAGAAGACTGAACGGACTGGGGTGATTCCCACCCGATTAGATCGGCTACTCACTGATGAACTTACCGTTGTCTCAATCCGTACCATGTCGTTGCTGTTTAACCAGAAAACTTAGAGTCTTTGCAAGATTGAGAATGGGACAAGGCTAACCCGATCGAGTAACACATGCCCCTTAACTTTAAATACTTGAACCTTTGATCGTCGAGTGGCGGTCCGATCGGATAGCCATCTGATCGAACAGCCATCCGATCGAGGCAACATTGGATCTTGGAATTTTTCAATACTTAGAACCTTTTGATACTTTGAAGACTTAGAACTTGAATCGAGTGGCAATCCGGTCAGATAGCCATCCGTTTCCCACATACTTTTGTCATCTCAATCGACTCGCGATCCGATCGGACAGCCATCCGATCCGGTGACTGATCCGACACTTGTGCAATCTCGTTGTTTTGTCCGACACTTATCCGTTGTAATCTAATCAGGCTAAATCTAAAGGAGCTCCCTTTGATCTAATAACAGTTGACCTGTTAAGCAATCACTGTGAGTATACTCGATCCCTTTTTGCTTTAAACTTTGGGATGTAACATGTATTCTACTAAACTACGATACTTGAGACTTTTGCAAACTAAACTCTATCCTAAGTTTATGTGAAACTTGTGATTCTTGTATTCTATTTGTGCTATGTGAACGTTTAATCCAGGGTGTGTAGTTCTGCCTTAACAATAGTAGCGCTATAGGAGACGCACCTCCCCATTATTCTCGGGGGTATTGTTAGGAGGATTCTAGTTTTCCTTGAGACTTGGGAAAACAACAAAGCATCGGGATACTTGGGCTATCACTTGTTGGACTGCGAACACTAGCATGGCTGAAACTATTTTTGTGACACTACATATGGATAAGAGTTGTTTTAATCTATTATGCTATTATTCAAACTTGTATACTCGCCGATACATTTTGTACTGACTCTATTTTAATACATGTTGCAGGCTGATAGATGCTGGAACTATGGAAAACAAGCTAGGGTTGATGACTAGAAACTAGCCTAGATTAAATTCTAAAGTTTAAAACAATGACTATTGTGGTTGTATTTGATATTCATGGTTATATGGATGTTTAGAAAATATTGCATGAAATTTACTAAATCTATATCGAAATTATTAGTGTTATGGAATCTCGTGAGCAATCTGAACGCTTAGTGCTCGGACCCCGATGTTTCCGCCATCGGTTGGGGTGTGACAGATTGGTATCAGAGCCATAACTATAGGGAATTAGGATAAGTAGGAATACTTGCCCTAGTCTATAGTTCTAGGAATCTTGATTCTTAGCTGTTGTTTAAGACTTATGCATTCTACCGTATCTGGTTCCTAGCAGCACAGTTTTCCCTGTTAAACTTACATGCCTTTCCTAAGGCTGGTACAATATACACTTAATACTCTGAAAACACTGTTACTCAGTGTTTGTATTTTGCGCGAGAATTGTGTTCGAACTTTTGAGATCGTTGATACTTGTGCTGGATTAGTTTAGTCATAGTTTGTAGCTATTTTGAATGTACAAGGGCTTATTTTGTAATTCTCTAGAAGATTGTTTCCTGACTTAGTGTAGATAAGATTCCAGCAAATTTATAAATTTGCTGGCTAATCAGGAACACTATATATAGCCCATACATTGTAACCTACTCAAGCTTTTGGCTCTTGAATGAATATTGGTGTTGTTACATTCTTGTGCTGATCTTGTGCTCAAATCTGATATCCAAGGTGTTTTATTGTTATATCTTATTGTTTGGATTCAATACAACACTTGTTGTATTCATTAATCCATTAGCTTCACCTTCATCTTTGATCTTTCTTAACTTTTCATATCTCAAACACCTAATCAATAGGTGTTATGGGTTAAAACAACCAACCACTGTGATCCGGATTGATATTGGGATTTACAATTTGGTATCAGAGCCTTACTGCTCTTGGTTGTTGTGTTCTTGTTGAGATTTTTCATAGTTTTGAAGGTTTTTCAAGGGTTTCAAAGTTTTCAAATTTTTGGACTTAAAATGGATTGATTTGGTGTGTTTAATCGATAGGTTGTTGTTAATACATGATTAGGGAGTCATTTTGGACATTTTGATGCATCAAAACATGGTTTTTGAGCTGTTTTTGAGTGATTAGAGGGTCTTAGTTCGTGTTAAACCCTCTGTCCAGCAAAATTATCTTGAAGACAGCGAACAATTTTTGAATACAGCGAACTTAGCGTTGAATATAGCGAAATTAATCAAATCGATTGAGAAACCCATCGCAGAATCACTAATTTCGACGATCATCATTCGAGCGAAATTACTGATCACCAGCAAAATAGTGTCCAGTGACCCTTGAGCGAAATTATCGAAGGCGACTTCGAGAACCGTGATACCGAACCACAGCGTTCTTATCACGGTAATCGGCGAAATTAACCTAACTATTGTCTGTGTTGTGTTTTGTCAGCGGAATTATCGTGTTCGCTCGTGCAGGACTCCTTATAGCTCCAGCGAAGGTTGAGGATCTGTCAGCGAAGTTGATCAGGCTTCTTCGGTCATCAGCGAATTTAATTTTCTCACCGGTTTTCTGTGACTTATCAGCGAAATTATCTTCTGATCAGCTCCATTTTGTCTAAATCAAGCAAAGATGTCGTTGAATCAACTAAGTCCAATTGCTCAAGCGGAACTTGAGACTGGAACCACCACTCGACCACCAAAGTTGAAAGGTGCTGAAGACTTTAGCACTTGGAAAACTCGCATTCAATCGTTCTTCGAGTACACGGACTACAATCTGTGGCTCTCTATCACCGCTGGACCCCACATTCCAACGGTTGTTCGAGGAGATGCAGTAGTTGCCAACAATGATGCAACTACCTTTACTGATGAAGACAAGGCTCTTATCCAACGCGATCGTCGTGCTCATGCTGCCTTAACCATGGCACTATCAACCAACGACTGCAACATGTTTGAAGAACACCGAACTGCCAATGCACTCTGGAATGCATTGATTGAGTACTATGAAGGAAATGAAGAGTTGATCGAAAGCAAGAGAGATATGGTGCAGAAACAATATGACATGTTTTGTGGAGTTCGTGGAGAAAGTCTTTCTGGCCACATCAGTCGTTTTCTGAATATGATGACCAAAATGAAGAAGGCGGGAAATCCTGCCACAAATCGTGCTGCAATAAAGAAGCTGCTAGATTCACTTCCCAAGGAATGGAGTCTATAATGCATGATGATCAAGAAAGATTTCCTCAACAATCCAAATCCTGTCACTTTGTCCGATCTGATCAATACCCTAAGAGCTTTTGAAATGGATGTCAACAAAAGAGAGATGAACACTGCCGGTTACCAACCAAAGTCAACTCAAACCTCAGCTGGATTGAAAAATGTGGCATTTCTTGCTTCAGGGGGCATTACTCCACAAGCTTCTGACTTAATCTACGCGAACGCTTCCGCAAGCGCATCAAAAGCCCCACAACTTGTTGAGAAGACTATCACTGTTGACACTCAAGCATTGAAAGTGTCCACTGAAAACGTAGCACTCTTCAACACATTTCTGAGCAGCTATGAAGCCCTGATGTCGGGGGAGCTGAAAAAGGAGATGTTCACTACTGAAGACATGTATCAGGTTGATCCAGATGATATGGAGGAAATGGATCTGAAATGGCAAATGGCCATGATCACTTTGAGGCTAAAGAAATTTCAAGACAAGACAGGAAAGCGTTTGGGTCTTGGAAAAGCTGGCTTTGACAAATCTAAACTTAGGTGCTACAACTGCAAGAATCTAGGACACTTCAAGCGTGATTGTCCTCTGTTGAAAGAAGGAAACAGTGAAACCACTCCTGCTGTAAAGCAAATCACAGTTGAAGAGAACAAGAACAACGCGTCTCCTAGCATGCCAAAAGCTTTAGTCGTCGAAGACTATGATTGGAGTGAAGAAATTACTGAAGCAAAGGAGCAAGTTAACAAAGCCATGATGGCCAAGATCTCAGGTGAATCCTCATCAAGGCAGTTTGAGAAGCAGACAGCTGGAATTCCAAAAGGAGACAATACTGCTGACAAAGGTTTGAAAATCATTCTGACTTCAGTGGAGCCTGAAAAAGAAGAGAAGTGTGGTCAAGCAGAGGAGCATGTTTTGAAAGAGGCATCTGAGAAGGCCTAGGAAAAGGTCCCAGCAGCCGCGATGAAAGCAGATTCATCAAAGGAGAAGGCAGACAAGGACTTGGTAAACAGTATTCCACTTAGTTTCAAGGAAAAGTTATGCACACCTGCATGCGTTGATGTCGTGGCACATTACAAATTCTTAAATCTAGAATTTGAAAGACAAAAGGACAAAGCTTTAAAATTTAACAACGAGCTTAAACAGAACGAGGCTGCATATCAGAGAAAGTTGAACTCAACTTTAGCTGAAATGCAAACTCTTAAAGAATTTGTGTTTAGAAAAGATTTTATCATTAACGATCTTACAGAGAGATTAGAAAAAGCTTTGAACGAAAAGAATAAATTACAAATCATAATAGATAAATGGAATGTCAGTCAAAAGGCCTTTACTGACATTAAAAACTGCCAACGACCAACGTTTGTGAAGGACGGGATTGGGTATAAGGATAGGCACGGAAATGAAAGAAAACTTTTCTTTCCTCCACATAGCAAAAACTATGTGCCTATGCCGACTCCTCATCCTTTAAAACGATCTTATCAATGAAAAGGCCTCTGTTGAACAGAATAATTTTTGTGAAAATGAGACAACCGCTAACTGTTCTAAAAGCAATGCAGATCCCATTGTGTGTAAAGAAGATGTGTGCGATGAGGATGGAGACTGCGGCGGGTCAAAAATAGGAATCGGATATTCAGGCGACAGTTATTCCACCGTTAACTGGTTCGCCTGGAACTGTTCTAGGAAAAACAATGTTAAGGATGAATGTAATAATTTAAGTAGGATGGATGACTGTAATGGCCGAGTGCCTAAATTTAAATCTTCGGATGACTGTAAGGGCCATGTGCCTACATTTGAGACCCGTGATCGTGAACATTGTGTGTCTGAATGTCATGATTTAAATTATGTGTGTTGTGATGATAAAGTTGCTTGTGAATCTCCTGTATTTGTGCCAGAATTAAAAAGGAATAGTTTTGGAAAATTCCTCACAGAGGAAATTCCCGAATTTATTCCTTCCAGAACAGGTATGACAGACTCAGAAAAGAGTGTCACTGAGGATCAATGCAATGAAGACTCAAGCACTGCTGTCTCAGAAGATGAAAAGAAGACTTCAAGCCCTGAGGATGAGCAAATGTCAGAAACAACAGACAGTGAGAGCACAAAATTCTCAAGTGAAGAAACCTTGAAAACCTCAAGTGAAGATCAAACAACAAATGATGAAAGCTCAGAAAGCTCAAGTGTTGAAACAATTGAAGACCAAAATCCAGAAAGTTCAAGCGAAGATCAAAGCTGCAATGATTCAATTTACGAAGCAAGTGAAGAACAGGACTCAAGTGAATACCAAACGTCTGAAAGCTCATCTGATTACGACAATGATGAAGAATGTTCAGAAGATGAAAGCAGAGTTGACAAAAAAATGAAGAAAGCAGAAAGCTCAAGACACTCATCACATACATCATCTTCTAACACCAAAAGACCCAGACATAAAAGATGTTTTCGCTGTGGTCATTTAGGACATACAGCGAAACATTGTAAAACCAAGAAGTTTTCTAAACCAGAGCATGATTTTCTTACAAACGTCACATATCAGTTAAATTATCTTAAGAAGTCTGTTAAAAATCTGGTTGAGTCAACTGCCTATCTTTGGAAACAAAAAGAGGCCAAAGTGGGTCAAAACCACGATAGATTCGAAATGAAGCAAATCTGGGTTCCCAAAACCAACTAATTTGTATATTTGTATTTTTGTGTATATCAGAATAAACTCCAGAAATGGCTCCGCATGCTCATGGAATACATCTGGCACGTAGACAGCGGATGTTCAAGACACATGACAGGACTGAAGGAACTCCTGAAGAATTTTCGCTTCATCGATGGTGATTTCGTATCTTTCGCTGGAGACGAGAAGGGAGGAAAGATTGTTGGAGTAGGAGATGTGGTGTCTGAAGCCCTCACTCTGGAGAATGTCAATTATGTGCCGGAGCTGTGCTACAATCTCATGAGTGTCTCACAAGTCTGTGATAAAGGAATATCGGTGCTTTTCAATGACATGGAATGCTTGTTCCTGAAGACCGGATATGTTGTTCCTGCTGAAATGATCATGCTCACTGCTCCAAGACAAAACAACACATACGTGCTCAACATGAAAAACGCCAAGACAAATGACAACTTAACCTGCTTGATCTCTAAGGCTTCAGAATCGGAATCACTGCTTTGGCATAGGCGACTGGGGCATGTTAATTTCAAAAATATGAACAAACACTCTAAGTTAAACTTAGTTAGAGGTCTTCCAATTAAAGAATTTCCATTTTCTGAAAAATGCATTGCATGCGCCCAGGGAAAACAACATAAGAAACCGCACAAGTCCAAAGCAGTGAACACGATTACGGCACCTCTTCAGTTGTTGCATATGAATCTTTTTGGTCCAATTAGTGTTAAAAGTCTTGCTAAAAGTTCTTATTGTTTGGTGATTACAGATGATTTCTCTCGTTTTTCATGGGTTTATTTTCTTGAGGCAAAAAGTGAGACAGCGGAAATTCTCAAGGCATTCATTCCCTTGATTGAGAACGTGACCAAATTAAAAGTGAAGTCAATCAGAAGTGATAATGGCTCCGAATTCAAAAATCAAACTTTCATATCCTTCTGTGCAGAAAAGGGAATTCATCTTCAATACAGTGCAGCCAGAACTCCTCAACAAAATGGGGTTGCTGAACGCAAGAACAGAACATTGATTGAAGCCGCAAGGACCATGCTGGTGGATTCAAAGGTTCCAATTATCTTCTGGGCAGAAGCAGTTAATACGGCATGCTACGTTCTAAACAGGGTACTCATTGTAAAACCACATGGAAAGACAGCATATGAACTTCTCTTCAAAAGAAAGCCGCTCATTGACTTCTTCAGACCATTCGGCTGTTCGTGCACTCTTCTAAACACTCAAGAGAATCTCATCAAGTTCGAAGCAGTGGGTGATGTCTGCTACTTCATGGGATATTCATCCACTCAGAAAGCTTACAGAGTCTACAACAACAGAACAAAGATGGTGATTGAGTCGTACTACGTTGATTTTCAAGAAGGAAATTACACTAACACTGGAAGTACTCCCAACTGGTTTTATGATGTGGGTGTGATCTTCAACACCTTTGAAATTCCAGAAGATGTTCCAGAAGCAGAACCTGTAGAAGTCGCTCAAGTTGAACCTCTGTTTGATACTTCAGATATTGGTGTTACTCCTTTCACTACCCGTTTCACTCCATTCTCTGCTAATCCACTTCTCTCTGTGGATGAAGCGACTGGTGACACTTCGCCTGAGAACACCCCAGAAAACGGTGCTTCTTCTTCACAGGCGAACGTGGATGAACCAACACAAGAAGATGACCCTCCAGTCATTTACGTGGACGAACACTTCACCAACCTTCCGCAGCAGATTGAGTCTCAGACAAATGCAGGGTACAAGACAAATCGAAATCATCCTCTAGAAAATGTCATAGGTGCAGTCGAAGAAGGAGTGCGTACACGAGGTCAGTCGTCAAGCATCAACAAAGGTCTTTATGCAGCCTTTCTCTCGCAATCGGTGCCACGGGACATTGAAGATGCAATTCTAGACTCCAGCTGGGTTCAGGCCATGTAGGAAGAATTATCTCAATTTCGCAAACTCAAGGTCTGGGAGTTAGTTGATCTACTTGAAGGAAAGTTTCCGATTGGTACCAAATGGGTCTTTCGAAACAAGATGGATGATCGTGGAGTAGTAATCAAGAACAAGGCCAGATTAGTGGTGCAGGGCTTTCGTCAGGAGGAAGGAATCGATTACGAAGAGGTTTTCGCTCCAGTTGCAAGATTGGAAGCCATTAGAATATTCCTAGCTTACGCGTCATACAGAAATTTCAAAGTTTTTCAGATGGACGTAAAGAGCGCTTTTCTGTATGGGAAGGTAAAGGAAGAAGTCTACGTGTGCCAGCCTCCGGGTTTCGAGGATCCTCATTTTCCAGGACGCTACTACAAGTTGGACAAAGCCCTCTATGGTCTTCACCAAGCTCCACGTGCTTGGTACGAGACTTTGTCAACTTATCTTTTGAAGTGTGGATACACCAGAGGAACGATCGACATGACTCTCTTCACCAAAAGAGTCGAGGAAGACGTAATGCTGGTTCAGATTTATGTGGACGATATCATCTTCGGGTCGACCAACAAAGAATTGTGTAGAGAATTCGAGTCCGTCATGAAGGCACAATTTGAAATGAGCATGATGGGAGAGCTGACGTTCTTCTTAGGGCTAGAAGTGAAGCAAAAGGAAGACGGGATTCTTATTCATCAGGCCAAGTACATTCGGGATATTCTCGCAAAACACAACTTGAATGACTGCAAAGTTGCAAGTACTCCATTTGCATCTCAGATAGAGCTTACTCTAGATCCTCAAGGAAAACCTGTAAACAAGTCATTCTAGAGCTCGATGATCGGATCTCTGATGTACTTAACGGCTAGCAGGCCTGACATCATGTGGGTTGTCTGTCTCTGTGCTCGCTTTCAGACTAATCCCAAGGAATCTCATGAAACCGCTGTGAAGCGCATCTTCCGCTATCTTAAAGGAACTCCGAAACTAGGTCTTTGGTATCCTAAAGATAGTAATTTTGATCTTATTGCTTATTCTGACAGTGATCATGCAGGTTGTAAAGTAGATAGCAGGTCTGTATCAGGAGGATGTCAATTCTTGGGAAATCGTCTGATCTCATGGCAAAGCAAGAAACAGACAACTGTGTCCACCTCCACCGCTCAAGCAGAATACACCGCGGCCTACAGTTGCTGTTCACAAGTTCTCTGGATACAAAATCAGTTGTTGGATTATGGAATCAACATCATGAAGACTCCCATATTCATAGACAATGAGGCATGTCTGGGAATTGTGAAGAATCCCATCCACCACTCCAGAACGAAGCATATCGAAATTCGTATTCACGCAATTCGAGATGCGTACGAGAAAGGATACATTCAAGTGGTACCAGTGGATACAACCCAGCAACGGGCCGACATCTTCACTAAAGCTTTCGATAAAACTCGATTCAACCAGCTGGTAACCTGGTTGGAGATGGTTAATTTCCTTGAATGGAAATGAATCTTGTGTCCAAACGCTTTTGTAAATACTCTATGTTGTGTCCACAGTTTTTGTTAAAAAAAAAAAAAAAACGTTTGTTGAAAGTAAAACAAGTATCGTACATCGTTGCCCACCAAAAAGATTTTCTGATTCTTAAAATTTTATTTTCGGCCAAATGGACTTTCGAAAATAAAGATTTTAGGGGGGATATTCCAGAAAATCAAAATGAGATGCTTGTTTCTGACTCCTGTTAGAGGAAATGATAGAAAATTGCTAACACTTTGCCATTTCTTGTAAAACAGAAAAGCATACAAAAAGAAATCGGGGTACCAAGCAACGACGTGTCGGTAGATTCAGCAACACCGACGAGTAAACTGCTGTTAGGGAGCAAAACAAAACATCTACACAAGGATTCTGGCTTATCTCAGGCATTACGCATCTTGTGGGTAACACGTTGCGGCATATGGCTTAATGGTCTTAAATCTTGTGTTGAGAGATTGCCAAAGTCTGAAATCTCGGGTCTTTACATTGGTTTTCATTCGGGGGGTATCATAGTTGGTCTTCTGCTGCATCCAGATACATGCTGACCTAGAACTTCTATGATATCCCTTCATAATAAGCGCCTTAAAAAAAAAGGGCCAAACCTTTTTTATAATAAGTGCCTTTTGTGGCCAGAAACCTTTTGATGGATTAGTTTCGGTCTCTCTGCTGTACGAAAGTACTGACCTGTTCACCAAACTATCTGTCTCGCCCTCGATAGTTCTTGTAATCTCTGTTGTACGAAAGTACAGACCTGATCTCCGTTCTATCGTTGAAATGAATGGATCCAATATACTCACCTGTTATGAAGAACCTTTGTGCATACCTTGATCACGGGGGTATGTCCTGACGTGGGACTCACGGGCGTAATGTTTCTATTCTCAATAGCTTGTGTAGGGGCCATAGAAGTCTTGTCAATATTACCGAAAACATGATAAAAGCGCTCTCCGAAGGCATGTTGAAAGAAGGATGCATGGATTTAAGCGGACAAACATACTGGCAGTTTTTCTTGTGCCCTGGTTAGTACTTATTAATAATAATAATAAATAAGGAATTGGCAAGTGTTGGCGATATGATCTTCTGCAGGTAAGTCATCGAGCGTCGAATGTTTCAAGAAGTTCCGCATCAAATGGAACCCCCCAGAGCTGAAAATTCGAAGTTCGGAGTCTAATTGGCCCAAATTTTCTCTGTTGTGTAAATATTTAGTAATTTTTAGCGTTTTTAACAAAAATGGGCACGTTTCTCGAGAAAGTTTGAAATTTACGAGCGATATTAAAACTATTTTGAAAACTTATCAAAGGCGGCGAAATTAAGATACCAGCGAAATAGCTATTTCGCCCGGTATGGAAATCCATGTATAAATATCTTGTAACCGTCATATTTCAAAATTTTCACAAACCACTTCATCTTCTCTTTCGCTCATCTTCGGACACACTCTCAAAACCGACACAAGTCTTATTTTCGTTCAACGATCATCAGGTAACTCTTCGATTATTCATCATTTGCAACCATCGTAGTCATCGGTTCACATTTTCGGCATACTGTACACTGTTTGAATTTCCATGACTGCCACTTATGTTCATAAACCCTAGAATGTGAATCCAAAATCTGTGTGTTTTGATATAGATGTCTGTTTTTAAGAACCGAACAAACCGAGTGTCACAATGTTCATTTGTATTTGGACTCTTCTGTGATCATTGTTTGAACAAAACTAGAAATCAGTTAGGGTTTTTAAAAAAGGGTTTATGAAGAAATTTTTGAACACAGCGAATTAGTTTTGAATGCAGCGAACTTAGCGAAGATAACATGGAATCTCAAAAGTCTCGAACGCGAGTTCGAGCATCCGGCGGAATAATCTGTTTCACCGGTAATGTGGCCGAGACTAGTGTCTTCGCTACTGAATCGTTTCCGGAAACAAAACAATGTCTTCACTAAGTTCGCTAGCGATTTTATCTCGGAAAACGGTCATCGCTGGTAGATCGCACCGAGGATAAAACCCTTTCATCATCGCTGCTGGATCGTCTTCGCTGGTGGTTCGTTCCGTGTACGAGACTCTGTCATCGCTGAGTTCGTTGTCGATATCCGGCCTGGCAGCGAAGACCATCACCGACCTGGCAGCGATTTTATCTCTTTAATTATTTTTTTTAAATTTAATTATTTTTTTTTGTAAATATCTTTGTAAATAGTGCTTTTAATTATAATTTTTTTTTGTAAATATTTGTTTCTATCTCAACATTTCTCTCACTTGGCTCGTTTGGTGTTTCAGAAGCAAGATGGTGAAAATTATTGATTGGGATACTACGTCAAAGCACAACCAGAGTATCAATCTCGATCAAACACCACAGGATTTTCAGGATGCAGCGAGATGGATTCGATCTAGCAGAATCGGTTTCCCAGTTGAAGCAGTAGTTCCCGTTTATCGCCTTCACATTCAAGAGTTCTGGGAACATGCGAAGCCTGAAAATATAAACAACAAGAGAGGGATTTCTTCAACTGTTCGTAACAAACGTATAGAAGTTACTGAAGATAGGATTCGCAATGTGTTGAAACTGAAAGACAACGAGCAAGATCCAATCTCCTTAAGCAAGGATGATGTGTTGGACGGATTTCGTGGAATGGGATACATAGGAGACTTTCGTCTAAAGAGGGAGATTAAGAGAAATGGGCTCACAAGGGACTGGAGATTTATAGTTCACGTTATTGCTATGTGCCTAGCTCATAGAAAGGGGGGATTTGATGGACTGAACCTAGAATGGTCGGCGGCCATGTTAAACCTGTGTCTGAATAAAAAATTCAACATCTCTGGTCTAATTTTCAGCTACTTGCTAGAGAATGTGACCGGGAAAACTTGGGCAATGTATCCTCGTTTCATCCAGATGCTGATAAACAATCAGTATGAAAACCCACCACATGATGGAAATCTGTACACCTTCCACGTGCCAACCAGTCGTCAGTATACGGAAATTAAGACTAATGAATGGGTGATGTTACACGATTGGATGTATGCAGCCGAGAGATTGCCTTTAGTCAGAGAAGCTTACAGAAAATATCGAGAGGCACTCCGAGAAAAGCAGCAAAGGAATGCACAAGCTGAAGCCGAAGCAGCTGCAAAAGAAGAACGCGCTAAAGGAAAAAGGAAAGAAAATCAGGCGGCTGAAGGCGAACCACCCAAAAAGAAAAGGGCATCGGAAAGCACTGAACGATTTATGGATGCAGGCATAAGGGCGGCCGAGTCAGAAGAACACCACCAGCACATTAAAGATTTGAAAGCGATTCACGCCTTGCAAGAAAAAAAAAGAGAAAAGAAGTTGAAGCGAAAAGAGATATCATCCACAGAAAGACCAGATATTGTGACTGAGGAAGTTCAATCGTTAAATGACTTCGTTGATACTTTGATAATAGATCCGGATGAAGCTTCAGCGAGCAAGAAAAAGACAGATGGAAGATCTTTTAAAGTATCTTCTGTAAAGCCGACGAGGTTTTCAAAGCCACCAGTCCCGCCACAAAGGATTCGTCCCTTTCAAGAGCTTTACGATAAACTTGTTGAGAACACCAGTCCATCTGTGGCAAAGGAGATCTGTCTTCTCAAAAATCAAGTCAACGACATAAACATTCTGAGAGAGAAGATTAAAGATCAGCGTAAGAAGAATAAGGAGATGAATGCCTACATGGCCAAGCAATCAAAGTTTATCAGGTTCCAGCAGATGGGGTTAGAGAAATTGTATAGAATGATGAGAAAAAATGTGCGAGCAGATGAAAATAAAGCCCATGTTCTCCTTTGATGAAATCTTCGACTTTGAATCTTTCGTGGAAGAAGAAAATGCTCGAAAGGAAAAGGAGGCTGAAGCCAAGAAAAAGCGTTTGGAAACGGTCGAAAAAGTAACTGAGGGAAACGTAAGTGATGAAGAGGAAGTGGATCGAGATGATATGCCGGCCAAATTCTTCGAATGGGGTCTTGAAGAAGAAGTTCTCTACGAACAAGAAAATGGAAAAACCTTCTCTCCTGAACATCCTGAATGGTTCAAGAAAGAGAGAGAACGACTCCCAGACTTTTATCAAGTAATAACAGTAGAAAAGAGTGAAGCCACTGACAAGATCCTCAGCTGGATGTACGACAATTTTCGAGGAATGTTTGTGGTAAAGAGACGTGGTGGAGTAATCCAGTATTTCCAGACCGGATTTGATCTTTTCACACTTCCTAGGTGGGATCTGCGGGAACTTGGTCGCCTAGACATATTAAACCCAGAAGAAAGAGGAATCGGGAGGGATTTCGAGCGGATTATTGCCAAAGAAAGCAACAAGGGTTTCCCCAATCATGCTCCACAGCGTCCAAGACGCAGAGTTTCAAAAACAACTATTGATCCAGTAACCGGAAAGGGAAAAGTGACGTGGGTGATCAACCCTGCCAAAGTTGTCACTAGGATCAAGCTTCCGGAAGAAGTACCTGTCGCCCTCAATGATTTTAAGAAATGGTTTTACGACAGCAGGACTGGTGAAGCTGTAATAAGATCCAATGAAAATGTGGATATTCGTATTCTGGATCCGATGGATGTTTTTATGTTTGGGCTCTCAGATCTAACAGTATTGAACGCTAGCCGTATAAATGTGGGAGCTGGTAATGCAAACATGGAGGAGGCAGCGTTATTTCAGAGAGCGGTGGAGCGAGCCTGGAAGTTGAAAAGAGATATGCTGGATCTGGTAGATAAAATTGAGAAGAGGAAAGAAAAAGAAGAAAAGAAAAAGGAAGCAAGAAAGAAGAAGAAACACGAACGAAAGAAAGAAGGAACTTCTGCTTCCACAACTGAACCCACCACAACATCACCACCTCCGGCCTCATCCACATATGAGGCCACTAAGGAGGACCAACCAATTAGTGAAGCTGCAACAACTCAAGAAACTCAAACTGTGCCAATCGAGACCGAAGCACCAACAGAAACGACAACAAGCAAAGAAAAACCAACAGAGCCTAAGAAGCAAGCGACAGAGAATCCAGCGGCCACAACTGAAGAATGAAAAGACAAGTATGCAACGATCTAGGGGGGATATTGTTAGAACTTTTGAGATCGTTGATACTTGTGCTGGATTAGTTTAGTCATAGTTTGTAGCTATTTTGAATGTACAAGGGCTTATTTTGTAATTCTCTAGAAGATTGTTTCCTGACTTAGTGTAGATAAGATTCCAGCAAATTTATAAATTTGCTGGCTAATCAGGAACACTATATATAGCCCATACATTGTAACCTACTCAAGCTTTTGGCTCTTGAATGAATATTGGTGTTGTTACATTCTTGTGCTGATCTTGTGCTCAAATCTGATATCCAAGGTGTTTTATTGTTATATCTTATTGTTTGGATTCAATACAACACTTGTTGTATTCATTAATCCATTAGCTTCACCTTCATCTTTGATCTTTCTTAACTTTTCATATCTCAAACACCTAATCAATAGGTGTTATGGGTTAAAACAACCAACCACTGTGATCCGGATTGATATTGGGATTTACAAATTGCCCTCAAGACAGGAGTGACATCCGAACCTTGAAGGAAAATCTCCATATTATTCTAGTAGGTCTTGTCTGCGGATAAGTACCGACGCCATTAGGGTACCATGTTGTCAAGTTAGAGGTGAAACTCAGACCTTGATAACTGGTCCCACTCCTTGATTTTTATGGCTCCCCAAAGTCTCGGAATTCCCAATCAATTAGGAACGTGGAATGACCAAAAGGACGAATATCGTAGGCCTAACATCGATGACGTATTTGTCTAAGTAAGTCAAGACACGTTACCTCAATTCGAATGGGGTTCGAATCACTTTGGTTAGTCACCGTTCCTCTACCCGGAACAATCCTATGTTTATGATCCTATCTTTTATGTTATCTCGATTTTATTTGTGGTTTTAGACTTGATTCTTCGTTTATCTTGATTCTTCGTTGTCTTGAGGCATTTACACGAAACACACGTATGTCCGCAATCTAAAACGTTAATCCTAATCTCCGAGTCAAACTAAATTTATGAAGCTTTATTCTATCATGTTAATCTATGTGGGAATCTTGATCGACTATGATACTATGTGAATCTATCCGATGAATCTATGTGTTCTTGTGGTTGTGAGACACTAAATGTAACATGGCATAGAATACGAGGGAAAAGTGACGTGTCTGAAACATGGTGGATACGCCGCTGGTACTTCCTATATATAAGTGTTTCCGACATGTTACCAACTTTCGTACCACGTGCCATGCGAAACTTAGTGTTTTGCAGACCGGTGATGAGATTGTTAAAAACTAAGCTATGGGAAACTACTTATGTAACCTATGAGGAATCTATGAGTATTCTAGCGTAATCTATGTGTAATCTATGTATGTGTTGTTTTGAGGAACAAAATACGAAACGTAGCCTAGCGCCGAAGACGAGGCGGAAGTGGCATGTCCGAAACATGGTGGATACGCCGCTGGTACTTCCTATATATAAGTGTTTCTGGCATGTTACCGAACCTTCGTACCACGCGCTAAGTGAAATTCGTAGTTTTGTGGACTCGGGTGGAAGTTGTTGAATCTATTTGGTAAATCTATGCTGAGGAATCTATTGGGTTAATCTATGTTGTTGAATCTATTTGGTTAGTCTATGCTGTAAGTCTAATGTTATGGTTAACAAAGCATGACACCGATGACGAGACGGACGTGGCATGGTTGAAGCATGGTGGATACGCCGCTGGTACTTCCTATATATAAGTGCTTCCGTCATGTTGCCGAACTTTCGTAGCACGTGCCATGCGGGATTTCGTTGTTTGTGGATTGTTAACATTAATCTTTGTGAATCTATTGAATCTATTGGAATCTATTAGAGTCTATTAAAATCTATTGAATCTATGGGAAACTATTGAATCTATTGAAATCTACTGGAATCTATGTGAAACTATTGGAAGTCTATGTGAATCTATTGGGAATCTATGTGAATCTATGATAATGATGATGAGTGTGTGTTGCGACACATAACATGACACCGAGTACGAGGCGGAAGCAATGTGCTCGAAGCGTGGTGGATACGCCGCTGGTACTTCCTATATATAAGCGTTTCTGACATGTTGTCAAACTTCGTACAACGTGCCATGCGAAGGTTGTGGGTTTTGCGGTGTTGAGTCTATTGAAATTTATGTGAACTTGAGTCTTAAATCTACGTGAATCTTGTCGAATCTCGAGTCTTAATCTATCGTGTGTGAATCTATAATGTGACGCTTGTGAATCTAGACTTATGCGATCCTCTTGTTGGATCTTTAGATGTCTTCTCGAAGGTCATCCGACACTCTCAAAAGATCCAGGGAAAAGTCTCAGAAAAAGATGATGTCCTTCATGGCCGACCAGATTGCTCGAGTCGTGCCAAAGAGCGTCTCTGAGATCCAAGGATCAAACACTCCTCCATCCTCTGTGGACTCGAAGGCCGAGAACCTAAAGCCTACTAAGTTCAACTACAAACATTTCATCTCCTGCAACCCTAAGCCTTTCACGGGCAGTGATGGGGTGACTGCTATGCTTGAGTGGTTTGACAGCATTGAGGTTACCTTCATTAACAGCGAGTGCCCAGATCATCTAAAGACTACGAGTGCGACTGCAATGTTTCAAGGCAGGGCGTTGGAGTGGTGGACAAACGAGAGAAACATCCGTTCGAATGAAGAAGCCTATGATCTTCCATGGGCTGAGGTGCGTGAACTAATGATGCTTGAGTTCTGCCCTCCCCATGAACAATTAAAGCTTGAAGAAGAGTTCTGGCATTTGAAGCAGATTGGTGACGACAATCTGGCTTATACTACGCGTTTCAAGCAGCTCAGTTTGATCGTTCCTCACTTGGTTTCTACCCCTAAGAGAATGATAACCAGGTACATCAATGGTCTACCTCCTGCTATGCGTGATCCTTTTGAAGCAACTATTGAGGAAGTCTACCGTCTTGCAGCTAGTCTCAACAACAACCGCATTCATGATAAGCAGTTTGCTAACTCTGCTCCCACCAAGTCTGCACATCAAGTTACCCAGCAGCCAAGTGGCAGCAAGAACAAGAGGCAAAAGTCTCAGGGTTCAGGATGCAATGCTATTGTTCCTGCTACAAACCCTGCTATTAAACCTGCTCCTGCTGCTGCTCCAATCACTGCTGCTCCTGAAGTCAAGAAGCAGTACTCTGGGTCTTACCCCAAGTGTACAACTTGCAATTTTCATCATCCTACAAATTCTGCATGTCGTTTGTGAACCAACTGCAATCGCTATGGTCACACGACTCCCTACTGTCGTCAAGCTAACCCTGCCCAACCAGCTCAGGCAGCCCTACCAGCTCTTCCAGATCCTCTACAGAATCCTAAGCCAGGCAACGCCATTCGTGCATGCTACAAATGTGGAGATACTACTCATCTTCGTAACCAGTGTCCCCAGCTGAACCAGGACCAGCAGCCAGCCGCTCGTGGATGAGCGTTCAACCTTAATGCTAATCAGGCTCGTAATGACAATGATGTTGTCAATGGTACGTTTCTTGTGAATAAATTTTATGCTTTGATTCTATTTGATACTGGTACCGATAGAAGTTTTGTGTCCGTGGAATTCGAATCTTTGTTAAGCTGTACACGCTCTAAGTTACCTAAGTTATTTTCAGTGGAGATTGCCGATGGGAAGTCTATTCTAGTTGATTCTATTCTTTGAGGTTGCTCCTTGATTCTTAACGACCACATGTTTTCTATTGATCTAATACCTATGCAATTGGGAAGTTTTGATGTCATTATCAGTATGGATTGGTTGCGTAAGAATCATGCCGAAATTGCTTGTCACGAGAAGTTTGTTCGTTTGCCACTTCCGTCCGGTGACATTTTGCATGTCTATGGAGACCGACCTTCGAAAGGACTAAGGCTGATGTCATGCACTCAAGCAAACAGATGCTTACGTAAATAGAACCTTGCTTTCTTGGCCCACGTGGTGGAACAAAAGGGCAAGGGGAAAAACATAAGCGACGTTCTTGTAGTGGGTGATTTCCCTGTTGTCTTTCCTGAAGATCTTCCTGGTCTTCCTCCTCCTAGATCCGTTGACTTTCGTATTGACCTCATACCTGGTGCGACTCCTGTCGCCAAGGCTCCTTATCGTCTTACACCTTCTGAGATGCAAGAATTATCCAGCCAACTACAGGAACTGCTCGACAAGGGTTTTATTCGTCCGAGTACCTCTCCGTGGGGTGCTCCCGTGCTATTCGTCAAGAAGAAGGATGGTTCGTTTCGTATGTGTATCGACTACCGTGAACTCAATAAGCTTACCATTAAGAATCGTTATCCTCTCCCTCGTATTGATGATCTATTTGACCAACTACAAGGCGTGTCCTGTTTCTCAAAAATCGATCTGCGTTCTGGTTATCATCAGCTTCGTGTACTCGAGGACGATGTACCCAAAACCACTTTTCGTACTCCTTATGGACACTACGAGTTCGTGGTCATGCCTTTTGGATTGACCAACACACCCGCTGTGTTCATGGACCTTATGAATCGTGTCTGTAAACCATATTTGGATCGTTTTGTGATAGTCTTTATTGATGACATTCTCATTTATTCTAAGTCTAAAGTTGATCATGCTCGTCATTTACGCTTGATGCTTGAACTATTACGTGCTGAATGTCTGTATGCTAAATTTTCTAAGTGTGAGTTTTGGATTGATGAAGTGCAATTTCTTGGTCATGTCGTTAGTAAGCAAGGTATTCATGTTGACCCGTCTAAAATCGAAGCTGTGAAGAATTAGAGTACGCCTAAGTCTGCATCTGAGATTCGTTCCTTTCTAGGATTGGCGGGTTATTACCGTCGATTCATGTCGGACTTTTCTAAGATTGTTGTACCTCTCACTTCGTTGACTAAAAAAGATAGACCTTTTGCTTGGGGTCCCGAGCAAGAGGAATCTTTTCAGACTCTTAAGAGCCTTTTGTGTAACGCTCCTGTTCTTACTCTACCTGATGGGAATGACGATTTCGTGGTATATTGCGATGCCTCGAACCGTGGGTTGGGCTGTGTGCTCATGCAACGGGACAAGGTTATAGCTTATGCCTCTCGTCAACTTAAGGTACATGAGAAAAACTACAATACTCACGATCTGGAACTTGGTGTAGTTGTATTTGCGTTAAAGATCTGGCGACACTATCTGTATGGTACAAAGTGTGTGGTCTTCACCGACCATAAGAGCCTTCAACATATCTTTGACCAAAAGGAACTGAACATGCGACAGAGACGTTGGGTGGAACTACTTAACGACTACGACTGCGAAGTTCGCTATCATCCTGGCAAGGCAAATGTAGTGGCCGACGCTCTTAGTCGTAAAACTCATTTTAAGGCTATTCGTATCTCTAGTGACCTGCATGCTTGTATTCGTGAAGCTCAGTATTTGTCAGCTAATGAAGGGAGTCTATCTGTTGAAGTTCTTGGTGCTAATGTAAATCAACTCGAAACTAAATCTGATGGTCTTCAATACTATCTCAATCGCATCTGGGTGCCAGATCGCGATAACCTCCGTGAGCTCATTATGAATGAAGCTCACAAGTCCCGTTACTCTATTCATCTAGGCGCTGATAAGATGTACCATGACTTGCGCATGACTTATTGGTGGCCCGACATGAAGAAGGACATTGCTGTATATGTTTCCAAATGCCTTACTTGTACGAAGGTTAAGGCTGAACATCAGCGTCCTTCTGGACTCTTAGAACAACCTGAATTCCCTGTTTGGAAATGGGATAGCATTGCTATGGACTTTGTTACTAAACTGCCCCGTACACCGTTTGGTCATGATAGTATCTGGGTGATTATTGATCGTTTGACCAAGTCAGCCCACTTTCTTCCTATACGTGAAGATTATAAAGTGGAGAGACTTGCTAGAATCTATACTGATGAGATTATATGTCATCATGGCATACCTCTTGACATAATCTCAGACCGTGATGGTCGTTTTACTTCACGTCTTTGGCAAACTTTTCAATCCGCTATTGGTTCACATTTGAATCTTAGTACGGCCTTTCATCCTCAAACGGATAGACAGACCGAGCTTACTATTCAAACCCTAGAGGATATGCTCCGATCTTGTGTCATCGACTTTGGAGGTAACTGGGATGTACATTTACCAATGATAGAGTTCTCGTTCAACAACAACTATCATTCCAGTATTCAGATGGCTCCTTTCGAAGCTTTATATGGCCGCAAGTGCCGATCTCCTCTTAGCTGGCACGAGATTGGTGACAAGCAGTTTACTGGCCCTGAAATTATTCAAGAGACAACGGATAAGATCCTTCAGATCCGTGACAACTTGATCAAGGCTAGGAGCAGACAAAAGAGCTATGCTGATAATAGGCGCAAGCCTCTGGAATTTGACATTGGCGACCGAGTCCTCCTCAAGGTATCTCCCTGGAAGGGAGTGGTTCACTTTGGTAAGAAGGGAAAGCTCGCTCCTCGCTATGTGGGTCCTTTCAAGATACTCGAAAGCGTTGGCAAGGTGGCGTACAAACTCGACCTACCTCAGGAACTAAACAACGTGCATCCAGTGTTCCACGTATCCAATCTACGTAAATGCCTAGCCGACGAGGAACTGCAGGTTCCCCTTGAAGACTTGCAAATAAACGAAGCGGTACACTTTGTGGAGAAACCGGTCGAAATCATGGATCAGGGTGTCAAGCGACTGAGGCGCAGCAAAATTCCCATCGTCAAGGTTCGTTGGGAAGGAATGCGTGGCGCCGAATTCACTTGGGAACTGAAAAGTGAGATGAAGGCCAAGTACCCGCAGCTCTTCGAGCAGTCTTCTTCCTAGATTTCGGGGATGAAATCTCCTAAAGGAGGGGAGACTGTAACATCTACGTCCCTAGACTTTTGGATATTGTCAATTTTAGTCCCTGAACTATGCAGACATTAATACTTTTGATACTTGGCGAATTTTATGCTATATACTAGATACTTGAAATGTCTAAATCTAGATACTTGGAATGTCTAATTCTAGATACTTGGAATGTCTAAATCTACATACTTGGAATGCCTAGATTCTTGACTCTTGATACTTTGGTGCTTGACTCTTGAGGCTCGTGAAACTTGAGACTTGGTTGAACGAGGGACTAGAGTCTTGTCACTGGCGAAAACTATGAAACTTTGAAAACTTTTGTGTTATTGCTATGACCTAGTTATACTATTACCCAATAATACGCAACGCTTAATCTAACTCGCGAATCGAATTAAAGACGGTGAAACAGAAAGATGGGATTGACCGAGTGGCAATCCGATCGGATGACCAACCGATCGGATGGCCACTCGATCGAGTCACTATCCGATCCAAGTGCACACCGCCTCCATTCCTCTTCATACTATAAATAGGCCTGTCACATCACCATTTTCACTGATGTGATAGCCTCACTCGACCAGACGCACGCACTCCACTTTTCTTTGATTTCTCGGCGATTTCGGTAGGTTTTACACTAGATTCTTGTACATATTTGATCTACACATCATTCTCTACGAGATTCTCCTTTGAAATCTCACTTTTCACCGTGAAATCTCTAAGATTTGAGCTCTTGAAGGTTATGTCATCATGGTGGTTTGTACCAAACCGATGTGTGATGTCATTCTAGCCAAGATCTAGCTCAGATCTGAGGAATTTCATGCATTTTACACTAAATCTATGCTAGATCTAAACTTTTCAAGCTAAAACCTATGTTTATCTTCATCTTTTCTTGAACTTTTACATAAAACAGTGAGATCCGGATCTAAACGGACTGTAGACTTGAGTATTAGTCTGGAATTGGTTTGGAAATGGATTGTTACCGGAGAAGACGACCGGAGTACGGAGTCTGACATAAGCACCATCACGAGCAGAAGACTGAACGGACTGGGGTGATTCCCACCCGATTTGATCGGCTACTCAGTGATGTACTTACCGTTGTCTCAATCCGTACCATGTCGTTGCTGTTTAACCAGAAAACTTAGAGTCTTTGCAACATTGAGAACGGGAGAAGGCTAACCCGATCGAGTGGCAATCCGATCGGATAGCCATCCGATCGAACAGCCACCCGATCGAGTAACACCTGCCCCTTAACTTTAAATACTTGAACCTTTGATCGTCGAGTGGCAGTCCAATCGGATAGCCATCTGATCGAACAGCCATCCGATCGAGGCAACATTGGATCTTGGAATTTTTCAATACTTAGAACCTTTTGATACTTTGAAGACTTAGAACTTGAATCGAATGGCAATCCGGTCGGATAGCCATCCGATCGGATAGCCATCCGTTCCCCACATACTTTTGTCATCTCAATCGACTAGCGATCCGATCGGATAGCCATCCAATCGGACAGCCATCCGATCCGGTGACTGATCCGACACTTGTGCAATCTTGTTGTTTTATCCGACACTTATCCGTTGGAATCTAATCAGGCTAAATCTAAAGGAGCTCCCTTTGATCCAATAACAATTGACCTGTTAAGCAATCACTGTGAGTATACTCGATCTCTTTTTGCTTTAAACTTTAGGATGTAACATGTATTCTACTAAACTACGATACTTGAGACTTTTGCAAACTAAACTCTATCCTAAGTGTATGTGAAACTTGTGATTCTTGTATTCTATTTGTGCTATGTGAACGTTTAATCCAGGGTGTGTAGTTCCGCCTTAACAATAGTAGCGCTATAGGAGATGCACCTACCCATTATTCTCAGGGGTATTGTTAGGAGGATTCTAGTTTTCCTTGAGACTTGGGAAAACAACAAAGCATCGGGATACTTGGGCTATCACTTGTTGGACTGCGAACACTAGCATGGCTGAAACTATTTTTGTGACACTACATATGCATATGAGTTGTTTTAATCTATTATGCTATTATTCAAACTTGTATACTCGCCGGTACATTTTGTACTGACTCTATTTTAATACATGTTGAAGGCTGATAGATGCTGGAACTATGGAAAACAAGCTAGGGTTGATGACTAGAAACTTGCCTAGATTAAATTCTAAAGTTTGAAACAATGACTATTGTGGTTGTATTTGATATTCATGGTTATGTGGATGTTTAGACAATCTTGCATGAAATTTACTTAATCTATATCGAAATTATTAGTGTTATGGAATCTCGTGAGCAATCTGAACGCTTAGTGCTCGCACCCCGATGTTTCCACCATCGGTTGGGGTGTGACACCTCGTGACACACAGACACCCCCTTTTCATCTTCACATATCAGGAGAACAAGGAGGGAAAGAGTGAGACACAAGAGAGAGAGAGGGAACGACAGGAAGGAGAGAAGTCTCCGGCCACTATGAGCGGCGACGGGTGTCTCCGGTGGCAGTGGTGGTGTGGCTATGGTGGTGTCAGCGGAAACATCAAGCAACGACACCCCTCCACTTCCGACGAGTTCCGGTGAGTAAGTCCAGTTTGATATTCTTTTTTTTACTCAGATCCGTTGGGACCGTTGCACTTAAACCCTCTGTTCTCATTTTTTAAAAGTAAAGTGGGGATGGTGGCTGTGGTGGTGCTGGTGCGGCACGTCACCGGCGACAGAGGTGATAGTGGTGGATGGTGGGGTTCGGGCACAGACAACCGGTTCAACAAAGCCGGTTTTGGTACGGGTTAAACGGTCAAATTACGAGCTCGTTCTGGTCAACTCTAGTCAACTCGTTTCAGATTCGTTTTCGGGTCAACAGTCAAACCGGGTCAATGGTTTGGGTCAGGTCTGGTCAATAGTGGTTCGAGCTTTTCAGTTTAGCAGGATCTAATCACGTTCGGTTCAGGAGCCTCGGGTCACGGTTCGTTCGGGTCAAAATGTTTAACTTAGTTTGGTTCAAGGCTTCGGGTTCGGTACACATATAGCTCAGATTTGGGTATTATTTTGGCCGTTTCAGGCTCGGGTCGGGTCTCGAGTCAGATTTCGGGTCAACTCAGCTTACGGGTCAATGCTCAGTCAACGCTTGGTCAACAGCATGCAACGGTATTGTTCGGGTTCAGAATTTTTGTTTCGGGTCTTGGTTTTAGTACTACAAGTGCAACAGTCAGCGGTTCGGCTCAGGTTCGGTGTTTGGGTCAAAGATGGTCAACGGGTCAACATCTGGTCAACCCCAGTCGACTCGGTCAAACACAAGTCAAACTCGGTCAACAGAATTCAAATATGGTCAACTGAGACCCGGTAAAGTTTTAACGATGCGTTAAACTTTATATATAGATTCGTTAGATTTTTTTTTGTTTACGCGACCGAGCTCGACCATATTTGATTAAGTATTAGTTTACATTTCTTGACGAAAATTTTATATATATTGTTTATATTATTGAAAAATTGTTGAATTTTGAAATTATACGACAACTTATATTGTCGGGTTATTAAAAAATATGAGGGAACTCTGTCTGATTTTCGTTAAAACCCGAATTACAAAACGAGTTTATATCTTAAAAACGGCACCGATCGAAACTCTAGTTTTCTTATAAAACTTAATATGAAAGTATATGTACTTTAGTGTCGTGTTATAGCTTAAAAATTTAAATTATAATATTTCGACAACACGCGAGTTACAACTTAACGAAACCCGACACTTATTTAGATAAATATAGTTTATATCTATTTCAAACATCGTTACTTCGTGTATTTTATAAAATGAATATAATCGCTTATATTTATTTTACACGTCGACTATAAACTTTCTTACGGACTAAATATAGTTTTTATATTTATTTCCTACGTTTAGAAACATCGAAACCCGATACACTTTTACAAATAAATATAATCATTTATTTTATTTCGAACACCGATATTTCCGAATACTTTTATACAATGAATATAATGTTATATTTATTCCAAACGTCGGAATTCGGGATTCACTTTTCAAACGTTTAATATTCGGGAGTCATAAATTATAAATATCATTATTTATATTTCTTTCAAACGTTTAGAATCCGAATTCTTTAAAGTGAATATAATTGTTTATATTTGCTTCAAACGCCAAGTTTTCGAATATATATATGTATATATATATTTATCTACTTCCATTCTACGAAAACTACAACGGTATATTACCGTATCATATGCGACACAACAAGACGCTCCCTTATCCGTATACGTATTTCTATTCGCGACAACTAGCAAGGCTATGTAAATGTATTATATATATATATATATATATATCCAAAATCACTCGAAAACTAAGTCGATCTCGAAACTTAGTTTTATCCCGATTATAAACGAGATCAATTAACCATAGAATGGTTATTCTAAATCACGATAACACCTTAATAGAATCGTTTAGTGAGCGATTCGGTAGAGCTCGGACACGTAGTTTAACTACGTTGTCTTATTAGAAACTGATAAGTTATTCCCTGTTAGGGATGCCATAGTTGCACGCTAGCGAGTTCACATTCTTGGAATGACACTACGGAATCACGTTAAGCTAGCTTTGCACAGGAATGTCAAGGTGAGTTCATAACCCCCACTTTTTACTGTTTTTCATTTTTATAAAATGTTTTCGGGGGTGGAAAGACATGCAAGTTTTGCAAAATCACACAAGGTTTCGATAAATGAGTATCGCATATTTATAAACCATTTTGCGACAGGATTTCAACGAACTCAAATGGTTTATGAAAAGATTATGCTAAACATACCGGTTTTATAAAAAAACATAAGTGTTTTTTGATACATGCATGAGTTTTAATAACACGAATGACATGGGTAAAGGCCCAAGGACATGAATAACTCACACGTTATACGTTAACTAGGGTATGGTTAAGCTAGGGAATGGACTGTTAGATCATGTGAGCGAATAGTAATCTCTCTTAAGTGCCATTAATCTTGTATAAGACCGAGGGCAAAAGTGGTAGATCTATCGGGTGTAGCGAGCCCCACTCTTGGGTCCTTGTGTGGCCCATGTAGTGCTTTTGTTGTTCTAACTGGGTGGACCGAGGGAAATTCGCTAGGGTTGAGTGCTTCCTATGTCGCCGCATATACCAATGTCCTTGCAAAACATTAATGATCTGTTCATAGACGTTTACATACCAGTTTTTGATACTCGGATTTTCAAATGTTTTTAAGATTCATTTGATAAAAATTCACTAATACATGATTTACGAACTTTGGAAACGATTTTCAACTTATGTACAAGTAAGAGGATGCGCTGATCCTGCTTACAAAGGTTCGTTTGGGCTCGGCCCATTCTCTCTCGTGAAATGCATAAAGACTCTCGTGGGCTAGACTCACAGTTTTCATATATCATGCCGAGAAAATGATTTTACTATATTTTCTCAACAACTTTTAAACCGGTTATCAAAAAGATTTATTTTAAATCTTTTCAAAACAAACTATGAACTCACTCAACTTTATGTTGACTTTTTTCGCATGTTCTTTCTCAGGTTAAAATTTTCAAACTACGGAACGGTTGGAATAGGAGAACCCATGGGATTTCGAGCACTTATCCGGCGTTCATTTATAGAAGTCTTAGCAAACAAACACTTCCGCTGTGCAATGAAGGTACCAGTCCAGTCACGCCAGCTCTGATATTTCGGGGTGTGACAATCAGGACACTAGTAGTACCTGTAACTCATCTTCTTCCCTACTCATTTACTTTTGCCCCATTTTATTATCATGCAGAATATTGTAGAAAGAGAAAGAGTGATGAACAAACAATAGTTTTAGAAAGAGAAACCCAGAAACAAATAAACAATTTGAAATGGGAAGAGCGTTTGTGTATGTGATACTTGGTGGGGGAGTTGCTGCCGGTTATGCAGCTCTTGAATTCACCAAAAAAGGTGTTTCTAAAGGTGAACTCTGCATCATCTCCGTAGAACCTGTAATTTTTCATCCTCGATTTCATCGAGTTCAATCGAGTTTTGTATGTTGAAATTGGGTGTTGATGTTTGGTTTAGTTTCTTGCACGTAAGGTGTTTGGTGAATTGCCGCACTTGTTTTTAACATTAATTGTGACCCAAGAAAAAAGTATTGGTAATTTGGTTGTGGGTTTTAATGATTATAAAATAATTTTGCTATATTAATTGATGGATGGAGCAAAATTCAACTTGATTTTAGGCAGACTTAAGTTGAATAATAGCAGGTCTACTTGTGCATATAAAACGTCTAAATTTTAATGAAACTTATGTATAGCGTGCAATAGATGGTGGAGGTGGTTCAGTTCTGAAATCAGGGTGAAGGGGAGCTTCGGGGGTGGAGATAAATGGTGGAGGTGGAGATAGATGGTGGCGGTGGTGGAGATTGACAGTGGTGGAGGTGGTGATGGATGGTGGTTGTTGTGGAAGGAGAGAGACAAAGAGAATGGAGGTAGAAGAATAAGTGGGGGTGTGGTGGGACCCACAAAAGATTATTGTTTTAATTAAAGCTTTAAATAAAATAAAAAAGAAATGACCATTTTGCTCCTGAGTAAAAGGACAAAATACCAGGATTTAATTTGAGAAATATAACCAGATTTCATTTTTGAACCAAAATAGCAATAAAAGTGAAACCACAAGGACCCAAATGCAAAAGATTTTAAATTTTGACTAAAGTTGCAAAAGTGAGGGACCAAAATGACAATTTACTCTATTATTAATATATGTTCAATAATATAGTACTTTATTAGGAGTGGTAGGTACATCTGACGTTGTTTTGGTGTTGATTTATAAACGAAAAATGTAAACATGCTAACGCATGCAAGTCCGTCATTTACAATAATTTATTTTCTTAGTTTTTCTATAAATACTGCATCTTACAAACTAGTTTTCTTAACAAAACTTATTTTGCAGTCACAAAAAGTTAATATTCTACAAGTTATATAACAGTAAAAAAGATGGTATCCATTCCAGAGACGACTATCAACTCTTCAAATGGCAGGCGACACATTCCGTTGATCGGATTGGGTACAGCAACCCGAACTGAAAGCGGTGATCAGGTGAAGGCTGCGGTTATAGAAGCCATCAAGGTTGGTTATCGCCACTTTGACACTGCGTCGCTCTATGGAACCGAGAAACCTCTTGGTGAAGCCATCAAGGAAGCTTTGAGACTTGGTCTCATAAAGTCGCGGGCTGAGGTTTTCATTACCACTAAACTGTGGTGTAACTCAACCGAAGGTCACCTTGTAGTACCGGCCCTCAACCAGAGTCTTCGGTATGACTACATATTCCTCTCCAAGATATTTTATTTATTTAAATTTATTGTGGCAGACAGGGCCTACCTTAAGAATTCATGTACCTTGTTCGAGTTTGAAAAAACGTGCCCTTATGCTTTAACGAATTGGGTATGGGGCTCACTAAAGGTCTAAACCTAATGCCAATGGATTAATAACTAATCTAAACCATAAGAATAGTTTTGTAAGTGAGCCTATGTTGGTGTTTGTATGAGTATACCTTATTAAAAATATATTTTACATATACATATCGGGTTTTTTTCATGAAATAAAGTGACTTTCGAAATATCAGTCCCTGGCCAGTGGTCCTCCCGCCCATCTCAGGGCCGACCTTGGTGGCAGACAAATCGTTGGGAACTTGATAAGTATCATAGATACAATACATGATAAGAGCATCCACAATAAGACCCACTAAAAACACCTAAAAACATGTCCAGTCAGCTGCCACATCAGAAAAACACTCACCCTTCAAAAACATCAAAAACCCACCCAATAAGAAAACACAAAAACACATAAAAACATTACCACATCATCACCACCTTTTACATTTAATTTTAATTTATCACCCAACCCCCCACCCTTTGGCCCCACCACCTCCTGACAACAAGCTCGTTTATACCCATTCTTCAACAAATATGCCACCCAAATATGCATCCCACAATAATAAAGAATGGGTGAGGCGGACAAATGTCAAAAAACAACCCAAAAAAATGACCTATTGGGGATGGTCTAAGGGTTGATAAAAAAGTTATAAGAGCGTACTTTTATGTATTTTAACTAGTTTAGAACCCTGTGTATTACACGGATTGAATAAATGTAATTTTATATACTAAATAATAAAATAATATATATTTAAAAAACATCATGTATTACAAGAGTTGAATAAGTGTAATTATATATATTAATTAAATAATAAATAAGTTATTCTTTAAGAGCCACGTGTATTGTAAAAGTTGAATAAATGTAATTTTATATACCAAATAATAAAAAAGTTATATCTTTAAAAACCCCACGGGTTGAATAAATGTAATTTTGTATATTAAATAATAAAAAAGTTAAATCTTTAAAAAATCTCATTAGAGTTAATTACTGTTTTCGTCCCTGAGGTTTGTCAAAAATAACGGTTTCAGTCCATTAGTTTAAAAATTGCCATTTCAGTCCATTAGTTTCATTTTCGTAACCATTTCAGTCCACTAACTTAACTCCATCCATTTATTTTGTTAACTTTGAGTTAACTAACTAATTCAGGGACGGTTTGCGTCAGTTTTAGAAACACAGGACTTAATTGTAAACTCTAAAACATTAAAACAAAAAAAATAGTAAATTCCAAAAAATCAAAAAAATTCCAAAAAACCAAACAAATTCCAAAAAATTCTAAAAAATAATAAAAATTCTAAAAAATCATAAAAATTCTAAAAAATCCAAAAAATCCGTTTCGGCGCGAACCGTTTCGACCCAAACCGTTTCGACCCGTACCGTTTCGAAGCCGAACCGTTTTGAGCTGAACCGTTTCGAACCGAACCGTTTCGACCCGTACCGTTTCGAAGCCGAACCGTTTCAAGCCGTACCGTTTCGAACCGAACCGTGCCGTTTCGAACCGAACCCTTTCGAGCTGAACCGTTTCGAACCGAACCGTGCCGTATCGAACCGAACCGTTTCGAGCTGAACCGTTTCGAACCGAACCGTTTCGAGCTGTACCGTTTCGATGCGAACCGTTTCGAACCGAACCCTTTGGACCCGAACCGTTTCGACCCGAACCGTTTCGAAGCCGAACCGGTACGGTTCGATACGGCACGGTTCGGTTCGAAACGGTTCAGCTCGAAAGGGTTCGGTTCGAAACGGCACGGTTCGGTTCGAAACGGTACGGCTTGAAACGGTACGGCTTCGAAACGGTACGGGTCGAAACGGTTCGGTTCGAAACGGTTCAGCTCGAAACGGTTCGGCTTCGAAACGGTACGGGTCGAAACGGTTCGGGTCGAAACGGTACGGACGGTTCAGCTCGTAACGGTTCGGGTCGAAACAGTTCGCGCCGAAACGGATATTTTGGATTTTTTAGAATTTTTATGATTTTTTAGAATTTTTTGGAATTTGTTTGGTTTTTTGGAATTTTTTTGATTTTTTGGAATTTACTATTTTTTTTGTTTTAATGTTTTAGAGTTTACACTTAAGTCCCTGTGTTTCTAAAACTGACGCAAACCGTCCCTGAATTAGTTAGTTAACTCAAAGTTAACAAAATAAATGGATGGAGTTAAGTTAGTGGACTGAAATGGTTACGAAAATGAAACTAATGGACTGAAATGGCAATTTTTAAACTAATGGACTGAAACCGTTATTTTTGACAAACCTCAGGGACGAAAACAGTAATTAACTCATCTCATTAATAGAAAGTTATATACAATTTATAAGTTCAGTAATAAAATCGATATAATATTTTTTTAATTGATGAAAATAAAAATAAATAATATATTGTTAAAAAGTTTGGTTTTCGTGATAAATAATTTGGTTTATTTATTAAAACTAGTTGATTTTCCGCCCGCGCGTTGCGGCGGGGACCCAATGACTACAAAACGTGTGTCAGCAACGGCAAGCAGATACCGAATATCAAAACATAAATAAAAATGACATGGTAAGGATAGTCACCCCGTCCTAAAAAAACCATTTTAAATAACCTAATATATAATAATAGGACCCACACGTCCTACACATTGGAAACTCGGTTGTTTTCAGTTCAGTTATTACGGTGCTAACACGTTAAAATATGGATGAGCTCGGTACCAGTAACGGCACCAAAAGTACCGATCCGGAAAATCATCGAATTTAGGTACCGGCACCGAAAATGCTCGGTACAATACGGTATGGTATTTGAAGGTAAAAATCAATAAATACAAGTAAGATGGTAGACCGGTGTCGAAACGAAAGTAACGATTCTGAAAACGCCAGAAGGTGGGTACCAAATTGGTACCGAAAATGATTTGGTATAGTAAATTTGGAACCGATACGATACCGGTTTGATTACAGGATTTGATACGATTTGCTCATCAATAATCTAAATATCCAAGTTAATTTTACATGCTACAATTCATTCATTACAGAAAAAAGACAAAAAGAAAGCAAAATAAGCTGTTGTGTGTATAAAACCTCATTCAAACGAAATACAGTTTACTTAGTGTGTGTATGAAAAGTAATCTAAACGGGGTAATTACTTGCATTGCTACGTTACTACAGGTTTTGATGAGCTCGGTACCAACCGGTACCGAAAATACCGTTACCGAAATCCCCAAAAGTGGGTACCAGTACCGAATATACCTGGTACGGAACGGTACGGTTCGGTACCAGTCGGTACTGGTACGACACCGGTATTTGAGGGTAAAAACCAGTGAATACCGGAGCCGAAACGGTTCCAAAAATACACCCGGTTTAATAAATTTGGTACAGGTACCGGTACCCGATACCAGTTACTCATCCCTTAGTGATTTTACTATTCATTCAGTTTTTTTTAATATATAGGTAATATCTTAAATAATAATTTAAATTTAAGAATAATATTTTATTAGAAAAATATAAGGATTATATTCGACATTCAAAATAGAGAAACCAAAATTTTAAAATTCGTTGGTGATTAATGACGGATTTTTAATGATGGCCTACATAACAAAAAATAAAAGAAAAATTAATGATGAAATCACAAAAAATAAAAGAAAAATTTATGATGAAATCTAGGGCTGTAAACGAACCGAACGAACACGAACAAGGCGTTGTTCGTGTTCGTTCGTTAAGGAAATAAATGTGTTCACGAACGGTTCATGAACACTTACCGAACGAGATTTTATGTTCGTGTTCGTTCATTAAGGAAATGAGCGTGTTCACGAACGGTTCACGAACACAAATAAATTTGGCGAACGCGATAAAGGATAAAGGTGGATGGCCCAGAGAGTAACACTAGAACTTGAATCCCTTATTATGGAACGGAGGTATATCATATTCGTCGATGTAAATAATGAGAAAAGAAAGAGAAATGGTGCATAAACAAGGTGAAAGAGGGTTTCCTAGTTTAATTGTTAGGGTAATGATAAAAATAAAAGTTTAATAGTATAAAAAGTATAGATAAAATATATGAAAGTATAAAAATCTTTAGTTAAAACACGAACATACGAACATAAACGAACGCAAATGAACGAATGTTTACGAACACCTTACCGAACGTTCACGAACACAATTGAACGAACGAGACCTTTGTTCATGTTCGTTCATTTAACTAATCGAACGGAATTCCTTGTTCATGTTCGTTCGTTTATTAAACGAACGAACATAAACGAACTTCCCGCCGAACGGTTCACGAACTGTTCGCTGAACGTTCGGTTCGTTTACAGCCCTAATGAAATCACATTGGCTGTTCGTAACTACGGATGAGTTTTAATTATTAGATTTAAGATTCCCGAAAATGCTAGATACCGATGAAGCAAATAGGCATCCTCTTTAGGGGTTGAGTAGTCATCTAACCTCCAAAAATGCTAGATACCGACGAAGCAAATATGTATCCTCTTTAGGGTTCAAGTAATCATCTAACCTGGTAAAGAAAAAAAATAGATAAAGTCAAAGTGTAAGTATATGAACATCCTAGAAACCAAGTATTACGTATCGAACATCAAAACAAAAGTATATGTGACACCATCAGCCCGTTCAATTTTCCAAATTATTTAAATATATACAAATAATTAGTGATATATTTAAATAAAATACATATTTTCTAGGCTATGGTCCTTTATCAAAAAAGAATAAAGAGGTAAGTAAATAACTAATTGATGTAAGCACGGGCAGCAAAAATTGGATTAAATAGTAAACCAAAACTATTTGAATATGATGTGGTGATATAGATTTAGTTAAAATTTTAAAATCTTGAAATTAGATAATTTAATAATATGATAAAACTAATTTTATACACCAAATAATAATTATAAAAGTTTTATTTTTAATAATTAAATTTATATTAAATTTAATTGTATAATTATCTTTTAATTAAATTAATTATTGAAAATTAGGTAGAATAGATAGATGGGAAAACAAAAAAATAGATGGCTCCAATGAATGACATGTGACCAATAAATGGTTTCTTTTATTATACTAGTGGGAATGCCCGCGCGTTGCGGCGGGTGCATTTGTTTTGTCGCCTCGTAGTTCTTGTTAGGATTTGTGGTGTGTGTATGACATTTGTGGTTTGTTTATACCTTATGTTTTACAACAGAAAGTTTCTCCTTTCTTTCTCTCTTTTCGGTGAAGTTAACATTTTGAGCATCAACCCAATTGCCTATCCTTTTGTTGAATAACTCTCAAGTATACAACTACTTTAAAAGTAAGCTTAAAACTAATCTTTAAATTTTAAGTGTGCATAAGAATATTAATTAGTTTCAAGAGCTTCATCACATGGCAACAACTTGTGAATGAAATACCTAGGATATGGTGTATCAAAGACTGACATGAAGTTTGATAGCAATAAATCAATCATGTGAAGCCAACATTTCTGCGAAGCCATTTCTTCAAATGTAAAACATATACCGACATAATTAGAGAATAGTATGCATATCTTTGAAATTTGGTGTCGTATCTAGAAAGGTGATGTCGTTCAGGATCTCCTTTGACATGCCTACAACACGAAGCCTAGAAAGAAAAGTAAATACTAATGTTAGTCAGGTCTGGTCGGGTGGGGCGACATAGTATATCATTACAAAAATAGTGGAGGGTTTAAATGAGAAGAATTTTTTTGTAAGAAGAAAAAAGAAGAAGTTTCAACCAATAAGAATGCTTCATTTTACTTCATTTAATATTTGTATTTAATTTTAATATAAGGGTATATTGGTAAACTTACATAAATCATTAATTTGTATTCTTCCCCTTTAATAACTAGCTAAATTAAATTTGTAACTCCTTTTCAATATATATACTTTTTCCAAATTAAAAAAAAAAACAACTTAAATTAAAGTGTAGAATAAATTACTAGTTGTGTATGATAAATTACGAGTTGTGTAGGATATATTTCGAGGTGTGTAGGATAAATTTCGACTGTGTAGGATAAAATTCTATAATGTGTAGGGTATATGTAGGAAAATTTTGATATGTGTAGGTTTTGTAGATTATATGTTGGATAATTAATAATTAGTTGACTAATTAATTAAAGAGAGAAAAATAAATGATATGAGTTATAAATGAAATAACATTTTACTAATATGCCCTTTCTTCTTTTTCTTCTCATATTAAATTTCTTCTCAAATGAACCTTCCCCTACAAAAATAAATATATATTATTGAATAAAACTATTTAGAAGGTGGCATAAATTGAAACGGGCCAGTGTGGGTTGATGGAGACAACCCTTTCTAATGGAATGGGTCAGAATGGGTCGGTGTTATATTTCAAATGGGTCAGCATGGGTTGGTATTATTTTTCAAACCGGTGAAAACTGTGTATTTCTTTCTGCGCATATCAACGAATATATTGAGATGGAAGAAGATAAGACCTTTTGAACAAATCCAATGTCGCAACCCGGTGCAAGCGTAGCCCAGAACCGCACAAGTAACTGCGCAGAGTTGCTTACACGTCGAGCGTTGGGTTAAGCGCTCGAGCCCGACCCGAACAAAAGTAACCCTTACTGAACCAACCTGTTTTGAACTACCCATTCTGACCCGCATCTCAAACCCGCCCGGCCTGACCCGTTTACCATGCCTAATGCCTAGTTCTGTAGAGTAAAATTGAGGTTATCTAACTACATGAAAGTTGTTGAGTTTGAATAGAAAATCATCAATCAACAATATAGATATCATCACTGAACGCCAACTGAGTGGTTTTATATTTGGCTGAAAGGTACATTTATTAGCTCTTGGGTAAATCTAAGTTTTAAGAGACACTGCACAAACACTTTTTCACCATAGCTTTGCTTGACTGCAGACATAAGTCTTCAAGTAAGTCATAATATTCCTACATAAATGAAAGAAAAGAATAGGCATGATTAAGATAATACTAAATCTGGACAACTTCCAGGACCCTAATTTAGTGCGAGTAGTCTTGATGTACCTTTCCAGTGGCCCTCTTTTGTGTGAGACCCATATAAAACTCATCAAGCAATAGTTTTTGGTTGTTAATCCCCACATCAATGGTGATAAGCAAGCATTACATAAACTGAAGCAGATAAAATAACCTCACAAGCTCTTCAGGTTTGGTGACTTTCCCATTCTTCTCATCACGGGCCTTGCTAAGTTTACTCTTAGCTATGCTAACCAGGAGTTGGTTGCGTCACAAGTTTTTTCTTCAATATCGACCTGCACGCGTACTTTTGACCCGTCAACTTCTCCATGTTTATGAAGATATATGCTTCCAGCCTTACGATTGACACTTCTTTCTAGGATTCCAAGTCTTGGCTGCTGTCTACTTCGCAAGTCGTTTGACATAACACCAATAGACATATGCCTATTCATGTTTGTTATTCACTAAGTAGAAAATAATAAAACGGTATAATATATTAATATAACTGATAAAAAACATACCTGAGCCAAAGATCCTTTAATTATGCAATGGAAAAAGGAACCCTTGTAGTATAGGGTCTTCCAGTTTTCTGACCATTCCCCTTTTCTCCTGAAATTTAATTAAGCATACATTACTATAAGTTGATGAAATAAACAGTCCCAAAACCCGCCAAACTTAATAATAACAAAGGCCTTATAAACCTGACCTTCAAATTTTATACTGTATATTGATCAGTGAAGTAAAAAAAATATAGTTGACCAAATCATATATGTTCAAGATTATATAATGATAATAGATCAGAAATGTCACAAAAGTTTCAAAACAAGAGTACCAAGATATGGTGTAAATATTTTACCAGTACAAAGTGCCCGAAAATTCTCAGCAGTTTTACGAACAGTATCTGAGAAGAGCTGCAAAACCATACAGAAAAATAAGTTTATAGCCATTGCAATGCCTTAACAGTAATAAGTTGGCATTTATAGCATTACTATGTAAATGACAGATCAGAAGTAAATATACATCATGCAAACTGAAAAAAGAAACAAAAAAAAATTGTCATTCAGGGCACAAGAAACACCTGAAGACCCATTAAAAAATAAATAACCGGTCACGGCAACATCTAAAAAACAAATAATATTAATAAAAACTAGTCATGGCACAAAAAGAACACCTCAAAAACCATTCTTTCAACAGGATCTCCATCTATAGATACGTCCAAGTATACAAGTGGGTTCTTCTTGCTCATCTTCCTTGTATTTGAGTTAAGTCAATCCAGCACTCCTCAAGCACTCTGCGTCACAAATTTAAAGAGAAAACACAACAAAATAATACCTTTCGATCCAATAACATCGCATGTAGCCGATAGAGTTAGCATAGCAGAGCCAGAATTCGATCGGTTTGACCCCAATCGGGATGGAGATCCTGCTCTGACCCCATTCCATCCCACATCAGCGCCTCTCCATCACCTCTTGCCTACTCCCACTCTCACGCCATGCCCCCTAATAGCAGGCTATTAGACATTGACTTTTTGATTCAGTCAAAATATACTATATATTTTTGTTCTAAACCACATATTTACGAGACTTGTTGATTAACTCAACTGCATCTGAATAATAGTATTATAAACATCAGATAGCGATGATCCAACACTACACTATTCGCTATAGCGCTCGCTACCATCGCTATTAACAAGTATGAACAGGTCAGCATTAAACGGTTTAAAGTGGTCACCCTGTTTCATCAAACGGGTTAAAGGGGTCAACCTAGGTGTTTTCATAATGACTGCTGATGCTGCTGGTCTATGTAAAAAAATAATCATATGCATGAAAAGAGGTTGCAGGTCTATATCAGTTATGTTTGACATGGTTCATATAAGCTGTATTAATACTCATAAACATAACACAAACATAACACATTGCAGCCTGGGTTTAGTTCAGTAAGGTAGAACAGTGACCAAAACAACAATTTACTCGAATTTTTAAAACAAAATATTACAAACCCACCTATACGTCTCTTCAGCCACTTTATAATAATCTTGCTGCATATAAGCCCATGCCAAATTCCCTAATAACCTGTGATTAGACACGAAATGAATACGATTAATATTTAATATATAGCTAAAACAAATTATAAATTTTATAAAAATAAATCATCCTACCACGAGTACTCTTGTAGAACCGTAATTTGAATTTTCTTCCCTTGTGATCTTGCAATCTTCGTATGGTTTCCATCTATCAAAGAGTTCTCCTCCATATAAGCAATTTTCGATTGAAGTAGTTCAATCTGCTCGTCAAACCGCCCCGACCTCTGTAAACAGATGCAAAAATTATACACTTTTCTAAACGTTCAATACGCCACCAATACACCAATACTTTTTCATTCTTAGATCGCATCTTCTATTACCAAACCTTCAGATTATAAATAAATCAAACCTTCAGATTTTTAAAATAACTACATTAAAGTGTTTAACATCCCTTATTTATAATCCACTCATTCACATAGCAATTATGCTACTCTTATAAACAATAGACAATTGAATTAATTAAAAATAACAAACTTACAGTTCTCCTAAAAGTAATCCCAAAACTTGTTTTGAATCGAAGCCGTTTTCCATCTCCGTTGCATATCTTTTCCGACCCGAAACCCAATCCCTGGAGCATTCCAACCCGACGCTCTGCTGGTTAGCATTCGTCATTTGGAGCTTGTCGTAACAGGAATAAGCATTTGGAGCCGAAAATTTCCATCATCACCGACGTTACGAAACTGGTGAAGCTGAATCCTTCTACACATTTACATGTGCCGTATGTAAAGAATATGGTACATTACTCCAACAATAACGAAGTAACAGTGAGACCTAATTTGTCGAATGAAACATAACCACGTTCATCATATAACATCACATCCTCCTTTTATACAATGGAATTGACACCCTTACCTGTGCCGTCATCTCACTGCATCTTCATCCTAACCCTAGGCTGACCATGTATGCGAGAACCCCTCTTCAAACCCTGCATATTGATTTATATATACATGGATACGAATTCTAGGGTTCCATTAGGATTGAAGATGAATCAAACTGAAAAATTGAAAAGTAATAGAAACTCACCAACAAAGTCGAGGCTTCAAAATTGGAATGACCGCTTCACGCTCCAATCGAATCACTTCTTTCTTGTTGTTGCTACCGCTGGCCATTTTCGTTTTTGGATAAACCTAAGGCGATTGAAATACGAAGTTTGTGGAATTTCAAGATGTTGTTCTTCTTTCAATCATGAAGTTTTATCTATTGTTGCTACGGAAAAGGGTTTCAAGTGCAGCAGTTGAGATATCGATTGGATTGAATAGAATGGGGGCGACGATTGAAGTCTCATCTGAAACCGAAGCATTCATGTGAAGACTGAAATCCCCATATTATCCCTCTAGTGTCTTAAAATTTTGTATTCTTTACAATTTTACCCTCATAAAACAAGCATTTATTAGTTGTACATATTGCTTAAAGTGTTGGACACGATGTAAAATTACAAGTTGGTACATCACTTCTCCTTTTTATAGTACTAGTGGGAATGCCCGCGCGTTGCGGCGGGTGCATTTGTTTTGTCGCCTCGTAGTTCTTGTTAGGATTTGTGGTGTGTGTATGACATTTGTGGTTTGTTTATACCTTATGTTTTACAACAGAAAGTTTCTCCTTTCTTTCTCTCTTTTCGGTGAAGTTAACATTTTGAGCATCAACCCAATTGCCTATCCTTTTGTTGAATAACTCTCAAGTATACAACTACTTTAAAAGTAAGCTTAAAACTAATCTTTAAATTTTAAGTGTGCATAAGAATATTAATTAGTTTCAAGAGCTTCATCACATGGCAACAACTTGTGAATGAAATACCTAGGATATGGTGTATCAAAGACTGACATGAAGTTTGATAGCAATAAATCAATCATGTGAAGCCAACATTTCTGCGAAGCCATTTCTTCAAATGTAAAACATATACCGACATAATTAGAGAATAGTATGCATATCTTTGAAATTTGGTGTCGTATCTAGAAAGGTGATGTCGTTCAGGATCTCCTTTGACATGCCTACAACACGAAGCCTAGAAAGAAAAGTAAATACTAATGTTAGTCAGGTCTGGTCGGGTGGGGCGACATAGTATATCATTACAAAAATAGTGGAGGGTTTAAATGAGAAGAATTTTTTTGTAAGAAGAAAAAAGAAGAAGTTTCAACCAATAAGAATGCTTCATTTTACTTCATTTAATATTTGTATTTAATTTTAATATAAGGGTATATTGGTAAACTTACATAAATCATTAATTTGTATTCTTCCCCTTTAATAACTAGCTAAATTAAATTTGTAACTCCTTTTCAATATATATACTTTTTCCAAATTAAAAAAAAAAACAACTTAAATTAAAGTGTAGAATAAATTACTAGTTGTGTATGATAAATTACGAGTTGTGTAGGATATATTTCGAGGTGTGTAGGATAAATTTCGACTGTGTAGGATAAAATTCTATAATGTGTAGGGTATATGTAGGAAAATTTTGATATGTGTAGGTTTTGTAGATTATATGTTGGATAATTAATAATTAGTTGACTAATTAATTAAAGAGAGAAAAATAAATGATATGAGTTATAAATGAAATAACATTTTACTAATATGCCCTTTCTTCTTTTTCTTCTCATATTAAATTTCTTCTCAAATGAACCTTCCCCTACAAAAATAAATATATATTATTGAATAAAACTATTTAGAAGGTGGCATAAATTGAAACGGGCCAGTGTGGGTTGATGGAGACAACCCTTTCTAATGGAATGGGTCAGAATGGGTCGGTGTTATATTTCAAATGGGTCAGCATGGGTTGGTATTATTTTTCAAACCGGTGAAAACTGTGTATTTCTTTCTGCGCATATCAACGAATATATTGAGATGGAAGAAGATAAGACCTTTTGAACAAATCCAATGTCGCAACCCGGTGCAAGCGTAGCCCAGAACCGCACAAGTAACTGCGCAGAGTTGCTTACACGTCGAGCGTTGGGTTAAGCGCTCGAGCCCGACCCGAACAAAAGTAACCCTTACTGAACCAACCTGTTTTGAACTACCCATTCTGACCCGCATCTCAAACCCGCCCGGCCTGACCCGTTTACCATGCCTAATGCCTAGTTCTGTAGAGTAAAATTGAGGTTATCTAACTACATGAAAGTTGTTGAGTTTGAATAGAAAATCATCAATCAACAATATAGATATCATCACTGAACGCCAACTGAGTGGTTTTATATTTGGCTGAAAGGTACATTTATTAGCTCTTGGGTAAATCTAAGTTTTAAGAGACACTGCACAAACACTTTTTCACCATAGCTTTGCTTGACTGCAGACATAAGTCTTCAAGTAAGTCATAATATTCCTACATAAATGAAAGAAAAGAATAGGCATGATTAAGATAATACTAAATCTGGACAACTTCCAGGACCCTAATTTAGTGCGAGTAGTCTTGATGTACCTTTCCAGTGGCCCTCTTTTGTGTGAGACCCATATAAAACTCATCAAGCAATAGTTTTTGGTTGTTAATCCCCACATCAATGGTGATAAGCAAGCATTACATAAACTGAAGCAGATAAAATAACCTCACAAGCTCTTCAGGTTTGGTGACTTTCCCATTCTTCTCATCACGGGCCTTGTTAAGTTTACTCTTAGCTATGCTAACCAGGAGTTGGTTGCGTCACAAGTTTTTTCTTCAATATCGACCTGCACGCGTACTTTTGACCCGTCAACTTCTCCATGTTTATGAAGATATATGCTTCCAGCCTTACGATTGACACTTCTTTCTAGGATTCCAAGTCTTGGCTGCTGTCTACTTCGCAAGTCGTTTGACATAACACCAATAGACATATGCCTATTCATGTTTGTTATTCACTAAGTAGAAAATAATAAAACGGTATAATATATTAATATAACTGATAAAAAACATACCTGAGCCAAAGATCCTTTAATTATGCAATGGAAAAAGGAACCCTTGTAGTATAGGGTCTTCCAGTTTTCTGACCATTCCCCTTTTCTCCTGAAATTTAATTAAGCATACATTACTATAAGTTGATGAAATAAACAGTCCCAAAACCCGCCAAACTTAATAATAACAAAGGCCTTATAAACCTGACCTTCAAATTTTATACTGTATATTGATCAGTGAAGTAAAAAAAATATAGTTGACCAAATCATATATGTTCAAGATTATATAATGATAATAGATCAGAAATGTCACAAAAGTTTCAAAACAAGAGTACCAAGATATGGTGTAAATATTTTACCAGTACAAAGTGCCCGAAAATTCTCAGCAGTTTTACGAACAGTATCTGAGAAGAGCTGCAAAACCATACAGAAAAATAAGTTTATAGCCATTGCAATGCCTTAACAGTAATAAGTTGGCATTTATAGCATTACTATGTAAATGACAGATCAGAAGTAAATATACATCATGCAAACTGAAAAAAGAAACAAAAAAAAATTGTCATTCAGGGCACAAGAAACACCTGAAGACCCATTAAAAAATAAATAACCGGTCACGGCAACATCTAAAAAACAAATAATATTAATAAAAACTAGTCATGGCACAAAAAGAACACCTCAAAAACCATTCTTTCAACAGGATCTCCATCTATAGATACGTCCAAGTATACAAGTGGGTTCTTCTTGCTCATCTTCCTTGTATTTGAGTTAAGTCAATCCAGCACTCCTCAAGCACTCTGCGTCACAAATTTAAAGAGAAAACACAACAAAATAATACCTTTCGATCCAATAACATCGCATGTAGCCGATAGAGTTAGCATAGCAGAGCCAGAATTCGATCGGTTTGACCCCAATCGGGATGGAGATCCTGCTCTGACCCCATTCCATCCCACATCAGCGCCTCTCCATCACCTCTTGCCTACTCCCACTCTCACGCCATGCCCCCTAATAGCAGGCTATTAGACATTGACTTTTTGATTCAGTCAAAATATACTATATATTTTTGTTCTAAACCACATATTTACGAGACTTGTTGATTAACTCAACTGCATCTGAATAATAGTATTATAAACATCAGATAGCGATGATCCAACACTACACTATTCGCTATAGCGCTCGCTACCATCGCTATTAACAAGTATGAACAGGTCAGCATTAAACGGTTTAAAGTGGTCACCCTGTTTCATCAAACGGGTTAAAGGGGTCAACCTAGGTGTTTTCATAATGACTGCTGATGCTGCTGGTCTATGTAAAAAAATAATCATATGCATGAAAAGAGGTTGCAGGTCTATATCAGTTATGTTTGACATGGTTCATATAAGCTGTATTAATACTCATAAACATAACACAAACATAACACATTGCAGCCTGGGTTTAGTTCAGTAAGGTAGAACAGTGACCAAAACAACAATTTACTCGAATTTTTAAAACAAAATATTACAAACCCACCTATACGTCTCTTCAGCCACTTTATAATAATCTTGCTGCATATAAGCCCATGCCAAATTCCCTAATAACCTGTGATTAGACACGAAATGAATACGATTAATATTTAATATATAGCTAAAACAAATTATAAATTTTATAAAAATAAATCATCCTACCACGAGTACTCTTGTAGAACCGTAATTTGAATTTTCTTCCCTTGTGATCTTGCAATCTTCGTATGGTTTCCATCTATCAAAGAGTTCTCCTCCATATAAGCAATTTTCGATTGAAGTAGTTCAATCTGCTCGTCAAACCGCCCCGACCTCTGTAAACAGATGCAAAAATTATACACTTTTCTAAACGTTCAATACGCCACCAATACACCAATACTTTTTCATTCTTAGATCGCATCTTCTATTACCAAACCTTCAGATTATAAATAAATCAAACCTTCAGATTTTTAAAATAACTACATTAAAGTGTTTAACATCCCTTATTTATAATCCACTCATTCACATAGCAATTATGCTACTCTTATAAACAATAGACAATTGAATTAATTAAAAATAACAAACTTACAGTTCTCCTAAAAGTAATCCCAAAACTTGTTTTGAATCGAAGCCGTTTTCCATCTCCGTTGCATATCTTTTCCGACCCGAAACCCAATCCCTGGAGCATTCCAACCCGACGCTCTGCTGGTTAGCATTCGTCATTTGGAGCTTGTCGTAACAGGAATAAGCATTTGGAGCCGAAAATTTCCATCATCACCGACGTTACGAAACTGGTGAAGCTGAATCCTTCTACACATTTACATGTGCCGTATGTAAAGAATATGGTACATTACTCCAACAATAACGAAGTAACAGTGAGACCTAATTTGTCGAATGAAACATAACCACGTTCATCATATAACATCACATCCTCCTTTTATACAATGGAATTGACACCCTTACCTGTGCCGTCATCTCACTGCATCTTCATCCTAACCCTAGGCTGACCATGTATGCGAGAACCCCTCTTCAAACCCTGCATATTGATTTATATATACATGGATACGAATTCTAGGGTTCCATTAGGATTGAAGATGAATCAAACTGAAAAATTGAAAAGTAATAGAAACTCACCAACAAAGTCGAGGCTTCAAAATTGGAATGACCGCTTCACGCTCCAATCGAATCACTTCTTTCTTGTTGTTGCTACCGCTGGCCATTTTCGTTTTTGGATAAACCTAAGGCGATTGAAATACGAAGTTTGTGGAATTTCAAGATGTTGTTCTTCTTTCAATCATGAAGTTTTATCTATTGTTGCTACGGAAAAGGGTTTCAAGTGCAGCAGTTGAGATATCGATTGGATTGAATAGAATGGGGGCGACGATTGAAGTCTCATCTGAAACCGAAGCATTCATGTGAAGACTGAAATCCCCATATTATCCCTCTAGTGTCTTAAAATTTTGTATTCTTTACAATTTTACCCTCATAAAACAAGCATTTATTAGTTGTACATATTGCTTAAAGTGTTGGACACGATGTAAAATTACAAGTTGGTACATCACTTCTCCTTTTTATAGTATTATAGACTAGTGGGGAACCCGCGCGTTGCGGCGGAGTGGACAAGTTGCGGCGTTATAATCGTTTTCCGTTGGTTTATCAATTTTTTATTGCGTGTTTTATTAGGGGAAAAAACTAAATTGTAACATATTCTTTTGGAGTTTGGAAGTTCACTCCTAAAGGAAGCAATAGCAATACAGCCATCCCAAATTGGAGAAAACACAAAGAAGGAATAAGGAAATGCATTAGCAGGATGGAGGAGCAGGATTTGAAAACACAATCTCACAGCTTCGGGACAGAGGGGCGGCACCCACTCCATCAAGCCTTAACTAATGATCATCACCTAACTTGTTATGCACTTGAAGCTTTAGAAGATGATATATTTCGAGTTTTAAAAACGTACATTAGATAAAAGCGAGTAGTAATCTTCCGTATATTAAACATATCCTGTAAGGCTGTAATGGTTGACATTATCTAAAAGTAATTATTTCTAATAAATGAAGTGTAAAACTTGTAATACAGCTTGTACTAAACTGATGGCAAGTTAATAAATCAAAAACTTCGAGTAGATAAAAATTTGTTCAAAGAGTACATATAACATACAGGCTTCTCATCAAAATACTGAAAAATAAGAAATTCTAAATGTTCCACAACAAGATAATATAAAAAAAGACAAACAAACAAACACCACCCAGCAATCAAAAGCTTGTAACGGTTCCTACGTATGTTCTCAAGTGTTGTCCACCAAACATGCTGCTCGTTTCTGCTTAGAGTTTGCTAACTTGATCATGCCACCAGACAGTTCACTTCTATTTGGATCATGTATAGATCTTCAATGAGTTCCAGGTAGGAAGCCTGTGCACAAACCAATTCCGCATATTTGTTGATCTCAGGCCAATCCTGGGACGCCACAACCTAGTTTCTTTTAAGAGATCTATAACTATAACTACCGATAACAGATGATAGAAACTTACAGTTACAATGGAGGGGTTGCATCCCATCCAGCTTGCAGATGAGTGACAATAACATCAAATTTGATAGGTATGCGTCTTGATAATGCATCAGCAAGAATTGTATTCCTTCCACCAACCTCAACGTTTGTCTTTAATGCAACATTAGAATGACAACCTACTCATCTCAAAAACATTTTTGGTTAAACAACACTATGAAATAATGCCAGAATCAGTCTCACGGATCTTTTTCAAGTCACCTGAGCAAAAAACAAACAGTAGACTATATGACGCCTTTACCAAGTACAAAAAAGCATCCTAAACAAAATAAGTAAAACCAAAAGTATAGAAGCCAGTTTAACCATATTTTTATAATGAATAAAAGTAGGGGTGTTAAAAGTAGGGATCTTTTTCAACTGAATTACACATCCGGTATTAAATCGAAAATGACTTGAGATAAAATAATTTAGCCAAAACCGATAAACAAACCGAATTCAAATTCAATTCGATTCTTGGTTTAAAAAACCACACCTTAGGCGTTCCTAAGCGCAAGGCGCAATAAGGCTCAACCCGTTGCGCTTTTGGCAGCATAAAACAGACCCCTTTTTTTTCCAAAAGCACACCAGAGGCGCAATTTCTTGGCAAACATTTGGCCCTTAGGCATGCACCTCATGTATTTCCCGTATTATTGAGCAGCCAATTGTTGTACAACATGTTTTTGAGGTTTTACATGCATGTAATTTCCTTATTAAAACATATATACAGCTTACTTTGTTGATGCACTTTTGTGGATGTGGCTCAGTTCGGTTCGATCAATAGCAGCGTAGTGACATTCCTCCGTCGTGCGACCCGGAGTAGGACACACGAATGACGAAGACACGAGAGCGATCCGGTTGAATATTGAGCACCTAGACAATCTTTAAGGGTTTGCCATCGAGCAATTTTACATAATCACAAACGTTTGACCACTAACCTAGACAACCTTTAAGGGTTCGCCATCGAGCAAACGAGCATTAGCTGGAATAATATCTTCCTCATTCCATTTACCATCTCGCAAAAGTCTTAAAAGTCTTTTTATATAATCACTTTGAAATTATAGTTGTTATAATCTAATTTAATATATTAATTATTAAAGATTAAAGATAATTAAAAAAATGGACAAAGTATAGGCCAAACCAACTGGTATGGATCCATTCTGACCTGTTAGTCCGTTCACAGCCGGCAACGATCAATTTCACAGCCATCTTATCTTTCTCTAAGCACTCATTAGTATCTAACTCCTCCGTGATCTTATTTTTCACTAAGCACTCATTAATATCCAACTTCTCAGTCTTGTTATGTTTCTCCAAGATCTCATTTTGGCACTAGTTTCATCCATAATGCTGGTGATTTTCTCTAAAACAATTGACTCCACTGTTGCATCATCAGGCTGGTCAATATCACAGACACCATTGTTATGAGTTTGGTTAGCCTCATATAATTCAGTACGAATAGCTTCATCCAACTTTCTTTCAATCCTTTGGTCATTAGATTCCCTTTCTTGAGTTCTTCCTTTAAGTCGATTACTTTTCACTATTCAAGGAGACGATTTTCAAGGACTATATACGACAAAGATTACGCATACTTATCTTTCTGCACAACATAAAAAACATGGTTACGGCTACAGGCATGGTTTCTGGTCCAATACAAGCTAGAATGGCTCAAAGGGAAAAAATGACACTAATCACTGGTTGTTGCTAGTGATAGCAAAATCAATATTTGTATACAATAATTATACATATGAAGTAAAAATTTACCCATGAGAAACCCTTGATTGATCAGCAGTTATAAACTTCAAATGCAATGATATCAAAAGATAGTAATGATGGTATAAACTTAAACTAAGAGAACTTACAACGCTACAGGAACGACGATAAGAAAGTTCCTATTGCAAGTCAGTTGCTCGCCACCATTAATGTGCTACCACCTGGTCAATCTGTTTTTGGTGAATATTATAGCATGTATGTAAGCACCGGTGATTAAACAAAGAAACACGAACTCTTTTTGGGAGCAACGTTAACGAATTAAAACCTGTTTTTAACTCTGAATTAAAACATTAAAACCTGTTTTTAACTCTGAGATACTGAAAAGGCTGCACACATTGGGAAAAATATAAAGTTTTGTTATTGTTTTTTTACTGGAAGAAAGAAAAACAGGGTAACTTCACAATTAATTTGTTAACAATCATAACAACAAAATGTTTCTCTCTTTTTTTTTTTTTAAATCTAATGCTAATCCTATTTTTAGGCAACATTAACGATTTAACAGGTGAGTAGGAATTACCTAATGAAGGGCTGCTCTTTAAGGACGTTTGAAATCTTCAGTTGGTCTGTAAGAAGCTGTGAAAACAAACAAACATGGATGAGTTTTAAGATTTTTTTTTTTGTTTTTATTTTACTTCACTCTTACTAATATCATGAATTCAAGATTTCCTCTGGTAGAACTCCCATCATTGAATGGAGTCATGAAAAAATCAGATTTTTTTGCATAAATTAAAATGTAATTTGCTTACCTGTGCCGTCATCTCACTGCATCTTCATCCAAACCCTAGGCTGACCATGTATGCGATAACCCCTCTTCAAACCCTGCATATTGATTTACATATACATGGATACGAATTCTAGGGTTCCAATAAGATTGAAGATGAATCAAACTGAAAAATTGAAAAGTAATAGAAACTCACCAGTGATTGATGCGTCCATTCCACCGCCGGAGACGGCCACCGGAAATACGTCCTTGTACGGCGATTGGGGTTCAGGGTGGAGAAAGAGTACGGTGGTGGGTGACCGGAGACGGAGATGGATCGTGTGAGTGGTGGCGACGACGGCCGGTGCTTGATGAGGGTGGGTGACCGGCGAAGTGGAGGTGGTGTTTGGAGATGGAGGATGTCGTATAGACGAGAGGAAACTGGATTTGGGTATTAGGGTTCAGAACTGTCAATTGTAATAATCACCACTATGGGAGTTATAGCCATAAACAAAGAAACTGAAGAGGTGGGTATAACAGATAATGAATGCGGCATTCAATCGATCCTGTTGCGAAATCTCAGTTTTACCCCTAATGCGTCTTAAAAATAAATCCATCTTTCTATTGTATTGGCTTGCACACTCTTGTATATTTTGCTTTAAAACCTGTACTTATTGTAAAATTACAAAATTGTACATCACTTTTCCTTTTTAATATATTATAGATTATAGATAGTATAGAGATAGATTAAGAAAAAAAAACAAAATCGCCTGTAATGGTACACATTTAAATATATTTAGCCAAACGCATCCCAATCTAACTTTCAAATCATTAAATATAATATTAATTAAAAATACATAAAAATAATGGGTCCATCCATAAACAAAACTGACCTGATTTGCTAAATATGTCGTTAGTTCAACCGAAATTAACGCGAACTCTTTTTAGATAAACCCAAGTTTACAAATTTCATGTTAGTTACGTTTGTATCATTTCCACAACATGTTTTAGCTTTCACGTATTTGTGAAGGCTACAAACCATTACCTTAAACGTTTTGTGAACCTTGTATATATGTTTACAAACCTTCACAAACCGAAGGGCCTGTAACCGAGCAATATCAAGGTATCAGGTATGTAGTAAAGATATTCCTTTCTAAGGGACTGAGCGTTCATGTCCCAAGGTGAGAACCGGTTTAGATATAAGAGTATGATGAGTGTGTCAATTAGCCATTCTAAATAAATACCCATCACAAAACCTTAATCTACACAAAAATAGTTATATAAACATATTATAAAGTATGAAGGTGTTTATCCTCACATTTTTCATTATAATTTATGTTTGTAGTTATCATAAAACTTAAAAATGCACAAATTGAACTAGATATTGACATTTGAAAATTTATGATTCAACACAGGGAATTAGGACTAGAGTATGTAGATCTGTATCTAATACACTGGCCACTGAAGCTAAACCTAGATGATGTCAAAAGCCCAATTACAAAAGAAAGCATAGCCGCTATCAATATCAAGGATGTTTGGGAAGGAATGGAGAAGTGTCAAAATCTTGGACTCACCAAATCTATTGGTGTAAGCAATTTCTATCCTCGATTAATCGAAGAAATCCTTTCCATTGCTAAAATCCCACCGGTTGTCAACCAGGTGATTATCACACACTTTCCTCGAGTCATAATCATTTCTAAAGTTATCTAGACACTGATTTCCGTTTGGTTTTGAAGGTTGAGATGAACCCGCTTTGGCAACAAAAGAAACTTAACGACTTCTGCAAAAAGAAGGATATCCTTCTTACGGGTTACTCCCCTTTAGGTGCATATAATACTGCATGGGGACACAACCGCGTCATGGAATGTGATGTTCTTCAAGACATTGCCAAGTCCCGAGGGAAGACTGTTGCTCAGGTACCCTTCTTACTAATTTAAGCTACAAAATTGACAAGTCAGGTCAGGTAAGGGTGTCAAATGAGTCGTTCTATATATTAGAAAGAATGTACTATTAGGGGTTATATAGTTATATCATTACCCACGTATTCATTGTTTTTCGCTCCTATCAAGTGTTTGATTTCCTTCCGCTTTGACAGCGGGGGAGTATTAGAGAGAATATATTGTTAGAGTTTATTATTATATTATTGTCGTAGTCTGAAGATATGGTCTGATTAAGTACCTAGTAACAATGTGGTTCAGGTCCAACAAGTTTTTGACCAAAATGGGCTTGGGGTTATTACTACATAACTTTATGTAAGTGATCTTATAAGGTTAATATCCAGGTTTCTCTACGATGGATGTATGAGCAAGGTGTAAGCTTTGTAGTAAAAAGTTTCAACATCGAGTGGATGAAGCAAAACTTAGACATATTTGACTGGTCACTCACCGAAGAAGAGGTGATTAAAATAAGTTGCATTCCTCAACAAAAACATCTTTATTTAAGTGGTACGATGCTGAAGGAGCCTCACGATGTACTTGCCGAGATTGATGCAGGTCTTTCGTACTAATAAGTTGTTTTGTCTTTCGTACAAATAAGTTGTTTCGTCATATGTTATCTACTTAGAACTCAATAAGAGATCACCAGTTTGGTTTTATTGTCTCGTCTCATATGGTTTTATTGCATAACGTTGAAATAAGAATTAGAAGTACTTCAGATTTTGAAACAACAAGTACAAAACTCGTCAATTTTAAAGATAAAAGACACCGTCTGAAACTGAGCAAATAAATAAAGGACAAAACTTGCAATTAACTCTATTTTAAACTAGTCTTTAAACCCCGCGTTGCAGACTTGCAGGGTCATAAAACGTGATGAGTAGTAAGCAAAGCAAACGACGATCAAAATTGAAAAAAATCTTAAAGCAAAACGTGAATTCATAGCGTCACATGGCATGAAACAAATGTAAAAACAAATACAAACTTATACCATGACCTAGTGTAAAACGTAGACAAACTCAACTCTACACCATAAGTCATAGATATAGTTTAAAAGAGATAAATACCACTAATTTAATTAATTAATATGATCTTTTAAAAATTCAAAAAGTCATCACCCACCATCCCCTTCCTCTAAAAGTAATACCACCAATAAAAATGCACACAGAACCACCCATTAAGTTGATCTTTAAAAAAAATTAAAAGTCATCACCCACCATCTCCTTCCTCTAAAAGTAATAGCACCCAACATCAGTATTAACGCACACATCACCACCCAAATGGAAAGCTAGGGACAGGTCTGCCCGTTAGTGTAATTGGGCTAGGAGACGGCCTAGGGCCTCCGAAAAAATAGGGCCTCCAAAATAAAAAAAAATAAATCTATATTTATAAAAAAAGAATATTATATTTACGGTGATATTTGTTAACATTAATACAAGTGTAGTGTGCTGGTAAGAAAAAAGATTTGGTTTTCGTAGAGGGCTGGGTTCGTATCCCACCTACTACCCATTTCAAAATTATTAATCACCTCACTCACTCTTTTAATAAAGGGTTATAAATGCATCTTTTTTAATCACATCTCTTAATTTAATAAGCTAAAATATTTTGTCCACACAATTTTTAACATGATACGTCCATGTAAAATTTTATTTTAAAAAAATCGTTTCTAACTAATAACAATAGTATACTTAAAATAAATAGCATGTTTTAATTCCTTTCACACATAATGTAAGTTGTTATTTGTTAGGTTAAACTCTTTTGACCAACTTAGATTTGATTTATGTATTAGATCCCAACATTATATGATTAGGGAAATCATCTAGTTTATATAGTGGTTAAGTGCTTTATAAGTTTCTTCCTAATATATTTAATATTAGATACAAACCGAAATTACAAGCCTAAAAAATTAAAAAGGGCCTCCAATTTTTAATGCGCTTTGGGCCCCCAAAATTCTAGGACCGGCCCTGGCTAGGGAATGATAGTTTTGTAATTAAATTTAAAAATGAGGGTAGTATATATACTGTAGCTAAGAAGCTACTGAAATTGTTATATACTAGATGTAACACCCGCCGCGTTGCGGCCGGGTTGACATTCACATATTATAGAATCATTTGATTTGTTACAGCATTGCCACTCGCTAGATCATCCGGAAGAGAAACCCATAAATATAAACATCGAGTCCAGGCGTTGTATGAATATGGATATATACAAATTGCATTTACAAAAGGAGGTAATATACTGATGACATTTTCCCAATTAATAACTACCTAGCCACTTCTACAACTTTCCCTAAAAACACCAACGAAATGAGCATATAATTAGGGGTTTTGTTTACTCGTTTTTGGTCGGATTTTAGTCGAAAAATCACCTGATTTTGCGCCTGAAAGGTGGGCTTTCAAGTCTTGTGCGTTTGGTTGGGATGCGACGCTAAGCCTAGGTGCGCGCCTTGTGTGCTTTCACATTGCATTTTCATTGTTGGACCTGGTGCCAACTACCAAGGTTATACATATAATAAAAGATAATCCAACTAATTTGAAATGCTAGAGAATACCATGTATTTTTCAAAAACTCACATTTCTATATATGCATATATGATCATGTATGAGTGTTGACTTATAATGTGATTTACGCTAATCTAGTTGTATAAGTCAGCATCATCAACTCCATCAGCAGAAGCAGCAAACGGGTCAAAACCAGCAGCACTAGCTGCTGCCTCGGATTCAGGGACGCGAAACGCAGACCCAAATCCTCTGGACAACCTGGTATTTTCTGATGGCGGAGTCTCATCATCATCAATGTCCATTTGTACATCCAACTTCTCTGTTATATCACATAGATCACATAAGATATTGCCACATAATGCGATTTCTAATAAACCCAACATATGGCAATCAACAATGTTAGTAGAATTTTGACCCGTTTCAACTTAGTTTTGCTTATGTATGGTTTGATTCATCTTTCTTTGTATAAAGGTTTTTGTCACACCCCAACCAATGGTAGAATCATTGGAGTGGGACTAGTTCGAGATTGCAAGAGAATTCATAACACTATTTGTGACAATATTTAAATAAACCCGTTTCATTTCATAAATTTCAAATTGTCAAACATTACATAAATTTCAAATATGACATGTTCAAACATAACAATAACAAAATTTGATACAACATATTAAACCTAAACGTTATCTAGGCATCGTCGCTACTTCATTTCATAGCAATCATCGTCCTCAACCTGTAACATGTTTAAAATAAAGTTCAATGCAAAAGCAAATGCGAGTATACAAGTTTGGTACATACATAGCATAAAATGATAAGTTTAAACGATTCCTCATAGCAAGCATGTGATACAAGATAAACATTAAAATCGACATGTGTCTAACATATCAAACCAATGATGAAACGCAATAAGCTCATGACATAACCTCAAGTCTACGGGCGATGCGTTAATCCTATAGCGCTACATATGTCAAGGACAGGCTCGATCGAAGCTAATGATAAGTATAACACAAAATGAAATTAACCCAAATTCAATGTATCAAGCAATCATGTATACAAGCATGTTATAGGAATGTTTGTGCATTTATGTATAAAGATTATGTGTAAGTTTTGTTAAGTAAACATGTTACACCCCAAAAAGTGGTAAACGTAAAGAGGGGATTCGAGTATACTCACGGTTCTGCAATTTGTTCCTACTTGAATCCGCAAGAAAGTTGGCTGTTTAGAGTGGAGCACCAAGTCCTTCTACACAAAGAAACAAAGGGGGAGTCCTTCACAGGTTCATAATCTCAACCTAGCTCCATCTTCAATCTCCCCTTTGACTGTTGATCCAGAATTCTGACTCCCCCTTTCACAGACTCCTCCTCTCGATTAACTAGGGCTTTAATTCTGGTTCAAACTTTGACATTTTCATTGCCATTGGGATTCCTGTTTCCTGCATATTCTCTACCCAAATATAAGATATATGACAAGAACAGTATCAATCCATAATTACCAATCAACCACATTTGATAATCTAACCAGTGTTTATAAATCCACTTAAGTATTCAGGTTCAAGTTAATGACCCTGATTACTCAATTAATCTACCAAGTCCAACTTAATGACCTTGGTTGATCTGAGATAATTCACACTGACTTTTGTTCAATCATATTCAAACATTTTCTGAAAATTACAAGTTTCAAGTTAATGAACTTGCATCAACTTTTTAACTTTCTCAAACTTATCAAATTAAGCTTCAAACTCATCATCCAGCCCAGAAACTTCCTGCATCTGCTTCAAATTCGAATCTGAAGATCAACTCTCCACTTTGGTTTGTCGGAAAATAAAGCAGAAAAGTAAAATCTTTTTGGATTTTGAATAAAGCTTCTAAACTAAAAATGAAATACAGAACTAAAAATGCAATAAATGTAAACTATTTACAAACATATTTTTGGTGAGCGTGTTAGGGAATCATATCAGCTATTCGACAAGTCACAAGTACCGTTAAGCTTCAATTACATACTCAGAATTAAACAATTCTCTTATATTGTCGATATACTGATCCACTTAAATTTTAACACACATTTCAATCTGTCCAGGATACGGATTTAGTGTTTTAGGGACTTAAACTTATACATGTGTCCCACCTCTTGAATATACTCCCGTATCCAGATCCCAATATTCAGTCTTACAGGTGAGTATACCACAAATGATATCTGTAAGGAAATAAATTATAGTACGAAAACGTGAGAGCTCAGGTCAGAACTACCGTTCAGCAGAGAGATCACGAATCGACTTGGGTGTGTCCCCTTTAGAGGATCTTTTTTACAACAGCATTGCTAAGCAATTTTATTGTCTTATCATTTATGCTGAGGGTGATGCTATGTTTCAAGCATTGCGGAAAGTATTATTCGAGGACTAGGTCAGAACTTCCATTCAGCAGAAGTCCCAGAATAATACCCCAGATATCACTGAGTATAAAGACCTAGTATATCAGACAAAGGAATCTTTCAAACGAAATTTCAGGGGTTACCTATATATCCAAGTAGTGTTCCCCACGAAATAAGTAAGTAAAGATTTAAGTTTATATCCCGAACAAACCTACTAAATGTTTAAAAACCTATCGACATATCATCAGTGAGACTGTTTAACGTATTTAAACATTCCAATTCTTTAGCACACCGTAACTGTCAAGCCGATGTACTATCATTTTCCCTTTTTACACAAGCTCTTTTCTGGTTTTATATTGTTTTTGTATTTTGAAAATATCTCATGTTTTTGTATTTTTGTCATTTTTTAATGTTTTTGTATTTTTTGAAAATATTACACTATACCTCCCCCTAAATACCAAAATAGGTAAAAAATCGACAAACCATTGCAGATTGCTTCTCAACATCATCTACAATGTCTCCTTCATCAACACTAAGAATCTCCTCCAACACCGATAAAAGCTTCATACCGTTCAGTTTTAGCAAATATTGAAAACGTGTTTTATCAAATGCTTTGGTATGTAAATCAGCTTTTTGTTTGTCAGTGTGGATTTTCTCAATTCGTATCAACTTCTTCTCGAAACAATCTCGGATGAAGTAATGACGAATCTCAATGTGTTTTGTTTTAGCGTGATGAACATAATTTTTAGTAATGTTAATTGCTGCCTCATTATCAACAAAGATAGGGGTGTTTAGAAATTGCAAACCGTAGTCGCGCATCTGTTGCTAGATCCACAAGATCTGTGAGCAGCAACTGCTAGCAGATACATACTCCGCTTCACATGTGGATAAAGCCACAGAGGTTTGCTTTTTGCATTGCCAAGTGACCAATCGTGATCCGAAAAACTAACACCCTGCTGTTGTTGATTTAGCATTAACTTTGCAGCATCCGAAATCGGAATACCCTTCGAGCGTGAAATCGCCTTCTCTTGGATACCACAACCCCAATGATGGAGTTCCTTTCAGGTAGCATAATATCCTTTTCACAATCACCATATGCGAAGCTCTCGGGTTAGATTGAAATCTTGCTGCGAGGCAGGTTGGGTACATAATATCGGGTCTTGAAGCTGTCAAATACATCAGCGATCCGATCATGGAACGATACATCGTTTCATCTACCTTCTCTCCGGTGAGATCAGGGTTTATCCCATGATTCGTTGCTAATGGGGTGGAAGCTGGAGTAGAACCTGACATCCCGAATTTCTCCAAGATATCATGAACGTACTTCGTTTGATGTATGAAAATTCCTTTTGGTAGTTGATCAACCTGCAGTCCCAAAAAGAATTTCATCTCACCCATCGATGACATTTCGAATTTCTGCTTCATTACTCTTTCAAAATCTTTGCATAGATTCTCATTTGTTGACCCAAATATGATGTCGTCCACATAAATTTGAACAATCAGAAGATGACCGTCAACCTCTTTGGTGAAGAGAGTGGCATCCACTTTTCCACGGATGAAGCTGTTGGCTAGTAGGTGTTGAGACAATGTCTCGTACCAAGCTCTCGGGGCCTGGTGTAAACCATACAGCGCTTTATCTAGTAAGTAGACCTTGTCTTTGTGAAGTGGATCGGTGAAGCCCTGTGGCTGTCCGACATATACCTCCTCTTTTACCTTCCCATAGAGAAACGCCGATTTCACATCTAGCTGAAATACTTTGAAATTTTTCCAAGATGTAAATTCTAGGAAGATTCTGATCGCTTCTAGTCTAGCAACTGGAGCATATACTTCAGTAAAATCTATACCCTCCTGCTGACTAAAACCCTGGACTACGAGTCGAGCTTTGTTACGAACCACAACTCCTCTATCGTCTCTCTTACACTTGAACACCCACTTGGTGTTTATCTTCCTCTGACCATCAGGCAAATCCACTAACTTCCACACTCCCAACTTTTCGAATTGGCTCAGTTCCTCCTGCTTTGCATTGACCCAAGAATCTTCAGTAAGCGCCTCTTTATAAGTCCTTGGTTCAACCTGCGAGATAAAACAACTTAATGAGAATTCAGTTTGTAAAGGAGCAACTTTTAAATAAAAACATGTAAGCCCTTTATCAAGCTGTCTTCGAGTGCGGACGCCTGTTTGCAATTCTCCAATGATCAATTCCTCTGGATGGTATGAAAGAGTTCGTGGCATTCACTTCGCCTGGAACATCTACATCGCCTTCCAGATTAGTAACATTCTGATTTGCACCTTGTACACTGACTGGGTTTGTTTGACTTGAAATCTGAATTTGCTCCCCCTCAGAATCTGAATCACCACGATCAAATACTGGCATGTTCTCAGATTCTTGATTATCATTCTGTGCCGTCTGATTATCTTGAGCAACTTCATTTTGTTGGACATCATCATGTTCACCAGCATTGCTTGGACCTGCTTCATCATCATTTGAAGTTTTTCGTGGTCGCCTTGAATACTCAGCTGGGAACCTTTCCAACGATTCTTCATACTCTCTCAGAATATCCAACTCATCAAAGAAATCTTCTTCTTCATCCTTTTCTTCTTCCATGTCAAACGAATCCCACAATTTATCATAATTAAAATGCCATGAGTCACCTGGATTCTGAGGCGGCATAGTATACCCCTGACACTCAACATGTTGTGCTTCAATAATCTGCTTTAGACTTGGAACGAAGACTCGTCTTTGTGGATTTGAGTAACCCACAAATATTCCTTCGATACTCTTTGGACCAAACTTTCCAAAAGGCTCTAGAACAGTACAAGGAGACCTAAACGGTTCTAAAAACTTCAAGTTCGGTTTGCGGTTATTGATCAATTCAAAGCATGTCTTGTTGAATTTCTTTACAGTGAGAACCCGGTTGAGTGTATAGGATGCGGCGGAAACTGCACCTGCCCAAAAATTTATCGGTAACTTTGAATCAGCAAGCATTGTTCTGGCCGTTTCGATTAGCGTCCTATTTTTACGTTCTGCAACTCCATTCTGCTGCGGAGTGTACGGAGCACTAAACTCATGCAATATACCTCTTTCATCACAATATTCTTCCATCTTGTTGTTCTTGAACTCAGTACCATTATCACTTCTGATTCTTTTGATACGCCTTTGGTACATATTTTCAATCTTTCTGAACAACACCATCAAACTGTCAAACGTTTCATCTTTCGACTTCAAGAATGATACCCACGAAAATCTGAAATAATCATCAGTAACCACAAGACAGTAGAGATCCCCTATAATACTTTTGACATTTACTGGACCAAACAGATCCATATGTAGTCTCTCTAAAGGTCTGGAAACTGAATTGACTTGCTTTTTAGGGTGTGACTTTTTCTTCTGCTTGCCTTTGATGCAACTAATGCACTCCCCTTCCAGATGAAAACCTTTGATATTAACTCTAATAACCAAATCATTGTGCACCAAGTGATTCATTTTTCTAAGATGTATATGCCCCATCTTCCGGTGCCACAACTTCAATTCTTTCTCTGTTGCTCTAGACACAAAACAATGAGCCTGACCCGTGGTTGTAGTAGCTACGCTCATGTCCAACACATACAGATCATTCACTCTAGGTGCCCTCATGATAATCCATTCTTCAGGGATAACAAATCCTGGTTTCAAGATCAAACATTCTTTGTCAGTAAAGTGAGTGGTATACATCCTGTCACAGATCTACGAGATGCTCAGCAGATTATTCTCCAGCTCAGCAATGTAGTTAACTCTCTCAAACGTGACAATCCCATTGGATAACGTTCCTTCACCAACAATTCTACCACCTTGATTTCCTGCGAATCCCACATAACCTCCATTGAAATTTCTAACATCGTACAACAATGCAGTCTTTCCTGTCATATGTCTAGACGCTCCACTATCCATAATCCATCGTGAAACAGCTCTCGGAAGATCCTGCACATATCACAAACAATTCAATAAAGATGCCGATTCATGCTTCACAATTACCAACTAAGAAGCTCCGACAAGTCCAAAATCTTTAGTGAGATTTTGATGCTACCCAAGCCTCTTTCGACTCAGGTAACTGGACTTTAATGTGAGTTTTTGTAGTGTAAAGTGGCGGAAAATTTTTATCATTCATTTTCAAGCTTTCTTCTGATCCAACCTCAACCTTTTTGTATAAGAAAAACTCATCTATCTTAAGTTGACCGGTTGGTTGATTTTTCTTTTGAACATTCTTCTTCTCAGGTTGAGTAGAAGATTGTTTCTCCAATTTTTCATAATAATCCAAAGGAACATTCATCTTTACCGGAATGGTAGAAGACGATTGTTTTTCTTTCTCTGAAACCTTTGGTTTAGATGAACTTTCTTTCTTGTTAACCACTTTTGGCTTCCATGTTTGTTGAGATGATGCAACCCGTTTGTAAAATTTGTCATTTTTAGTTACCATACTCTTAACAGGTTCAATTTTGACTTTTGTTTTCTCATTTTTCAAAACTTTCTCAACAATCATTGGAGCTTTTCCTTTTGCATCAACCTTCTTCTTATGACTCTCAACAACTTCAGTCTTAGGCTTGAAGTTGATGCAATTTCTTGCAATGTGACCAACTTTGTTGCATCTAAAGCATGTACGAGTATCAACTACCCGACTTATGCCTTCAGACTGAGGTTGTGAGGCCCTCTTCTCAAAGAATTCTTCATTTGATTTTGAAAAAAAATCATTTTCCTCATCAGAAAGTGAACTTGAACCGTTCACAAACACCTTCATTTCAGCAAACCTTTTGTTTTGAACATTCTATCTTTGATAATTCTTACCACCCTGATATCCTCCCGACCAATTGTTTCGATTGTTGTTATAAAAACATGGTGGAACTACAGGTTTCTTGTAGTAAGCTTTATCTTTTTCAAAATTCATTTGCCTTTTTGTTTGTTTTAAACTTTTTACTCCAGACAAATCAATTTCAACCATTTTGAACACATTTTTCAATTTTGAAACATTTACATTCTCCAGAGGAAACTCAGAATCCGAATACAACTTATCAGATCCTGACATCTTGTACATGACAAGACCCGGTTCATCACCTAAGTTGTTTTTGGATTTTGGTTTCGGAATGTATTTGTCCAAGAAACATTCTTCATCCTCAGCAGAATCACTATCCAAAACACTTTCAGCCATGCCTTTAACAATGTCAGTTTGTACACTATCATCAGACGATGATGAAGAAAATGTCACATCAATTGAATCAGGAAGTTTCACTTCATTTTCATCTTCAAGATTAACCAACCCAGATTGCTTTTTCGAATAATTGTCTAGAACTGGTGGTGGAACTTGATGAAAACCCACCCCGGTTCCATCACAGTATACATCTTCACCTGCTTTGTTTTTCCCTATGGGTTTGGGAACAATGTGTTGCAAAACAAAGCTTGCAGAGCTGTAACTGTTCAATTTCAAATTTATATGCTCATTCTCAATCTTAGATTCTTCAAATTGAAGTTTCAATTTAGCAATCTCATCTAATTGTTTGTTGATTAATTCTTCTTTAATTCTCAAAACACATTGCAATTGGCAATTTTCTTTGTATGTTTTACCGTTTCTATCATCATTATCTTTAATCGTGCTTTTAAGCTTCTCAAAATTTTTAGTAATCTGACGATTTTCAAGAACTAACCTCTCATTTTCTTTCCTAATCTTTTCTTGATCAATTTTATCATTTTCAATTTTGTTAGTTAATTCTTTTAATTGTTCAGTTGAAGCTTTCAACATTTTATCACGATCAAGGATTTGATCTTCAACACTTCTGACTCTAGCAGTCAGATTATCAATCTTCTTACCTTTGAGATAAGTGTTTGTACTGCAAACTTTGCATTCTTTGATGCAATTTTTGCAGTCAACATCATCACTGACTTTCTTACCTGACTCAGTTGTTGACGTGTTTGAACTAACCTGGCTTTTAGACTCAGAGACGGATTTAGAGTCTACCTCAAGTGTGTTAGCAACCAGCACCTTGTCAGCCATTTTTCCCATGTTTTCAGCATTCAACCACCGTGTCGTGTCAATGATTCCATTGTCAATCTTCTTTGATTTCTCTTCCTTCTCTTTCTCTTCTTTGTCTTTCTCTTTCTCTTCATTCTCTTCTCCGCTTCCCCACCATTTCCTTTGCCAATAATCATCTTCATCTTTCATTTCTTTAATTATGGTTTCCATATCAAGAGTATTATAGTCAACAACAATGTTTCCCTAGGGGTCAAGATAACATTCTCTGTCTGGATCCCATCTATTTGCTCTTTTTGCTTCAAGATAGATACCAGATATTCTGATCATTTTGTTCTGAGCTATCAGCTTTCTGTGACCATACTTCTGTTCTTCAGTTTTGTTATCTTTCCAAGGAACAGGTTCAGATTTTGCCATGAATGCATATCCAACCGCATCCTCCTCAGGTAACAACTCACTCCAGTCGAAACCTTCATCGTCATGAATCACCGCAAGAGCTCTAGATTTCTCTTTGTTATCCTCAAGCTGCTTCATTCTTGGCGGCTCCGATTTGTTCTGATGATAAATCGCTTTCTTGTAGTAATCTTCTCTAAACGGGGTTTCAGACTCATCAGCATACGCATTTCGACATTCTCGCTTAAAGTGACCTTTCTGTTTACACTTAAAGCATGTCACTTTAGACTTGTCAAAGCCCAATTTGGTAGATGGTCCACCAATAGACTTTCTCCCAGTTATCTCCATGAAACGCTGTGCCCGACGAACTGCACTGGCCATACACCACCTTATGTCGATCAGTTCCATCTCCTCAGGATCTATCTGATCGTAATCTTCTTTCGTCAGGTTGGTGTTGCCAATCTTCCCTGCCACAAGACTTTCATGTGATTCCAGCACCGACGCTAGGAAAACCATCTGTTGTTTAGCAGACTCCTCGCTGAAATTCCGAGCGTTCTTTAAGTCTACAACGATGTTGCATTGGAATAAATTCTTTGCATCAGATTGGTTTGAATGTGATGAAGAACCACTGTGAAATCCACTGCTTTGACTCTCTTTGCTTGAAGTGTTGGAATTCTCAGCAGAAAACGGGTGTCTTGGGAGATGTATTCTTTGGCATCATGCTTTTTGGATAATACAAATCCAAATTCTGTTGATAAGTCGAGTGATTGACTTTGTGAGTTTTCTTTATCTCCAGCTCGTGACTCTCTAGTCTTTCAATCAACAGATCCACCGTAAGCACTTCAGGTTTGATCGTATTCTTCAACATCAAAGCATAATATTGCCAATCCATCTCATCTGGCAATGCATCAAACAATTTGTCAATCAGCTCTTCTTTAGTATAGAAAATTTCATGTCTCGCCAGTTCCAGCTTCAGATGCCCAAACCTCTCAATCATTTTACAAACTGATTCATTCTTTAAACACCCAAACAAATCAAACTCTTTTCTAAGAAGTTTCTTTTTGTTTTTCACTATTTCTGCACTTCCTAAACATTTGATTCTCAACTTATCCCAGAGATTTTTAGCATTAGTGTATTCGATCAAAGATATTATATCTTCTCGAACAGATTGAAACAGCAACGCAATACATTTTTGCTCAGCAACAAACGATTCTATTTCGTCAGGTGATGTTAAGCTTTCACCATTTTTGCCTCCATCATTGTATCCATTCTTTAGACTCCTCCAGCTTGGATAAGCAAAGGCCCTCAACCAATCATCAAACTTCTTGGCCCACCGACTGTACTCTTCGATAGCCATCAACTTTGAGGGTTTGTTATATGTTCCAAATGCGCTTTCAACTTCCAAAGCATCCGATAACTTTTTCTTTGTATTTGGCGTGTTCTCATTGGTGTTGCTAGGTGAAGTATCATCTCCAGAGTTTCCAGCAAAGGCATACATATCGCTAAACGGATTCATGAATAAATCATCCATCTTGTACGTACCTGAAAAATCAGCAAACACTTAGAAAATTTTTTAAGTTTTGAAAAATTGCAAATTCAAGCGAAATCACTTTCTTGAACGAAATAAGAAACAATGTTTCAAGCGTAATAGTCCTGTTCCGATTTCGCTTGAAAATGCAAAGTATTCCAAGCGGAATTAGTTTTTCGAGCGAAATCAGAAATATTGTTCAAGCGGAATAGAAACTATTCTGATTTCGAGCGGAATCAGAAATTAACTTTCGAGCGGAATCTGAATTTGATCTTTTCGAGCGGAATTAAGAGTAAATTTCAGGCGGAATCAGCTTTTTAAGGTTAAATCTGCGAAGATCCTTTCAAGCGGAATCAGGTTCGTAGGTCATTTTTACCAGTTTTAAGTCGAGTTTTAATCTGATTCTTTGTAGGGTTTGTTAATGCTATGTTTTACACAACATATGTGAAAATCAGGCCATTTCAACCGCTAGAACTAGTTCAAATCAGAAAAATATGAGAAGAAGAGAGTAGAAATGAGAAAATCCGGTAGAATCAAGCTGTAATGGTATGAACTCCTCGTCCTGAGCTCTGATACCACTTGTTGGACCGTTTGCGTAACCCTAAACAGTCAGTTAAGGCAGTTCATCATCGATTACTAAGGCGGAATCAAAGTAAACAATGTCAAAACAGCTCGTATCCTTTTAACTTCTTTCTATTACTGCTTTTCCAAGTCTTTACACGTGTTTCTGATGGAATTTTGACAGCAGTTCGACACCGAACACAAGACCTAGTTCCGCTCCAAACGTTACAAATGAGATCAACACACACATATATATAGGCGGTCTGATTCCGCTCGAAACCGTTTCAAGCGGAACCCCATGATGATCACTCGAGCGGAATCACCAAGTTACCTTTGGAGCGGAATCACCTAATTACAATTGGAGAAAAATCAACATTAAACCACTTTTCTATTTCCAAGCTCCAATCTAACTTATCTAAACCTAAGACTCGATTAAGACGTAGTCAGCAGACAATCAGTGCACCAACATTAAAGATTCGGAATTAAAATGGCATGAAAGTAACTCATGAAAATAATCATCTTTCACATATGGTGTTTAGATGATATACCTACTTAACTTGATGATGCCCATTTGTTCAACATCAAGTGTTCGGTTTAGTGGCTATGTTATATAAGTATTATAATATATATATATATATATATATATATATATATATATATATATGTCAAGCATGATGTAGAAGATCAAAATCTTCATTTAGGAACCTCTAAGTATCATGGAAGTCATGTAGGAGGTAAGAAGAACAAGTATTCCATTTAGGCACCTCTAACTGTTCACCACTACACTTGATGTAAGAACATTCAAGGAGGGTCATGAACTTACAAGTAATACAAGAATATGACTGACTAATCTATGAGAAATCATCAAGCAATGTGTGGATTTTCAAGTAGGTTAGCCCAAGCTAACCCCAAATCACACAAACATCAAGTCTTGAACTTGAACATCACTTGTGGGTTAAACCCTTGAACAAAACATAAAGTTTGTGAGGTTATACCTTTGATTTTGAATGTCTCAACCTTGTTTTTAAGCCTAACTAACCATAGAAGTGGTTATAAGCATAAGGACATAGGTTTGAGATGAGTTAGACTCAAGTTTAATCAAGTTTAGTAAAGTTTGATTGAAAATAGAAATGAACAGTGAACTTTGGAGCCCATTTGGCGACGTTCCTGTAACACCTCGGAAAAACCCGTCCAATATAATAAAGACACGTGTCATGGACCTTAAACGTGTTATAAACCCAGATCATGATAAAAGATAACCGGAGGAATTAAAAGTGTCAACATGTTAATTTATACCTCTGAGTGACCTTTTAACGTTTACAATTCTCGGTAAAACAAGATTATCCTTTCAAGAAATGTCTGTTAAAGAATTCCAAGGTATCTGAATTAAACCTTGTGAGAAATAATTCAATTGTCAAGTAAATGATCATTTGCCAATAACGACAATTTTACATTCATTATCCTTTCCAAAAGACTCCAAGGCAACACCATTGCATGGCAAGACTTTCAAGATTGACCAGACCTGATCAAGTGGACCCATTGTGTTGATAATGACTAAAGATACGAGTTATAAAAGATTGCATGGTCAAATGTTAGAAGTTCACAAGATTTTTGTCTTCTGACAAGGCTTACGGACCGCAAAGTGTATGCCTTACGGACCGTAAGGTGGCTGATCTGGGTGATAAAGATTAAAAAGCGGATACGGACCGTAAGGCCCTAAGCTTACGATCCGTAAGACCTGTAACTGGGCAGAAAACATGGATAACTGTCTGTTCAGCCTGTTCCACCGCCTTAGATGAATGGTTTCCGAATTCAGGGGCTGCACCAGTGGTATTTCATGCATAGGGGACACCTGGGATGATCAGGGAACATGTGTAGACCTTGTTGGATTGATCTTGTTGCATCTAAATCACTATATATAGAGCTCTTGTTGCAACACATGAATTTGCTCATTTAAAAAACATTTCTAAACCTTCTCTGGAGCTCTCTGGACTTCAAGCAAGATTTCTTAAGCTTCTATTTCGTGCTAAGGACCATTGTGAGTGTTCTTAGCCTTCCTAATTCATGTTTTATTAGTTTAATGACCGAAAGTCAAAGCCGTCGTAATTAAGCTTTGACTTAGTGATTAATCACTAATGGTCCAATCATTTTTCGAATTGAAAGTGGCTATGAGTTGGTAATTATGTGGGTAATAAACCCTTAAAAGGGCACCCTCAGATTTCCACTCTAACTTGGTCAATTGTCAGGTCAAACTTAATTATAAAAAGTCAACAGAAAGCTATTTTGCAAATAAACACATAATTAACAATGTAGAAGCCATGAAGCCTGTTTTAACACTTATATAACTTGGTAATTAATGTAAGAACATGTCTAAGCATGTTCAACCCGACAATTTTGAGTTTAGGCTCGGTTCAGAACCGAAAGTCGCAAAAGTAGACTTTTGCTTTGACTTTCAGTTCTGACCCGATTTAGCTTAGTTTAGATATGCTTTAGAGTTCCATTAGGACCAGGTTATAGGTTAGTGTAACCCTCTGAGGTTATACAACTTGGTTCCTAATTATTCCGATTCATTTGCATGTTTCCGTTAATTGCTTAAATGTTGACCATTATGCCCTTTTGACCTTAAAACGAGATTTTTGAAAATGTGAGAGGACAAAAACCTTTGTTACTAATTTATAAACATGTCCTAAAAATTTGACATCAGTTTGAGGTCTAAATTAGGAGTTATGCTCAATAGCGTAATTTGAAAGCTTTTTATTAATTAAACGGCATAATTAGCATAAAGCCTATCTAAACCCAAATTTTTTACACCAAACCTTTTACCCACTGATGTAATATAATATTTTGGGATTTTTAAAGATTTTTATTTATTTTTAAACTGATCATGGCATAGGGTTCTTGCTTTGATTCGGTAATTGTCGGTTATACCCTTTTTGCTAATAAAAAGAGTTTTACATAACATATTGATACCAAATCTTTTGCTACTGATTTTATATGATAAATAAAATATTTTAAGCATTCTAGGCTGATAAAAATCTCAGCTTTCATTATATAACCCGAAAAATCGCTTAAAACCGACTTTTACGCGTTTTAAGCGCATAGTGTGGGTTAAAACTATTTTTGGCATATAAAACTTAATACCTACTGATGTTTTAAGTAAATTTTTATAACTTAACACTAAACAAAAGTTTCGAACTCAGATTTCCAAATTTGACCTTTAAAGCTTATGTGAAATTACCAAAATGCCCATACGGTGCATAGTTTGGTTATAAATGATAAATTTCACATATATGCAATACCCTACTGATATAACTTATTAAATTAAATATTTTTACTGATTAATTTAGACCAGAACCTCAGATTATTATTTAACCTCTTTTTTAACCTTTAAAATGACCAAAATACCCCTACAGGGCTTAATTTGAGTTTAAATTCATTTTGGGCATAATGGAAGGTATCCTACTGATATCACAACATAGTTGAGGCATATTAACTTAGGAAACCTGTTCATGACTCATATGGTTGCCCGTTATGCATTTATCGTGTTCGGTACGGTTTATGTAACTAGTTTGCATAATTCAATCGAAACGGGTCAAACCTTATCATTTTCACTTCAAAATCCAGAAAGTGTTTAGTTTACCCATATTATACAAGTCTTCATACTTATCGGGTCTAAACCACATTCTAATCCGGTCTTCGCTTAATCATGCGTTTTGAACCGTATACCTTTCTTTAAAACTAACCGGTCTAAGTTTAAACTTAAGTAAGACCTGTTAGGAATCTAATAGGTTAATTAAAACCTTCGTTCCAGATTTAGGAGACCAGTAAAAGATACTTGCACTTGCTGAATTGCACGGCTTGGATAAATTTGTGTAATTTGCTTAGGTAAATACTTTAAACTTATTTTCCCTTATACGGGCTTGCGGTACGGTATATAAAATACCGCTTGGTCTGGTATTGAATTTTTAATCGTATGAAGGTTAAATCATTGAGATAACCCGTTTAATCTGTTTTGTTTATTCTAAGCCTTTGGGGGGTTAATGACCATGTCCTTGATATCCTCGGCTCATTCATTGAAATGGCCACGACTTAAGCACGGGGTGTAAGCATACATCTGGCGGTGCGTATGTAAAATAATGTACCCACCTGTTCGAGAATAACTCGCCGTGGGATATATTATGTGGTGTGTCTATTAATCTTTAACTCGGTGTTCAACCCGGGCTACTGAACGTATAATAAACATATAATTCTTTTACAAGATTATTTTTAAATAATTATCCCAAGTTATAAAAGATATTTTGTGCCTTGTGCATTTAAATCAATTTTCTTAAACATTTTCAAAATGAGTCGGTTAATTGTATTTACTAGTGTAAACTGACGTATTTTCCAAAAGGTTAAGTGCAGGTACTAGACGGAATAGGCTGGCTACTCCTAGCATCAATAAGAGTCTTGCAAGCTTAGATGTTTATAAATCTGTTGAACAATGTTCCTTTTAACTTTGATCCTCCTGTGGATCCCTTACAAACATTTTTGTAATAATTGATATTACTTTCATTCGGTTTGTAATGTTTTTATCTTTCGACTTCCGCTGTGTATTAAACTGTGATAAATTGTCTATGATGATATCAACTACGTCACGATACTCCCCACCGGGCCCACCGGTAATACGTGGAAATATCTGGGTGTGACAGGTTGGTATCAGAGCCAACATTGAGTGAATTAAACATTAGCCTTTTGTGTTTAATCTCAATGACACAGTTTGCACATTACTCGACTTCCGAGTCTAGGCAAAGAACTTAGGACTAATCCTAATTTATTTTAATTTTGTCTTTTATTTTTTTTCTTTTTCTTTGTTGTCCTTTTGTTTGTTTTGACAGGTTCAACAAAATGCCACCAAGGTTTCGAAGAGGAGGACGAGGCAAAGGGCCACTCAACGCCCCCAACGATCACGAGGCCGGACCTTCCCACCGGTGAACACCGTCTGTTACAATGAGCACCAGTCCTCAAGAAGACTGGAGGACCTATTTGGAGCCCGCGAGGTGATCTGTCTTGCTAAGTTCATCACCCTCTTACCATCATTCCTTTGGGCCGCAATCGGAGAACGAGCTCGAAGATTCACACCCCTCCTTCTTGCCATTACGGCGGTCAACCTCACATCGGGCCTTCCAGGACCCACCCCATACTTCCAGAGCTGATTCAACCCGGAAAATTAGGTTGAAAAACCAATGGGTCATAACCCATTGGGCCCTGAAGACCATTTCCCTGAAGCTCAGGGTATAGATATGGATGATGACCCAGATTCCGCCAAACCACCATCTGGGACACCTACTCACCCCATCGAAATTTCGGATGGGTCGTATTTTCATGGATCACCTTATCGTGGTCCAGATAGCTATGAGGCAAGGTTTTCCCAATACGACTGGGTGTTTACTCCTTCCCACAACCCATCGCAGGATCCCTTTGAGGATTCACATTTCGTAGCGGTCACTCCGCCACCACCACTACCAGTGCAGCAACCGCCTCCGGAGCCACCGAGGCGTAGGAGATCAGGAGCATAGATGTTCGTGGGAGGAGGGGATTTCCATTTCACCACCCCTCAGCATTCAAGTGGCAGTCATTACCCGCCACTATATGAAGACCCACAAATGGGTGGGCCTTTCAAACCCCGTTTCCAAGGTGGACTCTGCGCCAGTCGCACCGCCACCAGTAGGTTATGATAACCCGATTCCTTCATACGCCGGTGCAACGACATATAACCCTTTTGAGCAGCCAGCCACCAGTGGGTTATGATAACCCGATTCCTCCAATGTTTTCAAAACATGTGTTTATTTTCTTTTAATTCATCAATAACCAATTTTCAACAACAATATATACTAATTCTCTATTTCATTAACTTGAGAATTTACAAAAATGTGTAGTAACTTCCTAACATATTCAGCGGATCTTGTTATCTTTAAAAATAAAATCAGTTTCTTGAAAACTTTATTTTTAAAGAATATGAAATTTTACAACTTCTAGTCAAAAGTTATGAAAGTGTTTCTTTGTTAAATCCTCTTGTCACACAAGTGTTTACACACTTGTTTGTTCACAAAAAGGCTTTTAGTTTGTGTAAGATCCGGCTTTAAAACAAGTCTTGTATCTTTTACTTAGTTTTTCCGAAAAACCACTTGTAGATCTTTAGATCTACTAGTTTAAACCTCTATTTTACAAGAAAAGTCACTTTTACACAAGTTCATGTTCATGAGTGGAAGGGTTCATCATCTTACAACTTTTACACTTAACATATCACTAGTTCATGTTCCATGAACATGATCTAGCATGGTTAGATGATGATCCATCCCACTACTAGCATCAAACAACACAAAATAATCACATCTAGATAAGATTCACAAGATTTACACCACTAGTTACTCTTTATCCATCTAGTTCATCATACTTTCAAGTCTTTTAGTTTTGTCTTTGTGTGTTCTCGAGTTTTAACCGTTAAACTTCTTATTAACCACTTTAAACATGAACAAGAGAGTGTTTAGAAGCACTTATAACTAGCTCAAGGCTAGGGAAGAATCAATGCGAAAACAAGGTGGATAAAAGCAAAGTAGAGAGGTCCTTGAGATTCCGAAAGCACCGAGCCTCCTTGTGTGTGACCTTTCACCTTTGGATGTATGTAAAATAGCAAGAACAAGACTTGATGATGGTGGTGGTGGCTCTAGTGTTCTCAGCCGAACACTATGGAGAGAAGGGAGAGAGAGCTAAATTTTGTTGAAGTGTTTATGCAAATGAAAAGTGTGATCTCTTGGTTATACTTATAGACCATATTAGTGCTTTAACCATGGTGTATTGTGTAAGTTAGATATGGGACATAGGCAAATAAAATAATCAAAATTTGGGGAGAGTGTCCCACATGGGGACCGATTCGGTTGAGGGGGGGGGGGGTTATGGTTTGATTTCAATCATTTAGTTAGTAACTAGTTAGTTTAGTTAGGTATCTAAATTAGTGTAATAGTGTGTTATGTAATATAACGGGTGTTAGGGTGCTCGGGGACCCTAACTAGCATGGAAAAAATTAAAAACAATGCTTCTAGCATTATTTTGGTGTTCCGGGTAATACCCGGTTGTTCGGTTGGATATTAATCCGATAAAGTGCTAAATTACACTTTCTAGTGTCTTTTAAGTACCTTTTTGTATCCTTTCAATTCCCAACGCTTGGGGAAGTATTCTAGATAATAAAACGAAATTCCTGCATGATATTTATGTTGTTAAAAGCTGATTTGAGCTGAATAATATAAAATTCTGCACTTAAAGTGTGTTTCGGGTGCTTTTTAGTGCTTATTTTTGCTTCCGAAAGGTATATATGTAAACCCTTGTATGTACTCTTGGGTTTTAATGTATTCTTGTTGTCGGACCTACACCTAGGCTCCAATTTTTATTGTCTGACTGCTTTCTGCAGTTCTGTTGACACAGTGTGTCTTACCGGTGAGTTTACTAGTATATTTGACGCAACGCTCTTATTTATGCATAAAGCAATATTTTGTAGTATACAACGTGCATGAATTCACTTGTTTAGTATGTGTTCAGCCATTGCTGACAATTAAGCACATAATTGCAGTCATTAAACAATAATTAAAGTGTACGAAAATTACCGGTTTGGTGCCAGTTGTCACAAGCCACTTACCATACAAGGAGATACTCAGTATGGGTTGCCTAAGCAAGTGTCTATGCTTAAGGCATCAAGGTGTATGAAGAAAGGTTGTGTCATCTATATGGCACAAGTGACTATTGATGAACCAAAGCCCAAGATCGAAGACATTCCCATCATTTTAATCGTATGAAGGTTAAATCATTGAGATAACCCGTTTAATCTGTTTTGTTTATTCTAAGCCTTTGGGGGGTTAATGACCATGTCCTGGATATCCTCGGCTCATTCATTGAAATGGCCACGGCTTAAGCACGGGGTGTAGGCATACACCTGCGTATGTAAAATAATGTACCCACCTGTTCGAGAATAACTCACCGTGGGATATATTATGTGGTGTGTCTAATAATCTTTAACCCGGTATTCAACCCGGGCTACTGAACGTATAATAAACTTATAATTCTTTTACAAAATTATTTTTAAATAATTATCCCAAGTTATAAAAGATATTTTGTGCCTTGTGCATTTAAATCAATTTTCTTAAACATTTTCAAAATGAGTCGGTTAATTGTATTTACCAGTGTAAACTGACGTATTTTACAAAAGGTTAAGTGCAGGTACTAGACAGAATAGGCTGGCTACTCCTAGCATCAATAAAGAGTCTTGCAAGCTTAGATGTTTATAAATATGTTGAACAATGTTCCTTTTAACTTTGATCCTCCTGTGGATCCCTTACAACCGTTTTTGTAATAATTGATATTACTTTCATTCGGTTTGTAATGTTTTTATCTTTTGACTTCCGCTGTGTATTAAACTGTGATAAATTGTCTATGATGATATCAACTACGTCACGATACTCCCCACCGGGCCCACAAGTAATATGTGGAAATATCGGGGTGTGACAGTTCCAGGGACTGGTTTTCTGTGAAAAACCCATGGAATCGAAGCTAAGGTTAATCCAAGCACATAGGAAAAAGAATGGAGTAAATCGGAAAAGAATTGAGTGAGTTATGCTCACTTTAGTGAAGAGGTATGCTTCTGCTCGAACACTGATTTGCAGCTGCGTTTTAGAGAGTTTTTGAGTGATTTGGAAGTGTTTGTAAAGTGTAAAGAGCTTGGAGGAGGCATGGTATTTATAGGGGAAGGAGTTAGGGTTGTTGGGAGGAGTTTAATGGAGGTTTGGAGGTGATTGGTGGTGTTTACAAGTTTGGATTTCGTGCAAACCCGCGGTTGGTTTGAACTTTCTGCCCGCCAGAACCCCTTACGGACCGTAAGGGGAAGGTATACAGTCTGCAAGGCCTTCGGGCTGAAATACAAATTTTTATTTTTTGATTTATTGATTTGTAACTTGTCCAAATGTTACATATTACGTGTTTTATGATCATTTTAGGGTATTTAAGCATATAAAGCATGTTCTAAAGTGAAATGGGTTTTTCCACAAAATGCAAGGTCTCGTTGACTTGGAGGTCTTTGAGTGGGACTTGAAGTCCTTCGTCGGCTAGACACTTCTTTAAGTTGGATACGTGGAAGACAGGATGTACGTTGTTGAGTTCTTCAGGTAGGTCCAGTCTATGCGTAACCTTGCTAATCCTTTCGAGAATCTTGAAGGGACCAACATAGTGAGGTGCGAGTTTCCCTTTCTTACCAATTCAAACCACACCCTTCCAAGGGGATACCTTGAGAAGTACGAAGTCACTTGTCTCGAATTCCAAGGGTTTGCGACGCTTGTCAGCGTAACTCTTTTGTCGGCTTTGGGCTTTCAGTAAGTTGTCTCGAACCTATAAAATCTTGTCCATAGCTTCTTGTATAAGCTCAGGACCAGTGAATTGAGATTCACCAATCTCAATTTGCGAAAAGCACTTGCTACCATACAATGCTTCGAAAGGTGCCATTTGAATACTCGAATGATAACATTTGTTGTACGAGAATTCGATCAAAGGCAAGTGTGAATCCCAGTTGCCACCAAAATCTATTACGCATGAACGAAGCATATCCTCTAATGTTTGGATAGTACGCTCGGTTTGACCATCTGATTGAGGATGGAAGGCGGTGCTAAGGTTAAGAACAGTACCCATAGCAGATTGAAAAGTTTGCCAAAGACGAGACGTAAAACGAGCATCACGATCAGAAATGATGTCAATGGGGATACCATGACGACAAATGATCTCATCAGTGTAGATTCTAGCTAATTTCTCGACCTTGAAATCTTCACGAATGGGAAGAAAATGAGCTGATTTGGTCAATCGATTAATGATCACCCAAATACTGTCATGACCAGAAGAAGTACGAGGAAGCTTAGTGATGAAATCCATGGCAATGCTCTCCCATTTCCAGACAGGAATTTCTGGTTGTTCGAGTAAGCCAGAGGGACGTTGATGCTCAGCTTTGACCTTTGAGCACGTAAGACATTTCGCAACGTAAGAGGCGATATCTCTCTTCATTCCAGGCCACCAATAGGATGTACGCATATCATGGTACATCTTATCAGCACCAGGATGAACATAATATCTCGATTTGTGGTCCTCATTCATCAGAAAGTCTTGGAGGTTTTCACGATTGGGAATCCAGATACGATTGCAATAGTACAAAATACCATCAGGTTTAGACACGCGATCTTCTTCAACAACGCCTCGTATCTCGACAGAGAAACTACCTTCGTTAACAGAGGCATATTGAGCTTCACGAATGCGGTTTTGAAGATCATTAGCGAGTTGGAGACAACGAATACCTTTTACATGAGTTTTACGACTAAGTGCGTCGGCCACTACATTCGCTTTACCTGGATGGCAGCGAATTTCGCAGTCGTAATCGTTTAACAATTCCACCAAATGACGTTGACGCATGTTCAGGTCTTTTTGATCGAAGTAATGTTGAAGACTCTTATGGTCGGTGAAGACCACACACTTAGTACCATATAGGTAGTGTCCCCAAATCTTCAACGCAAAAACAACTGCGCCAAGTTCAAGGTCGTGAGTAGTATAGTTTTTCTCATGTATTTTGAGTTGCCTTGACGCGTAAGCGATAACCTTGTCTCGCTGCATAAGGACACAACCAAGTCCAAGGTTTGAAGCATCGCAGTACAGGACGAAGTCGTCGTTTCCATTTGGAAGGTTGAGGATAGGAGCACTACAAAGCATGCCCTTAAGAGTTTGAAAAGATTCCTCTTGTTCGGGACCCCAAACAAAAGGTTTCTCTTTTTGAGTCAAAGAGGTCAAAGGGATGGCGATTTTCAAAAAGTTGGAGATAAAACGACGATAATAACCAGCAAGACCAAGAAACGAACGAATTTCAGATGGAGACTTTGGTGCAATCCAATTCTTCACAGCTTCGATTTTAGCGGGGTCAACGTGAATACCAAGTTCGTTGACGGTATGACCAAGGAATTGAACCTCTTTTAACCAAAATTCGCAGTTGGAGAATTTGGCGTATAGACGTTCAATACGAAGAAGTTGAAGGATAAGACGCAAGTGTTGCTCATGCTCTCCTCGCGTCTTGGAGTAGATAAGGATATCGTCGATGAAGACGATCACGAAACGGTCCAAGTACGCTTTGCACACGCGGTTCATCAAATCCATGAAGACAGCAAGTGCATTGGTCAAACTAAAGGGCATGACCACGAACTCATAGTGACCATATCATGTACGAAAGGCGGTTTTAGGTACATCCTCTTCGAGGACTCGAAGTTGATGATACCCAGAACGAAGATCAATCTTTGAGAAGCAGGTCGCGCCTTGCAATTGATCGAAGAGGTCGTCAATACGAGGAAGTGGGTATCGTTTCTTGATAGTAAGCTTGTTGAGTTCACGATAGACAATACACATACGAAAAGACCCATCTTTCTTTTTGACGAACAGAACGGGAGCGCCGGAAGAAGAAGGACTAGGGAGTATAAAGCCTTGATCCAGAAGTTCTTGAAGTTGGCTCAAAAGCTCTTGCATCTCAGAGGGTGCTAAACGATAGGGGGACTTAGCAACAGACGTAGCGCCAGGCACTAAATCGATTCGAAAGTCGACAGAACGAGCAGGAGGCGGACCAGGAAGATCGTCGGGAAACACATCGGGGAATTCACGTACGACGGGAACATCGCTTATGCTTGGGCCTTTGTCCTTCTTTTCCACAATGTTGGTGAAAAAGGCGAAGGTACCCTTGCGTAAGCACTTGTTCGCTTGAATGCACGACATGAGTTTGAGACCTTGAGAAGATTTCTCGCCATAGACATGCAAGGAATCACCATTGGGTAAAGGAAGACGAATGAACTTTTCAGAGCAAACAACTTCAGCACGAACTGGCCTAAGCCATTCCATACCAACTATGACATCGAAACTACCCATTTGCATAGGTATAAGATTGATTGAGAACGTATGATCATTAAGGATCAAAGAACAATTGGAAAGAACAGAATCGACAGCGACGGTTTTACCATCAGTGACTTCGATAGCGAAAGATCTTGGCAACTTAGAGAAAAGTGAACTTTGGAGCCCATTTGGCGACGTTCCAGGGACTGGTTTTATGTGACAAACCCATGGAATCGAAGCTAAGGTTAATCCAAGAACATAGGAAAAAGAATGGAGTAAATCGGACAAGAATTGAGTGAGTTATGCTCACTTTAGTGAAGAGGTATGCTTCTGCTCGAACACTGATTTGCAGTTGCGTTTTAGAGAGTTTTAGAGTGACTTGGAAGTGTTTGCAAAGTGAAAGGAGCTTGGAGGAGGCATGGTATTTATAGGGGAAGGAGTTAGGGTTGTTGGGAGGTGTTTAATGGAGGTTTGGAGGTGATTGGTGGTGTTTACGAGTTTGGATTTCGTGCAAACCCGCGGCTGGTTTGAACTTTCTGCCCGCCAGAACCCCTTACGGACCATAAGGGGAAGGTATACGGTCCGCAAGGCCTTCGGGCTGAAACACAAATTTTTATTTTTTGATTTATTGATTTGTAACTTGTCCAAATGTTACATATTACATGTTTTATGATCATTTTAGGGTATTTAAGCATATAAAGCGTGTTCTAAAGGTTACATGAGTATAAAGCGAATATGATTAAGTATAAAACTCGTATATAAGTATTGTACGAAACATGTATGTCACGTATTGGTAGGTTCATCACACGTTTGCAAGTATCACGAATATGTATCAATTGTTTCACAAATCAAACGTATGTATATGTATGAAGTATGTATAACACAAATTTAAAGAAATACAAGTTTTATTTATGATCCAAGTCTCGGGTTTTATAACGATTACAATGAACGAACGATTACAAGAACACAAGACTTCCAAAAATAGAAATACGAACAAGACTTGCTATTAATGGAAAGTACGGAAAAGCAGGGCGTTGCAGTTTTTTTGAAATTGCGTCTAATAACTGTATATAAAACAAAGGAGTTGAAAGCTAACTCTTGTAACTAACTACTCAATTTAATTAAGTAACTTGTGCAACCTACAAGTATATATCACCTTTGGATTCAAGAATTTTGAAAACATTTCCACTAATCTAGCCATATAATAAGACCCTTTAACATAAATTACAAACCCAACACGGAACAGATGCGAACAACATATTACGAACACAAATCATAACTTCTGAGATCATGATTTAAAAGAAGATAGGTTGATTTCGTGTACCTGGGTCGCACAGAGACGAGCATAAAGAAACAAACAGCGGCGGTTCATTCAATTACGCGCCCTAGTTCCATTGCAGGGGAAGCATGACTATGCGTTTTCTCATTTTCCTACAATAGATACTGCATTTTTTAGACATAGCTTTTGTACTAATTAACTTTCCATAACCTATTTTGCACCCAAAATGGTTGATCCATGATCTTAAGAAACGCCAATTCCCAAACACTTCAATTTGAAACAACCATTGTAACTGTTTGAATTCTTAAAGAACACAACTGTTATACTGATGCTGCTATAGCTGTAAATGTTCATAATCATAAATTCTATCTTATTTCATAACTTCCTACATTGTCTAAACGCTTAAAGCCTTAACCTTACATGCACATCCCAAAGAGACCAGATAAACAACAAACAAAAGTTAGGTAATAACAAATAACAATATTTCCTAGAAGCTAACCGTTCGTAACCTCAAATTCACTTACACATCCATTTCATCAAATCTCAAGTTATCCATACCCATCTCACCAGATCCCCCAAAGAAATCAAGAAAAGATTAATAATTTTTCAAAAAAAAAAAAAAAAAATCAGGAAAAGACTTGTAACATTGTCATCAAATATCTAAAAAAACTTCAAGAAATAAAGAAAAGGTTCATACTTTATTCATGAAATACATGAAACATTCATACCTAGTTAAAAGACCAAAAAAAAGCATCGAATCCCGGCGAGGGAGGACTAATATCATCCTTACAAAGCAATAACGTTAACGCCATGGGAAAACTGATATCATCCTCAATTCCGTAATCAAAAGCTCTAATTCGACTAACCGAGACGAATCATCGGCAAAACACGGTCGTTTCTGAACTGCATAAAACACAATCGATATAAACTTACAATCATTTCACAAAAATTAAGCCCAACTTAAACATCTAATCTGAAAACAAATAATCCAGTTGTAACAAAACAAATAATCACTTTGTTAGTTATGTGCATGCCTCATGAAGATGCATATAAAGTGAATATAGAATAATCAGTTCGAAACTCTGAAACTATGAGAGTTATCTCCTAAAAGCAAAGGTCAAATAATCTTGCACCAAAAAAAACCCACTGCCATGTGAACATTTATTAGGGTTTAAGGACATGTTAATCCCGAAAGTGAATGTGTAGGATCATGAAACGACCTAACGAGTCGATCAGAAGAGTGCTCAGACAGAATCAAAGGCGGAATTCATTGATTCGGTCTTCGTTTAGCTTGGATTCACTATTAAATGTCTCGTATATTGATCTCTGAACAATTTATAAGCTGGAGACACTTCGACAGCACCTCGGTGTCGGAATCAAGAACATTACAAATGAAATCGTTTGAAGAGTATTTATAGGCCAAGCCCTTCCGTTTGAAAGTGGCATGACATGATTCAAACGGAATGGCATGCTTCAAACGGAATGGCACTCTTCAAACGGACTGGCACTCTTCAAACGGACTGGCACTCTTCAAACGGACTGGCACTCCTCAAACGGAATGGTCTCTAATACATCTAAAACCTACCCTATTTCTCGTATAACGTGCCCTGATCTATCAATTCTAGTATAAGACTCGATACAAGACGAAGTCGACAGACGTATGCACTAACAGACTCCCCCTCGGATGTTGACGAGTCTGAAGTATCGAGTCTTCTCATTCTTCAGTCTTTACCGGTCTTCTTTCTTTCTTAGTATATACCAGTATCTTCTCTTTGGCTCTAACCTCGTCAGACTCCCCCTTTCATCATGCTAGGATCGTCGTCTGGAATTAGCTATCACCTTGAGATTGCATCCTGGCTTTAACTCTTGTTCAGCACATCTCCTGCACACTTCTCACCAAAACATAAGTTTTCACTTAAATCAATAAGAAAAACTTACTAGTAATAGTTACATCAAGTTCAAATTAATGATCTCGATTAACTAATCTCAACTACTTTCTTAAATCAAAATTTTTCAATTCAGCACACACACTCCCAAACCTGTTCATCATGTTCAGCACTTGAAATTTTGAATATCAGCTTTCCAACATCAGTTGTCGAAAATCTTTTTGTATTTTTCAAAATTTATGCTAAAACACACTTAAAATCTTTTTGGATTTTTGAAAGTAATGAAATATAGAGAAGAAATATTTACATACAATATTTTTGTTTGAGTATGCGTCAGAGGATTATATCAGTTTTTGAGACAAATCACTAGCACCGTTAAGCTTTAAACATTTTCAGTTCTAAACGATTCACATTGATTGACGATATTGTTGTCCACTTAAACTCAATCTAAAAACTTTCGAAATGCTTACCGATACGTTAAGGTATATTAATATTGCACTAAGTTCTTATGGACCCCACGATCTCAGCATATCCCCTCATCATGCAATACACTGATTCAAGTAATGCCTTTAAACTTTTATCAACTGTGATTTGTGCGAAAACAAAGCAGAATGTTTAAACATTAACAATCAGGTCGATACTTCCGTATACGCAGAGAAAGTCCAATGTTTAAACAAAATAAGAAAATAAAAATAAGTTGAAGTTGTTTAGGCTTTAACCACCAGGTCGATACTTCCGTATACGCAGAGGTGATCCAAAGCTTAAACAAAACACCAAAGAAAATAAAGTAGAACGTTTAGGCAATAACAACCAGGTCGATACTCACGTATACGCAGAGGATGTCCAATGCTTAAACAAAATAAAGAAATAAAACAAGTTTAAATCTTTGCAAAATAAAATGCACAATCACAGCGATTTTTCAGCAAAGTTGTGAAAGTTCACAAACGTAACCAGTTTTATGTCTTTCGACAATCAGCGATTACTGAGTAGGTACACAATCAAGAAGGACAAAACTAAGTACTATGCTTTTGACCATGTTTCCCACTAGAACTAGACTTTTTCATTTAGGTTTGTATCGTTATCGCAAATCTACTAGTCTAGCTGAGCCTACCGTCACATCTTTAGTGAGACCGTTTATCACATTATATCTTTCCATTTCTTTAGCATGCTGTGACAGTCCAACTGATCTACTATCATTTCCTCTTTTATACAACAAAACTCATTTTTTCATTTTATCATGTTTTTGGCCTTTTCAAATTTTCTAATGTTTTTGGATTTTCTGAAACTTTTACTCCCCCTAAAATACAAATACATCTAAAGAAAATTGAAAACAAACTGTACAAGAACATGACAACTGATATCGAATTGCCTCAATTCGCCATCCACTTGGCATAAACAATCAGAACTCCCCCTCACAACAAACTATTTTCCCATTATGATCTTAAAACACTTAAGTTTGTTTTAATCAAAATGGGTTTTCCCGAAAATAAGTTTTGTTGATTGATTTTAACCATTTGTAAGTTCGGGGAAAACTCATCACATTGTTTACCAACACTTTTAAATGATAGTTAAATCAAGTTCAACTTAATGACCTTGATTAACCACTTGTAAGATCAAAAAATCAAACATTTTCAACCAATCATCATCTGTTGGTTGAATTCTCAAGGTGCCGATTCCTACTCCACACTTACCAACCAGGGAGTTCCGGCAATTCACACTTCTCAAAAAATTTTCAAAAACTTTTTCAAGAATAATGCCGATTCATGCTCCGCGATTACCAACTTGGGAGCTCCGGCAAGTCAGGTTTTTCATTTAAACAGATTCACCCAAGCCTGACGGTCCTTGGGTGATTTTGAATTCTTGTTCAACAATGGTGGAAAATTTTCATCAGCCATTGTTAAACCAGAATTCTCATTTTTTACCTCAACAAATGGCTCCTCTGGTTTTAACGAACCAGAATCATTGCCTGAATGTGGCTTGTCTAACTTTGAAGAGCCAGATTCATCACCAACATGTGGCTCCTTTGTTTCCACAGAAACAAATTCTTTGCCACAAACTTTCTTCTTCTTCTTTCCCTCTTTCGTCCTCAGATTTGTATCTGATGAATGCGTTTTGCTTAATTTGTTGTTCTTTGGTGAGCAAGACGATTTATCAGAACTTTTATCTGTTTTACCAGTTGTATTCGAGGACAAAATCCTTTCGAGATATTCTCGTGCTTTCTTTCTCTTCTTCCTCAGTCTGTCTTTTTGCCCCTGCGAAAGCTTCACTTTCGGTTTTAGAACTTTCTGTTCTTGAACTTTAGGTTCTTGTACTTTCTATTCCTTGGGCTTTGCTTTGACATTGACTGGTTTATTTGCCATTTTCTGAGATTCAGCCCTCGATCTTCCCTTTGATCCCATTGGGCAATCTCTGGCAATGTTACCTTTGATATTGCATTCAAAGCATCTTCTCATCTCAAACTTCCAACTTTGGCAGTTAACAGCAATGTGTCCTCTCACACCACAAGTGTAACACACTCTGTTATCATACCAAACACCACCTTCAGTCCAAACATTCAGATTATAGCATTGTCTGGCTTTGTAGTAATCATCACTCCTCCTGAAAGCTGAATTTGGCTTTGAAGCACTCTGGTCAAACCTGCACCACTTATAACCAACAATTTTTGAATTTTGATTTTCTAATTTTTGTGATTTTTTTATCACGATTGGATGATTGAACTGATGAGCTTTTATTTTCTTTTTGAACAATTTTCGGCTTTTTATCTTTTTGTTTTTGTTCCACATTCTTCTTTACAGGTTTTTGCGTTGAGCATTCACCTTTCTCAGTAGAATGTAGAACAGTTTCTTTAAACATTTCATTTAATTTCAAAAATATTTTTCTTTTTTCAATATCATCATCAGTTTTTTTATCACAATCTTCAACTTTGACTTTGTCAAAGTTTGTGACATTGTCACTTATTGGAACATAATTAATTTTGGACATGGATAATCTGGTGTTGATGACAAAGTCTCAAAACCTTTCAATTTCTTCTCAAGCTCGTCAATTTTATTCCGAGCAATTTCAGCTTCATTTTCAAGCCGAATGATTTTCTGAAGATGAGTATTTATTTCAATCTGTTTTTCAAGATTATTTTTAAAAATAACAGATTTTTCATCTTCTAAAACCTTCATTTGACTTTGAAAATCATTTTCAATTTTTAATTTTTCATTTTCAAAACCTTTTTCCTTTTCTTTCAAATTGTTATTTTCTAATGTCAAACTGTCCAAAACACGTAACAGTTTGACATTTTCAGATTTCAATTTCTCATAATTTTCCTGTAAAACAAGAATCTGTTTATCATCAGTTTGCTTCTTATCTTTCATCTTTTTGATTTCCAATGTCAAACTTTCCGCATCCTTCAAGAGTTTAACATTTTCAGCCTCAAATTTATCACATTTAGAGCACACTGATTCAAAACCAGATTCTTCTTTCATTAAAACTTTCTCTTCCTCTATCTTGTATGTTCCTGCACAAAAAAATTTAACGAAATCAAGAGGATTCATATTCTTATCAATATAACAACCCCTCTTAATGTCATAGTTCATGACACTTTTTGCTGCAAGGCACACACAAACTCTTTTGTCGATTTCAACAATTACATCCAAACTCATTTTATCTAAACTTCCTTTTATTTTATCCATCAATTCTCTCTTTTTCTTGTTATTTTCATAATCATATGCTTTGAGCTTTTTGATAAAATCTTTTGGATGTAATTTTGAGAACCCAGAAAATCCAGAATCTCTTTTAAGATTTTTTAAAAAATCATCCCATTCTGCAGGTAATGCATCTGCAAGCTTTCATACTTGTTCAACATCTGTCAACTTTATCTCATATATTTTCAATTTGTCCAGTAAATAGTTAAATATGCTTTTCAACTCCTCAAATGTCTCATTCTTTTTACACATAAAATTTTCAAGTTGTATAATCCAAATCCGTTTATCATCTTGTTCATAACTGCTTGCTCTATACCAACCATATCCATCATTTAATCGTTCAATATGATCATTTTCTTTTTCATCAAACATTTTTGCCATATTTCAAACACAACCTGTTCAAACAAAATACCAAGTTCAAACTAGATCCCCTTTCAAACGGAACCCTTTTCAAACGGAAGGGTCAGTTTCAAACGGAAGGGTCAGTTTCAAACGGAAGGGTCAGTTTCAAACGGAACGGTCGATTTCAAACAGAATACCATGTATTTTCAAACGGTCAGTCCAGTTTCAAACGGAATGTTGCTGCTTCGTTCAAACGGACACCAGTTTTCAAGCCATTTTTACCGGTTTTACTGAGTTTAGGTCTGATATTCTCAAGGGTTTGTTAAAACACAATTACGCACACATTGTGAAAGTTTTAGCCGATTTTAACCGTGAAAAATTGTTAATTTTGTGAAAGAAGGTGTAGAAATCAGAATATTCCAGCGAAAACGAGCTAAACGGTAAGAACTCTTCCTCCTGAGCTCTGATACCACTTGTAGGATCCTGAAACGACCTAACGAGTCGATCAGAAGAGTGCTCATACAGAATCAAAGGCGGAATTCATTGATTCGGTCTTCGTTTAGCTTGGATTCACTATTAAATGTCTCGTATATTGATCTCTGAACAATTTACAAGCTGGAGACACTTCGACAGCACCTCGGTGTCGGAATCAAGAACATTACAAATGAAATCGTTTGAAGAGTATTTATAGGCCAAGCCCTTCCGTTTGAAAGTGGCATGACATGCTTCAAACGGAATGGCATGCTTCAAACGGAATGGCACTCCTCAAACGGACTGGCACTCTTCAAACGGACTGGCACTCTTCAAACGGACTGGCACTCCTCAAACGGAATGGCCTCAAATACATGTAAAACCTACCCTATTTCTCGTATAACGTGCCCTGATCTATCAATTCTAGTATAAGACTCGATACAAGACGAAGTCGACAGACATATGCACTAACAGAATGAATGTGAAATTCAGCCTTTCAAAGCCGTCATGTGTGGGGTAATAAAATCTTATTTTCAATGCCTTCTAACAAATTAGATTCTCAAAGCGTTAGTGTAAAACCACTGACGACGGCTTTTCAAATCGGAGACATAGAATACTAAAGATTAATCGAGAACCATATGGGAACAATCGAGGGTTTCGACGAACGCCATAGGCACCCTTGGACCAACGAACACCGCCGGTGACAGTGGCTCTCTAGCCTACAAACCAATAAACCGCCAGTGCGGCGGCTTCCTGCTCTCTCTCGCCCCCCACTTCTCCCCGCCGAGGGCTTTATGTGGGACACCGCCAACATAAGGAGGATAACAGGCACAAAAATCAAACTGATAGAAACAACCTTATTCTATCTAACAACAATTACACGATGTTGATGTTGTTAGTACCCTGCAAACGCTCCGATTGTTTCACGGCCGTTATCTAAACCCAAGCGTTAAAGAAACACCATTCAACGATGGACTAATCAGGACCTTTTTAGGGTTCCGGCGACTTCGCTTACTTCCGATTGATCTTCATCTATTTGGATTTCCATTTTGCCGACACACCGATGGTATTCCACCATGTCGCTTTATAACCCACAAATCAAAGCATCATATGGGTGAAGGCAGAATAGAGCGGTGGAGGTGATGACCGGCAGATGTGGGTTAGACAAATCTGGGAACCGGAACTGTAGCTAACAGCTTACCCAAATTGTTATATAATATAATATAGATAGTTAAGAAAAAAACTACAAACGCGTCTATAAATTGTTTCCGTTTAAAATAATTAGCCTAACAGGCCTTTCTAACTAGGTTTAAATTATAACATAAAATATTAATTTAATATATATATATATATATATATATATATATATATATATATATATATATATATATATATATATATATAAATGAGTCTATCCTTAAACAGAGCCAACCTGATTTGCTAAACACGTCGTCATTTTGATCGAAAACTATATATATATATATATAGGGAGGAGCTCATGCGAGAACCACCATTATTGTGAGAACCGCGAGAACCAATGTGAACACAACCTAAAATAGCTAAAAAAAACCTAACCCCCACCCCCCCCAAAACCTAAACCCCCCCACCCCCCCCCCCCCCCAAAACCTAAACCCCCCCCACCCAAAAAAAAAAACCTAACCCCCCCCCCCCCAAAAAAAAAAAAAAAACCTAACCCCCCCAAGCTAAATGCTAAAAACTAAAACCCCCAAAAAACCTAAAAAAAAACCCACCCCCACCCCCCAAGCTAAAATGCTAAAAACTAAACCCCCAAAAAACCTAAAAAAATCAAAAACAAATCTAATTTTTTTTAATATTTTTTATGTTAAAATCGCTACTTTTAGAAGCAAAAAAAAACAATTTTTTTTTGGCTTCGAAAAGTAGCGATTTTTTTTATAAAAACTATTAAATTTTTTTTTGTGTGATTTTTTAGCTATTTTTAGGCATTTTTGGTTGTGTTCACATTGGTTCTCGCGGTTCTCGCAATAAGAGGTGGTTCTCGCATGATCTTCTCCCTATATATATATAAATGATTCTATCCTTAAACAGAGCCAACCTGATTTGCTAAACATGTCGTCATTTTGATCGGAAACTAACCCAAATCTGTCTAAGCCATACTCAATCTTACGAATTTCATGTTAGCTACGTTTGTATGGTGTACCAGGAGGACGCCTTCACCAACATTTTTTTATTTGTTTTTTTTAATTTACAAAACATATATGAAATGTTACTTTTGATCAGAATCTGCAACCAAAGAACACCATTTGCGTTAAAACAACAAGAGTATAGCGGGGGGAAGGTCCAGGATCCACTCCAAAAGGCAGCTCCTTGATCAGAATCTGCAACCAAAGAACACCATTGGCCTTAACGCGAGAGGGGGCCTCCCGCATTTTGACTCCGGCGTGAGAATCAGTGGATTGTTCTTTGTGAGTCTTAGCAAAAGAAAGGATAAGAGTTTAGAGTGAAAGAGTGAATGGTCTAACCTTTGGCTGGGATAAAACTCTTCTTATATAGGTAGACTGGTCTGCCCAAGGAGCCTTATGCTAGCTATACACCTTCTAGTCCAGGTAAGCTTATCCATCCTGAGGTTGCTTGTAGGTTTGGCCTTTACCTCTTTGGGTATATTTCAGGTTTTGTATGTCTCGGGGACACTTTATGCTTTATAGAAGTTTGTCCTTTTGTCTTGACTTGTTCAATTCAAGTCCTGAGGTTATATAGTAACTTTGGCTTCCCGTCATCAGCTATAGGCATATCAGCTCCTGGTCAGGAGCTTCAAGCTTCTGACTTCCAGCTTCTTGCTTTGTGTTTCAGCATTGCTTATTTATTTTTATTATTACTGTTGACTTTGACTTTGCTGACTAGGATCTCCGAGTACCCACGTCATCAGCCCCCCAATCATGAGTGTTTGTATTGTAAATAGCGGCAGTTATGACTCTAAGTTTAGGGTTTTTTTTAACTTTTTTTCTTTTTCCGAGAAAGGTTTTTGAATTATGCCTCTTTGATGTGTTCAATAAAATGTAAGTTTTTATTAAAAGAAAAAGGATGCATATTATTGAACTGATGTTCTAGACGCATTTAACACTTTCGAGCTTCTCGTCGTTAGGCCCATTACCCCACTTGTGGGTTTGAGCGGTCCGGACGTGACTGATGTGACGGTTCCGCCAGGTCAGCTTTGATTACCCTAGCCCTCTATCTCTGATGGTTTTAATCCCAGCCTTCCATTTGTCGGTTTTTTATGCCAATTTGAATTTTGAAATCATTTCCTTCTTTATATAACCGCCCTCATTATCTTTTCACTTCTTGTCTTCAACATTTTCTTTTCCTGCTTTTACCCGGTGGTTCTTTCAACAAATTTCTGATCACTTTTCCTTATAATCTTGGTGACTCACTGCCTTTCTTTATTTTTCTTATGGCATCAAACAAGAATGATATACTTGTCCAGTTTTCAAAACTCACTCAGTCGGGCATTGATCAGTTTTGTGCCTACTATGGCATCGATCCTACCCTTGAGACATAGGTTCCGGGGGATAAGACTGCGAATGGATGTCCGACTGGTTTTATTGTTTTCTATACCAAAATTGTTGATCAGCCTAACTTGCGGTACCCTTTTACCAACTTTTTCCTTGAGGTTTTGAAATATTACCATCTCTCTTTGGGTCAATTGGCTCCTGTGGGTGTTGCCCGAATTATGCACTTTGAAATCTTATGCCGGGCTCTTACTTATGAGCCTTCTCCCTTAATGCTCCGTCGCTTTTTCCGGCTTGCCCGGAACGGTGATTGGTATACCATTGAGAAGACTCAATGTGAGGCATCCCTCCTTTCTCATACCGTTGGTCATACCTATGCTTAGAAGAAGCAATTCTTTTTTATTTCTAAGCGGTTACTTCCTTTTACTGTTGTCCCTTAGAAGTTTTCCGAGGTTTTGAATGAGAAGGAACCGGGGGCTAATGAGCTTGACCAGAAGTTACTCCTTAGGCTTCGTGCCTATAGTTCCAAACAGAGGGCTTACCCGGAGGAGCTCCTTGTCATGTTGGGTATCAGTCAAGATTGGGCTGAGTCTGGCTTTGAACCAGTCTTATATTTAAATGAGAAGGGTATGTGATTTTTATGTTTGTCTTGCCTCTTATTTGTTTGATGCTAATGTTTTGTTTCCTTGTTTTTTAGAAATGAGTGCTTTGGACTACATTCTGTTGAATGACCCTTCTAATGTGGAAATCAATCAGAAGGAGGTTCCTGAAGGTGCTCCTTCTGTGGTTCGTCGTAATCAGCATGTGACTACTAGTGGAGATTTTGAAAGTGTTCCGGTTCTACCGCTTATTGATAGTTCTTCTGCTAAGAAACAACCTTCCCCTTCTCGCCGATCTACCGTTCCCCTGCTGCTGCTTCACAATCTTTTGACCCTATCTCTGTTGATAGTGGTGATGAAGATGATGCTAATGTTATTGCATCCATTATTGGCGTGAAGCTTGTTAAAAAGAAGGTTCCAGAAGTTTCAAGCGAGGCAGATGGTGTTCCCGACCAGCAGATATTTGCTGTCTTGAAGAAGCTAAATGAGTCCAAGAGGGTTGTTCCTGAGAAATCTGATCCTGTTGTTGATGAGGGTAAAGAATTGAAAACTGTTTTGAAGAAGAAGTATAAGGGTGGTGCTTCTAAAACTGCTTCCCCTGGGAAATGGGCTTTTGCTGTTGGTGTTGGTGTTGGTGTTGGGGAAGCTGCTTCCTCTGTGTTAGTCGATGAGAAGAAGAAGAAGAAGAAGGTTGAAGAGAAGGTTAATGTGGTTTTGAAAGAGAAGCCAGAGGTTGTTAAGGGGAAGGGGCCTGTAAAGGCTAATTTTCCTGTGTTTGTTCCTCGATGGAACATTCGTGTTTGTGACACTACTACTAGTAGCGAGACTTGTCATGATATGCTAAGGAATATGGCTACTCCTGCTGAAAAAGAGCTCTTATCAAAGTTACCCGATGAAGATTCTGCCTACCGAGCTATCGCTGATGTTGCCCGACTTGTTACCTCCCTTCCTGACTGCATTGAGCGTTGGGCCTCCGCTGCTAGCAGGGTTGATGAGGTTACTGTTTCTTTGAAGAAGAAAGAAGCGGAACTCAAGACCTCCCAGGAGGATTCGACAGCTTTCCAGAAAAAAGGTGACTGAGCTTAAGGGTCAGGTGCTTGCTTCTCAGGCCAAAATGAATGAATAGATGAAAAAGGTTGAAATGTACGCTGGGCAGCTTTCAGACTTCAATAACCAGTTGGCTAAGGAGAGGGCAAACTTTGGTATTGAAAGAGCTAAATTCAGGCAGGAGCGTGTTGCTGATGAAGCATCTACGGAAGAGCTGAGGCAACGGGTAAAACAGTTGGAGGATGATAGAAAATGGGTGATTGGTTCTGGTCTCCGTTGTTTTGTGACTTACCTTCTTCACAGCCAAGAGTTTAATCAACATCTTGCATGTATTTACTCTAAAGCTTTGGCTCATGGTCGCTATACAGGTCTTGTTGCAAGATTTGATGCTGCTTCAAAGGGGGAAGCTATAGAGAAGCTTCCTGCTTTCAGGCCAAACTCTCTCCCATATTTTGTTGCAGCTGTGAAGGAGATGGAGGCCCTTTCCTACCCCTACATTGAAGCTTTATCTCGAATGGTTGATCGTCCCGTAGTTGAACTTGAAGCTTTGGAGTTGGCAGGTTTGAACAAGGAGCTGTGTGAGCAGTTGCTTACGGTTGCTTTTGTTAAGCGGGCCTTGTTCGAGACCAGTGATGAGGAGGATAATGATGCTGGTCCTTCTTCAAAGAAATTGAAGGTATTTCCTGACCCTGAGCCGATTTCTACCATGTCCATCCTTATTGATGTTCCCCCTCTGTCTCCTGTGAGGGTTGAAACGGCTTTTATTGCATCGGGTGATGATGAAGAAGATGACCTGGATGGTTTGTACGATAATCTCCCCTTGGGTAAAGATCCTCTATTCACTGGTGCCGGCGATTCAGGTCGAGCTTAGTTTTTATTGTTGGTTTGCTATGGTTGTATTTCCAACAATGTTTAACTTTCTTTGTGGTTATATCTTGTGCCCCTATGAGGGCTTTTATGTTGTTTTGAACTTGTGGTTGTGAGTGAACGGAAGCTGTTCCCCTGGGGGTATTTAGCTTCTTTTAGTATTTCCTACTTTGTGTACTTTAATTTTTTGTTTCTATTAACTTTTTGTCAAACTTGTGTTTGGCTCATGTCACGGGAAATTTTGTGCCTTAATTTTCCCTTTGTTAATTGTGTTTTTGCAATGTCTTTTTCCATAAAGGTTCTAAACTAAGTGTTGCAGTCACCTGGTTCGAGTCTTTTTGGAGAGAATCAATGCAAGTTGTTATGGTTCTATCTCTTTTCTAATCCACCTTTTATTTTGCTATGGTGGTATGTTGGACATAAGCATATTGTGTTTCATAATGTTAGCTTATGGAGCAGAATTGGTGTGAGGTGCTCATCCTTTTTCATGGACTTACTTTTATAATGTTTGACTTGTTTATATGTGTGTAACTTTGTGTTTATTTGCATTTTTTTTGTAAGGGAACAAGTTTGTAGTTTTTTGTATGTACTTGAGATTTTTCATGAATGAATTTGGAAGAATCTTCCTTGAGTCCATGGAGTTGAATTGTTTTAGGAACTCACCATGTATACAGGAAGGTATAGCGCCTTGTTCCCTGTTCAACGATATGGCCTAGGAGCTCATCCCCGTTTCATGGGTAGATATAGCGTCGGGTCCCATGAAGCTTTATTTGGAGGAGCTCACCCTTAGGAGAGAACAATGAAATTAGAATAAAAGATCAAAAGTGCTATCTTTGTTTTCATTAAACTGAGATAGCCAAGTACAAGTTTGCTTTTGTCATTACATTGGTTGTCTAGACTATGAATTTCTTGAGGTGCTTTCCGTTCCAATGTCTTGGTACCTTCCTGCCCTCAGGCGTTTCAAGTTTGTAGGAACCTCCTTTGTGCACCTCACTGATAATATATGGGCCTTCCCATTTTGGGCCCATTTTTCCAAGATCTTCTTGCCTACTTGCCTCATTGTTCCCGAGTACCAAGTCCTCAGGTTTGAAGGCTTCCTTTTTGACCCTTGCATTGTAGTAGGCCTCCATTTTCTGTTTATACCTTGCTTCTCGGATCAAGGCAGCTTCCCTGGCTTCTTCAAGTAGGTCAAGGTTTAAAAGTATCTCCGAATCATTTGTGGTGTTGTTTTTCTTGGAGAACATTTTAGCTCCGATCTTAGCAAGTATCACAGCCTCTGAGCCATATATGAGGCTGTATGGGGTCTTTTGATGGCTTGTCTTTTCTAAAGTACGGATGGCCCATAGTACACTGTGGAGCTCTTCTACCCACTGTTTGCCATACCTCCCTAGCCGAGTTTTCAACCCCTCTACGATGCTGCGATTCATTCGCTCCACTTATCCATTTGATTGTGGATAACAGACTGAGCTGAAGACTTGCTTGATCTGAAGCTCCTGGCACCAAGTGCTGAATGGTTTCTCTGGGAATTGTTTCCCGTTGTTAGTTACTATCTCCCCTGGCAATCCAAATCTGCATATTATTTGCTCCTAGACGAAGTTGATAACATTTTTCCCTGAGACCTTCACTGATGGCTTAACTTCTGCCCATTTTGTGAAATAGTCTCCTGCCACCAAAAGAAATTTTACTTGTCTGGCTGCCTGGGGGAAAGGTCCTACGATGTCCATTCCCCACTTATAAAATGGCCACGCAGCCAATATTGGGACAAGGTCATGCTTTGGACTTGTTTTGACTAGGGCATGTAGTTGGCATGCTTCACATTTGTAAATGACTTCAGCCATGTCTTTGTGCATCGTGGGCCAGAAGTAACCCATATTCATTAGCTTTGCCACGACTGTTCTTACCCCCACGTGTGATCCACAGATGCCCTCGTAGACTTCTTTTATCAAGTAATTGCTCTGGTTCGGGCCTACACATCATAGCAAAGGGGAGATGTAACCTTTTTTTGTAAACTTCCCTTCTTCTAGGACATATTGCTTGGCTTTTATCCTTATCTTAGCGGCCTCTGATTCTATGGGGGGTAGCTTCCCTTCTTGCAGGAACTGTTGGATGGGTGTCATCCATGTATCTTCATTTTCATCTATCACATCTTGGATTTCAGCTTCTTCGATGGACCTTATTTTGATTACCTCCACTAGTACCTTCTTGGTAAGGTGTGCAAACGTCAAGGAATCTAGCTTGCTTAAGGCATCTGGCTGCTTGTTCTTTGTTCTTGACACTATGGTTAATGAGCAAGATTTGAAACTACCCATCAGTTCCTTGACTTTTTCTTTGTATTTTACCATAGATGGCTCCCTTGTTGTGTATTCCCCCCAACTTGGCTTGCTACCAATCTGAATCAGTGAAGGCATGTAGCTCCTCGACTTTCATTATTTTTGCTAATCGCAGCCCGGCTAGCAAGGCTTCATATTCCACTTCATTATTCGTGCAGGGAAAATCAAGACGAAGTGCATAAGTATATTCAGTTCCATGGGGGTCTGTTATGATGAGACCTGCCCCGGAACCTTCTATACTAGAAGCTCTGTCAGAGAACAATGTCCACTTCCCTAGGATTATCGTTTGATATCTTTCTTCTTCTACCTCATTTATGTAACAACCCAACTTTTGGTTGTTCCTATTTTTATCGTTGTTTCATTCGTAAACACTTGTAATCCGAGATTCGATGATTAACCCTTGGGTAACTACCTTCGAATTTCAAGCACACACAAGTTTCCTCTAAATTAAATTTCGGGACGAAATTTCCTAAAGTAGGGGAGACTGTGACAACTGTGCCTCTACGACCATAATACAAATACAAATCCAATGAAATCTTGTGTTTCACTCTTGGGATTTGTACAATTTCATGTGACTTTTGCACATATCAATTCTTGTTCGATTTCAAGCTTTAAATCGCTTTCTAGAAAGTTATACGCGAACTGATGTGTAAACGTAATCAGTTTAACGCGACAAACACTCCGGAACAGTGACATAGGCTTAACATACCTTAAATAACCTTTACATAAGTTAGAAATAAGTTTTGAAGGGTTTGGTGTGTCAAAATCAAGTTTATTCGATTGCAGGGACTATTTACGACAAACTACGAAAGTCTGCCGATTCGTATGGTAACGAACATTCTGGAACTTGATAAAAAGCTAAACATACCCTAAATATCCTTTACATAGCTTAGAAATAGGCCTTGAGGGGTTCGGTATGCGAAAATATGCTTATTTGATCAATAGGGACTAAAAGCGTCAAAAAGTGCACAAGTTTGCACTTACGCGCATATCTTACGTTCTGAACATATCTGGACATCCAAAAAAATTTTTAATCATTAAAATATTTTATTTTAGTGATTGGAATGCAAAAATACCATTCGTCACATAATTTGGATCGATTTCGCGTCCGTTCGAGTTTTTGTCGTAATTAACCGAATAACGTGACCGTACGACCAAACGAACCGACATCCAAGATGTTTTTAAGCATATTTCATGTTCCCTATGCTTTAACTTCATTGTAGTGCCTTGAAATGGGGTTAACGAGGCTTAAAAACATCAAAAACAAAGTTTATAGCTTGCAGGGACTAAAACTAACAATCTGTGATAGTTCTCTCACGGAGCGTGTAAGCCCACACCTATTCCTACGCGGGGTGCGACCGACCTGCAGATTAGAAACATTGAATCTGGCTTCAGCAGCTGTTTTCATGCATTTTTACCATGGTTTTGGGATACCATTAACTTGTTTTTGAACTCCCCTTGTTTTAGAAACTATGGGCCACATGTGTATGGCCAAGATCATTCTTTGATCCTTGCAAAAACACATGTAATGATCCTAGAAACTCAAGATTTCCTATAAAGAGCTTGGGTTTTTGCCATTCTCATTGCTCATTGATCTGATTTACTCTAAGTTGGAGCTCTCACATTGTTGAAGGCTTCATACCTGAGTATTTTTAGATCAATTCTTCTTAGCTTGGACCCTTTGTAAGCTTATTTCATGCTTGTTTATGCTTTTTAAGCATGAAAGTCAAACAGTGTTTAACTTTATGCTTTGACCATGGTTTGGTCAACACAAAGTTCGTTTGAACTTTGCAACGTGAGCGTAATCACGATGGTCATAGTCTCTTGTGACTATACCTACTGATTACCACGTTGATTAGTCGAAGTGACGAGTTAAACTTTTGGTCAAAATACGTATTTATGCGTATTTGGCGATGAAGCTATTCTTGGGTATCAAAACACTTTGTTTTGATATCAAACTTGTTTTCTAACTTAGTTAAACATGTTTTAACATGTTTAACTCGTCACTTTTAGTCTAGTGCTTGTATAGGGTCGTAAGTCAAGCGGTCTTGACAACCGCTTAGACTTTCGAACCAGACCCGTTTGGTCGATCGTTAGGATCCGACCAAACATATTTTGTGACCATATTTATATAGGGAATAACCTTCCGAAGTTATACCTTATGGTCACTTAGTTTAATTAGTTGTATGATAGGTAGTTTATATGCCTTAGGTAAATGACCAAAATGCCCTTTTTATGCATAATTTGATTTTAAGCATATGTAACTTAATTTTTGACACTTAAACTGATTATGCATCATATTTAAAACATGTTAGGGCATATAATACTTTTCATAGGACTAGTTAGGCGTCTCGAACGCGCATTCGCGCGAACGACGCGTTAAAGTAGCGTAGACTACCTTAATAGGTCATAACGGGTTATAAGCACTTAGGATAGGTTCTGAATCAGAATGTAGGCTTTGTAAACCATATCGCATGAGTTCCAATACTCATTTGGTTTACAAGACCTCATTTAACCCGATCTCCCGATTTAGGTCCAGATTATTAACATAGTGATCCGATACTAGGTGCCACTTGATTCCTTGACTTCTCGAGCTTTGTTAGATCACTAGATCAAGGATACGTGCAATCTCAAGTGAGTAAATAGTCCCCACTTTTACTGATTTCAACATTTTTGGGGTGATTCATATGTGCTAAATGCTTTTCATTGTTTTCATATACACATGTTATGGTTTGTATGAAACACGATGATTTTCAATAATGTGAACAAACATGTTGGGGCGTTAGTCGAAAGACATTCGAATGACATTCGTTAACTATGATTAAGCCGACCAGTAGTATGTTATGGTACCATAGGATCTGACAAATCCCGTCACTAGGCTATTCACTGGATTTGGTGGGTAGTTTGGGAACGATAGAAACTGTTTATGGTTAACAAAGCCTTTGTTGATTTGTTAATCTTGTTAAAGAGGTCTTTCAGGGCCTATTAAAGATACCCCATGGGTGGTATATCGAGTCACACAAGTTTGAATGTATTCTTTAAAGAACGACCAAAAGTTGTATTTCACAATTAAAACACGAACGATTGAACGATGGGTTATAACACGAACGATTTGAACAATTTGAATGATTTGGAACCATTGGTTTATGGTGAGTGATTAGATAACGGGACGGGTGTAATGTGATAAAAACATGGTAGATACGCCGCTGGTACTTCTTATATATAAGTGCTTTTATCATATTACTTTCCGTGGCGTTACCTAGATCACTTAGACGAATGTTTTCAAACGATAACACAGTACGAGGTTTACTTTAAGATATAAACCATACTTGTTTATTTTCAACGACGATTTACTACATGGTTTAGAAAGACAAATGTTTTCATTCAAGATTCATGGCTACAATGGTTTTGGTTTTACTTATATCAACTTGTAAGGTTAAACATATTGCAATATCTAACACTTTTGTTTTCAAAGTACATACTCGAAAACTCCAGTAGTTGGTCGAGGTATTGCAATATGAATTCAAAGCCATGAATTTGACAAACAAAATGTGACAACTGGCACAAAACCGGTAATTTCCTTACAACTTAATTAATACTTGATAACTGCAATTATGTGCTTAAATGTCGACATTGTCTGATTACATACTATACAAGTGAATTCATGCACGTTTTATACTACAAAATATTGCTTATTGCATTTATGATAGCGTTGCGTCAGAAATACTAGTAAACTCACCGGTAAGACACAATGTGTCAACAAATCTGCAGAAAGCAGTTAGACAATAAAATTGGGGCCTAGGTGTAGGTCCAACATTAGGAATACATTAAAACCCAAGAGTACATACAAGGGTTAACATATGGACCTTCCGGAAGCTAAAATACGCACTAAAAAGCACCCGAAACACACATTAAGTGCAAAAGTTTACAGAATTCAGCTATCATCAGCTTTATAACCTCAAAATATTATGCAGAATTCATGTTTTATCATCCAGAATACTTCCCTAAGTGTCGGGAATTAAAAGTGTCACAAAAGGGTACTTAAAAGACACTAAACGGTGCAATTTAGCACTTTAACGGAACGGTATCTAACCGAACAACCGGACGTTGCCCGGAACACCAAAATATTGCTAGAAACATTGTTCACTTTTTCTAAGCTAGTTATGGTTCCCGAACACCCTAACATATTATAGAATGCATCCTACACATTAAACACTAGACTTACACTTAACACCTCCACTAATTAACATCATGTGCCATCAAATTACATTTACCCCCCCCCCTTTTGATGTTCACGACCCATGGAGGGGCCCCACACCCAAGATCTACAAAATCTTCCTAATATATTCCATAATCCTTTTCCAAGATCTTATTAGATGGTGTATGTACTTGAGGGAACACAAAGACTCTTGGATAATAACATTTAGTTTATAAATAACCATCATCAACATTCTATCTTCATCACAACACAACTTCTCTCCTCCCTCTCCCAAGCTTCGGCCGAACACCCCACTCCACACACCACCATTTTCATTCAAGTTTCATTCATCCCAAGTGTATCTCAAGGTGTATCAAGGTGATTTAGGAGGCTCGGTGCTCACGGAACTTGAAGGACCTCTCTTGTGTGCTTTTATCCACCACATTTTCAACCTTGTTCTTCCCTAGCTTTAAGCTAGTTGTAAGGTTCTTGAACACCCTTGTTTACTTCACATTTTAGTGGTTAAAAGTTGTTGTTTTATGATTAACACAAGAACACTAAAGAACATACACTTGAATCTTGAAACATAAGATGAAACACGATGTAATATTGTTAGAATGATGTTTTGAATATGTTGATGATTGCTTGTTGATTTCTTGATAATATGATGTTGATCATCATATTGAACTTGTTAGATTATGATTAAGAACATGATTTAACAAGTTAGGATATGATTATGTCTCTACATAAAATAATCATCTTCTAATAAAGATATGAACTTGAAAATAAAATGATTTCTTGAAAAATGATAATCAAGTGAGTTGTTAAACTTATAGATCTAAGATTTATGCATGATTTTCCAAGAAAACCAAGTTTAAAATATGATTTTTGAAAGATCAAGGTTTTACTTAAACCTACACTACTTTTAGTAGAAAAATAAGTGTATAAACACTTAGGAAACTAGAAAAATACAAAAGAAATATTTTTAGAAAAATCATCTTACAAGTTGTAAATGACTAAATCCTTCAAGAATGAGATTTTCAAACAAAAAAACCATGTTTTTAAGGGTAACTAAACCTACTAAATAACATGGTAAGTTACTACAAGTTTTTTTACAAAACTTGAAGTTCATGATGTAGTGTAATTTACTTGATCTTGACACTCGGTAGGTGTTGAATGAGTCGATTATTGTTTGTGATGATTTAAAATAAAATAAACACATGTTTTGAAAACATGGGAAACCTCCATTTTTAGGGGAAACTATGTCAAAATTTTTATAAATTTTAAAAATTTTGACACTTAGAAGAATATAAGTTTTTGAGAAACTTATTCCCTAAAAATGTATCTAAAAATATTTACCAAGGTTTCCCCAATTTTTGTGTTAAGAAATGATGATTTCTTCAAGATTAAAATCGATATTATGTATGTATATTTTTGAGAAAAATGTATATATTTATTGATCACCAAAATTTTGTGCTAAGTGTATTAGTATGTATTACATGTAATAGTGTATTAGGACTTGAAAATACGCTAAATACTTCTAAGAAGCGAAAATACAAAAATACACATACAACATGCTTAGACAAATACAAGAGAATATATTTATGAAAATATATTACTTGATAGAATAAATAACTTGGAAAAGTTATGAATATGAAATGAAGATTTAGACAAATCACATAACTCGGGTGAAAAATACAAGATACTTATATTTATTTTTGAGAAAATAATATAAGTAAGACACATAGTTAAAAATATAAATTATTTTTAACACAAGAACAAATACATAAAAGATGGTGACTTGTACTTGTGCGATACAAGTCTAGTGACTAACGTTAATAAAACACGTTTAGGTCACGACGCTAGATAAGCAAAAACCGGTGAAGTTTACGGCTCAAGGAACGCAAAGTTGTGAGTTCATGCTCCCCCTTTTCTTTTAACTGTTTTCAGTTTTTAACTTCGGGGGTGAAGTACATGTTACTAAATGTTTACAGAAAAGTAAGCCCATGTCCCCACTTTTAAACTTTTACATACTTTTTAAACTTGGGGAAAATACATGTGTTGTGGTATGATGGATACAAAGACTAAGGAATGATAATTTAAATCGTGTCACGAATAGGGTACCAGAAGCACCATTAATCAACAATATACCTAGACCGCATAACAAAAGGTTAGATCTAATGGGTTTTCGGGCAGCCACACTCTTGGTGAAAACTAGTACCAAGTAGTGCTTTTGTGTCTCAGTCGTGAATCGACAACTAGAAAAATGCCTATGGTTTGGTTGCTTCCTATGCCGTGTCACATGTTAATGGCCTTGCAACCCATTAACAACCTAGATACATACAGGAATACTTGATTTATACAAGATACATACCATGTTTTCATACTAAGTATACAAACGTTCAATACAAGAACTGCATGAATTCACACCAGCATTATGTTGACGTTTTCCCAAAAACTCACATGTATTTCAAGTAACTAAAGTGGATGTGCGCACGGTCTTACTCTTGCTCGTGGATGTTGCTTACGTTTTACCTTTGAATAAAGTTGTAAACTTTCAGACAATATGCTGTCTTTTGATGTAAGCACTTAAACTATGATTTCAGTTATGTAATGTTTGGCATTCGAAGTTATTTTTACGAGCATGTAGTATGTTTACCAATCGTATGCAATGAAAACCTTTCATGATCACACCTCGTGCTTCCGCCTTAGAAAGGGGTGTGACACAAAACCTATGTATCTCACAGGCATTTTTATGCTATCGTACCTATTTTCACATATGTTTCAGGTGTTGTTATTGATGCAAAACATAGGATTGGACGAGGGCCTTAGTGACATAAAACAAGAAAGACAATGTGTTTGAACTTGTTTATTTCACTTTAAGACTATGTAAAACAATTATTAATTCAATAAAACCAAACTACAATTACGATGTGTTGTGCAATGATTCTGTTACTCCACTCCCCGACATTTCCGCCGCGGTTTGTTGTATTACACAGTCGAGGTGTGACAATATGTGTGATACTTGCTTAAAATGATCGGTCATGTGAGTGAACGACTCGATTTACCACACTAAGACGCAACACAATGCAGCACAACACTTATTACCTCACTAAAATACTTAAAGTACTCGACCTAATTAACGCAATGAACTGCACCTAACGGACATCCGACACGCGAAACGCGAAACGAGAGCTACTTGTATGAAACAGGCAGCTTTGTACGAAGCCACCAGTTTCGTACAGAACTACCAGCGCCTCCTATAAATACCTAGCCTCACCCTTTCACTCTTCATTTGCTCCATTTCACTCAAGAACACTCCCCACTTGCTCCTCTCTATTTTTCCAGGTAAGATCTACTATTTTTACACCAAACACAACGATTTCCACCATGATTTTCCACGAGTTTATCTCCGATTTCATCTAAACTTCTCTCTTTTTTACAAAAACCTTCATCTTTTTCATCAAAACTTCTGATTTTGTTACAGATTTACACTTAAATGAATGTATTGGGCATAGCTTTAGCTTCCCAAGTTAGAGATCTTATGATTTCGCACTTACCAAGTGTTTAATCCATGGAAAAACGGTTTTAGTTAGACTCGATTTTTACACTAAAACGGACCAAAACCGACATATATTTCATTCACCGAATAGTGGGACGAAGTGGTGTCGAAACCGTCCTGAAAAGGACTTGAAAATACATCTGATTCAGGCAAAAACACAGTTTCGGACGCAAAAGACGCTGAAACCAGACCATGTTCCTACATGTGACTAACACGCTCAAAAGACCTCTCCGGATTGGCTTGTATGAAGCACCGACTTCGTACGAAGGCACCGGCTTCGTACGAAGGCGCCCTTCATACATACCATACCATGTTCCTACATGTCACTAACACGCACAAAAGACCTCTCCGGATCTAAGTTTAAATCAGTAGCTTAACACTTGAGGGATGCACACTCGATTTCCCGAAGAAAGACGGGAAGAACACTCAATTTTAGACATGGAAGCAAGCGACATGTAAGAAGACACCACTTTCGTACGAAGGCACTCCCTTCGTACGAAGACTCTGTTTCCCCCCTCAACACTTCAACTCGACCATTTCATCACTTTGGAAGACTGATGCACTTCTGCCTCGTACGCAGGCTGATCCGGCGCTCCCTCCACTCCATTCCAGACCATGTTTACTATTAAACACGCACTGTGAGTATACTCGAACCCTTTTTTACTTAACCCAGTTTTTGGGTGTTACATACGTTCTCTATCAAAACACATCGCACACAACGCTTAACCCTTTTTAAACGCTGACCCCTCTCGCATGTTATACGTGAATCGTTGAATGTTTGTTTGTGTCACGGCCCCCGACCCGGTTTTACCCGTTTCAGGAGCCGCGGGACAGAAACCCGTGGTATTGTGTTTTTTGGCAGCGGAAATTTTAACGGGATCTTTTTAAGACTGAAAATACCCAATTATTTTAGAGAAAAATGCCCGGATAGTCCCTGTGGTTTCGCCTTTTTTCACCTATAGTCCCCAACTTTCTAAAACTACCTGAATATTCCCCAAGTTTTCATTTTTTGTTCCCGGATAGTCCCTGGGTCTAACTTCAGTTACTTTTCTCTGTTAAAATGATGTGAAATGACAAAAATACCCTTTCCTTAAAAGGCCAAATCATATGGACTATCCGGGCATCTTCTTCATTTTTTTTTATAAAACCCCACCACCACACTTCATCTTCAACCTCCACCCACCATCACTCTCCTCCACCCTCCACCATCACCGCCACAGTCACTCCATCATCATATGCTCTATATGCATATAAAAATAATCATCCAATTCCAACTCCATTTATTTGCACAGTTAATATGCAAAAAAAATGTATCAAAACCATTTCAAAAGAACTCTCACTGACCAAAAGATTTAGGAGGCAAGCGGGTGTGCTCCGATGGTCCGCCGTCGCCGGTGAGCTTCTCCACGGAGTCCGTTATTCCGTTGCTGAAACACGATAAATGGTTTCAGATGTGACGACCGCCGCCACCAAAACTCTCCGGAGGGGAAGCGGCTCAGCCGCAAGCCATCCTAGTGCATATATCGGACCCCAAACTTGATGCCATCGTGATCTGCGTCATCCCTAAGTCATCACCATGGCTTTGCACTGCCGTATGAGACCACCAGTAGGTGGGTGACCGGTCGTCGGTCATCGGGAACCACCAGTGGCATTGAGGTTTAGTCGGCTCCTCCGTTTATCTCCGTCTCTCTCTGCTACACTCTCTATCTCTAACCGTTCTCGGTCTCTTTATCTTGTTGTGGTGTGCCGCCACCAGGTGGTTGTGGTTGGCAGTCTAATTGGGGGGGGGGTGTTGCGAGGTGAAGATAGGGAATCATGAGAAGAGGTGAGTTAGAGGTGTGTGGTCGGCCGGGATGTTGATGCCGTAGTTGTTGCCGACAACTGATCTTCACGACAGAGAGAGCAGAGGTGATAGTAATAAGGGGTGGAGGGTGGAGGAGAGTGACTGTGGCGGTGATGGTGGAGGGTGGAGGAGAGTGATGGTGAGTGGCGGTGATGGTGGAGGGTGGAGGAGGGTGATGGTGGGTGGAGGTTGAAGATGAAGTGTGGTGGTGGGGTTTTATAAATAAAAATGAAGAAGATGCCCGGATAGTCCCAATGGTTTGGCCTTTTAAGGAAAGGGTATTTTTGTCATTTCACATCATTTTAACAGAGAAAAGTAACTGAAGTTAGACCCAGGGACTATCCGGGAACAAAAAAATGAAAACTTGGGGACTATTCAGGTAGTTTTAGAAAGTTGGGGACTATAGGTGAAAAAAGACGAAATCACAGGGACTATCCGGGCATTTTTCTCATTATTTTATTTCACATTTTGGGACAAACCATATATTTTACAATAAAGGAAATTTTACAGGGAAATTCCTTGTTTATACAAAACATGTTTATTTATTTTACTGAGCCACTTTATCCAAGCTGGTAGTGCTACGCGGCACTTTTCCTGATTCACAGTAAGTCACCTGAAACATGTTTAAAAAGATTTTATCAGCGGGGAAATACTGGTGAGTCATTCAATTTGCACAAAACGACACATTGTTATAATTTACAGCATTAAGGGTTTTTATATTTGCCCCTATCTTATAATTAACTGGTTCAGCTGTCACTCGACCAAATCTATGACTGTGGACATATCAGTAATTAGGCTCGCCCACCAAAAGTGATAAATCGTTAGTAGTAATGTGCATAAAACCCCCACATACTGCCAGTAATTAAAGATTAGCAAAGACTTAATCACTGCAAAGTATAACTGGAAAACATTTAGGGTTTTATAAAGCAATTTGATAAAAAGAGAATGATTCACATTGCAAGTTTAATTGGACAGAACCTTGCCTACTGATTTAGCCTTGTAACCTAGTTAAATAACAATGCACACGAAACTAGGTCAGTAACTTAATACAACATTTACGATAAACTCACGAAATCAAAACCCTCACGACGAATGACAAAGTATAGCCCGGATTCGGACAACACTTAAACATCCATCGGATCGGTTTCAATCGATCAGACATTGTATCGTAGTAGTGATCGAGTTATTACCCTGTTGTCACAGCAAAGATTTGTGCTTGTGTGTGTTTTTGAATGAAATAGCGAATATCTCAACGTACAAAAGGAATTTTTACTTCGAAACACAACAGCCATGCAAGTGCCAAACTCCTGAGCTTTATACTTGATTTTGGTCCCTCCCGCGTGTCGCGCCGGCTGCCAGGGTTCCTAGCGCGTGTCACGGGGGAGGTCAATTCAGGCTAGGGTAGCCTCGTGTCCCACATAGCCCAGATGAGTCAACAGCAAATGAAAATTCATGATTTACATTGATTTTATGGATAATTATCAATTAGGGGATACCCCCCTCGAGTTTTAGGGGGTCCTGATCCTAGCTTTGATCGTTTTAAAAATTATGGGTCATGTCATATTATTTGGGGGTCTTAATTAGGGTTTCCTAATGGATATAATAAAAATAAGAATTAATAATTTTGACGAGAGTTGTTACACCCTCCCCACCTTGTTTAAAATCTCGTCCTCGAGATTTACTGAAACAAGGAAGGGTATTTTCGCTTCATCTCAGATTCTAGTTCCCAGGTATACTCTGGTCCTCTTTTCGAATCCCATTTTACTTTGACCAGTACCAGTCTCTTGTGTTTGAGGAACTTGACTTTTTCGTCTTCTATTTGAAGAGGTTTCTCCACAAATTTCAGTTTTTCATTTACCTCTATATCTTGAAGTGGTACTACCAGGGATTCATCAGATAAACATTTCTTGAGATTAGATACATGGAACACGTCATGTACCCCAGCTAACTCTTCTGGTAGTTGCAAGCGATAGACAACTGGTCCTATCCGCTGGATCACTGAGAATGGTCCTATGTGCCTTGGACTTAGCTTTCCTTTCTTACCGAACCGAACTATTCCTTTCCAAGGAGAAAATTTTAAGAGTACCTTGTCTCCCACTTGAAATTCTAGTGGCTTACGTCGATTGTCGGCATAACTTTTCTGGCGATCTCGAGTCGTCTTTAGACTTTTCTTGATTTGAGTTATTTTGTCGGTGGTTTCTTGTACAATTTCAGGACCTGATAATTGACTTTCTCCTATTTCTGCCCAGCAAACAGGAGTTCTACACTTTCGTCCATACAATGCTTCGAACGGGGCAGCATTGATGCTTGCATGATGAGACGCATACATAACCTTGTCTTCCTCGGTACATTTACTTATTTTAATTACTACCTCGGTTTTCTCCAACCAACGCAGTGCGGCAGTTGCCCCTTCATTGCCTGTAAATTCAACAGGTTTACATGTAAGAAATTCTTTATAAGTGCAACCAGGTGTTGCAACTTTCATTTTCATAAGTAGTGGGGCTTGAATCACGTTGTTGTCATTATTGCCGCCTCCGTTAACACTGTTACTGAAACTATCATCGCGTGTGCGTTTACTGGGGTTGGCTTGGGAAGGCTCAACAGGACTTTTAACAGCAGCGACGATTGCCGGGATAGAATTAGCTATTCCCAGGGCAACGATATTTTCTATATCTTGCCTATTAAGAAAGTGATCCTCATTGTTTTGCTCAGATTGGTTAACTTCGTTAACTGGCTCATTAACGGCATGTTCCATCTGATAATCAACAATATATATATATAAATTATTGGCACAAATTAAATAACAATCAAACATAATAAAGAAATCACACAAAATCATTTCAACACGTATAGCCAAAATTGTCGACTTTGCGACTTTCATATTTTATATATATTAGTGTGCATCGATACACACCAGTTATATACAAAAGTTTTATTTGAGTTATTTTACATGGTTATATTTTTATTATTTATTATTATTAAACACACAACCACATTTAACCGGCCTTTCAGAAACAACCCTCCCTCTCGTCGTATTTCCACGTGATTTTCTCCCCCACATCCCGAATTCTATTTCCTGCCTCCACCAGTTCCTCTCCATAGTGACGGAGTTCAGCCAAGTTTTCTGTGCTTATTGGTGGGTTTGGTGCAGGCTCAGGGTTAAACTAGGGAAAATAGACGTTGGGGTTATTCATGAAATTCTGAAATTGCCAGTCATTCGTCCACCATTCCTCCAATTCTCCGGGTAGAAGTTGGTGGTTGACAATGGGATCTGGGATAGCGGGTTCCAAATTAACTGGAAGTTGTGATTCAGCGGGGTAATTGAAGAGGTTTTCATCAGCATGTCCGATGAGGTCACAATTCTCCAGTTTGTGATCCAGCTCCTCCCACGGTGGCATTTCCTGGGCTTGTCCGGAACTTTCCCCGATCTCTTTTCCTTTCCCTTTATCCTTTGGATCCTCAGTCTTTTTAACCTTCTGTGCAGCTGGCTTCTACCTACGCCCACGTTTCCAGTCCAAGATTCTCCTCTTCTTTTTCGGCTTTGGTTTCTCCTGGGCCTGGAGTGTTAGTGGTTCCTCCGTATCTGCCAGGTAGCCAGATGGGTTTCCTGTGGTATCCATATCGGTGGTATGGATAGTAAAGTTTCGGAGTGCCTCCAACAGTTCATTCATGCTGTTAGCACACATGAAGAAACACACAAAAATTTAAGTTAAAATTTTATTTATTGTAAATTAATTTTTCACAGAATCACATAATGGAAATCAGAAAAATTAAGTATTTCTAAATACCTAATTAGCTTAAATCAGTGGCTCTGATACCACCTTTTTCTGTCACGGCCCCCGACCCGGTTTTACCCGTTTCAGGAGCCGCGCGACAGAAACCCGTGATATTGTTTATTTTGGCAGCGGAAATTTTAACAGGATCTTTTTAAGACTGAAATTGCCCAATTATTTTATTTCACATTTTGGGACAAACCGTATATATTACAATAAAGGAAATTTTACAGGGAAATTCCTTGTTTATACAAAAATGTTTATTATTTTACTGAGCCACTTTATCCAAGCTGGTAGTGCTACGCGGCACTTTTCCTGATTCACAGTAAGTCACCTGAAACATGTTTAAAAATATTTTATCAGCGGTGAAATACTGGCGAGTCATTCAATTTGCACAAAACGACACATTGTTATAATTTACAACATTAAGGGTTTTTATATTTACCCCTATCTTATAATTAACTGGTTCAGCTGTCACTCAACCGAATCTATGACTGTGGACATATCACTAATTAGGCTCGCCCGCCTAAAGTGATAAATCGTTAGTAGTAATGTGCGCAAAACCCCCACATACTGCCAGTAATTAAAGATTAGCAAAGACTTAATCACTACAAAGTATAACTGGAAAAAATTTAGGGTTTTGTAAAGGAATTTGATAAAAAGAGAATGACTCACATTGCAAGTTTAATTGGACAGAACCTTACCTACTGATTTAGCCTTGTAACCTAGTTAAATAACAATGCACACGAAACTAGGTCAGTAACTTAATACAACATTTACGATAAATTCACGAAATCAAAACCCTCACGACGAATGACAAAGTATAGCCCGGATTCGGGCAGCACTTAAACATCCATCGGATCTGTTTCAATCGATTGGACATTGTATTGTAGTAGTGATCTAGTTATTACCCTGTTGTCGCAGCAGAGATTCATGCTTGTGTGTGTTTTTGAACGGAACAGCGAATATCTCAACGTACGAAAGGAATTTTTACGTTGAAACACAACAGCCATGCAAGTGCCAAACTCCTGAGCTTTATACTGGATTTTGGTCCCTCTCGTGTGTCGCGCCGGCTGCCAGGGTTCCTGGCGCGTGTCGCGGGGGAGTTCAATTCAGGCTAGGGTAGCCTCGTGTCCCACATAGCCCAGGTGAGTCAACAGCAAACGAAAATTCCTGATTTACGTTGATTTTATGGATAATTATCAATTAGGGGATACCCCCCTCGAGTTTTAGGGGGTCCTGATCCTAGCTTTGATCGTTTTAAAAATTATGGGTCATGTCATATTATTTGGGGCTCTTAATTAGGGTTTCCTAATGGACATAATAAAAATCAGAATTAATAATTTTGACGAGAGTTGTTACAGTTTGCTATATTTACACGGTGATGACTTGTCCTTCCACCATTAGCAACGATAGTACTATAGTTTGGACTCAGCACCTGTTTATTTAGGGGTTGTTAAGGATCTTTTACTTTACGTGCTCACTTCGATGAACACGTATCGCGCATACACTACTCGTAGTCATGTTGGTTAGCTAGTATCATTGTCGATAACTTACTTGATTCACCTCTCTACGTGTTACATGTTGGTTATGCGTAAACGCTTTATTACTATACTTATGCTAAACTTGTGTAGTCACCTTTACATTATTGTATTGACCTTTATTTAAACATATGTGACAGGTTGATGATTATCATATGCAGCAAATGTATAGGATCCCTAGAAACTCACATAAAAATCTAAGTTGTCGGATTTGATCTGTTTGAGAGACTTGTAATCCGTTATGACATTTTTTGAAATATTTGTTTGATTGTATGGGAAATTGAACCTTGTTAAATATTGTCACTAAATTAGTTGTTATGGATTCTCTTGAGCAATCTGATTCGCTTAGTGCTACATCCCGATGATTCCGCCATCGGTTGGGGTGTGACAGATTGGTATCAGAACCATAACTATAGGGAATTAGGTAGAATTGCAGGACTCGTAGTCTATAGTCTAAGTACCAAAACATACCATCTCGTACGAACCTGCTCGGTTTGTACGAACCCACTGCTGTACCTTCGTACGAACCAGCTTGCTGCTTCGTACGAAGGGAAACGGTAGGTTCGTACGAACGGACTGTTTTGTGAATCTTGAAATGTCTTTCCTAAGGCAAACACAATATACACTTCCTTTCATAAGGTTAACACAATATACACGTTTGAATACACTCGTATAACACAAACGAGTGACTGCTTCGAGATTAGGTGTGAAAACCAAGAACTCTCGATAAAATCACCCACCCTACGCATTACTATTAGCACGAGAAACTCCCGTTGAGTTAGGAGTGATATCCATATCTCGACGGACGTCTCCATCTCTATCTGGTGGAACTCCCGAATTTATTCGGGGAGAACAACCACAGTTAGGAGCGAAGTCGTTAAGTTAGGGGTGAGACCCGCATCTTAATGACTCGTTCCACTCTCCAAACTGATTTTTAAAGATCTCAACAAAGTTTTGACTATTTCAATAGGCTTGGAGCATGTAGTAACTAGAAGGATGAATGTTGTTAGCCGTATTACGGTGAGAGCATAGTCTATCAGGCCAAAGCGTGTGCCCGAACTTGTTGGGGATAGTTGAATCGCTTTGGGTAGTCGATGTCCCAACTCCCAGGACACTCTATTTATTTTTAAGCCTGCAATCGCCGATTTTATGCATCATCGAATTTTATTATGTTTATGTGCTTTCAATTTGAAGATTTTACGCTTTATCGATTTCTCGTTTTATCGCTCTTCACTTTACGAATATATGCACAACTCTCGCAATCTAAAACGCCAACTAATCGCAAAAAAACTAAGAAGTCTTATTTACCTTAAGATGATTCAAGGAGTATAGCACTCGCTTATACTACGCTATACCCCGCATATCTCGCTCGCGCTACACGCAACTTAGAGAAAGTGAATACGTGCAAAATATGTGTTTATGTGAATTATGTGCTAATACGTTCTTATGTGTATACGTGCAAATACGTGATTATGTGCCTATGTGATTATGTGTTTTTGTGCTTACGTGATGATGTGATTTTGTGCCTTATGTGAATAATAATAAAATATATCGTATGAAACACAAAACTTTTAACCCAAAACCCAATATAATTGAATCTCGTCTAAATTCCTCATGTGCCATCTGCAGAGGAACTCACGCTCGCAAATGGCTTCAATGGGATCTCACACTCGTCGAACTATTCAGTGAAACAATGCTGATAAACGCATCACCTCTCTCATGGCCAAGGAAATGGCCAAGGTGATCCCTCAAATCGTAAGTGAGTTTCAAGCTGTCAGCAGCACTTCTTCAGTTGATTCTAAGAATGAAGCACCGAAAACCCCATTCAGCTTCAAACAGTTCAAAGCCTGCGGTCCTATGACCTTTACTGGAGAAGATGGAACCAGTAAGATGTTTCATGGTTTTACTCGATCGAAGTTACTTTTTGACAAATTGGATGTCCCGAGTATCTCCGCACTGTCAACGCCACTGGTGTATTTCAGTCAAGGGAACTTGACTGGTGGACCGCCGAGTGTAACAGGTGCGAAAATGATGCAACCTATGGTCTCGCATAGGAGGAGCTAAAGGAGCTCATGATGAAGGAAATTCTGCCCTCCCCAAGAAGTCCGGAAGCTGGAAAACGAGTTCTAGAACATCAAGCAAGTTGGAGGTGATAAAGCTGGTCTCACCGCCCGATTCAAGCAATTGAGCATCATCTGTCCGAGTCAAGTGGACACTCCTGAGAAAGCCATCAAGAAGTACATCCGTACTCTCCCCGACCGTGTCGCAGACTTTGTTCATGCGGCGAAACCAGCAACAATTGAGGAAACTTATCAGCTCGCCACAGAGATCAACGACAAGTGAGTCTTGGCTGGAACTTTCAAGTCTCGACCAAGAGTCTCAACCAAGCTACTGTAAAGCCAAGCACCGACGCCACACCATCTCAAGCTTCCAAGTCTAATCAGCAGATTCGTAAATGAAGGAACTCCAGCAAGAACTATGCGGTAGTCACACTGCTCAACACTCAGCCTGGACAAATTGTTACTCCCAACGCACCGCTCGCTAAGCGTGCGTATACTGGGAATCACCCACTGTGCCCTACCTGCACCTATCATCATTCAGCGGAGACTAACTGCCGTTTATGTGTCAACTGCAACATCAATGGGCACTACACGGCCAATTGCCGCTCAGCCCCTCGTCAACAAGCTCCTCAAGCTCTCCCAGCATAGCCAACTCAACCTCGCACTCCTCAGGTCAACCCAACACTTCCAGCACCAGCTTGCTTCACTTGTGATGATCCCAACCACTTTAGTAATGTCTGCCCGCATCGTGTTGCGAAACAAGAGCAGTAGCAACAACCACCACAACAGCAACCACAGTAACAACAACAACCGCAAGTTGCTCATGGGAGAACTTTCAACATCAACCTCCGCCATGCCCAGAATGACAGCAATGTTTTCACTGGTACGTTCCTTGTCAAAGGTATTTATGCTTCATGCTTATTTGATACTGGAGCCGATAACTGTTTTATATCGTTTGAATTTGAAAAGCTTTTAAAATGTGAACGCGCTAAACTTCGAAAGACATTCGACGTAGAAGTCACCACCGGAAGAATCGTTGCCGTTTGTTCCATTCTACGTGATTGTACTCTTGAACTCAACAATCACGCTTTTCCGATCAACCTCATACCTATGCAACTAGGTAGTTTTGACGTCATAGTAGGCATGGACTTTCTTCATGAGAATCGTGCCGAAGTTGTTTGTTTTGATAAGATGATTCGCTTTTCTCTTCCAAACGGTGATCAACTACATGTTTATGCCAAAGGAACCTCTAGAGAGTTGAAGCTTATGTCTTGTATTCAAGCGAACAAGTACTAATGCAAGGAGTACACCGCTTTCCTAGCCCATATCGTAGTACTAGTGAACGAGAAGAAAACGTTGCAAGACGTTCCAGTTGTTGGTCATTTTCCTAAATTTTTTCTCGATGATTTACCTGGTTTACCCTCTACTCGTGATATTGATTTTCGTATTGATCTTATTCCTGGCGCTACACCTGTTGCAAAAAGCTCCCTATCGCCTGGCACCATCCGAAATGCGCGAGCTATCCAGTCAACTCCTAGAATTGCTTGATAAAGGCTTTATACGCCCTAGCACATCACCTTGGGGCACACCCATTCGTTTTGTGAAAAAGAAGGATCGATCATTCCGAATGTGCATCGATTATAGGGAACTCAACAAGCTTACTATCAAGAACCGCTACCCACTACCCATAATTGACGACTTATTCGATCAACTCCAAGGTGCTACGTGTTTCTCGAAGATTGATTTACGTTCAGGCTCTCACCAGTTGCGTATACAAGAGGAATGTCACACCCCGACCACGTAGAACATACAAAACGTGGCGGAAACATCGGGGAGTGTTGTAACAGAATTAATGTTTCACAACCATGGAAATTTAAGTTTCGTTTTATTGATTAAAAGTGTTACAATGTCTTAATCAAACAAGGAAAATACAACATAATTAACTAGTCTTGCATCTTTTATTGTCACTAAAGCCCAAGTCTGTCTATGTGTATCTTGATCATCTTATGCAACAGCTCCTGAAAAACACATGTGAAAATAGGTACGTCAGCATAAAAATGCCTGTGAGATACATAGGTTTTGTGAAAATAAGATTCATGACTTATGTTTGAGAAAATGTTTAGTCATGAACCTTGTTATTTGCTTTGTCTTTTAAATCATTTGAAAAACGATAAGATCAGATGATAAGTATAAATAAATGTAAGGTTAAATGAATAACCAAGTAAAATATGTTTGCATAATATAAGTTGTTTATAAATCAATGTCTTGTGAAAAGTATGTTATTTGTATGAAATGTCCTATGTCTCAAACTGAAATGATTCAAATAACGTTACGACATGTAATACTATACAAACACTTATATATAGGAAGTACCAGCGGCGTATCCACCATGCTTGTATCATATTACACACGCATCGTTACTTAATCACTTAATCAAACCAAACCAACCAATGTAAGAAGTCTATGTTTAAATCAATTGTCAAAAGTATTAAATAATATGTCAAAGTGTTCATGTCAAGATGTAAATCATGTAGTATGTATAACCAATGTCAAAAGTGTTTGTGTCAAATGTAAATCATGTCAAAATGTCTATGTCAAATATCCATGTCAAATGTCTATGTCAAATATCCATGTCAAATGTCTAGGTCAAATATCCATGTCAAATGTCTATGTCAAATATCCATGTCAAATGTCTATGTCAAATATCCATGTCAAATGTCTATGTCAAAATGTCATGTATGGCAAGTGAAATGTTTCAACTAAACCATATGCACCAAAACAAAGTATTGAAGTAAAACTTGGTTTAAATCAAAGCTATGTTTTGTGTAAATGCATGCAAATATTTAATATGAACATTTATGCGGTATTGTGAAAATGCATACATCCAAGCCTTGTGACTGTGGTGATAAACCCTTTAAACAAATTAAAGGTCTATCTGTCTTATATCATCGAATTCGGTCATTCCTTTCATCCCCTTTCCCTGGGATGTCCAGAACGGGAGTTGTCAATTCCTATGGTACCACTACCTACTAACGAACGGCATGATCGGTGTTAATGAATGTATTGTCCCATGTAAACAAACCAAATGTCATACCAAAAATGTAAGCATGTGATGAAAACAATGTACTAAGTATGCACGCAATGGACATACATAGCATAAAATGTAAATGTAAAACGATGTACTAAGTATGAACTAAATGGACATACATAGCATAAAACACAATGAGATCATGTACTATAATGTACTAACGAACATAGCAAGTATATGATGTGAAAACAGGAAAGCATGAAAGTAACAAGTAGGCACATGTGTTCCACCCCAAAACAGTTTGGAAAACAGTAAAAGAGGGGTCTATATACTCACTTGAGATTGCTCAGAAGTCCTAGGATAACCACCAAGCAAAGCTAGAGATCACGGAATCAAACGGCACCTACTATAGGTAACTACATTAATAAACCGGACCTAAATCGGAAGATCGGGTAGCATTAGGGTTTGTAAACCAAATGAGTGTAGAGACTCGTGTCATTTGGTTTAACAAAGCCTACATACTAATTGAAACCTAACATAAGTGTTTTCGACCCATTACGACCCGTTTAGGTAGCTTATGTTACTTTAACGCGTCGTTCGCGTGAAACGCGATCGGACCGCCTAACTAGCCCTATGACAAGTGTTATATGCCTAAACATATTACATAATCAGTTATGTGACAAAGGTTTAGGTTACATATGCTTAATTACCAATTATACATGAAAAGGGTATTCTGGTAATTTACCTAAGGCATATAAACTACCTATCATACAACTACTTAAACGATGTGACCATAGGGTATAACCTCGGAAGGTTATTCCCTACCTACTATGGTCACCTAATGTGTTTGGTCGGATCCTAATGATCGACCAAATGGGTCGGGTTCGAGGTATAAGCGATTTATTAGATCGCTTACCCTACGACCCTAGACAACGTGGTAATCAGTAGGCATAGTCCCAAGGGACTATGACCAACGTGATTACACTCACGTTGCGAAGTTCAAACGAACTTCGCATTGACCATAACTGGTCAATGTAGAAAGTCAAACAAAGTTTGACTTTCAGACTCGAAAGACTCGAAAAGCAATAAAAGAACGAAAGAATACTTACGAAGGGTCCCCGAATGCTAATCCCGATCCAAGAACTCAGGTATGAAACAATGGTTTCAACTTAGAGCTCTCAAATCAGAATTCTTGTAAGAAATGAGGTTGGGGTGATGGGGTATTTATAGTTTTCAGGTAACCGTTAGGATCGTTTCATGGAAAACGTGCCATGATCCCACCCGTACAAGTGTCGGGACCTTATGGTGACTAAAAATGATCCTTATCTTCATGACTAGATAATTGGAAACATGTGGTGGTGGATCAAACAGCTGCAATCTGCTGTTAGAAACATTGAATCTGGTCTGCAGACAGGCTAGCGCACCGCTACGCTAAAAGTGTAGCGCACCGCTAGGCCATAGTTTGGCAGATTTACACTTTTGGTCCCTGCAGTGCAATAAGCCCATTTCTGACACGTTTAAGGCCCGTTAACCCCATTTCAAAGCTCTAAAATGAAGTTAAAGTATAGGGTACTTAAAATGTGCTCAAAAATATCTCGGATGTCGGTTCGTTTAGCCGTACGAACGCGATGTTCGCTTAATTACGACGGAATGCGCACAAGCGCGAAAAACGATCCAAATGACGCGACGAATGGATTTTTCTTATGGCGAACACTAAAATATAATATAGTCATGCTTACATAAATTTTTAGATGTCCGGATGTATTCAGAACGTAAGTTATGCGCGAAAATGCTAACTTGTGCACTTTTTGACACTTTTAGTCCCTGAATGACCCAAAAGTTTATTTTAGCACACCGAACCCCTCAAAGCCTATTTCTAAGATATGTGAAGGATATTTAAGGTGTGTTTAACTTATGGTCATGTTCCGGAATGTCTGTTACAGTTCAAATTGGCATACTTTCGCAGTTTGTCAACTTTAGTCCCTGTAAGCGATTAAACTTGATTTCACCACACCAAACCTTCCAAAACTTATATATAAGTTATGTAAAGGTTATTTAAGGTATGTTAAGCCTATTTCACTATTCCGGAGTGTTCGTTGGATTAAACTGGTTATATTTACGCATCAGTGCGCGTATAACCTTCCAGAAAGCGATTTAGAGCTTGAAATCGAACAAGAGTTGATATGTGTAAACGATACACATATTTTTACAAATCCCAAGTATGAAATACAATATTTCATTGGTTTGGCATTTGTTTGATGGCCGTGGAGGCACAGGTGTTACAGTCTCCCCTACTTTAGGAAATTTCGTCCCGAAATTTATTTAGAGGAAACTTGTGAGAGCTTGAAAGCATGAAGTTTGAAAAGATCGAACAATATTGATTAGGGTTCTGAACTTCTAGTAACCTTTATTAACATCATGATTGCAATGTAAGAGGGATACTTATATACAAGTATATGAAGCGTCATTGGTGCGTCCACCGTACCTCCATTACATCGTTCTCATTTCGTTATTGTTGTCACTATCGGTTCTTACACATAATAAATCTTACTGTGGTTACCGTGCACCGAATCTCATAATTATGTACGCGTCCATAATCAGACAATTCCTTGCACAGTTTACACAGTCTATTTTATAATGTGCAGGGGAAAACCAAATGAACAATCCTGTGATGAGTGTGACTAGACCGCCATAGAGTCCTTTTAATTAAATCAATAAATGATCTAAATAGACTATCAAGGAGTCTGTCCAGCTACATCACTAGATGTCATTCTTTAACCAAATTGTGAATCAATCTTTTTGATTTGACCACTAAAGGGTCTCTAATGAATCATGGAGCAGTACTATATAATCCAAGGGTCTTAACTATTACATAGAAGCCCATTAAGGATTTAAGGTAGTACCTTTTGAATATCCTGCTACGAATCTCTCATATGAAGATATGAAAGATCCTGCGAGGATTTGGATAACGAATATCCAGAGTATTAAAAACACAAAAATGCATAAAAGAAAACATAAGATGAATAAACACATAGTCACATAACCACAAAATTGTTTAACTAGAAGTTTGTTCTGCTAACAGAGTACATGTATTTAAAGTACAATAGGAATCCATCTCGTGGATTTCATTTGGCACTTTAATCATTATCAAGAATCTAACTATAAAGATAGAAAGATTCAAAAAGAAAATTCGATTTCGATTACTAGAACCCGAAATGTTCGAATTTAGGTATATAAGGAATCCAATTAAGGACTCTGATTTGAATGATGATCATCCACAAGGGTCTAAATGTGAAAATAAAAAGATCCCATATGGATTTTAGAAGTTGAAGATGTTTTGAAACCTTGCACTGGACGTGCTTTGTAACACCTCGAAAATTCACGTCCTATAATGTGTTGACACGTGTCATAAAGTTTGAACGTGTGAAAGAATGTTATAAAAGAACTAAAGTTGACAAACATGGAAAGTATGTGTTAATACGGATTCTAAATGTCAACTATGAATAAAATATAATGAACATTAACCCTACACAATGTTCATACCTTCAAACGAATGAATCATGGATCATACGAAGCTAAAAGTGAGAGATTACAAACTACAGGGGTTAAATGTGTCAACATGTTAAAGATATACCTCTGAGTGACCTTTTGACAAACCCGAAGCTTTGTAAATGTAAATTATGCTCACTAGAATGCATGATTAAAATTTCATAAAGTTTCGTTATCGTATGAGAAAGTTATGATCAAATTCGTGTGAGAGGGGTTAAAAGCGTAAACATTGGAAATTAAGATTTTTCGGGCAACCATAAAGTTACCCAAGGACTTAACAAAGTATGGTTATGTCTTAAGGCCCATAAAAGTCAAGTTAGAGGGCTCGAAGTGCAAGAAAGCATGTTAAGATCAAGTATAGAAGGATCAGGGACTAAAAGCGTCAAAAAGTGCATAAGTTTGCATTTTCGCGCATAACCTACGTTCTGAATACATCTGGACATCCAAAAATTTATGTAAGCATGACTACATAATATTTTAGTGTTCGCCTTAAGAAAAATCCATTCGTCGCGTCATTTGGTTCGTTTTTCGCGCTTATGCGCATTCCGTCGTAATTAAGCGAACATCGCGTTCGTACGGCCAAACGAACCGACATCCAAGATATTTTTGAACACATTTTCAGTTCCCTATACTTTAACTTCATTTTAGAACTTTGAAATGGGGTTAACGGGCCTTAAACGTGTCGAAAATGGGCTGAATGCATGACAGGGACCAAAAGTGAAAATCTGCCAAACTTAAGCCTAGCGGTGCGCTACACTTTTAGCGTAGCGGTGCGCTAGCCTATGACAGACCAGATGCAGAGTATGTAACAGCCTGTTTTCAGCTGTTAACCACTTCCTAATCCCTTGCCAAGTGTTGATACCTTATGGTTAGTGGCAATTTAGGCACCACAACTTCCCGACAAGTGTACGGCCTTGATCGTGCCCTCTTCTCCAAGAAACGATCCTAACGGTGGACCGAAAACTATAAATACCCCATGCCTTTCATTGTTAAAACCCACAAATCTGATCAAAAAGGCTCTAAGTTGGAACCATTGTTTCATACCTGAGCTATTTTGATCGAGATTAGCTTTCGGGGACCCTTCGTAAGTATTCTTTCGTTCTTTTATTGCTTTACGGGTCCGAAAGTCAAACTTTGTTTGACTTTCTGCATTGACCAGTTTAAGGTCGATGCGAAGTTCGTTTGAACTTCATAACGTGAGCGTGATCACGATGGTTATAGTCCCTAGTGACTATACCTACTGATTTCCACGTTATCTAGGCTCAGTGACGAGCCGTAGTTTCGGCCAGAATATGTATTCTTGCGTATTTTGTAACCAAACTACTTATGGGTATCAAAACCGTTTGTTTTGATACCAAACTTGTTTTTCTAACTTAGTTAAGCATGTTTCAACATGCTTAGCTCGTCACTTTAGTTTAGTGCTTGTATAGGGTCGTAAAGGTAAGCGATCTAAACAATCGCTTATACTTTCGAACCCGACCCGTTTGGTCGATCATTAGGATCCGACCAAACACATCAAGTGACCTTATGGTCACATCGTTCGAGTAGTTGTATGACAGGTAGTATATATGCCTTAGGTAAATGACCAAAATACCCCTACGGGGCTTAAATTGAGATTAAACTCGTTTGGGCATAATGGAAGGTATCCTACTGATACCACAACATATTTAAGGCATATTAACTAAGGAAACCTGTAAATGACTCTTACGGATACCCGTTACGCTTCATGCGCGTTCGGTTCGGTTTATGTAACTAGTTTACATAAATTAGCCGAAACGGGTCAAACCTTATCGGTTTTATCTCAAAATCCAGAATGTGAATAGTAAACCCATATTAAACAAGTCTTCAAACTTGTCGGGTCAGAATCACATTCTATCCGGTCTTCGCTTAATCGTGCGTACGAACCGTATCTTTGAAACTAGCCGGTCTAAGCTTAAGCTTAATTAAAGACCCGTTAGGATTCTAATAGGTTGTTAAAAACCTTCGTTCCAGATTAGGAGCCCAGTAAAAGCTATCTGTACTTGCTGATTGATATACGGCTGGGATTGAATTTATATTTAGCTCAGGTAAATACTTTTAACTTATTTTCCCTATACGGGCTTGGGTTACGGTACATAGCGTACCGCTTGATCGGGCATCAAATCTTCCATCGCTTAGGTGGTTAATTGAATAATTTGATCGGCTCGTTTTAAACAGATTTGTTTACTTTAAAGCCTTTGGGGGGTTAATGACCATGTCCCGGATATCCTCGGCATTATCTTACGAGATGGCCACGACCTGAGCACGGGGTGTAGGCGTACACCTGTCGGTGTATAACTCTAGAATTGTGGTGTGTCTATTGATCTTTAACCCGGATACGTTCCGGGCTACTGAACGCATAAGTAACATGTAAATCGTTCACAAGATTATAATATTAAATAATTCTCCCAAGTTAAAAAGATTAATTTTGCCTCTGTGCATTTTAATCAATGTGTCAAGATATTTTGTGCCATGTGCATCCAAAAAAATTTATAAACTCTTTTTCCAAAATGAGTCAGTTGAATGTATTTACCAGTGTAAACTGACGTATTTTCCAAAAAGGCTAAATGCAGGTACTATACGAAATTGGCTGGATATGTCTCCTTAGCATCAATAGAAGTCTCGCAAGCTTAAGATGCCTAAAAGTCTGTTGAACTATTGTTTCCATTTTATGTTCGATCCTTCTGTGGATAAACTTCCGAATATTGTGACAATTGATATTACAATAATAAATTCGGTTGTATCATACTTTAAATTGCTTCCGCTGTGCATATTGATATTGTGTTGTTTGACTATTACGTTGCCAACCATGACGTCACGATACTCCCCACCGGGCCCACCGGTGACACGTGGAAATCGGGGTGTGACAGGTTGGTATCAGAGCCAACATTGAGTGAATTAAACACTAGCCTTAGGTGTTTAATCTCAATGACACAATTGCACATTCCTTTGACTTGCTGAGTCTAGACTTAACATAGGATCATTCTCAATCCTAATCTGAAAATTCTGCTTCCAAAATTTTTATATATTGGATAAGTCGCCAAGCGAAGAAGCCGTAATAGGAATTCTCCACACCCGGAGCCTTAATTTGCTGACCTTCGTACAGCGGCTAGGACGAAACATGCAACCAAGGAGAAAGCATTCAGAAATAAAAGTGAAGAAGAAACTCCTTTTGCTTAAGATCGTTTCCTTAATAGTCCTTCTAAGGACATAATTACCTTTCAGTTCCTTCGAGGACGACATTATTCCTTTCAAGTCCCGTCTAGGGCACATCTGTATTTTTATAGAGGGATAATTAACTTTAAATTTTCTTTTAAAAAAAAAAAAAAATTTCTTTGCAAGATCTACCATTATAATAAAATGGCAAAATCTAAAAGGGCAAGACCTAGCTTCGGGTCATATTAAGGCCGGCCAAGATGGTAGTTCCATAATTAGATTCAGATCCATATTTAACACCTCAATTTAGGATTGCTCCGCGTTAAATATTAAAAAGAATCTTAAGAGTGAAACCTAGCCTGAGTGTCCTTATAAAGACCTGGCCAAGATGGTAAGACCTGTTAAAAAGATTCCAATTCCCAGTTAACATCTGAAAATATGTTAACACTCCTGGCAGAAGTGATTCATTTGAAATCACATATGTTATTTAAGGAATTCTTTAGAAGATTCCTAACCCAGTTTAATGATCTTTGAATCCTGGGTTAAGGTCGTCAATTAAGATGATCATATATTGACCATACGTGGTAATATAGCGCCTACGGGCCCTGCTCATTTCCATATGAGCCAAAGACAGTGGTAGCGATGACTCCCTGTCAGATAAAGGTAATGAACTAGGTTCAAACCTCAAGTGCTTTGATTCTCTGAAATCCTAGCATATGATTTATAATTGTCCTTGTGACTAGGCCTATTGTGCCAGAAAACCTTCATGCCCTGATTCTCTGAAATCATAGCTTATAATTTAAAGGTGTCCATGTGACTAGGCCTTTGTGCCACCTTAATATCCGTAATGTTTTAAAACTAGGATAAGTTATAATGCCTCGATTCTCTGAAATCATGGCTTATAAATTAAACTTGTCTACGCGACTAGGCCATTTGTGCTATTATTAAATTGTAAATTAGGATTTATGATAAAAATCCTAAATAAAATAAATATCCTTCTTTTCCTGCAATTATAAATATTGAAAGAGAATCTTAAAAGGTTTGACCTAGCTTGAATGTCGTTGAAGACCTAGCTAAGATGGTAAAACCTGTGTAAAAAGAGATTCAAATCTTTGTTAATATCTGAAAAATGTGTTAACACTCCCGACAACAGTGATGCGATAAAATCACACTTGTCATCCTTATAATAGGAATTTTCCAAATCCCTTATTTAGTAAGTGATCAATAGGAATCTTGGCTGGTAGACGTCGAAAATGATGTACGCATCAAAACATCCCTTTGGGATGTACACATACGGGTAAAGATGAAGACATGAAAAAGATAGTTTTTATTTCATAACTTCTTGTCAGGACAATGAACTATGAAATTTTCCGATCCAAAGGAATCATTGGTTATGTTTTACAATTTCCCTAGTGACAAGGCCTCTGAGCCATCATAAGTCCTTTGGAACAAGCCCTTGTGCTATATATAAAAGATGTCAGTATGACATTGGCAGTCGTGACTTATGTCCCCTGTCTAATAAATATGAAGGATTATATTCCGCTTAAATGCCAAAGATGGTTTATTTAAACTTAGGCAAAAACATAATCAAATAAATTCAATTCTATCTATTGGCCTATATGGTTTAATTGCGCCATGGCTATTTATTCATCAAATTCGACAATTCGCTATATGATTAAACAAATTGTTTCTATTTGGATAGTAGCCTTCAAAGCTTCACCATGGCTGACTCCTCTAAAGCTCGCCATCATCCAGTTAATCAGAATGATGATGCAAGACTGCACTTAATAAGCACCGAGTTGCAGGCTATGATAAATACAGCCGTAAGCAACGCTGCGGATCGTGTGTTGAAGGATTATAAGCGAGTGTGCGATGATACCCCAAATAAAGGTTACAAAAAGAGTAAGACCGGTTCAAGCTATAACCAGCCCAAACCAAAGGAGGCAAAACCCGAATGTAAAACCTGCAAAAGAAGACACTGGGGACAGTGTCGATCAAATCAAAAGATAAAGCAATGTGGCATCTGTAAAAGAGCTGGCCACCAGTCCCACGAATGTAGGGATATAAAGAATGCTAACTGTTTCAGCTGCGGCGAAAAGAGCCACATCAGTACTAATTGCCCTAATGCTGCCAAGGAAGGAGCAACTAAGTCTGGGAAGGATTTGAAGGACAGACAACAGACTGGTGTAAAGACCAAATGCAAAACCTGTAGGAAATATCACCTGGGGAAATGCCGATACGAATCTCAGCCTCTACCCTGTGGAATCTGCAAATCCAAGGAGCATAAGACAATGGATTGTAAGAGAATGGGAGACGCAACCTGCTACAATTGCAATGAAAAAGGGCACATAAAGACCAACTGCCCTAAGTACGCAAAGAAGACTGAAGAGGCCAAGAAAGCAAACGCATGAGTCTTGCATACGAACGCCAAGGAGATGATGCAGAATGATAACTATATAGCAGATACCTTTTCATATCAAACAGTTTATGCATGAATTTTATTTGAAACTGGCACATGTGATTCTATAATGAATGATAAATATTAAGAGCTGTTGTCTCTGCTTGATTAAGACTCCGGTCATTTAATGTGAGGTAGAAATTGACCGATGATACTTTAGAAAGTGCTCCAACAAATCCTATATTGATATTTAATATCCATTAGAAATCACTCTTTCTGATACCCTTATGACAAACTTTCAAGCTAACTAAATTCATCAGTATACTAAAGACAGATGTGACTTTTGATCCCCTGTCAAAAAGGTGATGGACTAGGTCCAACCCTTAAATGCCATAAATGGTCTTTGGTGACCTAGGCCAAGTAAAAATTGACCGTTAATACCACAGAGACTGTCATTTTTAGTTTGTTCTGATCAGAAGACCCAGGCGGCCCGCGTGAGCCCTAGGAGATACTTTACGCGGCCCGCGTCAGGCTCCCAGAGAAAAACAAAATGGTGCGGTCGCCCCCGGAATCGAACCTGGGTCTAGGCCACACCCTTTCGCGCGCCTAGCCAACCGAGCTAGGTGCCTAGTTTGTGAAATTCCCGTTTTGAATTAGATATAAGCTCATGTACAATAACTTCCTTATTTCTTCTATAGGTTACCTACTTATCCTCATTGTGGTGACTAAGCTCTAGAATCCAAGAGTTTTACCTCTATGTTTTAGTTACTCTTGACTTGCTTAAGTTGACTAAACACTAGAAAGGACCTTATTAGAAAAACCTAGTATCCGTTTCGCGAAAAAGGGAAAAAGTTACAGACGAAATCGAAAGAATCATTTCTTTTGTTCCTATCGGAAACCTTCGGTCGAATGATTTTCGAAATATCCTCTTTCTAAGAGGAAATGCGTCAGCATATATAGTTGATATCTATTTAATCTCTATTGATTACGAATACCAAATAGTATGACAAAACCGCCGTATGAAAATTGATGTATCTTAATAAGTTCCATAGATTGCTTCCATGCCTGATCAGTATGGAGGTTTAATGCATGGAACCACAAAGATATCCCAATGATCATATGGTACTAAAGTCAACTAATAGTATTCAAAGAAGATATCCATAATATAATTGTCCAAGTAAATATTCCCGATTTAGGAATTCGTGTACTAGTAACATAAATGTGTCACTTATTCGACACAAGCAGCGATGAGTGAACTGGAGCTTGAGATATGGAAATCTCTGCAACCTCCTTGTACTTAGATTATCTTCTCCTAAGTTTACCCTGTTTACCTCCCTAGAGGCAGGTGGAGTTAAGATTTACATCCCACTTTGGGTTAGAGTGTTGTAAGAACTCCATGTTGATTATGGAATAACTGAAAACCTGATTAAGTAAATTTTAAGATAGGAGATTCATAGCCTAACTCAATATCCTGAGAATTCGGTATAGGAAATTTTGAAAGACGGTTCATTTTGCTAAGGCATTGTTCACCGCAACCCTAATTAGGCGACGATTAAGAAATTGCCATCAACTACCCAGGATCGTCGATTTGCTCGACTAACTGTAAAGATTAGCTATTTCTTAAGATTAATTGTAAGCAATGGTTGGAATAACCATCTCACCTTAAGATAAGCTTTGCTATAATAACTGCTATATAAGTATCAAGGTGGCTCCTTGGAGACCTGGTATAAATGGCATGTTAAACGTTTATTGTTAGGACAATAGATTGGTAAGTCCAATTATAAGGATCTGAACGTTGCCCAGGAAACAACAAATAAGATCATATAAATCCGTACTCGATTTTAAGTTGCCAGTATGCGGCAGGAAATCGAGAATTCATGAAAATAGCAAACTTCCTAAATTCTTGTTAAGAAATAGGGTTCAACAAGGGATATCACCCTGGAAGGGTGTGCTAAATTTGTTAAATTATCGGGCTAGTTAAGCTCTGAGTATATAGAATCATTCGAAGGATTCGAATGTATCAAGATTAAATAGCTTACGAGCTAAGACCTAATTAAGGACTTGGTGGAACGCGCAATGTGACCCACACTAATGATTTAGCGACGTGTCACAAATAAGTCGAAAAGCGCTATCACATAATGATATGCAGGACTATGATAATAAGAGCAACCTTTGTCGATTGAGGATCGACGGGTTAAGAAGCTTCGAAGGAAGCATGTACCTATTGTAAAGGTCAAATAGGATGCCCGTAGAGGTCCCGAATTCACGTGGGAGGTTGAATCAACGATGAAAGAAAAGTACCCTTTCTTATTTCAGTAAATCTCGGGTCGAGATTTATTTTAAGGGGGTGAGGATGTAACACCTCGAAAATTCACGTCCTATAATGTGTTGACACGTGTCATAAAGTTTGAACGTGTGAAAGAATGTTATAAAAGAACTAAAGTTGACAAACATGGAAAGTATGTGTTAATACGGATTCTAAATGTCAACTATGAATAAAATATAATGAACATTAACCCTACACAATGTTCATACCTTCAAACGAATGAATCATGGATCATACGAAGCTAAAAGTGAGAGATTACAAACTACAGGGGTTAAATGTGTCAACATGTTAAAGATATACATCTGAGTGACCTTTTGACAAACCCGAAGCTTTGTAAATGTAAATCATGCTCACTAGAATGCATGATTAAAATTTCATAAAGTTTCGTTATCGTATGAGAAAGTTATGATCAAATTCGTGTGAGAGGGGTTAAAAGCGTAAACATTGGAAATTAAGATTTTTCGGGCAACCATAAAGTTACCCAAGGACTTAACAAAGTATGGATATGTCTTAAGGCCCATAAAAGTCAAGTTAGAGGGCTCGAAGTGCAAGAAAGCATGTTAAGATCAAGTATAGAAGGATCAGGGACTAAAAGCGTCAAAAAGTGCATAAGTTTGCATTTTCGCGCATAACCTACGTTCTGAATACATCTGGACATCCAAAAATTTATGTAAGCATGACTACATTATATTTTAGTGTTCGCCTTAAGAAAAATCCATTCGTCGCGTCATTTGGTTCGTTTTTCGCGCTTATGCGCATTCCGTCGTAATTAAGCGAACATCGCGTTCGTACGGCCAAACGAACCGACATCCGAGATATTTTTGAACACATTTTAAGTTCCCTATACTTTAACTTCATTTTAGAGCTTTGAAATACGGTTAACGGGCCTTAAACGTGTCGAAAATGGGCTGAATGCATGACAGGGACCAAAAGTGAAAATCTGCCAAACTTAAGCCTAGCGGTGCGCTACACTTTTAGCGTAGCGGTGCGCTAGCCTATGACAGACCAGATGCAGAGTATGTAACAGCCTGTTTTCAGCTGTTAACCACTTCCTAATCCCTTGCCAAGTGTTGATACCTTATGGTTAGTGGCAATTTAGGCACCACAACTTCCCGACAAGTGTACGGCCTTGATCGTGCCCTCTTCTCCAAGAAACGATCCTAACGGTGGACCGAAAACTATAAATACCCCATGCCTTTCATTGTTAAAACCCACAAATCTGATCAAAAAGGCTCTAAGTTGGAACCATTGTTTCATACCTGAGCTATTTTGATCGAGATTAGCTTTCGGGGACCCTTCGTAAGTATTCTTTCGTTCTTTTATTGCTTTACGGGTCCGAAAGTCAAACTTTGTTTGACTTTCTGCATTGACCAGTTTAATTTCGATGCGAAGTTCGTTTGAACTTCATAACGTGAGCGTGATCACGATGGTTATAGTCCCTAGTGACTATACCTACTGATTTCCACGTTATCTAGGCTCAGTGACGAGCCGTAGTTTCGGCCAGAATACGTATTCTTGCGTATTTTGTAACCAAACTACTTATGGGTATCAAAACCGTTTGTTTTGATACCAAACTTGTTTTTCTAACTTAGTTAAGCATGTTTCAACATGCTTAGCTCGTCACTTTAGTTTAGTGCTTGTATAGGGTCGTAAAGGTAAGCGATCTAAACAATCGCTTATACTTTCGAACCCGACCCGTTTGGTCGATCATTAGGATCCGACCAAACACATCAAGTGACCTTATGGTCACATCGTTCGAGTAGTTGTATGACAGGTAGTATATATGCCTTAGGTAAATGACCAAAATACCCCTACGGGGCTTAAATTGAGATTAAACTCGTTTGGGCATAATGGAAGGTATCCTACTGATACCACAACATATTTAAGGCATATTAACTAAGGAAACCTGTAAATGACTCTTACGGATACCCGTTACGCTTCATGCGCGTTCGGTTCGGTTTATGTAACTAGTTTACATAAATTAGCCGAAACGGGTCAAACCTTATCGGTTTTATCTCAAAATCCAGAATGTGAATAGTAAACCCATATTAAACAAGTCTTCAAACTTGTCGGGTCAGAATCACATTCTATCCGGTCTTCGCTTAATCGTGCGTACGAACCGTATCTTTGAAACTAGCCGGTCTAAGCTTAAGCTTAATTAAAGACCCGTTAGGATTCTAATAGGTTTATAAAAACCTTCGTTCCAGATTAGGAGCCCAGTAAAAGCTATCTGTACTTGCTGATTGATATACGGCTGGGATTGAATTTATATTTAGCTCAGGTAAATACTTTTAACTTATTTTCCCTATACGGGCTTGGGTTACGGTACATAGCGTACCGCTTGATCGGGCATCAAATCTTCCATCGCTTAGGTGGTTAATTGAATAATTTGATCGGCTCGTTTTAAACAGATTTGTTTACTTTAAAGCCTTTGGGGGGTTAATGACCATGTCCCGGATATCCTCGGCATTATCTTACGAGATGGCCACGACCTGAGCACGGGGTGTAGGCGTACACCTGTCGGTGTATAACTCTAGAATTGTGGTGTGTCTATTGATCTTTAACCCGGATACGTTCTGGGCTACTGAACGCATAAGTAACATGTAAATCGTTCACAAGATTATAATATTAAATAATTCTCCCAAGTTAAAAAGATTAATTTTGCCTCTGTGCATTTTAATCAATGTGTCAAGATATTTTGTGCCATGTGCATCCAAAAAAATTTACAAACTCTTTTTCCAAAATGAGTCAGTTGAATGTATTTACCAGTGTAAACTGACGTATTTTCCAAAAAGGCTAAATGCAGGTACTATACGAAATTGGCTGGATATGTCTCCTTAGCATCAATAGAAGTCTCGCAAGCTTAAGATGCCTAAAAGTCTGTTGAACTATTGTTTCCATTTTATGTTCGATCCTTCTGTGGATAAACTTCCGAATATTGTGACAATTGATATTACAATAATAAATTCGGTTGTATCATACTTTAAATTGCTTCCGCTGTGCATATTGATATTGTGTTGTTTGACTATTACGTTGCCAACCATGACGTCACGATACTCCCCACCGGGCCCACCGGTGACACGTGGAAATCGGGGTGTGACAGGTTGGTATCAGAGCCAACATTGAGTGAATTAAACACTAGCCTTAGGTGTTTAATCTCAATGACACAATTGCACATTCCTTTGACTTGCTGAGTCTAGACTTAACATAGGATCATTCTCAATCCTAATCTGAAAATTCTGCTTCCAAAATTTTTATATATTGGATAAGTCACCAAGCGAAGAAGCCGTAATAGGAATTCTCCACACCCGGAGCCTTAATTTGCTGACCTTCGTACAGCGGCTAGGACGAAACATGCAACCAAGGAGAAAGCATTCAGAAATAAAAGTGAAGAAGAAACTCCTTTTGCTTAAGATCGTTTCCTTAATAGTCCTTCTAAGGACATAATTACCTTTCAGTTCCTTCGAGGACGACATTATTCCTTTCAAGTCCCGTCTAGGGCACATCTGTATTTTTATAGAGGGATAATTAACTTTAAATTTTCTTTTAAAAAAAAAAAAAAAATTTCTTTGCAAGATCTACCATTATAATAAAATGGCAAAATCTAAAAGGGCAAGACCTAGCTTCGGGTCATATTAAGGCCGGCCAAGATGGTAGTTCCATAATTAGATTCAGATCCATATTTAACACCTCAATTTAGGATTGCTCCGCGTTAAATATTAAAAAGAATCTTAAGAGTGAAACCTAGCCTGAGTGTCCTTATAAAGACCTGGCCAAGATGGTAAGACCTGTTAAAAAGATTCCAATTCCCAGTTAACATCTGAAAATATGTTAACACTCCTGGCAGAAGTGATTCATTTGAAATCACATATGTTATTTAAGGAATTCTTTAGAAGATTCCTAACCCAGTTTAATGATCTCTGAATCCTGGGTTAAGGTCGTCAATTAAGATGATCATATATTGACCATACGTGGTAATATAGCGCCTACGGGCCCTGCTCATTTCCATACGAGCCAAAGACAGTGGTAGCGATGACTCCCTGTCAGATAAAGGTAATGAACTAGGTTCAAACCTCAAGTGCTTTGATTCTCTGAAATCCTAGCATATGATTTATAATTGTCCTTGTGACTAGGCCTATTGTGCCAGAAAACCTTCATGCCCTGATTCTCTGAAATCATAGCTTATAATTTAAAGGTGTCCATGTGACTAGGCCTTTGTGCCACCTTAATATCCGTAATGTTTTAAAACTAGGATAAGTTATAATGCCTCGATTCTCTGAAATCATGGCTTATAAATTAAACTTGTCTACGCGACTAGGCCATTTGTGCTATTATTAAATTGTAAATTAGGATTTATGATAAAAATCCTAAATAAAATAAATATCCTTCTTTTCCTGCAATTATAAATATTGAAAGAGAATCTTAAAAGGTTTGACCTAGCTTGAATGTCGTTGAAGACCTAGCTAAGATGGTAAAACCTGTGTAAAAAGAGATTCAAATCTTTGTTAATATCTGAAAAATGTGTTAACACTCCCGACAACAGTGATGCGATAAAATCACACTTGTCATCCTTATAATAGGAATTTTCCAAATCCCTTATTTAGTAAGTGATCAATAGGAATCTTGGCTGGTAGACGTCGAAAATGATGTACGCATCAAAACATCCCTTTGGGATGTACACATACGGGTAAAGATGAAGACATGAAAAAGATAGTTTTTATTTCATAACTTCTTGTCAGGACAATGAACTATGAAATTTTCCGATCCAAAGGAATCATTGGTTATGTTTTACAATTTCCCTAGTGACAAGGCCTCTGAGCCATCATAAGTCCTTTGGAACAAGCCCTTGTGCTATATATAAAAGATGTCAGTATGACATTGGCAGTCGTGACTTATGTCCCCTGTCTAATAAATATGAAGGATTATATTCCGCTTAAATGCCAAAGATGGTTTATTTAAACTTAGGCAAAAACATAATCAAATAAATTCAATTCTATCTATTGGCCTATATGGTTTAATTGCGCCATGGCTATTTATTCATCAAATTCGACAATTCGCTATATGATTAAACAAATTGTTTCTATTTGGATAGTAGCCTTCAAAGCTTCACCATGGCTGACTCCTCTAAAGCTCGCCATCATCCAGTTAATCAGAATGATGATGCAAGACTGCACTTAATAAGCACCGAGTTGCAGGCTATGATAAATACAGCCGTAAGCTACGAATCTCTCATATGAAGATATGAAAGATCCTGCGAGGATTTGGATAACGAATATCCAGAGTATTAAAAACACAAAAATGCATAAAAGAAAACATAAGATGAATAAACACATAGTCACATAACCACAAAATTGTTTAACTAGAAGTTTGTTCTGCTAACAGAGTACATGTATTTAAAGTACAATAGGAATCCATCTCGTGGATTTCATTTGGCACTTTAATCATTATCAAGAATCTAACTATAAAGAAAGAAAGATTCAAAAAGAAAATTCGATTTCGATTACTAGAACCCGAAATGTTCGAATTTAGGTATATAAGGAATCCAATTAAGGACTCTGATTTGAATGATGATCATCCACAAGGGTCTAAATGTGAAAATAAAAAGATCCCATATGGATTTTAGAAGTTGAAGATGTTTTGAAACCTTGCACTGGACGTGCTTATGTCAAAACATGAAGTAAGAATGCTTATGAAGTTGAGATGCTTGATATGTCAAGGCGACATATGAAGCAGAATTTGAAGGTTAAGTCAATGTACGAGGAAAATATTTTTGAAAACTATGCATGGGGTTCTTTTAAGAAAAATGAGTTTAACGTTTTTGAAACCTTATATATAATACTTTTGAAATCATAAAGTAGGTGTATTAGATAGATATATTTAAAAAAAGTTTTAAAATCATGCGAGATGAATTTTGAAATTATGTATAAGGTTTTTGAAAGACACGAATGATGCTTTTCGAAATCATGCACTTGATAAGAAAATGTATTACGTTAATATTGTCTTCAGACTATATGCAATATTTTGAAATTAGGAAGGTTGATTTTGATAACATGGTCAATGTTTTTGAAATAGCATAGACAATGTATCTAGAAAAATTGTTTTCAAACTATATGAAATGTTTTGAGATCATGAAGATTGTTTTTGAAATACTTGTACTGTATATGTTGAGAAAAAAAAAATCAAAACGTAATGGGTATGAGATTTGAAAATATCCTTAGTTATCCAACCAAGGATTCAAAAGTACAGATGTGCAAAAAGCACGATTACTCATAAATTTCACTTTATTTCCTGTACTTCGTTTCTTAGAATGAAACGAGTACTTAGAACTTTCGAGGAAATTATGAGCGATCACTTGAAAGAGAGAATCACAAGAGTAGTTTGTAAGGAACATAGTTCCTTAATGCAGGTATCATAGGAAAATCATACACACATGTAATTATACTTGTATATCAGATTTTGTGAACAACGATTTATTTATAAACAAAACAGATTGTTTCACATTACAAGGAAACAAAAGAACAAAAGCATAAGACAGCAACATCTTCTAGTCAGCCAACTGCTCATCCGTGGGTTGGATTTGCATTAGCAAGCTTTGGGCATTTGTTCCTGAAATGGCTCGTATCGCCACAGTTGTAGCAAGTACCACGCGGAAAACGAGCTTGAGTTGGGTTGACTTGGGGTTGATTTAGACCACCTTGGTTCGGGTTACATCGACAAGTACTTGCCAGGTGACCAACTCTTCCACATGATACACACCGATGACACTGTAAGTGAGTTAGGTGATGCCCCTTACATTTGTTGCATAATGGTGAAGTTCCATAGTACGGCTTCCTAGCTGGTGGCCTTGCCACATGACTAGGTCCCGCTTGATTAGGTGTAACCACTGCGGGTTTCCTTGAAGCCTTACGCTTCCTTGATTTTGGTGCTGGCTTAACTTCTGCTTCCTTCAGTGGCTTCATTGTCGAGACGAGAGGCTTCATTGTTAAGACGAGCCATGGTAATGCCTAGATCCACAGTCCTCTGAATCACTTCGCCAATTTGCTGGACAAATTTGGCTGTTCGCTCGGGCATTTGACCAGTGCTGAGAGGAATAGACATTCTAAAAGAAAATGAAAGACAGAGGAAGAAGCAAGTGAAAGGTTATTGGATAATCAATACCGAATGGTAACGAATGAAAATTGTGATCATTTGTTTGTTACCTAAGGCAAACAAATGAAATGGTAACAAATCAAAGTAAATGGGTCCAAAATAATGTATCGCGAAGACATGCTCGCCTATAAGTGAACACTCATTCTAAGAATTCCCAGGTAAGCACAACTGGTCTCGCGTCTGATGAGATGTATACGAAGTGCTTGCCTAGACAGAAAACCCAGAATACAGGCATTCACCCTTCCAGTTTGCACGTGTTCACATTATTTAAAACCCAAAACCTTGACGAGATTTTGAAAACTCAAAGGGGTTCAAAACCATATAATAGAGAGTTCAAAACCTTATAACAGAGGGTTCAAAACCTAGTAATCAATCATCCTAGAACAGATGATTAGTTTTCAAAGCGGTTTTGAAATTTATGTTCTTGTTGTGGTCGTCGCCTAAGGATAGGTGACGGTATTGTTTTATGACTAAACGCAAGTAAACTCGCGTTAGGGTCCTAGAAAGGTTATAGACTAGGTCAAAGCATTACTAATAACCTAATTCCCTATAACCATGAGCTCTGATACCATCTTTTCTGTTACACCCCGACCACGTAGAACATACAAAACGTGGCGGAAACATCGGGGAGTGTTGTAACAGAATTAATGTTTCACAACCATGGAAATTTAAGTTTCGTTTTATTGATTAAAAGTGTTACAATGTCTTAATCAAACAAGGAAAATACAACATAATTAACTAGTCTTGCATCTTTTATTGTCACTAAAGCCCAAGTCTGTCTATGTGTATCTTGATCATCTTATGCAACAACTCCTGAAAAACACATGTGAAAATAGGTACGTCAGCATAAAAATGCATGTGAGATACATAGGTTTTGTGAAAATAAGATTCATGACTTATGTTTGAGAAAATGTTTAGTCATGAACCTTGTTATTTGCTTTGTCTTTTAAATCATTTGAAAAACGATAAGATCAGATGATAAGTATAAATAAATGTAAGGTTAAATGAATAACCAAGTAAAATATGTTTGCATAAGATAAGTTGTTTATAAATCAATGTCTTGTGAAAAGTATGTTATTTGTATGAAATGTCCTATGTCTCAAACTGAAATGATTCAAATAACGTTACGACATGTAATACTATACAAACACTTATATATAGGAAGTACCAGTGGCGTATCCACCATGCTTGTATCATATTACACACGCATCGTTACTTAATCACTTAATCAAACCAAACCAACCAATGTAAGAAGTCTATGTTTAAATCAATTGTCAAAAGTATTAAATAATATGTCAAAGTGTTCATGTCAAGATGTAAATCATGTAGTATGTATAACCAATGTCAAAAGTGTTTGTGTCAAATGTAAATCATGTCAAAATGTCTATGTCAAATATCCATGTCAAATGTCTATGTCAAATATCCATGTCAAATGTCTAGGTCAAATATCCATGTCAAATGTCTATGTCAAATATCCATGTCAAATGTCTATGTCAAATATCCATGTCAAATGTCTATGTCAAAATGTCATGTATGGTAAGTGAAATGTTTCAACTAAACCATATGCACCAAAACAAAGTATTGAAGTAAAACTTGGTTTAAATCAAAGCTATGTTTTGTGTAAATGCATGCAAATATTTAATATGAACATTTATGCGGTATTGTGAAAATGCATACATCCAAGCCTTGTGACTGTGGTGATAAACCCTTTAAACAAATTAAAGGTCTATCTGTCTTATATCATCGAATTCGGTCATTCCTTTCATCCCCTTTCCCTGGGATGTCCGGAACGGGAGTTGTCAATTCCTATGGTACCACTACCTACTAACGAACAGCATGATCGGTGTTAATGAATGTATTGTCCCATGTAAACAAACCAAATGTCATACCAAAAATGTAAGCATGTGATGAAAACAATGTACTAAGTATGCACGCAATGGACATACATAGCATAAAATGTAAATGTAAAATGATGTACTAAGTATGAACTAAATGGACATACATAGCATAAAACACAATGAGATCATGTACTATAATGTACTAACGAACATAGCAAGTATATGATGTGAAAACAGGAAAGCATGAAAGTAACAAGTAGGCACATGTGTTCCACCCCAAAACAGTTTGGAAAACAGTAAAAGAGGGGTCTATGTACTCACTTGAGATTGCTCAGAAGTCCTAAGATAACCACCAAGCAAAGCTAGAGATCACGGAATCAAACGGCACCTACTATAGGTAACTACATTAATAAACCGGACCTAAATCGGAAGATCGGGTAGCATTAGGGTTTGTAAACCAAACGAGTGTAGAGACTCGTGTCATTTGGTTTAACAAAGCCTACATACTAATTGAAACCTAACATAAGTGTTTTCGACCCATTACGACCCGTTTAGGTAGCTTATGTTACTTTAACGCGTCGTTCGCGTGAAACGCGATCGGACCGCCTAACTAGCCCTATGACAAGTGTTATATGCCTAAACATATTACATAATCAGTTATGTGACAAAGGTTTAGGTTACATATGCTTAATTACCAATTATACATGAAAAGGGTATTCTGGTAATTTACCTAAGGCATATAAACTACCTATCATACAACTACTTAAACGATGTGACCATAGGGTATAACCTCGGAAGGTTATTCCCTACCTACTATGGTCACCTAATGTGTTTGGTCGGATCCTAATGATCTACCAAATGGGTCGGGTTCGAGGTATAAGCGATTTATTAGATCGCTTACCCTACGACCCTAGACAACGTGGTAATCAGTAGGCATAGTCCCAAGGGACTATGACCAACGTGATTACACTCACGTTGCGAAGTTCAAACGAACTTCGCATTGACCATAACTGGTCAATGTAGAAAGTCAAACAAAGTTTGACTTTCAGACTTGAAAGACTCGAAAAGCAATAAAAGAACGAAAGAATACTTACGAAGGGTCCCCGAATGCTAATCCCGATCCAAGAACTCAGGTATGAAACAATGGTTTCAACTTAGAGCTCTCAAATCAGAATTCTTGTAAGAAATGAGGTTGGGGTGATGGGGTATTTATAGTTTTCAGGTAACCGTTAGGATCATTTCATGGAAAACGTGCCATGATCCCACCCGTACAAGTGTCGGGACCTTATGGTGACTAAAAATGATCCTTATCTTCTTGACTAGATAATTGGAAACATGTGGTGGTGGATCAAACAGCTGCAATCTACTGTTAGAAACATTGAATCTGGTCTGCAGACAGGCTAGCGCACCGCTACGCTAAAAGTGTAGCGCACCGCTAGGCCATAGTTTGGCAGATTTACACTTTTGGTCCCTGCAGTGCAATAAGCCCATTTCTGACACGTTTAAGGCCCGTTAACCCCATTTCAAAGCTCTAAAATGAAGTTAAAGTATAGGGTACTTAAAATGTGCTCAAAAATATCTCGGATGTCGGTTCATTTAGCCGTACGAACGCGATGTTCGCTTAATTACGACGGAATGCGCACAAGCGCGAAAAACGATCCAAATGACGCGACGAATGGATTTTTCTTATGGCGAACACTAAAATATAATATAGTCATGCTTACATAAATTTTTGGATGTCCGGATGTATTCAGAACGTAAGTTATGCGCGAAAATGCTAACTTGTGCACTTTTTGACACTTTTAGTCCCTGAATGACCCAAAAGTTTATTTTAGCACACCGAACCCCTCAAAGCCTATTTCTAAGCTATGTGAAGGATATTTAAGGTGTGTTTAACTTATGGTCATGTTCCGGAATGTCTGTTACAGTTCAAATTGGCATACTTTCACAGTTTGTCAACTTTAGTCCCTGTAAGCGATTAAACTTGATTTCACCACACCAAACCTTCCAAAACTTATATATAAGTTATGTAAAGGTTATTTAAGGTATGTTAAGCCTATTTCACTATTCCGTAGTGTTCGTTGGATTAAACTGGTAATATTTACGCATCAGTGCGCGTATAACCTTCCAGAAAGCGATTTAGAGCTTGAAATCGAACAAGAGTTGATATGTGTAAACGATACACATATTTTTACAAATCCCAAGTATGAAATACAATATTTCATTGGTTTGGCATTTGTTTGATGGCCGTGGAGGCACAGGTGTTACAGTCTCCCCTACTTTAGGAAATTTCGTCCCGAAATTTATTTAGAGGAAACTTGTGAGAGCTTGAAAGCATGAAGTTTGAAAAGATCGAACAATATTGATTAGGGTTCTGAACTTCTAGTAACCTTTAATAACATCATGATTGCAATGTAAGAGGGATACTTATATATAAGTATATGAAGCGTCATTGGTGCGTCCACCGTACCTCCATTACATCGTTCTCATTTCGTTATTGTTGTCACTATCGGTTCTTACACATAATAAATCTTACTGTGGTTACCGTGCACCGAATCTCATAATTATGTACGCGTCCATAATTAGACAATTCCTTGCACAGTTTACACAGTCTATTTTATAATGTGCAGGGGAAAACCAAATGAACAATCCTGTGATGAGTGTGACTAGACCGCCATAGAGTCCTTTTAATTAAATCAATAAATGATCTAAATAGACTATCAAGGAGTCTGTCCAGCTACATCACTAGATGTCGTTCTTTAACCAAATTGTGAATCAATCTTTTTGATTTGACCACTAAAGGGTCTCTAATGAATCATGGAGCAGTACTATATAATCCAAGGGTCTTAACTATTACATAGAAGCCCATTAAGGATTTAAGGTAGTACCTTTTGAATATCCTGCTACGAATCTCTCATATGAAGATATGAAAGATCCTGCGAGGATTTGGATAACGAATATCCAGAGTATTAAAAACACAAAAATGCATAAAAGAAAACATAAGATGAATAAACACATAGTCACATAACCACAAAATTGTTTAACTAGAAGTTTGTTCTGCTAACAGAGTACATGTATTTAAAGTACAATAGGAATCCATCTCGTGGATTTCATTTGGCACTTTAATCATTATCAAGAATCTAACTATAAAGAAAGAAAGATTCAAAAAGAAAATTCGATTTCGATTACTAGAACCCGAAATGTTCGAATTTAGGTATATAAGGAATCCAATTAAGGACTCTGATTTGAATGATGATCATCCACAAGGGTCTAAATGTGAAAATAAAAAGATCCCATATGGATTTTAGAAGTTGAAGATGTTTTGAAACCTTGCACTGGACGTGCTTATGTCAAAACATGAAGTAAGAATGCTTATGAAGTTGAGATGCTTGATATGTCAAGGCGACATATGAAGCAGAATTTGAAGGTTAAGTCAATGTACGAGGAAAATATTTTTGAAAACTATGCATGGGGTTCTTTTAAGAAAAATGAGTTTAACGTTTTTGAAACCTTATATATAATACTTTTGAAATCATAAAGTAGGTGTATTAGATAGATATATTTAAAAAAAGTTTTAAAATCATGCGAGATGAATTTTGAAATTATGTATAAGGTTTTTGAAAGACACGAATGATGCTTTTCGAAATCATGCACTTGATAAGAAAATGTATTACGTTAATATTGTCTTCAGACTATATGCAATATTTTGAAATTAGGAAGGTTGATTTTGATAACATGGTCAATGTTTTTGAAATAGCATAGACAATGTATCTAGAAAAATTGTTTTCAAACTATATGAAATGTTTTGAGATCATGAAGATTGTTTTTGAAATACTTGTACTGTATATGTTGAGAAAAAAAAATCAAAACGTAATGGGTATGAGATTTGAAAATATCCTTAGTTATCCAACCAAGGATTCAAAAGTACAGATGTGCAAAAAGCACGATTACTCATAAATTTCACTTTATTTCCTGTACTTCGTTTCTTAGAATGAAACGAGTACTTAGAACTTTCGAGGAAATTATGAGCGATCACTTGAAAGAGAGAATCACAAGAGTAGTTTGTAAGGAACATAGTTCCTTAATGCAGGTATCATAGGAAAATCATACACACATGTAATTATACTTGTATATCAGATTTTGTGAACAACGATTTATTTATAAACAAAACAGATTGTTTCACATTACAAGGAAACAAAAGAACAAAAGCATAAGACAGCAACATCTTCTAGTCAGCCAACTGCTCATCCGTGGGTTGGATTTGCATTAGCAAGCTTTGGGCATTTGTTCCTGAAATGGCTCGTATCGCCACAGTTGTAGCAAGTACCACGCGGAAAACGAGCTTGAGTTGGGTTGACTTGGGGTTGATTTAGACCACCTTGGTTCGGGTTACATCGACAAGTACTTGCCAGGTGACCAACTCTTCCACATGATACACACCGATGACACTGTAAGTGAGTTAGGTGATGCCCCTTACATTTGTTGCATAATGGTGAAGTTCCATAGTACGGCTTCCTAGCTGGTGGCCTTGCCACATGACTAGGTCCCGCTTGATTAGGTGTAACCACTGCGGGTTTCCTTGAAGCCTTACGCTTCCTTGATTTTGGTGCTGGCTTAACTTCTGCTTCCTTCAGTGGCTCTTGAGTGGCTTCATTGTCGAGACGAGAGGCTTCATTGTTAAGACGAGCCATGGCAATGCCTAGATCCACAGTCCTCTGAATCACTTCGCCAATTTGCTGGACAAATTTGGCTGTTCGCTCGGGCATTTGACCAGTGCTGAGAGGAATAGACATTCTAAAAGAAAATGAAAGACAGAGGAAGAAGCAAGTGAAAGGTTATTGGATAATCAATACCGAATGGTAACGAATGAAAATTGTGATCATTTGTTTGTTACCTAAGGCAAACAAATGAAATGGTAACAAATCAAAGTAAATGGGTCCAAAATAATGTATCGCGAAGACATGCTCGCCTATAAGTGAACACTCATTCCAAGAATTCCCAGGTAAGCACAACTGGTCTCGCGTCTGATGAGATGTATACGAAGTGCTTGCCTAGACAGAAAACCCAGAATACAGGCATTCACCCTTCCAGTTTGCACGTGTTCACATTATTTAAAACCCAAAACCTTGACGAGATTTTGAAAACTCAAAGGGGTTCAAAACCATATAATAGAGAGTTCAAAACCTTATAACAGAGGGTTCAAAACCTAGTAATCAATCATCCTAGAACAGATGATTAGTTTTCAAAGCGGTTTTGAAATTTATGTTCTTGTTGTAGTCGTCGCCTAAGGATAGGTGACGGTATTGTTTTATGACTAAACGCAAGTAAACTCGCGTTAGGGTCCTAGAAAGGTTATAGACTAGGTTAAAGCATTACTAATAACCTAATTCCCTATAACCATGAGCTCTGATACCATCTTTTCTGTCACACCCCGACCACGTAGAACATACAAAACGTGGCGGAAACATCGGGGAGTGTTGTAACAGAATTAATGTTTCACAACCATGGAAATTTAAGTTTCGTTTTATTGATTAAAAGTGTTACAATGTCTTAATCAAACAAGGAAAATACAACATAATTAACTAGTCTTGCATCTTTTATTGTCACTAAAGCCCAAGTCTGTCTATGTGTATCTTGATCATCTTATGCAACAGCTCCTGAAAAACACATGTGAAAATAGGTACGTCAGCATAAAAATGCCTGTGAGATACATAGGTTTTGTGAAAATAAGATTCATGACTTATGTTTGAGAAAATGTTTAGTCATGAACCTTGTTATTTGCTTTGTCTTTTAAATCATTTGAAAAACGATAAGATCAGATGATAAGTATAAATAAATGTAAGGTTAAATGAATAACCAAGTAAAATATGTTTGCATAAGATAAGTTGTTTATAAATCAATGTCTTGTGAAAAGTATGTTATTTGTATGAAATGTCCTATGTCTCAAACTGAAATGATTCAAATAACGTTACGACATGTAATACTATACAAACACTTATATATAGGAAGTACCAGCGGCGTATCCACCATGCTTGTATCATATTACACACGCATCGTTACTTAATCACTTAATCAAACCAAACCAACCAATGTAAGAAGTCTATGTTTAAATCAATTGTCAAAAGTATTAAATAATATGTCAAAGTGTTCATGTCAAGATGTAAATCATGTAGTATGTATAACCAATGTCAAAAGTGTTTGTGTCAAATGTAAATCATGTCAAAATGTCTATGTCAAATATCCATGTCAAATGTCTATGTCAAATATCCATGTCAAATGTCTAGGTCAAATATCCATGTCAAATGTCTATGTCAAATATCCATGTCAAATGTCTATGTCAAATATCCATGTCAAATGTCTATGTCAAAATGTCATGTATGGCAAGTGAAATGTTTCAACTAAACCATATGCACCAAAACAAAGTATTGAAGTAAAACTTGGTTTAAATCAAAGCTATGTTTTGTGTAAATGCATGCAAATATTTAATATGAACATTTATGCGGTATTGTGAAAATGCATACATCCAAGCCTTGTGACAGTGGTGATAAACCCTTTAAACAAATTAAAGGTCTATCTGTCTTATATCATCGAATTCGGTCATTCCTTTCATCCCCTTTCCCTGGGATGTCCGGAACGGGAGTTGTCAATTCCTATGGTACCACTACCTACTAACGAACGGCATGATTGGTGTTAATGAATGTATTGCCCCATGTAAACAAACCAAATGTCATACCAAAAATGTAAGCATGTGATGAAAACAATGTACTAAGTATGCACGCAATGGACATACATAGCATAAAATGTAAATGTAAAACGATGTACTAAGTATGAACTAAATGGACATACATAGCATAAAACACAATGAGATCATGTACTATAATGTACTAACGAACATAGCAAGTATATGATGTGAAAACAGGAAAGCATGAAAGTAACAAGTAGGCACATGTGTTCCACCCCAAAACAGTTTGGAAAACAGTAAAAGAGGGGTCTATGTACTCACTTGAGATTGCTCAGAAGTCCTAGGATAACCACCAAGCAAAGCTAGAGATCACGGAATCAAACGACACCTACTATAGGTAACTACATTAATAAACCGGACCTAAATCGGAAGATCGGGTAGCATTAGGGTTTGTAAACCAAACGAGTGTAGAGACTCGTGTCATTTGGTTTAACAAAGCCTACATACTAATTGAAACCTAACATAAGTGTTTTCGACCCATTACGACCCGTTTAGGTAGCTTATGTTACTTTAACGCGTCGTTCGCGTGAAACGCGATCGGACCGCCTAACTAGCCCTATGACAAGTGTTATATGCCTAAACATATTACATAATCAGTTATGTGACAAAGGTTTAGGTTACATATGCTTAATTACCAATTATACATGAAAAGGGTATTCTGGTAATTTACCTAAGGCATATAAACTACCTATCATACAACTACTTAAACGATGTGACCATAGGGTATAACCTCGGAAGGTTATTCCCTACCTACTATGGTCACCTAATGTGTTTGGTCGGATCCTAATGATCGACCAAATGGGTCGGGTTCGAGGTATAAGCGATTTATTAGATCGCTTACCCTACGACCCTAGACAACGTGGTAATCAGTAGGCATAGTCCCAAGGGACTATGACCAACGTGATTACACTCACGTTGCGAAGTTCAAACGAACTTCACATTGACCATAACTGGTCAATGTAGAAAGTCAAACAAAGTTTGACTTTCAGACTCGAAAGACTCGAAAAGCAATAAAAGAACGAAAGAATACTTACGAAGGGTCCCCGAATGCTAATCCCGATCCAAGAACTCAGGTATGAAACAATGGTTTCAACTTAGAGCTCTCAAATCAGAATTCTTGTAAGAAATGAGGTTGGGGTGATGGGGTATTTATAGTTTTCAGGTAACCGTTAGGATCGTTTCATGGAAAACGTGCCATGATCCCACCCGTACAAGTGTCGGGACCTTATGGTGACTAAAAATGATCCTTATCTTCATGACTAGATAATTGGAAACATGTGGTGGTGGATCAAACAGCTGCAATCTGCTGTTAGAAACATTGAATCTGGTCTGCAGACAGGCTAGCGCACCGCTACGCTAAAAGTGTAGCGCACCGCTAGGCCATAGATTGGCAGATTTACACTTTTGGTCCCTGCAGTGCAATAAGCCCATTTCTGACACGTTTAAGGCCCGTTAACCCCATTTCAAAGCTCTAAAATGAAGTTAAAGTATAGGGTACTTAAAATGTGCTCAAAAATATCTCGGATGTCGGTTCGTTTAGCCGTACGAACGCGATGTTCGCTTAATTACGACGGAATGCGCACAAGCGCGAAAAACGATCCAAATGACGCGACGAATGGATTTTTCTTATGGCGAACACTAAAATATAATATAGTCATGCTTACATAAATTTTTGGATGTCCGGATGTATTCAGAACGTAAGTTATGCGCGAAAATGCTAACTTGTGCACTTTTTGACACTTTTAGTCCCTGAATGACCCAAAAGTTTATTTTAGCACACCGAACCCCTCAAAGCCTATTTATAAGCTATGTGAAGGATATTTAAGGTGTGTTTAACTTATGGTCATGTTCCGGAATGTCTGTTACAGTTCAAATTGGCATACTTTCGCAGTTTGTCAACTTTAGTCCCTGTAAGCGATTAAACTTGATTTCACCACACCAAACCTTCCAAAACTTATATATAAGTTATGTAAAGGTTATTTAAGGTATGTTAAGCCTATTTCACTATTCCGGAGTGTTCGTTGGATTAAACTGGTTATATTTACGCATCAGTGCGCGTATAACCTTCCAGAAAGCGATTTAGAGCTTGAAATCGAACAAGAGTTGATATGTGTAAACGATACACATATTTTTACAAATCCCAAGTATGAAATAAAATATTTCATTGGTTTGGAATTTGTTTGATGGCCGTGGAGGCACAGGTGTTACAAGGAAGACATCCTGAAAACCGCATTTCGTACTCGTTATGGCCATTATGAATTCGTGGCCATGCCCTTTGGTCTCACAAACGCACTAGCGGTCTTCATGGACTTGATGAACCGTGTGTGCAAACCCTTTTTGGATCTCTTCGCCATTGTGTTTATTGATGATATTCTTATCTACTCGAAGTCGAGAGCCAAACACGCGCAACATCTTTGTTTAGTTCTCGAACTTCTTCAAGGAAATCGCCTCTACGCCAAGTTATCCAAGTGTGAATTTTGGCTCGAGGAAGTTCAATTCCTCCGTCACATCGTTAACAGTCAAGGAATTCACGTCGACCCCGCGAAGATTGAAGCTGTAAAAAGTTGGATTACGCTGAAGACTCCATCTGAAATCCGTTCATTTCTCGGATTGGCGGGTTATTACCGTCGATTCATCGCCGATTTTTCTAAAACCGCCGTACCTCTTACCGCCTTAACTCATAAGGACAAACCTTTTGTTTAGGGTTCTGACTAAGAGGACGCATTTCAAACTCTCAAGCGTATGCTTTGCAATGCTCCTGTACTCACACTTCCTGACGGAAACGACGATTTCGTTCTTTATTGCGATGCCTCTAACCTAGGTCTCGGTTTTGTTCTTATGCAACGAGACAAGGTTATCGCGTATAAGTCTCGACAACTCAAAGTCCACGAGAAGAACTACACTACCCATGATCTCGAACTCGGTGCAGTTGTTTTTGCATTAAAGATATGGCGACACTACCTTTATGGTACTAAGTGTATGCTCTTCACCGACCATAAGAGCTTACAACATATCTTGAACCCGAAAGAACTGAATATGCGCCAACGCAGATGGGTTGAACTTCTCAACGACTATTATTGTGAGATACGCTACTATCCCGGTAAGGCAAACGTCATAGCCGATGATCTTAGTCGACGAAGCTATGTGCATAGTATTCGTAAAATTAAAGCCCAGAACGACCTCGAAGCCCTAATTCGCGACGCGCAACACACATGTTTTCTTGAGAATACCTTGAAGGAGGAAAGGATATGTGGTACCGAAACTCAATTATTGATTAAATCGAACGATATCTTTCACTATCTTAATCGTATTTGAATTCCTAATTGCAGTAACCCCCGGGAGATATTGTTGACTGAAGCGCACAAATCTCGATACCCCATTCTCCCAGGTGCCGACAAGATGTACCAGGACCTCCGTTTTAGGTATTGGTAGCCGTGCATGAAAAAGGATATCACTCTGTATATTTTGAAATGCCTAACTTGCTCGAAGGTAAGGCCAAACATCAATGACCCTCTGGTTTACTCGAACAACCCGAAATCCCGATGTGGAAATGAGAAAGTATAGCCATGGATTTTATTACAAAACTCTCCCGAACTGTCACACCCTGACTTTTGCGGAAGTGTGGTTGAGGTGTGACTTTCTTAATATCATTGCATTCAATCATAACAACAACTATATGATAAAACCATTGGTTTGTCATCCATTGAATAAGTTTAAAACATAACAGCAATGTTTAAAAACGTAGACTTCAAATTTAAGTTTTACAATCATACCAAAATGTTTATGAGTTCACTAAAGACTCATTCAAAGATAATAAATAGCACCAAGGTTTGGGAGACGTGTCTCGTCCAGGAATAAGACACACCGACCAAACCCAAAGACCATGGATGACATCTTTGTTTCAAACGCAACATAAAAACTTCCAACGCCCGCCAGATCCACTTATTAGTTCCCTGAAATACATGTAGTTTGAAAAACATCAACAAAAGTTGAGCGAGTTCATGTGTGTGTGTATGAATATGCCTTTAAAGTATGTCTGTATGTATGTAAATCCCTGGTATGCAGCAATAAGGAAAAACAGATCAATTAATGTGTAGCTAATACATTAATAAGTGACATGGCCTAGGAAGCACTCAAACCTGTATGCGTATTTCGTACCGGCCCCTCTGGCGGAACGACATAGTCACCACATGCAGCCAACTCGCAGGCCCATGGGTGGGACTCGCAGCACCCAATAGATCTATCACTCATGCCCCTTGGTCCTTATACAAGGATTAATGGTCTTAAGATAATAGCCTACCCATTCACGTGATCTAGCAGTACATTCCTTAGCTAATCATACCATGTATAAAACGTTTGTAATCAGTATGTAACATGTATTTCACCCCCGAAGTTGTAAAACTGAAAACAGTTAAAAGGAAAAGGGCGGCACGAACACACTGTTTTGCGTCTTCGTATCCAATGTAACTCGAAGCTTCCTCTAGAACGCACGACTACCTACATGCGTACTATGGTCTGTTATACGAGCGGGTCGTGCCTTGTCTTAGTATTGACTAGTGCCTTTGAGTTACGTTTTTAAAGTGTTTTTAATATATTTGTAATAATACTTCTCAAGTATTGTTATTCGCTTTTCCTTCCCAAGGATGGGAGTATCTCATACTTGTGTATTCATATTCTTGCATTGGTATACCTTGCCATGTATTGGCGTCGTATTCCGGTGTGTTATTCCAAATAAAAATACGTCAATATATTCCCAATATATATTTCCAAAACACTTATATTTTCAAGTCCCACTTTAAAAAATATAAAATAACTTATTTTGTCCCAAAAATAATGTATCGTCCAGAAAATATATATATTTTCCCAAAATCATATATCTTCTAATATGCTAAGAAAATATATTTTTAACTTCCCAAAAATAATATATTTTCTCTTTGTCGAAAATATGATATACTTGGTAATATGTACAAAAATCATATTTTCACTTCTTTCGTTTCCAAAATAGTATTTACCAAAAATATATTGTAACGGTGTCTTCCGGAATATTTCATAAGTTACGTTTTATTGTTCGGCTTCACAATATTAAATGTGTAACTTATATTTCATCCCTTGTGATTTTTGGTATTATTTTGGAGTTGAAATTCTTGTTATTTGTTAAGTTATATTATTTTACCCTAAAATAATATAACTAGTCCACAAAATATACAAATATTCACACAAGTGCCTTAATACAAAATATACATTCTAAATATATATTTACCCATTGTTATTTACAAAAACCATCCTCCAATACTTTGTATTTTTGTTACAAAAATCTATGGCAAAGTTTATATGGAAGATCATAGTTAAAATACACTTGTAACACTTGTTAAAAAATATTTTCTAAGTGTTTGGATTTTTAGAAAAATTCGCCATAGTTTCCTTTGTAAATGGAGGTGTCCATGCTATTTAGCACATCGTTTTCTTTTCAAAATTCATTCAATCAATCAACAACAAATCACTAAACAATATTACACTTACCAAGTGCAAAAATTATTCCATTTACAATACAACATGAACTTGATCTCTTACGAAAACGCGTAGTAACTTGGTGAGGTGTTTAGTGGCCTTAGTTACCTCCCAAAGTGTATTCATCCCTTTAAAAATCTCATTTTTAAAGAATCTCGGTGTTAACAACTTGTGAACAAATTTTACAAAAATTATTCTGTTGAACTCTTCTTGTGAATAAAGTGTTCTTACACTTATTTTATCACCAAAAAGCAATGTACATTTATGTAAGAATCAGTTCTACTAAAAATCATATTTTGAACTTGATTTTCTTGGAAAATTATTCATAAATCTTGGATCTACAAGATTATTAACCCACTTTGTTTATTACATTTCAAGAAAATCATTTTACTTTCAAGTTCATGTTTAATCTAGAAGATGATTGTTTCATGTAACCACATAATCACCTCTTATCTTGTTAGATCATGTTTCTAATCATAATCTAACAAGTTTCACATGATGATCACCATCATATTACCAAGAAATCAACAAGTATTCATCAACATATTCAAAACAACATCATAAACAATATTTCATCACATTACATCTTTATGTAAACTTTATGTTCAAGCTTTTAGTTTATGTTCTCTAGTGTTCTTGTTATTCATAACAGTATATATCTTTTTAACCAACAAAAATAAGAGATAAAAGCTAGTAACAAGAAGCTTACAACTAGCTCAAAGGCTAGGGAAGATCACTAGAGAAAAAGATGACAAAGATGGTGGATGAAAGCAAATGAGAAGGATTCTTCAAGTTCCACAAGCTTCACAAGACACCATCCAGCACTTGGAAATGAGTTTGAAAAGGATGAATGGTGGTTGTATGGTGGTGGTGGCGGCACTTACTAGGGCCGAGAGGGAGAGAGAGGGTGTGAGGGAGTGGGGTGAAGTTGAGAAGATATGAAATGATATGGAATGATCTTGCAATCTTATGATCCATACTTATAATCTCTTATTACAATATCTTGTTCACTCAAGCAAGTAAGATCAAGTAAAATATATAAATAAAATTTAGTGAGATATGGGGTGTGGGGTCCCTTGGACCGTAAATGGTATGGGGGGGGGGGGGGGTTAAATGTAAATTTTGATGGTAAGTGGGTAAATAGTTAGGAGGTTAAGTGTAAAAATCTAGTGTTATATGTGTATAGCACATTATATAATGTGTTGGGGTATTCAGGGACCATAACTAGCCAAGAAATAATTAAACAATGTATCTGGCAAAATTTTGGTGTTCCGGGTAATGTCCGGTTGTTCGGTTTGATACCGTTCCGTTAAAGTGCTAAGTTATTCCGTATAGTATCTTTTATTTAACTTTTTGTGTCACTATTAATTCCCAACACTTAGGAAAGCATTCAGGACCATTTAGTCAATTTTCTGCATAATACTAGTATGTTAAAAAGCTGAATTTTGCTGAAAAATGCAGAATTCTACACTTAAAGTGAGTTTTAGGCACTTTCCGACACTCAAACTATCACCTAGTGACGCAGTTTTATGGTTCTCACTTCCCTACACTCCATACTAGTGTAGTACCTTGATCCTGGCCCATACTGGGTCACAAAACATTGTCTGTCTATGTACTGGCACTGTCAGTATATTTCTAAGTTATCCGCTAACTGTGCTAACTGTGCTTTGTGCATCAAGTATGTCACTAAAGTTTTGTATGTAATGAATGGTGTGACAGTATGCAATATGTGATGCACATGTAAGTAGGATGCAGTAATCAGAAAGAAATACAAGCATTTAATTGTAATTTAGCACAGTCATTAAGCACAAATCATTATTTAATAATTGTACGGAAACATGCAAATTTGACAGTTGTCACATTCTCCCCCTGTTAAGAAAATTTCGTCCTCGAAATTTATACTACCTTAACTCCTTAGGGTTACATTATGCGTGTATGTATATGAATAATACTGAGGTAGATATCGACAAAACCGAATCAAAACTCATTCGAATCAAGCGAAACCAAGGGCATCTTGCCATGTTAAGACCCTAATGGACACATGGTATGTTTCTCATAATTTGATGCTAAAGAACGCAGGATGTATAGAGGTATAATCTAGTGTAACTTAGTTAACAGGGTGTCACCAAGGGGTTTTGACCAATGGATTCTCAATTCAATCAGTCATAATATACAATCGAACGTTTACAACCATAGCACCCGCTATATGAACTCAAAATCAACAATTTTGAATACGAAATGATCTGTCAACTTTCGAATGAAGAATGGTAAGGATAAGTGTGTTGACATTCTTGAATTTCGAAAATACACCGAATGAAATACAACCGAGTCTAGTGTATCAATGTCTTGATTCGTAGTTGCATCTGGAATGTTTAAATGACAAGTCAAACAAAAGTATATGTAGTTTTGTGTGAAACGGTTGACCATGATTAGCACAAGCTGCAAATTTGTAACGACACCACAGGGTGTCGTAGTGACATAATTCAATTATAGGGGTGACTGAACAAGTTCACCGTGTCTGAGATCAAATGAAAATGTACTGAAACAAGCCTGAGATTTGATTTACACAATGTCATAGAGTTTTCAGTTGGATACGGAACATCAAAGAACCACTGTTTCCGATCGAAGGTGAAGAGTAACAAGTATCGCAAAGCATTTGATTAATAATGAAAGAATCGTTAGGAGGTACACCGTGATATAAAATGAATCTATGTACCATTGTCTTAACACACAACTGTGTTGAGATCGCTTTAACCGTGATGAACAAAACGGATTTAGAATAAGTCAATAAATAAACAATTAGGTCTGTGTATGAGGTGCGCAACCAAATTAGCGCAAGCTTTAATTTTTGTGAAAGTATCACCGCAAGGTGTCGAAACCAACAAACGATTTAGTGGAGCTGTAGACCAATCATGTCTACTATCACTCGAAACAAAAGAACCTTTGCAAAAACATTTGATTATGATGCTCTCAATACATCATATGGCGTATTTAAGTGAATATGCGAAATGGATAAGTTCAAGCAATTGAACCTGGTTCTAGTGTAATCTGACAACAAACGTATGTATCAACAAGGGGAGTCTCAGCATGGTTACAAAAATAAACCATGAGTGCGACTTGAAAGAGGGGAAGTCTCAAGAAGGTGTGTTGACTTGGTAACAAAAGGGCCAACAATTACAATGATGTAGGTCATTCGAATCACAAATCAGTAATTAGATTTAGCAACATAATATTTGAATTTCAATGAAGCGTTTGTTCGAAACGAAACCACATGCATAGCAAATGGTGCATGCGTAACATATGAGTTTTCAAGTAATGAAACGATGAGTGTTTGCCAATAATGGAGAAATGACCAAGTATTCGAAGCAAATGTGTGTTCGCTCTTAGCGAAGAAAATCAACGCGATGCAACTACCATTAAGGGGAGTAGAGATGCAAACATCTACTCGCTAGAAGCAAAAGTGAAGATTTCAACAAAAGAAATTTAAGTACTTTCTGTTTTGTTAACTGAAATGGCATATATGTCAGGTTAATGGTGTTTGATTGAGTTAACAGATATGGTTCCTAAGTAACAACATTTACGAGTTTGGACCTGGGTTCCCAAAGGTCCTAAGCATAAGTTTTCTAGATCCTCAAGGTTTCGTATTCTGTGTAACTTGTTTTGTGCATCGTGTAGGAAACACCATTTTTGTGTACGTTTAAAACAAGTCATTGTCCCACAATTTTCCCTGAATACTTTCTTCCTGAAGTCACAGCTAATGACACTCGATCATCGATCGGTCGTAAAATAGTAGTTGGATTCACTTAGTTAGTTAAATAATGAATTCGTTAATCCTTAGCAAGAGTTACCGACTCTTGTTGGTTAGTTCGTTCGGCTCCCGGTAGTTTGATGTTCGTACGAAAGTTATCGTCCTTCTTATTGACGAGCTAAACTGGGGTTACCCAAAACGGGAAACTTGGTCTGTTATCTTCCTTCTCTATTAACTACTGAAGTTGCATTGACAGTCCTTGCATCTCCGAAGGTGTAAGTCGCCAAGGTGCATTAACAGCAGGCACGGCGCCAGGAATCAAATCGATGCAAAATTCGACTTGTCGTTGAGGAAATAATTCTGGCAAGTCTTTAGGGAAGGCTTCAGGGTACTTTTCTTACCACGGGAATACCTTCGAGTTTTGGTTCTTCGGCTCCCTTGTCCATGACATGAGCCAAGAAAACAATACATCCTTTGAGCGAAAAAACTTCCGTATCTTCAATGACTGATAGTCCGTAGGGGCGTTCCCTGCTCCATGAATCACGATCGTTTCTTTAATTGCCATCGGAGTGCGGGTAATAACCTCCGCTTGATTGCCCGACAACCAATCCATCCTAATTACCACGTCGAAGCTCCCTTCAGCTAGTTCTATCGAGTACTGGATATCTATCTTACTTACTACTAAAACAAGTATATTCTGAAGCTATAATTTGACAACGATGTCAAATAGCACAGACGCACAATATTGATTACCATGAGATGTACCGATGGCCATGTTTGGATCCTGGCGTGCTTCCCTAGCTCCGGTGTTAGACATTTTTCCCACGATCTTGTTTAACCTCCCTTGGGCAATCTTTCCTAAAGTGCCCCATGTTGCCGCAGTTAAAGCATCCTTGACCTTTCTTCCCACGTTTCGTCTCATGCCAACACGTCTCCTTGCTGTGCCCCACTTTGCCACAGTTGTCACACGTTCCATTTTTACATCGCCCGGTATGATGTCGTCGACACTTGTCGCACTTAGGTAGTTTACCCATGTATTCTTTTCCCTTTTTGGCCTTCTTGTTGTTATTCGTCTGAGTACCCTGCTTGAAGTTTGCGAACTTTCTCTTGTTGTATCCAGATGACTCCACATGAGTCTCCTTTTTCTCTTCAGAGATCGAAAATTTGTTCAACCTGATTGCTTCTTCAGTCAAGGCCACACTTAGATCGATGGCCTCAGTGATCGTTGCAGGCTTTGATGTCGTCACCATGCTCATAATTTGGGGTACCAATCCCCAAATGAAACGCTCAATCTTCTTAAACTCTGGATCTACCATGTAGGGAATAACACGCGACAGAACATGGAATTTCTCCACGTACTCAGCTATTTTTGGACCTTCCATCTTCAAGTTCCAGAACTCAGTTTCCATCTTCTGGCTTTCTACTCTCGAACAGTACTTCTTATGCATTAGTTCTTTCAGTTCGTCCCATGTCAAAGCATACGCAGCAGCCTCGCCCAAGGTCTGAACCTGGAGGTTCCACCATGACAGAGCCCCATCTTGAAGTAGTCCGGAAATGTACACGACCTTGTGCTCTGGGGCACATTTGATCAACCGTAAAACATAATCCGTCTTCTCAACCCAGCGTACGATGGTTAAGGCACCCCCGGTGCCATCGAAAGCCAGGGGCTTGCAGCCCAAGAACTGCTTGTAGGTGCAGCCGTTGGATGGGTTATTTCCTGTGGTACCTCTGCTGCACTCGGAGCGAAGGGCCTCGTGCTGTGCGATGGCCTGTGAGATGCGCTCTTGTATTTCTGTCTCTGTCATCAGAAAAGGGGTGTTGGTATCAGTGTTTCCTTGAATCGACATCTTCCTAGAAGAAGATCAGTTAGGTCAGGTCTTGTTAAGGACACGAGCACACAAGCCTCTACTTAACGAATAAGACCTCAGAGGTGTATTTCATATACACAGTCGTTATAACAATCAATCACATATCATCTCAATTATAGCACAACTTGTAAATAGGAACGTAGCTAGTAAGCATGTAGCATTATAGTTATAGCAAAAATATGCAGATCAACAATGTACTTAGTGAGAACATAGCGACTGAGCTTTCATTAGTCATTAGTAATAAGTATTGTCGCATGTTTAATGATGATTGGGCTTTCATTATCCTCCGGCCATAATAACTTTGTCCTACAAAATGTATTACATCAAAAGGGACACAGGGTCACCCTACCCATGTCCAACAAGTATATTAGTGTATCAAAATTACGTAGTCAGAAGTGGTCTTCAAAAGTCTCCACAATCCCGGCTTATCATTAGTGTTTTTACCCAAGTGTAATGCAATCTGCATAATCCAGAAACCACTATACTGGTGACTGAGGTGGAGAAGGGAAGGAAAGCAAACTGCTAACATGTGCGAGCTCCTCCTCGAGTTTGTATAAACGTCGAAGTAATTAACTGATCTGCCGCTCGACAGTAAAGAAATGAGCATCAAATCCTGGGAAAAGCGTAATAGTAGCAGGTGAGAGTGCCAAAGGAATCCTGGATAAATGTGGAGGACCAAAGTATACCGGTAATAGACAGGGTGGAGGACGTAGTGTCAGCTCAAGCTCCAAAACTCGGAGATTTGTATCCTCAAACTGTAGTCGATGTGACAGGAGCAACTCATTCTGTGTATAGCCTCCATAATGTGAGGGATGGTAAGGGTCTAAAATCAGCATAGTGTAGTATAGGAACCATCAAAATGGCTCGTCCAGCGACGTAGAGATGAAAGTAGCCAACGGTGCGGCCTGTGAGGTCGGGGGAAACGCTGCTGTAGCATAAGGATCGTCATGCGGGTACTGACCTGGAGTACCTTCCCGTGGTGTGGGTATGTCTTTAAAGAAAGTGATAGGCATGTTGGCGCAATGGACTTCGGTTTCCATAGGAGCAACGTCAGTGGTGACGGTGCAGGAACAAACATCCCAGTTAATAAGAAGATCATCAGGTGCAGGTACTGGTTCAGATATACGAGGTGCAATGTCTGGTAGATCAAAATAAACAGGGTCATGATCAATCAAGGGTGCAGGATCAGCAAGTGTAACATCAAGCTGGCCCAAAAGGGACAGGAGCTGGCTCAGGGCCCTGGGTCGTGTAAAGATGTGGTGCCTCAAGCAGGTGAATAGTGTAGTAATCATAGTGTAACACCTCGTAAAATCACGTCCAATGATGTATTGACACGTGTAGTAAACCCTAATGAAGTCAAACATTGAAATTTAGGGACTAATTTTTCGAAAAATAAAAAACTTTGATTATGAAAGGACTGGAAGTGTTAGCATACCTAAAATAAGTTTCTAAATAACCTCTTACGACGTTTATATTCACAAATGTGCCACTTGATGATTAAGTGTAGCCGTTTGCGTAATTAATTGAAAGTTTGCGCGATGAAGGGTTAAAAGCGTCAACATGTTAATTCTTACCTCTGAGTGACCTTTTAACAAACCAGGAGCTTCATAATATTTAATTATAACTCTCGAAAATGCCAATTAATGGTCGTCTAAGGTTTTTATGCCTATAAGTAAAGTTACGCGCAACTTTGCAAGTTAGAGGGACTAAAAGTGTCAATATGTTTAATTATACCTCTGAATGACCTTTTAGAGAACCCGAAGCATCGTAATGTTTAATAATACTTTCAAGGATGCCTAATATGGACTAGATGAGGCTTCAATGCTAATAAATGATGAAATGCGCAAGTTTGCGCAATAGAGGGGCCTAAAGCGTCAACTTTTGAATCTACGCCATTCGGTGACCATTTAAGCAAACAGGAGCATAGTAATATTTAAATATATGCTTGGGAATGATTATTATGGGCCATGGAAGGCTTAGATTTCATTAAACTGCATTTCGTGCTACTTTGCGAAATTAAGGGACTAATTGCGTCAAACTGCAAAAGGAGGTCGAATCGTATGGTAACGGACCTTCCGGAATATGTCCATAACTTAAAAATACCCTATTTATCCTTTATATAGCTTAGATATAGGTTTAGAGGTGTTTGGTACGCAAAAATAAACTTTTATGTCATGCAGGGACTAAAAGTGTCAAAAAGTGCACAAGTTTACACTTTTGCGCATATCTCGCATTCTGAATATCCCCGGACACCCAAAAATTTATGTAAGCACTAAAATATTTTATTTTAGTGTGTGGCATGATAAAATTCCACTCGTCGCGTAATTTGGAGCATTTTTAGCGTTCGTCTGTGTTTCGTCGTAATTCGACGCACTACGTGACCGTACGGCCAAAGGAACCGACATCCGACATGTTTTTGAACATGTTTCATGTTCCCTATGTTTAAACATCATAGTGGGGCCTTAAAATGAGGTTAACAGGCCTTGAACGTGCCTAAAGTGACCATAAAAGCTCACAGGGGCCATTTCTGCCATATATGAAAGTGCTGTTTGCTGCTAAACAGCTGTAAACAGCCTGTTCCAGCAGTTTCTATCAATTGTAAATGTTTTTTTTTTTGGAAACTAGGGGCTGCCCATTGTTTATAAAACGATGGGTAATATGTGTAGGGTTCAGATTCAATCACGGTTTACGAGGAACGATCCGAACGGTCCTCCAAAACCTATAAATACCCTTCCCCAGTTCCTTCATAACCCACACTTGATCTTGAATTCTCTAAGTTGGGGACTTTGCTCCTCATACCTGAGAAATTAGGATCAACCCTCCTTGCTTGGACCCTCTTGTAAGTCCCCTTTCGTGCCTAGTTTAAATTTTAGCGTTTTAAACAGAAAAGTCAAGCGTTATCGATAAACGCTTTGACTTTTAAACGGTTAAGCTATTTTTTGTAACGAACATGGCTACGTGACCGTAATTAGGTAGGTAATTAACCCTCAAAAGGGCGCCTCCTAATTACCACGTTTACTTAGTTTAATTTTCGGGTCAAATGAAAGTCAAACGGGTTAGTTTTAAATAAAATGCATAACTATTAAATTAAAAGTCATAAAATCAGTTTTGCCACATTAATAACTTGGTAAATATTAGTTGAACATGTCTAAGTATGTTCAACCCGACAATTCTAAGTATAGACTCGGTTCGAAACCGAAAGTCGCAAAAGTTGACTTTTGCTTTGACTTTCAGTTCTGACCCGATTTAGCTTAGTTTAGATATGCCATAGGATTCCATTAGGACCATATTATAAGTTAGTATAACCCTCCAAGATTATACAACTTGGTTCCATAGAAATCCTAGTTCATGCGTGTTTCCGTTATATGCCTAAATGTTGACCGTTATGCCCTTTGGACCTTAAAACGATATTTTTGAAAATGTGAGAGGATAGAAACCTTCACTACTAAATTATAAACTTGTCCCTAAAATTTGACATCATTTTGAGGTCTAGATTAGGAGTTATGCTCGTTAGCGTAAATGAAAATCTTTTTATTAATTAAACGACATAATTAGCGTATAGCCTATATAAACCCAATTTTTAATACCAAAATTTTTACCCACTAATATAAAATAATATTTTGAGATTTTTGAAGATTTTTATTTATTTTTAGGCTGAGCATAACTTAGGGTTGTAGCATTAATTCGGTAATTGTCGGTTTTGCCCTTTTGGGCTATAAAATGAGTTTTATATATCCTTTTGACCCCAAACCTTTTTCTACTGATCTAATATGTTAAATAAAATATTTTGAGCCTTCTGGAATATTAAAAATATCAGCTTTCTATACAAAACCCGGAAATGGCTCCAAATCGCCTTTTTAAGCGTTTTTAACGCATAGTATGTATCAAAACTAGTTTAAAGATATAAGGGTTGATGCCTACTGATTTTATCAGTAAATTTTTATATTTTAACAGTAAGCAAAAGTTTTAAACTCAGATTTCCAGTTTTGGCCTTTTTAGGCTTATGTGAAATTACCAAAATGCCCCTACGGTGCATAGTATGATTATAATTAATAAATTTTACGTATAAGTGATACCCTACTGTTATAACTTATTAAAATCAGTATATTTACTGATTTAATCAGACCTGTAACTCAGATTACTGTTTAAACTCTTTTATAAACTTTAAAAGGACCAAAATGCCCTTGCGAGACATAGTTTGAGTTTAAAATCATCCTGGGCCTAACGGAAGGTATCTTACTGATATCACAACATATATAAGGCATATTAACTTAGGAAACCTGTATATGACTCTTATGGTCACCCGTTACGCATTTTCGCGTTCGGTACAGTTTATGTAACTAGTTTGCATAAATTGACCGAAATGGGTCAAACCTTATCATTTTCACTTCAAAATCCAGAATGTGTTTAAGTTTACCCATATTATACAAGTCCCCAAACTTGTCAGGTCTAAATCACATTCCAATCCGGTCTGTGCTTAATCTTGCGTTTTGAACCGTAAACCTTTCCTTAAAACTAACCGGTCTAAGTTTCAACTTACATAAGACCCGTTAGGAATCTAATAGGTTATTAAAAACCTTTGTTCCAGATTAAGAGCCCCAGTAGAGGTACTTGTGCTTGCTGATTAGGATATACGGCTGAGTATAAATTGCATTTTAAGCTCAGGTAAATACTCTTTACTTATTTTCCCTATACGGGCTTGGGATACGGTATTATAAAGATACCGCTGGGTCGGGTATTGAATGTTTAATCATATTGTGATTAAATTATTGAGGTAACCCGCTTTAATCTGTCTTGTTTGAAATAAAGGCCTTTAGGGGTTAATGACCATGTCCCGGATATCCTTGGCATCATTGTATTATAAAATGGCCACGTCTTACGCACGGGGTGTAGGCGTACACCTGACAGTTGCATAAGGGAAACGGTATCTCACTCTCTTGTGGGCCTATACTTGTGGCGTGTCTGTTAATCTTGACTCGGTTTCTACATCGGGCCCTAAATGTATAACGAACATGTAAATCTGTATATAGGATTATTTTTATATAATTGTCCCAAGTTATAAAAGTTTTGTGCCATGTGCATTCAAATCAATTTTCTAAAACATTTTCAAAATGAGTCAGTTAAGTTGTATTTACCAGTGAAAACTGACGTATTTTCCCAAAAGTTTAAGTGACAGGTACTATACGTAATTGCCTGAGAGCTCGGGGCGTCAATAGGGAATCTCGCAAGTTCTAGATGCCTAAAGTCTGTTGAACAATGTTATCTTTCTGTTTAAGATCCGCCTGTGGATCCAACTTACATTCCGTTGCAATAATTGATATTACTTTTGAATCGGATTGTAATGTATTTATCTTTTGCTTCCGCTGTGCATTTAAATTGTGTTGTTTGACTATGATGATATCAACTACGTCACTATACCCCCACCGGGCCCACCGGTGACACGTGGAAAATATGGGTGTGACAGGTTGGTATCAGAGCCAACACTGAGTGAATTAAACACTAGCCATTTGTGTTTAATCTCAGTTACACAGTTGCACATTCTTGAGTCTAGACAAAGAACTTAGGACTACTCCTGATTCGTTTTTGTCATTCATTCGTTCTTTTGTTATTTTCTGATTAGCCCTTGCATGGGCGAGTCAGTGCAGCTAGAAGTCCCGTTTAGGGCAACCATATACTTGTTTAAATTTTAAATGGAACGGTTAGATTTAAAATAACGTTCCTATTATAAGATCTATCATTATTATAAGATGGCAAAATCTAAAAAGGACAAGACCTAGCCATGTGTCATCTTAAGACAGGGCCAAGATGGTAGTTCCACAATTAGATACAGATCCTTATTAACATCCCCATTTAGGGTTGTTCTGCTCTTAATACTAAAAAGAATCTTAAAGTTAAAACCTAGACTACCTGTCATTTCAGGCACGGCCAAGATGGTAAAACCTATTCAAAAGATTCAAATTCTTGTTAACATCTGAAAGCAAGTTAACATTTTCGACAAATTGTGATATGATAAAATCACATAAGTCATCTTTAAATTGGGATATTTCAATTTCCCTTATTTATATAACCATCCCTTAAGGATGAAGTGCCTACGGGCTATAATTAACGCCCTGTGGGGCAAAAGACAGTTGTAGTCTTTGACTCTCTGTCAAGAAAAAGGTAATGAAATATGTTCAAACCAAAATGCCTCGATTCTCTGAAATCATGGCTTATAAATTTAAAAACTGTCTTTATGACTAGGCCTTTTGCGCCACTTTAATATCCTTAATGTTTTATAACTAGGATAAACTATAATGAAAATACTAATTAAATATAACTAACAAATTAACTAATATGGTTTATATTACCATGGTTGATGAATCGTCAAAAATGATGATTCTGATGCGCGTTTAAGTGTCGTATATATTAGGTGTATATTTTAAGCCCTTTTTAACACTTATTTTAGCCAAGTTTTAAATTTATAAAACACGATATTTCACTAACACTAAACACACATATGGGTAAGTGCACCCATCGTTGAGTGTAGTATAGCGTTGGTAAGATACCGAGGTCGTCCAAGGACACAAGAGCTTTTAGTACCGGTTTATCCTCAACGTCTAATCAAAATAAAAGTTTAGAAAAATGTTTAAGCTAAGAAAAATAAAAACTAACTAAAATGCTGAAAATAAAAATAAAAGAAAAACAGATAGACAAGATGAATCACTTGGTTCCGACTCGTATCTAGTATAACCTTTGATTATTTCCGCACTTTTGCACATAATTAAGAGATTATCTTAGTTATTGTAGTAGGCCCCTCTTTTGAAGGTGACGTTACCCTCACCCCAGTAGTTTGAGTCAGCAAGGACACAATCCTAAAAGGGTGGATTATTGGAAGATAATGAATTAAGTTATTAATGCAGTATTGTGGTAGGCCCCGCTTTTGGCGGTGACGTTACCCTCGGCTAAGTAGTCTGAGTCAGCAGGGATACAGTCCTAAGTAGCCGGGTTATAGTATTAATAGTAGTTAACTTATGAGGGGATCAAAGAGTTTGGACCCCCGCCATCCAATACCGTGAAGCATTGAAGGAGGTCCTACTAAATTTGACCCAGGTCCATTGCAGGACCTCTAAACGCTGAACAATGGTAAGACCTTTACCAAACCGTTCCCTTAACCCCCGACCAGGTAGCCAACATACCTCCATATAGACCGTGGAGATATGAATGGTGAAAATCCTATATTTTATATAGACAGTAAAATAATGCCAAGACACCACGGACAAACGATAAGGAAAGATCACCTTCAACATAAGTAACTAGTTATTAAAGTCATTAATACAAAACCAAATAAAAAGTGCAAAAGATTAGAAATAAAAAGTATTATACTAGACACTTTGTCTTCACCAAGTGATGTAAGAGACTTAGGCAAACATGGCCTTGATTGTCAAGAACTCTTACGATCAATCTTGGATCCCGAGACGACTCACACACTCTACGATGGACAATGGATGATGGTGGTGGATGATGGTGTTGTGATGGTGGTGGGTGGTGGATGAAGTGTGAGAGAGGTGGTGTGCCAAGGGATGAGATGAAATGAATCCAAGCACTCCTATTTATAGGCTGAACAGAGAGCTGGACACGGCCCCGTGTCCGCTGGACACGGCCCCGTGCCTGTCTGACACTCTCTCTCCTCATTAATTGTAATTCGCAATTACAATAAATGCGCCTGCTGTACTTTCGACACGCCCCCGTGTCCGCTGGGCACGGCCCCGTGGTGGGCAATAGAAGCTTCTATAGATTTGTCTTTTCTGCTGCTTCTTGGGCACGGCCCCGTCCTGGCTGAGCACGGGGCGTGTTCAGTCTTCTGACTTCTCTAATTTGCTTTGGAAGGTGCCGTTGAGGGGTCGGGCAGTCCACTAATGTTCCTTTCCTTGTATTTATGTTGGATTTAGCTGTCTTTTTGCTTCTTTTGTGTTTTTGAGCTCATTTAATCCTGAAAATACAAAAGGAAGACAAAAACACTCTTTTTCCAATATTAGTACTTAAAAAGGGTTAGTTTTATGCCTTGTTTGATGTAATTTATATGTTGCATTTTGCACACATCAAATACCCCCACACTTGAACTTTTGCTTGTCCTCAAGCAAAACTCTTTAATATGTGGCTTACACTCCCAAATGGAATAGGTAGAAGAGAAGGTTTTTGGGCTTGTCTTAGAGTGTCGGGATGTCCAAGATCTTTTTGGGTTTATTTTTATTTATTTACACTCCTATTCGTAATGATTTATTTAGAACTTTTCATAGGAGAAATTACTTATTTGGGCATAACATGCCTTTTTAAAATTCCATTTATATACAAGTTCACATACCTCACGGGAAAAATCACTCACACTCGGCCGAAGGTGTATTTTTAGTGAATCACTCGAGAGCGGCATGGAACTTATTCCTACCATAGGCTTGCCAAGCAATCAATCCTCCTCCTTTTTAACTTTTATACCTTTGTAAATATCAAGAGGACTTTGTGGGTTAAGGGTTAGGCTTGGGTTAAAGGTAGGTGGTTGGGAAAGTGGTTAGTAGAAAAAGGGCGAAAAGGCGTAACAAGTGTCGGTTTTCGTAAGATTTTCCATTTTTGTAACTTTTTATTTTGATGAAGCTTTTATTCAAACAAGGTTATTTTTGATAAACTTGTTTGTTTATTTTCTTTTTGCTTCAGCAATAACACACATTTTTTTTTTGATCATACGAAAAACCGAACTTGTTACTAAAACAAAGGGTTAAAAATGAAAAAGGTTTTGGTGGGTAAAAGGGTTTTTGGTTTGGGTGATGAAATGAAAAGGTTTAGGCTCAAAGGGGGTTAACTAGGGGGATTTTTGGGTAGGTGGTAAAAGAAAAAGAAAAAAATAATGGTGTAGAAATAAAAAGGGTTAGTCCTAATGCCTCCATCATTTACTTACTCGGGTTTAAGTTGATAAGGACCGGGAATGTATCGTCATGGCAAGTTCTAGAGTCGTAAGAACCAGGCGGCTATTCACACAAGAAATGAAAAATGAGCATTTAGTTTTAATGATATGTAATTGTATGCTCAATAAAGGCTCAAAACTCACTTTTGTGGGAATGGGTTTTTTTTTATGTGATCAAGTATATATAATCAAATTTTAACTAAGTTTGCCATGCCTTTTCATAATTCTCTTATGTTGGTTCTTTTGATCACTACGCTATCGGTTGTAAATTTGTAAAAATATAACCTTTTTGAGAACTTGAATTTCCCGAGTTAAACCTAGACAAGTAAGAAAAAAAAAATGAAATTTTTGAAAAAAATTTGGGGTGATTAGCGGTTCCAATAGAGTTTTGTGTAAGGCTTGTATTTAGGACTTGCAAAATTCAAGGTTTTAGCATTCCCCCCACACTTAAATTACACATTGTCCTCAATGTGTCCCAAAAATAAATTTTTAGGTTGATTAGATGTGTAAAATAGTGTTTAAAAAGCAAAAATTTGTGTTACTGGGCACTGAACACGGCCCCGTGTTATCCGGGCACGGCCCCGTGTTCAAGTGCCAGTAACAAAATTAAAATAAGAGAGACAGAAGTCTGGACACGGGGGCGTGTTGGGTGAACACAGCCCGTGTCCAGGTACCTGAACTGGGCGTTTTTCTGCAGGTGGTTCGGCACGGGGCCGTGTTGGTTGTGCACGGCCCGTGTTAAACCTTCTGGACTGGAGAGAATTGTCGGGTTGCCTTGTTCTTGTGCATGAGTTCATTTTTCTCGTTCCCCTTTTCATCCTTTACCACCATGAGTGTGTTTTATTCCTAAAAATTAAAACTAACTAGAAAACATAAAAATTAATCTAAATTAACTAAGGATAGTTCCGTGGAATGCCTCCATGGTGCGCCACGTTTATAAGGGTCCTTGGCTAGACCCGAAGCCTGGTCATATGTTACCCAAGTGGGATGTGTTGCATCCCATGTTACACCGTCGGAGAGCGTCATCCAAGCTTGAGTCTATGACCTTCATGTAGTTGACCGGATCCTCTTCCTCTACTCGCTTTCCACATTCAAATTTCACTTCCTCATCCCCAAACTTCAATGTTAGAGTTCCGTCATTCATATCCACCAATGCTTGGGCGGTGGCTAGAAATGGCCTCCCGAGGATGAGAGGGACATCGGTGTCTTCTTCCATGTCTAGGATGACAAAGTCGGTTGGAAAGACGAATTTGTCAACCTTGACTAGCAGATTCTCGGCAACACCTTGTGGGAATTTGACGGACCTGTCGGCGAGTTGTATGCTCATCTTTGTAGGGCTTGTTGTTCCTAGGCCGAGTCGCTTGAACATTGATGTGGGCATGAGGTTGATGCTAGCCCCAAGATCGGCTAAAGCATTTCGGACGGGAGACTTCCCAATCGAACAAGGGATTGTGAAGCTCCCGGGGTCGATTTTCTTTTGTGGAAGTTTGTTGAGTACTAAAGCTGAGCATTCTTCGCCTAAGTTAACTAATTGCAATGATTCAATTTTTCTTTTGTGAGTGAGGAAATCCCTCATGAATTTTGCATATTTAGGCATTTGGGTTAGGACCTCAATAAAAGGAATATTAACATGCAATTGTTTTAGTAAACTTTCGAACTTTACGAATTGCTCATCGGTCTTTTGACGATTTAACCTACCGGGGTATGGAATTGGAGGAGTCTTGATGGCCTCTTGATTTGGTGTAGAAGCCTTTTCTGGCGCAGGAGGAGTCATAGGCTGGCTAGAATGGCTTCCTTCATTTGGCGGCAATGGAGCATCCTCGGGACCCACGGTTCGATTTCTTAATGTGATGAGATGTACTTGTGCCTTCGGGTTTGTTTCGGTATTACTAGGTAATGCGCCTTGTGGTCTCTCGGAGAAATTTTGAGCTAGTTGATTTAATTGTTTTTCAACGTTTTGAATGCTAGCTTGTTGATTTCTGAAATTCGATTCCAATTATTGAAATCGATCCGAGTTTTTCTTTTCAGTGTCAGAGATGAGGCGAGATACAGTATCTTCAAGCCTTTCTCTTCCACCTTGTTGTTGAGAGAAATTTTGCGGTTGTTGAAAATTAGTTCGTTGGTTTTGTTGGTTACTACTATTGCCGGGATCTCTCCAACCAAGATTTGGGTGGTTACGCCATCCTTGGTTGTAGGTACCCGTTGGAGGACCCGACGGCCTAGGTCTATTATGCATGTAGTTTACCGTTTCTGTTTGTTCATCTAATTCTTTCATACAACTCCAATTTTCATGTGACCCACCACACCCTTCACAAGCCATAACCGAGGCCACTTTTGTCATTTCTAGCTTTTTGATTTTTGAAGAGAGGGCCTCGATTTGGGCTTGTAAAGAGGTGCTTTCATCAACCTTATGGGCGCCCGGGGCAATGGATTTATTACCTCGGGGAGTGTGCCATTGAAAATTGGTTTGAGCAATTTCCTCAATTTGATTATATATTTCATTTGGGCGACGATTACCTAAAAGTCCCCCGGAGCTTGAATCAAGTGTTTGTCTTGTGTGTGGCAACAACCCATTGTAGAAAGTGGATACTTGTTGCCACACCGCTAGACCGTGATGAGGACACTTTCTTAGAAGCTCCTTGAACCTTTCCCAAGTTTCATATAAGGATTCCCCATCCTCTTGTGAGTATGTATTAATTTCAGTCATTAATTTAGCCGTTTTAGCAGGAGGGAAATACTTATATAGAAACTTTTGGGCAAGTTCATCCCAAGTGTTTACCGATCCAACTGGGAGGGTGTTAAGCCAGGCCTTAGCTCGGTCTTTTAGTGAAAATGGAAACATTCGAAGGCGGATGGCGTCATTTGATGCTCCATTGATCCGAAAGGTATCACATATTTCTAAGAAGTTAGTAATATGTAGATGGGGATCCTCGTCCGCAAGCCCGTGGAAGGTTGCGGAGTTTTGGAGCATTTGTATCAAATGCGGCCGAAGTTCGAAGTTATTGGCTTCGACATTCGGTGCATTGATAGCGGCGCCGAGATTGCCTACGGTGGGCCGTAGGTAATCCATGAGGGTACGTTGGTCCGCCATTGGAAGTGGGTCCCCCGAAACTTTCTCTTGATTTTTGGCTTTAAGTCTTTTTCTGAGAAAGTGTTCGGGTTCTTCTAGAGGTTCTTTTATGTCTCTACTAGAACTGGAGCTCATGCACTACGTAGGAGGTTCAGACGTGGCGCCTAGGTTCCAAGTCCTGCAATAAAAAACAGAAAAGAACGTTGGTCAGAATATTCACCACGGCCCCGTGCTCAGTGAACACGGCCCGTGTTCAGAGGCACAGTAATTGATTTCTGGATCCCTGTTACTGGGAGTTGGACACGACCCCGTGTTGCACCGACACGGCCCCGTGTTCAGCTCTCTTGAAATTCCAGGGGTTTCCTCTTTGGATCTGCATAAGTTTTCTGCCTATCGCGAGCCGCTCCGATGCGTTTTCGAATCTGCGCAATCTTGTCTGTCGTCTCTTGGACGATTTTGGGGCCAACAAGCTGCCTATCACCTGCATCAGCCCAGCATAGTGGTGATCGACACTTGCTTCCGTTAAGAGCTTCAAATGGCGCGGCTCCAATGCTCGTGTGGTAGCTGTTGTTGTATGAAAATTCGGCCAATGGTAAATGTCTATCCCAGCTACCACCAAGATTCATTACACATGCTCTCAGCATATCCTCCAATGTTTGAATAGTTCTTTCACTTTGCCCATCAGTTTGCGGATGAAATGCAGTGCTCAGATTCAACGGTGAGCCAAAAGCTTCTTGGAAGGATTGCCAAATCCTTGATACAAATCTCCCATCTCTATCAGAGATGATCGAGAGAGGCACTCCATGACGTGCGACGATTTCTTGCATGTATATTTCCGCAAGTTTAGTAGTGTTGTCTTTCTCTTTGATTGGCAGGAAGTGTGCGGACTTGGTCAGGCGGTCAACTATTACCCAAATTGTGTCATGACCTCTGGGCGTCCTTGGTAACTTCGTTACGAAATCCATTGAAATCTGTCCCCATTTCCACTTGGGAATCTCAGGTTGTTGCCGAAGTCCTGAAGGCTTCTGGTATTCAGCTTTTACCTTGGTGCACGTTAAACACTTGCTAACGTAAACAGCAACATCGCCTTTCATTCTAGGCCACCAATAATAATCCTTAAGATCTTGGTACATCTTATCCGCTCCGGGATGAATTGAGTACCGTGATTTGTGTGCCTCATAAAAAAATAACTTTTCTCAAACCACCAAACAGAGGAACCCAAATCCTTTTCATAAAACATAACGCTCCTTCCTCGTTTGGCACTAATTTCTTCTCCATCACACGGAGATATTCTTCTTCAAGGTTTCTTTCTTTAAGAGCTTCTTTCTGAGCGGCACGAATACGTAAAGCGAGGTCTGTCTGGACAATCATCTCCAAAGCGCTAACCCTTATGGGCTTGATCCTTTCTTTTCGACTTAGGGCATCGGCGACCACATTCGCCTTCCCTGGATGGTACTTTATCTCGCAGTCGTAATCGTTCAACAATTTGACCCAACGTCTTTGTCTCATATTTAGCTCTTTCTGGTCGAATATGTGCTGCAGACTCTTATGGTCCGTAAGGATTGTACACTTCGTACCATACAAATAGTGTCTCCAGATTTTCAGCGCAAATACCACTGCGCCTAGTTCCAAATCGTGCATGGTATAGTTCTTTTCATGAACTTTCAATTGGCGTGAAGCGTAAGCTATAACTTTCTGGCGTTGCATCAACACACAACCCATTCCTTGACGTGAGGCGTCACAGTATACCACGAAATCATCAGTTCCTTCTGGTAGTGCAAAGACCGGCGCATTGCAAAGCTTGTCCTTTAGTAACTGAAATGCTTCTTCCTATTTGATTCCCCAATCAAACTTCTTATCCTTCTGTGTGAGCGCGGTCAGAGGTTGAGTGATTTTAGAGAAATCCTCGATGAATCTTCGATAATAGCCAGCCAAACCTAAGAACTGGCGAATTTCGGTTGGCGTCTTTGGAGTCTCCCAGCTCTTTATCGCCTCGATCTTTGTGGGATCAACATGGATTCCATTTCCATTAACCACGTGTCCAAGGAATTGGACTTCACGTAGCCAAAACTCGCACTTAGAGAATTTGGCATACAACTGTTCCTTTTTCAGCAACTCCAAAATAGCCCTTAAGTGTTGTTCGTGTTCAGCCTTTGTCTTCGAGTAGATTAAGATGCCATCGATGAACACAATTACGAACTTGTCGAGATACGACTTGCAGACTCGGTTCATTAAATCCATAAAAACTGCAGGTGCGTTGGTCAGCCCAAACGACATGACTAGGAACTCGTAGTGTCCATAACGAGTCCTAAAAGCTGTCTTCGGGATACTTTCCTCTTGTATCCTAAGTTGATGGTATCCGGATCGAAGATCGATCTTTGAGTAAAAACTTGAGCCTTGCAATTGATCGAAAAGATCATCGATTCTTGGCAGGGGATACCTATTCTTGATAGTCAACTTGTTCAACTCCCGGTAGTCAATGCACATACGAAAACTCCCGTCCTTCTTCTTGACAAACAGGACCGGAGCTCCCTAAGGTGAGAAGCTTGGTCTGATGAATCCTTTGTCTAGCAACTCTTGGAGTTGTGTCGACAATTCCTGCATCTCTGACGGTGCAAGTCTATAAGGTGCCCTAGCTACAGGCGCGGCGCCTGGAACTAAGTCTATACGGAACTCCACTTGCCTCTGGGGTGGCAATCCTGGCAAGTCCTCAGGGAAGACTTCAGGATATTCCCTTACGACAGGGATGTCTTCGATTTTTGGCTCAGCAGCTTTCTTATCCACGATGTGTGCCAAGAATGCAACACATCCCCTATACAAACACTTCCTAGCTTTCAGGCAGCTAATAAACCTCAACGACGTATCATGCTTCTCTCCGTGCACTACGATCATTTCTTCATCCATCAGTGGGATGCGGATGGTCTTCTCATGGCAAACGATCTCGGCTTTGTTACTCGATAGCCAATCCATTCCTACTACCACATCAAAGCTTCCCAACTCAACAGGTAGTAAGTCTAACGTAAACTCATGCCCTCCTAATTCAATCACACATCCTCGGACAACTTCACTGGTCTCAACTAGTTTCCCCATTTGCTAATTCGATGGAGTACGGCACGTCTAACTTACTAGGCGTCAACCCAAGTATTTTCTTAAATTCTAATGACACGAAAGTATAATCCGCACCAGTATCAGACAAAATAGATGCAAAAGTTTTGGTTGATAGAGAACGTACCAGTAATCACGCCTGGATCCTGGCATGCTTCACAAGCTCCGATGTTGGATGTCCCTTCACGGTCTTGGTTCAACTTCGGGCATTCCCTCTTAAGTTATCCAACATCCCCACAATGGAAGCATCCTGGCCCTCGACCATTTCCTTTCCCTTTTCCACCTTGAGCGTTGTTACTGTTTTCTCCTTGTCTGGGACTTTTCAGCCCACAACCATCCTTGTTGTGTCCATTCCTCCCACACCTACCGCACTTAGGCTTCCGACATCCACAATGGTGGTGATACTTGCACCCATTACGTGTTGGTTTAGTTTCTAAGTAAATCTTATCATCGGCTTGTTTGTTGTTAGGGCAGTCTTTCTTGAAATGCCCTTTGCCCCGCAGTCGAAACAACCTCGAATAGATCTTTGTTCATCATTATTCGTTCGGTTATCTTCGATGAGCTTCCTTTTGTTCTTTCCGGACGACTCTACCTGAGTCTCCTTCTTCCTGTTGGGGTTTGCAAGTTTTTCTAGTCTAATTGCTTCCGTAACGAGTGCCAAACCCATCTTACTAGCAGCAATAGTTGTTGGTGGCCTAGATGCTGTCATCAAGCTCAAGACTCGAGGTGCCAGTTCCCAAATGAACTGTCCCAATTTCCTCATTTCTGGTTCCGCTAAGTATGGAACAACTCGTGCCAAGTCATGAAGTCTTTGCATGTATCCCCACATTTTTGGACCTTCCATCATCAGGCTCTGGAATTCCCCTTCCAACTTCTGGGTTTCTGTTTGGGAGCAATACCTCTTATGCATCATTCCTTTCAGTTCACCCCATGATAATGCATATGCTGCGGTTTTGCCCATTATTTGAACCTGAAGGTTCCACCATAATCGAGCTCCATCTTGAAACAACTCAGAAACGTATGGGACTTGTTGTTCTGGCGTACAACCACTCATTCGAAAGATGGAATCCATACTTTCAATCCATTTCACAAAAGCTATGGCACCTCCAGTGCCATCGAACTTTGGAGGCTTGTAGTTGAGGAAGTGCCAGTAGGGACAACCGTTATTTTCTGAGGTACCTCTGCTAGGTTCGGAGCGTAGGGCCTCGTGCTGTGCTATAGCTGCAGCAATTATCTCTTGAAGTTCCACCTCCGAGGTGGGCATGCGCATTTCGCGTCTTGGTGGCATCTTCTAAAAGATGTGTTCACGTAGGTCAGGTCATATGTAAGTAAAGTGTGCGTATATAACGATAGTAACAATACATAACATCTCATGTTAAAATAAACCAAACACATAACATCTCATGTTGTAGAACATAAACAATCAATCAAACATCACATATGATGAGAATACTGCGATTGCATTGCCATAAATCGAGACCACAATGTAAAGTTTACAAGTACCCAACTGTATCGTACAACATCAATGACTAAGGGCTACATCACCCCAGTCCAAAATATCAAATCAGTGTCAACAATATCCAATATACATAACAACAAAAGTCAGGATCAATATGCAGTCTCCCAAAAGTTGTGCAATCTGTGCAATTGCCGTCTTCTCAACAAAAGTCTACCCGTGTCGTACAAAATAGCCCTACACTGATGGCGGTGGAGGAGGGGGAAAATGAGAAAAGAGCAATCGGCGCATGTGAAGCCAATCCTCCTCCATGGCTCAATGAGAACGCAACAGATACGCTAGCTGCTGCTCCTGAGTCAAAAAACGAGCAGCAGAGTCGGGAGATAACGGACGAGGAGGGTGCGATATCACAGGGTGAGTCTGGCCCTGGCACTGGCATTGTGGTCGTTGTGCTCTCTCAAGCTCCTGCACGCGACGAGTTAGTGCCTCCTGCCGGATCATGAAAGAAACAAGGACATCCTCGGTAGAAGACCCCACATGATATGGGTGATATGGATCCGTCGGTGGCATAATGGGTGGTGAAGTCCAAAGAAAAGGCTCACGGGATGGAGCAAAGGATGGTACAGCAAACGGTGCAACAGGGGGAACAAGAGAAGAAAACTGTGGTATGACCGGGACAGATATCGACACATGACCAACGGGATGAGTTGAGGAACCCTCTCCCGGGCGCGATGGCGGTGTAAACTGACGGAACATAACAGGTAAGTCGGTGTGGTGAATACCGGTAGTATGAACGGGATGCAAAGGAACGTCAGTAGGAACTGGAACAGGTGCTGAAGCAGGTGTAACGGGTACTACAAAAGGCAGGTAGTCATCATCATCGTCTATCCACCCATTTCGGGTGTGCGCATATCGAGGGTCAACGTGGGTCGCAAAGGGTGCATGATCTGGCTTTACAGGCACTGGGTCAGGAAGAGGGGCGACAACAGGATTAGCGGGAACATCAGCAACCTGATCGTCTACTAACGGTGGAGCAACAATAGGATCCCCTAGCATAAATGGAACATCAACATGAGCATCAGCAACAACAAGATCACCCTCCAACAGTGGAGCAATAATAGGATGATCGTCAACAGGCAAATCAGCAACCAAAGGGTCAACAGCGGGTACATCAGCATGAATAGGGTCATGCTCGAATGCGGGGTCTGGAGCAACTACTGGCTCGGGGGCCACAGCAGGCTCCGGATCATCAAACTCCATCTCAAAGTCAGCGGGATCAGCGAACATGGGATCAACGGGGTCAACAGGGTCCTCCATGGGCTGATCTAGGTGGATAAACTCAACCTCCTGGTCTGGATCATAACCAGGTGGAAAAACGGGGTCTGAATCATCATCAATGTCATGATCGATAGCAAAACTAGGGGCAGGGGCAGGTGCAGCGGACGATGCTCCATCAGGGTCTGTATCATGCGAATAGTGCTGCGCGCCCTGCGCGTGTGATGGATCAGATGCCACAGACTCGAAAGAGTCTGGGACAGGTGAATGGATAGGTGCCTACTCTGCAGGAGTATCCGCGAGAAGTAAGAGATCGCCAGCAGCTATGTGGGCCTCGCCCTCAAAGTCATCCTCTAATGGATCCTCGTCAAATAAGTCGACGTCGTCGTCAGCGACTACGTCAAGGGGCAAGTCAACAAAAGGGTACGCGGCAAGGGGTACAGGGGCAGGGATCACCGCGAGTGGCAAATCCCCGGCGATAGGGCCATCAGCGGGCTCAGCAACGGCATCGGGCAGCGCGAATGGCTGAAAATCGTCCTCATCCGTGCTGGTGGTGTCTGACGTGTACACCTCACGCTCTGATGACACCATGTCGTCCGATACTATAGGCATGGGGTCCGTGGCGTCCGACTCTCCGGTGCCTGAAGAGGAAGCCATGTCGTCTGTAATACAAACACACATATGCACAAATAATCAATCATATAGCACGTTAATCAACAATAAGCAATCAAATAGCTCTCCTAGTCCCACTAGCCTCCGAGCCTCTCAGACTGACTCCCTAGTCCCACTAGACAATTCTCTCAGCCTCCCAGACTAACTCCCTAGTCCCACTAGATAATCCTCTCAGCCTCCCAGACTAACTCCCTAGTCCCACTAGACAATTCTCTCAGCCTCCCAGACTAACTCCCTAGTCCCACTAGATAATCCTCTCATCCTCCCAGACTGAGCCATAACTAACAAATAAAATGTGCTCAACATTTGTTTATAAAATCGTTTTATGACCTGGATCTGGACTTAAGTGGTATGAAATGTAAAAATGTTTTCGTGAGAGCCCTAGTGATCATAGTTTAGACTCGAGAAGGAATCCTAGTTCGCTATGATCAGAGCTCTGATACCAAGCTGTCACACCCTGGCTTTTGCGGAAGCGTGGGTTTATTTGGTGTGACTTCTTAATACCATAGCTTAATCACAACAAAGCTATATGAAAATAAAACCATGCAGATCATCCATTGATTTAAGTTTGAAAAGTAAATACCACAACATTGTCTTAAGGCGTTGACACATGCAACGGAAATTACAACCTAATAACATAAAAACATTGTTTGAAAGACACAACCACAAACTTAAAATAGACGTAGTTTAAGAACTGTGACTCGTCCAGGTAAAAGCCACAACCCCTAAACTTGGATGATCCCATAACTCTAATGCAGCGTGAAAACGTAGCATACCATGCCAGATCCTTAGTTCCCTGAAATACATGTAAGTTGGAAAAATCAACAAAAATGTTGAGCGAGTTCATGTGTAAGTGAGTATGTAAAACCTTTGTAAGTATAAAAATCCCTGGTATGTAGCAAATAAGGAAAAGAGATCACCATTGGGTTGCAAAGCCAATGATATGTGTGAAGTGCCGTAGGAAGACTCAAACCTAGCGGATTATGCGTTGGGTACAAAGTCACCACCTGGTCCATTAGGCGGGCTCAGGGGTTGGGCTCGCTACACCCAGATAGATCTATCACTAATGTCCCTCGGTCCTACACGAGGATTAATGGCCTCAAGTTGCGCCTACTCACTCATATGATCTGTACGTCCTAACCCTCCTTAAGCTAACCATACCATGTAAAAAAGTATTCGTAATCATAGTAACATGTATTTCACCCCCGCAGTTTAAAAACTGAAAACAGTTAAGAGAAACGGGGGACATGAACTCACTGAAGTGCGTCTCTAACAAGAAATCTCCTGGTCAACCTGCTGTGCGACGACCTACACGTACTAACTTCTATTAGACGGACGGCCATGCCTTAGCTTAAGCTTTAATGTCTTTGGGAAATAGTTAGGCAACTATTTCGTAATTACACTTCGTAATTATTTTGTAAATATATTCCTTCCCAAGGATGGGGGTTTTAATACATGTGCGTTCGTATAACTTCGAAATATATATTAAGTTTCACTTAATGTAATATATTTTATTTCATTTGTCCAAAATACTTTACTCCCAAAATATAAATATTTTTCCCAAAAATATTATATTTTATTCCATATAATTTTCCAAAATAATACTTTTGTCAAAATACGCGTTTAAGAGTATTTTCTGAAAATACGTAAGTTACGGATGAAGATCGGGTGGTAATAATAATACCGTTGTAACTTAAATATTTATTGTGAAGGCGTTCGTATTATTTTGGAGTCGTTAATATTTGGTAATATTATTTTTTTTACCCTAAAAATAATATTTACGTAGTTCACAAAATAATCACAAAAATTTACACAAGTGTTGTTATGAAAATATATATTCTAAATATATATTTTAGCAAGTTTTATTTGTGAAAATCCCACCTCCGACACTTAGAAATTTTGTAATAAAATCATGGCGAAATTTATTTGGGTAAAATAAGTAAAAATCATATTCATAACACTTGTGATAAAAATATTTCCAAGTGTTAGATTTTTGGAAAAATTTCGCTAGAGTTTCCCCTGTAACTGGAGGTGGCCACGCTTTCAAGCGTATCATTTTCTTTTTAAAAATTCAATTCAACAATGTTCCCAACATTAACAAACAATATTCCATCATCAACCTAGTCAAAATAGATATAACTCGCAAAACACATGAACTTGTGGTTTGTGCAAAATATATAGTAACTTTCCCCATATTTTTAGTAGCTCTTTCTATAAATAAAATCGGTTTCTCACGAATCTTGTTCTTTCAGAAAATGCGTTTGTACATCTTCTTGTCAAATATTACAAATACAATTCTTTGTTAAAACTTTTTGTCACACAAGTGTCTACACACTTGTGTGTTTACAAAAATCACATTTGTTTAGGAAAGATCCGGCTTTAAAAATATGATTTCTTTTGACACTTGGTCCTTCGAAAATACCACTTGTAGATCTTTAGATCCACTAGTTTAGAACTCTATTTCATAAGAAAAATTGTTTTTACACAAGTTCATGTTTATGTTTGGAAGGGTTTGTCATCTAATAACTTTACGACTTAACATAAGGCTAGTTCATCTTTTGTGAACATAATCTAGCGTGGTTTGATGACGATCCATTCCCATACTAGCAATCAACAACAATAAATAATCATAATAAAACTAGATTTATAAGTTTTACACTATCCTTTACTTATTAACCACCTTGTTTATCTTTTTTTTTTTGTAGACTTTAAACTTTGATCTCTAGTGTTTATGATTTTTGCCTGTTAAATCTTTTATTAACCACTTTAGAATAGATCAAAAAGGCGTTTAGAATCACTTACTACTAGCTCGAGGCTAGGGAAGAAACTAGTCAAAAAACGGGTGGTTAATAGCAACGTAGAGGGGTCCTTGTGTTCCCGAGTGCACCGAGCTCCCTTATGCGTGATCCCTCACACTTGTATGGACTTGGACTTACTTGAAGGAAATTGAAAAATGGATGGATGGAAGTGAATGCTCTCGACAGTAGGCAAAAAAAAAAAAAAAAAGAAAGGAGGAAGTTGATTTTTGGTTAAGTGTTGTGAAGTGTCATGATGGACATAAGCTCCTACTTATAGGCCAATCCTTTCTAAATACCCAAAGGAAATTGTGTCATCAAGAAATATGGCATGGGGAAATAAAATAATCAAGTTGTAAGATAATGTCCCCTATGGGGGACCGAACTCGGTTACATAGGGGGTGTTTGGGGTTGGATTTCAACTAGATAATTAGTGGTAAGTTATGTTAAGTTAGGAGTTTGTTTAGTGTATAATATGTGTTGCATGTTATAACGGGGGTTAGGGTATTCGGGGACCCTAACTGGCTCAGAAAAAGAAAAATAATGTTGATGTCAATATTTTTATGTCCCGGGTTAAGTCCGGTTATTTGGTTGGATACTGATCCGTTAAAGTGCTTAACAAAGCTTTAAAGTGTCGTTATTATTATTTTTAGTGGCACAAAGAGTTCCCGACACTTTGGAAAATGCCTAGTATTATTTTTCTCATGTTTTGGCACTTTACTAGTTAGCTTAATGCTGAATTTTTATTTAAAGTGCAGAATTTTGTACTCAAAGTACGTTTTAGGCACATCCGGTCACTATAAATATCACCTAGTGACGCAGTTCTACAATCCTCACCTCCCTACACTCCCTACTAGTGTAGTAAACTATTCCCGGCTCATACTGGCCTTAGAGACAGTGTCTGTCTGATGTTGGCTATGTCAGCATGTTTACTGGGTATCCCGTATAGTGTGCTCACTGTGCTTTTGTGCGTCAAGGTTGTCACTAAGGTTTGTGTGTAAATAATAGAGTGACAGTATAAGATGTGATGCATGAGTACGTATGTATCAGAAATCAGTAAGCAGTTTAATCACAGTTGTAAGCAAGCACAATAATTAAGCAGTAATTAAATATTAATTAATTCGTACAGATACCTGGTTTGGTGAGGGTTATCACACCTTCAGCCATAAAAATTTTGAAGTATCTTCTCTATAGAGGAAGTACGTCAGCATATATGGTTGATATCTCTTTAATCTCTATCGATTCCGAATACCAGATGGTATGATAAAAGCGTCATATGTGGTTGGTGTATCTTAATAAGTTCCATAGATTGCTTCCATGCCTGATTAGTATGGAGGTTTAATGCATGGGACCACAAAGATATCCCGATAGTCATATGGTACTAAAGTCAACTAATGGTATTCAAAGAAGATATCCAGAATGGAATTGTCCAAATAAATGTTCCCGATTAAGGAATTCGTGGACTTGTAACATAAATGTGTCACTTATTTGACACAAGCAATAATGGATGAACTGGAGACTGAGAATTGAAAAATCTCTGTAACCTCCTTGCGTTTTGACTATCTTCTCCAAGATTACCCTGTTTACCTCCTGAGAGGCGAGTAGAGTTAAGATTAAACATCCCGCTTAGGGCTGCAGTATTATGAAATCTCCATGTTGATTAGTACCACCAATTAAGGAATAATCGAAACCCTGATTAAGTAAGTTTTAAAATAGAGGATTCATATAGCCTAACTTAGTATTCTGAGAATTCGGTATAGTTAATTAAGAAAGACGGTTCATTTTGCTTATGCATTTCATTACCACAACCCTAATTAGGCAACAATTAAGAATTGCCATCAGCCGCCCAGGATCGTCGATTTGATCGACTAACAGCAAGGATTAGCTATTCCTTAATATTAGATTTAAGCAATGGTTGGAATAACTATCTCACCTTAAGATAAGCTCTTCTATAATAATTGATATATAATTATCAAGCTGCTTCTTTGGAGACATTGTATAGATAGAATGTTAAACAATTATCGTTAGACAGAAAACTGGTAAGTTCAATTATCAGGATCTGAAAGTTGCCTTAGAAACAACGAATAAGATCATACAAATTCATAATCATCTGAAAGTTTCCAGTAGTCAGCGGAAAATTGAGGATTGATAAATGTCGCAACCCTCTTAAGTCCTTAATAAGGAATAGGGTTCAATTGAAAGTATCGCTCTAAGAAGGGTGTACTGAAATTTTTGTACAACAGGCTAGTTAAGCTCTGACTATACATGGGATCATTCGAGGAAATCGAATACTTCAAAGATCAATAGCTTATAAACTAAGACCTATTTATGGATCGTGGTGGAACTCGCAATGCGACCCACACTAATGAATTAAGGATGTGTTTCACCAATAAGTCGAGAAGCATTATCACATAATGATATGCGTATCTATGATATGATAAGAAAACCGTATCGATTAAGGATCGTCAGGATTAGAATCTAAGGAAGAAAACATGAACCTATTATAAAGGTCATTTAGGATACCTCTAGAGGCCCAAATAGGCTGTGGAAGTTAAATCCACTGTCCGACAGAGAGTACTTCCATTACTTTAGCAAATCTCGAGGTCGAGATTTCTTTTAAGGGGGTGAGGATGTAACACCTCGTAAAATCACGTCCAATGATGTATTGACACGTGTAGTAAACCCTAATGAAGTCAACATTGAAATTTAGGGACTAATTTTTCGAAAAATCAAAAACTTTGATTATGAAAGGACTGGAAGTGTTAGCATACCTAAAATAAGTTTCTAAATAACCTCTTACGACGTTTATATTCACAAATGTGCCACTTGATGATTAAGTGTAGCCGTTTGCGTAATTAATTGAAAGTTTGCGCGATGAAGGGTTAAAAGCGTCAACATGTTAATTCTTACCTCTGAGTGACCTTTTAACAAACCAGGAGCTTCATAATATTTAATTATAACTCTCAGAAATGCCAATTAATGGTCGTCTAAGGTTTTTATGCCTATAAGTAAAGTTACGCGCAACTTTGCAAGTTAGAGGGACTAAAAGTGTCAATATGTTTAATTATACCTCTGAATGACCTTTTAGAGAACCCGAAGCATCTTAATGTTTAATAATACTTTCAAGGATGCCTAATATGGATTAGATGAGGCTTCAATGCTAATAAATGATGAAATGCGCAAGTTTGCGCAATAGAGGAGCCTAAAGCGTCAACTTTTGAATCTACGCCATTCGGTGACCATTTAAGCAAACGGGAGCTTAGTAATATTTAAATATATGCTTGGGAATGATTATTATGGGCCATGGAAGGCTTAGATATCATTAAACGGCATTTCGCGCTACTTTGCGCAATTAAGGAACTAATTGCGTCAAACTGCAAAAGGAGGTCGAATTGTATGGTAACAGACCTTCCGGAATATGTCTATAAGTTAAACATACCCTATTTATCCTTTATATAGCTTAGATATAGGTTAAGAGGTGTTTGGTACGCAAAAATAAACTTTTATGTCATGCATGGACTAAAAGTGTCAAAAAGTGCACAAGTTTGCACTTTTGCGCATATCTCGCATTCTGAATATCCCCGGACACCCAAAAATTTATGTAAGCACTAAAATATTTTATTTTAGTGTGTGGCATGATAAAATTCCACTCGTCGCGTAATTTGGACCGTTTTTAGCGTTCGTCCGTGTTTCGTCGTAATTCGACGCACTACGTGACCGTACGGCCAAAGGAACCGACATCCGACATGTTTTTGAACATGTTTCATGTTCCCTATGTTTAAACATCATAGTGGGGCCTTAAAATGAGGTTAACAGGCCTTGAACGTGCCTAAAGTGACCATAAAAGCTCATAGAGGCCATTTCTGCCATATATGAAAGTGCTGTTTGCGGCTAAACAGCTGTAAACAGCCTGTTCCAGCAGTTTCTATCAATTGTAAATGGTTTTTTTTTTTTGGAAACTAGGGGCTGCCCATTGTTTATAAAACCATGGGTAATATGTGTAGGGTTCAGATTCAATCACGGTTTACGAGGAACGATCCTAACGGTCCTCAAAAACCTATAAATACCCATCCCCACTTCCTTCATAACCCACAATTGATCTTGAATTCTCTAAGTTGGGGACTTTGCTCCTCATACCTGAGAAATTAGGATAAACCCTCCTTGCTTGGACCCTTTTGTAAGTCCCCTTTCGTGCCTAGTTTAAATTTTAGCGTTTTAAACAGAAAAGTCAAGCGTTATCGATAAACGCTTTGACTTTTAAACGGTTAAGCTATTGTTTGTAACGAACATGGCTACGTGATCGTAATTAGGTAGGTAATTAACCCTCAAAAGGGCGCCTCCTAATTACCACGTTCACTTAGTTTAATTGTCGGGTCAAATGAAAGTCAAACGGGTTAGTTTTAAATAAAATGCATAACTATTAAATTAAAAGTCATAAAATCAGTTTTGCCACATTAATAACTTGGTAAATATTAGTTGAACATGTCTAAGCATGTTCAACCCAACAATTCTAAGTATAGACTCGGTTCGGAACCGAAAGTCGCAGAAGTTGACTTTTGCTTTGACTTTCAGTTCTGACCCGATTTAGCTTAGTTTAGATATGCCTTAGGATTCCATTAGGACCATATTATAAGTTAGTATAACCCTACAAGGTTATACAACTTGGTTCCATAGAAATCCTAGTTCATGCGTGTTTCCGTTATATGCCTAAATGTTGACCGTTATGCCCTTTGGACCTTAAAATGATATTTTTGAAAATGTGAGAGGATAGAAACCTTCACTACTAAATTATAAACTTGTCCCTAAAATTTGACATCAGTTTGAGGTCTAGATTAGGAGTTATGCTCGTTAGCGTAAATGCAAATCTTTTTACTAATTAAACGACATAATTGCGTATAGCCTATCTAAACCCAATTTTTAATACCAAACTTTTTACCCACTGATATAAAATAATATTTTGAGATTTTTGAAGATTTTTATTTATTTTTAGGCTGAGCATAACTTAGGGTTGTAGCATTAATTCGGTAATTGTCGGTTTTGCCATTTTGGGCTATAAAATGAGTTTTATAAATCCTTTTGACCCCAAACCTTTTTCTACTGATCTAATATGTTAAATAAAATATTTTAAGCCTTCTGGAATATTAAAAATACCAGCTTTCTATACAAAACCCGGAAATAGCTCCAAATCGCTTTTTTTTAACGCATAGTTTGTATCAAAACTAGTTTAAAGATATAAGGGTTGATGCCTACTGATTTTCTCAGTAAATTTTTATATTTTAACAGTAAGCAAAAGTTTTAAACTCAGATTTCCAGTTTTGGGCTTTTTAGGCTTATGTGAAATTACCAAAATGCCCCTACGGTGCATAGTATGATTATAATTAATAAATTTTACGTATAAGTGATACCCTACTGTTATAACTTATTAAAATCAGTATATTTACTGATTTAATCAAACCTATAACTCAGATTAATATTTAAACTCTTTTATAAACTTTAAAAGGACCAAAATGCCCTTGCGAGACATAGTTTGAGTTTAAAATCATCCTGGGCATAACGGAAGGTATCTTACTAATATCACAACATATATAAGGCATATTAACTTAGGAAACCTGTATATGACTCTTATGGTCACCCATTACGCATTTTCGCGTTCGGTACGGTTTATGTAACTAGTTTGCATAAATTGACCGAAACGGGTCAAACCTTATCATTTTCACTTCAAAATCCAGAATGTGTTTAAGTTTACCCATATTATACAAGTCCCCAAACTTGTCGGGTCTAAATCACATTCCAATCCGGTCTGCGCTTAATCTTGCGTTTTGAACCGTAAACCTTTCCTTAAAACTAACCGGTCTAAGTTTCAACTTACATAAGACCCGTTAAGAATCTAATAGGTTATTAAAAACTTTCGTTCCAGATTAAGAGCCCCAGTAGAGGTACTTGTGCTTGCTGATTAGGATATACGGCTAAGTATAAATTGCATTTTAAGCTCAGGTAAATAATCTTAACTTATTTTCCCTATACGGGCTTTGGGATACGGTATTATAAAGATACCGCTTGGTCGGGTATTGAATGTTTAATCGTATTGTGATTAAATTATTGAGGTAACCCGCTTTAATCTATCTTGTTTGAAATAAAGGCCTTTAGGGGTTAATGACCATGTCCCGGATATCCTTGGCATCATTGTATTATAAAATGGCCACGTCTTATGCACGGGGTGTAGGCGTACACCTGACAGTTGCATAAGGGAAACGGTATCTCACTCTCTTGTGGGCCTATACTTGTGGCGTGTCTGTTAATCTTGACTCGGTTTCTACATCGGGCCCTAAATGTATAACGAACATGTAAATCCGTATACAGGATTATTTTTATATAATTGTCCCAAGTTATAAAAGTTTTGTGCCATGTGCATTCAAATCAATTTTCTAAAATATTTTCAAAATGAGTCAGTTAAGTTGTATTTACCAGTGAAAACTGACGTATTTTCCCAAAAGTTTAAGTGACAGGTACTATACGTAATTGGCTGAGAGTTCAGGGCGTCAATAGGGAATCTCGCAAGTTCTAGATGCCTAAAGTCTGTTGAACAATGTTATCTTCCTGTTTAAGATCCGCCTGTGTCACACCCTGGGTTTGCGGAAGCGTGGTTAATTTGGTGTGACTTCTTAATACCATAGCTTAATCATAACAAAGCTATATGAGTTAAAAACATGCAAGATCATCCATTAAGTTTTGAAAACCAAATACAGTACCATTGTTTTAACGGGAACATACCCTAACAACCATAACCTTGTTCAACAGACATTACAAACTTGTAACATAAACATGGTTTAAGGACTGTGTCTTGTCCAGGAAAGAGACACATCCCCTAAACCCCGGATGACCTCGGAAACTAGTGCAGCGGAAAACATGCCATACCGTGCCAGATCTCGTTAGTTTCCTGAAATACATGTAAGTTGAAAAATCAACAATAATGTTGAGCGAGTTCATGTGTAAGTGAGTAAGTAAACCTTTGTGAGTATAAGAAAATAATCGTGGTATGTAGCCAATAAGGGGACTTGTGATCACCAATGGTTTGCAAGGCCACTGATATATGTGAAGTGCAAATAGGGAGACTCAAATCTAGCAGATTTCGCCACGGCATTAGTATGTGGACAAAGTCACCCCAAGGTCCGTTTCTAGTTTGGCCTGGGGCTGGGCTCGCTACACCCAGATAGATCTACCGCTCCTGTCCCTCGGTCCCGACATGAGGACTAATGGCCTCATATTGCTCCTACCCACTCACATGATCGGAATAATACACCTCCTTACGCTAACCATACCGTATATAAAGTACTTGTAAACAAAGTAACATGTATTTCACCCCCCGCAGTTAAGAAAACTGAAAACAGTTAGAGAAAAGGGGGACATGAACTCACTGTGAAGCGTCTCTGCCAAGTATCTCCAAATCAGAAAGCTGTGCGACGACCTACAAGTGCTAATTCTATTAGACGGACGGCCGTGCCTTAGCTTTATTGTCTAAGTTTTTGGGAAATAGTTAGACAACTATTTCGTGTTTACTTTTTGTATACTTGGTAGTTAATTCTTCTTCCCAAGGATGGGGATTCAATACATGTGCGTAAGTTACGTTTTAACAATCGAGTGGTAATATAATTACCGGTGTAACTTATATATTCATGTGAAAGCGTTTGTATTATTTTGGAATCGTTAACGTTTGTAAATATTATTTTTACTCTAAAAATAATATTTATGTATTTTCACAAAATAATCATAAACAGTGTTGTGACAATATATATATTTATCACGTTAATTTTTGTGAAAATCCCACCTCCGTATATTTAGTAAATAAAGTCATGGCGAAATTTATACTTCGAAAACATGTCAAAAATAATTCTAACACTTGTTGTGCAAATATTTCTAAGTGTTAGGTATTTAGAAAAATTTCGCCAGAGTTTCCTTTGTAACTGGAGGTGGCCACGCTTTCAAGCGTATCATTTTCTTTTAACAAATCAATCAATCAATGTTCTCAACATTATCAAACAACTTTTCAACATTTTGACTAGTCAAAGATAGACATAATTGCAAAAATATACGAACTTGTGGTTTGTCTAAAAATATGTAGTAAATCTCTTTACTTTTACTGGATCTTTTGTCTAAATAATCCGATTTCGTAAAAACCTCGTTTTTAGAGAAAATCCATCTTTACAACTTCTAGTAACTTTTGACAAAACTAGTTCTTTGTCGGATCTTTTCATTTCACAAGTGTTTACACACTTGTGGTTTATAAAATATGCTTATTATTGTAAGATCCATCTTTCAAAATACATGGTTTCCTTGATATGTGGTCCTTTGAAAATACCGGGTGTAGATACGTAGATCTACTAGATTTAAACACCTTTGTACAAGTTAAAACATGTTTACACAAGTAAAGCATTTTTACACAAGTTCATGCTTCGTGTGTGGTAGAGTTTCACCTTTTAACCCTTGTATCATTCAAAAACGAGCTTATGTTAAGATCCATGATCTTACTAAACTGGGTTAAACGATGATCCGAGCTACCACATCATAGATCGGGTCTAGATAACCATATATTTCAAATACTACAACTTTTACACAACTTAAATGCTATTAACCACCATTTTTCATGTTTTTAGTAGACTTTATTTCATCATCTTGCATTTTAACGAGATTTAACCGACATAATTCCTTTTAACCACTTTTGATAAGTTCAAAAACGAGATTTAAGTGTTATACCTCTAGCTCAAGGCTAGGGAAGATTCTTGATGAAAAACGCGTGGATAAAAGCTAAAGAATGAGGTCCTTCGTGTTCCGCTTGCTCCAAGATTCCTCGTATGTGACCCGTAACACTTGAATGTGCTTGAAACTTGAAGATCAAAAACCGAAAATGGTTGCTTGTGTGGATGTGGGTTCGGCCGTGAGCCAAAGGGAAAGAGAGAGAGAGTTTTGTGTGGGGTGTGTTGTTGTGAATGATCATAAGTGTAATGTGTTATACTTATAGATAATTCTAGTGATTATGGACCAAAGGATTATGTGTATTTAGGATATTAGACAATGTAGATTATTTAAATCAAGCAAGTACTAAGCATGTTCCCCCATAGTTAGGCCGGTTAGGATGGGGGGGGGGGTCCTAGTCCGATTTCAAGTGGGTTAGTTAGGGTAACTAAGTTAAGTTAGTTAAATGTTAAGTATTAAACTTAGTTACTTGTATGTTATGCGTTATGGCGGGTGTTAGGGTAATCAGGGACCCTAACTGGCTCAGAAAAATATAGATAAGGAAAATAACAATATTTTCATGTTCCGGGTATAGTCCGGTTGTTCGACTGGATAGTAATCCGTTAAAGCGCTTAACAAAGCTTAAAGTGTCGTTATTGCTATTTTTAGTGACACATTTTGTTTCCGACACTTTGGAAAGTGTCTAGTAATATTTTCCTCATGTTTTGGCACTTTACTAGTCAGCTAGAAGCTGGATTATTTATTAAAGTGTTGTGTTTTGTACTTAAAGTACGTTTTAGGCACATCCAGTCATTGTATCTTATTCCTAGAGACGCAGTTCTACAACCCTTGTATCCTACACTCACTATTGGTGTAGCAAAATATCTCAGGCTCTCATAGGCCTTGGAGGCAGTGTCTGCCTGATGCTGGCTTTATCAGCATGTTCAATAGGTTATCCGTGTATTGTGTTACTGTGCTCTTTGTGCATCATGTTTGTCACTAAGGCGCCGTATGTAAATAATGTAGTGACAGCAAGTAAGTATGATGCAAGTAAGTACATGCATCAGATATCAAGTAGCAGTTCATCAGCTAGTTCAAGCAAGCACAGTAATTAAGCAGTAATTAATCATTAATTAAGTTGTACGGATACCTGGTTTAGTGCGGGTTGTCACATTCTCCCCCCGTTAAATAAATTTCGTCCCGAAATTTAAGTTCTGCTTGTAGAAGCAGGGTTCTTAGGAAAAAGGTGGGGGTATTTCTCTCTCATCCGGTCCTCACGCTCCCAGGTGAACTCAGGACCATGTCGGGCATTCCAACGAACCTTGACGAGCTTGACACTGCTCCGGCGGGTCTTGTTAACTTTCCAATCCGTGACCTCAACAGGTTCTTCAACGAAGTGGAGCGTGTCGTCAACATGAATCTCGTCGATGGGAATGGCAACGTCAACTTGAGTTGGACTTTTCTTTAGATTGGATACATGAAATGTATCGTGAACACCATTCAGTTCAGCAGGTAGGTCCAACTTGTATGCTACTAGTCCTATTCTTTCCAGAATTCTGAAGGGACCAATGTAGCGTGGATTTAACTTCCCACGCTTCCCAAAGCGTGCCACCCCCTTCCAGGGTGAAACTTTCAATAACACCATTTCTCCAACTTGAAAATCCACATGTTTTCGGTTTGGGTCCGCATAGGCCTTTTGTCTGTGGCGAGCTGCTTCGATGCGTTTAAGAATTTGCGCGATCTTGTCTGTCGTCTCTTGGACGATCTCGGGACCAGCAAGCTGCCTATCACCCGCGTCAGACCAACATAGGGGTGATCGGCACTTGCGTCCGTAAAGGGCTTCAAATGGCGCGACACCAATACTGGTGTGGTAGCTGTTGTTGTATGAGAATTCAACCAAAGGTAAATGTTTGTCCCAGCTACCGCCCAAATCCATAACACATGCTCTCAGCATGTCTTCCAAAGTCTGTATCGTTCGCTCGCTCTGGCCGTCAGTTTGCGGATGAAACGCAGTGCTCAGATTCAACTGTGAGCCAAAGGCTTCTTGGAAGGATTGCCATATCCTTGACACAAACCTTCCGTCTCTATCAGAGATGATTGAGAGAGGCACTCCATGACGTGCGACGATCTCTCTCATGTAAATTTCCGCGAGTTTACTAGTGCTGTCTTTTTCTTTGATTGGCAGAAAGTGTGCGGATTTTGTTAGGCGGTCAACTATTACCCAAATCATATCATGGCCTCTTGGCGTTCTTGGCAATTTTGTAACAAAATCCATTGAGATTTGTTCCCATTTCCACTTGGGAATCTCAGGTTGTTGCAGCAGCCCTGAAGGCTTCTGGTATTCCGCCTTTACCTTAGCGCACGTTAAACATTTGCTCACATAAACAGCAACGTCGCCTTTCATCCTAGGCCACCAATAATATTCTTTGAGATCCTGGTACATCTTATCCGCTCAAGGATGGATAGAGTACCGTGATTTGTGAGCTTCGTCGAAAATAACTTTCCTTAAATCACCAAACAGAGGAACCCAAATCCTTTTCTCAAAACATAACGTTCCTTCCTCGTTTGGTACCAGTAGCTTCTCCATCCCCCGGAGATATTCTTCTTCACGGTTTCCTTCCTTAAGGGCTTCCTTTTGTGCAGCACGAATGCGCAAGGAAAGATCGGTTCGTATAATCATTTCCAAAGCCCTTATCCTTATGGGCTTTATTCTCTCTTTACGACTTAGGGCATCGGCGACTACATTCGCCTTCCCTGGGTGATACTTTATCTCGCAGTCGTAGTCGTTTAGCAACTCAACCCATCGTCTTTGCCTCATATTCAACTCCTTCTGGTTGAATATATGCTGTAGGCTCTTGTGATCTGTAAAGATTGTACACCTCGTACCGTAAAGGTAGTGTCTCCAGATCTTTAAAGCAAAAACCACTGCGCCAAGCTCCAAATCGTGTGTGGTATAGTTCTTTTCATGTACCTTCAGTTGACGCGATGCGTAAGCAATAACCTTTTGGCGTTGCATCAACACGCATCCCAATCCTTGGCGCGATGCGTCGCAGTATACCACAAAATCATCAGTACCTTCTGGTAGAGCTAAGATAGGCGCGTTGCAGAGCTTATCCTTCAGTATCTGGAATGTTTCTTCCTGTTTGATTCCCCAATCAAACGTCTTATCTTTTTGGGTGAGGAGCGTCAAAGGTTGAGCGATTTTTGAAAAATCCTCAATGAATCTTCGATAATAGCCAGCCAAACCCAAGAATTGCCGAATCTCGGTTGGCGTCTTTGGCGTTTCCCAATCCTTGATCGCCTCGATCTTGGTTGGATCCACGTGGATTCCATCTCCATTTACCACGTGCCCAAGGAATTGGACTTCACGTAGCCAAAATTCGCACTTGGAGAATTTGGCATACAGCTGTTCTTTCTTTAGCAGTTCTAGAATGGCTCTAAGATGCTGCTCGTGTTCAGCCTTCGTCTTTGAATAAATTAAAATGTCATCGATGAATACAATCACGAACTTATCCAAGTACGGTTTGCAAACTCTATTCATTAGATCCATGAATACCGCAGGTGCGTTTGTCAAACCAAATGGCATAACAAGGAATTCGTAGTGTCCATAACGAGTTCTGAAGGCTGTCTTTGGGATACTTTCTTCTTGAATCCTCAACTGGTGGTATCCAGATCGAAGATCGATCTTAGAATAAAAGCTTGAGCCTTGCAGTTGGTCAAACAGATCGTCGATTCTTGGCAGAGGATACCTATTCTTGATCGTCAGCTTGTTTAACTCCCGGTAGTCAATGCACATTCGAAAACTACCGTCCTTCTTCTTGACATCAGGACCGGAGCTCCCCAAGGTGAGAAGCTTGGTCGGATAAAACCCTTGTCTAACAACTCTTGAAGTTGTGTCGACAATTCTTGCATCTCAGACGGAGCAAGTCTGTACGGTGCCTTAGCCACAGGCGCGGCGCCCGGAACTAAGTCGATGCGAAACTCTACTTGCCTCAGAGGCGGCAGTCCAGGTAAGTCTTCTGGGAAGACTTCTGGATACTCCCTCACGACAGGGATGTCTTCGATTCTTGGCTCAGCAGCCTTCTTATCCACAATGTGTGCCAGAAAGGCAACACATCCTTTCTGCAAACACTTCCTTGCTTTCAAGCAGCTGATAATCCTCAACGGCGTCTCACGCTTCTCTCCGTGAACCACAATTGTCTCACCATCATCGGTTGGGATACGAACAACTTTCTCGTGACATACTATCTCAGCCTTGTTTCCTGATAACCAATCCATTCCTACTACCACGTCGAAACTTCCCAACTGGACTGGTAGTAGATCTAGAGTGAACTCACATTCTCCCAATTCAATCACACAACCTCTGATCACTTCATTGGCTTCTACTAACTTTCCATTGGCCAATTCGATCGAGTAGGGAATATCTAACTTATTAGCGGCTAACCCAAGCATATTCTTAAATTCTAACGACACGAAGCTATAATCGGCACCAGTATCAAATAAAACGGATGCATAGCGTTGGTTCACAGGGAACGTACCAGTGACGACATTGGGGTCCTGGCGTGCTTCCCTTGCTTCGAGTTGGAACACTCTTCCACGGGCTTGGTTTAAATCTGGGCAGTTCTTCTTAAAATGCCCAACATCACCGCAGTTAAAACATCCAAGTTTTCGACCACTTCCGGCGCCATCCCCAACTTGCTGATTGTGTTGGTTCGCATTGTTGACTCCGTTCCCTCCATTATTTCCTTGTGGGCGATTTCCAGTACCACCACGATTGTAGTTTCTGTTTCCATATCCTCCCTGGCCTCCCCGGCCAGCACTAGCCCAACAAAAATCTTTCGAGTGGCCCGGTTTTCCGCATGCTTCACATACTTTCACATTACAATGCCCAGTATGATGGCGTTGACAGACATTACACTTGGGCTGGGTGCCCTGGTATCCTTTTCCTTTCTTCCCACTGCTAGCTGATCCTCCTTTCTTAACCGCCACACTGGCGCCCTGCTTGAAGTTTGAGAACTTTCGTTTGTTACCCCCTGATGACTCGACATGAGTCTCTTTCTTCTTATGCTCAGCATCATCAAACTTGTTCAGGCGAATCGCCTCCTCAGTGAGGGCTATGCTCAAATCAATCTCCTCAGTAATGGTTGCAGGCTTGGATGAGGTCACCATGCTTATGATTTGAGGAGCTAATCCCCAAATGAAGCGCTCGATTCGCTTGTATTCTGGTGTAACCATGTAAGGGACCACTTGAGATAAGTCATGGAATCTTTGAACGTACTCTGCGACCTTTGGACCGTCCATTTTCAAGTGCCAGAACTCGGTCTCCAACCTCTGGATTTCTGCGCGGGAACAGTACTTTTTGCGCATAAGTTCCTTCAGTTCGGTCCAGGTCAGCGCGTAGGCAGCAGCTTCGCCTAGTGTCTGTACTTGTAGATTCCACCAGGATAGGGCTCCATCTAGAAACAGCCCTGAGATATAGGTGACTTGCTGATCCAGCGCACACTTGCTCATGCGAAGTACAGATTCGGTTTTCTCAGCCCAGCGAACAAAGGCGACAGCACCTCCTGTGCCATCAAAGTTGACCGGTTTGCAGTCTAGAAACTGCTTGTAGGTGCACCCTGCACATACGTTAACATATGAATGGCATTAGCATCCTTGCCAGAGATATCCAATTAGGTCACGGTATGTCTTAATGGCTTAGTATTACCGTGAGGTGGATTGTTATTGCCTTGGTTAATACTTCCGCTCGTTCCGGGCTGAGATGCTGCATACTGTGCTATGGCAGCAGCAATAATCTGCTGGAGTTCTGCCTCATTGGTAGGCATGTGAGTCTCACGTCTCGGCGGCATCTTTCTAAAAGATGATTTACGTTGGTCAGGTCATAGTAAGACGTACGTATATAACGATAGTAATAGTATATAACATCTCATGTTATCAACACATCACAAATACCAATCATACACATCCCATGTCATAAAAATGCAAATAAGCAATCAAGCGAATCAGATATGATGAGAATACTGCGATTGCCATATATCGAGACTACATAGTAAGTGTATCAGTACATCATAGTGTCATACAATCATCAGTCAACTAGGGGCTACATCACCCCTGTACAAAAACCATAACAAATCAGTGTCAAATACATGTCAACAAAAGTCAGGATCATAAAGTAGTCTCCAAAAATACTGTGCAACCCAACAATCGTCGTCTTCTCATCCTCGTCTACCCAAACAGTACTGATGAGCTCTATACAGATGGTGGTGGAGGAGGGGGAAAGTGGGTGTAAAACAAACGACGTAACTGGAGCCAGTCCTCCTCCTGGGCTCGTTGAGTACGGATGATCGAAGCAATCTGCTGCTCTAGTGTAAAGAGACGGGCAGCATAATCTGGAGGTAAGGGTCGAAATGGCTGCAGAGGAGAGTGTGTCTGACCATGGCATGGACACGGTGGCAGCTGAGCTCTCTCGAGCTCCTGGATGCGCTGCGTGTGTGACTCATGCTGAGCTACAAAAGACATCAAGATGTCCTCGATAGTGTACCCCCTGTGAAAAGAATGGTAGGGGTCAGTAGGTGGCATACCAGAGTCTGGTGCCCAAAGAAATGGCTCACTAGTGGGGTCAAAGGGTGCCACGTGAAATGGAGCAACAGCGGGTGGAACAGATGGCATCTGTGGTATGAAAGGGATAGGCATCGGTACATGCCCAATAGGATGGGCTGAAGAACCCTCTCCAGGCCTCGCTGGAGGTACAAACTCTGGAACCTGAAAGGAAAAATCAACATGTCGTGTAACATGGATCTGAGGGGGAAAAGGCGGTACATCCTCATCAGCAGGTATCCAACCGTGCTGTGCATGCTCATCTGGTGGATCCATGCGTGCCGCGAACAGTGCATGCTCGGGCTCTAGTGGAACGGGATCAAGTGGGGGAGCAACAACAGGGTGAACAGGTGCAATGTGCTCAACGGGAGGGTCAACAGGTATAGCGACAACGGGTAAAGGATCAACAGGATCAACAATGACATGATTGCCCTCCATCAAAGGAATATCCACGGGGAGATCATCAGCAACAGGCTCAAGAGGGATGTCAGCATGTACTGGGTCATGCTCCGGTATGGGGTCTAGAGCGGCTGCCTGCTCTGGAGCAATGGCAGGCTCGAGGTCATCAAAAGCCATATCGAAGTCAAAATCTGGGTCAATAGGATCAAATGGGTCAACAGGGTCTACTGGATCCTCCATAAACTGATCCATCGGAATAAACTCTAAGTCACGATCTGGGTTGAATCCTGGGGGAAACATAGGATCGGAATCCTCCACATCATCGTGGTCAAAAGTGAAACTGGGGATAGGGGCAACAGAAGATGCCTGATCAGGATCTGACTCATGAGAGAAGTGCTGCGCACTCTGGATGTGTGAGGATACAGAGGCCACAGACTCAAAGGAGTCTGGGACTGGGGAGTGAGCAGGTGACTCCGCGGCGGGAGCATCTGCAATCAACAAGGGACCATCAGCAGCAGGAAGGGCCTCGCCCTGAGCATCCTCCTCGAAAGGCTCCTCATCAAACATATCGACATCATCATCCTCGTCGTCAATAGGCAAATCATAAACAGGGTACGAAGCAAGCGGTATAGGAGCAGGGATCACTGCCAGTGGTAGATCCCCGGCCAAAGGACCATCTGCGAGCTCGTCAGCCCCGTCGGGTAATGCGAAGGGCTGAAAGTCGTCCTCATCTGTGCTCGTGACGTCGGACGTATGAACCTCGTGCTCCGATGACTCAAGGTCGTCTGATACGATAGGCCTAGGGCCTGTGGTGTCTGAACCACCAGTGTCTGTAGAATCCATGTGTCTGTAACATATACACAAACATGCACAAACAGTCAATCATATAATCAAATAATCACATAAGTCACCAAGTAAGCATTCAAATCATTCTCCTAGTCCCACTAGCCTCCCAGCCTCTCAGACTGCTCTTCCTAGTCCCACTAGCCAATTCTCCTAGTCTCACTAGCCAATTCTCCTAGTCCCACTAGCCATTTCTCCTAGTCCCACTAGCCAACTACCTCGTTCTCTCAGACCGAGCCTCGGCCTCTCAGACCGAGCCTCAGCCTCTCAGACTGAGCCTATAATAAAGAATAAAATGTGCTCAACATTTGTTTGTAAAAACGTTTTGGATCTGGACTTAAGTGGTATGCAGTAAAAATGTTTTCGTGAGAGCCCTAGTGATCATAGTCTAGACTCAAGAAAGAATCCTAGTTCGCTATGATCAGAGCTCTGATACCAAGCTGTCACACCCTGGCTTTGCGGAAGCGTGGTTAATTTGGTGTGACTTCTTAATACCATAGCTTAATCATAACAAAGCTATATGAGTTAAAAACATGCAAGATCATCCATTAAGTTTTGAAAACCAAATACAGTACCATTGTTTTAACGGGAACATACCCTAACAACCATAACCTTGTTCAACAGACATTACAAACTTGTAACATAAACATGGTTTAAGGACTGTGTCTTGTCCAGGAAAGAGACACATCCCCTAAACCCCGGATGACCTCGGAAACTAGTGCAGCGGAAAACATGCCATACCGTGCCAGATCTCGTTAGTTTCCTGAAATACATGTAAGTTGAAAAATCAACAATAATGTTGAGCGAGTTCATGTGTAAGTGAGTAAGTAAACCTTTGTGAGTATAAGAAAATAATCGTGGTATGTAGCCAATAAGGGGACTTGTGATCACCAATGGTTTGCAAGGCCACTGATATATGTGAAGTGCAAATAGGGAGACTCAAACCTAGCAGATTTCGCCACGGCATTAGTATGTGGACAAAGTCACCCCAAGGTCCGTTTCTAGTTTGGCCTGGGGCTGGGCTCGCTACACCCAGATAGATCTACCGCTCCTGTCCCTCGGTCCCGACATGAGGACTAATGGCCTCATATTGCTCCTACCCACTCACATGATCGGAATAATACACCTCCTTACGCTAACCATACCGTATATAAAGTACTTGTAAACAAAGTAACATGTATTTCACCCCCCGCAGTTAAGAAAACTGAAAACAGTTAGAGAAAAGGGGGACATGAACTCACTGTGAAGCATCTCTACCAAGTATCTCCAAATCAGAAAGCTGTGCGACGACCTACAAGTGCTAATTCTATTAGACGGACGGCCGTGCCTTAGCTTTATTGTCTAAGTTTATGGGAAATAGTTAGACAACTATTTCGTGTTTACTTTTTGTATACTTGGTAGTTAATTCTTCTTCCCAAGGATGGGGATTCAATACATGTGCGTAAGTTACGTTTTAACAATCGAGTGGTAATATAATTACCGGTGTAACTTATATATTCATGTGAAAGCGTTTGTATTATTTTGGAATCGTTAACGTTTGTAAATATTATTTTTACTCTAAAAATAATATTTATGTATTTTCACAAAATAATCATAAACAGTGTTGTGACAATATATATATTTATCACGTTAATTTTTGTGAAAATCCCACCTCCGTATATTTAGTAAATAAAGTCATGGCGAAATTTATACTTCGAAAACATGTCAAAAATATTTCTAACACTTGTTGTGCAAATATTTCTAAGTGTTAGGTATTTAGAAAAATTTCGCCAGAGTTTCCTTTGTAACTGGAGGTGGCCACGCTTTCAAGCGTATCATTTTCTTTTAACAAATCAATCAATCAATGTTCTCAACATTATCAAACAACTTTTCAACATTTTGACTAGTCAAAGATAGACATAATTGCAAAAATATACGAACTTGTGGTTTGTCTAAAAATATGTAGTAAATCTCTTTACTTTTACTGGATCTTTTGTCTAAATAATCCGATTTCGTAAAAACCTCGTTTTTAGAGAAAATCCATCTTTACAACTTCTAGTAACTTTTGACAAAACTAGTTCTTTGTCGGATCTTTTCATTTCACAAGTGTTTACACACTTGTGGTTTATAAAATATGCTTATTATTGTAAGATCCATCTTTCAAAATACATGGTTTCCTTGATATGTGGTCCTTTGAAAATACCGGGTGTAGATACGTAGATCTACTAGATTTAAACACCTTTGTACAAGTTAAAACATGTTTACACAAGTAAAGCATTTTTACACAAGTTCATGCTTCGTGTGTGGTAGAGTTTCACCTTTTAACCCTTGTATCATTCAAAAACGAGCTTATGTTAAGATCCATGATCTTACTAAACCGGGTTAAACGATGATCCGAGCTACCACATCATAGATCGGGTCTAGATAACCATATATTTCAAATACTACAACTTTTACACAACTTAAATGCTATTAACCACCATTTTTCATGTTTTTAGTAGACTTTATTTCATCATCTTGCATTTTAACGAGATTTAACCGACATAATTCCTTTTAACCACTTTTGATAAGTTCAAAAACGAGATTTAAGTGTTATACCTCTAGCTCAAGGCTAGGGAAGATTCTTGATGAAAAACGCGTGGATAAAAGCTAAAGAATGAGGTCCTTCGTGTTCCGCTTGCTCCAAGATTCCTCGTATGTGACCCGTAACACTTGAATGTGCTTGAAACTTGAAGATCAAAAACCGAAAATGGTTGCTTGTGTGGATGTGGGTTCGGCCGTAAGCCAAAGGGAAAGAGAGAGAGAGTTTTGTGTGGGGTGTGTTGTTGTGAATGATCATAAGTGTAATGTGTTATACTTATAGATAATTCTAGTGATTATGGACCAAAGGATTATGTGTATTTAGGATATTAGACAATGTAGATTATTTAAATCAAGCAAGTACTAAGCATGTTCCCCCATAGTTAGGCCGGTTAGGATGGGGGGGGGTCCTAGTCCGATTTCAAGTGGGTTAGTTAGGGTAACTAAGTTAAGTTAGTTAAATGTTAAGTATTAAACTTAGTTACTTGTATGTTATGCGTTATGGCGGGTGTTAGGGTAATCAGGGACCCTAACTGGCTCAGAAAAATATAGATAAGGAAAATAACAATATTTTCATGTTCCGGGTATAGTCCGGTTGTTCGACTGGATAGTAATCCGTTAAAGCGCTTAACAAAGCTTAAAGTGTCGTTATTGCTATTTTTAGTGACACATTTTGTTTCCGACACTTTGGAAAGTGTCTAGTAATATTTTCCTCATGTTTTGGCACTTTACTAGTCAGCTAGAAGCTGGATTATTTATTAAAGTGCTGTGTTTTGTACTTAAAGTACGTTTTAGGCACATCCAGTCATTGTATCTTATTCCTAGAGACGCAGTTCTACAACCCTTGTATCCTACACTCACTATTGGTGTAGCAAAATATCTCAGGCTCTCATAGGCCTTGGAGGCAGTGTCTGCCTGATGCTGGCTTTATCAGCATGTTCAATAGGTTATCCGTGTATTGTGTTACTGTGCTCTTTGTGCATCATGTTTGTCACTAAGGCGCCGTATGTAAATAATGTAGTGACAGCAAGTAAGTATGATGCAAGTAAGTACATGCATCAGATATCAAGTAGCAGTTCATCAGCTAGTTCAAGCAAGCACAGTAATTAAGCAGTAATTAATCATTAATTAAGTTGTACGGATACCTGGTTTAGTGCGGGTTGTCATAGCCTGTGGATCCAACTTACATTCCGTTGCAATAATTGATATTACTTTTGAATCGGATTGTAATGTATTTATCTTTTGCTTCCGCTGTGCATTTAAATTGTGTTGTTTGACTATGATGATATCAACTACGTCACTATACCCCCACCGGGCCCACCGGTGACACGTGGAAAATAGGGGTGTGACACATAGCGACGTCGTCGTCTGAGTTAGTAGTAGAAAGCTGTAATCCGGCCGTCTGTAAGGCTGCAGATGTCACAGACTCAAAGGAGTCTAAAATCGAGTGTATACTAAAATCAGAGGATAGCTTGACAATAGGGGTCTCAGAAGTGAAATTTGTAATAACGTTCTCGTCTAACTTTCCATCATCATGGGCGTCCTCAGGAGGACCGTCAATAAACATGTCAACGACATCATTAACCATTCGTCGAGTAGTCAGCCTTCGGATGGAATGTCCACAGGAGGCGCATTGTCGAGGATCGGAGCCATGGTGTACTCACCATCGGGATGACCAGTGATGAAGTGGTCATGGACTGAAACAAGAGTGACAGGAGGATTCTTGTCAGAGAAGCCATCAGCAAGAGTAAAGTATCACCCAAAGTCTAGTAGCGCGGACCGTTGGAAGTCGTCCTCATCCTTGGTCAGCATATCAGGATCACTCTCAGTGTCTGACGTAAATATATCTGGCGCAGATGCAATCCCAGTAGCTGTGGTGGTGGTCGTAGGGTTATCAACGCTTGACAATTTGCTTTCTGAAGAAAGTGACACGTGTGCCGGCACATGATAATCATAGTATGTATATCCATAGTAATCACTAACAATTAGTGTATGCAAGCAAAGGTAATTTATCATGTAATCAAGTATTAACATTACGAAACTTTCTATCCTTCCTAGTCTCTCAGACTAAACTTCCCAGCTTCCCAAACTGACTTTCCCAGTCTCTCAGACTAAACTTCCCAGTTTCCCAAACTGACTTTCCCAGTCTCTCAAACTGAATCTCTCAGATTAAACTCCCAGTCTCTCAGACTGAATCTATCAGATTAAACTCCCAGTCTCTCAGACTGAATCTCTCAGATTAAACTCCTAGTCTCTCAGACTCAATTTTCCTAGTCTCTAAGACTCAATTTTCCCGGTCTCTAAGACTCAATTTTCCCAGTCTCTAAGACTGGTCCTCCCTCAGTCTCTAAGACCGATCCTCCCTCAGTCTCTAATACCGATCCTTATAGGATCATTGTTGGACCCAAACGAGTCGTTCAGAAGAGCTTGTAACCCGATTCAAAGGCGGAATCAGTGAAACAGACGTGGAAACAGCTTGATACTCTTAAATCTGTCACGTATATTCAATATAACACTAATTACAACCTGAACAGATTTTGGTAGCACTTCGTTACAAATCCAGAAGCCGTACCAAATGAAATAAACAAGTGCCCTATGTATACTAGTGGAGGTTCGCTTGAAATGGACAAAGGCATGTTCAAGCGAACTCAGCCATGTTGGTTTCGCTTGAACTTGACCTTGGCACTTTCAAGCGAACTCACTTCCTTAAATCCTGAAAATCTGTTTCTCGAACCTTGAGCACTGATTATCCTATCCTATCCTATTACATGATACAAGACGAAGTCAATAGACGTAGTGCACCAACAGACTCCCCCCGGATATTGACGAAGTCTTTAGTGTCTAGTCTTCAGCATAACACATCTTCGGTCTTGATCATTCTAGCTTCTCATTCAAATTGTAATATTGTAAGCATCCATCAATCCTTCTCTTCTTCTATCAACTTTAGGCTCCCCCTTTCGTCAAGCTTCCGTGCTTTGGGATCGACACCTAGCTATCCATCTACAAACTCCTCCTTGCTTCACGCTTGTCTTCAGACTCCCCCTTAGACTCTGCTCTCGGGATCGTAATCTGGACTATCTGCAATCACTCAAACATCTATAAATACAATGTTTTCATATCATCAACAAATTCTCTAATTCACTCCCCCTATCAACAAACTAAAAGATTTAGCAGCATTAAAGAATCCAACTCCCTCACAGTTAATCATCCAAGTCCAAACTAATGACCTTGGAGATATCACAAACTGTTTTTAAATTTTTTATTTTAATTCAAGTTTCAAATTAATGAACTTGTTTTATTTTCAGAAACACAATCAGCTTACTTAGATTTTGAAACTCAGCATTTCAGACATCGGTTGTCGAAAATAAAACAGAATCAAAAATCTTTTTGTATTTTTTTGAAAATATCAAGCAGTAAAGAAATATGTACAAACATATTTACAGACAATATTTTTGTTTGAGTATGCGTCAGAGGATCCTATCAGTTTTTTACAAGTCACAAGTACCGTTGAGCTTAGTTACACATTCAGAATTAAACAATTCACTTAGATTGTCGATATACTGATCCACTTAAATTTTCATACAAATTTCAACTGATTCAGGATACGAATTAGGTGTATTAAAGACTTAAACTTATTCATGTGTCCCACCTCTTGAATATACTCCCGTTTCCAGATCCCAATATTCAGTCTTACAGGTGAATATACCTAGATGATATCTGTAAGGGGAATAAATTATGAAATCATATGAGTTCAGGTCAGAACTTCCGTTCAGCAGAGAACTCAGGTTTGTCTTTAGGTGTGTCCCCTTTAGAGGATCTTTTTTACAACAGCAATAACTATCAATTTTATTGTTTCATCATTTTGCTGAGGGTTGTGCTATGTTTCAAGCAATGCAGAAAGTATTCTCCGGGGACTAGGCCATTGCTTCCGCAAAATCAGAAGTCCTGAGATAATACCCCAGATATCACTGAGTATAAAGACCTAGTATATCAGAAAGAGGGACCTTTCAAACAATATTTCAGGGGTTACCTATATATCCAAGTAGTGTTCCCCACGAAATAAGTAAGTTTGAATTTAAGTTTATATCCCGAAAAAATTTACTAAATGTATAAAAATCTACCGACACATCCACGGTGAGATCGTTTAACACATTTAAACTTTCCATTTCTTTAGCATACTGTAACTGTCTACTGATGTACTATCATTTCCTCTTTTTACACAAAAACTCAATTTTTGAATTTTATCATGTTTTTGACTTTTTCAAATTTTCAAATGTTTTTTGGATTTTCTAACAAATTTTTCTCCCCCTAAAATGCAAAATCATTAAAAGAAATTTTGACAACCAACACTGATAGCTTTGTCTCGCCATCCATTTTCTGCTAACTATGCTCTGTTTTGCAGAAAAACTAATATAAAGTACCCCATGATTTACAACCCATTGATTTTCGACAATTTGAAAACCGTTTTTCAAATTTGTGAAAGTAATCATGTTTGCTCAGCCGTGAGGGTTTCGGCGTATTCAATCAACACATATATTTTTTTATATACAGAAAAACAAATAAACTCCCTGTTTCAACGAACACAGGGTATATCAACCTCTTCCTCCTCTCCATGTGCCAGGCCGCTCCAGTTTTCATTCTCACAATCTTGATTTTTCTTGAGCACCTGCACATTCAACTAACTCAATTACTTGAACAATTTAGCCCAGGTCTGTTGAACCTTAGGCATTTCAACACAATAATTTTCATTCAATGTTGTTTATGTAGTTTCGGAAAATCTTTTTCATCAAAGACTTTTTCATCTTTGATTTTAATTATCTCATCTTTTACCGAAGTCACTTGTTTCTTAATAGACCATGTTTGACCTTTAGGCGTACCTCTTTTATAAAAATGAGACTCTTTTTGAACATTTTGTTTTTGAACAACTTTTGGTTTGCAAAACTCTTGTGATTTTGTCATATCAACAGTTGTTTTCCAACTTTGAGTTGTTCTGACTCTGGGTGTATGAGAATTCCAGGTCTGTCTAGAATCGAACCTATATGGGTTTGACTTCCAATTTTGATTCGAAGCAAACTTGTTTGTATTGTACCTCCAAGTTTGTTTTAAGTCAAATCTGGGTGACCTTTGTCTCACATTCTCAGATTTTTGTTTCTCAGCATCAATATTCTTTTTGTCAACATCCACATGTTTTAGATTTGAACACTTTCGTGCAAGATGTCCTATCTGATCACACTTGAAACATGTTCTCATGGACACATCTTTAACCTGTGGTTGTTGCTTTTTCTGTTTAGCAAAGAACTCATCATTAGACTGTCTCAATTTGAGTTCTTTTTCTTCTGCTAAACTATTTCCTTGAACAAAACTCATTTTTGCCTGATAAGTTGGCACTTCATTTTTCTTCCAATTATGTTTCTTCTTATAACCCAACCCAGCCTTCATGTTTTTCTTCTTGTAACCAGGTTTGTTATACGAACCTCTATGACTCTTACCAGCAAACTTTGAAATCTTAGACTTCTCAATCTCAACCATTTTGAAAACTTTATCAACCTTTTCTGAAATCACATTCTGAATCGGAAATACAACATCTAAGAACAATTTGTCCGATCCAATCATGGTATAAACAAATCCTTTTGAATTATCATTCAAACTTTTCTCGGATTTTGTGTTTTTCAGATAACTATCATGAAGATTTCCTTCATTTTCATCTTGTGATTCAGATTTACCTGTATCAACTGACTCTTCTTTCAACACACTTTCAACAACTTTACCTACCACCTCTGAATCATGAGAATCATCAGATTTGGAATAGGTTATGTCAATGTTGTCTGGCAATTGGTCTACCATGTTGAAAGCTTTTTCGACCTTTTCATCATCATAAAATGCAAATTTTCCCGGTGGTGGAACTTGATGAAACTCTGAGCCAATGCCTTTCTTGTTTTGCTCAGACTCACCATCTCCCGGTTTTATATTGAAAATTCGTTCAAGCACATATGACGACACGTGATAACTCTTTAACTTGTTGTTATCCTGTTCTAGATCAGCAATATGTCTCTTTAGCTTAGCAACATCCTCAATATAGGAATTAACAACATCTTGTTTTATGGAATACATTCGTTTAAGTTCTTTGGTTGTTTCAGAAAGATAATTCATTCTTGATTGAGCGTATTTCATTTCATCTTTCACTTTTTCGTATGACTCTTTTGTAATATGATATATACTAATTTCATTGAGTCATATTCTTTCTTCATTTCTAGACAAGCAATTTCTTTTTGTGAACATTCTTCTGTCATTTTAGAAACATTTTCTTTCAAAACTTCATTTTCTGTTTCTAACTTTTTACATTTTTCTGAAAGTTTTTCATCATTTTCTTTCAAAACTTTTTATTTTTCTAGCATTTCTTTGCATTTTTCTTTAAAAATGTTTTCAATTTTAGTGAATTCAAGATCTCTTGTTCTGAATTGCTCATCTTTTTCAGTACAAGCTCTGCACGGTTCCATGCATTTCTTGCACTGATCAATCGTTTTTATGATTTTAGAATCAGAATGTACCTCAGTGATTAGCACTTCGGTGTTTGATGCAGTTGCCTCAGTTTGCTTCTGATCAGCATCATCTTGCTTTTCTTCAACACCGACTTCATCACCAACATTACCAGCTTCCAAATTCCCATTCTTTACTTCTTCTTCTTCTTTCTTCACCTCTTCACCAATCTGCTGTTCTTCAGTAACAGCTTTCTTAACCTCTTCATTCACCTCAACTTCAACAGCTTTTGCTTTAACCTCTTCAGCAACCTTCTTCAGATTGTTCACCATTTCTTCAACATTCTTCTTCAGTCTCTCTTCATCCCTTTTTCTTAGACACGATGTCATGGCATATCTGATCTCCTTTTCATGCCTTTTAGCATACGTGTCATCTTTCATCAGATTTCTATAATATCCGGCTCTCAAAGGAATTATGAGAAGAACATCATCAAAGATTATGTCTTTCTTTGGAACAACTGGTTCACCTTCTCTTTTGAAGTAACACTCTCTCTTTTTATCCCATCTTCTGCTACTGACAGCAATCTCATACTCTTCCTGCATTTCATCCATTCTGTTCAACACAATGTTTCTTTCTCTGTAGGTTTTTTCTTCCAGAATCTCTTCTCTGGTTTTTACTTTGATCTCCGCTGTATCTTTGTCTTTGTTTTCATCTCGAATCTCAGCAACAAAAACAAACTTTCTTTCCTCTGTTATAGCTTTGCCATGAGCTGTTTTTCGAACATTCTCTAAACGATCTTCTTCTAGACAAATTGTGCTCCAGTCAAAACCTTCATCATCGTGGATTACAAAACAAGCCCTTGATTTGGGTTTATCCTCAATCATCTTTAGCTCTTCTCTGCTTCGATGGTAGATCGCCTTTCGGTAATAATCATCATTGAACGGATGTTCATTTCCACCTACTACAGAATTTGTGCATTCTCTCTTAAAATGACCTTTCTGCTTACAATTGAAGCAGGTCACTTTGGATTTGTCGAATCCAAGCTTTGTTGATGCACCTCCAAGAGATTGTTTCCCAGTAATCTCCATATACCTCTGCGCTCTTCGGATGCAACTTGCTAAGCACCAACGGATGTCAATGAGCTCCATCTCTTCCGGATCAATCTGGTCGTAGTCTTCTTTGGTCAATTCGGAGTTTCCAATTTTTCCAGCTACAAGACCTTCATACGATTCCAGAACAGATGCAAAGAAACTCATTTGCTGCTTAGCTGCATTGATGCTCATTGCAGGAGAATTCTTCAACTTAAGAGCAATGTTGCAAAGTATCTCCTCTGCTTCTTCAGAACTAGCTTTTGAAGCCGATGAATGATAACCCGGATCATAACTTGATGAGCTCTTCTCTGGCTCTTTTGTCCTCTCACCACTGAATGCTGTATTTGGTGAACTATCAACTTTCACCGAAGGTAAACTTCCTTTGTAGTACAGACCAACATTTTGTTGATGCAAAGAACTGCTCATCTTGTTCTGCTTCTGCAATTCAAGCTCATGAGTTTCAATTTTCTCAAATAATGTATCAAGAGAAATTGTTTCATACAAAGCATCATTTTTCAAAATCAAAACAAACGTTTGCCACTGATCAGCTCGTGGTAACGCTTCAATCACTTTATCAATAATTTCCTCTCTTGTTTTCACAATCTCAAAACGTTCAAGTTCAATTTTTAAATGGCAAAACCTCTCAATCATTTGCCTCACTGTCTCTCCTTTAATACTATCAAACAGATCAAATTCTTTCTTTAGTAAAGCAATTTTGTTCTTTTTAATCTGTTTACCCCCCTCAGCTTTAACACGTAAAGCTTCCCAGACAGATTTTGAAGATCCATCATGATTAAGTAATGCAAAAATATCATTTCTAATAGCTGACTGAATCAATGCAATCATTCTTTGTTCAGACGAGAATTCTTTTTTGTCCTCAATGCCTAATTTCTTCAAGGGAATTTCCTCTCCTTTGTCATCTTTTGGTCTCTCGTATCCAAACTCTAGACAAAACCAGCTTTCATGAGCGTATGCTTTTGCCCAGTTAAGAAACCGTTCTTTCCACCAAGTATAATCTTCAATATTATCCAGCTTGGGTGGTTTAGAATAAGTTCCATAAAAATTTTCGTGATTAATGTTTTCATTTACCACTTTTGTGATTGACTTTGGTGTGACCGTTGATGTTTCAGAAGAATCGGATGTGAACGCATTGAAAAAATGTGTTGTAGAATTCTTCAGCCATGATGTAATCCTGGACAAATACAATCAAACAAACACAATTAGTACAAACAATATCAAATATTCTGAAACAGACTGACCCTTGATTGATGTGAAATGATCTTGACTCGGAATTTTCACTTTCAAGCGAACTGAGACTTCAAGCGAAACAACAAGTTAAAACTGAATATCAGCTTTCAAGCGAACTGACACTTCAAGCGAAACCTGATGAACTTTCAAGCGAAAACACTGATTCAAGCGAGACAGGTCTAATTTCAAGCGAACATCAATTTGAAGCGAACTCAGCAAGGTTTTTCAAGCGAAATGGCAAGTTGAAGCGAACTAAAATGCTAATTTCAAGCGAAATGTCGATATCCTTTCAAGCGAACTCAAGTGTTAGGCCTGTTTTTGTCATTTTTAGTCCGAATTTGAGTTTGAAACTCTCAAGGCTTTGTTAAAACACTGTTTTGCATGTTCGGTGAAAAATTCATGCCATTTTGACCGTGAAATCTTATTCAGATTGAAAAAGAAGGTGTAGAAGTCAGAAAATATATGATATCAAGCTAAACTCTTCTTCCTAAGCTCTGATACCACTTGTAGGATCGTTGTTGGACCCAAACGAGTCGTTCAGAAGAGCTTGTAATCCGATTCAAAGGCGGAATCAGTGAAACGGACGTGGAAACAACTTGATACTCTTAAATCTGTCACGTATATTCAATATAACACTAATTACAACCTGAACATATTTTGGCAGCACTTCGTTACAAATACAGAAGCCGTACCAAATGAAATAAACAAGTGCCCTATTTATACTAGTGGAGGTTTGCTTGAAATGGACAAAGGCATGTTCAAGCGAACTCAGCCATGTTGGTTTCGCTTGAACTTGACCTTGACACTTTCAAGCGAACTCACTTCCTTAAATCCTGAAAATCTGTTTCTCGAACCTTGAGCACTGATTATCCTATCCTATCATATTACATGATACAAGACGAAGCAATAGACGTAGTGAACTATCAATCCTCCCTCAGTCTCTAAGACCGATCCTCCCTCAGTCTCTAAGACCGATCTTCCCTCAGTCTCTAAGACCGATCCTCCCTCAGTCTCTAAGACCGATCCTCCCTCAGTCTCTAAGACTGAATTGTAAACATAACCCTGAAATGTGTTTTGTGGATTTGTTTGTAAAAATGTTTGTCTCCTGGATCTGGGCATTTTGTGTATGCAATGAAAACATGTCGCAAAAACGTTTTCGTGAGAGCCCTAATGATCGTAGTGTAGACTCAAGAAAGAATCCTAGTTTGCTACGATCAAAGCTCTGATACCAAGCTGTCACACCCTGACTTTTGCGGAAGCGTGGTTATGGTGTGACTTTCTTAATATCATTGCATTCAATCATAACAACAACTATATGATAAAACCATTGGTTTGTCATCCATTGAATAAGTTTAAAACATAACAGCAATGTTTAAAAACATAGACTTCAAATTTAAGTTTTACAATCATACCAAAATGTTTATGAGTTCACTAAAGACTCATTGAAAGATAATAAATAGCACCAAGGTTTGGGAGACGTGTCTCGTCCAGGATTAAGACACACCGACCAAACCCAAAGACCATGGATGACATCTTTGTTTCAAACGCAGCATAAAAACTTCCAACGCTCGCCAGATCCACTTATTAGTTCCCTGAAATACATGTAGTTTGAAAAACATCAACAAAAGTTGAGCGAGTTCATGTGTGTGTGTATGAATATGCCTTTAAAGTATGTCTGTGCGTATGTAAATCCCTGGTATGTAGCAATAAGGAAAAACAGATCAATTAATGTGTAGCTAATACATTAATAAGTGACATGGCCTAGGAAGCACTCAAACCTGTATGCGTATTTCGTACCGGCCCCTCCGGTGGAACGACATAGTCACCACATGCAGCCAACTCGCATGCCCATGGGTGGGGCTCGCAACACCCAATAGATCTATCACTCATGCCCCTCGGTCCTTATACAAGGATTAATGGTCTTAAGATAATAGCCTACCCATTCACGTGATCTAGCAGTACATTCCTTAGCTAATCATACCATGTATAAAACGTTTGTAATCAGTATGTAACATGTATTTCACCCCTGAAGTTGTAAAACTGAAAACAGTTAAAAGGAAAAGGGGGGGCATGAACTCACTGTTTTGCGTCCTCGTATCCAATGTAACTCGAAGCTTCCTCTAGAATGCACGACTACCTACATGCGTACTGTGGTCTGTTAGACGAGTGGGTCGTACCTTGTCTTAGTATTGACTAGTGCCTTTGAGTTACCTTTTTAAAGTGTTTTTAATATATTTATAATAATACTTCTCAAGTATTGTTATTCGTGTTTCCTTCCAAAGGATGGGAGTATCTCATACTTGTGTATTCGTATTCTTGCATTGGTATACCTTGCCATGTATTGGCGTCGTATTCCGGTGTGTTATTCCAAATAAAAATACGTCAATATATTCCCAATATATATTTCCAAAACACTTATATTTTCAAGTCCCACTTTAGAAAATATATAATAACTTATTTTGTCCCAAAATCATATATCTTCTAATATGCTAAGAAAATATATTTTTAACTTCCCAAAAATAATATATTTTCTCTTTGTCGAAAATATGATATACTTGGTAATATGTACAAAAATCATATTTTCACTTCTTTCGTTTCCAAAATAGTATTTACCAAAAATATATTGTAACGGTGTCTTCCGGAATATTTCATAAGTTACATTTTATTGTTCGGCTTCACAATATTAAATGTGTAACTTATATTTCATCCCTTGTGATTTTTTGATATTATTTTGGAGTTGTAAATTCTTGTTATTTGTTAAGTTATATTATTTTACCCTAAAATAATATAACTAGTCCACAAAATATACAAATATTCACACAAGTGCCTTAATACAAAATATAGATTCTAAATATATATTTACCCATTGTTATTTACAAAAACCATCCTCCAATACTTTGTATTTTTGTTACAAAAATCTATGGCAAAGTTTATATGGAAGATCATAGTTAAAATACACTTGTAACACTTGTTAGAAAATATTTTCTAAGTGTTTGGATTTTTAGAAAATTTCGCCATAGTTTCCTTTGTGAATGGAGGTGTCCATGCTATTTAGCACATCTTTTTCTTTTCAAAATTTATTCAATCAATCAACAACAAATCACTAAACAATATTACACTTACCAAGTGCAAAAACTATTCCATTTACAATACAACATGAACTTGATCTCTTACGAAAACTCGTAGTAACTTGGTGAGGTGTTTAGTGGCCTTAGTTACCTCCCAAAGTGTATTCATCCCTTTAAAAATCTCATTTTTAAAGAATATCGGTGTTAACAACTTGTGAACAAATTTTACAAAAAATATTCTTTTGAACTCTTCTTGTGAATAAAGTGTTCTTACACTTATTTTATCACTAAAAAGCAATGTACATTTATGTAAGAATCAAGTTCTACTAAAAATCATATTTTGAACTTGATTTTCTTGGAAAATTATTCATAAATCTTGGATCTACAAGATTATTAACCCACTTTGTTTATTACTTTTCAAGAAAATCATTTTACTTTCAAGTTCATGTTTAATCTAGAAGATGATTGTTTCATGAAACCACATAATCACCTCTTATCTTGTTAGATCATGTTTCTAATCATAATCTAACAAGTTTCACATGATGATCACCATCATATTACCAAGAAATCAACAAGTATTCATCAACATATTCAAAACAACATCATACTAACAATATTTCATCACATTACATCTTTATGTAAACTTTATGTTCAAGCTTTTAGTTTATGTTCTCTAGTGTTCTTGTTAATCATAACAATATATATCTTTTTAACCAACAAAAATAAGAGATAAAAGCTAGTAACAAGAAGCTTACAACTAGCTCAAAGGCTAGGGAAGATCACTAGAGAAAAAGATGACAAAGATGGTGGATGAAAGCAAATGAGAAGGATTAACAAGTTCCACAAGCTTCAAGCTTCACAAGACACCATCTAGCACTTGGAAATGAGTTTGAAAAGGATGAATGGTGGTTGTATGGTGGTGGTGGTGGCGGCACTTACTAGGGCCGAGAGGGAGAGAGAGGGTTTGAGGGAGTGGGGTGAAGTTGAGAAGATATGAAATGATATGGAATGATCTTGCAATCTTATGATCCATACTTATAATCTCTTATTACAATATCTTGTTCACTCAAGCAAGTAAGATCAAGTAAAATATAGAAATAAAATCTAGTGAGATATGGGGTGTGGGGTCCCTTGGACCGTAAATGGTATGGGGGGGTTAAATGTAAATTTTGATGGTAAGTGGGTAAATAGTTAGGAGGTTAAGTGTAAAAATCTAGTGTTATATGTGTATAGCACATTATATAATGTGTTGGGGTATTCGGGGACCATAACTTGCCAAGAAATAATTAAACAATGTATCTGGCAAAATTTTGGTGTTCCGGGTAATGTCCGGTTGTTCCGTTTGATACCGTTCCGTTAAAGTGCTAAGTTATTCCGTATAGTGTCTTTTATGTAACCTTTTGTGTCACTATTAATTCCCAACACTTAGGAAAGCATTCAGGACCATTTAGTCAATTTTCTGCATAATACTAGTATGTTAAAAAGCTGAATTTTGCTGAAAAATGCAGAATTCTGCACTTAAAGTGAGTTTTAGTCACTTTCCGGCACTCAAACTATCACCTAGTGACGCAGTTTTATGGTTCTCACTTCCCTACACTCCATACTAGTGTAGTACCTTGACCCTGGCCCATACTGGGTCTCAAAACATTGTCTGTCTATGTACTGGCACTGTCAGTATATTTCTGAGTTATCCGCTAACTGTGCTAACTGTGCTTTGTGCATCAAGTATGTCACTAAAGTTTTGTATGTAATGAATGGTGTGACAGTATGCAATATGTGATGCACATGTAAGTAGGATGCAGTAATCAGAAAGCAATACAAGCATTTAATTGTATTTCAGCACAGTCATTAAGCACAAATCATTATTTAATAATTGTACGGAAACATGCAAATTTGACAGTTGTCACACGAACGCCTTCTGGTCACGATAGCATTTGGGTTATCATTGATTGTCTTACGAAATCTGCTTATTTCATTCTGATACGAGAAGACTTTAAGGTTGAACGTTAGCACAAATCTATACCGACGAAGTCATTTGTCGACATGGGATGCCATATGACATCATCTCTGACCGCAATGATCGTTTTACCTCACGTCTCTGGGAGACATTCCAATCCGCCCTCGGTACGACTCTCAATCTCAGTACCGCATTCCATCCCTAGACCTACGGTCAGACTGAGCGCATGATCCGCACCCTCGAAGACATGCTTCATTCGTGCGTTATAGATTTTGGTGGTAATTAGGATTCACATTTACGCTTAGTAGAATTTTCATACAATAACAGTTATCACACTAGTATACAAATGGCACCCTTTGAGGCACTATACGGTAGAAAATGTCGATCGCTTATTGTTTGGCACGAGACCAGAGACGCACAGATTACCGATCACGAGTAAATACAAGAAACGACAGACAAGATTCTCCAAATAAGGGACAATCTCCTGAAAGCTCGGAGTCGTCAAAAGAGCTATGCTGATAAACGTCGCAAACCCCGAGAGTTCGAAGTGGGAGATCATGTCACACCTCGATTTCCGGTGGGCCCGGATGGGTACAATCGTGATGGTTGGATAACAGTTATAACATTATAATAATATGCAGCAGAAGTATTGGATTGAAATTATTAAATTAAAGCTTGAATGTATAAAAATATTACAAGCGTTCGATACAAGCCCACAGTCAGGATCCAAATAAACAAAGCTTTAGACATCATAGTCCTTAAGCTTCAGGAGTGCAAATTCCTTAGCCTTCATTCTAGCCGACCCATAATCCCAACCTATAATATGGTTCGGTACCTGCTGTTCAATCTTTTGAAAATCCGTCAGCCAAAGCTGGTAAATACAATTAACTGACTCTTTGGAAAAATAGTTTTTCTAAAAGAGTTTATACATATAAATAACCAGTAGGTGATCTTTTAAATACATCTGGGAACTTTTCTTGTTACGAGATTATATACTTGATTAACCCATTGGGTTGTCCGGACATGGTATCATTAACCCCCAATGATATCAATTATTCAAGTAAACGAATTAAACCGTATTCATACACTTTTGCGCAATCATAGGCGACTTACCTATGTAATAACCGTCCCAAGAGGCATATTTGTTATCCCAAGTTTATACTAAAATAAGTCAAGAGTATTTACCTTTTTGCTAGCTTCCAATCAATAAGACTATATTTGGCAAAAGCCGCAAGTCTAAGTATAATTGACCCAAGTTCGATTATCTGGGGGGGGGGGGGTACTATAGTCTGGAGTGAACAGATTTATTATCTGTTAGAATGTATATGGGTCAAAGGTAGTTCCTTTAGATATGACCCGTTACTTAAGAATAGGTTCGCTAGATTAAGCGTTTATAGAATAGGATGTGGTTTAAACCCAACAAGTACTAAGACTTGTATAATATGGGTAAACAATGTACATTCTGGATTTTGAGATCAAAATGATAAGGTTAAACCCTTTTCCGTAAACTTATGTAAACTAGTTACGTAATTCTAACCGTACGCGTATAAGCGATAATGGGTAACCAGATGAGTCATGAACAAGTTCCATATGCCAATACACTTTAACCAAGTTATAATATCAGTATGATATCAACTTGTATGCCCGTTAAGGTTTTAAAATCAAACTATGCCTCATAAGGGTATTTTGGTAAATTTACAACTTATAAAAGAAGCTTGCAAGTAAACTGATGTCATGGTTATAAACATTCTGTAAAAATGTTTAAATTAAGATATCATATCAGTAGGATATCAAATATATGTGTGGTTTATGCTTTAAGACCAAACTATGCGCCGTAGGGGCATTTTGGTCATTTCACACACAGTTTGAGAATTTATTTGGGATTCTGAGTTCATGACTTATACCTACTATAAAATATTTAAAATGATTTATAAATTCAGTAGGTAACAAGTCTTGATTCATAAATATGGTTTAAAACCATACTACGCGCCTAAAAGGCGTTAATGTCGTTAAATGACGATTTATGCGAAGATTTATGAAATCCTATGTTATGAACAGCTTTGAATAGTTAAAATATTTTATTTGTCATAACAAATCAGTAAGCAAAAGGTTCGGTTTGAATATTATGCTTAAAACGCATTTTATGTTCCATAAGGGCATTATCGTCATTAATCGACATTGTATACGAAACTGAAGTTAAACTCAGTTTACAATCTGACTTAGCACCCCAAATAATCCTAATTATAATATCATATCAGTAGGTAATGAGTTTTATACTAAAATTATGTTTAAAACTCATTTTAGACTTAAAAAGGGTATTTTAGTCCTTTTAAAAGCATAGTTTACGCTTATACGCGTAAACTCAGTTTATGACCAGGTTATATACATCAAAATATTCTAAACACGTTTACTTATCAGTATATAACTCATTTGCATGATCATTTATATCTAAAACTTTATTTTTGAACAAAAGGGCATTATAGTCAAAGTACGGCATAGTAACCGAAGATGCGCATAAACTCAGATTCCTAAACCAATCGTGTAATATAACCTTATGAGGTTATACTATATTATATTACGATCATAAGGGAACCTAAAATCAGTAGCATACTAGTCTAATTCGGTTTATAACCAAAAGTCAATGTAGTAGTCAAACTACGCGACTTTCGGTTGCGAACCGACCCTAAAACTAGAATTGACGAGCCGAACATGTTTACACATGTTCTAATAATTATTACCGAGTTGTTAAGTGATAAAACATATTTTATAACACTTCTAAACACGTATCGCAATTATTTTAAAAACTGGCCCGTTGACTTTTTAAATTAATATTACGTTGAGTCGTCAATTGACCAAGCAAACGTGATTCTTAGGAGGTGCCCTTTTGAGGGATTAACACCTACCTAATTACGATCATGTAGCCATTTTCATTAGGAACAATGTCTTGACCGTTTAAGGTCTAACTAAAAGTCCAAGCGTTTATCGTAAACGCTTGACATTTCGGCTTTAAGAGCCATATAAAATAACTAGCCATGAAAGGAACACTTACAAGTGGTCCTATGGACTGAAGAGAACTCAATGGATGCTCCCAATATGCTCAGGAACTTCCAGATTTGAGAGAATAGAAATAATGGAATGAAGGTGCAAGTTTGAAATGACAATTCAACACCTATTTATAGTGTTTGTGATTTGTTTGGATGATTGACATGTGTCTAGAGGGATTACAAGATCATTACAGGTGTAATACCAGGTTTAAAAACCATCCAAGAGCCCCTAGAATCAAATTATGTGAGTATGGGTTGTATGTGTGGGCTGCAAGTAAGAAATCAGCAGCTGGTATGTTGTTTCTGCGTTTCTACAATTGACGCTTTTAACCCTTTAATTTGCGGACTTGCGCGTATTGTTGCGAAATGGCGTAAAAACCTTACAAGGTTAATAACAGGCATTCCCAAGAGTATAATGGAGCATTATGACACTCCAGTTCACACCAGTTCGCTTAAAGGGTCGCTCAAAGGTGTAGTTTTAGATATCGATGCTTTTGGCCCCTTTAACGCACAAACTTGCGCGTATTATCGTTTTATCGCGTCAAAGGCTTATTTAGCCCATATTAGACATTCTCGAGAGTATTATTGAACATCACAATGCTTCGGGTTTGTTAAAAGGTCACTCAGAGGTAAGAATTAACATGTTGACACTTTTAACCCTTCGTCGCGCAAACTTTCAAACAATCGCGCAACTTTTGGACAATCATGTAAACGACTCCTCTTATCCAACAAGTGGCTCATATGAGAATACGGGCATGGTATACAGTCAATCAGAGCCTTAGTTTCTGCATGTTGACACTTTTAGTCCTTCCATAAACATCGTTTTTGTTTTTGACGAAAATAGTCCTTCTTAACCAACCTTTGGCAATGATTAGGATTAGGGAAACGTGTCGATACATTATTGGACATGATTTTATGAGGTGTTACATCCTCACCCCCTTAAAAGAAATCTCAACCTCGAGATTTGTTCGGAGTAACACGGTCAGTTCCATATCATAGTGGGTTTCAACCTCTCAAGAGTATCCTGGGCCACAATGGCAATCCTAATCACGTTTACGAGGTAAACTTGGAACTTTTAAAAAATTTCATGGTCCATAATAGACAAGGTTTTTCAATAAACCTTAAGATCACATTTAAACGCCATGCTGAAACATGAGAAGTGCTTATCAGCTAAGCACTTTGCTGGAATTATCCAGAGATAAGAGTATATTTAGTATCTTAATCCGATACTATAGACAATGGTACTCCATAAGGAGACTCGAGGTTACTTTTCTTATAGCTTAACTTGTCGGAATTATAAATTTTCCATTATTGACAACAAGCGTCAGCTTAGCAAGTCTGTCGATTATAATTCACATCGCGTCATAGCCGCGGTTTATTTTAGGTAACTGGGAGTTAGATCCATTTTTACCATTTCCCAAATCTATGTGGGATTTTCTAGTTCAATGATGCAGACTAAAATGGTCTTCGATGTTCGACTCTCTTGCGAACGTTCTAAGTATTATGCTTCCTCGGTGGCTATGGATTTCTCATGTCCATCCACACAAAGGTCTTTAGCTTTCGACTTCAATTTGTCAGAATTTACTTGTGTCATGTGGATGACATATCTTTCATTCAATCAGTTGAACACCTTAAATATAAAAGCTTCCTCGGTAATCCATAAGGTTTGTTCTTCCACGAATGGTGAGCATATCACCAGATGGGGATTTTAATTTCGATAAGTTTCTTACTGCAGACACAACGGATTTGGTTTTTGGAGTAACCGATCCATGTCTAAGGATATATCGAATCCCGTAGGATTTATAGATAAGAGATTATCAAAGGCAAATTGATTCGAGAAGGATATATCATTTGTGAAACCATCTAGATTGGCCACTTGATTTTATAATTAATATTTAAGCCTTGAAAGGGCAGAATTTAAAATTTTAACTAGCTCCAGGGTTTAAAACAAGCTTTTAGTGAATAAAACATTTATGGGAAACAAGTACGTAATGGTATGCCTTAAACTTCTTCTGCTGTAGCAGATTGGAAGGCTCTTACATTGCCTTTCTTGCCATCAGTGGCCTTGTTCTTCCCATCAGTCGCCCTCTTTCGGCAGCGGGTCTTTATATGCCCTTTCTCGCCACATCCATAGTAGGTGGCGTCTTTCAAATTATTGCATTCATGAGACTTGTGGTCTATCTCCTTATAGATGCCAGAACCCTTTTTCTATTCGCGGAGACATTTTCCGATGTATTGCTTCCTGCAGGTTTTGCATTTGGGTTTTGCCTCCTTCGGTTCGAACTGGTTATAATTCGAACCGGTCTTACCCTTTTTGTAATCCTTACTTAGGGTATCATCACTTTTTCGCTTGTGATCCTTCTCGGCCTTAATCGCCCTTACTCTTATTTCATCTTCAGTGAGAGAAAGAGACAGATCCACAACGGATCTAAAACTTGCAGGTTTGGAGGATTTAACCATCCCCTTGATTTCTAGAGCGAGTCCTCCAATAAACCGCGCAATGCGCTTAGACTCGGGGGTAATTAAATATGGCATGAGCCTTGATAAGGAATTGTATTCAGATAAATAGGCTCGACACTCGAGACCTTTCATGGTCAGCCTTAGAAAGTTAGATTCAACTTTCTCCACCTCGTGAGGTGGACAATAAGTCTCACAGATCAATTCCACGAACTTAGATCAACTCAGTTTATACATTGCAACCTTGCCAGTGGATTGGATCAGCGCCTTCCACCATGTCAAAGCATCCTCCTTGAAAGATTGGGACACGTATTTAACAGTGTCCTTGGCGGCGCAACCGCTTATATCAACCACGGTTTCCATTTCATCCAGCCACTTTAGAGCATCAATAGCTCCAATCTCACCTGTAGAGTCATGGGGTTTACAAGAAACAAAGTATTTATATGTACACCCCTTCTTAGAGTCGTGAGACTCAGCTTTCTTGATACTCTTGATACTCTGCTCACTTTTAGTTGAGGAGCAATGAGAGCTTTCAGTTTTATGAGTATTAGAAAGGGGTTTAGTAATGGATTTCTCTTTCTGTACTGATGGCTCTGCCCCTTTAAATGTGGCCTTAAATCTAGCCAGGGCTTTACCGACTTTGTCGGCAATTATGGATCAAAATGATTCTCTTCGTCATTACGGTTTTGGTGCTCTAAATCGTCACCACCGTTTTTCTTACTTGCTTTGCCAATACTTAGGCTCTCCATAAGTTTATCTGAAAAAAATATAGCCATCGGTAATACTTCGAGAATTAAATAGCAAATCAACTTATTTGCATTAGATTTTACAGATCTATATGTTTGTATATCAACTTCACTAGTCCTGCTTACCACAATTGGTAATGGACTTAGCCATATAACTCATCGGCTTGTCGCAAGGGATATTTAAATATAGCACATTAGCTTGTCACGAAGGACATTTAAATATAGCACATTGACTTGTCACGAAGGATATTTAAATATAACACATAGGCTTGTCATGAAGGACATGAAAAACACGGCATAAAGGCCTATCACAGGATGGTGAAGGATATGGCACAAGGCCTCGTCACGAAGAACATTTAGAAGATATGGCACTAAGCCTTGTCACAAAGGACAATTAAGATATACATAAGCCGCGATCTCATTTGATCAAAGGGCTTTAAGGTTTGAACATAGTTCATTACCTTTGAATAAGAGGTCGTCGACCACTACTGTCGTCATAATTGACGATATAATATGGCCCGTAGGAAATTCGATTGACATCTCAAAGGATGTTCAATTAATGGTCATCACATAGATGATATCAACCATGATCGTACTTGATCATATAGACTGCGAGACTTGGGCACAGCTTTCCACTTTGGCCAGGGAACCATAATGGTCACAACTGACATTGTCTCAAATGGAAAATATAATATAACCCGTAGACGAAACGTCACTAGGGATGTTAAGTATGATTATCATGTTGATGATATTAGTCATGATTGCATTGATCATATAGATTATTAGGTTTGGGTATAACTTACCACTTTGAACAGAGGACCATAAAGGTCACAACTATCATTGTCTTATCGACAAAGGAGTTAAGTATAGCCCGTAGGCGCTACATCACTAAGGATGTTAATAATATGATCATCATACTGATGATATTAGTCAGGATAGCACTGATCATATTGACTATGAGGCTTGAGCATAGCTCACCACCTTGAACAAGGAACCACATTGGTCATAATGTAAATGTCTCGATGGACCTTATAGTATAGCCCGTAGGCAAAACATTGCTAAGGATGTTAAATAATAGGATCATCGTATTAGATGATTTTTAGTCATGATCGCATTGATCATATAGACTACGAGTTTTGAGCATAGCTCACTCCTTGGACAGGGAATCATAAAGATCACAATGTCGATGTCTCAAATAGACAATATGTTATAGCCCGTAGGCAAAACATCACTAAGGATGATAAATGATATGATCATCGTATGAGATGATATTAGTAATGATCGCATTGATCATATAGACAATGAGGCTTGAGCATAGCTCACCACCTTGGACAAGGAATCATAAAGATCACAATGTCAATGTCTCAAATGGACAATATATTATAGCCCGTAGGCAAAACATCACTAAGGACGTTAAATGATATAATCATCGTATTAGATGATATTAGTCATGACCGTATTGATCATATAGACTATTAGGCTTGGGTATAACCCACCACCTTAGACAGGGGACCATAAAGGTCACAATTGTCTTTGTTTTAACTGACAATGCAGTATCATGATTCCTATCCTTCCACATAGTGTGGAACGGCTGAAGACTTGGAACAAGTATCGTCACAAGGTAGACAAAGGTTTTCCTCCTTTTCCAGACAGTTGATAATTAGTTGGAGTTTCGGAATAAGTTTCACCACGAAGTTGACGAAGATTTTCTTCTTTCCACACAATTAGGAATTAATTGAAGATTCAGTGACATGTTTCAGCCAACATATTAATATGGTTCCTCTCCTTCCACACGGTTGGGAATAGTTGGAGATTTGGAGTAGATATTGTCATGAAGTTGGACGAGAGTTTTCTCCTTTCCACGCAGTTGGGAATTAATTGGAGATTTTATTGATATATTTCAATCAACATATTAAATATGAATTCTTCTCCTCATTTGGAGATGCGTCTCAGTTGACATTGAAAATATAAGTCCCTCTCCGTAGTGGGAGATATGGGAATACATCACATTTGACGTTTTAAGTATGAGTCCCTCTTCATACTGGGAAATTTGGGAATACGTCGCAGTTGACGTTTAAATATGGGTCCCTTTCCACATTTGAGAGATTTAGGAATATGCCTCAATATAGTCAGCGCATATGATACGGCTCGATACAGTCACCATTTTAGCATATTCTTCTCCGTATTGGGAGATTTGGGAATGATTAGCATCACATGGTTATATAGAATTCCTATCTCCTATCCTCACAATTGGGAAATAGTTGGAGATCTTAGATAAATGTTGTCCTATAGATGGACGAGAATTACTTAAAGATTTTTAAAATTATATGGGTTTGAGGGAATTAGTTTTCCACTTCTATTACCTTTTCAACCACTACCATTGGTGGGAAATTTAAGATAGAGTCTTTTATCATGGTCTTATTTACTAGTCTTAATTACATAAGAACTAGTAGACCGAGTAAATTCAAAAGAGATTTATTTGCTTGATTGCTTAGCGGTCCTTTAATTAATTTGTCTTCACCCAATAGAGTTGGCACTTTTAGTCCTTCTCCTTAATTAGAGTTTCCAGGACACGTCTTATTAGACGTATTAATTATATGCACTTCTCCTTAGTTGGAGATTTGGTATACACCTCAATATAGTACAGTGTATACGATACGGCTCAATATAGTACACCGTTTAAAATATACCCTTTCTCCTTATGGGGAGATTCAGGAATACGCCTCAATAAAGTATAGCGTATATGATACAGCTCAATAAAGTACATTGTATATGGTATGGCTCAATAAAGTACACCGTGTAAATATATACCCCTATCCTTATCGGGAGAATTGGGAATACGCCTCAATAAAGTACAGCGTATATGATACAGCTCAATAAAGTACATTGTATTTGGTACGGCTCAATAAAGTACACCGTTTAAATATATACCTCTCTCCTTATCGGGAGAATTGGGGATATGCCTCAATAAAGTACACTATATTTGGTACGACTCAATAAAGTACACCGTTTAAATATATACCCCTCTCCTTATTGGGAGAATTGGGGATATGTCGTCTCATATTTGGACGAACATTTTGCACTTTTTCAACCACTTATTAGTGGGAACATGTGCTTTTTGGCCTTTGTCTATTGCGTAATCAAGAGATATGTTTGATAAGGTAGGAGCAATAAATGAGACCTTCATATCATTAGAAGGAAAAATCATAAAATGGGCTCCATAAAATCAATGATTTTTCTTATGGCAGTAATATCGCCAAAGTATATTAGATGCTTACTATTAGCCGATATCAGTACAATATGACCCTTGGGAGATCTCAGTGATTCCATTCATAAAACCGTCATACTGGCCAGGCATGAAAGCAACCTATAGGACACACTAAGATACTGCCAATTATCATATGGTACTTCCATCAAACTAAGTTTGGCATTCGTAGTTGCTAAAAAATCAAAGAAATAAAATCAATGTAGTAGTCAGTTGGAGAAATTGCTGGCGAGAGTTTCCGAATTTATATAATATAATATATACCCAGATGGGTTTGAATTAATCAAGCTTGAAGGCTCGAAATTATATGCTTTAAGCATGAATCAGAGAAAGTGATTCCTTTTTCTGCTTATTCTCTAGAATGATAGAACATTAGAATCAAAGAATATAAATTTGGTGCAAAGTGCACTTATATCCTTGCCATAATAAGGCTTTCCATAATTGTTGCTGTTTCACTCAGCTGGTGAGATATCTCCGAAATGTCTATCGATTATGATAGACTTCAGATACATAATATTAGGATATCACAAGAATATCAAAAGATATATCATCAGGTGACGAGGTTTATCATCCTCGTATCAAAGTCATCGTCTTCAAAATATATGTAGTTCACCATATGGAACTTCAAGCTACTCAATGGTAGAGATTCTAGAGTCCGTGACCCATCATCGTTTCTTCATCTGGTCCGCGACATCTTGGCGGTATAAAATCAATAACTACTATATAGATTAAGAGTAGTCTTATATTCAGGTCTAGACTCGGAGTTTTTAAAGGAATCTGCATTTGTGATATTTGAGATTAGACACTAAGGGTAGTGTCTAATTCACTCAAACTGTAGCTCTGATACCAACCTGTCACACCCCGATTTCTGGTGGGCCCGGATGGGTACAATCGTGACGATTGGTTAACAGTTATCACATTATAATAATATGCAGCGGAAGTATTGGATTGAAATTATTAAACTAAAGCTTGAATGTATAAAAATATTACAAGTGTTCGATACAAGCCCACAGGCAGGATCCAAATAAACAGAGCTTTAGACATCATAGGCCTTAAGCTTCAGGAGTGCAAATTCCTTAGCCTTCATTCTAGCCGACCCATAATCCCAGCCTATAATAAGGTTCGGTACCTGCTGTTCAATCTTTTGAAAACACGCCAGCCAAAGCTGGTAAATACAATTAACTGACTCTTTGGAAAAATAGTTTTTCGAAAAGAGTTTATACATATAAATAACCCGTAGGTGATCATTTAAATACATCTTGGGATTTTTCTTGTTACAAGATTATATACTTGATTAACCCATTGGGTTGTCCGGACATGGTATCATTAACCCCCAATTATATCTATTATTCAAGTAAATGGATTAAACCGTATTCATACACTTTTGCGCAATCATAGGCGACTTACTTATGTAATAAGCGTCCCAAGAGGCATATTTGCCATCCCAAGTTTATACTAAAATAAGTCAAGAGTATTTACCTTTTTGCTAGCTTCCAATCAATAAGACTATATTTGGTAAAAGCCACAAGTCTAAGTATAATTGACCCAAGTCCGATTATCTGGGGGGGGGGGGTACTATAGTCTGGAATGAACAGATTTATTATCTGTTAGAATGTATACGGGTCAAAGGTAGTTCCTTTAGATATGACCCGTTAATTAAGAATAGGTTCGCCAGATTAAGCGTTTATAGAATAGGATGTGGTTTAAACCCAACAAGTACTAAGACTTGTATAATATGGGTAAACAATGTACATTCTGGATTTTGAGATCAAAATGATAAGGTTAAACCCCTTTTCGGTAAATTTATGTAAACTAGTTACGTAAGTCTATCCGTACGCGTATAAGCGATAACGGGTAACCGGATGAGTCATGAACAAGTTATATATGCCAATACACTTTAACCAAGTTATAATATCATTAGGATATCAACTTGTATGCACGTTAAGGTTTTAAAATCAAACTATGCCTCATAAGGGTATTTTGGTAAATTTACAACTTATAAAAGGAGCTTGCAAGTAAACTGATGTCATGGTCATAAACATTCTGTATAAATGTTTAAATTATGATATCATATCAGTACAATATCAAATATATGTGTGGTTTATGCTTTAAGACCAAACTATGCGCTGTAGGGGCATTTTGGTCATTTCACACATAGTTTGAGAATTTATTTGGGATTATGAGTTCATGACTTATACCTATTATAAAAATATTTAAAATGATTTATAAAATCAGTAGGTAACAAGTCTTGGTTCATAAATATGGTTTAAAACCATACTACGTGTTGGATCGTTCGGTGACCCTAAACAGTCAGTATGAGTAGTTCATCATCAAGTACAAAGGCGGAATCAATGTAAAAGATGTCAATACAGCTTGTTCCTTTCTAATTATCCTTTTATTGATCAATCCTGAGCTTTTTACACGTTCAAATGACAAACGGACAGCACCTCGACTCAGAGCATATGATCAGATTCCGCTCCAAATGAACACAGCACACACATATATATAGTGTTGAGATTCCGCTCCAAATGACATGTCTGTTTCAAGCGAAATCACATGTGTTGATTTCGCTTGAACTGCACATCGACACTTTCAAGCGGAATCACCCACTTTTACATATAAAACCCTAATTTCTAACCCTGTTGTGTGCTCGATTAACCTATCTAGACATAAGACTCGATTAAGACGAAGTTAACAGACAGTAGATGCACCAACAGACTCCCCCTTGTGTCACACCCCGACCACGTATAACATACAAAACGTGGCGGAAAACGTAGGGGAGTGTTGTAACAGAATTATTTGTTTCATAACCATGGCATTCAAAGTTGTATTTTATTTATCAACATAAGAGTTACATTGTCTTAAACAGGAAACAAAGAGTACAAAACATAATTAAAGTAAGTCTATCTTCGTTTTATGTCTATAAGGCACAGGTCCACCCTAGTGTCACGATCATTGTCCTAAGCAACAGCTCCTGAAAACACATGTGAAAATAGGTACGTCAGCATAAAAATGCCTGTGAGATACATAGGTTTTGTGAAAATAGGATTCATGACCTGTAAGTTTAAGAAAATGTTTTAATAAAGTTTAGTCATGAACCTAGTAAATTGATTTGTTTTGTAAATCGTTTAAAAACAATAAGATCAGATGATATGTATAAACAAATGTAAGGTTAAATGAATAACCATGTAAGATGAGTTTGTTTGTAAAACAATGTCTCGTGAAAAGTATGTTATTTGTATAAAATGTTATATGTCTTAAATTGAAATGATTTAAATAACGCTACGATATGTGATATTATACAAACACTTATATATAGGAAGTACCAACGGCGTATCCACCATGTTTGTATCATAATTCACACGCCTCGTTACTCAAACCATTTACCCAAACCAACCACCAATGTAAATTGTTCATGTATAAATCACTTGTCAAGTGTTATTGTGTAAACCATATCAAAATGTCCATGTCTAATGTGAATGACTAAATGTGTATATCAATGTCAAAATGTTTATGTTTAATGTAAATCGTATATTGTGTATCCAAAAATATCATGTATGGCATGTGAAATATATCAACTAAACCATAGGTAAAATGCACAAAAACAAGGTATTGAATTAAACATAGTTTAAGTCAAAGTTATGCTCTGTGGAATAAATGCATGCTATACTGATACAAACATCTATGCGGTATTGTGAAAATGCATACATCCAAGCCTTGTGACTGTGGTGATAGACCCCTAAATGAATTTAAAGGTCTATCTGTGTTATTGTTTATCGAATTCGGTCATTCCTTCCACCCAAACAAACCTAGGGTTCAGGAACGGGAGTTGTCAAGTCCTATGGTACCACTACCTACTAACGAACGGCGTGATCAATGTTAATGAATGTATATTGTCCCATTTGAACAAACCAAATGTCATACCCAAAATGTAAGCATGTGATGAATAACAATTGTACTAAGTATGCACACAATGGGCACACATAGCATAAAATGTAATGTAAAACGATGTACTAAGTATGCACACATTGGGCATACATAGCATGAAATGTAATGTAAAACGATGTACTAAGTATGCACACAATGAGCGTACATAGCATGAAATGTAATGTAAAACAATGTACTAAGTATGCACATAATGGGCGTACATAGCATGAAATGTAATGTAAAACAATGTACTAAGTATGCACACAATGGGCATACATAGCATGAAATGTAATGTAAAACAATGTACTAAGTATGCACACAATGGGCATACATAGCATGAAATGTAATGTAAAACAATGTACTAAGTATGGACACAATGGGCATACATAGCATGAAATGTAATGTAAAACGATGTACTAAGTATGCACACAATGGGCATACATAGCATAACACAATGAAATCATGTACTATAAATGTACTAATGAACATAGCAAGTATATGATGTGAAAGCAGGAAAGCATGAAAGTAACAAGTAGGCACATGTGTTTCACCCCAAAATGTTTGGAAAACAGTAAAAGAGGGGTCTATGTACTCACATAGACACCTTGAAAATATTTAAAAGAAGGGGTTCTATGTACTCACTTGAGATTGCTCAGAAGTCCTAAGATAACCACCAAGCAATGCTAGAGATCACGGAATCAAACGGCACCTAATATAGGTAACTACGTTAATAAACCGGACCTATATCGGAGGATTGGATAGAATGAGGGCTCGTAAACCAAATGAGTATGGGAACTCATGTAGTATGGTTTAACAAAGCCTACATACTAAATGAAACCTAACCTAAATGCTTACGACCCATTACGACCCGTTTAGGTAGCTTATGCTACTTTAACGCGTCGTTCGCGTGAAACGCGTTCGGACCGCTTAACTAGTCCTATGACAAGTAATATATGCCTTAACATGTCTAATATTGTTGCCAAATTAGTTTAGATGTCAAAAGTTACGTTACATATGTTCAAAATGAATTTTGGCGTCAAAGGGGTATTTTGGTAATTTACCTAAGGCATATAAACTACCTATCATACAACTAACTAAACGTCGTGACCATAAGGTATAACCTCGGAAGGTTATTCCCTATATACTATGGTCACCTAATGTGTTTGGTCGGATCCTAATGATCGACCAAACGGGTCGGGTTCGAAAGTATAAGCGATTGTTTAGATCACTTACCTTACGACCCTATATAAGCACTAAACTAAAAGTGACGAGCTAAGCATGTTAAAACATGCTTACCTAAGTTTAGAAAACAGGTTTGGTATCAAAACAAACGGTTTTGATACCCAAGAGTAGTTTGGTTACAAGATACGTAATAACACGCATTTTGGCCGAAACTACGACTCGTCACTGAGCCTAGATAACGTGGTAATCAGTAGGTATAGTCACTAGGGACTATAACCATCGTGATTACGCTCACGTTATGAAGTTCAAACGAACTTCGCATTGACCATAAACTGGTCAACACAGAAAGTCAAACAAAGTTTGACTTTCGGACTCGAAAAGCAATAAAAGAACGAAGGAACACTTACAAAGGGTCCCCGAAAGCTAATCTTGATCCAAGTAGCTCAGGTATGAAACAATGGTTTCAACTTAGAGCTTCTAAGATCAGATTCTTGTGGGTTTTACAATGGGGATGGATGGGTATTTATAGGATTCTTCGAACCGTTAGGATCGTTTCTCGAATAACGTGATCGAATCTCATCCAAACATGTGTTGGAATGTTGTGGTAACTCATTTTGCCCCCACCACAAGAGTTTGACATGTGGCATTGGCCTTTGGGGGTTTGAAAGGCTGTTAATCAGCAGTTTAATTCACTAAATCTGGTCTGGGAAACTGACGTGGGCCGCGTAAAGGATCACCCTGGGCTTACGCGGGCCGCCTGGGTGTCCTGATCAGAAACAACTTTCAGAAATGACAGTTTAGGTCCTTGTTGTGGTTTAAGGTCATTTCCAACACGTTTAAGGCCCGTTAAGCCATCTTTAAGGCCCTAAAATGATGCCTAAACATTATGGAAATGAAACATGCTCAAAAATATGCCGGATGTTGGTTCGTTTGGTCGTACGATCGCGATGATTGCTTAATTACGACGGAATGCGCATAAGCGCGAAAAACGATCCAAATGACGCGACGAATGGATTTTTCTCAAGCCAAACACTAAAATAAAATATTTTAGTGCTTACATAAATTTTTGGATGTCCGGATGTATTCAGAACGTAAGTTATGCGCGAAAATGCAAACTTGTGCACTTTTTGACGCTTTTAGTCCCTGAATGACCCAAAAGTTTATTTTAGCATACCGAACCCCTCAAAGCCTATTTCTAAGCTATGTAAAGGATATTTATGGTATGTTTAACTTATGGTCATGTTCCGGAATGTTCGTTACAGTCCAAATTGGCATACTTTCAAAGTTTGTCAAGTTTAGTCCCTATAAGCGAATTAACTTGTTTTTGCCATACCAAAGCCTTCAAAACTTATTTCTAAGTTATGTAAGGGTTATTTAAGGTATGTTAAGCATATGTTGATGTTCTGGAGTATTTTTCGTGTTGAACTGAGTACGTTTACGCATCAGTTTGCTTATAACTCTCCAGAAAGTGATATAGAGTTTGAAATTACACAAAAGTCAAAACATGAAAAATGTCAAACATAAATAAACAAACATTGGGATCAAATAACTTTGTTTTATTGATAACCGAACTGTTTACAATGATTTCAGACACAGATGTTACACCTTGGATGTTTACGAAGTCTTCGGCGTCGAGTCTTTAGTCTTTGTCTCTCTATCCAAATTGTCTAGACATTGTAAAAGCTCCCTTCAATCTTTATCTTCAAACTTTAATCTTAAATCTCACCTTTGAATGTTGATCCAAAATTCTGACTCCCCCTTTCGCAGACTCCTCCTCTCGATTAGCTAGGGCTTGAATTCTGGTTCAAACTTTAACATTTTCTTTGCCATGGGGAACTTGATTCCTGTACAATCTCTACCTAAATATAAGATATATGACAATAACAGTTTTAAACCAAGCTTACCTTTCACCTCATTTAATGGTTTTATCAGTGTATAGAAATCCACTTAAATATTCAGGTCCAAGTTAATGACCCTGATTAATCAATTATTCTACCAAGTCCAACTTAATGACCTTGGTTAATCTGAGACAATTCACACTGACATTTGTATGACTTTTCAAACAATTTTATTAAATTTACAAGTTTCAAATTAATGAACTTGCTTTAACTTTTCAACTTTTACAAACTTATCATGTTAAGCTCACAACTCATTCTCCAGCTCAGAAACTTCCTGCATCTGCTTCAAAATTGAATCTGAAGATCAACTTTCCACTTTGGTTTGTCAAAAATAAAGCTGAAATGTAAAATCTTTTTTGATTTTAATAAAGTTTCTAAACTAGAAATGAAATACAGAACTAAAATGCAGTAAATGTAAACTATTTACAAACATATTTTTGGTGAGCGTGTTAGGGAATCATATCAGCTGTTCGACAAGTCACAAGTACCGTTAAGCTTTAATTTCATACTCAGAATTAAACAATTCACTTAGATTGTCGATATACTGATCCACTTAAATTCTCACACAATTTTCAATCTGTCCAGGATATGAATTTAGATGTTTTAGAGACTTAAACTCATACGTGTGTCCCACCTCTTGAATATACTCCCGTATCCAAATCCCAATATTCAGTCTTACAGGTGAGTATACCACAGATGATATCTGTTAGGGGTTAAATTGCGAAAACCGTGAGAGCTCAGGTCAGAACTTCCGTTCAGCAGAGAGATGACGGCTTCGACTTTGGTATGTCCCCTTTAGAGGATCTTTTTTACAACAGCCATGATTAGCATTTTTCAATGTTTTATCATTTTTAGCTGAGGGCGACGCTATATTTCAAGCAATGCAGAAAGTATTATTCGGGGACTAGGCCATTGCTTCCGCATTATCAGAAGTCCCGGAATAATACCCCAGATATCACTGAGTATAAAGACCTAGTATCTCAGAAAGATCAATTTCAACCAATTTGAAAACATTTTTCAATTTAGCAACATTAACATTCTCCAGTGGAAAATCAGAATCCGAATACAACTTATCAGATCCAACCATCTTGTACATCACAAGACCCGGTTCATCACCTAAGTTGTTTTTGGATTTTGGTTTTGGTTTTGGTTTTGGAATGTAATTGTTCAGAAAACACTCTTCATCCTCAGCTGAATCACTATCAGATTTCAAAACACTTTCAGCCATGCCTTTAACAATATCAGTTTGAACACTATCATTAGACGAAGAAAATGTAACATCAATTGACTCTGGAAGTTTTATTTCATTTCTTTCATCTTCATCATTAACCAACACGGATTTTTTCTTTGAAAAATTGTTGAGCACTGGCGGTGGAACCTGATGAAACCCAACCCCAGTTCCATCTGAGTAAACATCTTCGCCTGCTTTGTTTTTCCCGATGGGTTTAGGAACAAGGTGTTGTAAAACAAAGCTTGTGGAGCTGTAACTGGTTAATTTTAGATTGATACGCTCATTTTCAGTCTTAGCTTCTTCAAACTGAAGCTTCAATTTAGCAATCTCATCCAGTTGTTGGTTGATTTGCTCTTCTTTGTGTCTAAGAACCACAGTTAAATGCTCGTTTTCTTTATTGGTTTTACCGTTTCTTTGATCAGAATCTTTTACCGTCCGTTTTAGTTTATCAAAATTTTCTGGGAGTTTACGATTTTCAAGAACCAATTTTTCATTTTCTTTCTTAATTCTTTCTACTTCAATTTTATCATCTGATCTTCAACCTTTCTGACTCTTGTTGTCAGTTCTACAACCTTTGTATCACTAAGGTAAGTGAGTGTACTACAAAATTTGCAGTTTTTCATGCAACTTTTGCAGTCACTGTCACCTTTGACTTTCTTACCTGTCTCACTTGTTGAAATGTTTGAACTGAACTTGCTTTTAGACTCAGTTTCAGACTTAGAGTCTACCTCAAGTTCCTTTGCAGCAAGCACTTTGTCAGCCATCTTCCCCAAGTTTTCAGCGGTAAATTCTTGTGAAGTATCGATAATTCCATCATCAATCTTCTTTGACTGAGACTCTTTCTCTTTCTCTTTTTCTTTTTCTTTCTCTTCTCCACCTCCCCACCATTCTCTCTGTAAGGCGTCTTCTTCTGCAACAAATTCCTCAATGAAAGTTTCTATACTAAGAGTTTTCGTATCAATAGCAATGTTTCCTTGAGGATCAAGGTAACATTCTCTATCAGCATCCCATCTCTTTGCTTTCTTGGCATCACTGAACACCTTAGATAATCTCATCATCTTGAATTGTGCTCTCTGCTTTCTTGCGAGGTATTTATGTTCTTCAGTTCTGGTGTCTTTGAAAGGAATAACCTTTTCTGCTGCAAAAGCGTATCCTACTGCATCTTCCTCTGGTAGTAGTTCAGTCCAATCAAAACCTTCATCATCATGAATAACAGCAAGTGCTCTTGATTTTTCTTTGGGGTTACCCTCAATCTGTTTCATTCTAGGCGGTTCTGATTTATTCTGATGATTAATCACTCTTTTGTAGTAATCCTCGCGAAATGGATTTGCAGTATCATCAGCAGGAGCGTTACGACATTCAGGTTTAAAATGTCCTTTTTGTTTACACCTGAAACACGTGACTTTTGATTTGTCAAAGCCAAGTTTTGTGGACGGTCCACCAATTAAATGTCTGCCCGTAATCTTCATAAAACGTTGCGCTCTCCGGACTGCACTAGCCATACACCACCTGATATCAATCAGTTCCATCTCTTCAGGATCCATTTGATCATAGTCCTCCTTAGTCAGGTTGGTGTTTCCAATCTTGCCCGCCACAAGGCTCTCGTACGATTCTAACACGGATGCTAAGAACACCATCTGTTGTTTTGCTGACTCTTCACTGAAATTTTGACCATTCTTCAGATCCACCGCGATGTTGCATTGAAATAGATTCTTCGGTGTAGATTTACTTTGACCCGTTGATGATGATCCACCATGATAGCCACTGCTAGGAGTTTCTTGATTCACTGAGTTTGAGCTTTCTGCTGAAAAAGCTGTTCTTAGAGAACCAGTCTTTGGTATATTTCCTCTGTAATACAACTCCACATTCTGCTGATACGATGTGTTATTGACTTTGCTGGATTTCTTGATCTCCAATTCATGGCTTTCCATTCTTTCTGTTGGGATTGAACCCTACCAGAGGAACAGATAATGTAAAGCCAAAACCAGGTCACCACAGTGGATCCACAATAAGCAGCGGTTTACACTAAGCTTCCCCCTTGAAGGTGATTTATAACAACTGATGGTCTTGGATCCACTGATTGGATACAACTGCTGATGTTCTGTACAACTACTGATGAAGACTGCTGGACACTAAGCACTGCTGGTACAATCTGCTGACAACAAAGCTCTGCTCAATCAAGGACTGATCAACCTTGAGGAAAGCACTGATGTAAAGAGAGAGCAACTGTTTTGTGTATTATCTGTTTTATGTATAGTCAGTAGTTAGGTATAGCAGTATTTGTAAGAGGACAGTAGCTACAGGTTGTTAGGCTGTTAGACGTCGCTTTCATGGTGACGTCAGCTGAGATACCTCAGTGGTTTGGTTTGCCTATAAATGTAACAGTACCCTGTACTGTTACATTTGATTGACTGAGTGAGTTCTTCTCCTCATGTCTAATCCTTTCATCATGTGTGCAAACCAACCTTGGGGCATCAGGCTGAGGGGGAGTTTAGTTTGTAAGCATATCTGTAATCTTTTGCTTTGATTTGTAAATCCTTTGACTCTATGAGAAGCAATTGTTTATCAAACTATTTTCTCCTTTGATTGTGTTTACAAAGTTTGTTTTCATTTCCGCTGCACTTTACATGTTTTCATATTCACAAATTGTTCAAAATATACAAACAAACACAATCATGAGAGCCTCCGATCCTAACAATTGGTATCAGAGCCTGGACAGTCAATTTCGATTTAACAGTCAAATTGACATAACAGTTCGGCTCAAAATTCGTTGATACTAAGGTTGGTTGCATTTAGTTGAAAAAAAAACAGAGTATCGAGTAAATCATGTTCTAAGTGGTTAATCAAAAACTCTGTAAATCAACCAAGATGTCATATGACACACAAATTTCACACAACAAGTGATATCATGCAGAAGTCACTCATAGTTTTCAGATCTGTAAACATATCTGTTAAATTATGGGATTGTTCTATATTTTCAATATTGATTTCAACTGTTGTTTTAATATTTGTGATGTTTACATTAAGTACTAAAGTATCAACCTCAGATTAACAAAACCTATGATTCATAAGACATTAGTGTTTTGATTTTCTATAAAGAGGGAATTGAAACTTTAGTCATTCAGATCTTATGTGTTGATAACAGGTTGAGTTCCTCAAAAGGACAAAATCAACTATGTTAAACTACATTAAGAAAATTCACAAAAACTCAGAAGTGTGTTTATCTCAAAACTTTTGATGTCAAAAGAAAATAGTATAAACATAAAACACTTATGGGTCAAAGTTTAGGGTAATAATGGTCATTAAGCAACTATGAGCATTCATCTGTTCAGGAAAAGGTTTTGATTCCAGTGAATGAACTCCAAAGAGGACTAGACAAATGTTCAAAAATTTATCCATGTGTCCTCATGTTTGCAATCAACTGACAAAGAAAATGGTATCAAACAGTGGTCAAAATGTATTCCAAAAGTTTCCTACCACTGTTGTCAAACTACTGACCATTTTTCAAAAACTTGTGGGTGATGTGATTATATTCTCTATTGAAATTATACCAGATCTTTTTGATACTATTCTTAGAAAATCCTTTAACCATTTTTTTTGTTGTGTTCAAAGGATTTTCTCGAATAACCAGGATATATTATTCATTTTTTTTTGGAATAATATATTTGGAACTTATGCTTGTTTTTGTTGGCAATAGTTTCAGCTCCTGTCAGTATGTAATACCTTATTTTTTATGGTATTAGTGTCCTCATAAATGGGTCAAAAGGGAATGGTACATATGTCATGATCATGTCATACTCAGGTTTGCTCCTAAATTTTCATCAAAAATTGATTGCAAACTGTGCTTGAATTACAAGGGTACTCATGTTTTAATTGAATATTAAACGAAAATGAGTTGCCTTTGCAAAAAGTTTTCATCATCTGGGGTACTAAACCACTGTCTTTCAAAATTGACATGTGGCAAAACCTTGATTGAAAAATTTTCAAAACTGTTGCTGAAACACTTGTCCTTCAGATCTGTACCATTTACCCTAACCACTGTTTTATTCAAACCTCTGATCTCTAAACACTGTCCACTGCTGAAAGTTAACCACTGATCCCTCATTTTCTTGAAAAGCACTGATGTTCAAAATCAGTGACTTATCCACTGATATGCTATCCACTGATTGTAAAAATCTTCCACTGCCCACAATTTTTACCGTTGTAACCACTGATGCTTGATACGTCAGTGGCCCTTAAAACAACTGTTCTCCATACTTCATCCATTTCATCTGTGTTTGACACGTGGTCAGTTTTTAGCCCTCAGATCGTAATAACCGCTGCCACATCAGCGATCATTTTTTTTCTCCCTAAATAAAACCCTGCCCTAAACCCCAAACAGGGTTTTACACTGTCGAATTGAATTCCAAAATTCTCTTCAGAAAGCAGTTTTCAACCCTTCTTCTCAAAATCTTCAAAATCATTCTTCATTCTTCTCCGCAAAAATGACAAAATCAAAGTCGAAATCAAAATCAAAACCTAAATCACCACCACCCTCCAATGAGGTCGCTCAAACGACCGAAGAATCAATCGAAATACCATACAAACAATCTCACAACTATTTGGGTTTACTCACAAAACCCACAAACAATCATACCTTCGATTCCATTCTCGACACCATATCTACATCAAAGTACAAAACTTTGTTGACAGTAGACGCTCCCATATATCTGCAAACCCAGAGAGAGTTCTGGAAAATTGCTACGCTTGAAAAACAAGATGATAAAGTAGTAGCCATTAACTCCTCGATACAGGGTACGGCGATTCAAATCACTCCGCAATCACTATCAGAAATCTTCAAACTCGATGATCAGAAAGGTAAAACTTCTTTTGACAAAAACGAGTTAAAAGCAGATTTTCTGAAGAGGGGCTATGCAGAAAAGTCAAAGGTAGATACCCTACAAAAGGGTTATTTTCCATCTGCACCTAGGTTTTTATTTCACACACTTCTGATGTGTGTTTCGAATAAAACAACATCGTTCAACGAAATACCATTAAAGATTCAATGCCTGGGATATGCTATTCTAAACAACAAAAACTACAACTACTCCTAGGAGATCTTTAATGACTTGATAAAAAATGTTGATAGCAAAGGATTTTTACTTTTTCCAAGATTTTTGAGTTATTATTTTGAACAAAAATTTGAAAAGGAAAATGTAAATTTGCTCAAACAAGGTGTTCATTGTCAAATAAAAAGCTTAACAAAAGAAACATTTTCAAGGATGATGGCACCTATAAAAACAAAAGCAGAGGTGCCTGAGCAGAATTTAGCAGTTACAACTGCTCCTCAGACATCAGCTGCTGAGCCCACTGCTCCAGGTGATCAAAGCAGCACAACCACTGCTTTGAAACCCACACCTGACATCACCAAAAAGACCAAAAGAAAAACATCCAGAAAACCCACCAAACCCAAAACAAAGGCAACTCTGGAAGATGAGATCCCAGAGGAAATGCCTGTGACAACACAAAAGTCACCACAAACCACTGCTGCTACTTCCTCACAGCAGTTGGAAGAAAGATCTCAACCCATGCCTAAAACTCCTCCTGCATCCTCACAAAAGGATCAGGTTGTAAGCACAGGGACACCACAATATGAAGCTCTGAATCCACTCGGATCCATCTTCCTCAGTCCTGATCCCAAGGACATGTCTCTTTCAACTCCCATACCGTCACCAATCATAATGCCACAATCCATGCTACCCTTGTTGCATGCAGCTGCTATAGCTCAGACACAAACCAGTTCCTCTCTATCACTTGTCACTGAGAGTATACCCCCACAGGTGACTGGGTCTGATGCTACTACTCCTGCTATCCCAGCAACAATTGAGGAGGTTACACACCCTGAGTTACAAGTAACTCTCGGTGGTAGTTCAAGTGGAGCAGCAACTACAACTGGTGGATCAACAGATCCTCAGTTGGACAGTTGTTTCATAAGTAAGACTCCCTTGAAGGCAATTTCTTCCATGGCAACTTCGGTGACCACCAGTGAGTTGGATCTAACCACTGGTACCATCAAAGGTTTATCGAGTGCTGAAGAAAGAAGTCCCCAGTACCAAGAAAAAGGGGCATCAATGGATGATTTTTGGGACTCTGTCCCCAAGACACACATTGATATAACCACTACTGGTGGGGATTCAGATGATCCCAGTAAAATGGGTGATGATTCAAGATATTAGGAATTGACGGGCAGAGTGGAAAAACTTGAAGAATCAGTTTCTGAAATAAAGAAGATGGTGCAAGAGATTTTAAAAGCTCAGAAAGCACAATCCAATGCTGATCCTGCTCAAGCACCTGCTCCACAACAAGCACCTGCTGCAAATGAGCTTTGGAATATTTTCCAATCCATGCTTGAAAAACAGCAACAGATGGCTGATCAAAAGCATGCTATTCAAGTACAAATGCTGACCAACATGGTGGAATCAAGGTTTAAAGACACTCAAGCAGATATCAAAGCTATAAAGGCTAGCATACAAGAGACTGCCCATGGTGGAAAAGTTCCCTCTTCCATTCTCTTCATGGATACACCCCTTGCAGATAATGCCAAAAAGGGGGAGAAAATCAAGTTGAGAAAGAAAGGAATAGAAGACGGGCTCTATATTGAACCTGAAAAAGAAAAAGAAAAAGAAAAGCAGGTCTCAAAACCTGTTAGCCAAACAGCTGATACAGCAGTAGTTACAAAAACTGCTGTTTGTAGACAAACAGCTGCCATGTCATCAACACACACATCTTCAACACACACCACTCTACCACACACCACTACAACTACTGCTCCACCATCATCATCTACAATCATACCATCACCACTGCCTCCTGTCATAAAACAGAAGACAACAGATGTTACAACATCTGTTGTAATGACAGCAGCGGTTGAAGCACCAGTTGTTTGTCAGACACTCCCCATCATTCAAACCACTGATTCACCCAAAATATCATCTGCCCCTTCTTCATTAAAAAGGAGAAGGAATCTTATATCAAATGTTGATTCACCACCACCATCACCACCATCAAAAATTACCTCATCACTTCCATCCCCTGCTCAAAAGCAGAAGACAACTGCTGACATATCAGCAGTTGTAATGACAACAGATGTTGAGACACCAGTTGTTTCAACAGCTGTTAGTCAGTCATCCACCACTACTCTCACCCTTTCTACATCACAACCAAAGCTCTTCAACAGAAAAAGAAAGCCAATCCCTGCCGATGAGGGTATACATGATCCTAATGCTGCACAATATCCACTGGAACTTGAAGCTATCAAAAATGAGATGAGGCAATTCTATACAGAAGAAGATCCTTCAAAAAGAAGATTCTCCTCACTCATAGGCTACATGCCACCAGATGATATGGATGATTACCTCAAACTCAAGGCAAGGCAAGCAAGACTAAGAGCTAAAGTTGAGAGTGAAAAAGAACGGTTAAGCGAAGATGGCATTGCTAAAAGACTGGAGTTCTACTTCACAAAAGTAAAGCAGATAGAAGAATTTGCACAAGAACTAAACAAAGAAAAGGCTGCTCAAAAGAAAGAGTTAAGAAAACAATATCTAGCCTACATCACGAAAGAGAAATTCTATCCTGCTGAAGAACAACAGTTCAAAGAATGGCCAGTAGTCGCTCTTAAACGTGAGGCAGAAAGGATTGAGAAAATTAAGAATGATCCTACAAAGAAGAAGAATGCTCCAAACTGGAGAAAATACCAAAAGCTCATTGCTGACCTAACTGCTGAGTATAAGAGAAAGAAAAAGGAGCTGGTGGATGCAAAAATGGATACTGCTGAAGCCATATCAAAATGGTCAAAACAGCAGACTGATGAAGCCTATCAAAGGCTAAAGAAAAGAAAGATAACTGTTTCAAGCACCTCAAAGAAACATGAACAAAGAATGAAGCTTGAACAGTAGATAGAAAACCTCAAAACACTGTTCCGGTCTACTTTTGTGACAAATCAAGAAGAAGGAGAACAGCTGACCAGTGAAGAGGTAAAAGAAAAAGAAGTTGAGTACTTCAAAGAATCCATCATGAAAATGGGTCTAAAAGAAGAGAGCTCAGAAAAACTTCAAAACCTTTTTAAAGGGATGTTAACCAAACCTGCATCATCAGACACTTCAACAGACATGACATACATTGAAAGGCAGGAGCTGATTGAAAGAGAAACTGCAGAAGATATAGCTGCAGCAAATGATGTCATAGAAATGGCTTTCAAAAGAATGTCTGAAAGTCTGCAAGTTTTCACAAGGCCATCATCTCCCAACTCATCATCAAATAAATCTCTCCCAAGAAATCCATTGGGTTCGAAAGTACTAAAGTGGATGTCTGACCAAAAGACCCATGTATTGACTATTGTCAGATCCAATGGAAATGTGAAGTACATATCAAGGAAAGAAGCACTAGGCCTTAGTGTTCAAGATTTGCAGGATCTCCTTGAACTTACACTGTGCTGGGATGAAGATGACACAAGTTCCAAGGAATTTGAAGAAGAATTTAAAAGAAAAGCAAGGGAACTTTTGATGAGTAATAAAGATCCAAAATAATGACAGGTTTTGGCATTATCTGTTCCAGGGGGAGATTGTTGGGATTGAACCCTATCAGAGGAACAGATAATGTAAAGCAAAAACCAGGTCACCACAGTGGATCCACAATAAGCAGCGGTTTACACTAAGCTTCCCCCTTGAAGGTGATTTATAACAACTGATGGTCTTGGATCCACTGACTGGATACAACTGCTGATGTTCTGTACAACTACTGATGAATACTGCTGGACACTAAGCACTGCTGGTACAATCTGCTGACAACAAAGCTCTGCTCAATCAAGGACTGATCAACCTTGAGGAAAGCACTGATGTAAAGAGAGAGCAGTTGTTTTGTGTATTATATGTTTTATGTATAGTCAGTAGTTAGGTATAGCAGCTTTTGTAAGAGGACAGTAGATACAGGTTGTTAGGCTGTTAGACGTCGCTTTCATGGTGACGTCAGCTGAGATACCTCAGTGGTTTGGTTTGCCTATAAATGTAACAGTACCCTGTACTGTTACATTTGATTGACTGAGCGAGTTCTTCTCCTCATGTCTAATCCTTTCATCTTGTGTGCAAACCAACCTTGGGGCATCAGGATGAGGGGGAGTTTAGTTTGTAAGCATATCTGTAATCTTTTGCTTTGATTTGTAAATCCTTTGACTCTATGAGAAGCAATTGTTTATCAAACTATTTTCTCCTTTGATTGTGTTTACAAAGTTTGTTTTCATTTCCGCTGCACTTTACATGTTTTCATATTCACAAATTGTTCAAAATATACAAACAAACACAATCATGAGAGCCTCCGATCCTAACACTTTCAATAAGCAGGTCAACCTTCAAATCAGCTGGCTTTATCGTATTCTTTAGCATCAATGCAAAAATATTGCCAGTCTTGCTCATTCGGAAGTGCGTCAAACAACTTGTCTACCAGATCTTCTTGAGTGTAAATGATATCATGTCTAGCAAGCTCCATCTTCAGATGCCCAAATCTCTCAATCATCTTGGAAACAGACTCGTTCTTTAAATAACCAAATAAATCAAACTCTTTTCTTAACAGTTTCTTTTTGTTTTTGACTATCTCAGCACTACCTACGCATTTTACCCTCAGTTTCTCCCAAAGATCTTTTGAATTTTCATATTCAATCAATGAAATTATATCATCTCTCACAGACTGATGAATCAACGCGATGCACTTTTGTTCAGCAACATATCTTTCAATCTCATCAGTATCTGTCAAACTTTCACCAAACCTTCCTCTAACGTACCCAATCTTTAAACTTTTCCAGCTTGGATATGCAAAATCTTGAAGCCACTCATCAAATCTTGTAGCCCACCTATTATAATCTTCAATTGCCAACAGTTTTGGAGGTTTGTTGTATGTTCCATAAGCACTTTCAACACTTAATGTATCTGAAATAGTCTTTTTCGCACTCGGAGCTTTCTCATTTGTGTTGTTTGATGTGTCGGTTGAAATATCATCTCCACCGTTTCCAGCAAAAGCAAACACGTCACAGAATGGATTCATGAACAAATCATCCATCTTTCAAGTACCTAAAATGATCAACAAACACTTAGAAATTTTTTGGAATTTTGAAAACAGCAATTTCAAGCGAAATCAGTTGAAGCGAAATAGCTTCAAGCGAAATCAGCTTTACAAGCAAAATTGCTTTTCAAGCGAAATAGCAATTCAAGCGGAATAAGGTTTTTCAAGCGAAATCTCTTATTTCTCTTGGACTTTCAAGCGAAATCTGATTTTCAAGCGAAATCAGATAATATCTTCAAGCGAAATCAAGATGACATCAGCATTTACGAACAGATTTTCAAGCGAAAATACAATTTTTTATCAGATTTTTTCGAATTTAGGTCCAATACTTTCAAGGATTAGTTAAAACTGTGTTTTGCTTGATATATGTGAAAATAAGGCCATTTCAACCATTAAATCTTGTTCAAATCAGAAAAGAATGAGTAGAAGTGTGAGAATCCAGTAAAATCAAGCTGAATTGGTATGAACTCCTCGTCCTGAGCTCTGATACCACTTGTTGGATCGTTCGGTGACCCTAAACAGTCAGTATGAGTAGTTCATCATCAAGTATAAAGGCGGAATCAATGTAAAAGATGTCAATACAGCTTGTTCCTTTCTAATTATCCTTTTATTGATCAATCCTGAGCTTTTTACACGTTCAAATGACAAACGGACAGCACCTCGACTCATAGCATATGATCAGATTCCGCTCCAAATGAACACAGCACACACATATATATAGTGTTGAGATTCCGCTCCAAATGACATGTCTGTTTCAAGCGAAATCACATGTGTTGATTTCGCTTGAACTGCACATCGACACTTTCAAGCGGAATCACCCACTTTTACATATAAAACCCTAATTTCTAACCCTGTTGTGTGCTCGATTAACCTATCTAGACATAAGACTCGATTAAGACGAAGTTAACAGACAGTAGATGCACCAACACTACGCGCCTAAACGGCGTTAATGTCGTTAAATGACGATTTATGCGAAGATTTTTGAAATCCGATGTTATGACCAGCTTTGAATAGTTAAAATATTTTATTTGTCATAATAAATCAGTAAGAAAAAGGTTTGGTTTGAATATTATGCTTAAAACGCATTTTATGTGCCAAAAGGGCATTATTGTCATTTATCGGCATTGTATACGAAACTGAAGTTAAACTCAGTTTACAATCTGACTTAGCATCCCAAATAATCCTAATTATAATATCATATCATTAGGTAATGAGTTTTATACTAAAATTATGTTTAAAACTCATTTTAGACTTAAAAAGGGTATTTTAGTCCTTTTAAAAGCATAGTTTACGCTTATACGCGTAAACTCAGTTTATGACCAGGTTATATACATCAAAATATTCTAAACATGTTTACCTATCAGTACATAACTTATTTGCATGCTCATTTATATCTAAAACTTTAATTTTGAACAAAAGGGCATTATAGTCAAAGTACGACATAGTAACGGAACATGCGCATAAACTCAGATTCCTAAACCAATTATGTAACATAACCTTATGAGGTTATGCTACATTATATTACGATCATAACGGAACCTAAAATCAGTAGCATACTAGTCTAATTCAGTTTATAACCAAAAGTCAACATAGTAGTCAAACTACTTGACTTTCCCTAAAACTGGAATTGATGATCCGAACATGTTTACACATGTTCTTATAATTATTACCGAGTTGTTTAAGTGATAAAACATATTTTAGAATACTTCTAAATTCATATCGTAATTATTTTAAAAACTGACCCGTTGACTTTTTAAATTAATATTACGTTGACTCGTCAATTGACCAAGCAAACGTGATTCTTAGGAGGTGCCCTTTTGAGGGATTAACACCTACCTAATTACGATCACGTAGCCATTTTCGTTGTGAACAATGGCTTGACCGTTTAAGGTCTAACTAAAAGTCCAAGCGTTTATCGTAAACGCATGACTTTTCGGCTTTAAGAGCCATATAAAATAACTAGCCATGAAAGGAACACTTACAAGTGGTCCTATGGACTGAACAGAACTCAATGGATGCTCCCAATATGCTCAGGAACTTCCAGATTTGAGAGAATAGAAAGAATGGAATGAAGGTGCAAGTTTGAAATGAAAATTCAACACCTATTATAGTGTTTGTGATTTGTTTGGATGATTGACAAGTGTCTAGAGGGATTACAAGATCATTACAGGTGTAATACCAGGTTTAAAAACCATCCAAGAGCCCCTATAATCAAATTATGTGAGTATGGGTTGTTTGTGTGGGCTGCAAGTAAGAAATCAGCAGCTGGTATACTGTTTCTACGTTTTGTCTTCTGTCGCTCCATGCGCCAGGGAGGGTTGGGGCTAGCGCGTCACACGAGGCCTCCCAAATTCAGCCAATTTATTTTGTTTGTTGACAATTTCAGTCCCTGTACTTACGTATCTCGCATATCTTTCATGTTTAGCGCTATGAACCCTTCAAATTAGGTTTTAATTATTCTTGGGAGTATGAACCGATGTCATAAAGTTCCCGGTTCGTCAAAAGATCACTCGAAGGTACTCGTTTCTACAATTGACGCTTTTAATCCTTTAATTTGTGGACTTGCGCGTATTGTTGCGAAATGGCGTAAAAACCTTACAAGGTTAATAACAAGCATTCCCAAGAGTATAATGGAGCATTACGACACTCCAGTTAACACCAGTTCGCTTAAAGGGTCGCTTAAAGGTGTAGTTTTAGATATTGACGCTTTTGGCCCCTTTAACGCACAAACTTGCGCGTATTGTCATTTTATCGCGTCAAAGGCTTATGTAGCCCATATTAGGCATTCCCAAGAGTATTATTGAACATCACAATGCTTTGGGTTTGTTAAAAGGTCACTCAGATGTAAGAATTAACATGTTGACACTTTTAACCCTTCGTCGCGCAAACTTCCAAACAATCACGCAACTTTTGGACAATCATGTAAACGGCTCCTCTTATCCAACAAGTGGCTCATATGAGAATACGGGCATCGTATATGGTCAATCAGAGGCTTAGTTTCAGCATGCTGACACTTTTAGTCCTTCCGTAAACATAGTTTTCATTTTTTTACGAAAATAGTCCTTCTTAAACAACCTTTGGCAATGATTAGGATTAGGGGCACGTGTCGATACATTATTGGACATGATTTTACGAGGTGTTACAGATCACGTCCTCTTAAAGGTTTCGCCTTGGAAAGGGGTGATCCGATTCGGCAAGAAAGGGAAACTAGCGCCACGTTACATGGGCACCTTTAAGATTCTGGAAAGAATTGGTAAAGTGGCCTACCGACTTGAATTACCAGTTGAACTCAACAACGTACACCCGACTTTCCACGTCTCCAACCTCAAGAAGTGTCTAGCTGAAGAAAATCTTCATGTACCTATGAAGACTTGAAAATAAACTAGACACTGCACTTCGTGGAAAAGCCAGTAGAAATCATGGATCGAGAAACCAAGAAACTCCGACGTAGTCGCATTCCCATAGTGAAGGTTAGATGGGAAGGCAAATGCGACGCCGAGTTCACTTAGGAACACGAAAGTGATATGAAAGCTAAATATCCTCATCTCTTTGTTATGTCTGCTACTTAATTTCGGGACGAAATTCCCTAAAATAAGGGAGACTGTAAAAACCCAACTTTTGAAACAATTTCACAACGAAACGCACCTAACGGACATCCAACACGTGAAACGAGAGCCACTTGTATGAAACAGGCAGAGCCACTTGTATGAAACAGGCAGCTTTGTACGAAGCCACCAGCTTCGTACGAAGCCAGGCAGCTTCGTACAGAACTGCCAGCGCCTCCAATAAATACCTAGCCTCAGCCTTTCACTCTTCATTTGCTCCATTTCGCTCAAGAACACTCCCCACTTGCTCCTCTCTATTTTTCTAGGTTAGAACTACTATTTTTACACCAAACACAATGCTTTCCACCACGATTTTCCACGAGTTTATCTCCGATTTCATCTAAACTTCTCTCTTTTTACAAAAACCTTCATCTTTTTCATCAAAACTTCTGATTTTGTTACGGATTTACACTTAAATGAGTGTATTGGGCTTAGCTTTAGCTTCCCAAATTAGAGATCTGATGATTTCACACTCACCAAGTGTTTAATCATTGGAAAAACGGTTTTAGACTCGATTTTTACACTAAAACAGACCAAAACCAGCATATATATCGTTCACTAAATAGTGGGACGAAGTGGTGTCGAAACCGTCATGAAAAGGACTCGAAAATACATCTGATTCAGGTAAAAACACAGTTCCGGACGGAAAAGACGCTGAAACAGTCCCTTGTACGTACTTGGATTGGCTTAAACAAAGCACTGGCTTTGTACGAAGGCACCAGCTTCGTACGAAGACACTGGCTTCGTACGAAGGCGCCCTTCGTACAAACTAGACCATGTTACTACATGTGACTAACACGCTCAAAAGACCTCTCTGGCTCTAAGTTTAAATTAGTAGCTTAATGCTGGAGGGATGCACACTCGATTTCTCGAAGAAAGATGCGAAGAACACTCGATTTTGGACACGAAAGCAACCGACACGTACGAAGGTACTCCTTTCATACGAAGACTCTGTTTCCCCCTCGACACTTCAACTTGACCGTTTCAGCACTTTGGAAGACTGATGCACTTCTGTCCCCTTCGCAGGTTGATCCGGCGCTCCCTCCACTCCATTCCAGACCGTGTTTACTGTTAAACACGCACTGTGAGTATACTCGAACCCTTTTTCGCTTAACACACTTTTGGGTGTTACATACGTTCTCTATCAAAACACATCGCACACAACGCTTAACCCTTTTTAAACACTGACCGCTCTCACATGTTATACGTGAATTGTTGAATGTTTGTTTGCTATGTTTACACGGTGATGACTTGTCCTACCACCCTTAGCAACAATAGTACTATAGTTTGGACTCATCACCTATTTATTCAGGGGTTGTTAAGGATCTTTTACTTTACGTGCTCACTTCGGTGAACACGTATCGCGCATACACTACTCGCAGTCATGTTGGTTAGCTAGTATCATTGCTGATAGCTTACTTGATTCACCTCTCTACGTGTTACATGCTGGTTATGCGTAAACGCTTTATTACTATATGATGTGCATAAAATGCAACATATAAATTACATCAAATGAGGCATAAAACTAACCCTTTTTTAGTACTAATGTTGGAAAAAGCGTGCTTTTGTCTTCTTTTTGTATTTTCAGGACCAAATGAGCTTAATTGAATAAAAGGAACAATTATGCAACAAAATCTAACATAAATATAAAGAAAAGGAATAAACGTGGCATGTCCGACCCCTCGACAGCATCTTCCCAAGCAAAAACAAGTAAACACAAGGCTGACCACAGCCCCGTGCCCAGCGGACATGGGGGCGTGGCCAGGTGCCTGCAGAAAAGACAAAGTCATAGGAGCTTCTATTCCCAACACGGTTGAAATCATGCACTTGATATAAGTAATTATACTGTATTAATAACATTTTGAAATCATGAAGGTTGTTTTTGAAAACATAGACAATGTTTTTGAAATCATGCATTTGATATGTTAAGTAAATACACTATATTAAGAACGTTTTCGAACTATATATAAAATGTTTTTGAAGTCATGAAGGTTGTTTTTGAAATATAGACGATGCATTTGAAAAAATTTGTTTTCAGACTATATGAAATGTTTTGAAATCATGAAGGTTGTTTTTGAAATACTCATACTATGTATGTTGAAAAAATCAAAACGTAATGGGTATGAGATTTGAAAATACCCTTAGTTATCTAACCAAGGATTCAAAGGCATAGATGTGCAGAAGCATGATTACTCATAATGTCACTTTATTTTCTGTACTTCGTATCTTAGAATGAAATGAGTACTTAAAATTTTCTAAGGGAATCATGAGTAAACACAAAAATGGGTAATATTCACAAGAGTAGTTTGTAAGGAACATAGTTCCTTAATGTAGGTATTATAGGGAAATGCCATACACACATGTAACTACACTTGTATATTAGAATTTGTGATCAACGATTTATTTATAAACAAAACTGATTGTTTCACATTACAAGAAAAACAAAGAAACAAAAGCATAAGATTAAAACAGCAACATCTTATACTCAGCCAAATGCTCATCCGTGGGTCAGATTTGCATTGACAATCTTTGTTCACTTGTTCCTGAAATAGCTCGTCTCACCGTAGTTGTAGCAAGTACCAGACGGAAAACGAGCTTGCGTAGGGTTGACTTGGAGTCGGGTAGCAGCAAGGTTTATAGCAGCTTTGTTTTGGATTGCAAAACGGCATATGCTAACCAAATGTCCCCACCGTCCACAGTAGGTACATTTGAAGCAGGGTAAGCGGTTTAAATGATGACGGTTACATCGTTTGCACCATGGGGCAGCTCCTAAGTACGGCTTCCTAGCTGGTGGCGCTGCCACTTGGCTAGGTTCCGCTTGATTAGGTGTAACTGCTGCGGGTTTCCTTGAAGCCTTACGCTTCCTTGATTTTGGTGCAGGCTTGACTTCTGCTTCCTTCGGTGACTCTTGAGTGGCCTCATTGTTGAGACGAGACATGGCAATGCCTAAATCCATAGTCTTCAGAATCACTTCGCCTATTTGTCGGGCAAATTTGGCTGTTTGCTCGGACATTTGACCGTTGTTGCGAAGAAGAGACATTCTGGAGGAAAAGAAAGATATAGGAGGAAACAAATGAAATGTTATCGGCAAATAAAACAAAATGACAACGCATAGAAATTGCGATCATTTGTTTGTTACCTAAGGCAAACAATTGAGACGGCGACTAATCAAAGTAAGCGGGTCATATTAATGTATCGCGAAGACATGCTTTAGCCTATAAGTGGACACTCACCCCAAGAGTTCCCAGGTAAGAGTGACTGGTCCGATTATGTGGATTTGTACGAACACTCTAGCCTTAGACAGAAAACTCAGAGTACAGGCACCCACTCTTCCAGATTGCACGTGTTCACACTATAAGACCCAAACTTTGACGAGGTTTTGAAAATTCAAAGGGGTTCAAAACCTTATAACAGAGGGTTCAAAACCTAGTAATCAATCATCCTAGAACAGATGATTAGTTTTCAAAGCGGTTTTGAAATTTGTGTTCTTGTTGAGGTCGTCGCCTAAGGATTGGTGACGGTATTGTTTTATGACTAAACGTAAGTAAACTCGCGTTAGGGTCCTAGGAAGGTTATAGACTAGGTCAAAGCATTACTAATAACCTAATTCCCTAAAACCATGAGCTCTGATACCAACTTTTCTGTCACACCCCGACCACGTAAAACAACAAAACGTGGCGGAAACGTCGGGGAGTGTTGTAACAGAATCATTGTTTCATAACACATGGAAATTGAAATATTGTTTTATTGATTAAAAGTGTTACAATGTCTTGACAATCAAAGAAACATAACATAAATAACTAGTATTGCATCTTTTATTGTCGCTAAGGCCCAAGTCCGCCTAAGTGTATCTTGATAAATCCTATGCATCATGTCCTGAAACACATGTGAAAATAGGTACGTCAGCATAAAAATGCCTGTGAGATACATAGGTTTTGTGAAAATAGAATTCATGACTTATGTTTAAGAAAATGTTTAGTCATGAACCTTGTAATTTGCTTTGTCTTGTAAATCATTTGAAAAGTGATAAATAAACCAAATGATATATATGTATAAAAGAATAATACATGGTTAAGTAAATAACCAAGTAAAATGAGTTTATATCAGATAAGTTGTTTGTAAAACAATGTATTGTGAAAAGTATGTTATTTGTATAAAACGTTATACGTCTAAATTGAAATGATTCAAATAACGCTACGATATGTAATACCATACAAGCACTTATATATAGGAAGTACCAGCGGCGTATCCACCATGCTTGTATCATATTACACAAGCCTCGTTACTTCAAATCACTTACTCAAACCAAACCACCAAAGTGAAATGTTTATGTATAATCAAATGTCAAAATGTTTGTGTGAAAACCATGTCTAATGTCTATGTCTAATGTAAATCATGAATTGTGTATATCAATGTCAAAATGTTTATGTCTAATGTAAATCATGAATTGTGTATTATCAATGTCAAAATGTTTATGTCTAATGTAAATCATGAATTGTGTATATCAATGTCAAAATGTTTATGTCTAATGTAAATCATGTAATGTGTATCCAAAATATCATGTATGGTAAGTGAAATATATCAACTAAACCATATGTAAAATGCACAAAAACAAGGTATTGAAGTAAAACATGATTTAAATCAAAGTTATGTTTTGTGGAACAAATGCATGCTATACTGATATAAACATCTATGCGGTATTGTGAAAATGCATACATTCAAGCCTTGTGACTGTGGTGATAGACCCCTAAACGAATTTAAAGGTCTATCTGTGTTATGTTTATCGAATTCGGTCGTTCCTTCCATCCAAACATACCTAGGATGTTAGGAACGGGAGATGTCAATTCATATGGTACCACTACCTACTAACGAATGGCGTGATCAATGTTAATGAATGTATATTGTCCCATTTGAACAAACCAAATGTCATACCAAAATGTAAGCATGTGATGAATAACAAAATGTACTAAGTATGCACACAATGGACATACATAGCATAAAATGTAATGTAAAACAATGTACTAAGTATGCACACAATGGACATACATAGCATAAAATGTAATGTAAAACGATGTACTAAGTATGCACACAATGGACGTACATAGCATAAAATGTAATGTAAAACGATGTACTAAGTATGCACACAATGGACATATATAGCATAAAATGTAATGTAAAACGATGTACTAAGTATGCACACAATGGACATACATAGCATAAAATGTAATGTAAAACGATGTACTAAGTATGCACACAATGGACATACATAGCATAAACACAATGAAATCATGTACTATAAGTGTACTAATGAACATAATAAGCATATGATATGAAAACATGGAAAGCATGAAAGTAACAAGTAGGCACATGTGTTCCACCCCAAAACAGTTTGAAAACAGTAAAAGAGGGGTCTATGTACTCACTTGAGATTGCTCAATAGTCCTAGGATAACCACCAAGCAATGCTAGAAGATCTCGGAATCAAACGGTACCTAATATAGGTAACTACATTAATAAACCGGACCTAAATCGTAGGATAGGATAGAATGAGGGCTAGTAAACCAAATGAGTATGGGAAACTCATGTAATATGGTTTAACAAAGCCCACATACTAAAATGAAACCTAACCTAAGTGCTTACGACCCATTACGACCCGTTTAGGTAGCTTATGCTACTTTCACGCGTCGTTTGTGTAAAAGGCGTTCGGAATGCCTAACTAGTCCTATGATAAGTAAAATATGCCTTAATCATGTCTAATATTGTTACCAAATCAGTTTAGATACCAAAAGTTATGTTATATATGCTTAAAATGAATTTTTGCGTAAAAAGGGTATTTTGGTAATTTACCTAAGGCATATATACTACTTATCATACAACTACTCAAACGATGTCACCATAAGGTATAACCTCGGAAGGTTATTCCCTATACAACTATGGTCACCTAATGTGTTTGGTCGGATCCTAATGATCAACCAAACGGGTCGGGTTCGAAAGTATAAGCGATTGTTTAGATCGCTTACCTTACGACCCTATATAAGCACTAAACTAAGAGTGACGAGCTAGTCATGTTAAAACATGCTTAACTAAGTTTAGAAAACAGGTTTGGTATCAAAACACACGGTTTTGATATCTAAGAGTAGTTTGGTTACAAAATACGCAATAACACGCATTTTGGCCGAAACTACGACTCGTCACTGAGCCTAGATAACGTGGCAATCACTAGGTATAGTCACTAGGGACTATAACCATCGTGATTACGCTCACGTTATGAAGTTCAAACGAACTTCGCATTGACCATAAACTGGTCAATGCAAAAAGTCAAACAAAGTTTGACTTTTAATGCTAAAAGTATAAAAAGAACGAAGGAACACTTACAAAGGGTCCCCGAAAGCTAATCTTGATCCAAGTAGCTCAGGTATGAAGCAATGGCTTCAACTTAGAGCTTTTAGATCAGATTTTGTGGGTTTCGAAAATGAATGGGGTTGGGTATTTATAGTAAATAGACAACCGTTAGGATCGTTTCTCGTAATCCAGGCTTTAATCTAACCCCTACACTTGTTGAAATTCCCATGGAACACCAAAATGGCCCCTCATTAACATGAAGAGGCAAGTGCAATTGGGTTTGGAGGATGTGACAGCTGGAAACAGGCTATTTAGAAGTTTCTGAGAAACTGGGAGGTCCTTACGGGACCGTAAGGGTGATGGCTTATGGTCCGTAAGCCATCATCTTTGCTGAAATGACAGATTTGGTCCCTGCAGCTCCAAACTTGGTTTTCGATGCATTTTTGACACGTTTAAGCCCCGTTAACCTCATTTCAAAGCTCTAAAATGAAGTTAAAGTATAGGGAACTTAAAATGTGCTAAAAAATATCTCGGATGTCGGTTCGTTTGGCCGTACGGTTGCGTTGTTCGGTTAATTACAACGGAAGTCGTAACGAATGCAAAAACGGTCCAAAATGCGCGACGAATGGAATTTTGACAAGCCAAACACTAAAGAATAATATTATAATGCTTACATAAATTTTTGGCTGTCTGGATGTATTCAGAACGTAAGTTATGCGCGAAAATGCAAACTTGTGCACTTTTTGACGCTTTTAGTCCCTGAATGACCCAAAAGTTTATTTTAGCACACCGAACCCCTCAAAGCCTTTTTCTAAGCTATGTAAAGGATATTTATGGTATGTTTAACTCTTATTCATGTTCCGGAATGTCTGTTACAGTTCAAATCGGCATACTTTCGCAGTTTGTCGAATTTAGTCCCTGTAAGCGATTAAACTTGATTTTGTCATACCAAAGCCTTCAAAACTTATTTCTAAGTTATGTAAAGGTTATTTAAGGTATGTGAAGCCTATTTCACTATTTCGGAGTATCCGTTGCATTAAACTGGTTATATTTACGCATCAGTGCGCGTATAACCTTCCAGAAAGCGATTTAGAGCCCGAAATCGAACAAGAATTTATATGTGCAAATGATACACATATTTGTACAAATCCCAAGTATGAAATAAAATATTTCATTGGTTTGGTATTTGTTTGATGGTCGCAGTGACCCAGGTGTCACAGTTAACATATAGACTTTCCGGAAGCTAGAATATGCACTAAAAAGCACCCGAAACGCACTTTAAATGCAGAATTCTGCACAAATCAGCTTTTTAACACATAAATATCATGCAGAATTCATGCTTTATTATCCAGAATACCCTCCTAAGTGTCGGGAATTGAAAGGGTCACAAAAGGATACTGAAGATCACCAAACGGAATAGTTTGACACTTTAACGAACCGGTATCTAACCGAACAACTGGACATTACCCGAAACACTAAAATTATACTAGAAGCATTGTTTTAATGTTTCTGAACTAGTTATGATCCCTGAACACCATGACACCCCTTATAACATAATAACACATTAAATCCCTAAACTTTACACTTGAAAACTTACTTATTTATGTAATTAGTAATTTAAACTTACACTTTACCCCCCCCCCCCCTTTCTAAATGGACGGTCATGGGGTGGCCCCATCAAAATCTTACTAGATCTTGCTAAATCCTTGATGATCTTGCCAAGATATCCTATGATCTTGTAAGATTCATTAGAAGATATTGTCTAGTACTTTAAGAGCACGTTACCCTAAGGTTAAATACTCAACATGGTTATAAGTAATCAACCTCACTTCACCTTCTCCACGCCTCTCCTCCCCTTCCCCCATCTCGGCCGAAACTCCTCACCACACCACCACCTTCTTTCAACCTTGGTTATCCATTCCAAGTGCTTCACAAGGTGTTAGAAGCTAGATTGAGAAGCATGGAGCTTGTGGATCTTGAAGGACCTCCTCCATTTGCTATTAACCTCCACATTTGTCATCTTCAACATCTTGTGTTCTTCCCTAGCCCTTGTGCTAGTTGTAAGTTTCTTATCACTTGTTGTTACTTCATATTTTGATGGTTAAAAGGATGATGAATGTTGTTAATCACAAGAACACTAAAGAACATGATCATGATACTTTAACATACGCTTAATAACATAGGAATACATGTAAATGATGATGATTTGCTTCTTGATGAATGATGATTTGTGTTAGTGATGTTAGACATCATAAGAAACCTACTAGGTTGTGATTAAACACATGATCTAGTAAGTTAAAGTGGTGATCTTGTGAAAAACCAAGATCATCATGCTTTATGTCTTCATGAACTTGAATGATGAAATTGGTTTTCATATGTAAAGATGATTTAAACAAAATACAAATCTTGTAAATAAATGATTACAAAAATAATTTTCCCAAGAAACCAAGTTTATTTACAAGATTTAGAAAGTCATGGTTTCTAAGTAAACTAATCATATTTTTAGTGTTTAAACAAGACTAGGAACATGATTGTAACAAGAAAAATACAAAAGAAATATGTTTAGAAAAATCATCTTACTAGTTGTAAATGACTAAATCTTTTAATAAAGTGATTTACAAACAAATAACCATGTTTTTAAGGGTAACTAAACCTACTAAATAATATGGTAAGTTACTACAAGTTTTTTTTTTACAAAAACTTCAAGTTCATGATGTAGTGTAATTTACTTGATTTTGACACTCGGTAAGTGTTGAATGAGTTGATGATTGTTTGTGATGATTTTAAAAGAAAATAAACACATGTTTTGAAAACACGGGAAACTTCCATTTTTAGGGGAAATTATGCTAAAATTTCTATAAAATTTTGACACTTAGAAAAATATAAGTTTTGGTGAAACTTATTCCCTAAAAATTCACCTAAAAATATTTACCAAGGTTTCCCTAATTTTTATGTAAACTTCAAGTTAAGAAATGATAATTTCTTCAAGATAAAAATTGATATTAAGTATGTATATTTTTGAGGAAAATATATATATTTATTGATCACCAAATTTTGTGCTAAGTGTATGTAGTATGTATTATATGTAATAGTGTATTAGAACTTGAAAATACACATACAACATGCATAGACAAACACAAGAGAAGATATTAATGAAAATATATTTCTTAATAGATTATGTAACTTGGACGAGTTACGAACTTAAAATGAAGTTTTGGACGAAAATACATAACTCGGGTGAAAAATACAAGATACTTATTTTTATTTTTGAGAAAATGATATTAGTAAGATACATAGTTAAAAGTATAAATTATTTTTAACAACCAAGAACACATACATAAAAGATGGTGACTTGTACTTGTGCGATACAAGTCTAGTGACTAACGTTAATAAAACACGTATAGGTCACGACGCTATATAAGCAAATCCGGTGAAGACTGATGCCACTATCCGTATGAGCAAGTGTACCACGGATACATCTGGAGGAAATCCGCAATGCTAGACGTAATGGGCAGGGAGATACATCTGGAGGAAACACAGCTCAAGGCTACACTTTCAAGCAGTTTCTCGACTGCAAACCACTGAACTACGACGGCACGGGAGGTGTAGTGGCTTTTGTACGCTGGACTGAGAAGACTGATGCCACTATCCTTATGAGCAAGTGTACCGCGGATCAGCAAGTCACTTTTGCTACGGGGTTGTTTGTTGATGAAGCCTTGACTTGGTGGAATTTGCAAGTCCAGACTCTGGGTGATGATGTTGCGTACGGCATGACGTGGGATGAGCTAAAGGAATGTATGAGAGAAAAGTATTGCTCACGTGCTGAACTTCAAAGGTTGGAGACTGAGTTCTGGCACTTGACCATGGAAGGTGCTGACATTACTGGTTATACCGAATGTTCCACGATTTGTCTAGAGTGATCCCTTACATGGTGACTCCTGATTTTAAGCGCGTTGAACACTACATCTGGGGATTGGCTCCGGAGTTTCGCAGCATGGTAACTTCGGCCAAACCTGCAACGATCACTCAGGCTGTAACGCTGGCTGTCAGCCTTACTGAAGATGTTGTTCGTATGAAGAAGTTATCACTGAACCCAACTGAAAAGACCGAGACGCATGCTGAGTCGTCTGGTGACAAGAAAAGGAAGCATGCGAACCTGAATCAAGCGACACGTAACAACAAGGGTTCCAACAACAAGAAGCACGACCCCAACCCGACTCAGGAGGTGAAAACTCTTGCAACCATGAATGATGCACCTGCCAGAAGATACCTGGGCACTCTGCCCACCTGCAACCAGTGCAAGCGTCATCATGAAGGAGTTTGTCGCATTCCAAAATGCGACAAGTGTGGAAAACTGGGTCACCATACTGAGGATTGTTGGGGAAAAGGAAATAGGAACGGGAACGGAAACCGCAATGGTCCTGGTAATAGAAACGGTGATGGAAATGGCAATGGTAACCGGAATGGTAATGGAGCTGGGCAGAACCAAGGATGCTTTGGTTGTGGAAGCAAGGATTATTTCGTAAAAGATTGCCCAAGGGGGAACAATGCTCAGGCTCGGGCATTTGTGATTGGAGCAAAGAACGCACGCGAGGACCCTAATGTGGTCACCGGTACGTTTCTCGTTAACAATCACTTTGCATCCATACTATTTGACACTGGTGCCGATTATAGCTTCATGTCTGTAGAATTTAAACCTATGCTTGGAATAGAATCTAGTAGATTAGATATTCCTTACTCCATAGAACTAGCCAATGGTAAACTCGTTGAATCAGGCGAAGTTGTTAGAGGCTGCACATTAGAACTTGGTGAGCAAAGATTTAGCATCGACCTCTTACCTATTCAATTGGGTAGCTTCGATCTAGTGGTCGGAATGGACTGGTTGTCCAAGAACAAGGCTGAAGTTGTTTGTCACGAGAAAATCATTCGCATCCCTCTGGCGAATGATGAAACTCTCATCGTGCATGGAGAAAAACGAGACGCGCTCTGCGAATCATCAGTTGTATGAAGGCGCAGAAGTGCTTAAGGAAAGGATGTGTTGCTTTCCTGGCGCACGTCGTAGATAAGAAGGCTGAGGAGCCGAAACTTGAAGACATTCCTGTAGTGAAGGAAATCCCTGATGTTTTTCCTGAAGATCTGCCAGGACTACCCCCGCAATGACAAGTCGAATTCCATATAGACTTGGTTCCAGGAGCCGCTCCTGTAGCCAAGGCACCCTATCGACTTGCACCATCCGAGATGCAAGAATTATCTACACAACTCCAGGAGTTATTGGATAAAGGATTCATAAGACCGAGCTTCTCGCCCTGGGGAGCTCCAGTATTGTTCGTGAAGAAGAAGGATGGAAAACTGCGGATGTGTATCAATTACAGAGAACTGAGCAAGCTCACTATAAAGAACCGGTACCCACTACCGAGGATTGATGACTTATTTGATCAGTTGCAAGGATCGTGCTACTATTCCAAGATCGACCTTCGATCTGGATACCATCAGTTGAGAATCCAAGAGGAAAGCTGTGACAACCCTCAAAATTACAGCTATCCGTACAATTAATTAATATTAAATTGGTGCTTAATGACTGTTCTTGATTACAACTGCTGATTAAACTGCTTTATGATTTTTGCATCATACATACATATGCATCACATTTCATACTGTCACTCCATTTATTACACACAAACTTTAGTGACAAACTTGATGCACAAAGCATAGTGAGCACAGTGAGCGGATAACTTAGAAACATGCTGACAATGCCAGCACAAAGACAAACTATATATTGAGGCCCAGTATGAGCCAGGAACAAGGTACTACACTAGTATGGAGTGTAGAGAAGTAAGGACCATAAGACTGCGTCACTAGGTGATAGCTTAGATGCCGGAAAGTGCCTAAAACCCACTCTAAGTGCAGAATCCTGCATCTATTAACAAAATTCAGCATTTAAACATGCTAGTCACTTGCAAAAATATGGCAAAATGGTCATGTATGCTTTCCTAAGTGTCGGGAATTAAAAGTGTCACTAAAAGTTACATAAAGGACACTACACGACATAACTTAGCACTTTAACGGAACGGTATCAAACCGAACAACCGGACATTACCCGGAACACCAAAATAATGCTAGAAGCATTGTTTTAACATTATTAAGCTAGTTATGGTCCCCGAATACCCTAACACCCTATATAATACATAACACACATAATGCACTAACTAAACATTGGATTTCAATCAAGATCTCTAACCAACTTAGTTGAAACCCAACTAAACACCCCCCCCCCCCAAAACCGGTTATGAAGTGGGACACCCCCCCTTGATTTTCTTGAATTGTTTAATGGGTATGTTATGTACTAATGAGACATTCTAACTAATGTTTAATAAAATGTTGGAAGAATTATCTATAAAACCACAAGTCCCTCATTCATTATCATTTACAACACTCAACACCATCCATCTCTCCTCTCTCCCTCTTGTTTGGCCGACCCCAAACCACACCACCATCATCATCATTCAAACTTGTTTCATTCATTTTACAAGCATACAAGGGTGTTAAGGATCATACAAAGAAGCTTGGTGTTCTCGAAAGTTGAAGGACCTTCTCTATTTGCTATTAACCACCACTTTTCTTCTCTTGAGCTTCCCTAGCCTTGAGCTAGTGGTAAGAACTTGAATCCCTTTATTTTACATCTTATTTAAGTGGTTAAAGTAAGATACATGATGTTAATCTTGAAGAACACTAATAATCAAAAGAATGCAACCTTAACATAAGCTTAAATCAAGAAGAAACCATGTTATTTTAGTGTTAATATGCTTGTTGATTATTGATTATTTGTAGAAATGATGTTGATCATCATGTAGTCTTGCTAGATCATGAGTAAAAACATAATCTAGCAAGATGAGAGGATGAACATGTTAAAGGTTATGGATCATCCTCACAAAAGTCATGAACTTGAAGGAATATAAAGTTTCTTGTAAAATGATGAACAAAGTAAGTTTAAAGTCTTGTAAATCTGAATGTTCAAGTATGATTTACCAAGAAACCAAGTTAAAAATACAAGTTTACTAAACCTTGGTTCTTACATAAATATACATCATTTTTGGTGATTAACAAAGTGAAGAAACACACGAGTAACAAGAAAAATACATGAAGAAGCTTTTTTAGAAAATATGAACATAAGTTGTAAATATCCATATTCTTTAAAAATGGAGTTTTTAAAGAAACAATTACACTTCCAAGGGTAAGAAGACTTACTAATTACACTAGTAAGTTACTACACATTTTTATAAATTTTCAAGTTCATGAGTTGGTAGTTTATGCTTGTTTTAACAAGATTGGTAAGTAGAGATTTTATATTGTTGATTGAGAATTGTTTGGATGGATTTTTGAAAAGAAAATGATATGCTAATAAGCATGGACATCTCCGTTTACAAAGGAAACTCTGGCGAAATTTTCTAAAATTCCAACACTTAGAAAATATTTTTCTAACAAATGTTACAAGTATATTTTACAACTTGTGTTTCAAATATAAACTTCGCCATGGATTTTGTCACAAAAATACAAAGTATCGGAGGTTGGTTTTGTAAATAAAAATGGGTAAATATATATTTAGAATATATATTTTATACTAAGACACTTGTGTGAATATTTGCATATTTTGTGAACTAGTTATATTATTTTAGGGTAAAATAATATAACTTACAAATACCATGAAAAATCACAACTCCAAAATAATACCAAAAATCACACGGAATAAATATTTAAGTTATACGCTTGATATTATGAAACCAAACGCAAAGACATAACTTATAAAATATTCCAGAAAATACTCTTACACATATATTTTTGGTAAAATATTATTTTGGAAACTAAAGAAGTATAAATATATTATTTTTGGGAAAAATACATATAGTTTGGAAATACGTTATTTTTGGACAAATAAGTTAAATATATTTTCCTGAGTGGGACTTAAAGTCTAGTTTTCGAAACTACAAATAGACATGTATAAATGCCCCCATCCTTGGGAAGGAAATACGGAGTTGAAATACTTGAGAAGTATCAATACGAAATAGTTGTCTAACTATTATTCCAAAACCTTTAAAATAATTTAAGTTAAAATAATTTATTTTAACAAATGATTATAACTTGGAATAATGTCAAGGAATCGTAACTCAAACGTAAGTACCAAGGCAAGGCACGGCCCGATCGTCTAATAGACATTAGTACATTGTAGGGAGTCATGTTTGCTGACGAGACCGGAGATTTGAGTACGATATAGGAGACGCACTACAGTGAGTTCATGTCCCCCTTTCTTAACTGTTTTCAGTTTTATACTTCGGGGGTGGAATACATGTTACAATTATTACAGACACTTTTATACATGGTATGGTTTGCTTAAGGAGGGTTTACTACTTAGATCATGTGAAATGTGGGTATAACACTTAAGGCCATTAATCCTCATCGTAGGACCGAGGGACATGAGTGATAGATCTATTTGGGAGTAGCGAGCCCACACCCATGAGGCCGGGGCTGCCCATAGTGGTGACTGTGTCTTACAGCCGAGGCCCGGTACAAATTTGCTAGGTTTGAGTACTTCCTGCATCGTTTCACACATACCAGTGGCTTTGCAACCCATTGGTGATCTCTTTTTCCTTAATTGCAACATACCAGGGACTTTCATACATACAGACACATTACAAAGGTTTATACATACTCACTTATACATGAACTCGCTCAACTTTTGTTGATTTTTTTCAAACTACTTGTATTTCAGGAAACTAGCGGATCTGGCGGGGTATGCATATGTCTAGCTGCGTTGAATAAAAGATGTCATCCAGGGTAGTAGGTTTAGGGGGTGTAACCCTTACCTGGATGGGTTACATGTCTTTAAACCATGTTTTATTTAAAGTCTTTTGCTGTGTCTCATGAGCACGTCGTAAACAAGTATGGTTTGTAACTTATTTTAAGTGTCGACATTTTCAAACAATGATGTTGTGGTATTTTTAAACTTAATGAATGGATGAACATCCTGTTTTTTTATCATATAGCATTGTTATGATTGTTGCTGTGGTATTAAGAAGTCACACCAAATAAACCCACGCTTCCGCAAAAGCCAGGGTGTGAGAGCTTGGTATCAGAGCCTCAATCATAACGAACTAGGATTCTTTCTCGAGTCTAGACTATGATCATCAGGGCTCTCACGAAAATGTTTTCAAACATTTTTACATTGCATACACTAAACGTCCAGATCCAGGGACCAAACATTTTTTTACAAACAAAAGGCACAAATACACATTTCATGACTTATATTTATAATTCAGTCCTAGAGGCTGAGGGAGGATCGGTCCTAGAGGCTGAGGGAGGATCGGTCCTAGAGGCTGAGGGAGGATCGGTCCTAGAGGCTGAGGGAGGATCGGTCCTAGAGGCTGAGGGAGGATCAGTCCTAGAGGCTGAGGGAGGATCAGTCCTAGAGGCTGAGGGAGGATCAGTCTTAGAGACTTAGGGAGGATTTAGTCTTAGAGACTGGGAAAGTTGGTCTTAAAGACCAGGGAGTTAGTCTGAGAGACTAGGGAGTTTAGTCAGAGAGACTGGGTGGGATAGTCTGGGGAAGACTAGGATGATTACTTGCTTACATTGTTGTGACTTACATGCTTATTTGATTACATGTTGATATCTGTGCAATTGTCGTGATTGTTTTGTTACAGACGCCATGTCTTCTTCGAGTGGAGTTTCTGGCACACTAGACCCCATAGAAGTAGATTCAGATAATCCGATGCCCACAGATCCTGAGGTCTATACATCGGATACCACGAGTACGGACGATGACGATTTCCAGCCTTTTGCTTTGCCGGATCTCGGAGATGATGTTCAGCTCGCTGATGGTATTCTAGTCGGGGATCTACCTCTTGCTGAGATCCCTGCTCCCGTTCCCCTTGCTGCAGTCCCTGTTGAGGATCTGCCACTTGATGACGACATCGATCTTTTCGTCGAGGGTCCCCCTGAGGATGACCATGAGGGTGGGGCCCCGATTGCTGATGATGTTGCCATTCCTTTGGTTGAGGTTCCGGTTGCGGATGCTGTAGTTTTACCACCTGTTGAGGCTCCAGCTGAGGAGATTTTATCTTATCAGCCCGGTACTGATTCTTTTAAGTCAGAATCATCCTCTACTTTGCACGCCATCGGATTGCGTCGATATCCTACTGACTCCGACTCTGATACAGCTATGTCAGCTGCACCTGGTTCGCCTCACGCTTTTGAATTTGATCCTGAGTTCGAGGATGAGTTCGATCCAGTTTTTCCTCATGATTTTGATCCCGATCATGAGATCGAGTTTATTCCTGATGACCAGCCCTTGGAGGCACCAGTTGTTCCTATTGACCAGCTTTTTGATGTACCTACCGACCTTGATATAGCCTTTGCTGACCACAAGCCTGTCATTGCACCAGAGCCTGTTATTGCTCATGAGCCTGTACCTGTGCACGACCTTGTTCTTGATGATGCTCCAGCCATTGCACCACCCATTGTTGATATTCCCGTCATTGCCCCACCAGTGGTGGATGTTCCTGTTGTTGTTGCACCACTGCCCGACCTGGAACCTGTGTTAGTTAACCATGCACCATTTGCCATGCATGTGGATCCCAGATACGCTGACACCCGTAACAGGTGGATTGAGGATGATGATTATCCTCCTTTTGTTTTACCCGTCACTCCCCCTCATGCACCCATCTCTGCACCGATTGATGTTACCCCTCATTTTCTCCATGTGTCAGATATCCATCGCACCGATCTCCCTATCACTTTTCTCCAGGACATTCCCCCACCTTGTCCTGGGGAGGGATCTTCGAGACAGCAGCCTGCTTTTGTTCCGCCTGTGTCGTCAGCTGTCCCATTCATGTCTCAGCTTCCTCGCACTATATCACCTTTTGCACCCTCAGGCGAGCCATTTCTATGGTCTTCGCCCAATTCATGCCTCTGTCAGACCCCTATCATCTTTACCATGTTGGATATACCACAGATGACATACTTATATCCCTGCAGTTACAGAAGGATGCTTTGAGCCGACGAGTCCAGGAGCTGGAGAGGACTCCGTGTCCTCCCCCTTGTCATTGCAAGTCTCCATTTGCTACACCATCAGCTCCTCTCGGACTACACCCGAATTCTGATGTCCGCTTCCTCACTCCTGGGCAGCAGATTGCTTACCTGCTGCGTGTTATCCACGCCCTCGAGGAGGATTGGGTGCATTTGCACCGTTTTCTTTTCTTCCCTCCTCCACCTCCACCTCCTCCTCCGCCATCAGCGTAGCTATATTTTTGGTTTGGTGCAGGTAGACCGTTTTGGTGAGAGAGTCGCAAGTGGGCCAACATATGAAGACTTTTGGAAGACCACGTTTTTGTATATGATTTGTGTAGACTGACTTGTATTTTGGGGTGATGTAACCCTATGATCTTATTTTGATGTATGATGTACTGTGAAACATGTAAAACTATATTGTGGTCATGATTAAATGAAAGCTCAATGGCATCGTTCTCACTACATGTATTGTTGAATTATTTGTTTTATATTATAACATGGGATGTTATGTGTTATGAGGTTGATGGATGTTATTACATACGCATATTACTTACTTACTAAACTTACCATGACCTGACCAATATGATCTTCTTTTAGAATATGCCTCCACGATGAGACATACCTTTGCCTGCCACTGAGGCAGAATTGCAAGCAAGAATTTCGCAGGCCATTGCTGATTACGAGGCCTCCCGCGCTGAGACCAGCGGGAATACCTCAAGAAACAACAACCCACCAAATGGTAATGTTAAGTCACTCGAGACACATTACACTACATTTGGACATTTCATGTGCAAATGCTAATGTTTTCTATGAATAACATTGCTTGGACAGGCTACACCTACAAACAATTTCTTGATTGTAAGCCCTTAAATTACGACGGCACCGGAGGTACTATTGCATTCGTCAGATGGGCAGAAAAGACGGATTCTATTATAAGGAAGAGCAAGTGTGCTCCTGAACAGCAAGTTACATACATCTCAGGGCTCTTTCTTGATGGTGCTTTATCATGGTGGAATCTGCAAGTACAGACCTTGGGAGAAGCGACGGCATATGCATTAACATGGACTGAGCTGAAGGAGCTCATGAGGAAGAAATATTGTTCACGGGCCGAAATACAAAAGCTGGAAACGGAATTCTGGAATCTTAAAATGGATGGCCCGAAGATCGCCGAGTATGTTCAGAGGTTTCATGATTTGTCCCATGTGGTACCATACATGGTTACGCCTGAATTCAAACGTGTGGAGCATTTCATCTAGGGGTTGGCACCCCAGATTATGAGCATGGTAACCTCTTCAAAACCGGCAACAATTACTGAAGCCATCAACCTGAGCGTGTCACTTACTGAGGAAGCTATTAGGCTCAACAAGTTTTCAATTTCTGATCCGAAGAAGAAAGAAACTCATGTTGAATCCTCAGGAGAGAACAAAAGGAAGTTCTCCAACTTTAAAAAGGGTACCAGCAGCACCAGCAGGAAGAAGGAGGTGAACCCACCAGTTGAAGCTAAAACTGGTGCAGAAGTCAAGGGAAAGGGATACATGGGCGCTTTGCCCAAATGTGATATATGCCTGTACCATCATTCTGGTCAGTGCAGGTTAAGGAAATGCGAGTCTTGCGGGAAGGAGGGCCATTCGAAGAATACATGCTGGGTTGGTACAGGTGCTGGTCGTGGTAACAATGGCCAAAGGGGTTTTGGAAACAACAATCGCAGTGGTAACAGAAATGGGAACCTCAATGGCGGAAATGGTAATCGTGGGAATGTTGGGAACCAAGCTGGGAACCGGGGAGCAAACAATGCTCAAGGTGGTAATGGTAACGGTCAAGGACCAGGATGTTTTAACTGCGGAGACATCAGGCACTTCAAGCGCGAATGCCCAAAACTCAATCAAGCTCGTGGAAGGGTATTCAACATTGGAGCAAGGGAAGCACGCCAGGACCCAAATGTTGTCACTGGTATATTCCCTATTAATCAACGCTTTGCATCTGTGCTATTTGATACTGGTGCCGACTATAGTTTTGTATCGCTAGAATTTAAGAAAATGCTTGGGCTAACTGCTAGTAAATTAGACATTCCGTACTCAATTGAACTGGCTAATGGAAAGCTAGTTGAAACAAATGAAGTTATCAGAGGTTGCGTGATAGAGCTGGGAGAACACGAGTTTACACTGGATCTACTGCCAGTCGAGTTGGGAAGCTTCGACGTGGTTGTAGGGATGGATTGGTTGTCAAGCAACATAGCCGAAATTGTATGTCACGAGAAGACCATTCGCATCCCATTGGCGGATGGAGAAACGATTTTCGTACATGGAGAGAAGCGCGATACGCCTCTGAGGATCATTAGCTGTTTGAAAGCTCGAAAATGTTTGAAGAAGGGATGTGTTGCCTTCTTGGCACACATCAAGGATAAAGAAGCAACTGAGCCAAGGCTAGAAGATATTCCAGTCATAAAGGAGTATCCTGAAGTCTTTCCAGAAGACTTGCCAGGATTGCCGCCACAGGGACAAGTCGAGTTTCACATTGACTTGGTTCCAGGCACCGCGCCTGTAGCTAAGGCACCCTATAGACTTGCGCCTTCGGAAATGCAGGATTTGTCGACGCAACTTCAAGAGTTGCTAGACAAGGGATTTATCAGACCAAGCTTCTCGCCTTGGGGAGCTCCAGTGTTGTTCGTTAAGAAGAAAGATGGTAGTTTTCGCATGTGTATCAACTACAGGGAGCTTAACAAGTTGACTATCAAGAATAGATATCCGTTGCCAAGGATTGATGACTTGTTCGATCAATTACAAGGTTCAAGTTTCTACTCAAATATCGACCTACGATCGGGATATCACTAGTTGAGGATACAAGAGGAAAGTGTTCCAAAGACTGCCTTTAAGACTCGATATGGACATTACGAGTTCCTGGTTATGCCGTTTGGGCTGACAAACGCGCCAACAGTATTCATGGATTTGATGAACAGAGTTTGTAAGCCATACCTCGATAAGTTTGTGAATGTGTTTATTGATGACATTCTGATCTACTCAAAGACGAAAGAGGATCATGAGCGACACTTAAGAGCTATTCTAGAGCTGCTTAAGAAAGAGAAGTTGAGCTGCTTAAGAAAGAGAAGTTATACGCAAAGTTCTCGAAGTGCGAATTCTGGCTGCGTGAAGTTCAGTTTCTTGGTCATGTGGTTAATGGAAATGGAATTCATGTGGATCCCACAAAGATCGAGGCAATCAAGAACTGGGAAACCCCTAAGACACCAACCGAGATTCGACAGTTTCTAGGTTTGGCTGGTTATTACCACAGATTCATTAAGGATTTCTCGAAAATCGCTCAACCTTTAACCACTCTCACACAAAAAGACAAGAAGTTTGATTGGGGAGACAAACAAGAAGAAGCATTCCAATTGTTGAAAAACAAACTTTGTGACGCACCAATTTTATCTCTACCCGAAGGAACGGACGACTTCGTGGTATATTGCGACGCCTCGCGTCAAGGTTTAGGCTGCGTGTTGATGCAGCGACAAAAGGTTATAGCATATGCATCTCGCCAGTTGAAGGTTCACGAGAAAAATTACACCACCCATGATTTGGAATTGGGCGCGGTGGTGTTTGCATTGAAAATCTGGCAACGTTACTTATACGGCACGCGATGTACAATCTTCACTGATCATAAGAGCTTGCAGCACATATTTAATCAAAAAGAGCTTAACATGAGGCAAAGACGCTGGGTAGAACTATTGAACGATTATGATTGCGAGATCAAGTATCACCCGGGGAAGGCGAATGTGGTCGCCGACGCACGAAGTCGGAAGGAAAGGATCAAGCCCATAAGGGTTAGGGCTTTGGAAATGATCATACAGACGGACCTCTCGTTGCACATTCGTGCTGCGCAGAGAGAAGCTCTTAAGGAAAGGAATATTGAGAATGAATATCTCTGTGGGATGGAGAAGCAATTGGTACCAAACGGGGAAGGAACTTTGTGCTTCATGAAAAGAATTTGGGTTCCTTTGTTTGGTGGTTTGAGAAATGTTATTTTTGACGAAGCTCACAAGTCACGGTACTCGATTCATCCAGGAGCGGATAAGATGTACCAAGATTTAAAGGATTTCTATTGGTGGCCAAGAATGAAAGGCGATATTGCGGTATATGTTGGAAAATGTTTAACTTGCGCCAAGGTAAAGGTTGAATACCAAAAGCCTTCAGGTCTCTTGCAACAACCTGAAATACCCCAATGGAAATGGGAACAGATTTCCATGGATTTTATAACAAAGTTGTCAAGGACGCCCAAGGGCCATGATACAATTTGGGTAATAGTAGACCGTCTAACGAAGTCTGCGCACGTTTTGCCAACCAAGGAAAAAGACAACACGAGTAAACTTGCTGAAATATACATGAGGGAGATTGTTGCACGACATGGAGTTCCTCTCTCAATTATCTCTGATAGAGATGGACGCTTCGTGTCAAGGATTTGGCAATCCTTACAAGAAGCATTTGGTTCTCAACTGAATCTGAGTACTGCATTTCATCCACAGACAGACGGACAGAGTGAACAAACTATTCAGACCTTAGAAGACATGTTGCGAGATTGCGTAATGGATTTAGGTGGAAGTTGGGACACTCACCTACCATTGGTTGAATTTTCATACAATAACAGTTATCATGCAAGCATCCAAGCCGCACCGTTCGAAGCTCTCTATGGACGCAAGTGTCGATCACCCTTATGCTGGGCTGATGCGAGTGATAGACAGCTTGTTGGCCCAGAATTGGTCCAGGAAACGACAGACAAGATTGCACAGATCCGAGAGCGCATCAAAGCGGCTCGCGATCGTCAAAAGAGTTATGCGGACCTGAGAAGGAAGCCTCTGGAATTTGAGGTAGGAGATATGGTTTTGTTGAAAGTTTCACCCTGGAAGGGTGTGGCACGCTTTGGGAAGCGTGGGAAGTTGAATCCGCGATACATTGGTCCATTCAGAATCCTGCAAAGGATTGGACTTGTAGCATACAAATTGGACTTACCTGCTGAACTTAACGGCGTTCATGATACATTCCATGTATCAAATTTGAAAAAGAGTCCAACTCAAGAAACAATCGTCATTCCTGCCGACGAAGTTCATATTGACGACACGCTCCACTTTACTGAAGAACACGTTGAGGTTACGGATTGGAAGGTTAACAAGACACGCCGGAGTAGTGTCAAACTCGTCAAAGTTCAATGGAATGCACGACATGGGCCAGAATTCACGTGGGAGTATGAGGATCGTATGAAAGCCAAGTACCCACATTTATTCCCCAAGACCCCTGCATCTAGTAGCATAACTAAAATTTCGGGACGAAATTTCTCTAACAGGGGGAGAATGTGACAACCCTCAAAATTACAGGTATCCGTACAATTAATTAATATTAAATTGGTGCTTAATGACTGTGCTTGATTACAACTGCTGATTAAACTGCTTTATGATTTTTGCATCATACATACATATGCATCACATTTCATACTGTCACTCCATTTATTACACACAAACTTTAGTGACAAACTTGATGCACAAAGCACAGTGAGCACAGTGAGCGGATAACTCAGAAACATGCTAACAATGCCAGCACAAAGACAGACTATATATTGAGGCCCAGTATGAGCTAGGAACAAGGTACTACACTAGTATGGAGTGTAGGGAAGTAAGGACCATAAGACTACGTCACTAGGTGATAGCTTAGATGCCGGAAAGTTCCTAAAACCCACTCTAACTGCAGAATTCTGCATTTATTAACAAAATTCAGCATTTAAACATGCTAGTCACTTGAAAAAATATGGCAAAATGGTCCTGTATGCTTTCCTAAGTGTCGGGAATTAAAAGTGTCACTAAAAGTTACATAAAGGACACTACACGACATAACTTAGCACTTTAACGGAACGGTATCAAACCGAACAATCGGACATTACCCGGAACACCAAAATAATGCTAGAAGCATTGTTTTAACATTATTAAGCTAGTTATGGTCCCCGAACACCCGAACACCCTATATAATACATAACACACATAATGCACTAACTAAACTTTGGATTTCAATCAAGATCTCTAACCAACTTAGTTGAAACCCAACTAAACAACCCCCCCCCCCCCCCAAAAAAAAAAAAAAAACCGGTTATGAAGTGGGACACCCCCCTGATTTTCTTGAATTGTTTAATGGGTATGTTATGTACTAATGAGACATTCTAACTAATGGTTAATAAAATGTTGGAAGAATTATCTATAAAACCACAAGTCCCTCATTCATTATCATCTACAACACTCAACACCATCCATTTCTCCTCTCTTCCTCTTGTTCGGCCGACCCCAAACCACACCACCATCATCATCATTCAATCTTGTTTCATTCATTTTACAAGCATACAAGGGTGTTAAGGGTCATATAAAGAAGCTTGGTGTTCTCGGAAGTTAAAGGACCTTCTCTATTTGCTATTAACCACCACTTTTCTTCTCTTGAACTTCCCTAGTCTTGAGCTAGTGGTAAGAACTTGAATCCCTTCATTTTACATCTTATTTAAGTGGTTAAAGTAAGATACATGATGTTAATCTTGAAGAACACTAAGAATCAAAAGAATGCAACCTTAACATAAGCTTAAATCATGAAGAAACCATGTTATTTTAGTGTTAATATGCTTGTTGATTATTGATTATTTGTAGAAATGATGTTGATCATCATGTAGTCTTGCTAGATCATGAGTAAAAACATAATCTAGCAAGATGAGAGGATTAACATGTTAAAGGTTATGGATCATCCTCACAAAAGTCATGAACTTGAAGGAATATAAAGTTTCTTGTAAAATGATGAACAAAGTAAGTTTAAAGTCTTGTAAATCTAAATGTTCAAGTATGATTTACCAAGAAACCAAGTTAAAAATATAAGTTTACTAAACCTTGGTTCTTACATAAATATACATCATTTTTGGTGATTAACAAAGTGAAGAAACACACGAGTAACAAGAAAAATACATGAAGAAGATTTTTTAGAAAATATGAACATAAGTTGTAAATATCCATATTCTTTAAAAATGGAGTTTTTAAAGAAACAATTACACTTCCAAGGGTAACAAGACTTACTAATTACACTAGTAAGTTACTACACATTTTTATAAATTTTCAAGTTCATGAGTTGGTAGTTTATGCTTGTTTTAACAAGATTGGTAAGTAGAGATTTTATATTGTTGATTGAGAATTGTTTGGATGGATTTTTGAAAAGAAAATGATATGCTAATAAGCATGGACATCTCCGTTTACAAAGGAAACTCTGGCGAAATTTTCTAAAATTCCAACACTTAGAAAATATTTTTCTAACAAATGTTACAAGTATATTTTACAACTTGTGTTTCGAATATAAACTTCGCCATGGGTTTTGTCACAAAAATACAAAGTATCAGAGGTTGGTTTTGTAAATAAAAATGGGTAAATATATATTTAGAATATATATTTTATACTAAGACACTTGTGTGAATATTTGCATATTTTGTGATCTAGTTATCTATACTATTATAAAAAGGAGAAGTGACGTACACAAATGTAATTTTACATGGTGTACAAACTGTACAACAATATGTACAAGAAAATGAAGCCTTTAGAATTGCACCTTTTCCATAGTTTTAAGACACCTTAAGGGTGTTTTAGGGATTTCATCCATAGAATAACCCTAAAATTAACTCCTAAGGCAATTAAATCGTTTCTTTTCTCCTGCAATTGAACCATCTAAGACGGTTTATAGTGAGAACAAAGAGAAGAGAGAGAACGTAGACCTCTGGCGACCAATGATTTTCCGATCATTGGGATTGGCACGAGCACGAAGATGATGTTGGAGCAGTGATCTAGGGTTCCCGTGAGTTCCTCTTTCGGTTCAAAACTATCCAGCCTTCGAGTTCGACAACGATTTTCATCAGTGGATCCACAAGGTACACCAATCTCAACCGTTTGAGTTTGAATATTTGTCCAGATTTTACGATTTTATTATTCTATTTGTTAGTCGTTGTTAGGTTAGAATATGCAATTGACAGATATAATCCCGTCTCCCAATCGCCAAAAGTTTACAAATGCGTTCAATTTCATGCTTATCGATTCAAGTTTGGTTCAATTTCATATTAATTTTATTTTATTTGCTAAAGGTTTGTTCAGACTAGAAGAATCTGAATTTGGGATTGTTTATGTAGGTCGCATTTTAGATGTTTCAGTGTCGTTTTTGAAGGGTCCGTTCCCAGGCCCAGGAATGGCTAACTCAAGGAAACACGGATGTTTTTTGCCAAGTAGAGGATGAGACCCATTTGACATGGTTAGTTTTTTATGCTATTTTGTATTGAATTTGTGATGCGGGTGGATGAAATATTTATTGTAGAAGTAAAGGATGCTCGGATTTATGATGAAATATGGCAGGCATTTGCTGTGTTTTTTTACCGATAAAAACAACGGATGCTCAAGGAGATCAGAGGACTCATTCTATTTCTAATGTTGTTGCACTTAGAGCTGTCACCAGTCAAGACGGCGTGACAGCTGAGCACATGTTTTTGTCCCTGTTTTTATTGCTAATGCATATATTAATTTTTAAAATTAAACCATGCTATGTTTTATTGTTTGGTTCATCTGGTTTCAACAAAAAGTTTAGACTAAACCACCACCTACAGTTTGGTGGGTCAGTCACATAGATTGGTTTTAGCAGTTTAGCGGTCGGTTGTCGTTGATGGGGATAATATAATATGTTCAGCAAAAGAAGCATGTGAAAGGTCTTTGGCTAAGTTAGAAGCAAGAGATGTAGCTGGAACGTTTTCACACAACCTCACACTCTCAATATACCTCCGGATCGTTCTATGCATTCGTCGGATTCATTATCGGACTTCAAGCTTCGGCGACTTATCTCTTCTCGTTATTCCAGCAGTAATCGTAGGTATGTTTATTTGTGTTCTGATTGAAATTCAATTATGACCAAAGGCCCTCTGCCAATTTAGATTAGCAGGGGCATATCAATCCAATTTGAATGATCTTTGGATTAGGGTTGATACGTTTACTGTTTGGTCACCATATCATTTGAAAGTGTTGGTCATTTTATTTAAGTTTTTTCTTGCCACCGTGTCAAAGGTAACCAAGCGTATCCTCTTGAGGACGGTTGACTCCATGGTATAACACTATTTTTTCTCGTTCGTCTTTTGAATACAACTTTTGAAAGTGTTGGTCATTTTGAATACCTTTATTTATATATTTTGAAATCCGATTTCAATTTCCTTTAAAGTTTTGAACAACTTTTCTGACTACAACATGAGGCTTAAAATATTACATGGAGATGTTTTTGAACCTATGAGATGCTTATTTTGTGAAAGACAAATTAATCTAAAAAAGAAAAATGAAAAGAACCAAGGGAAAATATCAATAGAAATATTATTCACTTAGTCCCAGAAGACTACCACTCAAGAGACAACCTTGCAATGGAATGACTACCCCATGTACATTTTATTGTAATTATTGTTCTAGCTTGTTTTAACAATAACAATCCGTAGCTAGAAGCGACTTCTGAGGTGGATTTGCTCGCATATGATATAAGTTCAACTCTGCTCAAAATGTAGGGTATGAGGTGGTCTTATATGGCTCTAAGCTTATAAAGGCTTACGAAGATGCGGTTATGGATGTGGCGATGCTCTTAAAACCAACAATCATATGATTATTGCTGAATTTAGGCAGGGTCGGCTCTAGGGTGAGTTAAATAAAGTAAGGAATCTAAAGCAATTTTTTTATACAAAGGGCCCCAATTTTATTATCAAATTTAGGCCTAAATTTTTTTGAGCCGGTACTGAATTTAGGCCTATACCGTGTTGCGATGTGTTGTTAACTGTAATAGCACGATCGTTTGCAAGAAATAAGGGAGCAACATTTGCGAGTGAGAAGCAAAGTTTATTTATGCCGGTAAGACAAATTAGGGACAAGGTTCTGCTTACATAGGAGCATAAACTAGATATCCCAAAAGGGTATGCGTCTCATCAGTGCATGATAACTTGGATAATGTCTTTTATATCAACATATGTGTATTCTATTAATATACATAGATAGTTAAATGGGTACTTTATGGAAGTCCTGAATTGAATGAAGGTCAAGAACATTTATGTGAATGGTGAATTTAAATACCATAGGATGTGTGATCGGATGAAGATATCTTGCTTATGTTGGACGGGTGAAAACAGGGGAACAATATGTTATGCAAACATACAAGCGCATTTAGGGGAGACGGGAAGCAGAAGGGATGATCTCGACTCTATGGTGTATACATTAATATTTCTTCTCAGAGGTAAGCTTTCATAGCAAGGCTTCATGGTGAGTTTGTTTCTCTATTTATCATGTTTGTTTATTTTCTAGGCAACAGCTTCTTTATTGTTGAACGTATTTTTATCACCACAATTTGAATTTTCCCAATATGGATTCCTAGATAGCTTTGTGCTGTTACATCACGGTTCTTAAGAGTATCAATTTAAAATTCAACAACCACTTTCTTTTTTATTGATTATTATCATTTAACGTTTAAAAAAAATCATTTGTTTTTTTTTTTTTGGAATTTGTTCTTTATATCCTTTATTGATTAATATATCTTAATAAATCAGAGTTGGTATATGCTTTCAAAGTAGGAATTCCATAAAGCCTGGTTCTTTGAGTTCACTTTTTATTTTTTCATTTTGTAAGTTGTTAATGTGTTGAATATTAGTGTTTTGACATGCTATTGTTAACCCCGCTGCAACGCGATTTTTTACTGAAGGTTGGGCTGAGATGGGTTATGAATGTGGATAGTCTTAGAAGAAGCCCATATCATAAGTGTTATATCCTTACAAAATATCTATAGGCAGTTGCATAAACCAGTGACGGCTGACGATATGGAGCCTGCCGTTAAACCTAGAGCTACAGCAACAAATTGACCAACAAACTGATTGCCTTATTTCAGCAAGAAGTATATGTACCTTTCTTTTACTTAATTCACTATATAACTAGAACTGTTAGGTCATTAACTCACTCTTGCTACCTAATGTCTTTTACACGAGCATTATACATAGTGCACACATAAGTTGGCATAGCACACAGTAGAATTTATGCAACCCCAAATGAAAGCAAACACCAAAACACCATAGAGCTGTTACAACATATTGGTGGGTTTCATGTTGAATTGACTGATCACGACCCATATATTATTTGTGTCAACTGTCAATGACATCAACACATTAACCATGACCTGGACACCTTTAAATTTGTTACCGAAACACAACCCATGAAGCTTATTTATCTGGCGAGTCAAATGGGTGACAGATTTTAAACGGTTGGTGGGTTGTAAACGGATTATAATCAAGTTGAACCGGTTTAACGACTGACAAGTTGTAATAAATGAGGTAAATGGGTTGGTGGGTTGATCTTCGATGTGGATTTTTAACCTTTTGGTTGGGAGTCCAATGTTTTCAAAACATTAGTGGATTGGTTTGTTGATAGAGCATTTTTAAAATGTTTATGGTGGTTGTATGTCTCAAAGGAATGGGCCCATCTGTGTTAGAAGATTATGTGTTCAAGAAAAAAAGATAAATGGTGCGGAGATTAGTGCAAGTTTTGTTGTCCATCAGGTTGTCAACATTCTTAACAGCTGTTTGTTTATTCCTTATCATATTCTCTTTAAAATATTGATGATTATTAAATCATTTGTTGCAGGATGTTAAGAGGTGGAGCCACCGATGTTACACTTGGATGGTCAGTTGCTCATGGGCCACCTTTTACATTTGCAACTATACTAGAACATGAGTATGAAAGTGATATATTTGAAGAAAGAGGTCGGCTTCATTCTTTGCAGAAATAACATCAGATATAAGACCAAATTTTTATTTCCAAACACAAATACCCGCAGCAATGCGCGGGCATTCCCACTAGTATTATTTTAGGGTAAAATAATATAACTTACAAATACCATGAAAAATCACAACTCCAAAATAATACCAAAAATCACACGGAATAAATATTTAAGTTATACGCTTGATATTATAAAACCAAACGCAAAGACATAACTTATAAAATATTCCAGAAAATACTCTTACGCATTTATTTTTGGTAAAATATTATTTTGGAAACTAAAGAAGTATAAATATATTATTTTTGGGAAAAATACATATAGTTTGGAAATACGTTATTTTTGGACAAATAAGTTAAATATATTTTCCTGAGTGGGACTTAAAGTATAGTTTTCGAAACTACAAATAGACATGTATAAATGCCCCCATCCTTGGGAAGGAAATACGGAGTTGAAATACTTGAGAAGTATGAATACGAAATAGTTGTCTAACTATTATTCCAAAACCTTAAAAATAATTTAAGTTAAAATAATTTATTTTAACAAATGATTATAACTTGGAATATTGTCAAGGAATCGTAACTCAAACGTAAGTACCAAGGCAAGGCACGAACCGTTCGTCTAATAAACATTAGTACATTGTAGGGAGTCATGTTTGCTGACGAGACCGGAGATTTGAGTACGATATAGGAGACGCACTACAGTGAGTTCATGTCCCCCTTTTCTCTTAACTGTTTTCGGTTTTATACTTCGGGGGTGGAATACATGTTACAATTATTACAGACACTTTTATACATGGTATGGTTTGCTTAAGGAGGGTTTACTACTTAGATCATGTGAAAGGTGGGTATAACACTTAAGGCCATTAATCCTCATCGTAGGACCGAGGGACATGAGTGATAGATCTATTTGGGTGTAGCGAGCCCACACCCATGAGGCCGGGGCGGCCCATAGTGGTGACTGTGTCTTACAGCCGAGGCCCGGTACAAATTTGCTGGGTTTGAGTACTTCCTGCACCGTTTCACACATACCAGTGGCTTTGCAACACATTGGTGATCTCTTTTTCCTTAATTGCAACATACTAGGGACTTTCATACATACAGACACATTACAAAGGTTTATACATACTCACTTATACATGAACTCGCTTAACTTTTGTTGATTTTTTTTTCAAACTACATGTATTTCAGGAAACTAGCGGATCTGGCGGGGTATGCATATGTCTAGCTGCGTTGAATAAAAGATGTCATCCAGGGTAGTAGGTTTAGGAGGTGTAACCCTTACCTGGACGGGTTACATGTCTTTAAACCACGTTTTATTTAAAGTCTTTTGTTGTGTCTCATGAACACGTCGTAAATAAGTATGGTTTGTAACTTATTTTAAGTGTCGACATTTTCAAACAATGATGTTGTGGTATTTTTAAACTTAATGAATAGATGAACATCCTGTGTTTTTATCATATAGCATTGTTATGATTGTTGCTATGGTATTAAGAAGTCACGCCAAATAAACCCACGCTTCCGCAAAAGCCAGGGTGTGACAAAAGCGTACCAAAGACTGCATTCCGAACGCGTTATGGGCATTACGAATTCCTTGTAATGCCATTTGGACTGACGAACGCGCCAGCGGTATTTATGGATCTGATGAACCGCGTATGCAAACCATATCTCGATAAATTCATGATTGTATTTATCGATGATATCCTGATTTACTCATGAATGAGAGAAGAGCACGAGCAACATCTCAGAACCATTTTGGAACTACTGAAGAAAGAGACACTTTATGCAAAGTTTTCAAAGTGCGAATTCTGGATTCGCGAAGTACAGTTTCTTGGTCACGTTGTGAACGAAAAGGGCATTCATGTAGACCCATCCAAGATTGAAGCAATAAAGAATTGGGAAGCCCCCAAAACCCCAACTGAAGTTTGACAATTTTTGGGCTTAGCGGGCTATTACCGACGGTTTATTGAGAATTTCTCCGAAATAGCCCAACCGCTGACAACCCTTACTCAGAAAGACAAGAAGTACGACTGGAGTGACAAGCAGGAAGAAGCCTTCCAACTGCTAAAAAATAATCTATGCGATGCACCAATACTATCCTTGCCCGAAGGCACTGAAGACTTCATGGTTTACTGCGACGCTTCACGTCAAGGTTTGGGTTGTGTGCTCATGCAACGCCAAAAAGTCATCGCATACGCTTCAAGACAGTTGAAGGTGCATGAAAGGAACTATACCACTCACGACCTAGAGCTAGGCGCAGTGGTATTCGCCTTGAAGATCTGGCGACACTATTTATATGGTACTCGATGTACTATCTTCACAGATCACAAAAGCCTACAACATATATTTGATCAGAAGGAATTAAACATGCGTCAGCGACGATGGGTTGAGTTGCTGAACGATTATGACTGTGAGATTAAGTACCATCCTGGAAAGGCGAACGTTGTAGCAGACGCGTTAAGCCGAAAAGAAAGGGTTAAGACCCTAAGGGTTCGAGCATTGGAAATGACTATTCAAACAAACCTCACTGCACGCATTCGTGACGCACAACAAGAAGCCCTTAAGATGGAGAATCGTAGAGCTGAATACCTCCGAGGTATGCTGAAGAATTTGGTGCCAAACAAAGAGGGAACCTTGTACTTTAAGGGGCGTATTTGGGTTCCGCTCTATGGCGGTATTCGAGAAGTCATCCTTATGAAGCTCATATATCGAGATACTCGATCCATCCAGGATCGGACAAAATGTATCAAGACTTGAAGGATTACTATTGGTGGCCGAGACTTAAAAGTGATGTTGCTATCTATGTTGGAAAGTGCCTAACATGTGCTAAGGTTAAGGCTGAATATCAAAAACCGTCCGGTCTACTGCAACAACCCGAGATACCCATGTGGAAGTGGGAGTAAATCTCGATGGACTTCATAACGAAATTACCCAGGACCCCTAGGGGGCACGATATGATATGGGTGATAGTTGATCGATTGACGAAATCTGCGCATTTCCTACCGATCCGAGAGAAGGATAGCACTGGAAAGCTTGCTGAGTTGTACTTGAAAGAAATCGTGGCACGTCATGGAGTGCCTATCTCAATTATTTCAGACAGAGATGGACGTTTTGTCTCAAGGATCTGGCAATCCTTTCAGGAAGCCTTTGGATCTTAACTAGATCTAAGCACGGCCTTCCATCCGCAAACAGATGGCCAGAGTGAACGAACCATACAAACACTGTAAGATATGCTTCGCGCATATGTTATGGACCTAGGCGGCAGCTGGGATACTCACCTACCTTTAGTTGAGTTTTCCTACAATAACAGTTATCATACAAGCATAAAAGCTGCACCGTTCGAAGCTCTGTATGGCCGCAAGTGCAGCTCGCCATTATGTTGGGCAGACGCCAGAGACAAACGTATGGTTGGTCCTGAACTTGTGCAAGAGACAACCGAAAAAATCATACAGATCCGAGAGCGCATTAAGGCGGCTCGAGATCGACAAAAGAGCTACGCTGATCGAAGACGAAAACCATTAGAATTCGAGGTGGGAGACAAAGTTCTGTTGAAGGTCTCACCTTGGAAGGGCGTAGCAAGATTCGGAAAACGTGGAAAGCTGAACCCACGATACATCGGACCATTCAAGATCTTAGAAAGAATTGGTACCGTGGCATACAAGTTGGAATTACCGAAAGAACTTAACGGCATACATGATACGTTTCATGTATCCAACCTCAAGAAGAGTCCAACCCAAGAAACAGTGATCATCCCTACGGATGAAGTGCATATTGATGACACCCTCCGATTTACAGAACAACCCGTTGAGGTTACAGACTGGAAAGTCAACAAGACCCGAAGGAGTAGTGTCAAACTTGTCAAAGTACGTTGGAACTCCAAGCACGGACCCGAGTACACGTGGGAACGTGAAGACCAGTTTAAAGAAAAGTACCCCCACCTGTTCAAGAAAATTCCTGCGAGAGTTAGCTCAGCCTGAATTTCGGGACGAAATTCTTTTAACGGGGGGAGACTGTGACAACTAGCACAAAACCGGTAATTTCCGTACAATTTAATTAATACTTGATAACTGCAATTATGTACTTAAATGTCAACATTGTCTGATTACATGCTATACATGTGAATTCATGCACGTTTTATACTTCAAATATGGCTTAATGCATTAATGACTAGCGTTGCATCAGAAATACTAGTAAACTCACCGGTAAGACACATTGTGTCAACAATTCTGCAGAAAGCAGTCAGACAATAGAATTGGGGCCTAGGAGTAGGTCCAACGTCTAAAATACATTAAAACCCAAGTACGGATACAAGGGTTAACATATAGACTTTCCGGAAGCTAGAATATGCACTAAAAACACCCGAAACGCACTTTAAATGCAGAATTCTACACAAATCACCTTTTTAACACATAAATATCATGCAGAATTCATGCTTTATTATCCAGAATACCCTCCTAAGTGTCGGGAATTGAAAGGGTCACAAAAGGATACTTAAAGATCACTAAATGGAATAGTTTGACACTTTAACGAACCGGTATCTAACCGAACAACCGGACATTACCCGAAACACTAAAATTATACTAGAAGCATTGTTTTAATGTTTCTGAACTAGTTATGATCCCCGAACACCATAACACCCCTTATAACATAATAACACATTAAATCCCTAAACTTTACACTTGAAAACTTACTTATTTATGTAATTAGTAATTTAAAATTACACTTTACCCCCCCCCCCCCTTTCTAAATGGACGGTCATGGGGTGGCCCCCATCAAAATCTTACTAGATCTTGCTAAATCCTTGATGATCTTGTAAGATTCATTAGAAGATGTTACCCTAAGGTTAAATACTCAACATGGTTATAAGTAATCAACCTCACTTCACCTTCTCCACACCTTTCCTCCCCTTCCCTCATCTAGGCCGAAACTCCCCACCGCACCACCACCTTCATTTAACCTTGGTTATCCATTCCAAGTGCTTCACAAGGTGTTAGAAGCTAGATTGAGAAGCGTGGAGCTTGTGGATCTTGAAGGACCTCCTCCATTTGCTATTAACCTCCACATTTGTCATCTTCAACGTCTTGTGTTCTTCCCTAGCCCTTGTGCTAGTTGTAAGCTTCTTATCACTTGTTGTTACTTCATATTTTGATGGTTAAAAGGATGATGAATGTTGTTAATCACAAGAACACTAAAGAACATGATCATGATACTTTAACATAAGCTTAATAACATAGGAATACACGTAAATGATGATGATTTGCTTCTTGATGAATGATGATTTGTGTTAGTGATGTTAGACATCATAAGAAACCTACTAGATTGTGATTAAACACATGATCTAGTAAGTTAAAGTGGTGATCTTGTGAAAAACCAAGATCATCATGCTTTATGTCTTCATGAACTTGAATGATGAAATTGGTTTTCATATGTAAAGATGATTTAAACAAAATACAAATCTTGTAAATAAATGATTACAAAAATAATTTTCCCAAGAAACCAAGTTTATTTACAAGATTTACAAAGTTATGGTTTCTAAGTAAACTAATCATATTTTTAGTGTTTAAACAAGACTAGGAACATGATTGTAACAAGAAAAATACAAAAGAAATATGTTTAGAAAAATCATCTTACAAGTTGTAAATGACTAAATATTTTAGTAAAGTGATTTACAAACAAATAACAATGTTTTTAAGGGTAACTAAACCTACTAAATAACATGGTAAGTTACTACAAGTTTTTTTTACAAAAACTTCAAGTTCATGATGTAGTGTAATTTACTTGATTTTGACACTCGGTAAGTGTTGAATGAGTTGATGATTGTTTGTGATGATTTTAAAAGAAAACAAACACATGTTTTGAAAACATGGGAAACTTCCATTTTTAGGGGAAACTATGTCAAAATTTCTATAAATTTTTGACACTTAGAAAAATATAAGTTTTGGTGAAACTTATTCCCTAAAAATTCACCTAAAAATATTTACCAAGGTTTCCCTAATTTTTATGTAAACTTCAAGTTAAGAAATGATGATTTCTTCAAGATAAGAATTGATATTAAGTATATATATTTTTGAGGAAAATTTATATATTTATAGATCACCAAATTTTGGGCTAAGTGTATGTAGTATGTATTATATGTAATAGTGTATTAGAACTTGAAAATACACATACAACATGCATAGACAAACACAAGAGAAGATATTTATGAAAATATATTTCTTAATAGATTATGTAACTTGGACGAGTTACGAACTTAAAATGAAGTTTTGGACGAAAATACATAACTCGGGTGAAAAATACAAGATACTTATATTTATTTTTAAGAAAATGATATAAGTAAGATACATAGTTAAAAATATAAATTATTTTTAACAACCAAGAACACATACATAAAAGATGGTGACTTATACTTGTGCAATACAAGTCTAGTGACTAACGTTAATAAAACACGTATAGGTCACGACGCTATATAAGCAAACCCGGTGAAGTTTACGGCGCAAGAAACGCAAAGTTGTGAGTTCATGTCCCCCACTTTTAATCTTTTACATGTTTTTAAACTTGGGGAAAATACATGTGTTATGGTATGATTGATACAAAAACTAAGGAATGATACTTTAGATCATGTCACGAATAGGGTACCAGAAGCACCATTAATCGTGTACATACTAAGACCGCAGAACAAAAGGTTAGATCTAATGGGTTTTCGGGCAGCCACGCTCTTGGTGATAACTAGTACCAAGTAGTGCTTTTGTGTCTCAGTCGTGAATCGACTACTAGAAAAATGCCTATGGTTTGGATGCTTCCTATGTTGTGTCACATGTTAATGGCCTTGCAAACCATTAGCGATCTCGATTTCCTTATATATTTACAGAAATACTTGATACATACAAATTACATACCATGTTTTCATACAAAGTATACAAACGTTCAATACAAAAACTGCATGAATTCACACCAACACCATGTTGACGATTTTCCAAAAACTCACATGTATTTCAGGTAACTAAAGTGGATGTGCGCGTGGTCTTACTCTTGCTCTTGGATGTTGTTTATGTTTATCTTTGAATAATGTTGTAAACTTTTCAGACAACGTTTTATGCTGTGATGTAAACTCCAAACCTAACCTATGTTTTCAGTTACGTAATGTTATGGGTATTTGAAGTTATTTTTACGAGCATGTAGTATGTTTACCATTCGTATGCAATGAGAACCTTTCAAGATCACACCTCGTGCTTCCGCCTTAGAAAAGGGTGTGACAGTGGTCAACGCTAAGATTCACAGAATCTTGCAAATCTTGATAGTACAGATACGCTTCTGCACACGGGGCCGTGCCCAGCGAACACGGGGGCGTGTGGAGCTAATGAAGACAAATTTCAATTAATGAAGAAAGAGAAAAAGGATGGACACGGGGCCGTGCCCAATGGACATGGGGTCGTGTCCAGGCTTCTGTGCAGACTATAAATAGGGGTGCTTGGTTCACTTCAAAGGCATCTCTTAGCAAACCACCTCTCTCCCACTTCAACCACACTCCACCACCAGTACAACACCCACATCCGCCACCATCATCCATCATCCATCATCCACCTTAGAGTGTGTGTAGTAGTCTCGGGATCCAAGATTGATAGTAAGAGTTCTTGACAATCAAAGGCCATGTTTGCCTAAGTCTCTTACATCACTTGGTGAAGACAAGCATTTAGTGTAATAATTTTGATTTTTAATCTTTTCGCACTTTTTATTTTGTTTTGTATTAATGACTTTAATAACTAGTTTCTTATGTTGAAGGTGAAACTTCCTTATCATTTGTCTGTGGTGTCTTGGCATTATTTTATTGTCTATATAAAATAAAAGATTTTCACCATTCATATCTCTACGGTCTATATTGAGATATGTTGGCTACCTGATCGGGTGTTAAGGGAATGGTTTGGTAAGGTTCTTGCCTTGTTTAGTGTATAGATCCTGCAAGGACCTGGGTCAAGCTTACTATGACCTCCTTCAATACCCACTGGTATTGGATGGAGGGGGTGCGAATGGCTTGATCCCCTCATATGTAAACTACTATTAATACATTAACCCGGCTACTTGGGATTGTATCCCTGCTGACTCAAACCACTTAGCCGAGGGTAACGTCACCTTCAAAAGAGGGGCCTTCAACATTACTCATTAATAACTTAATTAATTATCTTTCAATATTCCGACCCTTTAGGATTGTATCCTTGCTGACTCAAACTACAGGGTTGAGGGTAACGTCACCTTCAAAAGAGGGGCCTACTACTATAACTAAGATAATCTCTTAAAAAGTGCAAAAGTGCGGAAATCATCAAAGGTTATATTAAAGGCGAGTCGGATCCAAGTGATTCATCTTGTCTATCTGTTCTATTTTATTTTTATTTTCAGCATTTTTAGTTTTTATTTTTCATGTTTAAAACCTTTTCTAAACTTTTGATTTGATTAGACGTTGAGGATAAACCTGTACTAAAAGCTCTTGTGTCCTTGGATGACCTCGGTATCTTACCAACGCTATACTACACTCACGATGGGTGCACTTGCCCAAATGTGTGTTTAGTGTTAGTAGAATATCGTGTTTTATAAATTTAAAACTTGACTAATGTGTTAAAAAGGGCTTAAAATATCAATAAAAACATATCACACTCGACACGCATCAAGTTTTTGGCGTCGTTGCTGGGGACACAAGGATTTTAAGAAAGTTAGGAATCAACGGCCTAATCGTTTTTCTTATTTTTCTGTTTTTTTAGGATTTTTTCTAAAAAAAATTTTAGCTTCTGCAGAGCTCAGCACGGGGTCCTGCCCGCTGAACACGCCCCCGTGCCCAATCTTTGGTACTGGCAATCCTGTTTTAAGTCAGACAGTAGCTGAACACGGGGTCGTGCCCACTGAACATGCCCCCGTGCCCAAGTTTCAGTTGCTGAAAACAGAACCGTAAGATCCCGACGGTTGGTAATTCTGACACAAACATGAGTGATACTGATCATTTTTAGTTTCGCTCCTCTTATGGTACGCGGTGTCAAATATGTGGCGGATCTCATGAAGATTTAAAATGTTATTTTTTAAATTACATTCCCCACTATATAGACCCATCGTTTTCCTTTATCCTTAAGATGGGCGAAAGTAAAAACAATCCATATCTCTCTCTCGAATGCTCTATGTCATCTATTCTAAATGATATGATTCTCGACGAATTATTTCAAATGGAAGAAGTAATTCTTCAATTGATAAAAGAACTTGAGATGGAAATAAATAATTCATCTCAAGACGACGATCAAGAATAATTATTGAGATCGCATTCAGATTATAACAACATTGGTGCGTGTCAAGTGTGATATGTTTTTATCTATATTTTAAGCCCTTTTTAACACGTTAATCAAGTTTTAAATTTATAAAACACGATATTCTACTAACACTTAAACACACACATGGGCAAGGGCACCCATCATGAGCGTAGTATAGTGTTGGTAAGATACCGAGGTCGTCCAAGGACACAAGAGCTTTTAGTACCGGTTTATCCTCAACGTCTAATCAAATCAAAAGTTTAGAAAAGGTTTTTAAACATGAAAAATAAAAAATAAAATGCTGAAAAAAAAAATAAAAACAGATAGACAAGATGAATCACTTGGATCCGACTCGCCTTTAATATAACCTTTGATGATTTCCGCACTTTTGCACTTTTTAAGAGATTATCTTAGTTATAGTAGTAGGCCCCTCTTTTGAAGGTGACGTTACCCTCAACCCTGTAGTTTGAGTCAGCAAGGATACAATCCTAAAGGGTCAGAATATTGAAAGATAATTAATTAAGTTATTAATGCGTAATGTGGTAGGCCCCTCTTTTGAAGGTGACGTTACCCTCGGCTAAGTGGTTTGAGTCAGCAGGGATACAATCCCAAGTAGCCGGGTTAATGTATTAATAGTAGTTTACATATGAGGGGATCAAGCCATTCGCACCCTCGCCATCCAATACCAGTGGGTATTGAAGGAGGTCCTAATAAGCTTGACCCAGGTCCTTGCAGGATCTATACACTGAACAAGGCAAGAACCTTACCAAGCCATTCCCTTAACCCCCGACCAGGTAGCCAACATATCTCTACATAGACCGTAGAGATATGAATGGTGAAAATCTTTTATTTTATATAGACAGTAAAATAATGCCAAGACACCACAGACAAACGATAAGGAAGTTTCACCTTCAACATAAGAAACTAGTTATTAAAGTCATTAATATAAAACCAAATAAAAAGTGCGAAAAGATTAAAAATCAAATGTATTACACTAAATGCTTGTCTTCACCAAGTCATGTAAGAGACTTAGGCAAACATGGCCTTTGATTGTCAAGAACTCTTACTATCAATCTTGGATCCCGAAACTACTACACACACTCTAGGTGGATGATGGATGATGGTGATGGATGATGGTGGTGGATGTTGTGACAACCGGTAATTTACGCCCTTAATTACGTGATTAACAGGCGATTTACGCGACATTAAATAGTGATTACGACGCAAATTAACTTAATTAGGCCTTTGGAGTGTCTAGGAACGTCTATACGACTTTACAGTGCGCGAACGGTGGTTTACAGAAAAACCTGCTAAATATCACGCGACGACAAACTGATACCGTACAAGATACTGACGAAGCCGACAAATATTACACGAATATTTTATGCTTATGGAGTTTGGGTCGCGATATCGGGCTCGTAGGAATTACGGGCCACTTACACATAAGATGGGCGTGTGGGCCCTGGGCCCAAGCCCAAAACCCACAAGCCTAAACCTACACCTAACATATTAAATCTTGACAAGATTCACACAATCTCTACAAATCTACTCAAAATCTTTACATAAGATTTTTGTCTCAAAGATTTGAAACACAAAATCCATACAAGATCTATACACACAAAACATAAGGAAGTAACACTAGTCATTACCCACATAAATTAGTATAAAACTCTAACCGCCTCCCCTTCAATTCTCAACACAAACAAAATGCTCAGACAAATGAAACACAAGAACTCATCACTTTCATTTTTCTTAGAAGAACCATAAGTATCACCTCCTTCCTCAAATAAACAACACATACAACAATATCAGTTAACCCACAATACACACACACAGACAACAACATCCTCTGCTCTCTCGTTCACACCCACCCCCCTCTATTCGATCTGCCTGATCGCCGGGCTCCGGCGATGGTGACGGCCGACAGGCGGAGCCGCCGCCTCTCACGGCGGTGGCGGTGGTGATTTTGTTCAAGCCGCCAACCCCCCCCCCCCCTCTTCTTCTCCGCTGATGTGCAACCGGGGGCGACAAAAACCACCACCACCGTCTGGTGGTGGTGCGGCGATGCACACAGGGGCGGAGAGAGAGAAAGACAGACATAGAGAGAGAGTAGAGAGAGAAAGAGCCTGAGGAGAGAGAGGGAACCGGTGGTCGGCGTCTTTATCCGGCGGTCTTTGGCTTTATCCGACGAGTTTCACCAATTTGCTGAAGATGATGATGATTTCCGGCACGACGGCGACGACGTCGGTAGGAGTGACGACAATGGGGTGATGGTCCAGCGGCCGGAGACTCGGACCAGCGGTCCTTGTCTCGGTCCGACGTGTATTCCGGTAAAACCCCCTCCTGTTGCTTTTATTTTCTTTTAGAATTGATATTGATGATGATGCTGAGGATGATGACAGTAGGGTGAAGGTGGTTATGTGGCTCGATTCAATTCCATTCATGTTCGGGTGTTTGTTTCAGCTCAACGGCGTGGTATTCGGTTCGGGTCAGATCTAGTCAACGGCTCGGTCAACAGTCAAACTTGGTCAAACCTGGTCAAAGTCAGGTTTGACTGGTTCGGGTCAACAGAAGTCAAGGATGGTCAACTCAAAGACCCGGTAAAAATTTAAACGCGCGAAAGTTTGTTTATATTGTTAGACGCTTTATAGTTACGCGAACCGAGCTCGAACCATCTTTTATATAGTATCTTGTTTCGTTTTATTGTGCGAACTTGACAAAAAATGATATATATATTATTATTGCGTAATTGTTGCGTTTTGAAATTAACGACACTTTGGTTGTCGGGGTTATTCCAAAAACAGAGGGAACTCTGCCCGTTTTTCGAGAAAATCCGTAAAATAATTACGTTTTATTATAAAACGAAGCATAACCGATCGACTACAAATGATTTTTATAAAATTAAATACAAGTGTATAACATTTCGGATAACACTTTACAACATCACGACAACGACGATTTGGATATCATTTTCGACGATTCTTTTACTAAGATAAATATAATTTATATATTTATTTTAAATATCGAACAACAATAACTCTTTTATAAAAGTAGATATAGTTTATCTATTTATTTCAAATATCCAACAACACGGATTCGCTTCTATAAAAATAAATATAGTATATATTTATTTTCAAACACAAACACGACATATATCGTTAATCAAGTCTTTTCAAGACTTACTAGTTATTATCGACAATAAACGAAACCTAGCATGTATAACTTCTTCGTTTCCTTCAAGTTAATAACTACCGTCGAATCGTTCGGTCAACGATTCGGTAGAGCTCGGTGACACGTAGTTAGTTACCACTTTTATTTAGAAACTTATAAGATATTCCGTGTTAGGAATATTGTAGAATGCACGCTAGCGAGTCTCGTCTTGGAAACGACATCGTATATAGCTAGCTTTGCACAGAAATATTCAGGTGAGTTCATAACCCCACCTTTTATGGTTTTACATTTTTATAAATGTTTTCGGGGTGGAAAGACATGCACTTTTTGCAAAGCATACAAGAATTACGTATTTCTAAACCATTTTACCAGCAAGTTTTAACTGACACAAATGGTATAAGAAAAGCTTATGTTTTATACCGGTTTTTCAAACAAGCGTATTTTTCGAAATATGCATACACACGAGTTCTAGTTTTCTAAACTACGGGAAAATACAAATACAAGAGTTTACAAGATACAAATGTTACAATGTATACAAATGGTATGATAATAAGAAACACACTTGGTGAGGACGAGAACCAAGTATGATGCGTTTTGAGAAATGATACAAAATCATACGAGAAATGATACAAAATTGATACGAGAAATAATATGAGAAATGATACATGATACGAGAAATCATGTCACGAATAGGGTACCATAAGCACCATTAATCAACAATATACCTAGACCGCAGAACAAAAGGTTAGATCTAACGGGTGTCGGGCAGCCTCACTCTTGGTGAGAACGAGAACCGAGTAGTGCTTTTGTGTCTCGGAATATGCCAACTAGAAAATGCCTAAGGTTTGGTTGCTTCCTATGTCGTGTCACATGTTAATGGCCTTGCAACCCATTAACAACAAGATACATACAGAAATACTTGATTTATACAAGAAACCATGATACATACAAGAATACTTGATTTATACATGAGTACGTGGTGTACACAAGAATACTTGATTTATACAAGAAAACATGATACATACAAGAATACTTGATTTATACATGAGTACGTGGTGTACACAAGAAATACTTGATTTATACAAGATACATACCATGTTTTCATACTAAATTTCTGTATAACATGACAAGAAAATGATTTTTAAATTCGTTTTCTCAACAATACTTCAAAAACCGGTTATTCAAAAAGATTTATTTCAAATCTTTTACAAACAAACTATGAACTCGCTCAACTTTATGTTGATTTTTCGCATGTTTCTTTCTCAGGTTACATTTCAAACAATGGAACGGTTGGAATACGAGAACCATGAAGAGTCGAGTACTTAGTGGCATTCATTTTCTAAAAGTCTTAGCTTATTTGCTTCCGCTGTGCAATTGTGACACTCTGACCGGAGGCGGAAACGTCGAGGGCATCACTTAAGACACCTAATGATTGTGCTATTTTTGTAATGTAGGGCCCTCCCATGAGACTTCTCAGAGGATTTGATTGTTGACTAGAGAAATATTCAGCAAGCTCGTGGGCAATATTACAGGGAACTTGCTCAAAAATACTATACAAATAGAAAAGTTCGATTGTTCTAACCCTTTGTTGATTATGTTTACGGACCGTGATAGTGTTGGCTAAAACACGGTGCATATATTGATAACAAGGGTCTATGAAGTTCGTAGAATTATTGTTGACACAACATTCTTTTAATGAAAGGCATTGCCAATAATTTACCATATCCGCGGAGGAACAAGAGGTTGATGCCTCCATAAAAATGGGTTGTTTGACTTCTTCATCTGTATATATGCCCAGATGAACTGCGAATTCTGTTAATGACATGGTATGAAATTGCCCACAAAGTTGAAATGAATGGATTCATTGGTAAGATTTTTTTTATATTTGTAATAGAAAGTGGACAAGAACTCATACACCAGTTCATCGTATGATGGTTCTAGGATGTCGAAGAAATGGCGCCAGGGCGTATTAGGTAGTAGTGATCTTGCCAGCAAACCACTGAAATCAAACGTTCCTATTTGTTGCCAATCAATACCGCTAATAGTAAGAACTTCCTGATGCTTGAGTTTTTGATACCTCTCTCGGTTGTGTAAATTAGCAAACTGAAGGAAGGGATGAATTTTTGCTGCATTTGAAGATTCAGCATATGCTGCTGGGAGATTTGCCATTGGGATATAGGGTTTTGTTGAACTAAGAAAAGTTTGGGTATATGTTGAGTTATATCAGAAGTTGTAGTTCTCGTGTAGATTAGCTCAAGTAGTGAGTTTCTTATATGGATAAGGAAATTCCGGATTACACCATATGATCGGTTAGGGCTTCCATGCTACGTTCTACAGCTAGTTTGAAAAATTGAATCTAACAGGTATGGTCTCGAGAAAATTTTGAACTTTGAAAAAGAGGGAATCGTATCGTAATAAATTGATAATAGTACAACGTAGGTCGATTAGAACTTGGATTGTTCTGAAACGGAGAAAAGAAAAAAATCTTTTTGAATTAGGGTAACATGCCTTAAGCCTATAGGCATACTGTACTCTCATCGGTAGATCCCAGATAGGCAAACGTGTGTTGTGGAGGCATTTTCTGAAAGAAAGATTATAGTGATTTCATAATGGAGTAATGTAGTTTCATAAAATCAATGAGGATCAGAAAAAACACGTAACAAGATGGATATCATTTATTCCACGAATAAACGACATCAATGACAAGTCAAAGTAGTTGGGTTCTTATAACTTGGTGAAGTCATGCTTTAGCTTATAAGTGGACACTCATCCCAAGAATTCCCAGGTAAGCACAACTGGTCTCGCATCTGATGAGATTTATACGAAGTGCTTGCCTAGACAGAAAACTCAGAATACAGGCATCCACCCTTCCAGATTGCACGAGTTCGTTATTAGAGCCCAAGACTTTGATGAGAATTTAAAAATCAGAAGAGGTTTTGAAAATAATCACCTAAGGATAGGTGATGAGTATTTAAAGATGAGATCTGTGGTGACGAGGCATTGGTTACAAAAGATAAGAATAGGGATGAAGACAAAGGCAAAGATAACAGAAGAGTTACTAATGGAAAGGTTCATAGGTAAGTTATAGTCTAGGTCAAAAGTAATTTCTAATAACCTAAATCCCTATAACCATGGCTCTGATACCAACTTGTGACACCCTGACCGGAGGCGGAAACGTCGAGGGCATCACGAAACTTGGTAGAATGCATATAAGCACATGGTGATTAAATTAAAGTTGAAATATAATTAAGTTGGTTGATAGGATTGCATTCACATCCAAACTAGTACAAAACAAATACAACACATTGTTCACAAAAGTCTTTGTTTTTATTTTAAGCTAAGGCACATGTCTTGATCAATCCTATGTGTTCCTTGCAAAAGCTAACTTCAAACATTTTCACCTGAAACATATGTTAAAAACAATTTGGGTCAACAAAAGGTTGAGTGAATTCATAGGTTTTGGTTAGTTTGGAAATAAATAATAATGTGATAATAAAATGAAATGTTTAACAATGTGGCATTTGATATATCTTAGCAAAACGAATAATACAAGTATGCTTGGTGGAACATTCAAACCTTGTAGACGTAAACACGGATCTATCATCCAAACTTCCAAAATGTGAACAACAACAACAACAACAATGTGAACGAGAAGTTAGGATGGGGCGTCACACCTATAGCGCTATAATATTACCGTTGGGCTTGTACGGAGTTAATGAATGTAATGTGTTAAGCAACAAGTATTAAGCAATTGCAAGGAACAATCAAGATAGCCACAAAATGCAAATTTGTTTGTATCACATTATTTCATATGTTTCATCCCGAAAATATTGTAAAACAGAAAATGGGAACTATGAACTCACCTTGTTTGCGAATAAATTCCAAACAAGTAAACGGGTAAGAGTTTTGCGGGAACAAGATTTCCACGTCACTCTAATTGAACATGCACAAAACAATATGGAACATGGCATCAACAAGTGGGTAAAATGTGCAACTGTATAAACGGGAAACTATGTTTAACGTGTTTGTATGGTTTGACTAGAACAGTAACTACGGGTTTAAACAGTCTAATTTGGGGAAACATGGGATAATTATACAGGGATTATTTAAGAAAAATGTATTTTATACAAATAACTAAGTTATACACATACTGGATATAGAGATAATATTTGTATAATTAAAACAAACAAGTAAATATATATTTAACTCAAAATCTGCAATTATATAGTTAATTATCTAAATAATTAATTTAAGACAAGATAATTAAAAATAACATTTTTAATTATTGAACATATATATATATATATATATATATATATATATATATATATATCTGATTTAAAATAGTTATCATGGCAGAATATATATTTTTAAAATAAACAGACAAATATTTATATAGTTTCAAAATGAAATAACATGGTAATTATCTAAATAATTAGTTTAAATCAGAATAATTAAAAATTGCATTTTTAATTATTAACATGAAATATTACTGATTTACAGTAATTATTAGGGCCTTTGAATAATTTATATAAATATGATGGATTTAAAAAAGTTAAAGTAATAATAAACAGTTTAGAAAGTCTAATTATTCAAAAATAATATGTAAATAAACAAATCAGTTACTAAATTATTATTAACTAAGAAAAATACACCTAATGTCATAAAAATATTTTCTGCCAAAAATTATATAGTTTCATAATTTATATCAATTAAGTTTAACTATATGTAATATAAGTGAATTAACTGATTTAATTATGTAAAATAATCAGTAAATAATCAATCAGTAACTAAATTTTATATAAACTCAGAATAATGCATGTAATATCATAAAAATGATTTCGGGCAAAAATTATATATAATTTAATTTAAATATATTAAATTAAACTACACTTTTCAAGTGTAAATACTGTTTTATTCACATAAATATCGAAATTATGTAAAATATTAGCAAGAATATTATTTCTGTAAATTTTGTCATATAAAATAATTATCACAAAAATTTCAATATTTATTTCTGAAAATCGGATTTATAATAATTTTTTAAATGTAAAAACTGTTATAATATATAAAAATTAGTTTTATAAATATTTTGACTAATATTATATTTTTAATATAAGTATCAGTGTTTAAAGTAATTATGCTAAAATTTTTAGATTTGAAATGTTTAAAACCAATTTATTATGAATTAATGATTAAAACTGTTTTTACATAAAAATAAATAAACAGGACTACTGTTCACCGTCTTCCCCAAATTCCGGTCAACAGAAGTCAACCCACTTCCGATTTCGATTAAAACCCTGTTTATATTCGAATTAAACTTAGGGAAAGATTGTAATAACATAAACAAACGGATTGCACGATTAAAAACGAACCGGTATCGTGTGAATCGGTGGAACGATGAATCTCCGGCGACTGGTTACGGCGACAAAATGCAAAGGTGAACAGAGGGTATGTGTCGATGTTTAAGTGAAATTTGAAGGTTGCAGGAGGTTCGTAAAGGTTCAGGGATTACTTATAACCATTCAATTCGATACAGAATCGACACATTATAGTGGATTGATTCCACTTTCGAATTTTTTTATAAAAAGCCGATTCCGACAAGGTAAGTTGTTTAATTGATCGATTAAATGCGCGTGGATAGTTAGTTCCGAGGTATAGATTCCGCGTGCAAACTTCTTTGGGCAGATAACCCACTAATCACGTGATTGGGTTCGATCTCCGGTCATCAGGCGGGTTGCAGGTTTATTTGAAATAATAATATTTAATATTAAGATGTGTATATATATTATACGATTTCAAATATATACCGGATGAGGCTGATAGCCGACCAGTCACATAGTCACTTATTAAACGAAAGGTCCCGAGTTCGATCCCCCCCCCCCTGACCGGGTTTTAAATCTTTTTTTTTTTTCAATGTTTGAATTTTACATTTTAGTCCCTGATATTCTGAATTATGCAGAAATGGTCCCTGTGATAGTTAGTTAAATAGGTTAACTAGGTTAGTTTTTAAATAAGAGATCCTTATATAACATTTAACCCGGTTAGGACTATTTAGTTAAAATAGTTTCTAAAATAACAACATTAGTCCCTGGAGTATAACTTTCACAAAATGACCGAATGGTCCCTTGACTTTATTTCAAAAATAAATTTATTTATTTTATTTATAATATAAGTTTCAAAAATGTCATAAAGGACCCTAAACTTATAGTTTTCAAAAATTTACACTTTTAACCCGAAACTTATAAGGTTTCAAAAATGACAATTTAATCCCTGAATTTTGTACTTTCTAAAAATGACGGTTTTAGTCCTCGGACTTAAAATCAAAGTTTTCAAGCAAGTCTTAAGGAATGACAATTAGGTCCCTCAACTTATACTTTCACATAATGACACATTAGGCCCTTGTAATTTATGTAGCCTTGTTTATAAGTATGAAACTCGATCAATTTGAAAATATTCACGTGTTTGAGCCGGTAATTCTTGTAAAAGCATAAAACAAGAATGTTCAAATAAATTGTATTTCAAACACGGTAATTGTTATAATCCAAAACAAACATATACATGTATGAAAACCATGGTGGTTACAGCAATGAAGATACCAGTCTAGTCACGCCAGCTCTTATAATTTTGGGGTGTGACAGATTGGTATCAGAGCTATAGGTTACAGCGAATAGGGTTTCTGAAGAAATACCTAGGCTCTAACCTCATATTTCCCTGGGGACTTAGATTATTAAAACGTTGAATACATACAGAACGCCTAGTACTCGAATGTGGTCTCCAACCGTTGCCGAAAAGCAAACAATCAAAATTTTGTTTTCAAACATACGCTATAGTGGTGTTTTACACATGATACAGTCGCATACAGTACACAAAACTCTGAGAGTTTAGGAAACATGCATTTAAGACCTTCGGAAACTCATGTTGAAGTTCATTAAAGGTCATCACGTAAGAACCACGTTTATTAACTCAGGAAAAACGCCATTATTGTGTCATCTATGTTATTTTTAACCGAGCAGGTAACCTACGCAAAACAAAGCACGGGCATGCAAGATTTCACGAAACTCAATCTACATGACGACAGAGGTTGAAGTAGGTCACATACGACTATCGAGGCGATGCCTTAGAAAAGACGCGATGGCGCAATTCAGCGACAACGCTAGATCCTGTCAACACGAAAACTATCAATCAGGAAGCGGCGGTTTGGCACGCGGTCCTGCAACGACACGAATCACGCTACGGAGAAGACATATGTCTCCGCATTTCCCCTATCTCAATAACGACGAATACGTAATGTTCGACATTCCATGGTAATGTCACCTAACAACTGGTCGTCACATGAAACCCCATGTAAAGTCCTTAAATTTCCTTGTTGAAATTCCGACTTTTGCATCTAGTGAGTAGATTTTTACATCTCTACTCCTCTTAATGGTCATGGTATCACGAACATTTCTTTCGTTATAGCGAATACTCATTTGCTTCGTTTCTTAAAAATTCATATGTTACGCATGCATCGTTTGTTACGCATGTGGTTTCGTTTCGAATAAAGCGTTTCATTAAAGTTCAAATATTATTTCGCTAAATCTAATTTTTGATTTGTGATTCGAATGACCCGCATTGTTGTAATTGTTGACTTCTTTGTCATCAAGTCAACACATTTCCTTGAAATTTCTCTTCTTTTCAAGTTACATACATGGTTTTTCGTTGTGACCATGCCGAAAGCTTTCTTGTCGATACATGTATTTATTGTCGGCTTGCGCCGAAATCAAATTCAATTGTTTGAACTTGTTCATTACACATATTCAATTCAAGACACCATATGATGTATTGGAAACATCATATTCGAATTCGTTTTAACAAACGTTTCATTGTTCTGAGCCATAGTAGATTTGTTTGGTCTACGACTCCATTAAGTCGTTTGTTGATTTCGACACCTTGTGGTGTCAGTATAAACTTGTAGCTTGGGCTAATTATGATTGAGCATTTGATGCAAAACACAGGTGATACTTGTTCAATCACCGCTATTATTGAATTGTTTCATTCACTATGACACCTTGTGGCGTCGGTAGAACTTGCAGCTTGGGCTGATCATGATCGAGCGTTTCATGCAAACTATTACATTTGAGCTTGTTCATTTATTGGATGCGATCATTTCTAGAATTTGTTTGCATCTTGTGCTACGTCCTTGAATTCACATCATTCAAATAAGCCTTGATTCGATTTCATGATCGTTCACTTTGGTATTATTCGTATTTACTGACGCATAACGTAACTCTAAGGAGTTAACGTAGTCTAAATTTCGAGGACGAAATTTTATTAACAAGGGGAGAGTGTGACAACCGATAATTTACGCCCTTAATTACGTGATTAACAGGCGATTTACGCGACATTAAATAGTGATTACGACGCAAATTAACTTAATTAGGCCTTTGGAGTGCCTAGGAACGTCTATACGACTTTACAGTGCGCGAACAGTGGTTTACAGAAAAACCTGCTAAATATCACGCGACGACAAACTGATACCGTACAAGATACTGACGACGCCGACAAATATTACACGAATATTTTATGCTTATGGAGTTTGGGTCGCGATATCGGGTCTCGTAGGAATTACGGGCCACTTACACATAAGATGGGCGTGTGGGCCCTGGGCCCAAGCCCAAAACCCACAAGCCTAAACCTACACCTAACATATTAAATCTTGACAAGATTCACACAATCTCTGCAAGTCTACTCAAAATATCTACATAAGATTTTTGTCTCAAAGATTTGAAACACAAAATCCATACAAGATCTATACACACAAGACATAAGGAAGTAACACTAGTCATTACCCACATAAATTAGTATAAAACTCTAACCTCCTCCCCTTCAATTCTCAACACAAACAAAATCCACAGACAAATGAAACACAAGAACTCATCACTTTCATTTTTCTTAGAAGAACCATAAGTATCACCTCCTTCCTCAAATAAACAACACATACAACAATATCAGTTAACCCACAATACACACACACAGACAACAACATCCTCTGCTTTCTCGTTCACATCCACCCCCCCCTCTGTTCGATCTGCCTGATCACCGGGCTCCGGCGATGGTGACGGCCGACAGGCGGAGCCGCCGCCTCTCACGGCGGTGGCGGTGGTGATTTTGTTCAAGCCGACAACCCCCCCCCCCCCTTCTTCTCCGCTGATGTGTAATCGGGGGCGACAACAACCACCACCGTCGTCTGGTGGTGGTGTGGCGACGCACACAGGGGCGGAGAGAGAGAAAGACAGACGTAGAGAGAGTAGAGAGAGAAAGAGCCTGAGGAGAGAGAGGGAACCGGCGGTCGGCGTCTTTATCCGGCGATCTTTGGCTTTATCCGACGAGTTTCACCAATTTGCTGAAGATGATGATGATTTCTGGCACGGCGGCGACGACGTCGGTAGGAGTGACGACAGTGGGGTGATGGTCCAGCGGCCGGAGACTCGGACCGGCGGTCCTTGTCTCGGTCCGACGTGTATTCCGGTAAAACCCCCTCCTGTTGCTTTTATTTTCTTTTAGAATTGATATTGATGATGATGCTAAGGATGATGACAGTAGGGTGAAGGTGGTTATGTGGCTCGATTCAATTCCATTCATGTTCGGGTGTTCGTTTCAGCTCAACGGCGTGGTATTCGGTTCGGGTCAGATCTAGTCAACGGCTCGGTCAACAGTCAAACTTGGTCAAACCTGGTCAAAGTCAGGTTTGACTGGTTCGGGTCAACAGAAGTCAAGGATGGTCAACTCAAAGACCCGGTAAAAATTTAAACGCGCGAAAGTTTGTTTATATTGTTAGACGCTTTATAGTTACGCGAACCGAGCTCGAACCATCTTTTATATAGTATCTTGTTTCGTTTTATTGTGCGAACTTGACAAAAAATGATATATATTATTATTGCGTAATTGTTGCGTTTTGAAAATAACGACACTTTGGTTGTCGGGGTTATTCCAAAATCAGTGGGAACTCTGCCCGTTTTTCGAGAAAATCCGTAAAATAATTACGTTTTATTATAAAACGAAGCATAACCGATCGACTACAAATGATTTTTATAAAATTAAATACAAGTGTATAACATTTCGGATAACATTTTACAACATCACGACAACGACGATTTGGATTTCATTTTCGACGATTCTTTTACTAAGATAAATATAATTTATATATTTATTTTAAATATCGAACAACAATAACTCTTTTATAAAAATAGATATAGTTTATCTATTTATTTCAAATATCCAACAACACGGATTCGCTTCTATAAAAATAAATATAGTATATATTTATTTTCAAACACAAACACGACATATATCGTTAATCAAGTCTTTTCAAGACTTACTAGTTATTATTGACAATAAACGAAACCTAGCAAGTATAACTTCTTCGTTTCCTTCAAGTTAATAACTACCGTCGAATCGTTCGGTCTACGATTCGGTAGAGCTCGGTGACACGTAGTTAGTTACCACTTTTATTTAGAAACTTATAAGATATTCCGTGTTAGGAATATTGTAGAATGCACGCTAGCGAGTCTCGTCTTGGAAACGACATCGTATATAGCTAGCTTTGCACAGAAATATTCAGGTGAGTTCATAACCCCACCTTTTATGGTTTTACATTTTTATAAATGTTTTCGGGGTGGAAAGACATGCACTTTTTGCAAAGCATACAAGAATTACATATTTCTAAACCATTTTACCAGCAAGTTTTAACTGACACAAATGGTTTACGAAAAGCTTATGTTTTATACCGGTTTTTCAAACAAGCGTATTTTTCGAAATATGCATACACACGAGTTCTAGTTTTCTAAACTACGGGAAAATACAAATACAAAAGTTTACAAGATACAAATGTTACAATGTAAACAAATGGTATGATAACAAGAAACACACTTGGTGAGGACGAGAACCAAGTATGATGCGTTTTGAGAAATGATACAAAATCATACGAGAAATGATACAAAATTGATACGAGAAATAATATGAGAAATGATACATGATACGAGAAATCGTGTCACGAATAGGGTACCATAAGCACCATTAATCAACAATATACCTAGACCGCAGAACAAAAGGTTAGATCTAACGGGTGTCGGGCAGCCTCACTCTTGGTGAGAACGAGAACCGAGTAGTTCTTTTGTGTCTCGGAATATGCCAACTAGAAAATGCCTAAGGTTTGGTTGCTTCCTATGTCGTGTCACATGTTAATGGCCTTGCAACCCATTAACAACAAGATACATACAGAAATACTTGATTTATACAAGAAAACAAGATACATACAAGAATACTTGATTTATACATGAGTACGTGGTGTACACAAGAATACTTGATTTATACAAGAAAACATGATACATACAAGAATACTTGATTTATACATGAGTACGTGGTGTACACAAGAAATACTTGATCTATACAAGATACATACCATGTTTTCATACTAAATTTCTGTATAACATGACAAAAAATGATTTTTAAATTCGTTTTCTCAACAATACTTCAAAAACCGGTTATTCAAAAAGATTTATTTCAAATCTTTTACAAACAAACTATGAACTCGCTCAACTTTATGTTGATTTTTCACATGTTTCTTTCTCAGGTTACTTTTCAAACAATGGAACGGTTGGAATACGAGAACCATGAAGAGTCGAGTACTTAGTGGCGTTCATTTTCTAAAAGTCTTAGCTTATTTGCTTCCGCTGTGCAATGAAGATACCAGTCCAGTCACGCCAGCTCTGATAATTTCGGGGTGTGACAGATTGGTATCAGAGCTATAGGTTACAGCGAATAGGGTTTCTGAAGAAATACCTAGGCTCTAACCTCATATTTCCCTGGGGACTTAGATTATTAAAATGTTGAATACATACAGAACGCCTGGTACTCGAATGTGGTCTCCAACCGTTGTCGAAAAGCAAACAATCAAAATTTTGTTTTCAAACATACGCTATAGTGGTGTTTTACACATGATACAGTCGCATACAGTACACAAAACTCTGAGAGTTTAGGAAACATGCATTTAAGACCTTCGGAAACACATGTTGAAGTTCATTAAAGGTCATCACGTAGGAACCATGTTTATTAACTCAGGAAAAACTGTTAGGCCCTAAAGTGTGAAACTGACGCATCAAATTAATACAACGAGCCATGGTTACGAACTGGGCTTTACTGGGTTAGTTTATATTAGGTTTTGGACCTTTATAGGTCACTTGGGCCAAGCTTTAGGCCATGTGGGCCAAACAGGCCCAAGGGGAGCCCATGTAGGGAAGTGGGCTTGAGTTAGTATAAAAACAAGTTTCTAACTTGTTTTTAGGTTTGAACCTCTTGAACCTCATTGTTACAGAATTTCATATAGATCTAGAGAGAGAGGCGATTGAAGGTGTGAGCACTTGTACTAGACGGTTTTGCTAGTTGATAGTAATAGAATCGTGTGCAAGTGTTTAAAGGTGATTCGTTGTGTTCTTCGTATTTCATATTTTTCGTGTTTATTCTTGAATCACATCAAGTTTGGATTCCGCACAAACTTGGTGTTGTTTGATATCATTGAAAGATCCGTTTCACGGGACTTACAAGTGGTATCAGAGCCAAGAACCTATTTCTAGGCTCGGTGTGATATCAAAGATTCAAGATTTTCATATTTTTGGTTCGGTGTTCTTCGCGTTCTTCGTAGTGTTCATCGGAATTTCATCAAAAATCACTATATTTTGCTTTTTGATTGTTTTTGAAAAGATGTTAACGGATTAAAAAAAATCTTTTGTGTTTTCAAAAATTTGAAATATATCCGAAAAAATAAGTCAATTTTTTTTTGGAAAAGTTTTAAAAGATTTTAAAACTCCTTCTTTCACGATATTCAGTTTCCTTTATTAAAGGAAAATTGTTTTTACTTTGAGGAATACAGCTGTCTCGCCAATCAATCTGTTGAATCATTTGAGTCGCAACCGACAACATAGCTTTCGAGGTCTCGAGTCATTTGTTTTTGAGTCGCAACAAGAAACATCTTCTCCGACTCGCAACCACAGTTACGAGTCCACACGTTCATCATATTCATCATCGTTCCGACTCTCATCAGAGTTCGAGTCGCAACCGCAATCATCTTTGTTTCGAATCTTCATCACTTTCAAGGTCTCGAGTAGCAACCACCGTTTCGGCTCATCCTGTTTGGTTTCGACTCGCAATCATCTACGGTTTCGACTCGCAACCATCTACGGTTTCGGCTCATCCTGCTTTGGTTTCGACTCGCAACCATCCACGGTTACGAGTCGCAACCGAGATCTCGAGTCATTACGTTTTATTTTCGAGTCGTAATCATCAACGGTCATAATTCATCTTCATCTGACATCATCTTCGTTCATCATCCTGTTAACATCGTCGACCACCATCTTCGTTCACCATCGCCGAACACCATCTGCAACTCCGGTCATCTTCTCCGGCGATCTCCGACCACCACCTTCGTCTTCATCATCTTCATTTACTCTCATCGGATCACGATATCGAGTTCGGGTTTTCGACACCGCAGACCATCATCACCACCTCTGAACGACCACCGTACCTCCACTGTTCCGACACCCATCACGAGCAACCTTCTTCTCCGATTGAACCTACAATTTTTCTTCGTTCAACAGTCACCACCTTCATCGTCGTTCATCATCCTCTGATCATCCTCGTCTCCGTTCAAACTCCGACCACTGTTCTCTCCGATCACCTCCGATCTTCTTCTCCGATCTGCACTACGTCTCCCAGCCATTCTCCTTTCATCATCTGTTGCTATCACATCGAGTGGCAGAAAATTAGGGTTTAGGTTCGGTATTTGTTTAACGAAGAAGACGGACAGTTGTGTTGTTTTGAAGCTTAGGTTTTTATTAATAATTATAATTATAAAATCAACAATCATTATATAATTATTATTAATCATAAGGTCATCATTATATAATCATTGTTTTTTATAATAATAATAATAATTATACTTTTATAAACTATTAAAAAAAAAAGGTTTGTTTAAATTATTAAAAAAAAGGAGAAAAAGTTTGTTTGGGTGTGAAAAGTTTGACAGGTTTTGAGGTACGGTTCAGAAAGCGGGTTCATTCGCGTGCAAAGGGTTTGAGTTAGCGATTACACGGGTTCTCATTTGGTTTGTGTTTTGAGGAGAAGAACAAAAGTATTAACCACCCGTTGAAATTATGGCATTTGTGTTTCACAAACCTGCGGCTCAAGAAATTACTCGTGAAGAGATACTTTCTGTCTTTTGCACTCCTGAATGTAGAGAAAGGGTTGAGGCATATCATTTACACAACGCTGAGCTAATACAAGATTATCAAGACATAAAAAATAAAAATTTTACTTTATCAAAGAATGAAAAGCTTTATAAAGATAAAATTGAAGCTCAGCGAAAAGACATCATCAAACTTAAGGATGATGTAAGTGTAAAAACAGCCCATTTCTTAGAGGCACAGGAGAAGGTATGCATTTTAACTAAGGAACTGGAAGATATTAGAGACAGATATCAAATTAATGAACTTAATATCAAGAAATTTGATTCTTCCAGCAAACTAGTTAAAAACCTGTGCGATCAACAGCTTGCGTACAAAGAAAATAAAGGGCGTGGTTTGGGTTTTAATAAGGCTCCTCCTCCTTATAATGACAATTATACTTATTTACCTATGACTGAGGAGGAGATGATAAATGAAAGTCAAATGACTTATGGTCCCAAAAACAATAAGTCATCATTTAATGGCAAACCAGTTGAGAAACAGAAGTCTGCTCCAATAAATTTTGTTTCCAAAGGCTCAATTGATCCTAACGTTTCATCTTCATGTGCAGATGATAGTTCTGAAGTAAAGTGTGGAGATGTTCATGGGAGTGAACCAGTCGTTATTTCAAATATTTCTGAACCTTATCTTGAACCTTATTCTGAACCAACTGAATCTGACCTTGCTTTTAGTCGTTCTTTGTTTGCGTCATTTTCTGCTTATGTTTCGTCTTTTGAGCCTGATGTTTTGGGCAAAACTGATAATGTTTGTGTTGAACCTTTGAACAATAAGTCTGGTGATGAATCTTCTTCAGTTAATGATTGTGATTGTGATGTTTCTAACTCTTCAGTTGATGATTGTGTTACAGGTGAGGTCCCTCAGGATACATTCAGTGAAACCACTGAAACTTCTTCTCAAGAAAATCAAGAATGTCCTGATTCATCTTCTGAATCGGTCTCAGTGGACGTCCCTAATGTTGAATCTAGTGGGACCCCATTGGAAACCGTGGATGAAAGCAAACCTAAATCGGATTCACATGATACATGTGTTGACGAAACATGTGTTGATGAAATTTCAACTTGTTCTAAAATTAAAACTGAATCTGAATCTATTAAAGAAGAAAAAGGAGTTGAAATAAATGAACAGTCACCGAAAAATGTTTCTGAAAATAAAGATAAACCTGAAACACCGGTTTTTCAAAATGATCAAGATAAAAGTGAGAAGGATGAATCTCATCATCCGTCTACATCTCATGCTTGTGCTAGTTCTGATCAGCAGGTACAGAAGAACTCAGAAAAGGCACATGGAACACAAGCAACGCAAGCTCGGTCATCTAGACCTATCAAAACAGCTAATGCTGCTAGCTCTCAGAATCTCCATACATTGAAACGACAGACATGTTTCAACTGTGGAATTCCTGGACACATTGCTAGAAATTGTGTTCATCATCCAAAAGTGCAACAAAATGCCAACACTCACTTGTGTGCTGATGTTTGTGAGCCGGTTCACAACACGCAAAAGGAGCCAAAACGAGTAGATCAAAATCGAGGGTATAAGAAGTCTGCTCATCAAGGACAAGGCAGCAACAATCCTCATAAGGCTCGTGACAAGGTGAATGAAAGATTCAATCAGGGAGAAAAGACGAAGAATGGTGCTCATAGCAACAAGAGTTCTGCAAACAGCAAATATAAGCACCCAAATTCGTCTTCGTCTGAAAGTCATGTGCAGGCGCATCCAACACGAAGAGGACCGGTTTGTCCTTCAGGGTCTGCAAGAGCAAATCCAGCTGATCAGAATGCTTTCTACATGAAGAGACAAACATGCTTCAATTGCGGCATTGCTGGTCACATAGCTCGGAACTGCACACATCGTCCCTACGTACCATATTATATGCAAAATCGGAGGGTTACACCAAAGGACAACTACCATTCTAAGCCAATGAAGGTATCTTCACCTAAGGCAATGAAGAATGTGAATCCCAAGGTTAAACCTTCTGATGGGGATTGGAATGCTGCTAAAGCAAAAAAGAAAACAAGCTTTGAAACCTACACAAATTTCGAAAAATAACAAGGTTGATAAGTCAACTGTTTTGCTAAAGGCATCTAAGAAACTAGAAAAGCCTAAACAAATTTGGAGAGCAAAACAAAAAGCAGCTACATCTCCAATTTTTGAAACGAAAGGGGACTTGTGTTTGAAGGAAGTATCTTATTTTGATGCTTCAGGAAATCCCAGGACCACGATGGCCTGGGTACCAATGTCTTACTAATCTCCTTACTTTTCAGGAACAACTAAGGAGGAGCTGTTGACAATCTCTAGAATGTTGATAGCGGTTGTTCCAGAGATAAAAACGGGTAACATTTCACTGTTGCAAAAAGTTCAAATTTTTTTTACAGATGATATGTTTCCTTTGGAGGAGATAACAGAAGTAAGAAATGATCAGCAAAAGGTACCGTTTAAATTCAGTACTTTGATTTGAATATTGATTAGTCTTCAATCTAATGACGGAACGGTTAAGCAAAAATATTTTTCTCTTTTTCTTAGTTTATAACTTTGTACATACTGTGTCCTTTCTCTAGTAAATGGTAAATTTGCGCAAAAATACAAGATTTATGCACAAATTTAGGGGGGGAGAGGAACATATAGATCGATATAGAGTTTAGGGGGAGAAAACTCAGAAAATACAAAAAGAGTTTGCTGTAAATATGTATTGTTTTAGGGGGAGAAAATGAGAAAAATACAAAAACATTAGAAAATGAAAAAGCCAAAAAGAAAGATTTCATGTTATGGGAAGTGAAATAAATGTTCGTGTTAAAGGGTTTTGACTAACACATGTAAGGTGCCATAGCTGAAAAGACTAGGATCTACTGCGATATGTCGATAGGCTTGACGCTCAACATGATAAAAGATACTAAGTGATATAAACATAACGAACTATGTACCATGTGGGTAACATACCAACGGCGTATGATTTTATGGTCTTAAATCTTGCGTTGATAGATAGCCAACATCTGAGGTTTCGGGTCTTTATATTGTTGAATCATTCAGGGATATCTTGGCTGTTCTTCTGTTCAGAACTAAAATTGTACATGACCCCAGGAAAGAAAGTCACTTGGAATTAGCTCATTTCTATTTGAATGTTTGTATGTTGTCCCGATACACACAATTTTGATCTGATTCTGAAATCTTCTCTGAAAAAGTCGTGTACCTCCTCTGCTGCATCCAGATATATGCTGACCTGGAGGTGCTAGGCAACGACAGCTTCTGCTGCATCCAGATACATGCTGACCTAGCTGTACGTTGTCGCGCTATAGATCTAATACACCCGAAAGAGGCCCTCAAGTGCCCAAAAGAAACCCAAGAAACCTATATCAAACTGAGAAAAACTCATTTGATCTGTATATTTTACCATCTCTGCAAACGATCTATTCTGTTCTCTTCTCAACCTATTCCCAGTTAAGATTTCAGAAATCTGGATTGGACTTGTGAAATATGTGGTAGGGAAGATACTTGCATGATAGAGTGTGCTGTTTATATTTCCAGGATTTGATTAATATTTATTTGGGTGTTCATTGTTAAGAAATCAAAACATGATAAAATAGATTATATGCAGACCTAGACACAGTCAGGATATCTTAAAGGATGACATCAGTATACTCACCTGCTACGATGAATCGTTGTGCTTACCTTAATCGCGGGGGTATGCCTTGGAATGGGACACACGGGTATAATAGTATAATATAACCTAAAGCGTATCACGAAGTTAAAAATTGAAAGTTGAGCGTTAAAGTTTAAGTGGACAAACATATTGGCAATCGCATAGACCAGTTTGATTAGGCTCGTACTGAAAAGTGTTCCTTAGTCTGCCTGAGAACGAATTTTGATCCCATTGCAATTGTAATTGTATATTAAGGTAGTTGTTTATATTTTGAGTTTTTATTTGTTTCTAGTTCTTAAAAATTCAAAAATACAAAAATAGTGTCTTGCTTTTCTATAAAATCGAAAATCCAAAAATAGAGTGTCTTTTTATTTTTCTTAAAATTAAAAAATATAACCGTTCTTGAAGATTTGACTGATCATCAAAAGTTGAAAGAATTTAAATTGTGAAATTTGATGTACCTAGTGTTCATATGGTACTCTCCCTGTTGCATAAGAGATGTTTGCTTATGAGTTTACGAGCATGTGCAGAACTTGATTTTTATCAAGAACAGGGGTTGATGAAGATTGGGATGCTGTTAGCTGCTGAAGAAGCATGGAGTATCACAACAACAAGATGTACCTGAGTCAGAAGAATCGGATACGAAACGCCGTCTGACAATGAAAGTACATTTGAAGAAGTACCTGTGAACCTGCTTGAAAGACAAAGATTGAAGAAGAAAAGAGCTGCTGAGAATCCTCCTCTCACATTCTTTTTAACAAGATTTTCAAGCAAAGCTGATCGAGATCCTAATATGAAGCTAACCACAAGAGCTGAAGAAAGAGACCCAGTGCTGAGAGTTCAGAAGTCAAGAACTTTCACAACATCTGCAGCATAGTGACAACCATAGACTACGTTGAAGACATTGTTGAATTCATGATATGAAGACAATTTGATGGCATCAGTCTAGGGGGAGATTGTTAGGCCCTAAAGTGTGAGACTGACGCATCAAATTAATACAACGAGCCATGGTTACGAACTGGGCTTTACTGGGTTAGTTTATATTAGGTTTTGGACCTTTATAGGTCACTTGGGCCAAGCTTTAGGCCATGTGGGCCAAACAGGCCCAAGGGGAGCCCATGTAGGGAAGTGGGCTTGAGTTAGTATAAAAACAAGTTTCTAACTTGTTTTTAGGTTTGAACCTCTTGAACCTCATTGTTACAGAATTTCATATAGATCTAGAGAGAGAGGCGATTGAAGGTGTGAGCACTTGTACTAGACGGTTTTGCTAGTTGATAGTAATAGAATCGTGTGCAAGTGTTTAAAGGTGATTCGTTGTGTTCTTCGTATTTCATATTTTTCGTGTTTATTCTTGAATCACATCAAGTTTGGATTCCGCACAAACTTGGTGTTGTTTGATATCATTGAAAGATCCGTTTCACGGGACTTACAAAAACGCCATTATTGTGTCATCTATGCTATTTTTAACCGAGCAGGTAACCTACGCAAAACAAAGCACGGGCATGCAAGATTTCACGAAACTCAATCTACATGACGACAGAGGTTGAAGTATGTCACATACGACTATCGAGGCGATGCCTTAGAAAAGACGCGATGGCGCAATTCAGCGACAACGCTAGATCCTGTCAACACGAAAACTATCGATCAGGAAGCGGCGGTTTGGCACGCGGTCCTGCAACGACACGAATCACGCTAGGGAGAAGACGTATGTCTCCGCATTTCCCCTATCTCAAAAACGACGAATACGCAATGTTCGACATTCCATGGTAATGTCACCTAACAACTGGTCGTCACATGAAACCCCAGGTAAGTCATTAAATTTCCTTGTTGAAATTCCGACTTTTGCGAGAACCATGAAGAGTCGAGTACTTAGTGGCGTTCATTTTCTAAAAGTCTTAGCTTATTTGCTTCCGCTGTGCAATGAAGATACCAGTCCAGTAACGCCAGCTCTGATAATTTCAGGGTGTGACATATGTGGGTGTTGTAGTGGTGGTGGAGTGTGGGTGAAGTGGGAGAGAGGTGGTTTGCCAAGGGATGCCTTTGAAGAGGTCCAAGCACCCTTATTTATAGCCTGCACAGAAGCCCAGACACGGCCCCGTGTCCGCTGGACACGGCCCCGTGGCCATCCTTTTTCTCTTTCTTCATTAATTACAATTTATCTGCATTAGCTCCACACGCCCCCGTGTTCGTTGGGCACGGCCCCGTGCGCAGAAGCGTATCTGTACTATCAAGATTTGCAAGATTTTGCAAATTTGAGTTGGGCACACCCCCGTGCTGGGAATAGAAGCTTCTATATCTTTGTCTTTTCTACAGGCATCTGACCACGCCCCTGTGTTCGCTGAGCACGGGGTCGTGGTCAGCCTTCTGTTTCTTTGTTTTTGCTTGGGAAGATGTTGTCGAGGGGTCGGGCATGCCACGTTTATTCCTTTTCTTGTATTTATGTTAGATTTTGCTGTATATTTGTTCCTTTTGTTCATTTACGATCATTTAGTCCTGAAAATACAAAAGGAAGACAAAAGCACACTTTTTCCAACATTAGTACTAAAAAAGGCTTAGTTTTGTGCCTTATTTGATGTAATTTATATGTTGCATTTTACACACATCAAATACCCTCACACTTGAATCTTTGCTTGTCCTCAAGCAAAACTCTTTATAATGTGGCTTACACTCCCAAATGGAATGGGTAGAAGAGAAGTTTTGGGCTTGTCTTGAGTGTCGGGAATCCAAGATCTTTATTAGGTTTAATTTTTATACTATTTACAATCCTATTCGTTATAATTTATTTAGAACGTTTTATAAGAGAAATTACTTATTAGGGCATAACATGCCTCTTTAAAATTCCATTTATATACAAGTTCACATACCTCACGGGAGATCACTCAAAACTCGGCCGAAGATGTATTTTTGTGAAACACTCGAGACCGGCATGGGACTTATTTCTACCATAAGCTTGCCAAGCAAGCTATCCTCCTCATTTTTAACTATAAACCTTTGTAAATATCAAGAGGACTTGGGGAAGGGTTAGGCTTGGGTTAAAGGTGGGTGGTTTTGGGGTTAGTGGTTAGTAAAAAGGGCTAAAAGCGTAAAAAGTGTTGGTCATCGTAAAACTTTTTGTTTTTGTGACTTTTATTCAAACAAAGCATTTTCAAACAAAGTTTCTTTGAGGAACTTGTTTGTTTATTGCTAGGCTTCATTTTTTTTATAAGCAATGTCACATGAAAACCGAGCTTTTTACTAAAACAAAGGGTTTAAAAGAAAAAGGTTTTGGTGGGTAAAGGGTGTTTGTTTTGTGGGTTTAGAAATGAAAAGGTTTAGGCTTAAATGGGTTAACTAGGGGGATTTTGGGTAGGTGAAAAAGAAAATAAAAAATAATGGTGTTGAAAGGAAAATGGGTTAGTCCTAATGCCTCCATCATTTACTTACTTAGGTTTAAGTTGGTAAGGACTGGGAATGTATCGTCATGGCAAGTTCTAGAGTCGTAAGAACCAAGCGGCTATTCACACAAGAAACGAAAAATGAGCATTTAGTTTAAAGATATGTATTTGTATGCTCAATAAAGTCTTAAAACTCACTTTTTGTGGGAATGGGTTTATAATGTGATCAAGTATATATAATCAAATTTTAACTAGATTTGTCATGCCGTTTCATAATTTTCTTATGTTGGTTCTTTTTATCACGACGCTATCAGTTGTAAATTTGTAAAAATATAACCTTTTTAGAACTTGTTATTCCCAAATTAAACCAACACAAGTAAAAAAAATGAAAAGTTTTTGAAAAAAAAATGGGGTGATTAGCGGTTCCAATAGAGTTTTGTGTAAGGCTTGTTATTAGGACTTGCAAAATTCAAGTTTTAGCATCCTCCCCACACTTAAATTACACATTGTCTTCAATGTGTCCCAAAAATAAGTTTTTAGGTTGATTGAATGTGTAAAAAGGTGTTTAAAACAAAATTTTATGTTACTGGGCGTCTGGACACGGGCCCAAGTTGGTCCGGGCACGGCCCCGTGTTTAGATTGCCAGTATCATAATTAACAGAAGGCTGGGCACGGGGGCGTGTTCAGTGAACATGGCCCCGTGTCCAGTTACCTGAACTGGGCATTTTCTGCACAGCCTTGGGCACGGTTGGGCTGAGCACGGCCCCGTGCTGAACTTGCTGTAAAGAAGAAAAATTGTCGGGTGGCTCTGTTTTAGTGCATGGGGTGTGGTTTCAAGTTTCCCTTAGTAACCTCCACCATTCCGAGTGTGTTTTATTCCTAAAAAGTAAAACTAAACTATAAAACATAAAAGTTAATCTAAACTAAAACTAAGGATAGTTCCGCGGAATGCCTCCGTGGTGCGCCACGTTTATAAGGGTCCTTGGCTAGACCCAAAGTTAGTCATATGTCACCCAAGCTTGAGTCTATGACTTTCATGTAGTTGACCGGGTCGTCGTCTTCTACTCTTTTCCCAACCCCAAACTTCATCTCCTTGTCCCCAACCCTCAATGTTAATGTCCCACCATTCATGTCTACCATTGCGTGGGCAGTGGCTTGGAATGGTCTTCCTAAGATGAGTGGTACTTCGGTATCTTCCTCCATATCTAGTATGACAAAGTCGGTCGGGAAGACAAAGTCTTCGAATTTTACCAATAGATTTTCGGCGACACCTTGTGGATACTTGATAGACCTATCGGCGAGTTGTATACTCATCTTTGTGGGGCTTGTTATACCTAGTCCGAGTCGGTCAAACATTGATGCGGGCATGAGATTTATGCTAGCCCCAAGATCGGCTAATGCATTGCGTATGGGTGATCCCCCAATGGAACAAGGGATGGTGAAACTTCCTGGGTAGAGTTTCTTTTGTGGGAGTTTGTTAAGTAGTACGGCGGAGCATTCTTCGCTTAAATTGACTAGTTGCAATGTTTCAATTTTCCTTTTGTGAGTGAGAAAGTCTCTCATAAATTTTGAATATTTAGGCATTTGAGTGAGGACTTCCACAAATGGAAGATTGATGTGCAATTGTTTTAGTAAATTTATGAATTTTGTGAATTGCTCATCGGTCTTTTGGCGAAGTAACCGATCGGGGTAAGGTACCGAAGGATTCTTGGTAGGTTCTTGATTCGGTGGAGGAGTCGTCTCTTTTTGGGGTGTTGGTGAAGTTGCGGTTTGGTTAGACGAGCTCTTTTAAGTTGGAGGTAGCGGAGCCTCCTCGGGACCTACGGTACGATTTCTCAACGTGATGAGATGTACTTGCGCCTTTGGGTTGGTTTCGGTATTGCTGGGTAACGCGCCTTGTGGTCTCTCGGAGAAATTTTGAGCTAGTTGATTTAGTTGTTTTTCAATGTTTTGAATACTAGCTTGTTGATTTCTATAGTTCGATTCCATTTGTAGAAATCGATCCGAGTTTTTCTTTTCGGTGTCGGAGATGAGGCGTGAGATAGTATCTTCAAGCCTCTCTCGTCCCCCTTGTTGTTGTTGAGAGAAATTTTGTGACTCATTTCTTGGTTGTTGAAAGTTTGTTCGTTGGTTTTGATTTTGTTGGTTACTATTATTGTCGGGTTCTCTCCAACCAAGGTTAGGGTGGTTACGCCATCCTTGGTTGTAGGTACCCGTCGGAGGACCTGACGGCCTAGGTCTATTATCAATGTAGTTTACCGTTTCTGTTTGATTATCCATTTCTTTCATGCAACTCCAATTTTCATGTGGTCCACCACACCCTTCACAAGCCATAACCGAGGCCGTTTTTGCCATTTCTAACTTTTTGATTTTTGAAGAGAGGGCCTCGATTTGGGCTTGTAAAGAGGTGCTTTCGTCAACCTTATGGGCGCCCGGGGCAATAGATTTTGTGCCTCGGGTAGTGTGCTACTGAAAATTGTTTTGAGCAATTTCCTCAATTTAATTATAAATTTCATTTGAGCGACGATTACTTAGAAGTCCCCCGGAGCTATAGTCAAGTGTTTGTCTTGTGTGTGGCAACAACCCATTATAGAAAGTGGATACTTGTTGCCATACCGCAAGACCATGATGAGGGCACTTTCTTAGTAGCTCCTTGAACCTTTCCCAAGTTTCATATAAGGATTCCCCGTCCTCTTGCGAGTATGTATTAATTTCAGTCATTAATTTAGCCGTTTTAGAAGGAGGGAAATACTTATACAAAAACTTTTGGGCTAGTTCATCCCAGGTGTTTACCGATCCAACTGGGAGGGTGTTAAGCCAAGCCTTAGCTCGATATTTTAGTGAAAATAGGAACATTCGGAGGCGAATGGCATCATTCGATGCTCCATTGATCCGAAAGGTATCACATATTTCCAAAAAGTTAGTAATATGTGAATGAGGATCTTCGTCCGCAAGCCCGTGGAAACTTACGGAGTTTTGGAGCAATTGAATCAAATGCGGCCGAAGTTCGAAGTTCTTGGAATCGACATTCGGTGCATTGATAGCAGCGCCGAGATTACCTACCGTGGGTCGTAGGTAATCCATTAAGGTACGTTGATCTGCCATGGGAAGGGGGTCCTCCGAAACTTTCTCTTGGAGTTTAGCTTTAAGTCTTTTTCTTAGAAAGCGTTCGGGTTTGTCTAAAGGTTCTTTTATGTCTTTATTAGAACTAGAGCTCATGCACTACGAAGGAAGTTCAGGTGCGGCGCCTGGGTTCCAAGTCCTGCGATAAAAACAAAAAGATTGTTGGTCAGAAGTCTCACCACGGCCCCGTGCTCAGATGAACACGGCCCCGTGGTCGGAGTTAGAGTGATTGTTTTCCAGATCACTGTTACTGGAGAGTTCAACACGGCCCTGTGCTGCACCAACACGGCCCCGTATTCAGCTCTCTGTAACTCGAAAAATAAAAATTGCTAGTAACGATGCTGGGCATGGCCCATGTCCGACCAGGCACGGCCCCGTGTTGCAGTCTGCAGAAACTGAAAAATTTAGAAAATTCCAAAAAAAAACAGAAAAAAAGAAAAAACGATTAGGCCGTTGATTCCTAACTTTCTTAAATCCTTGTGTCCCCGGCAACGGCGCCAAAAACTTGGTGCGTGTCGAGTGTGATATGTTTTTATCTATATTTTAAGCCCTTTTTAACACGTTAATCAAGTTTTAAATTTATAAAACACGATATTCTACTAACACTTAAACACACACATGGGCAAGTGCACCCATCGTGAGCGTAGTATAGTGTTGGTAAGATACCGAGGTCGTCAAAGGACACAAGGGCTTTTAGTACCGGTTTATCCTCAACGTCTAATCAAATCAAAAGTTTAGAAAAGGTTTTTAAACATGAAAAATAAAAACTAAAATGATGAAAAATAAAAATAAAAACAGATAGAAAAGATGAATCACTTGGATCCGACTCGCCTTTAGTGTAACCTTTGATGATTTCCGCACTTTTCCACTTTTAAGAGATTATCTTAGTTATAGTAGTAGGCCCCTTTTTGGAGGTGACTTTACCCTCAACCCAGTAGTTTGAGTCAGCAATGATACAATCCTAAAGGGTCGGAATATTGAAAGATAATTAATTAAGTTATTAATGCGTAATGTGGTAGGCCCCTCTTTTGAAGGTGACGTTACCCTCGGCTAAGTGGTTAGAGTCAGCAGGGATACAATCCCAAGTAGCCGGGTTAATGTATTAATAGTAGTTTACATATGAGGGGATCAAGCCATTCGCACCCCCGCCATCCAATACCAGTGGGTATTGATGGAGGTCCTAGTAAGCTTGACCCAGGTCCTTCAGGATCTATACACTGAACAAGGCAAGAACCTTACTAAACCATTCCCTTAACCTCCGACCAGGTAGCCAACATATCTCTATATAGACCGTAGAGATATGAATTGTGAAAATCTTTTATTTTATATAGACAGTAAAATAATGTCAAGACACCACGGACAAATGATAATGAAGTTTCACCTTCAACATAAAAAACTAGTTATTAAAGTCATTAATACAAAACCAAATAAAAAGTGCGAAAAGATAAAAAATCAAAAGAATTACACTAAATGCTTGTCTTCACCAAGTGATGTAAGAGACTTAGGCAAAAATGGCCTTTGATTGTCAAGAACTCTTACTATCATCTTGGATCCCGAGACTACTACACACACTCTAGGTGGATGATGGATGATGGTGGTGGATGTGGGTGTTGTAGTGGTGGTGGAGTGTGGGTGAACTGGGAGAGAGGTGGTTTGCCAAGGGATGCCTTTGAAGAGATCCAAGCACCCCTATTTATAGCCTGCACAGAAGCACGGACACGGCCCCGTGTCCGCTGGACACGTCCCCGTGGCCATCCTTTTTCTCTTTCTTCATTAATTTCAATTTGTCTTCATTAGCTCCACACGCCCCCGTGTTCGCTGGGCACGGCCCTGTGTGCAGAAGCGTATCTGTACTATCAAGATTTGTAAGATTCTGCGAATCTTAGCGTTGAACACGGCCCGTGTTGAGCTGGGCACGCCCCCGTGCTGGGAATAGAAGCTTCTATAGCATTGTCTTTTCTGCAGGCATCTGACCACGCCCCCGTGTTCGCTGGGCACGGGTCCGTGGTCAGCCTTCTGTTTCTTTGTTTTTGCTTGGGAATATGATGTCGAGGGGTCGGGCATGCCACGTTTATTCCTTTTCTTGTATTTATGTTAGATTTTGTTGCATATTTGTTCCTTTTGTTCATTTACGCTCATTTAGTCCTGAAAATACAAAAGGAAGACAAAAGCACACTTTTTCCAACATTAGTACTAAAAAGGGTTAGTTTTAGGCTTCATTTGATGTAATTTATATGTTGCATTTTACAAACATCAACATTGTTGCTCCCGAAATCACCTCTAACTCTTGTGAGGACTTGAGCGATAGTCGTCCCTGTGTCGATTGTGTCGTGAAGGACTCCCCATCGGTTTCCACTGATGCATACATAGACCTGAGCAATTCGACATACTCCTTCTTTAACGAGAGCCCGGATAAGGAAAATAAAGGTTGGTCTCGCCCACCGGTATTTAGCTTAGGATTCACCCTTTCTGATAACCTCTTGCGTTCTTGTCTAAAACTAGGGCAATTAAGGTACCTCAGGCACTTCGGTGTTGTTCCAACTAGTAAGGAACCACCCGATCTGGACAAACTCCTTAAAAATAGACAAAACTTCATAAAAAACCTCTAGCCACGGGGCCGTGTCCAGGTCAGCACGCCCCCGTGTCCACCTGAAGATTCTCGTCTGACATCTGGTCAGAATACGGACAAAAAGTGTCAGAGTCTTGTCTGCACATGGGGGCCGTGTCCAGCCGACACGGGGCCGTGTCTAGCGTGCTGTCGTTTTCTATAAATACAGCAAGATTCCTGCACACTTGGACTCATTCCAAAGACAAAGATCTGGTGGGATCTTCACATATACCCTACAAGGTATATTCTAAAGAATGTTCTCAACAACCATCTTGTCTTTACTACTTTTATCCATTTCCTTCTTCTTCCTTAAACTCCTCAAAACCTCTATTAAAGCTTGAAATTTCCATGATCTCAAGCTTTATTGCAATAGTTGTTGGGATTTTATTCAAGGAATCTTATCAAAAATAAGTTTTACAACACTGTTTTAAATTATTTATGCTTAAAAATGCTTCTAAAGTCAGAAAAGTAATTTAAGGCCATAAGATTCCTTGTTTCAAAAACCTGCAGAGAGGTGGCCATGGGGCCGTGCTCAGCGAGCACGGGGCCATGGCCGGGGTACCGTTTCATTAAATTGAACTTTTTCGACTTGTTTTTCATAGAATGTCGAGCCAGAATAGTGGAACCTCTTCAGCACATTCAAGGAACAGTCGTAGGGAACGAAGGCCTTCAATCGAAGCAACTCTTGTGTGTTATGTAATGGCACTACGAGAAGCTCTCGACAAAATGACATCCGTAGAAGAAGTCCTAATCGAATGTATTAATTATCTCACGGTGGGGCTAGAAAACAGTTTCTAAGAAATCAACCTCTTGCACCAAAGATTGAACATTCTTATGACACCTCCCATGGAACCAATCCCTCCCCAAGAAGATTGGAACTTAGCTCAAGGAGTTATTAACCCCACCGGGTGGGACGACATCCCCACGGAACCTCCTCTTGACAACTTACAAGAGGTTCTGGTGGAAGTCACACCCCCTCAAAACGAGGACGCCAATGAGCCCGTCTTCCTTCTCCCTCGGGAGATAGAAGAATGGCTTAAAGATTTATGAGGGGCCCTTCCCGGAGAAGAAGTTCTTCAAGCCGCATGTAACCGAGAAAATTATTTTTTTCGGAAATTTTGCTCTTAAAATAAACTATAGGCTAGGACTTCTTTGTGGTTTTAGATCTCTTGTGTTTCATGACCTACTTATCCAAATTTAGTTTATGTTTTTATTTTCTAGGAACTAATGTAATTCACTCTTTAATGAATGATGGTTTCTAAGTATTAAATGGTGTTTGGATCATGTTGTAATGAATAAAACACACTCGAAATGGTGGAGGTTACTAAGGGAAACTTGAACCCACACCCCATACACAAAAACAGAGCCTCCCGACAATTTTTCTTCATTAAAGCAAGTTCAGCACGGGGCCGTGCTCAGCCCAACATGCCCCCGTGCCCGAGGATCTGCAGAAAACGCCCAGTTCAGGTAACTGGACATGGGGCCATGTTCACTGAACACACCCCGGTGCCCAGCCTTCTGTTAAATATGATACTGGCGATCTGAACACGGGGTCGTGCCCGGACCAACACGGGTCCGTGCCTAGTCGCCCAGTAACATAAAATTTTGTTTTAAAACACCTTTTTACGCATGCAGTCAACCAAAAAACTTAGTTTTGGGACACATTGAGGACAATGTGTAAATTAAGTGTGGAGGGGATGCTAAACCTTGAATTTTGCAAGTCCTAATAAACAAGCCTTACACAAAACTCTATTGGAATCGCTAATCACCCTAATTTTTTTTTTCAAAATCTTTCATTTTTTTTACTTGTCTTGGTTTAATTTGGGAATAACAAGTTTTAAAAATGTTATATTTTTACAAATTTACAACCTATAGCGTTGTGATAAAAAGAACTAACATCAGAAAATTATGAAACAGCATGACAAATCTAGTTAAAATTTGATTATATATACGTGATCACATTATAAACCCATTCCCACAAAAAGTGAGTTTTGAGCCTTTATTGAGCATACAAATACACATTTTTAAACTAAATGCGCATTTTTCGTTTCTTGTGTGAATAGCCACTTGGTTCTTACGACTCTAGAACTTGCCATGACAATTCATTCCCGGTCCTTACCAACTTAAACCCAAGTAAGTAATTGATGGAGTCATTAGGACTAACCCATTTTCCTTTCAACACCATTATTTTTCATTTTCTTTTTCACCTACCCAAAATCCCCCTAGTTAACCCTTTTAAGCCAAAACCTTTTCATTTCTAAACCCACAAAAACAAACACCCTTTACCCACCGAAACCCTTTTTATTTTTAAACCCTTTATTTTAGTAAAAAGCTCGGTTTTCATGTGACATTGCTTATTAAAAAAATAAAAAAAATAAAAAAAATTAATAATGAAGTCTAGCAATAAACAAACAAGTACCTCAAAGAAACTTTGTTTGAAAATGCTTAGTTTGAATAAAAGTCACGAAAACAAAAAGTTTTACGATAACCGACGCTTTTTACGCTTTTAGCTCTTTTTACTAACCACTAACCCAAAACCACCTATCTTTAACCCAAGCCTAACCCCTCCCCAAGTCCTCTTGATAATTACAAAGGTTTATAGTTAAAAAGGAGGAGGATTGATTGCTTGGCAAGCTTATGGTAGGAGTAAGTTCCATGCCGGTCTCGAGTGTTTCACAAAAATACATATTCGGCCGAGTGTTGAGTGATCTCCCATGAGGTATGTGAACTTTTATATAAATGGAATTTTAAAAAGGCATGTTATGCCCAAATAAGTAATTTCTCTTATGAAACGTTCTAAATAAATCATAACGAATAAGATTGTAAATAAGTATAAAAATAAAACCCAATAAAGATCTTGGATTCCCGACACTCAAGACAAGCCCCAAACTTCTCTTCTACCCATTCCATTTGGGAGTGTAAGCCACAAATTAAAGAGTTTTGCTTGAGGACAAGCAAAGATTCAAGTGTGGGGGTATTTGATGTGCGTAAAATGCAACATATAAATTACATCAAATTAGGCATAAAACTAACCCTTTTTTAGTACTAATGTTGGAAAAAGCGTGCTTTTGTCTTCCTTTTGTATTTTAAGGACCAAATGAGCTTAATTGAACAAAAGGAACAATTATGCAGCAAAATCTAACATAAATACAAAGAAAAGGAATAAATGTGGCATGCCCGACCCCTCGACAGCATCTTCCCAAGCAAAAACAAGTAAACAGAAGGCTGACCACGACCCCGTGCCCAGGGGACACAGGGGCGTCGCCAGGTGCCTGCAGAAAAGACAAAGTCATAGAAACATCTATTCCCAACATGGGGGCGTGTCCAACTCAACACGGGCCGTGGTCAACGCTAAGATTCGCAGAATCTTGCAAATCTTGATAGTACATATACGCTTCTGCACATGGGGTCGTGCCCAGCGAACACGGGGGCTTGTGGAGCTAATGCAGACAAATTGCAATTAATGAAGAAAGAGAAAAAGGATGGACACGGGGCCGTGTCCGGGCTTCTGTGCAGACTATAAATAGGGGTGCTTGGTTCACTTCAAAGGCATCCCTTGGCAAACCACCTCTCTCCCACTTCATCCACACTCCACCACCACTACCACACCCACATCCACCACCATCATCCATCATCCACCTTAGAGTGTGTGTAGTAGTCTCAGGATCCAAGATTTATAGTAAGAGTTCTTGACAATCAAAGGCCATGTTTGCCTAAGTCTCTTACATCACTTGATGAAGACAAGCATTTAGTGTAATACTTTTGATTTTTAATCTTTTCGCACTTTTTATTTGGTTTTGTATTAATGACTTTAATAACTAGTTTCTTATGTTGAAGGGGAAACTTCCTTATCATTTGTCCATGGTATCTTGGCATTATTTTACTGTCTATATAAAATAAAAGATTTTCACCATTCATATCTCTACGCTCTATATAGAGAAATGTTGGCTACCTGGTCGGGGGTTAAGGGAATGGTTTGGTAAGGTTCTTGCCTTGTTCAGTGTATAGATCCTGCAAGGACCTGGGTCAAGCTTACTAGGACCTCCTTCAATACCCACTGGTATTGGATGGCGGGGGTGCGAATGGCTTGATCCCCTCATATGTAAACTACGATTAATACATTAACCCGGCTACTTGGGATTGTATCCTTGCTGACTCAAACTACTGGGTTGAGGGTAACGTTACCTTCAAAAGAAGGGCCTACTACTATAACTAAGATAATCTCTTAAAAAGTGCAAAAGTGCGGAAATCATCAAAGGTTACATTAAAGGCGAGTCGGATCCAAGTGATTCATCTTGTCTATCTGTTTTATTATATTTTTATTTTCAGCATTTTTAGTTTTTATTTTTCATGTTTAAAACATTTTCTAAACTTTTGATTTGATTAGACGTTGAGGATAAACCGGTACTAAAAGCTCTTGTGTCCTTGGACGACTTCGGTATCTTACCAACGCTATACTACGCTCACGATGGGTGCACTTGCCCATATGTGTGTTTAGTGTTAGTAGAATATCGTGTTTTATAAATTTAAAACTTGACTAATGTGTTAAAAAGGGCTTAAAATATCAAGAAAAACATATCACACTCGACACGCATCACTATACTTATGCTAAACTTGTGTACTCACCTTTACATTATTGTATTGACCTTTATTTTAAATATGTGACAGGTTGATGATTATCATATGTAGCAAATGGATAGGATCCCTAGAAACTCACATAAAAATCTAAGTTGCCGGATTTGATCTGTTTGAGAGACTTGTAATCCGTTATAACATTTGTTGAAATATTTGTTTTATTGTATGGGAAATTGAACCTTGTTAAATATTGTCACTAAATTAGTCGTTATGGATTCTCTTGAGCAATCTAATTTGCTTAGTGCCACGTCCCGATGATTCCGCCATCGGTGGGGGTGTGACAGATTGGTATCAGAGCCATAACTATAGGGAATTAGGTAGAATTGCATGACCCGACCTAGTCTATAGTCTAAGTACCAAAACTGACCATATCGTACGAACCTGCTCGGTTCGAACGAACCCACTGCTGTACCTTCGTACGAACCAGCTTGCTGCTTGTCCTGTGGGTAAACATTTTTAAGGAGCTGTTAGCTAAGGTAATCGTGAGCATAGGGCTCGTGAATCATAAAGTAAATGAGATGTTTATAGTCTGCGAACGTGCCAACAGTAGACTATGATTGTTTCTTCCTTCCTCGGTGCTGCCATGGTTGACATGGAAGCTATGAGCTACTTGAGTGCTATGAAGGTCGTTTCTGCTTCCTCCGTCCATATAAAATTTTTCTTATCAGCACAGTTCTTCAGTGTCTTGAAGAATGGTAATGATATTTTTGCTAACTTGGGGAGGAAGAGTTTGAGGTCTGCTATTTTTCCATTGAGGCTTTTAACTTCGTTTTTGGTTCTTGGGGACTTTATTTCAATGACTGCTCGGACCTTGTCCGGATTTGCTTTTATATTTTGTTTCCCCACAATGTGACCGAGGAACTTTCCTTCCTCAAACCCAAAGGAGCACTTGTTTGGGTTCAATTTCATGTTGATTGCCTTGAGATTGTGAAACGTCTCCTTGATGTCTTGGAGCATGTCTTCTCCCGTGTGACTCTTTATTACAAGATCATCAACGTATGCTTCCATATTTCTTCCAATTTGCTCGGCAAAAGCCTTGTCCACTAGATGTTGATATGTTGCCCCGACGTTCTTCAAACCAAAATGCATCTTTTTGTAACAGAAGATCCCTTTGTCGGTGTGGAACCCCGTTTTCTCTTCATCTTCCTTCACCATTTTGATCTGGTGATACCCTTTATAGGCATCCAGGAAGCAATTGTATTCGAAATCAGTGAGCAAGTCCACATTCCAGTCAATCTCGGGCAACAGGTAGCAGTCTTTGGGACATGCTTTGTTGAGATCTTTGAAATCAACACACATTCTTCAAGAATCGTTTGGCTTCTTTACCATGACGGGATTTGCTAGCCAAGAGTGATACTTTACCTCCCTTAAGATACCGGCTTCCACTAGTCTCTCTACCTATTGACAGGAAACTTGACTACGTTTAGGTGCTAGGCTTCTTTTCTTCTGTGTGACAGGCTGGTAGGTGGGAGCTATGTTCAACGCATGCTTGGCTACTTCCCTTGGTACTCCCTCCATATCTCCCGAACACCAAGCGAACACGTCTGTGTTCCCTCGGAGGAGGTCAATCAGCCTCTGTTTGATTGTATCAGGGTGGTGATTGTTGATTCTTATCTTCTGTTATGGGTAGGAATCATTGATGCTTATTTCTTCAACCGGACTTTCATTTGTTTTACTGCATTCCCCTTCCTCTATTTCCATGGAGGCAATCAAAAGGGCTTCTTGGGTAGGTATCAACGAAGCGATACACTTGTCCGTTGGAAATTTCATCATCGCATGTGTTGTTGACACCACAGCATCAAATGCTGCTAAACCCGGCCTTCCTATCTACAAGTTATAGTTTGAAGGGGAACTTACAACAATGAAAGTAAGCTCCTCTGTTCTGGATAAGTCTCCGTCCCTGAAACATAGGTTCAGTGTTATCTTCCCCAGAGGTTGTACCTTCTCCCAGGTGAAGCTTCTGAGGGACGTGTCAGTAGCTTGTAGACGAGTTTTTGTTTTGCTTCCAAGTAAGTCAAAGCATATTTGATACATAATGTTGGAGGCTGCTCCCGGATCCATGTACACCCTATCGAGGGAAGCCCCTTCTATCTCGGCTTCCACGATGATTGGATGTTCCTACTTATCGTTTGGATCCGTAGGAGGGAAGCAAATGAACTGTTGATTCCATGGTATAGTCCTCCTTCTTTTTTCTTCTTGCTTGTTTTCTGACCAAACCATGTTTATGCTGACTTCCTTTTTTTCCTTCCTTCTTATCTTTTATCTCTTTCATCAAGTGAGTGAGCTCCCCCGACTTGACAACTTCTTTTATTCTCTTTTTCAGTTGCTTCCCTTTTGCTGGCTGCTTTGGACAGAGGTCGGGGAGGTCGGAAGTTGTATTTGACTTCTTCAGTTGATAAGATTTCTTAGGGCGTTTTGATGAGGATGGTGAAGGTCTATTTATCTTGGTCCTGATTTCGACTCGGACGAGGGGATCTTCTTCTGTCTTCGAATCTTCTTCCTTCGTGAGACCTGAAGGGTCGTCTATCGACGAAGGGTTGGAACCTTGATCTTTTGGATGGGGGAGGTAGCTCCCTCCAGCTTCCCTGTTCCCTCTTCTTTGAGACGTGTTTTTCCAAAGCTTCTTCGCCCTTCAGAAATGATTCAGCCCTTTCAAATGCTTCTTCCATTGTCTGAGGGTTATTTTCATGGAACCTTCTAAGAAGCTTTTTGGGCTATATGGCGTTCATGAAGGCAGATACCCTCATTTTCTCAGTTGCCCCGCTGTACATCAGACCCTCTCTCTTAAATCTTTCTATAAAGGCCCGAAGGTCCTGATGGTCTTTTTGCTGGATCTGATGCATGACAGTAGCATCTCTGGTACATCTTTTTTGAGGGGTAAAGTTAGCAAGGAAGCTTTTATAAAGGTCGTCGAAGGATTTTATGCTTCTAGTGGGGAGCCCACAGAACCATAATCTAGCTGGCCCGATGAGGGTTTGCATGAACATATGACAACATTCGGTGTTATTCCAACGCTCAACCGTAGCAGCTTCTGTGAAGACTTGAAGATGGTCTTCAGGATCTTCCAAACCATCGTATGTCTTAACATTAGATGGTATTTTTATCTTTGTTTGGAAGACATAGTTGGCTATTTCTTCGGAGAAGCATAATAATGAGCTGGGTTTATAAGGCATGGAGGGTATATCGAGGTTTATTCCGGTTCCACTGGTGGTAGCACCTGCCTGGATGTTGGGTTGGGTTTGAGCTTGCGACCCAACCTGGGTAGCTTGCCATATTTGGTTTCCCACGAGCTGCTGGCTCAGTTGAGCCAAGAGAGCTGCCATCTGGGGATATTGAGAACCATACATGGGGGAAACCCTGTTGAGGACCAGTAGGTGGTAACAGGCTAGCAGCTACGGCTCTGCTAGTCAAAGGTAACTATCGAAGGGCTTCCTTCGAAGGTAGTTGGTGGAGAAAGGGTAGTTGTTTGAGCCTGTTGGAGGAGCTGTTCAACGGTGTATTTTGGGCTTCTCAGGAGCACAATAGGTGAGCTAGCAGGGTAGCTCCTCGGCCCGAGTGAACCGTCAGGCATAAGGTACGGATGCGGGTCAGAACTAGGTCCTGCTCGAGTAATACTTGGACACATGGTAGTGCACAACGGAGAGGGCATATGTGAGAGTGCAACTTCAGACTCGTCATAAGACAAAAGTACTCTGACCCCTTTTGTTCGTTCCTCTCGAACATACCCGTTCAAGAGTTCCCTTAACACTATGAAATTATTCCTTACTCCCTCTGGGGTTATTTCGATGGTTTCAACCGGGAAGAGAACTTCACTCGGTGAAGAAGGATTAACTCATGTAGAGGGAGGAGTTTGGAACTGTTGTGCATCTTGTGTCATCGGTGCGACATGAAGTCCGTCCGGGTTGGTGGAACAACTATCTATCCCCGCAGTAGCAGGAGGGCTAGACCGAGGCATAGAACTGCTTAAAACTTCTTTTGGATGAGGATCCCTTCCGGCCATAAAGGAAGGTAACTTAAAAACAAGGTTGTACTACCGGAAAACTGTTCTAAGCAGAACAGCCCCACGGTGGGCGCCACTTGTTAAGACAACAAGAGTATGGCAGGGGGAAGGTCCATGATCCACTCCAAAAGGCAGCTCCTTGATCAGAATCTGCAACCAAAGAACTTCGTTAGTCTTAACGCGAGAGGGGGCCTCCCGCGTTTGGACTCCGGCGTAAGAATCGGTGGATTATTCTTTGAGAGTCTTAGCAAAAGAAAGGATAAGAGTTTAGAGTGAAAGAGTGAGTGAATGGTCGAACCTTTGGCTGGGATAAGACTCTTCTTATATAGGCAGACTGGTCTGTTGAAGGAGCCTTATGCAAGTTGTACACCTTCTAGTCCAGGTAAGCTTATCCATCCTGAGGTTGCTTGTAGGTTTGGCTTTTACCTCTTTGGGTATATTTCAGGTTTTGTGTGTCTCGAGGACACTTTATGCTTTATAGAAGTTTGTCCTTTCGTCTTGACTTGTTCAATTCAAGTCCCGAGGTTATACAGTAACTTTGGCTTCCCGTAATCAGCTATAGGCATATCAGCTCCTGGTCAGGAGCTTCAAGCTTCTGATTTCCAGCTTCTTGCTTTGTGTTTCAGCATTGCTTATTTATTTTTATTATTGCTGTTGACATTGATTTTGATGACTAGGATCTCCGAGTATCCACGTCATCAATATGGTGTACCAGGGGGACGCATTTTTTTTATTTGTTTTTTTTTTAATTTACAAAACATATATGAAATGTTACTTTTGAATGTTATAGGTTTTTTTTTTTTTTTTTTTGAAAGGCAAATGTTATACGTTTTGTAATTCTCGCAAAAACAAACCAAAGGGGCTGTAGTCCATCGAGGTAGAAGGTGGGTTTGAGAAGGTTGTAGGTATGTGGCCTTTTCTTTATTAACGTTTTTCTTTTTTCATTTTATATATCTTATTAAATTAGTTTCTTTAACAGGTTAATAAATATACATTTTATTTTAGGTATTTATTATTGTAAATTAAGTTTAATAACTGAATATATAAAAAAACTAAAAAAAATAAAATGTTAAAAAAAAAATTTAAAAAGAGGGGAAGGGAAACCATAACGTAGGTTTGAGGATGGAATGGATGATGATGTGGCGTTGAGGATGATGGTGACAAGGGGAACCATAATGCTAGCCTTAGTTCACTTGTGGTTGTGGTTGAGGGTTCTAGTCTCATAGTAAGGGCTGACGAAGATTTAAGAGTAAATTTAGAAAGTGTGTGAGTTAGCTGTTCTAAAATAACTTTCACAAAAACCTTCTAATTGTATGAATTTACACTACAAGAATTATATAAACATACTATAAAGTATAAAGGTGTTTATTCTCCCAGCTCTCACAATAATTGATTTGTTTTATATAATTCACTTTCTATGATATGTTTCTAGTTTTCACAAGACTTCAAGGCTTCAATTGTACAAATTAAACAAGATATTGACACTTAAAAATGTATGATCTGACATAGGGAGTTAGGACTATGGTATGTAGATTTGTATCTAATACACTGGCCAGTAAAAGCTAAACCAAGATGATGTCAAACAACCAATTACAAAAGAGTGCATTGCTACTATCAATATAAGGCTAGTGGGTATGGTGATGGTCCTCCAAGGGAGGATGATCCGTCACGTAGGCGCCACGTCATAGTCCTCTCAAGGATGGTCCATCCCCCAAAAGTAGAGGGTATGGGAGGATGGTCATAGTCATAGTCCTCCCCACCATTTTTATGTTTTTTTTAATCTTCTACCTTTTTATAACATTTAACAAATAAAGTAACAAAAATAAACAAACTGTTTTCAAAAATTTAAAATTAAAAAAAATAAACAAACTTTAAAAAATCAGATTGTTAACAAAAAAATTAGAAAAACAAACTTTAAAAAATTGTATAAACTTTAAAAAAATATATAAACTTTTAAAAAAAGATAAACCTTAAAAAAATACGAACCTTTTGTCGGGTGTGTGGACGTGCCTATGTAAGCCTTGGCTAAGGCTTCTTCTTCGATTGGCGTCCACTTAGTCGACTTCGGTTTGGACGATTGGTCACCCACCACTTGTTTGCCTTTGTTTCGTTTTCCTTTTCCTTTAGGCGGTTGGGTTTCGGGAACAACCTCCACATCGTCGTGGGTTCGGATCGTTGAAAGGGTTGCGACGGGATCGGTTGGGATTGAACGGGTGGTGTCGGGTTCGGTGGGAAATTATAAGCACCCCGCATCATCATTTGTTGAAGGGCTTGATTTTGAGAGAATTGAGCGAATTGGTTTGGCGAGTGTTGGAATGATGCAAACGCATTTGATGAATATTGCGAGAATTGGTTCGGTTCTAGCGTCGGATAATATCCCAGAACCGAGAAAACATTCGGTTGGGTCGGGTTGTTGGGATTGTTCGGGTTGTTGAAGGGATCCATGATATAGAGTATAAAAGTGGAAGAAGATTTATGAAAGTGGAAGAAGATTTATAAAAATTATGTGAGAGAGATGAAATTTTGGGGTTAAATTTGTGAATGGATGTGAAAATGGAGTGGAAATATATATATTTAAAATTTTTTGACCGTTTGGAAGTTTTTGGAAAATGGATTTTTTTTTAAATACCGGTAACTTTTTGAAGAAAGGGGGCCCACATTTGGTTTGTCGCCAACGTCCAGGAAGGGACGGTGAGGACGGGGACCGGGGGGGGGGGCGGGTTGGTGTAGCACGCGTCGCCGGTCCAGGACGGGTGGGGGACGGACCCATACCGTGTAGCCTAAAGGATGTCTGGGAAGTAATGGAGAAGTGTCAAAATCTTGGACCAACCAAATCTATTGGTGTAAGCAATTTTTATCCTCGACTAATCGAAGAAATCCTTTCCTTTGCTAAGATCCATCCGGCGGTCAATCAGGTGATTATCACACTCTTTCTTCGAGTGGTAATCGTTTCTAAAGGTGTCTAGATACTAACTTTCCATGTGGTTGTTGAAGGTCGAGATGAACAAATAAATATGATTTTCATTTTTGTAACGGTTACAGCTTGAGTTCATAACTACAACTACTCAGTCTTCTTTTAAGTGTAACTGTTAGTCACACTTAATAGATGCGTATATATGGGTCAAGTTATTCTACAAAGGCTTCTAATTGTAAGAAGTGTAAGAAGGATTTATAGAGTGACAAGTGTCCAATAACCTAAAACTAAACCCACTACATCACCACCAAAAACCTAAACACCCACCCCCACCCCACCACCACCACCACCCAAAAACCTAAACCACCCCCCACCCAAAAACCTAAACACCCACCCCCACCCCCCCCACCACCACCACCCAAAAACCTAAACCACCCCCCCAACCCCCCCGCAAAAAAACAAAAAAAAACTATACCTCACCAAAAAAAACCCCCAAAAAAACCTAACCCCCCCCCCCCCCAAAAAACCTAAAAAAAAAATTTAAAAAAACTAAACACCCACCCCCACCACCACCCAAAAACCTAAACCCCCACCCCCCACCCCCTCGGCAAAAAAAAAAAAAAAAAAATTTGGGGGGGGGGGGGGGGGGTAGGTGATGTGGGGGGTGGGGGTGGGGGTTTTTGGTGGTGGTGGATGTTTAAGTTTTTTTTTTTTTTAGTGGGTTTTTTTGTGTAGTGGGTTTTTTTAGGTTATTGGACACTTGTCACTCTATAAATCCTTCTTACACTTCTTACAATTAGGATCCTTTGTATTTGATCCTAATCCGCGTATATATAGCGGACAAAGAGCAATGATGTACGGAAGCCCACAGTTCCAAGTGCAAGAAACATTCCATATCCGAGGCAAGTCATGTAACCAAAATAAAAGAAAGTTTCCGCATTCGACAGATAAAAATAGTAATAGATACCGTAACCAAACACATACAATCCAGTAGACCCGCCATTAAAAAACGACCTGTGTCAAACAGAACACTTTTTTAGTTTAAGAGGAGTTGATCACAATATAACACTAAAATAATGAAACCGAAAGAGGAAAGATATAGAAGATTGTTACATCACCTCCACCACCATTCATGATTTTCAACAGCAAGCTGGAAGCTTGTCAGCATCACAGAAACTAACGAGGTTGTGATCAAAAGAAGAACAAACATTATGGCCATAGAATTGTAAAACGTGTAAATCCCACGTCCCCAAACAGTCAAAAGATTGTCATAAAGCTGAATTTTGATGACACTAAACGGCACAAATCCAGCCAGAATCATCTGAGGGATGATACCCTCATACCAAACCAGTCGAGGAACATCTTTCGGACATTTGGCGGTTCTGCAAGGGGCTTGAAAATCAGATGCACTGTTTTTTCCCGCAATCCCTCCTAAAATAAGCAACGGGAATGCTAGAAGTATCCACACAAGAGATAACGTGATTATCGTATCCAGCGGAAATGTACCGGTTTCTCCATTATAAACAGAAAAAGTAATACTGAGACTAAATATAAGGAAGAAAGGACCAAAATATAGTTCTCCTGTCAGCAATATGTTTTTTATCTGTCAAGTAAAAACCGATATGAGGATGTAAATTTATAAACTAAATGTCGAATTGAATTAACGTTCACACAATCACACATACCCATGATGTTCCTTTTAGTTGATGATAGAAAGAAGCTGTTGCATATCCTGAGACCACAGATGCAACTGCGTATACGATGACAAGTGCTTTAAAGGATACTACTTGAAAATTGGGTTGAAAAACACCCATGATCCCCAAAATTAGAATGATTACCATGCTGCAAATGAAACAAAATAAATGTTACACGAATAATATAGGAGAGAAGGGATCATTAGAAAACTTAAAAGCCAGTAGAAAACTTCGAGAAAACCACTTTTAAACAAGATTTTTTTTCATTCTCTTTATATGTTACTATTATTCATGGAAATTAAGAAGAAAATAAAAATATATAGAGTAAAATGCCATTTTCGTCCCTGAGGTTTTGCTACTTTCGACCAAATGTTTGTTTTTCTGCATCTGGGTCCAAAAGGTTTAAAATCTTGCAATTTCATTCTCTTTTGATGTTAAGTCAGAGGTATTTTTGTCTTTTTAAACTTTTTTTTTGTGCTAATTAAAGGGTTTGAGTGGGGAGAAAGTCAACAGAGGTGAATCTTTATTTCTCATAGTGTTTTTTTACTTTAATAAAAATGTCTAAAAAGATGGAAATGCCTCTCATTTAACAGAAAAAAATGGATGGAGTTAACGAGTTGGATGAAAATGGCAAGATTTCAAACCTTTTGGATCCAGATGCGGAAAAACAAACCTTTGGTTAACAGTCGCAAAAGTGGTCAAACCTCAAGAATGAAATGGCATATATACCTCATATGTCGCAAGCTACATATATATAGCTCGTCAATCTACATATATTTTTTAATTTGACAATACTAACTTTATAATTAAAGGAAATGAAATGAAAAGTAAACATAAAAAAATTTGACTGGTTGGTAGTAAGTTGTCTTGGTTTTTAATGGTTTTCTAATGAACCTATCAACCTAAGCCATATGTAGGATCTGTGTTCTCAAAATATAGCATAAAGATCATTTTTTTGGAAACACTAACACTACAAGTAGCTGGGTGCCAGAACCAAGAGCTGCAGAAAATAAAGACTTATGTTTCGGGAATCTAAACACATCACCACGGATGTTCTTCCATCCCTTTTGTTCGTGTTTGTCGTTGACTTCCGCCTCTTCAATATCACATGCATATCTTTAATGTTCATGCATTTAAGAAAAGAATGATATTAGATGAACGTAATTACATAGTTTCCAGCATACTTGGTTTCTGTTAATAAAATTCGTACCTGGAAATGTCTTTGTGAAGAAATCGTATGTAAAAGATGACTAGGCAAATGATGACAATGAAGATTGTGAAACATGAATTTGCAATTGAGTAAACATGCTCGCGTGTGTGATGTGGTAAAATAGAAAAAGTTTCATAAATATCCAATCTCTCATCAAATGTACGTTCTGTCTCCCACCATATAACAGAGTACGTGAAATCCACATCAATTTCCACGTCATCGGTTACATCTACCACTGACAATAGATCATATGTAAGAGAAACCGCAATAACATGCTCTTTTGTTATATGAAATTAGGAACTTAGAATGCCTGTAAAGGAAATAATTGTTCTTTTCATCTGTATAATTCCTTACAACCCTTCCAATGAGACCCCGAATTGGTAAGTCGTCATAATACAATTGCATTTGGTAACCCTTCTTTATCATACTTCTAAACAGAGAAACATCTGATTTGTTCAGTCTTTTCTTGCATGATAACTCGTGCTCTTTATCCATGCGGAACCCAACAATGAATGGAGTTGAAACAAGGCTCTCCCCAGTCAACATCTTGCCTATATTATCCTTCTCGCGTACAAAATCTGTTAGGAAATAAAATTACGGCGAAAATATTACGAGTGCATAAAAGAAGTAATAATTAATGAACAACACATATGAGGAAGAAATACCTGGAGAACAAAAGGGAAAATCATAATAATTATATCTTTCCCTGGAGACAATATCCAAAAGAATAAGAATAAATGACATAAAACCTTTATTAATGATTAATATAGACTGCAACTACATTTAAGGTTGTCCAAAAAGCTTGCGGCTCGGAGCGCGCTCAGATTTAGCTTGGAAAAAGCTCGCTCGATATGGCTTGGTTTGAAACTGAGCAGAGCTGGCTCGACTCGGCTCGGCTCATAACGAGCCGGATTGGCTCACTCGTTAGCTCGGTTCGCTTTAGCTCAGATGATATTACTTTTAATATATTTTATTGGTATATACATATATACAAATAATTTTAACATTATTTTACTAATTTCGTGAAAATCACGTTAAAAACTGAGGACGGTTAATCATGCATCATGTGGTGGCATTGATAGCTGAAAGACAAAAGGGTACATGCACTAATCGGTCTTTGTCCCGATTACTGAGTGTTATGTGCCTTATGTCCAAGGCTTGATGCAAAACTACTATCGAGCCGGGGGTCTCACTGGAAGCAGCCTCTCTATTCCTATGGGGTAGAGGTAAGGCTGTCTACACCTTACCCTCCTCAGACCCTATCTTTGCTTCGCTATTGGTGGGATTTACTGAGTATGATGATGATGATGATGATTTGTATATACATATATATTACAAAAATCCAATTATTATTTGCATGTATTAAGAGGGCAAATGGATATTTATGGCATATTTGGGGGTTGATTACCATGCTAATAAACTTATATTGTAATTTGTTGAAATTTGAAACTTATTTTGAGTCTGGATGAACTTGATTTTGGTTTGTAATGTATTAGGTTGAACTTATTTTGGATATGTTCTTTTGAACTACTGATTAGTATTTTAAACTATTGAATTTTAAAAGCTATCTATCAAAATTTTATTTTAAAGTTGAGCCAAACCAAGCCGAGCCGAGCCGAGCCAGCTCAGTTAAAAACCAAGCTGAGCTCAGGCTCCGATTTATAATCGAGCCGAGCCAGATTTTACCTTGGCTTGGCTCGTGAACAGCCCTAAGTCTATACATTAACCAAATAAACTGAGAGAATGTTGCTAACCAATGTTTAGAGGATGGGCCAACTTTGTTGGCGTAGATGGGCATGGTATCTCCTCTACTGTAGCGATGATCATAGGGATCTGAGTTTACTTGGCTTCCAAGAAAGATTATCAAAAGAGTGACAAACGGGATTTTTGATAATCCTGCCATCCCTGTTAGTCGGGGCAACAAATGATGAAATGATTTGAGTATCTGACACAGAAATACCTAGATGAAAAATATAAAGATACTCCATGAGTAGATGTATACGACCTGCATACATTTATACGAGCCATATAAGATGTCAAAATACCTTAAATCTTATTTTGACACCCTGAAATGTATACGACTTGTATAGATGTATACGAGCCATATAAGATGTCAGAGATTGTCTTATACAACCCATTTACAATTATACGAGTCATGTTTTTTCAATACGACCAATATACACTTATACGACCCGTATACACATGTCAAGAACGTCAGCTTTGTCGTGTGATGTGAATTTATATGACCAGGTATACAAGTTGTACATACAGAAAGACCCTTAATATTATTACATCCAACTGTGATCTTGACCCAAAGATACGAAAGCGACAACTAAGAGAAATGCAGAATATGCGAAGCAGGAGAAAATCAAACAAGACTACAGGTTAGTGGTGGATGTTTCAAACTTTTAACACCAATTAAGTAATATTTAGGCATAAGCAGAAGTTAATTTTATTGACCAAAAAAGCCAAGCACAAACATAACAGAAACTTAATTGTCCTATAAACACATAACTATCATCAACATTAATTCAAGTAACGATGAAATTCAAAGAAATCAGGTTATCATTTCAGCTAAAAATGTTTTTTTTTTTTTTAATTTGTGCCCTAATTTGCTCTAACATTCAGGTGTATCCATGAAGATAAAAGTCAACTGGAACAAAATCAAACAGAAAACAATGAATGTAACTGAAATGCAAGGAAGATTAGTGGAAAAGACCTTTGTGAGGAAGAAAGGTAAGTGGTGCTTAGAAATGTGAGGGGGAGCAGATGCAAGATTCGTGCTCTGCCATTGTTGCAGCAGTAGTTGAATAAAATAATACAGTTGACTCTCATTTATTCAACAAACCACTTGAATCTCACTCGATTGGCAAAAGTGCAAAACCCCCCAATTTTAAATTCTTGTTTCAAAAAATATTGATTCAAGCATTTTTAGTGGTATTTGGGATTCATATTTTGAAGCTATTTTGACTTATTAACTTTTTAGGAGTGTTTGGTTCGCGTAATGTGCAGGAATTAGAATTGGAATCTCGGGAATTGGAATTTAATGGATTCCTTTGAAATCCATAGATGTGTTTGGTTGATAAATGTATTAATGGAATTGGAAGGTGATATAATGTTTTGGGGTAAAACAATCCATCTTTCTCTTTCTCCCTCTCTTCAACCAATCTCCATTACCACCACTAAATCCAGCTACCATCACCATATCCCAGCCACCACCACTGTATCCAGCAACCACCAACACCAAATCTGTACACCAAACCCCACCACCATCACATCGAATCCATCCAACACCAAGCTTAAGTTAGCACTTACCCCACCACCGGAGAGGATGGAAGGTGATATAATGTTTTGGGTAAAACAATCCATCCATCCCCCATTCTTTTTTATTTCCCCCAAATCACACACATTCCATAAATCAACACAGAGATAGGGGGAGAGTGGATCAACTGAAATTGGGGTTTTATCGTTCTTCATTCTTGATGTCGAATTCGGAGTTTGCGTACGGTAAATTTCTTATCTTTTTTTTCCGTATTTGTAATGGGTTTCATTTCTTTTCTTGATTTGGGTGAATCTTGAATTAGGGTTAGTTTTGGTATTCGTCCATTTGTACCAATTTGGCCCTTTTGTTTCTGATTTGATTGTAATTGTTCAATCTGAAGGTCATTTTTGGGTTTTTATCTTATGTTTTATTATGTGTGATGAGTTTTGGAAGAGAATATGCTCTTCTTGTTGTGGGTTTGAGTAATTTTGACTGTTATAAAAAAGATTATTTTTTATCTGTTGTTTAGATGTGTACATCAACACTAGAAAGATCAACGTACATACATTGTTATTTAACCATCGGTACGTTTCAATTTGGTGTTGGGTCGATCTCTTTATCACACATTTTTTTATTAGAAGGTTCAGCTTAATTTGCTTTAAGGGGATTTGTGATTATTATTTCTACAATCGTTGGATTGCATCTGTATGTAATGTAAGGCTATCTTGTACGGAAATCTTAGATCAAGCAAAGATTTTGTATGATGTGGGTGACAGGTGGTGGCAGGTTGTTGGTGACAGGCTACAGATCTAGTGATGGTGGTTGTTGGTGGGTGGTGGTGGGTTTGATAGTGGTGGCTGCTGTTTGTTTAGAGAGAGAGAGAGAGAGAGAGTGTGTGTGTTCAAAGTGTGAAAGAGAAAACAGTATTTATATTTTATTTTATTTTATTTTATTTATACAATAAATAATTAAGTAGAAAGACTAAACTGCCCTTAAGTGAATAAATTTAACTGAAAATTTTAACATTGTTAGTGCTAAAGGACGAAAGATGTACTCGAGTTTTCCAAATAAAGGACTGTGGCTGTAATTATTAAAGGTAAAGGTCATCCATTGCAACTAGCTACAAACATAAGGACGAAAAGTGTAATTTCCCCCTTTTTTTTAATTTTTGTTTAATAGTGAACTCCATCCACACCATACAAATTAAAGGGGGCTCCATGGCTGAGGTGGATCCTAGGTGGCGCTGACAGTGGCCTGATAAAGCCCCTAGGGGGCTCCAACCACACCCTCCAGCCTTATAAACAATTGGCAAAAGTTTTAAAAACAACTATCTTAGATACAGTGGCGAAGCTTGACCAAAATGACGGGGGGTCGAAAACGTACATACCCAAAAATTTCTATAGAACCGGGGGTCGAAAACGTATATACCTAAAAAAATTTATACAAAAACTACATATATAACACTATTGAGCGAAAAGTTCGGGGGGTCGGACGCCCCCTCCCGCCCCTTCTATACTTCGCCCCTGCTAAGATAAAAACTCTTTCAACAACCGCCCCCCTCCCCCCCTCCCCCCCCCCCCCCCCCCCCCCCCGCAAAATAAAAAAAACTGAATTTCGTAACTTAAAAGAAAAGATTTTTAATATTTATTATCCATAAGAAATTCTTAAAATTATATGATTTTACATAATAAAACAAAAAAAAATCTTAAATAATCTTAACTAAAGTTATACAAAGTATTCAACCAAAATAATTTAAAGAGTTAAATGCCATTTTAGTCCCTGTGGTTTGGGCCATTTTTCCAGTTTAGTCCAAAGGTTTCATTTTTAAACCCGTGGGTCCAAAAAGGTTTCACAGTTGCCATTTTAGTCCACTGGGTTAACTTCATCCATTTTTTCTGTTAACGGGAATGCCAATTCGATCATTTTATATGTAATTCTGTTAACTAAAAGGACAATTCAGCCATATAAAATGACCGAATTGGCCTTCTCGTTAACAGAAAAAATGGATGAAGTTAACCCAGTGGACTAAAATGGCAACTGTGAAACCTTTTTGGACCCACAGGTTAAAAATGAAACCTTTGGACTAAACTGGCAAAATGACCCAAACCACAGGGACTAAAATGGCATTTAACTCTAATTTAAAAATGAACATATTGCCAAATATATGAATCATAATCATATGATACTAACCAAAATTTCAAACATACGATTAAAAGTTGTTTAACATACGACTACAAGTAGTTCCAACATGCGACTAAAAGTTAACTCGAATATACAACTAGAGTTACTTCCAAAATGTAAATACTACTTCAAATTCTTTAAACAAGTTTCTTAGCCAAACTTAGACAACATAAACCTCACCCAAGCCTCCTTTCTTCTTCACCCAAAGTCCAAAACGTCATCACCCTATTATGGTCATCCTTTATTATATCAATTGCCGTAAACCTTTCCAGTTGATTCAAAGATGTCATTTTTGAAAGCTCGGAAGGATCATCAAAGTTTTCTTTTTTATGTCAAGTTCAAATTTTATGCCTTCACTCAACTCGGCCGAAGTCTCTTTAAGACGATCACCAAATTGAACAACCGCATCATTGAAACCTTGAAATAAAGTATTGACTTGGCTAATGCGTTTCCTCTTCTTACTACGACCACTTGAAGTTTCTTCAAATTGAGAACTTGCATTTGTATTTTCATTATGGCTATGTTCACCAAAATATCATCCCTTTGGTGCTCTTGTTCTTCCATGTTCACCTCTTGTTCCATCTCAACCACGCTTTTGGCTCTATTGCCTTGAACTCGATCTTTTCCAAAAATAATGCACAATTCTTCATAGTACGGAAGACTTGTTTCTTTCCATTTACCCGCATGTTTATGATTCTATTTCACATGATAAGAATAAAATAAACAAAACAAAACATTAATATATTTTATAATTAACCAAATACAAAAAATTGTAATAGTATAAAAATCGCATGTACCTCAAGATAAGCATCCCATACTCCACGAGCATTAGTGGTCACACAATTACGTTCTTTGTCATAGCCAAATCCACTAGTATTTAACAAATTATAAACGGCTTGCCAATCTTTCCTCATCGTCTTTATTCTAGATTCAATGTGAGGTTTAAGCCAAAATGCCCGATTCTAGAAGTGATTCTTTCAAGCAAACTTCTAGGTGTTATAAAAAACCGGGTTTAAAGACATTATCCGACTTATATCTTCCAGTGTTGACCATGTTTACTAAAGCCTCAACAAGCTTTTGATCTTCAAGTTTACTCCATCCTCGATAGTTTCTATTGTTACTCGTCATTCATGTAGAAAAATGTGAACTAAAACATAAAGGATGTATCAGTTTAACTATTAATGCGAGTAAAAAATAAAAGCACCATCATAAACAAAACCAAACATTAGATATATAAAAGGCAACATCCTAAACAAAACCAAACATTATATATATAAAAAGCAACATTATAAACAAAACCAAACATTCTATCATAAATAATATTTAGACATACTTGCTCATATTAAAATTAGTTCCACACTTAAAAATAGCATAACGACATAGAAATAACATAAACAACATTATAAATAATCCATGTGTTTGTAGGAGTTTCTTATCCATTGGTAACATTCCAAGCGTCAAAGATGCTTTGGGCTAGATTGTTTCTAAACGTTGTCCACTCATTTGAAGTCTCAATATAAGTTATATTATCCTCATCTCCATCCCCAATCTCATCCCCATCCCCATCTCCATGTCCATCTCCAAATCCTTCATCTAGCAAATCTCCCGTCTCAAATGGATCAACTGGCATCTCTCTTCTTATAAAATTATGAAGACAACATGCCATTATCCTCCTATTTTTTTTTTTGTCAATGGGATAGTATGAGTGGTCTCTCAAAATTCCCCACTTTGCTTTCAAAATACTAAAACATCTTTCAATAACATTTCTAGCGGACGAATGTCTCATGTTAAATAACTCTTTTGGGGTAGTGGGTTGATGTCCGTCACGCCAATCATTTAAATGATATCTTTGACCTCTATAAGGGGCGATAAAACCTTCTCTATTTGTGTATCCCGCGTCTACCAAATAATAACATAAAACTACACTATAGTCAATAAACACCCAACAAACTCAAATACTAAAGTTTATACCTAAATGATTATTTATATTATAAATTTAGTACCCGGCCTTGAAACTTTCAACCCATGTGGCCTATCAAGAGCATCTCGAAGGACTCTACCATCGGTCGCTGACCCTTCGCAACCCGGTAACACAAAAACAAATTGCATATCCGGCGAACACACCCCTAACACATTTGTAGCAATCTCTCTGTTTCTTGTTCTATATTTAGGTTTCTCTTCACTCGGTACTAAGCACTTTATGTGTGTTCCATCTAAAGCTCCTAAACAATTCTAAAACAAAAAAAATATATACAAAAAATGTTATTATATATTTATAAATCCTAACATAAATATAACATTAAAAATTATAATGATTACACAGTACCTTGAACCATTTCCACCTTTGATCAGTAGAATTTTCAAAAATAGGCTCGGGTCTCTTAAGCAAACGTGAATGCAATCTAATCACCGCATTACAAACTCGAGAAACACATCTACTAATGGTTTCTCCCGAACGATGAAAACGGCAGACGATACCCTATGCTTAACATTATGAGCTATAATGTGAAGGAAGATGGCTACTTGCTCATCAATATCCATATTCTTACTTGATCTTAATTCTCCAAATTCTTTAAGCATGTCACACAACTTTATGAAACATGATCGATTCATCCGAATTTGGGATATAGACATACTATCACTCTCATATACATGCCTATACAATATTGAATATCTATCTATTTTTTTATGAAGAGTATCCAATACGTGGTTTATCCATTAGATATTTGAATATCAACATGTAAAGTGAAAGTATAAGCAAAGAAACAGTCGTAACAAGTTGGTTCCACCATATCAAAATCAATGTCCTCCTTTGCTTACGTTTGCGAGTTGCTAAACTAAGTCGGGCCATTTCCTATTTGCACATTATAAACACACAATGAGTTAACATTCAATCTCAGGTTATGTTAAAAATAGGTGTGTGCTAATACAATAAATAAAAAAGGACACAAATAAATTAAAAAAAAACAAGACCTGACTATTAAAATGTTCCAGTTGAATGCCATATACAATAATTTGAAAATTAGAAAAGCTATTTTATTAGTAAAACATAGAAATACAAATTAAATGGATAATTAAAATCCATTCACTAACAGCAAGTAAAACATATGTGAAAAAGCATATTGATGGATGATGAAAAAGCACATTTAGGCTAGCTGAGCTAATATGCCGACCACTGAAGACATGAGCCGTTGTCACTAGCCGAAAACGCTACAAGTGTCGACACGTGGTTGGTTCATACATGGTCACCATCTCTGATTCCATGCTTTTTTCGTGCCAAAGGCACCGGCTGAGCCATCAGCCGTTTTAGCCCGTTCGTATTACTTGGATGCATCCCATTGGTCCTCTCAGTTTGGAAATGGCTAAATCCATCGTCCATTTTGAAAAAGTGTTGGTCAAAGATGACTATTTTGGTAATTTGTCCTAAGACCGGTGGGTATGGTTTGGATAGTCTCTTGGAGACTACCCGCCACGTAGGCGCCACGTCATCACGGGAGGAGAAGCATCCTCTTGGGGACTACCCAAGGGTGTGGGGACTAGCCAAGACTACCCAACCATTAATAATATATTAATATATGTATATATATATATATATATATATATATATATATATATATATATAAAGGAGGAGAGAGAAGTCAGATGGGGGGCCCACCAGTTTGCTCCGTCTCCAACGTCTTGGAGAAGACGGGAGGGACGCGACGGACCGCCTGGGGGCGGTGTGCGACGGTCCGCCACTCGGCGACGATCCAGGGACGGGGCCCTTACCCCATGGTCTAATAAATTTACATAAGCCGCTTAGAAAATTCAAAATTCCGCACTTACTTGAAAGTCACATAAAAAAAGTTCCTACTGCAGTTTTGTAACAGTTCTACCTTCACTTTTGGTTTTCTTTATATTACACATGCAAACCTCTCTCTGGTACCACTTTGTAAAAAAAAATTGAAAAGAAAAATTATAAAACTGCAGTGCAAAAAACTTAAACACTAAAAAACACAGCATGATAATTATTGTACAGAATTGTTCTATTTCCATTAAGTTTTCTTATAATGAGAGGAATGGCTTTAACTTCCCTTCTGGGACAGTCCTCAAATTCATATTGGCCAGTCCTGTTGTGTCAGTAGATATATATGGGAAACCTTGATCCTACTTTTAAGATACTCATAATATCATATTCAAGATTCTTGTTACTAACAGTAACATACTATTCAGTTAAAGGCTAAGGTTTATATAAAAGTTTCCTATTCACCAACAACATAGGCTGTTGTCACCAAGAAAGCAACATCTAAGTGGGTTAACTTCTCAATGATTGGTACTGTAAACAAACCATCTATTTGTTTGTTTAATTTCTCTATTTCAGTAGGCTTGTTTCTTAAGATTAATCTCCAAATAGTAGGGGTTCGAAACCGACCAAATGTCGAATCCAAAGAAAGTCGGCCGGTTTGAAATATATACGGCCCGGTTCGTGGTTTGGTTTTAATGGTTTGATGGTTTACAGTTCAGAACTTGGAACCGACCGTGTAAATTGGACCAGCCGTTTAATATTTATTACCTATATTTTCCATTTAGGAATATAAAGTTATGTTATATATATTATATTCATGAATAATCCTTATCCTTTTTTTTACATTGAATGCAAAATCGTGCTCTTTAAAAAAAAATATCTCTGTCAAAAACAGTCAAATTGTAAAATCTGGCCGGTTCGGCCTCCCTAACCAACCCATCCGGTTCGGTTTGCCTTTTCCCAAAACCGTAACTAGCGGTCTGGCCCAAAGTTTTCGTCAAAACTGGCTGAACCGGAACGTGAACACCTCTATTTCAAACCAATCCAAGTAAATAGGGCAGTTTAAGATTTCTTGAGTTTCGTTTGTCACATTTCAAACAGTTGGTGGGCATTAGAACCACCCCAACAACAGGAATCAATTTGACACATTCGATCATCAATTTACACAACTCAGTTCAGATTCAAACACATGATAAAACACACATTACAAGCATCAATTTAACACATTCGATCATCAATTTACATAGGTCAGTTCAGAATTTTGGATTCTAGCCCTAATTTCATCAATATTATAAACCAAGTGATCGAATCAAAAAAATGAAATGGTTATGAAGCCCTAAACAAAATATACACCATAAGAAATACTAATCATATACACGAAACAAAATGGAAAGGAACTTCGTTTAATTCTAACCTCTTTATCGGATGATTTCGTTGAAATTTTGCAAAAGTTTGAAGATGAACTCGATGGAGGAGATCCACAAACGCTATACCAGCGATGAAGATCTTGCTATTGAAGATCGAGATCTCAGAGATGAAAGAGAATTGAAACCCTAGAGAGCGATCAAGATCTCAGACAAAAATGAAAGAGGTTGAAACCCTAGAGAAAAATGAAAGAGGCCGGGGGTTATTTCCGTAACTTTGGAAAGAATATTGTGGTATTTTAAACTTTCCTTTGAAATTCAGAAGGAATCTGAATTCCATTAAACAAGGTATTTTGTTGGAATTAAAATCCAATTTCCTTCAACTAATTTTTCCAACTAAACACACAAAGGAATGGAATTCAAATTCCAATTCCCTTGAAATCCTATAGATTCCTGTCAACCAAACAGGCCTTTAGAAGTCAAAAGGAATCGCAAACATCATCTGAGATGAAGGACTTTTATGGTTAAAAGGAATCTCAAACACCTTTTGAGAAGAATTTTTATGGCTTGAAGAAGGAGAAATTGAGAAGTAAGAAATTCTAACTTCTCGCTTATGAATTCTTAGAAATTATAAGTCCGAAGTTAAAAAGGAATCCCAAACACCCCTTAAACGTCATTTCTGATGCCCAACTTTGAAGCAGCTACGAACAAGGGACTTAGTTTTGTTATAAGAACTAATTTTGTTCCGTGTCAATGAAAAGACTAGGTAAAATATCTGCAAGTCCTGCGGACCACATCTGCAGACATATGTATAAGAGGAGGTGGACTAAACCTTTGTATTCTGCAAGAAGAACGTTATTTTTTTAACGTATGTAGACTTCTAAAATAAACTGGTAGTGATGTACGACGGTGGTGGTGGGTGGTGGGTGGTGGGTGGTGGTGGTGGTGGTGGACGATGGTGGTGGTGGTGATGGACGATGGTGGTGGTAGTGGTGGTGGTGGTGATGGACGGTGGTAGGTGGTGGGTGGTGGATGGTGGTGGTGTTTAACCCTTAGCGCGGATCTTAGAAGATCTTAAAAGTGGCTGGGTCAAGTCTGCACCAAAAAGAACTCGTGCAAACGTTTTTTTAATGAAACATTTCCGGAAAAACAAACAATCCGCATATGTCAATGTCTGCGCGTGGTTTGCGCGACGCAGACAGAAGAGCCTGCGCAGATCTTTTTTTTAAAAACAAACACCACCTAAAGATGCAACTAGTAAGGGCGTGCGGGGTGTATCCGGGTACCCCTTTCGGGTATAGGTAAGCGATTGTGTGTGTTTGTGACCATTGAATTCCTTCTACGCACATGGAGAGCAAATTCTACCCGTTTACTAGCAAAGAAAGCGGGTTTCGATGAGATGTCATGCCCAGATTTGATGGTGAACGGGTTAAGATAGGAAACACCCCGTCCACCTTAATATTAAAACAAGATTGGATAAAATCATAATCTAACCTTGTCACATAAACTATATGTGTAATGAGTTCTTTTTATTTATATCATGTACGAGAATCATAAGGAAAAATTATAATTATTTGTAATCATGAGGTAAAACAGACACATATTTTTTTTGAATGGCTAACAGAATCAATCCCGAGCACTCTCGGGTATCAACTGGACCAAACGGAGTACTTCGAGAGTAACCGAGTCCACAACCAATTCAGGGGAAAAACCGATAACTCACCCGCCCGTAGGCACGGCGGTGAAATTACCAGTAAAATTTGTTTGGCTCAAGGAACGAACCCAGGTTTTCCTGGGTCTCTTATCATTGCCCACTAATGTCCACTTTGCACCAAGTGGGAGTCGAACCTGTATCTCCCAAGAGAAATGCAAACCTACCTGTAACAACCCGACTTTCCGAGAGAAGTCAAAGTACAAGTCAAAGTCAAAGTCAGGTCGTTACTCAGATCTGACATTTCTTACTTAATTATTGCTTTGTACTCTCGAGACTAGATAACCGATATTCTGGTTAATGATTTTGAACGCTGTTTTAAAACTACGATTTACTACTAAGCGAAGTAACAATGCGATAAACGCAGAGATCACAACTAAACGTTAATTTACTTCACGCTATTACAACGCAACGCAAACTCGAAACACAGTTATTGGTATTATGTGTGTGTGTGCTTTTATGTGCTCTACTTGTGTGTGCTTTATATATGATTTGGGATGTTATTCGCAAACGCAATCACAACTCTATCGCATCGCAATCTCATCGCAACTCGAAACGCAAATTTACTTTTATGCATTTACTGTTGAGTGAGTAGTAGTTATGTTAGTTGTGTAACTAGTAGTTTAAATATTGCTCGGTTTATTTCATCGCAACACTCACTCGCAACTCGCTTAAACGCAACGCAACGCCTAACGCACGAAACAAAAGTCGGAAACCAACTTGCACAAGCCGTCTGATCGAATGACCTTTCGATCGAATGGCCATCCGATCCACGTTCTCCACCGCCTTACTCCCTCTGTCTCACTATAAATACCTACCTATCACATCACTGTTCATCAATGTGACAGCCCTATCCGACCAACACGCTCCCAGCTCATTCTCAAGCACATTTCACTCGATTCCAGGCTATTTTCGTAAGTTTTCTTCCTAAATCTTGTACTTCCATCATCAATACACACTTTCTCATCATCTTCTCCATCAAATCTTACATTTCCACCATGAAATTTCCTGATTCGGACTACTTTAAGGTGACGCCACCTCGGGTTCTTGTGAACACTGAAGTATGCCCTCATCTCATCAAGATTTGTTCAGATCTAAAGGATTTCTACATGATTTAACCTAAATCTCAACTAGATTTCAACACTACTTCACTGATTTCAACTTTCTTTCAAATCTTTTACACTCTTCTACTCAAAACCGATGGAAACTGGACACAACCTGACCTAAGGCTCAATCAATAGTCTAGGTCCGGCTCGGGAACGGATTTCCATCAGAGAGATGGTCGACAAACAGGTTGAACATGAAGTCCCATCATGCCCAGCAGGTCTGATCGAATGCGGTGGTTCCCAACTGATCGACTGGGCCAGACTCGATGTGGATTCCTGTTGTTTGACATGTCGTCACGCCGTCTCCGTTAAACTTCAAAACTTTTCAACCTAGAAAATTTTACGAAACTCAACTGATCAATCGAATAGCCATCCGATCGAATGGCCATCCGTCTGGATGACCATCCGACCAGATGACTTGACAACTATACAACACAATGTTTAAATGCTACAACAAAAAACTTCAAAAGTTACAAAACAATTTACAAGCACTCGTACCTCACTCGAATGACCAGCCGACCGAATGGTCATCCGCTCGGATGACCATCCGTCTAGATGATCATCCGATCGACACTCCATTCGACGCTTCACTTCGTTACACGCTGTTCAAACGCTTACGCTATCGTTCTGTACTCAGGCTAATCTTCACGCGCTCCCTTTAATCCAAGACAATGTTTATTTACTAAACACGCTATGTGAGTATACTCGAACCCATTTTCTTTTAACGCACTTTGGGTGTTACATACGTTCTATATTAAATCACATCAAACACACAACGCTAACACTTTTAAACGCTAACCGCCCTCGCATGTTATACGTGACTTGATGAATGCTTGTATGTTATGTTTACACTGTGATTATTGCCTGACACCTTAGCAACGATAGTACTATAGTTTGGACTTAGCACCTGTCGTGGACAGGGGTTGTTAAGGGTTTTACTTCACATGGTCACAGTGGTGATAATGTGTTGCGCATTCTACAACTCGCAGTCATGTCGGTTGCATATGTCATTGTCGATAGCTTACTTGTTTCACATTTCTACGTGCTACATGTTGGTTATGCGTAAATGCTTTCGCTATACTATATGCTATTAAACTTGTGTACTCACCTTTACACTCTGTGTATTGACTTTATTTTAACGTATGTGACAGGTGTTTAGGATGTTATGTTTGGTGTGATGAATCAAGCTAGGGAGTCTAGAAACAAACTAAATAAATCTGAGTTGTCAGAACAGTTTACTTGTTTTTGAGAAACTCTGTCTGTAATAACTGTTTTTACTTTATATGTTTATGGTATGGGACATGAACGTTAAATATATCGTCATTAATAGTTGTTATGGATTCTCTTGAACAATTTGTTTCGCTCAGTGCCACGCCCCGATGTTTCCGCCATCGGTTGGGGTGTGACAGATTGATATCAGAGCCATAACTATAGGGAATTAGGAAAGACACGACCTAGTCTGGGTTGATGTCTTAGAATTGCCCTAGTCTATAGTCTAAGCACCACAGACCACCTTGTGCGAACCCAGTAGGGGTTTCGTGCAAGCTTACTCTTTATACTCTCGCTCGTACTCGCTAAACTACATCTTCGTGCAAAATCACCTTACTCTATGAGCTTTTTCTAAAGCTGGAACACTACATAGCTTTTCCTAAGGCTGACACGACACGCACGATTTTCAAAAACACTCGCATAACACAATCAAATTATTTGGTCGAGATTAGGTGTGAAAGCCAAGGATTCTCGATAAAATCACTCACTCTACGTGAAATTTTTACTATCAAACACGAGAATTTTCGTTGAGTCAGGAGTGAAATCCATATCTCGAAGAAGTTCTCCACCTCTATTCTGTGGATTTACCACACTATCAGGGACAAAGTTGTTAAGTTAGGGGTGAAACCCGCATCTTAATGACTTGTCCCATTCTTTACAATGGGTTTCAAAAACACTCTCACTGAAGTCTCGATGGATTCCAATGATTAGAGTCGCGTAGTAACCAAAAGGATGAGTGCCGTTCACCGCATGTCGGTGAGAGAGCACAGTCTATTAGGCCAATGCATGTACTCGAAGACGTTGAGAATAGTCGAATCACTTTAGGTAGTTGATGTCTAAACACCCGAGACAATCTATTTCGATTCTAAGCCCACAATCGTTGGTTTTACGCTTTATCGCTTTTCTGTGTTTTTATGTGTTTACGTATTTATATGTTTCAATTTTGGAGACTTATTCGCTTTTCGCTCATCGCCTTACTAAACGCGCACAACTCGCACTGAACTTTTAGCTCAAAACGCTAACAAATTCGCAGACAACTATGAACTCTCGCTATCGCTACTCACATTCGCAACTCTCGAACGCAAATCACGACTTTGAAAGATAGGTGAATATTTGCATAATATGTAGGTGAATATGTGCAAAATAGGAAGGTGAATACGTGAAAAATACGTGATTACGTGGACTACGTGTTTGCGTGCTTCTGTGGATTATGTGCCTACGTGACTAAGTGCCTGTGTGTTTATGTGTCTACGTGTTCCTGTGCTTTACATAATGATAATAAGGATTCTTATGAACGCTACACTATTACCTAAACCCGATATAATCGATCTCGCCTGAATCCTATGACGATGTCTGTTGCAGACAATGTCGTCATTTGGATCCCACACTTCACGCGCTGCTCGACGCAACCATGCTGATAAGCGTATTGCATCACTGGTTGCCAAGGAAATGGCCAAAGTCATACCTCAGATCGTCAGTGAGATCAACGAGGTGAATAGCGACTCCTCTGTTGAATCAAAAAGCGACTCTCCAAAAACGCCATTCAGCTTCAAGCAATTCAAGGCCTGTGGTCCTAAAGAATTCACTGGTGAAGATGGGCCCAATGCCATGTTCCAGTGGTTTGCCTCGATTGAAGTCACTCTTCGTCAAAGCGGATGCCCAGACAACCTCCGTACTGTTAACGCAACTGGAGTTTTTCAGTCCAGGGCTCTGGACTAGTGGACTGCGGAGCGCAACAGGCGTGGTAATGATGCAGCCCATGGACTCTCCTGGGAGGAACTGAAGGAAGTCATGATGAAAGAATTTTGTCCCCCACATGAACTCCAGAAGCTGGAAAACGAGTTTTGGGGTATCAAGCAAGAAGGAGGTGGCAATGCTGGTCTCACCGCTCGCTTCAAACAGCTCAGTATTATCTATCCTGGTCAAGTGTCAACTCTAGACATCACAATCAATAACTACATTCGCGCTCTACCTGATTGTGTTGCCGATTTTGTTCAACCAGCGAAGCCTGCTACCATTAAGGAAACCTTCCAACTCCCAGCTGAGATCAATGATAAGCGAGTTTTGGCTGGTTATTTCAAGACCCCAACTAAGAATCTCCACCAGGTTACTGCTACTCCCACTACTGAAACCGCCGCACCTCAAGTTTCGAAGTCATCACGTCAAGGATGCAAACGCAAGGGTAACAACAATAAGAACTGTGCTGCAACTGCTGCTCCTCTCAACGCTGTACCCGTCCAACCCAATCAAATTCAGAACCGTTAAGTCACAACACCTGTGACCAACGCACCGCCTCCTAAGCGTGCGTACACTAGTCCTCTTCCCCTTTGTCCTACCTGCACCTATCATCACCCAACTGGGATAGCTTGTCGTTTCTGTGTCCACTGCAACATCTATGGACACTTCACAGTGAACTGTGGCACTGGCCCATGTCAACAAGCTCAAGCTCAAGCTCCTCCAGCACTACCAACTCCATTCCCCGCTCCTCAGGGTAACCAAGTAGCTCCTGCTCCCGATGCACATGTTCGAGCCTGCTATGCTTGTGGTGACCCTAATCACTTTGCTAATGTCTGCCCGAATCGAGTTGTGAAATAAGAGCCACAGCAACAACCACCGCAGCAACAACAGCAACCACAACCGGCAGCCCGCGAAAGAACTTTCAACATCAATGTCCGCCAGGCTCAAACTGACAACAATGTTGTCAATGGTATGTTTCTTGTTAATGGTATTTATGCTTCGTGTTTATTTGATACTGGAGCCGATAACTGTTTTGTATCGTTTGAATTCGAAAAGCTCCTAAACCGTAAACGCGCTAACCTCCCAACGATGTTCGACGTAGATATTGCCACCAGAAGAACCGTCACCGTCAAATCTGTTCTCCGTGATTGTACTCTCGAACTCAACAATCACGTCTTTCCAATCGATCTTATCCCGATGCAGCTTGGTAGTTTCGATATCATAGTAGGCATGGATTTTCTTCGTAAGAATCGTGCTAAAGTCGTTTGTTTCGAAAAGATGATCCATTCCTCTCTATCAAACGGTGATCAACTTTGTGTTTATGGCGAAGTATCTTCAAAGGAACTGAAACTTATGTCGTGCATACAAGCAAGCAAGTATCTCCGAAAGGAATACAAAGCTTTGTTGGCACACATCGTAGTAGCAGAGAAGGAAAAGAAAGGGAAGACAATGGAAAAGGTACTTGTAGTTCGTGATTTTCCTAATGTCTTTCCTGACGATTTACCTGGTCTACCCCTGTCTCGTGATATTGATTTCCGTATCGACCTCATTCCTGGAGCTAACCCTGTCGCTAAGGCCCCTTATTGCCTCGCTCCATCTGAAATGCGTGAACTTTCGAGTCAACTCCAGGAATTACTTGATAAACGCTTCATACGCCCTAGCACATCTCCATGGGGCGCACCTGTCCTTTTCGTGAAAAAGAAGGATGGATCGTTCCGGATGTGCATCGATTATAGGGAACTCAATAAGCCTACTATCAAGAATCGCTACCCGTTACCTCGAATTGATGATTTGTTTGATCAATTGCAAGGCACTACATGTTTTTCTAAAATCGATCTACGCTCGGGTTATAATCAGTTACGAATTCAGGAGAAAGATATCCCTAAAATCGCTTTTCGCACTCGCTACAGCCACTATGGATTCGTCATTATGCCTTTTGGTCTTACCAACGCACTCGCGGTTTTCATGGACTTGATGAATCGCGTATGCAAACCCTTTCTCGACCGCTTCGTCATCGTGTTTATCGATGATATCCTTATCTATTTAAGGTCGAAAGCTGAACACGCGCAACATCTACATTTAGTTCTCGAGCTACTCCAAGGAAATCGTCTCTATGCCAAGTTCTCCAAGTGTGAATTTTGGCTTGAGGAGGTTCAATTCCTTGGTCATGTTGTCAATAGTCAAGGTATTCACGTCGATCCCGCAAGGATTGAAGCAGTTAAGAGTTGGATTACACCAAAAACGTTGTCCGAAGTTTGTTCTTTCCTCGGATTGGCGGGTTATTATCGCCGATTTATCGTTGATTTCTCTAAAATTGCCGTTCCTCTCACCTCTTTGGCGCATAAAGACAACCCTTTTGTTTGGGGAACTGTACAAGAGGAAGCCTTTCAAACTCTTAAGCGGATGCTTTGCAACGCTCCCGTACTCGCGCTACCCAATGGAAACGAAGACTTTGTAGTCTATTGCGATGCCTCTAAACTAGGTCTTGGTTGTGTCCTTATGCGACGAGACAAGGTTATCGCGTACGCCTCTTGACAGATCAAGGTTCACGAGAAGAACTACACAACCCACGATCTTGAGCTCGGTGCAGTTGTTTTTGCGTTGAAGATTTGGCGACACTACCTTTACGGTACCAAGTGTACGGTCTTAACTGACCATAAGAGCCTACAACACATCCTAAGCCAGAAAGAACTGAACATGCGCCAACACAGATGGGTTAAACTTCTCAATGACTATGACTGTGAGATTCGCTACCATCCAGGCAAGCCAAATGTTGTTGCCGACGAAGTTATTTGCATAGTGTTCGTAATGTTCAAGCCCAATACGACCTTGAAACCCTCATTCACGATGCTCAACAAGCTTGTTTCTCTGAACGCACATTGAAAGAAGAAAGGATTCTTGGAAACGAAGATCAACTAAAGAACAAACCAAATGGTATTTTTCACTACAGCGACCAAATTTGGATTCCCAGTCGTCATAATCTCCGCGAGATCTTGATGAATAAAGCCCACAAGTCCCGATATTCCATTCATCCCGGTGCCGACAAAATGTACCAGGACCTCCGTGCCAGGTATTGGTGGCCAGGAATTAAGAAGGATATCGTTCTCTACGTTTCGAAATGCCTAACTTGTTCTAAAGTCAAGGCTGAACACCAACGAACCTCTGGCCTACTGGAACAACCCGAGATCCCGATGTGGAAGTGGGAGAGTATAGCTATGGACTTCATTACAAAACTTCAATGCACGCCATCAGGTCATGATAGCATTTGGGTTATCATTGATCGCCTTACAAAATCCGCTCACTTTTTACCGATACGAGAAAACTTTAAGGTAGAACGATTAGCACAAATCTATACCGACGAAGTCATTTGTCGACATGGGACACCTCGTGACATCATCTCTGACCGCGATGATCGATTTACCTCATGCCTTTGGGAACCTTTTGTCACACCCCGATATTTCCACATATTACCGGTGGGCCCGGCGGGGAGTATCGTGACGTAGTTGATATCATCATAGTCAATACACACAATATGATAGCACAACGGAAGATTTGGTAGATAATTACTATTACAAACCATAATATCCGAGTGTCCAAATAAAAGAATATACAGACTGGTTGTAATAGAGATCCACAGGCGGATCATAAAAACAAAATACAAGAAACTGAAATAACAGACTTCAGGCATCTAAGGATTTCCAAGATCCTCTTATTTGACACCAAGTAGCTCCAGCCTAATTTCGAGAGGTACCTGTCACTTAGTCTTTGGAAAATACGTCAGTTTTCATTGGTAAATACAATTAACCGACTCATTTGAAAAGAGTTTATAAAAATTGATTTAGGTGTACAAGGCACAAACCATTTATAACTTGGGAAAATCTTTATTAAAATCCTGTATACAGTTTTACATGTTTGTCATACACATGGGGTCGGTTTGGTAGCCGGTCATGATTAACCGACTCACCACTATAAAACCCATAAAGGAGTTATCCCCAACATGTGGGTTATTTAGCATTTGCATCTGTCAGGTGTATGCCTACACCCCGTGCATAGGTCGTGGCCATTTTCAAATGAAATGAGCTGAGGATATCCAGGACACGGTCGTATTAACCCCCAATGTTATGTTATCAAACAAAACAGATTAAAACGGGTTATGCAAATTTATTAATCACAATCCGATTAAATGATTTCATACCCGACCAAGCGGTATTATTATAATACCGTATCCCAAGCCCGTATAAGGGAAAATAAGTTAAAAGTATTTACCTGAGCTAAATGTGTAAGGATGTAACTCAGCCGTATGTTTCCTAAAGCCTTATGTAAATACCTTCTACCGAAGCTACTCAATCTGTATGGAAGGTTTATTAACCTATTAGGATACTAACGGGTCTTTATTTAAGTCAAAGACTTAGACCGGTTAGTTTGAAAGATTCTTTACGGTTCGAAACGCTAGATTAAGCGGAGATCGGAATGGAATGTGATTTAGACCTGACAAGTATGGATACTTGTATAATATGGGTAAACTAAACACATTCTGGATTTTGAAGATTTAATGATAAGGTTAAACCCATTTCGGCTAATTCATGTAAACTAGCTACATAAACCGAACCGAACGCATAAATGCATAACGGGTAACCAAATGAATTATATACAGGTCTCATATGTTATTATGCTTAAAATATGATAATACATCAGTAGGATGTTAACATATATGCCCAAAAATTATTTAAAACCCATTTAAGTCCCGTAGGGGCATTTTGGTTATTTTAACATTTATAAAAGAGGTTTTATAGTAAACTGATATTCTGGTCTTAAGTAATCAGTAAAATTATTTATTTTATGTTGTTATAACAGTAAGATATCATGCATATGTGTGATTTACCATTTATGGCAAAACTATGCCCCGAAAGAGTATTTTGGTCATTTCACATATGCTTTTAAGGACATAATTGGAAGTCTGAGTTCATGACTTATACATACTGTAATAATATTAAAATTTATTTATAAAATCAGTAGGTAACAAGTCTTAGGCGTTTAGTATGGTTTTAAACCATACTATGCGCTTAATTAGCGTAAAAGTCGATATTTGACGATAATTAAGATGTTTATGGAAATCTGAGATTTTGATCAGTCTTAAATGTTCAAAATACTTTATTTAATATATAATATCAGTAGGAAAAAGGTTTGGTATGCAAATCATATGTTAATCTCATTTTATGAATGAAAAGGGTATTATCGTCATTTACCGAATTATAAGAGAACTCAATGATATGGTCAGTTTATAATCTGACCAAAAATTCCAAAAATCCCTAAAAATAATATCTTAATAGTAGGTAATGAGTTTTGGGTCAAATTCTATGTTTAAACATGTGTTATGCTAAAAATGTAAATTAATAAATAAAAAGTTTCATTTTACGATATCTTGCATAACTTTAGTTTGAGACCAGCAACTGATGTCAAATTTATTTGACATCCTTATATATCAGTAATAAAACTTTTTGTCCTCTCACATTTTCAAAATTCTCGTTTTTATAACATAATGGCTTAACGGGCATTTATAAGCATAATAACGGAGATTAGCATATAATTCAGAATACTGATGACCAGGTAATATAACTTTAGAGAGTTATACTACAACATAATATGGTCCTAATGAAAGCTTAAAACATAGAAGAATTAAGCTTAATCGGGTCAGAACTGAAAGTCAAAGCAAAAGTCAAGCTTTTGCGACTTTCGGTTACGAACTGGCCCTAAACTTAGAATTGTCGGGTTGAACATGCTTAAACATGTTCTAATAATAATTACCAAGTTATTAGAGTGATAAAATATAATTTATAAACTCTGCATTGTTAGTTTTGATTATTATTTCAAATTGTGACCAGTTTGACTTTTTGATTAAATAGTTTGACCCGACAATTAATTAAGCAAATGAGATAATTAGGAGGTGCCCTTATAAGGGATTAACACCTACCTAATTATGGTCACATAGCCATATTCGCCTCGAACAATGGCTGGATCATTTGAGTTTAAACCGAGAGTCAAAGCTATTTTACGTAACTTTGACTTTTCGATTTTTAAATAACAAAACTGAACTAAAGAGGGGGCTAAGACACTTACAAAGGGTCCTAGCAAACTTTTCTACTAAAAATGAGCTTCCTTATGACCAGGAATCCCAGAATGCTCAAGAGAACCAAGCTAGAGAGATGAGAGTGAAATGGTTGAATGTGCAAGTGAAATGGTTGCACAATGAAACCTATTTATAGTGAATGGAGGTTGCCCAAGATCATCACAGGTTTTTAGGGGTGTTGTACGATGGCTCCAGGTGTCTTGGTGGTAATTTAAAACCAGCAACAAGGCCATAGTTTCGATTTGTTTTGGTTTGGAGCACAAGGAAGAAGAAGACCAGCACCTGTCCTCACTGTTCAGTCAAAATAGAGCCGTCGCGTTGCGCGATGGCATATGGTCTTCATGGTCGCGCATCGCGACCCCCTCCATTACCAGCCAAACAAGTTTTAATTTTGACATATTCAGCCCCTGCACCTTTGTAAGCTCAATATCTTTCGTTTTAGGTACTTCTAGCCCTTGTAGTTAGTTTGTGGATGATCTAGGGAGTATAACCAAACACCGTTAGGTCCGGTTTCATTAGATGATCACCGAAAACATAAGTTTCGCCTCGTTGAAGCTTTTAACCCTAATTCTTGGGAATTCGCGTAAACAACATATAACGATCTCGGAACCTCGTGAATTTGTTATCACTTATTCTTGGGAGTATAATCGAACATTACGAAGCCCCGGGTTCGTTAAAAGGCCACTCAGAGGTAAGAATTAACATGTTGACACGTTTAACCCCTGTAGTTTATAATCTTTCGATTATTTTCACAAACGGCTTCTTATATTCGAATAATTACTCGTTTAAGAATGTAACGCCTCGTATTTTCATATTTGTATTTTAACTTTTCGAGGCGTTAATCATAATGGTAATATATATTTTTTATCACATTGTTAATGGGTAAACACAAGATTTTTATAAGAAACCGAAAAACTATACAAGGAAAAAATTATTAGAAAAAATTATTTTTCTAATAAATTTTTATACAAAAGAAATTTTAATAATTTTTAGAAATTTTTTTTAACAAATGTCCCTTTTATAAAAAGTGCTTGTTTTAAACCATAGTATTAAAAAAAAAACCACTATTCATTTGGCAACTTACCAGAAACGTGAAATCTTAGACTTTTCTCAATTGTTGACTAACTTGCATGCATTCTTACATGTTTAGATCACCACCTACCACCTTCATCCATAAATACAACATCTCTAGCCTTCATTACACTTGCTAAACACCTTCAATTCATCACAAATCACCCTCAAATCTCTTGCAAACCCGAAATTCGGACAGATTCACTACTCCTTACAAAAGTGAGCATAACTTGTTCAAAACTCAACCAAATTACTTGATTCTTTTTTCTACATGCTTGTATAATCATGGGGTTTGATTCCTTGACTTCTCTTGGGAGAAATCAGACCTGGAATTGCCCCGAAATTGTCCATAAACTTTCTGTTTTGTTTTGAACATTCTTAAACTCTTGTATACTTCAAACAAACTTGTGTTCTTATGCTTCTAGTCTATTGTATGATTAGTAAAGCCAAACCAAGATTGTTTTACACTTAATAAGAGTGTCTAAACACTCTAAACTTTCTGTTTTAATTGAGTTATTAACTCACAAGTGGTGCCAAGTCTTGAACTTGAAGATGGTGTGACTACTTAGTTAGCTTAGGCTAACTTACATACAAGTTCACACATCACTTGATGTTTTGTTTAGTATAATTGTACCTTTATTTCCTGAACATAACTATGAGGTTCCTAAGTGGAAGGTTTAACCTCCCGCCTCCTACATAACTCATAAGACACCAAGAGGTAACCAAGTGGAAGGTTTAATCTCCCGCCTCCTACGTGACTAACTATATTATTATTATGTATGTATTATAATTATGTATATATTATAAACCGAACCCTTGATAGTGATTAGATAAATCTACTACCAAGTTAATAAGTTTCTCACTATGTGTGTAGTTCCTTGTCACGATTCTAATAGGTCTTGAATCTATGAAATCATATATAATCCTTAGGGATTACCATAGTGTCAAGACAAGTGCTAATACCATAAGTGAATATTTTCCTAATACATACTTTGTCGCTCTTTGAATCTTAAGTCCGAATCTCGACTCTAAATCTACTCGAAGTTTAACCCTTACACATTCAACCTTCCAAACTTATCAACTTCATCACATTGGATAATCGGAAAACATATGCAATATTGTGAGTATACTCGATCCCTTTTTGTTTTAAACACTTTTGGGATGCAACATGTATTCTATATCAAGACACTTGACACTTGAAACTTATTTGAATCATACTCAATCCATTTAAACATGAAACATGAAACATGAAACTTGGGTTACTTGAGACTATTTTGTGCTATGTGAACGTTTAATCCCTGTGAGTAGTTCCGCCCTAACAATTAGTAGTACTATGCATATGCTATAGGAGTAATGCACCACCCCCATTTTGTGCTCGAGGGGTATTGTTAGGGTATCATTTTAATCTCCCGTTGAACTTTGGGATAGGCACTTTCATGCATTCTTGGGCTATCACTTAGACTATGTGAACTAGCATGGCTGAAACTATTTTATAATGTTCATGTTGGATATGAGTACTTTTATTCTATGTTATATTATGTATCAAACTTGTATACTCGCCAACTTTTTGTTGATTTTATTTTAATACATGTTGCAGGTCGATAGTCAAGATTATGAAGGAATCAAGTTAGGATGGACTAGATACACACCTTTAATTTATTTATCTTTTGATGTTATGTTGAAATTTGAACAATGTTGTTATTTCTATTTTAAATGTTGTATGACAATTTAGCACATGCAATGAAATTTGAATTTAATTAAATGTTGTCTCATAGTGTTATGAAGTCTCGAGCAATCTATACACACTTCGTCTCATCCCGATGTTTCCGCCATCGGTTGGGGTGTGACAAAGAATATATTCTTCGTGTGTGGTCAATCAGAGGCACAAGTTTGGCATGTTGACACTTTTAGTCCCTTCTCATAGATAATTTCATCGATTTACAACTTTAGTCCTTCAAACTCAATCTTTCAAATGATTAGGGTTTAGGACATGTGTCTTCACATAATTGGACACGTTTTTACGAGGTGTTACACTTTTTCAATCCGCTCTCGGTACTACTCTCAATCTCAGTACCGCTTTCCATCCCCAGACTGATGGTCAGACTGAGCGCACGATTCGCACCCTTGAAGGCATGCTTCGTGTAACAACACTCAAAAACACCCTAGAACGAGCCTTGATTGAAACCCTAAACGCGTACGATGAAAACCGAAACGAAAAATCAAATAAAAATGAAATTTTGTCCCCTCATGGGCCACGACCAAATAGAGGAGATCTCTCGCAGGGCGTGAGGGACTCGTTTCAATCCAGACCTACAAGGTGAGTCCATTCTACTTTTTCTCGCCGTTTGTGAGTCATTCTATTTTTATCAAAACCCTAAATGTTTTCCGTTATAGTTACAGTGATTAAGTCTTTGTTATTTTAAATTACTGTACGTGGGGTTTTGTATACACTACTTATCAAGCGTCACTTTTAGGTGAACGGACCTAAATAGTGATAAACGTCACTTTTGGGTGAACGGACCCCGCAAAATGCAACATATAAATTACATCAATTATGGCATAAAACTAACCCTTTTTAGTACTAATGTTGGAAAAAGTGTGCTTTTGTCTTCCTTTTGTATTTTCAGGATTAAATGAGCTCAAATTAACAAAAGAAGCAAAAAGATAGCTAAATCTAACATAAATACAAGAAAAGGAACCAACGTGACATGCCCGACCCCACGACAGCATCTTCCCAAGCAAAACAAGAAGACAGAAGACTGAACACGCCCCGTGCTCAGCCAGCACGGGGGCGTGCCCAAGTGTTAGCAGAAAAGACAAAGTGGTAGAAGCTTCCATTGCCCACCACGGGGCCGTGCTCAGCGGGCACGGGGCCGTGGTCAACTATAAGATTCGCAGAATCCAGGCAAATCTTCATAGTACAGATATGCTTCTGCACATGGGGTCGTGCTCAGCGGACACGGGGGCGTGGTCAACTAATACAGACAAGCTGCATTAAATGAAGAAAGAGAAGGATGTGGACACGGGGCCGTGCCCACTGGACACGGGGCCGTGCCCGAGCTTCTGTTCAGCCTATAAATAGGAGTGCTTGGCTCAAGCTCAAACCATCCCTTGGCACACCACCTCTCTCACACTTCATCCACCACCCACCACCACCATCATCCATTGTCCATCGTAGAGTGTGTGAGTCGTCTCGGGATCCAAGATTGATCGTAAGAGTTCTTGACAATCAAGGCCATGTTTGCCTAAGTCTCTTACATCACTTGGTGAAGACAAAGTGTTTAGTGTAATACTTTTTATTTTTAATCTTTTCGCACTTTTTACTTGGTTTTGTATTAATGACTTTAATAACTAGTTTCTTATGTTGAATGTGATTCTTCCTTATCGTTTGTCCGTGGTGTCTTGGCATTATTTTACTGTCTATATAAAATAAAAGATTTTCACCATTCATATCTCCACGGTCTATATGGAGGTATGTTGGCTACCTGGTCGGGGGTTAAGGGAACGGTTTGGTAAGAGTCTTGCCGTTGTTTAGCGTTTAGAGATCCTGCAAGGGACCTGGGTCAAATTTAGTAGGACCTCCTTCAATACTTAACGGTATTGGATGGCGGGGGTCCAAACTCTTTAATCCCCTCATAAGTTAAATTACTATTAATACTATAACCCAGCTACTTAGGACTGTATCCTTGCTGACTCAGACTACTTAGCCGAGGGTAACGTCACCTTCAAAAGAGGGGCCTACCATAATTTGCATTAATAACTTAATTAATTATCTTTCAATAATCCGACCCTTTAGGATTGTATCCTTGCTGACTCAAACTACTGGGTTGAGGGTAACGTCACCTCCAAAAGAGGGGCCTACTACAATAACTAAGATAATATCTTAAATAAGTGCAAAAGTGCGGAAATAATCAAAGGTTACACTATACACGAGTCGGAACCAAGTGATTCATCTTGTCTATCTGTTTTTATTTTTATTTTTATTTTTATTTTCAGCATTTTAGTTAGTTTTTATTTTTCTAGTTTAAAACATTTTTCCAACTTTTTGATTTGATTAGACGTTGAGGATAAACCGGTACTAAAAGCTCTTGTGTCCTTGGACGGCCTCGGTATCTTACCAACACTATACTACGCTCACGATGGGTGCACTTGCCCATATGTGTGTTTAGTGTTAGTAAATATCGTGTTTTATAAATTTAAAACTTGGCTAAAAAAGTGTAAAAGGGCTTAAAATATACTTAAACCTACATATACACCTAACGCACATCAAGTTTTTGGCGCCGCTGCCGGGGACACAAGGATTTTAAGAAAGCTTAAAATCGACGGCCTAATCAGTTTTCCAAAACCTTTTTAAAATGCGCACACATTTTTTTGCATTTTAGTTTAGTTTTGCATTTACAGTGACCTGAACACGGGCCGTGCTCACTGAACACGGGGCCGTGCTGCACATTTTCATAAAAACACCCAGTAACAGTAGCTTGAACACGGGCCGTGCTCACTGAACACGCCCCGTGCTCAACGAAGTCAGTAACTTTAATTAAAACGCCCAGATACAGATTCTGTACACGGGGCCGTGTCCAGCCTCTGTTTCCGTTTTTATTTTTTGTTTTCTGATCTCGAGACTTGGTTGTGGTCTGCTGAGTGATTCTTATGGATCAATACTCAGGAGGTTACAACTACACCTATGAGGAGGATGATTATAGGAGTAACTATTGCACTAATTGTAGTAATCCGCACTCGGTTCAATATTGTCACTCATATCAACCATCCAATTCATACACCTATTATGAGGAGCCCAGGTACGAGCCATCAACTTCATACACATCCTATGAAGACCAAAGGTATGAACCTCCTCCCTCAAACTCATATTTTGATGAACCAAGGTATGAGCCTCCTTACTCATACTTTGAGGAACCAAGATATGAGCCACCATCTTCGTATGCTTATTATGAGAAACCATGGCATGAACAAACCACCTCATATGAGTATTATGAAGAACAAAATTACGACCCTTATCCATCATATGCTTACAATGAAGAACAATGGTGTGAACCATCTACTTCATATGGGTATTATGAGGAACAAAGGATCGAACAACCGGATTCAAGCTTTGAAAATCCCGATCCTTTTTCTATAACCGAAGTGACCGATAGGATATTAGAACACCTTAGAGCTATCGATCGCTATATAAAAGAATCTCGCGCAAGGGAAGAGGAGTCCCGCGCAAGAGAAGAATTAAATAAAGAAGAGATAACTGAAAGTGTGAAAATGGAAGAACAAATAAGTGAAAAACCGACACATGAGTTAAATAACGAAAAGGGTGAGTCCAACAACGCTAAAATACAAGAAGAGTCTAATTTTAAAGAAATTAATCTCTTGTCACCTTCTTTTGAAAATCATTGTTTAGTACCCACTCATGCTAAGTTTTTAAAAGAGTTAAACACTAACACTAAAATTGACGAAACGGTAAGTGTTAAGTTAACTAATGATCAAACTTCGTGTAACACCTGTGCCTCCACGACCATCAAACAAATACCGAACCAATGAAATATTATATTTCATACTTGGGATTTGTAAAAATATGTGTATCATTTGCACATATCAATTCTTGTTCAATTTCAAACTCTAAATCGCTTTCTGGAAGGTTATACGCGCACCGATGCGTAAATATAACCAGTTTAATGCAACAAACACTCCGGAATAGTGACATAGGCTTAACATACCTTAAATAACCTTTACATAACTTAGAAATAAGTTTTAAAGGCTTTGGTATGGCAAAATCAAGTTAAATCGCTTACAGGGACTAAATTTGACAAACTGCGAAAGTATGCCAATTTGAACTGTAACAGACATTCCGGAGCATGACCATAAGTTAAACATACCATAAATATCCTTCACATAGCTTAGAAATAGGCTTTGAGGTGTTCGGTATGCTAAAATAAACTTTTGTGTAATTCAGGGACTAAAAGTGTCAAAAAGTGCACAAGTTTGCATTTTCGCGCATAACTTACGTTCTGAATACATCCGGACATCCAAAAATTTATGTAAGCATGACTATATTATACTTTAGTGTTTGGCTTGCCAAAAATCCATTCGTCGCGTCATTTGGATCGTTTTTCGCGCTTATGCGCATTCCGTCGTAATTAAGCGAACATCGCGTTCGTACGACCAAACGAACCAACACCCGGCATATTTTTGAGAATTTTTCATGTCCTCAATGTTTAGGCAACATTTTAGGGCCTTAAAGTTGGCTATACGGGCCTTAGAAGTGTCGGAAATGGCCTTAAACACGTGCAGGGACTGAAACTGACATTTCTGAAACTTTGTTCTGATCTGTGACTCCTAGGCGGCCCGCCTCAGGATCTTAACATCCTTAGGCGGCCCGTGTCAGACCTTCTGACCAGGTTAAATGTTTCTAACAGCAGATTGCAGCTGTTTGATCCACCACCACACATTCTCATTTGTCTAGTCATCTGATAAGGATCACATTTTAGTCACCATAAGGTCCCGACACTTGTACGGGTGGGATTAAGGCACGTTTTCCATGAAACGATCTTAACGGTGGACCTTTTACTATAAATACCCCACCCCCCCATGCTTCAAAATTACAAGAATTCTGATTTGAGAACCTCTAAGTTGAAACCATTGTTTCATACCTGAGATTCTTGAATCGGGATTAGCATTCGGGGACCCTTCGTAAGTATTCTTTCGTTCTTTTCTTTATTTTATTGCTTTTAGAGTCAGAAAGTCAAACTTTGTTTGACTTTCAACGTTGACCAGCTTATGGTCAATGCGAAGTTCGTTTGAACTTCGCAACGTGATTGTAATCACGTTGGTCATAGTCCCTTGGGACTATGCCCACTGATTACCACGTTGTCTAGGGTCGTAGGGTAGGCGATCTAATAAATCGCCTATACCTTCGAACTCGACCCATTTGGTCGATCATTAGGATCCGACCAAATACATTAGGTGACCATAGTAGGTAGGGAATAACCTTCCGAGGTTATACCCTATGGTCACATCGTTTGAGTAGTTGTATGATAGGTAGTTTATATGCCTTAGGTAAATTACCAGAATACCCTTTTCATGTATAATTGGTAATTAAGCATATGTAACCTAAACCTTTGTCACATAACTGATTATGTAACATGTTTAGGCATATTCTACTTGTCATAGGACTAGTTAGGCGGTCCGAACGCGTTTCACGCGAACGACGCGTTAAAGTAGCATAAGCTACCTAAACGGGTCGTAATGGGTCGTAAACACTTAGGTTAAGTTTCATTTAGTATGTAGGCTTTGTTAAACCAAATGACACGAGTCTCTACACTCGTTTGGTTTACAAACCCTAATGCTACCTGATCTTCCGATCTAGGTCCGGTTAATTAACATAGTTACCTATATTAGGTGCCGTTTGATATCCGCGATCTCTAGCATTGTTTGGTTGTTACTCAAGGACTTCTGAGCAATCTCAAGTGAGTACATAGACCCCTCTTTTACTGTTTTCCAAACTGTTTTGGGGTGAAACACATGTGCCTACTTGTTACTTTCGTGCTTTCCTGTTTTCACATCATATACTTGCTATGTTCATTAGTACATTTATAGTACATGATTTCATGGTGTTCTATGCTTTGTATGATGACTTTGCATACTTAGTACATTGTTTTACATGACTTTTCTACTTTGTATGATGACTTTGCATACTTAGTACATTGTTTTATACTGCATCTCTGTTGCATATGTTCCAGTAACATATGGACACATTGTTTTACAGCTCTACCCTGTATGTTTACTCTAGCATACTAGGTACATTATCTTCATAAAACATGCTTACATTTTGGTATGACATTTGGTTTGTTTAAACTATACTATACATTCATTAACACCGATCATGCCGTTCGTTAGTAGGTAGTGGTACCATAGGACTTGACAAATCCCGTTCCGGACATCCCAGGGAAAGGGGATGAAAGGAATGACCGAATCCGAATACATATTCTCTTGATAACTCACTTTTACATAGTTATCCGTCTGTCTCAAGGCTTGGATGTATGAATTTTCACAATACCGCATAAATGTTCATATTCAGTATAGCATGCATATATCTTACAAAACATAACTTTGATTTAAACCAAGTTTTACTTCAATACTTTGTTTTGTACATTTTTACTTATGGTTTAAGTAGTCTAAATTTTACTTACCATACATATCATTTTGGTTATACATTACTTGACTACTTTTGGACTATAAACATTTGACATGGTTTATACAAGGACTTTTGACTATTGGTTTAAACATAGACTTATTACATTGGTGGTTTGAGTAAGTGATTAAGTAACGATGCGTGTGTAATATGATACAAGCATGGTGGATACGCCGCTGGTACTTCCTATATATAAGTGTTTGTATGGTATTACATATATCGTAGCGTTATTTGAATCATTTCAGTTTGATACATATAACATTTTATACAAATAACATACCTTTCACAATACATTGTTTTACAAACAACTTAACTTTTACAAACTCATTTTACATGGTTACTCATTTAACCATGCATTATTTTCTTATTTATACATATCATCTGAACTTATTGTTTTTCAAATGATTTACAAAGACAAAGCAAATTACAAGGTTCATGACTAAACATTTTCTCAAACATAAGTCATGAAACCTATTTTCACAAAACCTATGTATCTCACAGGCATTTTTATGCTGACGTACCTATTTTCACATGTGTTTTTCAGGAGCTGTTGCATAAGATGATCAAGATACACATAGGCAGACTTGGGCTTTAGTGAAAATAAAAGATGCAAGACTAGTTAATTATGTTGTATTTCTTTGTTTGTTAAGACATTGTAACACTTTTAATCAATAAAACGAAACTTCAATTGCCATGGATTTGAAACAATTAATTCTGTTACAACACTCCCCGACATTTCCGCCACGTTTTGTATGTTCTACGTGGTCGGGGTGTGACACTTCGCTAATAAAAGAAGACCCATTTGAAATCAACATTACACCGGTTCCATGTTTTTTTTCAAAATTCATTTATTAGTAATGTCACAATTGATAAAGATCTTTGTGTTAACATAATGCCTAACTACATTTTCGAAAAATTAAGTATTAGTGATTTTTCTCCACTTAAAATACCCATTTTTCTATCTAATCAGAAAGTAATAAAATCAATCGGTGTAGTTGAGGATGTCTTGGTTCAAACAAATCAAATGGTAATCCCAACCGACTTTGTCATCCTTGATGACGCTCCTCTAGTGTTGGGACGACCCTTTGTAAAAACCCACGAAGCTTTGAAAAACGGGAGCGCAACAATCTACCTATTCAATTAGGGGCATTCAAAAAAAGTGTCGACCTTGAGCGATCAATGAAATATCCATTCGGCAATGACGACCCCCTAATTGAAGATGAGCCAGAACCACCTGATATGGTGGGTCTAGCCAAGGACCCTTATAAACGTGGCGCACCACGGAGGCATTCCATGGAACTATCCTTAGTTTAATTTAGATTAACTTTTATATTTTCTAGTTTAGTTTTAATTTCCAGGAATAAAACACACTCGGGATGGTGAAGGATACTAAGGGAAGCTTGAACCAACACCCCATGCACAAAAACAGAGCCTCCCGACAATTTTTCTTTATTACAGCAAGTTCACCACGGGGCCGTGCTCACCCCAACACGCCCCGTGCCCGAGGTTCTGCAGAAAATGCCCAGATCAGGTAACTGGACACGGGGCCGTGCTCACTGAACACGCCCCCGTGCCCAACCTTCTGTTTACTTTTGGTACTGGCAGTCTGGACACGGGGCCGTGCTCAGCCAACACTACCCCGTGTTCAGCTACCCAGTACCATAAAATCTTGTTTTTAACCCACTTTTACACATTTTAATCAACCGAAAAACTTATTTTTGGGACACATTGAGGACAATGTGTAATTTAAGTGTGTGTGTGGGGGGGATGCTAAAACCTTGAATCTTGCAAGTCCTAAATACAAGCCTTACACAAAACTCTATTGGAACCGCTAATCACCCCAATTTTTTTTCAAAAATTTTCATTTTTTTACTTGTCTAGGTTTAACTTGGGAATTTCAAGTTCTAAAAAAGGTTATATTTTTACAAATTTACAACCGATTGCGTCGTGATAAAAAGAACCAACATAAGAAAACTATGAAAAGGCATGGCAAACTTAGTTAAAATTTGATTATATATACTTGATCACATAAAAACCCATTCCCACAAAAGTGAGTTTTGAGCCTTTATTGAGCATACAAATACATATATTTAAATTAAATGCTCATTTTTCATTTCTTGTGTGAATAGCCGCTTGGTTCTTACGACTCTAGAACTTGCCACGACGATACATTCCCAGTCCTTACCAACTTAAACCCGAGTAAGTAAATGATGGAGGCATTAGGACTAACCCTTTTTATTTCTACACCATTATTTTTTTTACCACCTACCCAAAATCCCCCAAGTTAGCCCCTTTGAGCCTAAACCTTTTCATTTCTTAACCCAAACCAAACACCCTTTCACCCACCAAAACCTTTTTCATTTTTAACCCTTTGTCTTAGTAACTAGCTCGGTTTTTCGTATGACTTCCTAAAAAAAAATGTTGATGATGAAGCAAAGGAAAATAAACAAACAAGTTCATCAAAAATAACTTTGTTTGAATAATAGCTTCATCAAAATAAAAGTGACAAAAATAAAAAGTCTTACGAAAACCGACGTTTGTTACGCTTTTCGCCCTTTCTACTAACCACTAACCCAACCACCTACCTTTAACCTAAGCCTTACCCTTCACCCAAAAAGTCCTCTTGATGTTTACAAAGGTATATAGTTAAAAAGGAGGAGGATTGATTGCTTGGCAAGCTTATGGTAGGAGTAAGTTCCATGCCGCTCTCGAGTGATCCACTAAAATACATTTTCGGCCGAGTGTTGAGTGATCCCCGTGAGGTATGTGAACTTGTATATAAAGAGAATTTTAAAGAGGCATGTTATGACCTAATAAGTAATTTATCTTATGAAAAGTTTTAAATAAATCATGACGAATAGGATTGTAAATAAATAAAAATAAAACTTAATAAAGAATCTTGGAAATCCCGACACTCTATGACAAGCCCAAAAAACTTTCTCTTCTACACATTCCATTTGGGAGTGTAAAGCCACAGTATAAAGAGTTTTGCTTGAGGACAAGCAAAGATTCAAGTGTGGGGGTATTTGATGTGTGCAAAATGCAACATATAAATTACATCAATTATGGCAAAAAACTAACCCTTTTTTAGTACTAATGTTGGAAAAAGTGTGCTTTTGTCTTCCTTTTGTATTTTCAGGATTAAATGAGCTCAAATTAACAAAAGAAGCAAAAAGACAGCAAAATCTAATATAAATACAAGAAAAGGAACCAACGTGACATGTCCGACCCCACGACAGCATCTTCCCAAGCAAAACAAGAAGACAGAAGACTGAACACGCCCCGTGCTCAGCCAGCACGGGGGCGTGCCCAAGTGTCAGCAGAAAAGACAAAGTGGTAGAAGCTTCCATTGCCCACCACGGGGCCGTGCTCAGCAGGCACGGGGCCGTGGTCAACTATAAGATTCGCAGAATCCAGGCAAATCTTCATAGTACAGATATGCTTCTGCACATGGGGTCGTGCTCAGCGGACACGGGGGCGTGGTCAACTAATACAGACAAGCTGCATTAAATGAAGAAAGAGAAGGATGTGGACACGGGGCCGTGCCCACTGGACACGGGGCCGTGCCCGAGCTTCTGTTCAGCCTATAAATAGGAGTGCTTGGCTCAAGCTCAAACCATCCCTTGGCACACCACCTCTCTCACACTTCATCCACCACCCACCACCACCATAACACCATCATCCACCACCATCATCCATTGTCCATCGTAGAGTGTGTGAGTCGTCTCGGGATCCAAGATTGATCGTAAGAGTTCTTGACAATCAAGGCCATGTTTGCCTAAGTCTCTTACATCACTTGGTGAAGACAAAGTGTTTAGTGTAATACTTTTTATTTTTAATCTTTTCGCACTTTTTACTTGGTTTTGTATTAATGACTTTAATAACTAGTTTCTTATGTTGAAGGTGATTCTTCCTTATCGTTTGTCCGTGGTGTCTTGGCATTATTTTACTGTCTATATAAAATAAAAGATTTTCACCATTCATATCTCCACGGTCTATATGGAGGTATGTTGGCTACCTGGTCGGGGGTTAAGGGAACGGTTTGGTAAGAGTCTTGCCGTTGTTCAGCGTTTAGAGATCCTGCAAGGGACCTGGGTCAAATTTAGTAGGACCTCCTTCAATACTTAACGGTATTGGATGGCGGGGGTCCAAACTCTTTTATCCCCTCATAAGTTAAACTACTATTAATACTATAACCCGGCTACTTAGGACTGTATCCTTGCTGACTCAGACTACTTAGCCGAGGGTAACGTCACCTTCAAAAGAGGGGCCTACCATAATTTGCATTAATAACTTAATTAATTATCTTTCAATAATCCGACCCTTTAGGATTGTATCCTTGCTGACTCAAACTACTGGGTTGAGGGTAACGTCACCTCCAAAAGAGGGGCCTACTACAATAACTAAGATAATCTCTTAAATAAGTGCAAAAGTGTGGAAATAATCAAAGGTTACACTATACACGAGTCGGAACCAAGTGATTCATCTTGTCTATCTGTTTTTATTTTTATTTTTATTTTCAGCATTTTGGTTAGTTTTTATTTTTTCTAGTTTAAAACCTTTTTCCAACTTTTTGATTTGATTAGACGTTGAGGATAAACCGGTACTAAAAGCTCTTATGTCCTTGGACGACCTCGGTATCTTACCAACACTATACTACGCTCACGATGGGTGCACTTGCCCATATGTGTGTTTAGTGTTAGTAAATATCATGTTTTATAAATTTAAAACTTGGCTAAAAAGTGTAAAAGGGCTTAAAATATACTTAAACCTACATATACACCTAACGCACATCAGACCCACTAGTGATATGACCACAGTCACAGATCCGGTCGAGTGACAACTGGGTAAGCTAATTATAAGATAGAAGCAATTGTAATCGCTCTTAATACTGTAAATTATAACAAATGTGTTTTTGTAAAACCTAATGAACTCACCAGTATTTCCTACTGGCCAAATGTTTTTAAAACGTGTTTCAGGTGATTACAGTAGATTGGAATAAGAGTTGTAATACGACACCGAACGGCTTAAAGAAGTGGCTTATTTTATCAAATGAATTAAATTAAATTAAATGTTATTTTTATGTATTCGGCTTTATCCCATATTAAAGCTACCTTTGTAAAAGCTGGGTTTATTACCATCTGTTTAATAAATAAAAATCCGGTGTTTCAAAACTTTGATATTTTTCCTAACTCACGTTCCTGATGAAATTTTCCGCTGCAATATTTTCAAACTAACCACCGGTACCACTTGACTGCTCACGGCTCCCGTCTAGGGTGTGGTCGGGGGTTGTGACAGAGGTGGTATCAGAGCCACTGGTTTAAGCAAATAGGTGTTGTAATAATACCTAAGCTTAAATGAAAGAGTTAGGAAATTGTTATTAACTGGTAGCACACATGATAGTATTTAGACTTGAACCTAAGAAAAAAGAATTGCCTTAGTATAAGCTTCGAGATAAGCTAATTACTTGCATAGATAAAGTGTGATGGGTGTCGGTATGCCGCGAGGAAGATGACTAGAACATTGCAAGTATGGTAAATAAGCAATAACACTTGGCCACTGTTATTTCTTATTTATTGGTAATACTTGGTTCTGGAATATGATCCGTCATGTGAATACTAATTTCCTTGTTCTTTGATGAAAGCCCTAATAAAAGATTCATTTTAATCATGAATTGAGAAAAATTCTATTTAGGGGAAATACAATGATAATTACATCTTCGGCAAGCCTGGGTATGGTGTGGCAGACTCTCCAGCTTGTCTGGGTAAGATGGGGTTACCTCTCCGGCGAGACCCGGTAAGATGGGGTATATGATATGTCAAACAAGTGACATAATTCCCTAAATAGTATCATGACCTGATGTTCGACTTGTTTTTGGAAATATGAATCTGTTAAATACATTGACCTTATGAATGCGATGTATATTACTGTATGTGAAAAATATGATTATATAGATATGTATATATATAAGGAAATCTAAAAACCATAAGGATTGACAATTTAGAATAAATCACAAGCATGCGTGTCAATAATAATTCCAGATTTCTTTATCAGGAATCTCTTGTATACATCTATAATTCTGATATCAAAAACTATTTCATTTGATCATCCGTCTCGTAACTCGTGCGACAAGATAAACGATGTAAACCCTTTAAGTTGAGATGCCATCGAAAGTATAAGAATTCCCCTTGCGTTACCTTAGACTATTAACACAAGCAGGAAACCTGTAACTAAAAGTTGTGCTAGGCACCAAACATCTAAAAACTTACGCTAATAAGAGTAATTCTACTTTCTTAAAGAACTCTTGTGAAGATAAAAGTAACCACGACTAGATGCACTTACAAAGACTCTCTTTACCTATAACCCTACCAAGATTACCAGTAATAAAGAAGATGTTACGACAATACATGGGCTGCAAAGGACTAAAGTTGTCCAAACCATTAGTATATATGTTAAGAAGAATGAAGTAATATATGCTTCAAAATTTAGACATTAAGATAGTGAGACCCGAGCTTCGAAACACATGATCAATACATATGCCATAAAATGGAAAGAATGAAAAGAACTGACAGAAAGGAAATTCTGTCTGCTTTATAAAAAGGAACAAATGGAAACAATGATTCCGGAGGTGATTGCTTAATTAGGTTGAGATTTGCTAGCCAACCGAAGAAGTGACCATAAGGAGACAAGACAGACCAGCCGACAAAGTTCGTCTCTGTGATGAAAGCTGCGAGTTATGTACGGAAGTAAGACATAGCGTATATTGTCTCGGAGTTCATTAACACTAGAGGCATGGAATTGAAAGAAATTCCGACCAACGTTTTCCCAGAGGATCTACTTGGACTATCACCCGATCGTGAGGAGAAACTCAGAATTCATCTAAGACTAGGAATAACACCGATTGTTATATCACAAAGTTAAGACTAATGTAGTAGTTGATGCTTTAAGTCATAAGTTTCGTAAGAAGCCGAAACAAGTACGTGCTCTTAGATTAAATTGCGGATAGATTTAATGAAACAATTAAAGAGTACCCAAGAAACAACAATCAAGGATGATGTTGAAGGATTATAAAGGAATAATAAAGGAATCAGAAAAAAAAAGAAACTGACGGAATTTGGAAATTCCATAAGAAAAGAATTTGGATACCTATCTAAGGAAACATACATAATTCTTAGGAAAGCTCATAAAACTAAGTATATGATGCATCGTTGAAGTAATAAGGGGTATCAATGTTTGAATAAGAATTGCGGATAGATAGGAATGAAGAAGGATGTAGCAAGTTACAAGTATTTAATTTATTTGCAAGTTAAAAACTAAACATTAGAACCCTTTAGGTTTACCTCAACGATAAAGATATCAGTATGGAAATGAGATTGATAACAATGGATATTGTTACCAAATTACCCAAAACAAGAAACGACACAATCTAGGTGATTATGGATCGACTAACCAAGTCTGCTCAATCCCTACCAATGAAGTAAACCATTTAGTATAAGGCACTTAGTTAAGTTGTGTGGGGACGAAATAGTCTCATTACATAGAATCCCGTTATCTATTGTATTAAATCAAGATAGTAATTTCACTTTTCATTTCTGGGAAAATTTTAACCCAACTTATTTTGAGCAGTGTGAAGGAACACTACAAATATAGAAAAACATGCTAAGTACATGTGCGATAAATATTGATGAAAGTAGGACTATCATTTATCACTCATACTATTTTTCAATAATTGGCCTACAAGTATTAGTGTTACCCATTTTAAGAACTTCATGGATGAAGGTACCATCTAGTATGTTGGGCAGAAATATGAGAAAATCAACTATCAGGCCATAAGATGGGCACACTATTAGAATTTCAAATCAGAATAAGAATGATACTAAAAGTCTCTCCGTGAAAAGGGAATAGTCTAATGCGGCAAGAAAGAAAAGTTAAGTCTAAAATTTGTTAAACCATTTGGAATCATTAAATAAATTGGATCAGTAGCTTATCAGCTAGAGTTACCAGAAGAAATGACAGGAATACACGATATGTTTCATATATGCAACTTAAGGAACGCCTAGCTGATAAATCTTTACTTGTACCTCTTCAAGATATAGAGGTAAATAAAAATTTAAGTCCATTGAAAGATCTTACAAGTCAAGGATAAGAATCTCAAAGCATGGAAAATGGTTCTGGTCAAAGTAAAGTGGAACTCAAAGCAAGGACTAGAGTATACTTGGAAACTAGGATTAGTGTCAAAGTAAGAGTATTCCTCCAAATTTCTGTAAATCTCGAGGACGAGATTTAAAACAAGGAGGGGAGGATGTAACAACCCTCAAAAACACCCTAGAACGAGCCTTGATTGAAACCCTAAACGCGTACGATGAAAACCAAAACGAAAAATCAAATAAAAATGAAATTTTGTCCCGTCGCGGGCCGCGACCAAATAGAGGTGATCTCTCGCGGGGCGCGAGAGACTCGTTTCAATCCAGACACGTGTTACGCCACGTGTCACACACGTGTCATACCCACTCGATGAAAAGCCAAACCTACGCATAGATAGGACTTCCTCGCGGGGCGTGAGAGAGAGAGGGACGAGGCTCGCAGGGCGCGAGCGAGTCCCGAATCAGCCTATATATTGAGGCTTCCAGCTTCATTTCAAAACGTTCATCATTTCTTTCTCTCTCAAATTTCTAGCTGGCGAAAATTATCGGGAATAATACCCCTAAACCCCAAAACTCTGCCCGTTATTAGGGTAATAACTCTAATCACTGTTATGATATTTTATCCGATCGATTGATACCGATCCAATGGATGTTTAAGTACTGCCTGTATACGGCTATACTTTGTCATTCGTTGTGGGTTATGATCTCGTGATTATCGTTAAAGTTGAATTAGGTTAATACGCTAATACGAGTTCCATTGTATCTAGAAATTAGAACTCATAACCAGGGAGGTGTTAAACTAGAATACTTAGCGATTAAGTAAACTTAGTACTTAAGTAAACTTAATGGTTAAGTAAACTTAGTGTTTAAGTAAAATTAATGGTTAAGTAACACTTAGCGGTTAAGAAACCTTAATAGATAAGTAAAATTTAACAGCTAAGTAAGATTAAGTAGATTAATTAATTAATCAGCTAAGTAAGTTAATCAGTTAAACAGTTAAGTAAAGTTAAACAGCTAAAGTTTAACAACAATATATACATGAGGTAGATAATATCTAAATAGGTATATATGGGGTAGGTATTATCTAAGGAAAATAATATATAGGGAAGGTTCAACTGAGTAAGGTTTTATCTAGTGAAAGTTCAACTGAGGAAGGTGTATATGTGTAGATAACACCTAGGGAAGTTGTATATGGGGTAAGACTTATCCCTTACCTATAAATAGGAAGCTTAGGATTCATTTTCTTTGCACATTCCTTCTATTCTTCTCTCTATACATTGGTGTTCTAACCAATAATCACCGATGCGATATTCTGTCCGATCGATTCGGGAACCAACTAACGAATGCCAAAGTGCTGTCTAAATAAGACTATAGTTTGTGAATTTCGTTAAGGTTCTGATCTCGTGACCATCGTTAGGTTTGATGTGGTTTTACACTAATACGTATTCCACTCTGTTAAACTAAATGTTTAACTATCAGAAAACTCTGATCCATAAACTTACTATCAAACAAGATGTTTAATCATCAGAAGATTCAGAACTCTAAAGTAGATGCTTAATTATCAGAAGATTTAGAATCAGGAGGTCTGTTAAATAAAGACTATAAGACCAACAAGGTGAGTCCATTCTACTTTTTCTCACCGTTTGTGAGTCATTCTATTTTTATCAAAATACTTTTCAACACCCTAAATGTTTCCTGTTATAGTTACAGTGATTAAGTCTTTGTTATCTTAAATTACTGACAGTACGTGGGGTTTTGTATACACTACATATCAAGCGTCACTTTTAGGTGAACGGACCTAAATAGTGATAAACGTCACTTTTGGGTGAACGGACCCACTAGTGATATGACCACAGTCACAGATCTGGTCGAGTGACAACTGGGTCAGCTAATTATAAGATAGAAGCAATTGTAATCGCTCTTAATACTGTAAATTATAACAAATGTGTTTTTGTAAAACTGAATGAACTCACCTGTATTTCCTGCTGACCAAATGTTTTTAAAACGCGTTTCAGTTGATTACAGTAGATTGGAATAAGAGTTGTGATACGACACCGAACGGCTTAAAGAAGTGGCTTATTTTATCAAATGAATTAAATTAAATTAAATTGAATGTTATTTTTATTTATTCGGGTTTATCCCATATTAAAGCTACCTTTGTAAAACATGAGTTTATTACCATCTGTTTAATAAATAAAAATCCGGTGTTTCAAAACTCTGATATTTTCCTAACTCACGTTCCTGATGAAATTTTCCGCTACAATATTTTCAAAATAACCACCGGTACCACTTGACTGCTCACGGCTCCCGTCCAGGGTGTGGTCGGGGGTCGTGACACTTCTCTCGTGTGTTATAGATTTTGGTGGTAATTGGGATTCGCATTTACCTTTAGTCGAATTCTCGTACAACAACAGTTATCACTCTAGCATTCAAATGGCACCCTTTGAGGCATTATATGGAAGAAAATGGCGATCGCCGTTTGTGTGGCACGAGATCGGAGACGCGCAAATTACCGGTCCTGAGTTATTACAAGAAACGACTAACAAGATCCTCCAGATACAAAACAATCTCTTGAAAGCGCAGAGCCATCAAAACAGTTACGCTGATAAACGCCGCAAGCCCCTTGATTTCGAAATTGGTGATCACGTACTCCTAAAGGTTTCACCTTGGAATGGGGTGATCCGATTCGGCAAGAAAGGAAAGCTAGCGCCTCGATACGTTGAACCCTTTAAGATTCTGGAAAGAATTGGTAAAGTTGCCTACCGACTCGAATTACCGGAGGAACTCAGCAACGTACACCCGACTTTCCACGTCTCGAACCTCAAGAAGTGTCTAGCCGAAGAAAACCTGCATGTCCCTCTTGAGGATTTGCAAGTGGATGAAACATTACAATTTGTGGAAAAGCCACTAGAATTTACGGACAGAGAGACCAAGAAACTTCGACGCTCTCGCATTCCTATAGTGAAGGTTCGCTGGGAAGGCAAACACGGCGCCGAGTTTACTTGGGAACTCGAAAGTGATATGAAAGCTAAATACCCGCAACTTTTCGTTACGCCTACGCCTTAATTTTGGGACGAAATTCCCTAAAGTAGGGGAGGCTGTAACAACCCGACTTTCCGAGAGAAGTCAAAGTACAAGTAAAAGTCAAAGTCATGTCGTTACTCAGATCTGACATTTATACTTAATTATTGCTTTGTACTCTCGAGACTCGATAAATGATATTCAGGTTAACGATTTTGAATGCTATTTTAAAACTATGATTTACTACTAAGCGAAGTAACAATGCGATAAACGCAGAGATCACAACTAAACGCTAATTTACTTCACGCTATCACAACGCAACGCAAACTCGAAACGTAGTTATTGGTATTATATGTGTGTGTGCTTTTATGTGCTCTACTTGTGTGTGCTTTATATATGATTTGGGATGTTTTTCGCAAACACAATCACAACTCTATCGCATCGCAATCTCATCGTAGCTCAAAACGCAGATTTACTTTTATGCATTTACTATCGAGTGAGTAGTAGTTATGTTAGTTGTGTAACTAGTAGTTTAAATATTGCTTGGTTTATCTCATCGCAACGCTCACTCGCAACTCGCTTAAACGCAACGCATCGCCTAACGCACGAAACAAAAGTCGGAAACCAACTCACACAAGCCGTCTGATCGAATGACTTTTTGATCGAATGGCCATCCGTCCGGATGACCATCCTATCGGATGGCCATTCGATCGACTGGCCATCCGACCCACGTTCTCCACCGCCTTACTCCCTCTCTCTTACTATAAATACCTACCTGTCACATCAATGTTCATTAATGTGACAACCCTATCCGACCAACACGCTCCCAGCTCGTTCTCAAGCACATTTCACTCGATTCCAGGCTATTTTCGTAAGTTTTCTTCCTAAATCTTGTACTTCCATCATCAATACACACTTTCTGATCATCGTCTCCATCAAATCTTACATTTCCACCATGAAATTTCCTTATTTGGACTACTTTAAGGTGACGTCACCTCGGGTTCTTGTGAAAACTGAAGTTTGACCTCATCTCATCAAGATTTGTTCAGATCTAAAGGATTTCTACATGATTTAACCTAAATCTCAACTAGATTTCAACACTACTTCACTGATTTCAACTTTCTTTCAAATCTTTTACACTCTTCTACTCAAAACCGATGGAAACTAGACTCAACCTAACCTAAGGCTCAATCTATAGTCTAGGGCCAGCTCGGAACGGATTTCCATCAGAGAGATGGTCGACAAACGGGTTGAACATGAAGTCCCACCAAGCCCAGCAGGTCTGATCGAATGGGGTGGTTACCATCTGATCGACTGGGCCAGACTCGGTGTGGATTCCTGTTGTTTGACACATCGTCACGCTGTCTCCATTAAACTTCAATACTTTTCAACTTGGAAGATTTTATGAAACTCAACTGATCAATTGAATAGCCATCCGATCGAACGGCCATCCGTCCGGATGACCATCCGACCGGATGACTTGACAACTATACAACACAATGTTTAAATGCTACAACAAAAAACTTCAAAAGTTACAAAACAATTTACAAGCACTCGCATCTCACTCGAATGACCAGCCGACCAAATGGTCATCCACCCGGATGACCATCCGTCCGGATGATCATCCGATCGACTCTCCATTCGACGCTTCACTCTGTTACACGCTGTTCAAACACTTATGCTATCGTTCTGTACTCTGGCTAATCTTTACGCGCTCCCTGCAATCCAAGATAGTGTTTATTTACTAAACACGCTCTGTGAGTATACTCAAACCCATTTTCTTTTAACGCACTTTGGGTGTTACATACGTTCTATATTAAATCACATTAAACACACAACGCAAACACTTTTAAACACTAACCTCCCTCGCATGTTATACGTGACTCGATGAATGCTTGTATGTTATGTTTACACAGTGATTGTTGCCTGACACCTTAGCAACGATAGTACTATAGTTTGGACTCAGCACCTGTCGTGGACATGGGTTGTTATGGGTTTTACTTCACATGGTCACAATGCTGATAATGTGTTGCGCATTCTACAACTCGCAGTCATGTTAGTTGCATATGTCATTGTCGATAGTTTACTTGATTCACAATTCTACGTGCTACATGCTGGTTATGCGTAAACGCTTTTGCTATACTTTATGCTATTAAACTTGTGTACTCACCTTTACACTCTGTGTATTGCCTTTATTTTAACGTATGTGACAGGTGTTTAGGATGCTATGTTTGCTGTGATGAATCAAGCTAGGGAGTCTAGAAACAAACTAAATAAATCTGAGTTGTTTGAACAATTTACTTGTTTTTGAGAAACTATGTATGTAATAACTGTTTTTACTTTATATGTTTATGGTATGGGACATGAACGTTAAATATATTGTCATTAATAGTTGTTATGGATTCTCTTGAACAATCTGTTTCGCTCAATGCCACGCCCCGATGTTTCCGCCATCGGTTGGGGTGTGACACTTCCACTACTTGATCTAGACATCATTGGCTAAAAAAAACAGACACATATATCATAGGCGTATTTAGGTCATATCAAATCCAATTTGGATCCACTCAAATTAGTCAGCAACACTCACAACCTAATTCGTGGTCATTTATGCCGATTAAGACTAGGGTTTCGGGTGGATGGAATGGAATTTGTAGTCTGGAAAAGGAACTCGGAAATATTAACATTCAAACAGAGCAGCTAATAAAGGGCGTCATCAGGAATGGAGCTTCGGTACAATTCTGGATTGACAAATGGTGGGGAGAATATCCGCTGAAGGATGAGTTTCCCGAATTGTTTGCTTTGTAACAACTTATACCATGTATTTTCCGTTTTATAATTTTGATTTTATTTGGTAATAGAACTTCATTTTACATCTAGTCAAGGTTTATTATTAATACCCATTCTTAAAACTTAATTCATAATAATACAAAGTATTATATAACACACCCACCTTTGCTAATAATCCCTAGGAATAATATTTTTTTCACTTTCAAATTCGATGGTGTTATATCGATTAATATGACTTATATAGAGTTATAGCCCACACCTCGAAGTGCAAGATACCATCATATAAGTATAATTAATATAACAACCAAGTTAGAAGATCCGTCATTAAGATAATATCAAACAATCAAGATAAAAAAAAACTCTTTGGATTTTAGTGATCTTGCATTTTTTGGGTTCTTTTTGTTTTGCTCTTTAGTTTGTCTTAGCTAACTTTCCCACATCAAAAATCGACCTTTGTTATCGGCCTTCTTCATCGTGAACTTAAGCTCAACCTGTATAGACAAGTCACATTCAACGAATTATATCAAAACCTTATAGACTTTACTATTGTTCAACTTTACGATCAAATTTTATTTTGATTGTTGACCTATGATTTGAAGGATAATGTTGGTTCCATGGTCAAAGTTCAAGCTACAAGTACTCAAATTTTTGACATCTAACTCTGGTATTAAGGATGGCCAAAGTCTTAACTTGATGGTGATTCAACTTTGACCATATATAATCAAACTTGGCATAACGGTGAAACTTAAATGTTGTAAATCCTTTGTCAAATGTTTTTTTATCTCCTATAACCAATATTATATATAAACTTTAATATCTAGTACCGATGCTAAACTTAACTGTATTTATACTACTGCTACTGCTACTCCTGCTGTTGCTACCCTGTTGCTGCACTGCTCCTGATGCTGTTCCGCCCTGATCATGCACTGTTCTTGCTGTTGCTGCCCTGCTCCTGCCCTGCTACTGCCGCTGCCGCTGCCCTGCCACTACGCTGCCACACCCACTACGACTCCCTCTACGACTACCGCTACTACTACTACCGCTACTACTACCGCTACTACTACTACTACTACTACTAATATAGACAGGTAAGTAACTTACCTTTCAATATTGATAACTTGATTATTTGAGACCTGGGTTCATAATGACTACCGAATATTTACTACTAGTAAACAACCTGACTACGGTAAATCATAATCCTCACCATAATAATTTATCGCCACTATTATAAGTATTTTCTTTGTCTAACAAATTTCTTTATCTATTATGTAGTTCAAAACTCAATACTAAAAGAACCTATATATAGGCCTATGCTGTCACACCCCAAAAAATACCACATACGGAAACCCCGCGAGGCGTGTGACGTACCAGGATCTACTCACTAATCACATTGGACTCATAAAAAAATTTCAAGTAAAAGTTTCCATTCATTAAAATAAGAGTTAAATGCCCGGATAGTCCCTGTGGTTTGCCCTTTTTTCACCTTTAGCCCCTAACTTTTTAAAATTACAGCTATTGTCCCCAACTTTTCTATTTTCGTTCCCGGATAGTTCTTGGGCCTAACATCAGTTAATTTTCTCAGTTAAGAGGGTTTGAATTGACATAAATACCCTTACTCAATTCGCACCCTCTTAACTGATGTTAGGCCCAGGGACTATCCGAGAACGAAAATTGAAAAGTTGGGGACTATAGCTGTAATTTTAAAAAGTTAGGGACTAAAGGTGAAAAAAGGGCAAACCACATGGACTATCCGGGCATTTAACTCTTAAAATAATATGTTTCAAAACACAAACTTAATATCCAACTTGTTCAGCGGAAGCATAATTCATTATTTATATATTCCCAAAATCCGAGTGTAAGAAACCAATAGACTTGTCTCCTGATTCCATGTATAGCGACCCATGACCACTCCAGCAATCTCAGACTGCAAGTTCCATATCTCTGTACCTAACAACCTGCAAGCATGCATACAAGTGTATCAGCATAAAGCTGGCGAGTTCACAGTTTTGCAAAAAACATTTAGTTGCCAAGTGATTAGTTTGAAAACATGTTGATAACAACTCGAGTACCGCAAGATGGCGTCAGTTTGTTTGCCCTTCCCCATTGCCCTATCAAACATTGGTCATGTGGTTAAGGTCATTAGTTCACGCCTGTCCTCTCAGGTACGGTGTGAGGTTGCCAAGCCTAATAGCGCTATCAACTAATACCCCGTTGCCTCTCAGGCAACTAGTTCGGTAGTAAGATGAGACTTAAAGTGATAGGTGTTAGTGTATTATCCAACATCCCAGTTTAACCCAGTAAAACGTATTCCTCTCAGGAATATCAGTTTTTTTGTCCCACCCCGGGACGCATGCTCAAGGAGTAGTGAACTCACCTTAGATTGCTCGGTATGGTATGTTATGCTACCCGTTCCAAGTTGGTTAACCAAACCCTATCGTAGTTACCAATGACAGTCAGTTTCATATACACATAAATCACGTATTCTTCGTACTCATAAACACAAGTAGCGTGCAAGTAAAACACACATCACTATGCAAGTCGTAACAAGTAATCGTGCAACACAATAATCCATAACATTATATAGCAAGTATTCGGGTTATATGCAAAGTTCACATCACAAGCTCATGTTTCACAAAACACTTAACAGTTAATTCGTCATTCGCAAGAGTGTGCGATTTGTTCTGATTCGTGCGGTTCACAAGTTACCTGGTCCAGACTCAGTGCACAGCCCAACACAATATCCAACCCTATGTTAACATGCGGCCCATGAATGTAACTCAGTCCAATGAAGTGTGGGGCCGGATTTCAAGTGTGCGACCAGGTCTCAAATGTGCGACCGAGTTTCAGTTTGTGGTCCAACACCCAGCGGCCCACTAAAGGCTGTGCGACCAAACGTGAGTGTGCGACCTCGTATTAGTGTGCGACAATGACATTGTGTGTGGTCAGTCACGTGTACAATGCAAGGGTGATATACAATCATAGGGTGTGCGACTTTGGGTCAGTGTGAGAGTTCCGTTATACCTTGCCATGATTTACAGATCAAACCACAACCACCCATGTTTCCAAAAACTTAAAACAACTTTCCAAAGATTCACACAAACCCTAACTGGTAACCGTTACATTCATATCAATACAATCGACGTGTTCTTATGAAACAACTCTCATTTAAAAATTACTATTTCTTATTTTATTATGTCCAATAGGAAACCCTAATCGAGACCCCCAAATAAGATTGCATGACCCCTAAAATTTTCAGAACAATCGGATATCAGGATCAGGGCCCCTAAAACTCAGGGGGGTATTCCCCATTGACGATTATCATCATAACTCGCTGTAAAATTCGAATTTAATCGATCTGTCGACTCACCCAGGCTAGTTGGAAACGTGGCCACCCTACCCTAAAAAGGGCGCCGTCGCGCCACGCGACAGGGACAATTTTCCAGTATAAGTAGTGGACCTTGGCACTTGAATTTTGGCGTTGGTTCGACGTAAAAACTCGTTTCGTACATTGAGATATCGCCTGTTTACTTCAAAACACACACACAACACGAAATTGTGCCGCGATAACAGGGTAATAACTCGATCACTACTAAGATTTAATGCCCGATCGATTGAGACCAATCCGATGGATGTTTAAGTGCTGCCCGTATCAGGGCTATACTTTGTCATTCGTCGTGAAGGTTTTAATCTCGTGAGTTGTCGTAAAAGTTGTATTAAGTTACTGACCTAGTTTTCATGTGCATTGTTATTTAATTAGGTTAACAGGCTTATCAGTGGGCTAAACTATGCCCGACTAAACTTGCAATGTGAGTCATTCTCTTTTTATCAAAGTTGTTTTACAATACCTCAAATTATTTTCAAAAGTTATAATTACAGGGATTAAGTCATGGTTATCTTGAATCACTGGCAAGTGGGTTATTGTGCACATTACTAATTTCTCACGGTTATGTTCATTAACCTAACAGTGATAATCATCACTACTTGGGTGAAAGGGCCCAATAGTGGTATGACCATCGTCACCAGGGTGTGACACGGCGCCAGATAAAAATAAGATAGTAGCCACTGTAATCGCTCGTATGCTGTAATTTATAACTATGCGTCGTTTTATAGAACTTGAGTGACTCGCTAGTATTTCCCCGCTGATAAAAATATTTTTAAAACATGTTTCAGGTGATCTACTGTGAACCAAGGAAAAGTGCTACGGAGCACTAATCAAGCTTGAAGTGGTGGCTCAGTTAAATAAATAAACATGTTTTGTAAAACAGGGAATTTCCTTGTGAAATTCCTCTATTGTAAATAACGGGGTTTGTCCCAATATATGAAATAAAATAATTAGGTATTTTCAAGTTTTAAACGATCCTGTTAAACTTCCGCTGTCAACTCAAATAATAAATACCACGGGTTTCTGTCCCGCGGCACCTGGACCGGGTCACACCGGGCCGGGGGCCGTGACAGAAAAAGGTGGTATCAGAGCCACTGATTTAAGCCAATTAACTATTTAGAAATACTTAATTTTTCTGATTGCCATTCTGGGATTATGTGAAAATTTATTTACAACATTTTAACTTAGAGTTTTGTGTGTTTCTCTATAAATGCTAACATCATGAATGAGTTATCTGAAGCTCTTCAGAATATCACTATCCATTCTACTGACATGGAAGTTTCCGAGGACTTTTTCGGTTATTGGGCCGACACTGATGAACCTATGGAATTCCAAGCTCAACCCCAGGAGAAACCCAAACGTAAAAAGAGAAGAAGATTCATGGGCTGGAGGCTTGTGCGTAGGAAGAAACCAGCAATACGGAAAGTTATAAAGACTGAGGATCCAAATGATAAAGGAAAAGGAAAAGAGATCGGGGAAAGTTCAGGGCAAGCCAAGGAAATGCCATCATTGGAGGAGCTGGATGGTAAACTGGCACTTAGTGACCTCATCGGACCTGCCGATGAAAACCTCTTTAATTACCCCGCGGAAGCACAACTTCCAGTTAATTTAGAGCCTGATATCCCAGATCCTATTATCCACCCTCGACCTCTACCAGGAGAGCTAGAAGAATGGTGGACAACATACTGGCAATTTCAGAATCTCTTAAATAACCCTTATACCTTTTTCCCTCAATTTGACCCCGAGCCTGCACCAAACCCACTTCTGAGCAATGAGAACTTGGCTGAACTCCGCCATTTTGGCGAGGAGTTGGTGGACGCAGGGAATCGAATCCGGGAGGTGGGAGAACAGATCTCCTGGAAGTACGACGAGAGGGAACGTCGCTTCTGAGATGCCAGCTGACGGTGGTGGTGTGACTATGTGGTTGTGATTATATAATAATAAAATAATAATAAATAATAAAAATATAATTATGTAAAATAACTTAAAATAAAACTTTTGTAAGATAACCGGTGTGTACGGACGCATACTAATATATAAAAATATCAACGTCGCAAAGTCGACAATTTTGGCTATACGTGTTGACGTGATTATGTGCGATTATTTTATTATGCTTGGTTATTAATTAATTTGTGCTAATAAGTTATATATATTAATTACCAGATGGAACACGCTAGTCATGAACCAGTTAACGAGGTTAATCAATCCGAGCAAAACAATGGAGAATGGTGGAATACGGTACTACAAGCTAAAGGAAGCGATGTGGCCTATGCCATGAATTGGGAAGAATTTAAAATTCTGGTGGAAAGAAAATTCTGACCCGAATATGAAAAGGAACAAATGGCAAATAAGTTCCTGAACCACCAAATGGTAGACGTTGATTGTCGAGGGTATACTTCGACATTCTTCGAGTATGCTAGAGTTGTACCAACCCTGGCTTCACCAGAACCGGTACTTATTTCTCGCTATATTTGGGGTTTGATTGGAGAAATTCGTGATATCATTAAAGCTGCGAGACCTCGCACGATTGACGATGCAGTGGAATTAGCCAACACTTTGACAGACGGGCTGATACGTACGCGAGAAGAAAACAGAAAGAAGGAAGTGGCCCACAAGATTACCCAAGGATTCCGTGTGGGTAATAGTAGTAATTTCAAGAAAAAGGGAACCGGGCAATCTTCCACTGTTCCATTTTGCAGTATTTGTAAAAGAAAGCATTTTGGAAGATGCAAAGGATATTGCAATTTCTGCAAACTTCCAAGGCATCAAGAAGAAGACTGCAGAAGAAAGAAATCCACAATTTGCTTCAACTGTGGAGAAGCTGGACATTTTAGACCAGACTGCCCTAAACTGATCAAACCAGCAGATAACAAGGCAAAACCTGAAGAAGGAACTACCAAGAAAAACGCAAGAGCCTTCCAACTGACTACCCAGGAAGCCGAACTGATTCCTGACGTGATAGCTGGTACGTTCCTAGTTCACGACGTTTATGCAAAAGTATTATTTGACTCTGGTGCAAACCAAAGTTTTATAAATACTTCATTCTGCCAAGCTCTTAACCTACCCTTAACCAACCTTAGACAAATTTTTACGGTAGAAACGGCAGATGGGAATTCTGTTAACATAAATAAAGTTTTGCAAGAAGGAAAGATAGAACTTCTAGGCCATAAATTCTCTGCAAACCTGTTACCTATGGATTTAGCCGGATTCGATGTGGTATTAGGAATGGATTGGTTAGTAGCCAACCATGCTTGAATCCTATGTGATAAGAATTCCATAGAAATCCGTGCACCCACAGGAGAGGTAATTATGATTACAGGGGATAAGCCGCGTAAACCCCTGAAGTTCATTTCAGTAATGAAAGTAGCTACTTATGAACGAAAGCAAGGAAAAGTGTATATGATTTCGGTAATCATTAGCACTAAGGGTAAGGGACTTAAGGAAATTCCCGTAGTCTCAGAATACTCAGATGTATTCCCAGAAGAACTACCAGGATTACCACCAGATAGAGAAGTAGAATTTAGAATTCATTTAATTTCTGGAACTACACCCGTAGCAAAGGCACCCTACCGATTAGCACCCACCGAAATGTTAGAATTGAAAGAGCAATTAGATGAATTGCTCAGTAAAGGATACATACAACCTAGTTCATCCCATTGGGGAGCACCAGTGTTGTTCATAAAGAAAAAGGATGGTTCAATGCGAATATGTATCGATTATAGGGAACTGAATAAGGTTACAATTAAGAATCGATACCCATTACCTAAGATTCATGATCTCTTTGATCAACTTTAGGGAGCTAGATATTTCTCTAAGATAGACTTGCACCCCGGATACCATCAGTTGAAGGTACAAGAAGACATACCGAAAACCGCTTTCAGAACTAGGTATGGTCACTACGAGTTTACAGTTATGCCTTTTGGACTAACAAATGCGACGGCAGCATTCATGGACATGATGAATAGAATCTGTAAACCGTATTTGGATAAATTTGTAATTGTCTTCATTGACGATATACTTATTTATTCCAAAAGTCAGGATGAGCATTGTCAGCACCTGCATGCACTCTTAACTTTGTTAAGGAAGGAGAAGATTTACGCCAAATTCTCGAAGTGCGAATTTTGGCTACAGGAGGTGCAATTTTTAGGTCACATGGTGAATCACGAAGGTATTCACGTAGATCCCTCCAAGATAGAAGCGATCACCAAATGGAAGGTCCCGCAATCAGCTACGGAAGTAGAAGGTTTCTAGGCTTAGCTGGATACTATAGGCGCTTTATGTAAGGACCTTCAAAAATGTCCCAAAACGACCCGTAAGTGAAAACCCGGACCCCTAAAACCCTAGCGTGCATGAAAAACCAAGAAAACAAGGTTTTTGGTTTTCACGCGGGCCGTGCCAACTCAAGTTTGACCAGATAAGCGTCCCAGGCCACGTGTCACACACGTGGCCACGTGTCACACACGTGGCAGGCCTAGGTGTGACATGCTAGCCCTAGTCTACGAATAGGTGGCCCTCGCGGGCCGTGTAAACTCTTATTAAGTTTTACGCGGGCCGCGTAAAACTCGAAAAATTGATATAAATTGCTAGGCCATGAGCAGTTCATCTGTGCTCGAGATTTCAGTCAAAAAACGAAGTTTCACTACTCAAATCATAAATTCCATTAGGAAGACGCTATTACGACTACCGGGAATTTACTCGATCGCTGCTACGATTCAATGTCCGATCGATTGAAATAAATTCGATGGATGTTTAAGTGCTGCCCACATCAGGGCTATACTTTGTCATTCGTCGTAAATTCAATGGATGTTTAAGTATTGCACTTTGTCATTCGTCGTGAGGGTTTCGATCTCGTGAGTTATCGTAAATGTTGTATTAAGTTACTGACCTAGTTCGTGTGCATTGTTATTTAAATTAGGTTACAAGGCTTATCAGTAGGCTAAAACTCTGCCCGTTAAACTTGCAATGTGAGTCATTCTCTTTTTATCAATAATGTTTTACAATACTCCCATCATTTTCAAAGGATATAATTACAGGGATTAAGTCGTGGTTATCTTGAATCACTGGCTAGTGGGGTAATGTGCACATTACTAATTTCTCACGGTTAGGTTCGTTAACCTAACCGTGATAATCATCACTACTTGGGTGAAATGACCCAATAGTGGTATGACCATCGTCACCAGGAGGTGACACGGCGCCAGATAAAAATAAGATAGAAGCCATTGTAATCGCTCTTATGCTGTAATTTATAACTAAGTGTCATTTTATCAAATTTGAGTGACTCGCCAGTATTTCCCCGCTGATAAAATATTTTTGAAACATGTTTCAGGTGGCCTACTATGAATCAAGGAAAAGTGCTATGGAGCACTAACAAGCTTGAAGTAGTGGCTCGGATAAATAAATAAACATGTTTTGTAAACCAGGGAATTTGCTCGTGAAATTCCTCTATTGTAAATTACTGGGTTTATCCCGAATTATGAAATAAAATAATCGGGCATTTCAAGTTTTAAAAAGAACCTGTTAATTCTTCTGCTGTCAACTCAATTAATAAATACCACGGGTTTTCTGTCCCACGGCTCCTGGACCGGGTCAAACCGGGACGGGGGCCGTGACAGAAAAAGGTGGTATCAGAGCCACTGATTTAAGCCAATTAAGTATTTAGAAATACTTAATTTTTTCTGATTGCCATTCTGTGATTCTGTGAAGATTTAATTTACAAAATTTTAACTTAGAATTTTGTGTGTTTCTTCATGTATGCTAACAGCATGAATGAACTATCAGAAGCACTTCAAAAATTTCTATCTATAGTTCAGATATGGATACCACTAGTACTTTCACTGGCTACCAGGCTGATACTGAAGAACCAATGGTATTCCAAGCCCAACCTCAGGAAAAACCTAAACCAAAGAAAAGAAGAAGACTTGTAGGCTGGAGGCGTGTGCTTAGGAAGAGGCCAGCAACACAGAAAGTTATAAAGACTGAGGATCCCAAAGATAAAGGAAAAGGAATAGAGATTGGGGAGAGTTCAGGGCAAGCTCAAGAGATGCCACCCTGGGAGGAACTGGACCACCAACTAGTAAATAGCGACCTCATCGGACCTGCCGATGAGACTCTCTTCAATTACTCAGCTGAAGCCCAACTTCCAGCCAATCTGGAACCTGCTATTCCCGATCTCCTTGATAACCCCCGACCTCTAGGAGAGCTGGAGGAATGGTGAACCACTGACTGGCAGTTTCAAAATCTCCTGAATAACCCTAATACCTTTTTCCCCCAATTTGATACGGAGCCTCCACTACACCCACCTATGAGCTCCGAAAACTTGGCTGAACTCCGCCATTATGGCGAGGAGCTGATTGATGTAGGGAACCGAATTAGGGATGTGGTTGAAAGGATATCCTGTAAGTACGACGAGAGAGAATGTCGTTTCTAAAGTGCCAGCTTATGGGATCTGTTAGTGCAGTATGTCTATTGCCTCCGTCATCTCAAGACCGTAGCTGAAACAGTTTAAATCTAGCCTTATATTGTAATATCTAGAGTAAAAGGCAAGGTGGCAATATTGTAAATAAGAGGAAAGCTCTTATAAGCCTTGGCCTATAAATAGATGTGTTAGGGTTAGAGTTTAGGACTTTTGGAGACTTTTGGCATTTTGGAGCTTTGAGAGATCTAGTTCTAGAGAGAGAAAGTTCTAGAGAGAGAAAGTGCTCCACGTGATTCAGGTTCTTGTACTCGTCAAATCTATCAATAGAATCACGGTTTTACGTCTCGTGTGTTCGGTCACGCACGTTCACGGATTCCACATGTCGAACGTGTCGATACGCAATTATTTCGGAGTCAAAACCGGGACCTACAAGTGGTATCAGAGCAGGTGCTCGGTTGCGAAGATCAAACGCACAGATTCGTACAAGAAATTGATCAGATTCAGAGCCAAAACCATCCAGATTTGTCAAATTTCTCTTAATTCTCATGTTCTTCACGTTTTTCTCTGAATTTTACAAAATTGACAGGGTTTTTACGGTCCAAATTCGCTAATTTTTTGATATGTTATGCGAAATTATCTGATCTATAACCCTACAAATTTTCAGGTCAAAATTCCATGCCGTTTGAGAGAAATCTGAGTTTTTGTGGTCTAGTTTGCTGAATTGTTCGTCACCATCCGGACGGATCACCACTATCCGCACGGATCTTCATCCGGATGGATCACCACTATCTGCACGGATCTTCATCCGGACAACCAGTCTTTCCATTGCATTACATTTAAATGGTTGACTTTGACTGCCACCCGTGCGGACAGTAATCCGAACCATAGCACCTCATTTTACAATCATTCATTATTGTTGACGTGTTGACTGTTGTCCGCACGGACAGCTGTTCGTTTCAGCTCCACACTTTGCATTTCATATTCATTAAAGACTTTGACTATTAGTTGACCTATCCGCACGGACACTTGTCCGAACGGATAACAATACGTGTCACAACATCTCGCCTGAACTAGTCACTTTAGTCAACATTTTTATCTTTGTCAGTCAACTTTGTCGATATGCATGTGATTCATTAAGAATAGTGTCATGTGATTTGAATGATAAGATTGCATGTGAATGTCTGCCATAGTTTTGATATTACCACAATAAAGTTGCATGTTAATAAGGTCCAATAAAAATTGATGATTATCAAACATGTTGGCCACTTTAATTGTTGAAATATGAGCTTGCATAGATTCCATTTGTTGAATAGTCATTGTGCCACCCAATCGACTAAGAAGTTTGTCGTGTAGTGACATTCAAACGGAGAACATTGTTACACGGTCGGATAGCAATTCGTGTTGACTTCATTGACCAATCCGATCGGGTCACAATCCGAGTCAAAGAAGTTTGTGTGTTCAAGTTCTTTAAAGTGCAACGAATCGAGTGGCAATCCTAACGGATTACCACCCGATCCTAATCATTTCATTTGTTTGTGACTCAGGTGTGACAACGAATCGGATCTCCAACCGGTCGGGCAGCAATCCTACCCGAGCGGACAATCACTCGATTCAAGATACAATCTCACTCGTTCGAACAACAACCTCACCCGAACGGACAGCGTAATTCAAGATATACAAAGTGCAAATTCAAGACAAAATTTGAAGATGTCAAGCAGCGGTGAAGAATTTTACAACATGTTCTACAATGCTTTTACTTCAGAATCATCTGAAAGAAGATCTGAAACAAGAGAATATTCAAAGGAGATTTCAGAGAATTTGAAATATGAGAATATGTATGGAAGCCAACAGAAACCACCGAAGCTAATGAAGATTGAAGATTATAACTGGTGGAAAAATCGGTTTGAGGGTTGGGTAAAAGCTTTCGCTCCTGAAAGCTGGTTAAAATTGAAAAATGGATATATACAGAACCAGTGAAAGAAGGAGGAGAGTTAGTAGAGGAAAAAGAGTTCACAGAAATAGATATAAAAAATGTTGTGGCTGAATATAAAATGACTACGTTGATAAAACAATCAGTGAGAGAAGACATTATTTCGTTACTTGAACATGAGAAAACATCGAAGAGTTTGTGGGAAGCTTTAGAGAGAAAATGTGTAGGAAGTAATGAGATTGTGAAAAACAAAAAGAAATTGTTGCGTAAAGAGTTTGATCTTTTTGGGTGTATGAAAAATGAATCGGTTTGTAAAATGATTGAGAGATTTGGACATCTGAAGATGGAGCTGGCCAGACACAAAATCACATACGCTCAAGAGGAGCTGGTGGATAAATTGTTTGACTCATTGCCAAATGATCAAGATTGGCAATACTTTGCTTTAATGTTGAAAAACACAATCAAGCCTGAAGATTTAACTGTGGATTTGCTCATTGAGAGATTGGAAAGCCACGAGCTGGAAATCAAGAAGTCTAAAATCAACAATCCAGCTCATCAGCAGAATGTGGAGTTGTACTACAGAGGAAATCTACCACAGGCTGGGTCTCCAAGAACAGCGTTTTCTGCAGAAAGCTCAAATTTTGTGAACAATGAAAGTCCTCATAGTGGTTTTCACAGTGGATCTTTTTCAACAACATCAAGCCAATCTGCATCAAAGAATGTATTCCAATGCAACATTGCAGTAGATTTGAAGAATACTCAAAATTTCAATGAGGAGTCTGCAAAGCAACAAATGGTCTTCTTAGCATCTGTGTTGGAGTCGTATGAGAGCCTTGTGGCAGGCAAGATAGGCAACACCAACTTGATGAAGGAAGACTACGATCAAATAGATCATGAGGAGATGGAATTGATCGATATACGATGGTGTATGGCTAGTGCAGTGAGGAGGGCACAACGTTTTATGGAGATCACTGGAAGAACGTCTATTGGTGGACCTTCTACCAAGTTAGGCTTTGACAAATCCAAAGTGACATGTTTTAAATACAAACAGAAAGGTCATTTTAAACGTGAGTGTAGAAATGCTTATGCTGATGATACTGCTAATCCGTTCAAGGAAGATTACTACAAGAAAGCAATCTATCATCAGAACAAGTCTGAACCTCCCAGAATGAAACAGGTTGAAGAAAAATCAAGAGCTCTTGCAGTTATTCATGACGATGAAGGTTATGACTGGAGTGAAGTTCTCCCTGAAGAAGATGCAGTTGGATATGCATTTGTAGCTAATGTTGATCATGACAGATGGTGGAGAAATGATTACGCGAGATGGGAAATCGAAAAATTCAGGGAACCATTCAAAGAAGCCCAAAGAGCCAAAAGATGGAATAACGAATTAGAATGTTACATGGATCCACGGGGTAATCCAGTTGTTGACCCATCAAAGGTGGATTTTGAAGCTGTAACAAATTTGCTTCCAAGACAGGCTACTTTCAACACAAGAAGGTTATCTGATAAAGAATATTTTCCGGATTTGGTGCGCAAGATAAAGGAAGTTTGCGAAGCGAGTCTACCAGAGGTGGTAGAAATGAAGAAGAGAAAAGAAGAAGAGTTGAAAAAGCTAGTTGAAGAAGTGAAGATTACTGCAAAGCTTGCTGCTGAGGAAGAGCAGAAGATTGAAGAAGAACAGAAAGAAGAAGAAGAAGAGCAGAACAAAGAGGAAGATCAGAAAGCTGAGACAGAAGAACTGGTGCTGAAAAAGACTGAGGTAAATGAATCTTCTGACTTATCGAATGTTGAGATTGTTGATAACAATGAAAACAAGTGCAGGAATTGCATAGAAATGTGCAAAGCCTGTACTAAAAAAGATGACACCATAAAAACAAAAGATAATGAAATAGATAAACTTGAAAATGTTTTCACAACAAAATGTAAAGAAATGATTGACAAAGAAGAAATTTTGAAACTAAAGGTTGAAAAGCTGACACAGAAGTGTCAAGATCTTGAAAAGGATAATGATGTGTATAGACAAATGTGTTCAGCAAAATGTGTTGATTGTGTTGAAAAAGACACCAAATTTCAAGATTTTCAAAAAGAGTATGATTCTTTAAAGTGGTCGAGTCAGAGAGTACAAGAAGCTTATGATACTTTGAAGAACCAAGTCAAATGTTTTGATCAAAGATTGTCTGAAACTTTGGTAACTAAAGAAATGTATGAGAGACAGTTTAAAGAAAATCAACTTTAATTAAACAAGTGTGTTGATGAAATTGCTAATCTCAAACAAGTTTTGGCTGAAAAAGAAAAGGTTGTTACCAAACTTCAAAGTTATCATAACTCTTCGTACATTCTCGAACGCATTTTCAACATCACACCAGATGACAAAGATACTGACAAGAACAAAAAGGGTATTGGTTCAGAATTTCATCAGGTACCACAACCATTGAGAAACAATTATACTTTTTATGATGAGGAAAAGGTGGCAAAAGGTCTGAACATAGTTGACCAATTACCTAAAAGTATCGATGTGACTTACGCCAAATCTGATGAGGCTAATGATTCAGAGGTGGTAAGTAAGGATGTTGAAAGCGTTTTGAAAGATGAGTCAACCAAAGGTAAGTCTGAATCACATGATGAAAATGAGGGAAATTTTCATGATGGTTATCTCAAACCTTCAAAATCTGAGAAAGTTGTGAATGATGATTCAAAAGGATTGGTTTATACCATGATTGGATCGGACAAATTATTCTTAGATATTGTATTTCCGATTCAAAATGTGATTTCAGAAAAGATTGATAAAGTTTTTAAGATGGTTCAGATCGAAAAATCAGAAATTTCAAAAATTGCTGGGAAAAACAAGAAACTTTTTATAAAAAACCTGGTTTTAAAAAGAAAAACATGAAGGCTGGGTTGGGTTATAAAAGGAAACAAAATTGGAAAAGAAATGAAATACCGAATTTTCAGGCAAAAATGAGTTTTGTTCAAGGAAAAAGTTTTGAAGAAGAGGAAAAACTCAAATTTAGACAACGGTCTAATGAAGAGTTGTGTGCTCAAAAGAAAAAGCAACAACCACAGGTCAAAGATGTGTCCAAGAGAACATGTTTCAAGTGTGATCAAATTGGACATCTTGCACGAAAATGTCTGAATCTGAAACCTGTGGATGTTGACAAAAAGATGCCTGAAAATATTGAGAAACAAAAATATGAGGGTGTGAAACAAAGGTCAGCTAAATTTGATTCAAAAAAAACTTGGAGGTAAAACACAAACAAGTTTGCTTCGAATCAAACTTGGAAACCAAAACAGACTAGGTCTGATTCAAAACATTTTTCACACACCCAGAGTCAGAACAACTCAAAGTTGGAAAACAACTGTTGATATGACAAAACCACAAGAGTTTTGGAAACCAAAAGTTGTTGATTAAAAACAAAATGTTCAAAAAGATTCACATTTTTACAAAAGAGGTACTCTAAAAGGACAAACATGGAGTGTTAAGAAACTAGTGTCTTTGGTAAAAGATGAGAAAGTTAAAGTCAAAGTTGAAAAAGTTTTTGATGAGAAAGATTTTCAGAAATTGAATAATACATATTGTGTTGAAATGCCTAAGGTTCAACAGACCTGGGCTAAATTGTTCAAGTAATCAAGTAGTCTGAATGTGCAGGTGCTCTACAAAATCGAAGATTGTGAGAATGGAAGTTGGTGCAGCCTGGCACAACAGGAGGAGAAGGCTGCTGGACCCTGGTTTGATTGAAACGGGGAGTTTAACATTTTTTGTACCTAAATAAACAATATTTTCAAAAACTCTAAAAATCTGAAAAACTTAAAAACCAAAAATATGTTTGTTTTTAATTTTTGTCAAAAATTCTAAAATTCAAAAAATTTGTTGCTTGAATACGCCGAAACCCTCACGGCTGAACAGACATGATTACTTTCACAAGATTGAAAAACGGTTTTCAAACTGTCGAAAATCAATGGGTTGTAAATCATGGGGGTACGTTATATTTTTCTACGAATCAGTACACTTTAAGCAGAAAATGGATGGCGAGACAAAGCTATCTACATCGGTTATCAAATTTTCTTTAAATGGTTTTGAATTTTAGGGGGGAGTAATATTGTCAGAAAATCCAAAAACATTAGAAAATTTGAAAAAGCCAAAAACATGATAAAATTCAAAAAATGAGTTTTGTGTAAAAAGAGGAAATGATAGTACATCAGTAGACAGTTACAGTATGCTAAAGAAATGTAATGTTTAAATAGCGTTAAACAGTCTCACTGATGATATGTCGATAGGTTTTTATACATTTAGTAAACTTTTTCGGGATATAAACCTAAATTCAAACTTGCTTATTTCATGGGGAACACTACTTGGATATATAGGTAACCCCTGAAATCTCGTTTGAAGGACCCCTCTTTCTGAGATACTAGGTCTTTATGCTTAGTGATATCTGGGGTATTATCCAGGAACTTCTGATTTTGCGGAAGCAATGGCCTAGTCCCCGGAGAATACTTTCTGCTTGCTTGAAATATAGCACTGCCCTCAGCAAAAATGATGAAACAATAAAATTGATAATCATTGGTGTTGTAAAAAAAGATCCTCTAAAGGGGACACACCTAAAGTCAAACCTGAGTTCTCTGCTGAACGGAAGTTCTGACCTGAGCTCGTATGGTTTCATAATTTATTCCCCTTACAGATATCATCTAGGTATACTCACCTGTAAGACTGAATATTGGGATCTGGATACGGGAGTATATTCAAGAGGTGGGACACATGAATGAGTTTAAGTTCTTAATACATCTAATTCGTATCCTGAATCAGTTGAACTTTGTGTGAAAATTTAAGTGGATCAGTATATCGACAATCTAAGTGAATTGTTTAATTCTTTATGTGTAAATAAGCTCAACGGTACTTGTGACTTGTCATTAACTGATATGATCCTCTAACGCAAACTCAAACAAAAATATTATCTGTAAATATGTTTGTAAATATTTCTTTACTGCTTTATATTTTAGAAAATTCAAAAAGATTTTGATTTCACTTTATTTTCGACAACTGATGTCTAAGTGCTGAGTTTCAAAATCTAAGTATCCTGATTGTGTTTCTGAAAATAAAACAAGTTCATTAATTTGAAACTTGAAGTTTTAATCAAAAATCAAAAACAGTTTGTGATATCTCCAAGGTCATTAATTTGGACTTGGATGATTAACTGTGAGGGAGTTGGATGCTTAGATTGTTAAAATCTGTTGTAATAGAGCCAGTTTCCGATCATGTTCGCTTAACTGTCAAATCTTTGAAGATTGTTGATAGGGGGAGAGTATCAAGTAATCCTGGATATATTCATATTATTATATCTTAAATCCAGGATCTTGATTTAGAAAGTTTAATAGCGCCAGGTCACAATTCCTAGAAAATTGGATGGTCAAAATATTTTTACTTATAAATGTTTGAGAATTGCAGATGTTGTACCAGACTACGATCCCGACAGCCGAGTCTAAGGGGGAGTCTGAAGACGAGCTCAACGCAAAGGGAAGCGTGCATTCAAGGACCCAGGAACTATTCTGGAGGAGCTTGTAAGCGAAAAGCCAGGTGTCGATCCCAAAAGCACGGAAGCTTGACGAAAGGGGGAGCCTGAAGAGTCTACCGAAAGGGGGAGCTGAAGCTGAAGACAGATCCACGGGGATTCTGTTCGAGCTAGAGAGAGAGAGTAAGAAAAGACGCTACGAGTCTGACAAAATGTTTGAGATTGACTACGGCAATATCCAAGGGGGAGTCTGTTAGTGCAGTATGTCTATCGCCTCCGTCATCTCAAGACCGTAGCTGAAACAGTTTAAATCTAGCCTTATATTGTAATATCTAGAGTAAAAGGCAAGGTGGCAATATTGTAAATAAGAGGAAACCTCTTATAAGCCTTGGCCTATAAATAGATGTGTTAGGGTTAGAGTTTAGGACTTTTGGAGACTTTTGGCATTTTGGAGCTTTGAGAGATCTAGTTCTAGAGAGAGAAAGTTCTAGAGAGAGAAAGTGCTCCACGTGATTCAGGTTCTCGTACTCGTCAAATCTATCAATAGGATCACGGTTATAATTACGTCTCGTGTGTTCGGTCACGCACGTTCACGGATTCCGCACGTCGAACGTGTCGATACGCAATCGTTTCGGAGTCAAAACCAGGACCTACAGGATCGTATGTGGTTGTGGAGGCGTGTGTTTAATAATAATATAATAATAAAAATATAATTATGTAAACTAACTAAAAATAAAACTTTTGTAAGATACTGGTGTGTACGGAAGGATATTAAAATATATCAAATATCGAACGTCGAAAAATCGACAATTTTGGCTATACGTGTGGATATGATTATGTGCGATTGTTTTGTTATGCTTGGTTGTTAATTATTTTATGCTAATCACTAATATAAATTAATTACCAGATGGAAAACGCTGGTAATCAACCTGTTAACGAAGTTAACCAATCTGAGCAAAACCATGAAGATCAATTTCTGAATAGGCAAGATATAGAAAATATCGTTGCTCAGGGAATAGCCAATGCTATTTTAGCAATCCTTGCTGCTGCCCAAAATCCAGTTGAACCTCAACCAATTATTCCCAGCAAATGTACTCACGGCGACAATTTCAGCAATAGTGTAAATGGAGGTGGCAACACTAATAATAACGATAATGATGGGATGCAAGCCCCACTCCTTAAGAAAATGAAAGCTGCAACGCCTGGTTGCACCTACAAGGAATTTCTTGCCTGTAAACCGGCTGAATTTGCAGGCAACGAGGGGGCGACTACTGCACTGCGTTAGTTGGAGAAAACCGAGGAGGTAATTAAAATAAGTAAATGTGCCGAGGAAGACAAGGTCATGTACGCGTCACATCTTTTTAAAGAAGGGGCACTAGAATGGTGGAATACGGTACTACAAGCCAAGGGAAGCGATGCGGCCTATGCCATGAATTGGGAAGAATTTAAAAGTCTGGTGGAAAGAAAATTCTGTCCCGAATACGAAAAGGAACAAATGGCGAATAAATTCTTGAACCACAGGATGGTGGATGTAGACTGTCGAGGGTATACTTCGACATTCTTCGAGTATGCTATAGTGGTACCAACCCTGGCCTCGCCAGAACCGGTACTTATTTCCCGCTATATTTGGGGATTGATTGGCGAAATCCGTGATATCGTTAAAGCTGCGAGACCTCGCACTATTGACGATGCTGTGGAATTAGCCAACACTTTGACTGTCAGGCTGATACGCACAAGAGAAGAAAACCGGAAAAAGGAAGCGGCCCAAAAGATTACCCAAGGATTCCGTGTGGGTAACAGTAGTAATTTCAAGAAAAAGGGAACTGGGCAATCTTCCACTGCTCCATTCTGCGGTACCTGTATAAGAAAGCATTTTGGTAGATGCAAGGGGTATTGCAATTTCTGCAAGATTCCAGGGCATCAAGAGGAAGATTGCAGGAGGAAGAAATCAACAATCTACTACAACTGTGGAGAAGCTGGACATTTTAGGCCAGACTGCCCGAAACTAGTCAAACCAGCTGACAACAAAGCCAAACCTGCAGAAGGAACTACCAAGAAAAACGCAAGAGCCTTCCAGTTGACTACTCAGGAAGCAGAGCTAATTCCTGACGTGATAGCTGGTACGTTCCTAGTTCACGACGTTTATGCAAAAGTATTATTTGACTCTGGTGCAAACCAAAGTTTTATAAATACTTCATTCTGCCAAGCTCTTAACTTACCCTTAACTAACCTTAGGCAGATTTTTACAGTCGAAACGGCAGATGGGAATTCTGTTAACATAGATAAGGTTTTGCGAGAATGAAAGATAGAACTCTTAGGTCATAAATTTTCTGCAAACTTGTTACCTATGAATTTAGCCGGATTCGATATTGTATTAGGAATGGATTGGTTAGTAGCCAACCATGCTCGAATTCTTTGTGATAAAAATTCTATTGAAATTTATACACCTACAGGAGAAATAGTGGTAATTATAGGAGATAAGCCACGAAAGCCACTGAAATTCATTTCAGTAATAAAGTTGGCCAGTTATTAAAGAAAACAAGAAGTAGTGTATATGATTTCAGTAATCATTAACACGAAAGGTAAGGAACTTAAAGACATTCCTGTAGTAGCAGAATACCCAGATGTATTCCCAGAGGAACTACCAGGAATACCACCCAATAGGGAAGTCGAATTTAGAATTCATCTAATTCCTGGAACTACACCGATAGCCAAGACACCTTATCGGTTAGCACCCACCGAAATGCTAGAATTGAAAAAGCAATTAGATGAATTACGAAGCAAAGGATTTATACAACCTAGTTCATCCCCGTGGGGAGCACCAGTGTTGTTTTTAAAGAAGAAAGATGGTTCGATGCGAATGTGTATCGATTATAGGGAATTGAATAAGGTTACAATTAAGAATCGATACCCATTACCTAGAATTGATGATCTTTTCGATCAACTTCAGGGAGCTAAATACTTTTCTAAGATAGAGTTACGCTCCGGATACCATCAGTTGAAAGTACAAGAAGAAGACATACCTAAAACTGCTTTCAGAACTAGGTACGGTCACTACGAGTTTACAGTCATGCCCTTTGGATTAACAAATGCTCCTGCAGCATTTATGGACATGATGAATAGAATCTGTAAACCGTATTTGGATAAATTTGTGATTGTCTTCATCGACGATATACTTATTTATTCCAAAAGTCAAGACGAGCATTGTGAACACTTGCATGCACTCTTAACTTTGTTAAGAAAGGAGAAGCTTTATGCCAAATTCTCGAAGTGTGAATTTTGGTTACAAGAGGTACAATTTTTAGGACACATGGTGAATCACGAAGGTATTCACGTAGATCCCTCCAAAATAGAAGCGATCACCAAATGGAAGGTCCCGCAATCAGCTATGGAAGTTAGAAGTTTTATAGGGTTAGCCGGATACTATAGACGATTTATTAAGGATTTTTCCAAGATAGATGTGCCATTAACTAAGCTAACCTATAAAACAGTTAAGTTTGAATGGGGACCTAGGAAAGAAGAGGCCTTTAGGATTTTGAAGCAAAAGTTAACAAACGCCCCAATTCTAGCCTTGCCAGAAGGAACAGAAGATTTTGAAGTTTATTGTGATGCTTCTAAGCTAGGATTAGGATGTGTTCTAATGCAACACAAGAAGGTAATTGCGTATGCCTCAAGGCAATTGAAAAAGCACGAGGAAAATTATACGACGCATGACTTAGAATTAGGAGCCATAATTTTTGCCCTTAAGATTTGGAGACACTATTTGTATGGAAGTAAGTTTACTGTCTATACAGATCATAAGAGCTTAAGATACATATTTGGGCAAAAAGAATTGAACATGAGGCAAAGAAGATGGATGGAAATCTTAAGTGACTACGACTGTGATATTCAATATCACGAAGGAAAGGCAAATGTAGTTGCAGATGCCTTAAGTCATAAATATCATGAAAAACAACGACGAGTTCGTGCACTTAGATTAAGTTTACAATTAGACTTAATGGAACAATTAAAGAACGTCCAGGAAACAGTAATCAAGGATGATGCTAAGGGAATGAAAGGACGAATAAAAGAATTAGAGCAAGGAAGTGATGGAATTTGGAGATTCCATAAGAAAAGGATTTGGGTACCAAAGCAAGGAGAGTTAAGAAATAAGATTTTAGAGGAAGCCCATAAATCTAGGTATACCATGCATCCTGGTAACAATAAAATGTACCAAGATTTAAGGAATAACTTCTGGTGGATTTGAATGAAAAAGGACATAGCTAGATATGTTTCTAAGTGTCTTACTTGTTCACAAGTTAAGGCAGAACACCAGAAACCCTCAGGTCTACTACAATAATTAGAAATGCCTGTATGGAAATGGGAACTCATAACCATGGACTTTGTTACTAAGTTGCCCAAAACCAGAAAAGGTAATGATGCGATTTGGGTAATTGTTGATCGATTAATCAAATCAGCTCATTTTCTACCCATGAAAGAAACCTTTAGCATGGAATGGTTAGCAAAGTTGTATGTAGACGAGATAGTATCCTTACATGGAGTCCCACTCTCCATTGTATCGGATAGGGATAGTCGTTTCACTTCCCATTTTTGGACTAGTTTCCAAGAAGCAATAGGAACCCGAATAAATTTAAGCACTGCATACCACCCTCAAACAGATGGACAAAGTGAAAGGACGATCCAAACCCTGGAGGACATGCTTAGGGCATGTGTGATAGATTTTGGTGGAAACTGGGATGACCACCTACCCTTAATCGAATTCTCCTATAACAATAGTTATCATGCAAGCATTGAAGTTGCCCCATTCGAAGCATTGAATGGACGAAAATGCAGAACTCCAGTTTGCTGGGCAGAAATAGGAGAAAGTCAGTTATCAGGTCCTGAAATCGTACATGAAACCACCGACAAGATCACTCAAATCAAGGAAAGACTGAAAACGGCTCGAGATCGCCAGAAGAGTTATGCCGATAATCGACGCAAGCCACTAGAATTTCAAGTTGGAAATAAGGTACTCTTGAAAGTTTCTCCTTGGAATGGAGTAGTACAGTTTGGTAAGAAAGGAAAGCTAAGTCCAAGGTACATAGGACCATTCCCAGTAATCAAGCAAATAGGACCAGTCTCCTATCGCTTACAATTACCAGAAGAACTAGTCGGAGTACATGACGTATTTCATGTATCCAATCTCAAGACATGTCTATCTGACGAATCCTTGGTAGTACCTTTCCAAGACATAGAAGTGAATGAGAAATTGAAGTTCGTGGAAAAACTACTTCAAATAGAAGATAGAAAGATCAAGTTTCTCAAGCACAAAAGATTGGTACTAGTCAAAGTCAAGTGGGAGTCGAAAAGAGGACCCGAATACACCTGGGAGCTGGAATCGGAAATGAAGCGAAAGTATCCTCACTTATTCTGGTAAATCTCGAGGATGAGATTTTAAATAAGGTGGGGAGGATGTAAGGACCTTCAAAAATGTCCCAAAACGACCCGTAAGTGAAAACACGGACCCCTGAAACCCTAACGTGCGTGAAAAACCAAGAAAACAAGGTTTTTGGTTTTCACGCGGGCCGCGTCAACTCAAGTTTGACCAGATAAGCATCCCAGGCCACGTGTCACACACGTGGCAGGCCTAGGTGTGACACGCTAGCCCTAGTCTACGAATAGGTGGCCCTCGCGGGCCGCGTAAACTCTTATTAAGTTTTACGCGGGCCGCATAAAACTCAAAAAATTGCTATAAATTGCTAGGCCATGAGCAGTTCATCTGTGCTCGAGATTTCAGTCAAAAAACGGAGTTTCACTGCTCAAATCATAAATTCCATTAGGAAGACACTGCTACGACTACCGGGTATTAACTCGATCGCTGCTACGATTCAATGTCCGATCGATTGAAATAAATCCGATGGATGTTTAAGTGCTACCCACATCAGGGCTATACTTTGTCATTCGTCGTAAATTCAATGGATGTTTAAGTATTACACTTTGTCATTCGTCGTGAGGGTTTCGATCTCGTGAGTTATCGTAAATGTTGTATTAAGTTACTGACCTAGTTCGTGTGCATTGTTATTTAAATTAGGTTACAAGGCTTATCAGTAGGCTAAAACTCTGCCCGTTAAACTTGCAATGTGAGTCATTCTCTTTTTATCAATAATGTTTTACAATACTCCCATCATTTTCAAAGGTTATAATTACAGGGATTAAGTCATGGTTATCTTGAATCACTGGGTTTATCCCGAATTATGAAATAAAATAATCGGGCATTTCAAGTTTTAAAAAGATCATGTTAATTCTTCCGCTGTCAACTTAATTAATAAATACCACGGGTTTTCTTTCCCGCGGCTCCTGGACCGGGTCAAACCGGGACGGGGGCCGTGACAGAAAAAGGTGGTAGCAGAGCCACTGATTTAAGCCAATTAATTATTTAGAAATACTTAATTTTTTTTATTGCCATTCTGTGATTCTGTGAAGATTTAATTTACAAAATTTTAACTTAGAATTTTGTGTGTTTCTTCATGTATGCTAACATCATGAATGAACTATCAGAAGCACTTCAAAACTTTTCTATCCATTGTTCAGATATGGATACCACCAGTACTTTCACTGGCTACCAGGCTGATACTGAAGAGCCAATGGTATTCCAAGCCCAACCTCAGGAAAAACCTAAACCAAAGAAAAGAAGAAGACTTGTAGGCTGGAGGCGTGTGCGTAAGAAGAGGCCAACAACACAGAAAGTTATAAAGACTGAGGATCCCAAAGATAAAGGCAAAGGAATAGAGATTGGGGAGAGTTCAGGGCAAGCTCAAGAGATGCCACCCTGGGAGGAACTGGACCACCAACTAGCAAATAGCGACCTCATCGGACCTGCCGATGAGACTCTCTTCAATTACTCAGCTGAAGCCCAACCTCCAGCCAATCTGGAACCTACTATTCCCGATCCCTTTGTTAACCCCTGACCTCTAGGAGAGCTGGAGGAATGGTGGACCACTGACTGGCAGTTTCAAAATCTCCTGAATAACCCTAATACCTTTTTCCCCCAATTTGATACGGAGCCTCCACTACACCCACCTATGAGCTCCGAAAACATGGCTAAACTCCGCCATTATGGTGAGGAGCTGATTGATGTAGGGAACCGAATTAGGGATGTGGGAGAAAGGATATCCTGGAAGTATGACGAGAGAGAACGTCGTTTCTAAAGTGCCAGCTGATGGGATCGTGTGTGGTTGTGGGAGCGTGTGTTTAATAATAATATAATAATAAAAATATAATTATGTAAAATAACTAAAAATAAAACTTTTGTAAGATAACTGGTGTGTACGGAAGCATATTAAAATATATCAAATATCGAACGTCTAAAAATCGACAATTTTGGCTATACGTGTTGACATGATTATGTGCGATTGTTTTGTTATGCTTGGTTGTTAATTATTTTATGCTAATCACTAATATAAATTAATTACCAGATGGAAAACACTGGTAATCAACCTGTTAACGAAGTTAACTGATCTGAGCAAAACCATGAAGATCAATTTCTGAATAGGCAAGATATAGAAAATATCGTTGCTCAGGGAATAGCCAATGCTATTCCAGCAATCCTTGCTGCTGCCCGAAATCCAGTTGAACCTCAACCAATTATTCCCAGCAAACGTACTCACGGCGACAATTTCAGCAATAGTGTAAATGGAGGTGGCAACACTAATAATAACGATAATGATGGGATGCAAGCCCCACTCCTTAAGAAAATGAAAGCTGCAACACCTGGTTGCACTTACAAGGAATTTCTTGCCTGTAAACCGGCTGAATTTGCAGGCAACGAGGGGGCGACTGCTGCACTGCGTTGGTTGGAAAAAACCGAGGCGGTAATTAAAATAAGTAAATGTGCCGAGGAAGACAAGGTCATGTACGCGTCACATCTTTTTAAAGAAGGGGCACTAGAATGGTGGAATACGGTACTACAAGCCAAGGGAAGCGATGCGGCCTATGCCATGAATTGGGAAGAATTTAAAAGTCTGGTGGAAAGAAAATTTTGTCCCGAATACGAAAAGGAACAAATGGCGAATAAATTCTTGAATCACCGGATGGTGGAAGTACACTGTCGAGGGTATACTTCGACATTCTTCGAGTATGCTAGAGTGGTACCAACCCTGGCCTCGCCAGAACCGGTACTTATTTCCCGCTATATTTGGGGATTGATTGGCGAAATCCGTGATATCGTTAAAGCTGCGAGACCTCGCACTATTGACGATGCTGTGGAATTAGCCAACACTTTGACTGACGGGCTGATACGCACAAGAGAAGAAAACCAGAAAAAGAAAGTGGCCCAAAAGATTACCCAAGGATTCCGTGTGGGTAACAGTAGTAATTTCAAGAAAAAGGGAACTGGGCAATCTTCCACTGCTCCATTCTGCGGTACCTGTAAAAGAAAGCAATTTGGTAGATGCAAGGGGTATTGCAATTTCTGCAAGATTCCAGGGCATCCAGAGGAAGATTGCAGGAGGAAGAAATCAACAATCTGCTACAACTGTGGAGAAGCTGGACATTTTAGGCCAGACTACCCGAAACTAGTCAAACCAGCTGACAACAAAGCCAAATCTGCAGAAGGAACTACCAAGAAAAATGCAAGAGCCTTCCAGTTAACTACTCAGGAAGCAGAGCTAATTCCTGACGTGATAGCTGGTACGTTCCTACTTCACGACGTTTATGCAAAAGTATTATTTGACTCTGGTGCAAACCAAAGTTTTATAAATACTTCATTCTGCCAAGCTCTTAACTTACCCTTAACTAACTTTAGGCAGATTTTTACAGTCGAAACGGCAGATGGGAATTCTGTTAACATAGATAAGGTTTTGCGAGAATGAAAGATAGAACTCTTAGGTCATAAATTTTCTGCAAACTTGTTACCTATGAATTTAGCCGGATTCGATATTGTATTAGGAATGGATTGGTTAGTAGCCAACCATGCTCGAATTCTTTGTGATAAAAATTCTATTGAAATTCATACACCTACAGGAGAAATAGTGGTAATTATAGGAGATAAGCCACGAAAGCCACTGAAATTCATTTCAGTAATAAAGTTGGCCAGTTATTCAAGAAAACAAGATGTAGTGTATATGATTTCAGTGATCATTAACACAAAAGGTAAGGAACTTAAAGACATTCCTGTAGTAGTAGAATACCCAGATGTATTCCCAGAAGAACTACCGGGATTACCACCCAATAAGGAAGTCGAATTTAGAATTCATCTAATTCCTGGAACTACACCGATAGCCAAGAACCTTATCAGTTAGCACCCACCGAAATGCTAGAATTGAAAAAGCAATTAGATGAATTACTAAGCAAAGGATTTATACAACCTAGTTCATCCCCGTGGGGAGCACCAGTGTTGTTTGTAAAGAAGAAAGATGGTTCGATGCGAATGTGTATCGATTATCGGGAATTGAATAAGGTTACAATTAAGAATCGATACCCATTTCCTTGAATTGATGATCTTTTCGATCAACTTCAGGGAGCTAAATACGTTTCTAAGATAGATTTACGCTCCGGATACCATCAGTTGAAAGTACAAGAAGAAGACATACCTAAAACTGCTTTCAGAACTAGGTACGGTCACTACGAGTTTACAGTCATGCCCTTTGTATTAACAAATGCTCCTGCAACATTTATGGACATGATGAATAGAATTTGTAAACCGTATTTGGATAAATTTGTGATTGTCTTCATCGACGATATACTTATTTATTCCAAAAGTCAAGACGAGCATTGTGAACACTTGCATGCACTCTTAACTTTGTTAAGAAAGGAGAAGCTTTATGCCAAATTCTCGAAGTGTGAATTTTGGTTACAAGAGGTACAATTTTTAGGACACATGGTGAATCACGAAGGTATTCACGTAGATCCCTCCAAAATAGAAGCGATCACCAAATGGAAGGTCCCGCAATCAGCTATGGAAGTTAGAAGTTTTATAGGGTTAGCCGGATACTATAGACGATTTATTAAGGATTTTTCCAAGATAGCTGTGCCATTAACTAAGCTAACCTGTAAAACAGTTAAGTTTGAATGGGGACCTAGGCAAGAAGAGGCCTTTAGGATTTTGAAGCAAATGTTAACAAACGCCCCAATTCTAGCCTTGCAAGAAGGAACAGAAGATTTTGAAGTTTATTGTGATGCTTCTAAGCTAGGATTAGGATGTGTGCTAATGCAACGCAAGAAGGTAATTGCGTATGCCTCAAGGAAATTGAAAAAGCACGAAGAAAATTATACGACGCATGACTTAGAATTAGGAGCCATAATTTTTGCCCTTAAGATTTGGAGACACTATTTATATGGAAGTAAGTTTACCGTCTATACAGATCATAAGAGCTTAAGATACATATTTGGGCAAAAAGAATTGAACATGAGGCAAAGAAGATGGATGGAAATCTTAAGTGACTACGAATGTGATATTCAATATCACGAAGGAAAGGCAAATGTAGTTGCAGATGGCTTAAGTCATAAATATCATGAAAAACAACGACGAGTTCGTTCACTTAGATTAAGTTTACAATTAGACTTAATGGAATAATTAAAGAACGTCCAGGAAACAGCAATCAAGGATGATGCTGAGGGAATGAAAGGACGAATAAAAGAATTAGAGCAAGGAAGTGATGGAATTTGGAGATTCCATAAGAAAAGGATTTAGGTACCTAAGCAAGGAGAGTTAAGAAATAAGATTTTAGAGGAAGCCCATAAATCTAGGTATACCATGCATCCTGGTAACAATAAAATGTACCAAGATTTAAGGAATAACTTCTGGTGGATAGGAATGAAAAAGGACATAGCTAGATATGTTTCTAAGTGTCTTACTTGTTCACAAGTTAAGGCAGAACACCAGAAACCCTCAGGTCTACTACAACAATTAGAAATGCCTGTATGGAAATGGGAACTCATAACCATGGACTTTGTTACTAAGTTGCCTAAAACCAGAAAAGGTAATGATGCGATTTGGGTAATTGTGGATCGATTAACCAAATCAGCTCATTTTCTACCAATGAAAGAAACCTTTAGCATGGAATGGTTAGCAAAGTTGTACGTAGACGAGATAGTATCATTACATGGAGTCCCACCCTCCATTGTATCGGATAGGGATAGTCGTTTCACTTCCCATTTTTGGACTAGTTTCCAAGAAGCATTGGGCACCCGAATAAATTTAAGCACTGCATACCACCCTCAAACAGACGGACAAAGTGAAAGGACAATCCAAACTGTGGAGGACATGCTTAGGGCATGTGTGATAGATTTTGGTGGAAACTGGGAAGACCACCTACCCTTAATCGAATTCTCCTATAACAATAGTTATCATGCAAGCATTGAAGCTGCCCCATTCAAAGCATTGAATGGACGAAAATGCAGAACTCCAGTTTGCTGGGCAGAAATAGGAGAAAGTCTGTTATCAGGTCCTGAAATCGTACAGGAAACCACCGACAAGATCACTCAAATCAAGGAAAGACTGAAAACGGCTCGAGATCGCCAGAAGAGTAATGCCGATAATCGACGCAAGCCACTAGAATTTCAAGTTGGAAACAAGGTACTCTTGAAAGTTTCTCCTTGGAAAGGAGTAGTACGGTTTGGTAAGAAAGGAAAGTTAAGTCAAGGTACATAGGACCATTCCAAGTAATCAAGCGAATAGGACCAGTCTCCTATCGCTTACAATTACCATAAGTACTAGTCGGAGTACATGACGTATTTCATGTATCCAATCTCAAGAAATGTCTATCTGACGAATCCTTGGTAGTACCTTTCCAAGACATAGAGGTGAATGAGAAATTGAAGTTCGTGGAAAAACCACTTCAAATAGAAGATAGAAAGATCAAGTTTCTCAAGCACAAAAGATTGGTACTAGTCAAAGTCAAGTGGGAGTCGAAAAGAGGACCCGAATACACCTGGGAGCTGGAATCGGAAATGAAGCGAAAGTATCCTCACTTATTCCGGTAAATCTCGAGGACGAGATTTTAAATAAGGTGGGAAGGATGTAAGGACCTTCAAAAATGCCCCAAAATGAACCGTAAGTGAAAACACGGACCCCTGAAACCCTAACGTGCATGAAAAACCAAGAAAACAAGGTTTTTGGTTTTCACACGGGCCGTGTCAACTCAAGTTTGACCAGATAAGCATCCCAGGCCACGTGCCACACACGTGGCAGGCCTAGGTGTGACACGCTAGCCCTAGTCTACGAATAGGTGGCCCTCGCGGGCCGCGTAAACTCTTATTAAGTTTTACGTGGGCCGCGTAAAACTCAAAAAATTGCTATAAATTGCTAGGCCATGAGTAGTTCATCTGTGCTCGAGATTTCAGTCAAAAAACGAAGTTTCACTGCTCAAATCATAAATTCCATTAGGAAGACGCTGCTACGACTACCGGGTATTAACTCGATCGCTGCTACGATTCAATGTCCGATCGATTGAAATAAATCCTATGGATGTTTAAGTGCTGCCCACATTAGGGCTATACTTTGTCATTCGTCGTAAATTCGATGGATGTTTAAGTATTGCACTTTGTCATTCGTCGTGAGGGTTTCGGTCTCGTGAGTTATCGTAAATGTTGTATTAAGTTACTGACCTAGTTCGTTTGCATTGTTATTTAAATTAGGTTACAAGGCTTATCAGTAGGCTAAAACTCTGCCCGTTAAACTTGCAATGTGAGTCATTCTCCTTTTATCAATAATGTTTTACAATACTCCCATAATTTTCAAAGGTTATAATTACAGGGATTAAGTCGTGGTTATCTTGAATCACTGGCTAGTGGGGTATTGTGCACATTACTAATTTCTCACGGTTAGGTTCATTAACCTAACAGTGATAATCATCACTACTTGGGTGAAAGGACCCAATAGTGGTATGACCATCGTCACCAGGAGGTGACACGGCGCCAGATAAAAATAAGATAGAAGCCATTGTAATCGCTCTTATGCTGTAATTTGTAACTAAGTGTCATTTTATCAAATTTGAGTGACTCGCCAGTATTTCCCCGCTGATAAAATATTTTTAAAACATGTTTCAGGTGACCTACTGTGAATCAAGGAAAAGTGCTACGGAGCACTAACAAGCTTGAAGTAGTGGCTCGGATAAATAAGTAAAGATGTTTTGTAAACCAGGGAATTTCCTCGTGAAATTCCTCTATTGTAAATTACTGGGTTTATCCTGAATTATGAAATAAAATAATCGGGCATTTCAAGTTTTAAAAAAGATCCTGTTAATTCTTCCGCTGTCAACTCAATTAATAAATACCACGGGTTTTCTGTCCCGCGGCTCCTGGACCGGGTCAAACCGGGACGGGGGCCGTGACACTTTATTAAGGATTTCTCTAAGATAGATGTGCCATTAACTAAGCTAACCTGTAGAACCATTAAGTTTGAACGGGGACCTAAGCAAGAAGAGGCTTTTAGGATTTTAAAACAAAGGTTAACAAACACCCCAATTCTTGCCTTACCAGAAGGGACATAAGATTTTGAAGTTTACTGTGATGCTTCTAAGCTAGGATTAGGATGTGTACTAATGCAATGCAAAAAGGTAATTGCGTATGCCTCAAGGCAATTGAAAAAGCACGAGGAAAATTATACGACTCATGACTTAGAGTTAGGAGCCATAATTTTTGTCCTTAAGATTTGGAGACACTATTTGTATGGCAGTAAGTTTACAATCTATACAGATCATAAGAGCTTAAGGTATATATTTGGGCAAAAAGAATTGAACATGAGGCAAAGGAGATGGATGGAAATTCTAAGTGACTACGACTGTGATATTATATATCACGAAGGAAAAGCAAATGTAGTCGCAGATGCTCTAAGTCGTAAGTATCATGAAAAGCAAAAGCGAGTTCGTGCTCTTAGATTAAGTTTACAATTAGATTTAATGTAACAACTGAAAAACATTCAAGAAACAGCAATCAAGGATGATGCTGAAGGAATGAAAGGAAGAATAAAGGAATTAGAGCAAGGAGCTGATGGAATTTGGAGATTCCACAAAAGAAGGATTTAGATACCTAAACAAGGAAATTTAAGAAATAAGATTTTAGAAGAAGCCCATAAATCTAGGTATACCATGCACCCGGGAAATAATAAGATGTACCTAGATTTAAGAAATAATTTCTGGTGGATAGAAATGAAAAAGGACATAGCTAGATATGTATCTAAGTGTCTTACTTGTTCACAAGTTAAGGCAGAACACCAGAAACCTTCAGGGTTACTTCAACAATTAGAAATGCCTGTTTGGAAATGGGAACTAATAACCATGGACTTTGTTACTAAGTTACCCAAAACCAGAAAAGATAACGATGCGATTTGGGTAATTGTGGATCGATTAACCAAATCAGCTCATTTTCTACCCACGAAAGAAACCTTTAGCATGGAAAGGTTAGCAAAGTTGTATGTAGATGAAGTAGTATCCTTACATGGAGTTCCACTCTCTATTGTATCGGATAGAGATAGTCGTTTCACTTCACATTTCGGGACTAGTTTCCAAGAAGCCATGAGGACGCGATTAAATTTAAGTACAGCTTACCATCCCCAAACAGATGGACAAAGTGAAAGGACAATCCAAACCCTAGAAGACATGCTCAGGGCATGTGTAATATATTTTGGTGGAAACTGGGATGACCACATACCCTTAATTGAATTCTCCTATAACAATAATTATCATTTAAGTATCGAAGCTGCCCCGTTCGAAGCACTGTATGGACGAAAGTGTAGAAATCCAGTTTGTTGGGCAGAAATAGGAGAACGCCAATTATCAGGTCCCGAAATCGTACAAGTAACCACTGACAAGATCACTCAAATCAAGAAAGACTGAAAACGGCTCGAGATCGCCAGAAAAGTTATGCAGACAATAGACGCAAGCCACTGGAATTTCAAATCAGAGATAAGGTACTCTTGAAAGTTTCTCCTTGGAAAGGAGTAGTTCGGTTCGGAAAGAAGGGAAAGCTAAGTCCAAGGTACGTAGGGCCCTTCCCAGTAATCCAACGCATAGGACCGGTTGCCTATCGTTTACAACTACCAGAAGAACTGGCTGGAGTACATGACGTATTTCATGTATCCAACCTCAAGAAATGTCTATCTGACGAATCCCTGGTAGTACCTCTTCAAGATGTAGAGGTAAATGAAAAGTTAAAATTTGTTGAGAAGCCACTGTAGATAGAAGACAGAAAAGTGAAGTTTCTCAAACACAAACGACTAGTGCTGGTCAAAGTCAAGTGGGATTCAAAGAGAGGACCTGAGTACACTTGGGAGCTGGAATCAGAGATGAAGCGAAAGTATCCCTACTTGTTCCAGTAAATCTCGAGGACGAGATTTTTCTAAGGTGGGGACGATGTAATAACTCTCATTTAAAAATTACTATTTCTTATTTTATTATGTCCAATAGGAAACCCTAATCGAGACCCCCAAATAATATTGCATGACCCCTAAAATTTTCAGAACAATCGGAAATCAGGATCAGGGCCCCTAAAACTTAGGGGTGGTATTCCCCATTGACGATTATCATCATAACTCGCTGTAAAATTCGAATTTAATCGATCTGTCGACTCACCTAGGCTAGTTGGAAACGTGGCCACCCTACCCTAAAAAGGGCGCCGTCGCGCCACACGACAGGGACAATTTTCCAGTATAAGTAGAGGGCCTTGGCACTTGAATTTTGGCGTTGGTTCGACGTAAAAACTCGTTTCGTACGTTGAGATATCGTCTGTTTACTTCAAAACACACACACACAGCACAAAATTCTGCCGCGATAACTGGGTAATAACTCGATCACTGCTACGATTTAATGTCCGATCGATTGAGACCAATCCGATGGATGTTTAAGTGCTGCCCGTATCTGGGCTATACTTTGTCATTTGTCGTGAAGGTTTTAATCTCGTGAGTTGTCATAAAAGTTGTATTAAGTTACTGACCTAGTTTTCGTGTGCATTGTTATTTAATTAGGTTAACAGGCTTATCGGTAGGCTAAACTCTGCTCGACTAAACTTGCAATGCGAGTCATTCTCTTTTTATCAAAGTTGTTTTACAATACCTCAAATTATTTTCAAAAGTTATAATTACAGGGATTAAGTCGTGGTTATCTTGAATCACTGGCAAGTGGGGTATTGTGCACATTATTAATTTCTCACGGTTAGGTTCATTAACCTAACAGTGATAATCATCGCTACTTGGGTGAAATGACCCAATAGTGGTATGACCATCGTCACCAGGGTGTGACACGACGCCAGATAAAAATAAGATAGTAGCCATTGTAATCGCTCTTATGCTGTAATTTATAACTATGCGTCGTTTTATATAACTTGAGTGACTCGCCAGTATTTCCCCGCTGATAAAAATATTTTTAAAACATGTTTCAGGTGATCTACTGTGAACCAAGGAAAAGTGCTACGGAGCACTAATCAAGCTTGAAGTGGTGGCTCAGTTAAATAAATAAACATGTTTTGTAAAACAGGGAATTTACTTGTGAAATTCCTCTATTGTAAATAACGGGGTTTGTCCCAATATATGAAATAAAATAATTAGGCATTTTTAAAGTTTTAAACGATCCTGTTAAACTTCCGCTGTCAACTCAAATAATAAATACCACGGGTTTCTGTCCCGCGGCACCTGGACCGGGTCACACCAAGCCGGGGGCCGTGACATCTTATAATTCACATGAATTCTAATCATCATTTAATCATGAAGGCACACATAACATTACCATCATAACAGCGATCACCCCTAACAATCATGCAATTCCTCGTTTATCAATAAATCATCATGAACGTTCCTAATCAGCTATTTGTTCCAAATTCTATCAAGTTTTCATGAATCTACCAGGCCATAGAAATTCAGGTTATTCCACATATGACCAAAACAACGTTTTAACATACTTCCTAGATAATCACTATAACTATATCATTCATGCCAATCATCGAACAAGTATGAATTCAACCTTGAATATAATATTCGAACAATGGCAATACGATTACCAGGATATGAGGTGCGAGAAGGTGTGCTTAGAACGAGGAAGAAGATACTTAGAGGAGAGGAGCTTATCACGTTCGAGGAATTGTCGTCGCTTATGTGGGTTTGAAAGGAAATTAGGGTTACTAATGATTTGAGAAGAGGAAGTATACTCATACACCTGTGTTGCGCATACATAAAGGATCAATGGGATGGGCTCTAATGCAGCTGGGCCGAGAGCAGAGAAGGGTGCGGGCTCAGGTTGGGCTGACCGACCCAAAGATACAAGGCATACCCGCACAAGAGTGTGCGGCCAAGAGTGTAGTGTACGAGATGAGAGACGGGGAGTTGAATATGATTAAATGGTAATGCATGCAATAATATTACATAAGTTTACAATATTCGAATATAACAAGTTAGTATTCTCAATAAAATTTAACAAGTTTAACTCATCGCTACAACGAGAAGTAAAGTAATATGAAATTAAAGACCTTGAAAGTACCGGTTGTCACATGTGCTAAGTTCAAAAGTTAATTTAATATGGTTGACCAACACAATACAGATAAGACCATGCGTAGTGGGGGTTTTTTGGGCGTTTTCCCCTAAAAAGCACCCCAAAACGCCCATATCCCACCCCCGGGGGCGTTTTTTCAGCAAAATTGCTTTTGGCGTTCTTTTTTCCACGCCCTGGTTCATTTGTTTTGGCCAATCACCTTTCGTCTTCCTTTTGTTTGTCCAATAAGATTTTTGATTTTATTTTTATTTAATTTTATTACACCTCTTTTAACATAACATCCCACATCCCCACTACACCTATTTTAGAAATCGCCTCATAACGCACCATTACTGACTGGGCTGCCATATAACATAAAACGCCAAGAGTAAGAGCATTATGAAGGCTTTTATAATTTTACACCTGGCAGCAAAACCAAGAGGTGCCGGTTTAAAGATCAAATGACCGAGAGGTGTCCTCCAATTATTTACAACTTATAGGTGGCCATTGTTTTATAATGCAACGTGTCAAACAACTTGGTAGCATAGAATCTTCATACATATCTTAATTTATTATACATTATAATATAATAATACTAAATTACAATTACATTTACAAAATATTAACTCAACGTTAATATATTTGTTGTGATCATTTATGTATATTATGAACTAGGTTAAAACCCCGTGTATTACACGGGTTTCATCAATAAATTACTAAATAGGTATTGATAAGCCGGAAAAACATACAACATATTTTAAAAATAATAATTACATAAAAGAAATATTCATAAATAGTTGAAAAAATAAGAATTTTTAACTATTTGACCCCCTAGAGATCAAACATAACTCAAATAGATATGTCTATAAAAAATGGTTGAAGTTGTAAAATGAGGCATACTTAGTCGACCCATACAAGCCATGAATGTAGAGAAGATTAGGAGAACGATGTATGCGTGTATAATATTGCACAACATGATTCTTAAGGACGTCGGGCATACATTCTCACAAGTCCACATAAGGGATCCTTTAGTTCAACCCGTTTTGGACAATGATGCCCTTGGTGAGATTATGGATCCACATACGCATTTCCGACTTCGCATGATCTGTGGCACATATTTCAATTCAAGATATATCGTATCTTGAAGATTTAGACGAGGAATAGCTTATTTTTATTTTGTATTATGTTCTATAATTTATTTTTTTAGTTGGATTTTTTTATTTTGTAATCTATTTTATTTATCTGAATTTGATTTATGTTTATTTGGTATTTAATTATTTAATTTATTTAATGTTAAAAAAATTTGAGGATACTTTAGGGTATGTTTCGCAAGTGTTTGTGGTTTTAAGGTGTATCTTCCCCCAACTATAATAGAAAAAAAATATAATAAAATATGTTAGAAACATATGATAAAAACTATGCTATTAATTAACCTAGATGTATATAAACTAAATATGTGTGAATTTGTTTTTCTAACTAATTTAAATTAATTAATATCGACACATGCCAAGATATACTAATATCGACACATGCCAAGACTTGTTTTTAGATATATCTTTTTGTTTAACCAAAATAATGTAAGGTCATCATTAATCTTAAAATTCGTTTTAAAAGATTATCTTCTCACTATTGATATAGATTATCTTCTCACTATTGATATATGTAACATTTTCTTCTATTTAATATCATCGGAGATAAAGTTAAAAATTATTATTTGTTATTTAATAAAGAGGTTTTTTTTAAATAATGGCAAGGGGCATAAGAAAGTGACATGTGTCCCAAAAGATTTTTGTTTATTAGTATAGGAAGATATTAATACTAATATTTAATGTATATTATAAATACTAATATTGTTAGGCTATAATAGTTTGTATACTCGTCTTAATACTTGATTATTTTGAACGTTCATTTATACATCTTGCATCCTAATCTACCATTCATCTGATAAAATATAAATATAACTAGGTAATGCCCCGTCCGCGTTGCGGGGCGATAGCCGAATAATTTTTAACCAATTTAAAAAACAGTACTATAGTTTTGCTACAAATAAAAAGTAAAAAGAGTGTTAGGCAGCTCTTTGACACGATTTTTAGCTGGAGGCAAAGTCATATTTTTATTTTTACTTGGGGGAAAAATCAAATTTTTTTCCCCGAGGGTAAAATCCTAATTTTTAGCTAGGGAAAACCATATTTTTATTTTGCACTGGGGGCAAAAACGTAATTTTGAATTGAGGGTGATATCGTAAATTTGAACCGAGGGGAAATTCGTAAATTTTAGCTGGGGGCAAAAGCATAAATTTATTTTTAACTTGGGGCAAATGCGTAATTTTAAATTGTGGCCAAAACCGTAATCAATTTGAACCGAGGGCAAAATTGAGAAATTTAGTTGGGAGCAAAAGCGTCATTTTATTTTGAACTGGGGGCAAATACGTAATTTTAAACCGATGGCAAAATCGTAATTTTAAAGCGGATATAAAATCATAAATTAATTAGGGCAATAGGGGAGTGCCAGGCAGCCTGACACTGTTCCCTTGCCGCCCATGTCAACCAATAAAGGCCAACAACTATTGCCGCCGACACTGTTGTTTGTAGATGTTGAAAATATGTTAGACTGTGGGGTATGGTGGGGCGGGGGTTTGGGGCAAGGGTTGACACGTGGACTTCGAGGGGCACCGCTGGTGAGTGACGTGTTGGGTCGGTGTGGCGGGGCGGGGCGTGGCTAGCCCGCGTGGGTTGGCCAGTGTTATAAAAATTAAAAAATACACACAAAATTAAAAAAAAGCCTAAAATTATTATTAAAATTTCCCAAAAATTACAAAATCCTACAAAAAAAAAGGATTACAAAATAAAAAAAAAAACCTAATTAAGCGTTAAGTAGAATTCGAACAGGGCGAGCTTGTCAAACGGCTTCCGTTCCTTGCCCCGGAACTCGATGTTGGCCACCCCCACCCGGTCTTCGTGACTTATATCACCGACCGGGACGCTGTCGTATAGGAGTTGGGTGAACCGTTTGGCTTGGCCAAACGGTTATTTTTTAAATTTTAAACCTAGCCGCTATAGCCTAGTCAACCAGCCAATGAGAGCCGGCCACGGAAGACCGCTAGGCACGCCCAACGCCTGGGCTGAAACCCCCGCCCAATGGGCCACGCCAAAACCCAAGCCCACCCGGGGTGGTGACTTGGCCGTTTGTACCCAACCCACGCCCCATACCCCATAGTCTTAGTCTCTTTTTTGTAGGCGAAGACAAAAACTTTTGTCACTGTTCATTTCATTCAATTTTTAATATATGTATAATATAATAAAACAACTAATAGGTTATTTATATATCCAAAATGGGATGTTACATTTTAATGACCCGTTTAGACTCGAACTCATTTTGTTATCTGAGACACTCTTTCTAACCCACATATGTTCTAATCCGTAAACCAAATCTACTAGACCCGTTCAATTTGACTTTGGAAATACTATAACAGTAATTGTATAAAACAACAAATCCAATTGTGAATGGTTAAAATTCTTGACTGGTTACTTTAATGAAAAAATGGCACAAATCAACCTTTATGTTATACCTAATCTGCACTTTATACTTTTCACTATGAAATCGGACAAACCCAACCTTTATATTCATGTTTTGTTACATTCTAAAACATTTACAACTAACATCCTTCAAAAACTCAGTTAAGTTACTTCGCTTTGCATGTGAGGGTACTATGGTCTTTTATAAAATAAAAGTTGATTTGTGCAAAAATATTATTATATATATCTTGTAAAATAAATACATTCTCGTCAGCACCCTCCTACGACCCTGTCACGAAGCGGAACCTCCAATACTAATTGTTTAATATTGAATAATATCTTTAATTAATTTTGTTAGGAGTAATAAATTTCAAGACGTAAGTGGTGTCTTTGATGCTGATGTATACACTAAAAGCACTCAAGTTTACGCATGCTAGTCCGTCATCTACCAATAATTTATTTATACGTGTGCTTCTCCATAAATAGTACATCTTGCTAGCTACTTTTCTTGTAGAATTTTTTCCCAAGAAAAAGTCGAACGGTAATTACAAAAGATGGTATCCATCCCAGAGACGACGATCACCTCTTCCGATGGCCGGCGACCCATCCCGTTGATAGGACTGGGTACAGCATCCGTCACCGAAAGCACCGATGCGGTGAAGGCTGCGGTTATCAAAGCGATCAAAGTTGGTTATCGCCACTTTGACACGGCTGCGCTCTATGGAACCGAGAAACCTCTAGGTGAAGCCATCAAGGAAGCCTTGAGACTCGGTCTCATAAAGTCGCGGGCCGAGCTTTTCATCACCACCAAACTCTGGTGTGACTCGATGGAAGGCCACCTTGTAGTACCAGCCATCAACCAGAGTCTCCGGTAATAATATAAGATATTATTTATTCATGTACAAGATATTCCTTTTTTTTTTAATTTTATTTTATGCGGTCATTTTATATGCAGTTCTGTTACTAGAATGGCAATTCGGTCATTTTGGTCATATATAAAATGACCGAATTGACCTTCTCGATAACAACAGAAAAAATTGATTACGTTAACCCAGTGGACTAAAAGGGTAATTTTTGAAACTATTTGGACTTAATTGGCAGTGTTTCAAACCTTTCGACTAAACTAGCAAATGACCGAATCACATGGAGTAAAATGACTTTTAACTCTTCTTTTTATAAAAACTAGGAAAACGTTATCACGGTTACCGCCATATTTATTTGTGTTACATAATTCACTTTATATGATATGTTTCTAGTTTTCACAAGACTTCGAATGCACAAATTAAACTAGATATTGACATTTGACAATATTTATGATCTGACATAGGAATTTAGGACTAGAGTATGTAGATCTGTATCTAATACATTGGCCACTAAAGCTAAACCAAGATGAACTCAAAATCCCAATTCCAATAGACTGCATAGCCCCAATCAATATCAAGGATGTCTGGGAAGGAATGGAGAAGTGTCAAGATCTTGGATTCACCAAATCTATCGGTGTAAGCAATTTCTCTCCTCGACTAATAGAAGAAATCCTCTCCTTCGCTAAAATCCCTCCGGCTGTCAACCAGGTGATCATCCACTCTTTCCTCGTGTCAAAATTGTTTCTAATTGTAACCTTTCCTCGTACTGACTTATGTGTATGTGGTTGGTGAAGGTTGAGATGAACCCGATTTGGCAACAGAAGAAACTTAACGAATTTTGCAAAAAGAAAGATATTCTTCTTACCGGTTACTCCCCTTTAGGTGCATCTGGTGCCAAATGGGGACACAACCGCGTCATGGAATGTGATGTTCTTCAAGACATTGCCAAATCTAGAGGGAAGACAGTTGCTCAGGTTCCAATATAATTTATGGTCAAAATGGGCTCGGGGTCCTTACTACATAACATTAGTACTAGTGATCTTATATTGTTGACATGTAGGTTTCTCTAAGATGGATGTATGAGCAAGGTGTGAGTTTTGTAGTGAAGAGTTTTAACACCGAGAGGATGAAGCAAAACCTAGACATCTTCGACTGGTCATTGAGCGAGGAAGAGTTGATCAAAATAAGCCATATTCCACAACAGAAACATGTTTATTTAGCAGGTTCGATGGTGGAAGGGGCTAATGATGTAATCACTGAGATTGATGCTGGTCTTGCATTCCAATAAGTTGTTTTGTCATAAAACACACGTGTTATATACTTATTACGTCACTAAGAGATCGTTGGTTTGTTTGTTTGTATTGTATTGTTTGGTTTCGTATTATGGTGTTATAAACACGTACTCTTATAATTATCCCTCTAGTTAACTGAATTCGTATGTTGCTCAATGAAACAAATATACCCATAAAAATTGGACCACCAAACATGAAAAACAAAAAAAAAAAAAAATCTCTCACGAAATATGAGCAGTCAACCAATGATAAAAACAAAAGTAAAAAGGTTGCATTCTTAAAAAAAAAATTTGGCAGTCACGTCTACCTTCTGTTTTAATGTAACTTGGCAAATTTGTTAAATCAAAATTTAATTCCATTTTCTTAAAAAAAAAAAGGTTGCAAGGCATTTAAATATATATATATATATATAGTTAAAAGTAATATTAAATTATTTTTGTCTTAGTCTTTAATATTTTAATCTAAAAGAGTATTTAAGTAATTTTGTTATTTTTTTGTCTTATTAAGTTTATTGTTTTTTATTACAATTTTGTCCTATTACATTAATTATTTTGTTCTAAATCAGATTTCTTTATTAAACAAAAATTTTGAAATCAGATTTTTTTATAAAAAAAATTTACGCGCGTTTTTTTACCACCCGTTTTTTCGCGCCGTTTTTGCGACCGTAGTTTTTCAGTGCCGTTTTTAGGCGCCGTTTTTTGCCGCGCCATTTTTTACATCACGTTTTTTACAAAGCCGTTTTTGCGCCCCATTTTTTACGTCCCATTTTAACGCGCCGTTTTAGCGTTCTGTTTTTATGTCCCGTTTTTACGCGCCGTTTATACGGCCCGTTTTACGCGCTACTTTTTTACGCCCCGTTTTTTTCACGCCGTTTTTGCGACCGGGTTTTTACGTGCGTTTTTTTATTCCCGGTTTTACGCGCCGTTTTTACACTTTTTACGTTTTACGTTTTACATTTTACGTTAACCTTTTTAGACTTTTTACATTTTAAGTTTTACGTTAAACTTTTTACGTAAAAAATTTTACGATTTACATTAAAACTTTTTACTTTTTACGTTTTACGTAGAACTTTTTACGTTAAAACTTTTTACGTTTTACGTTAAAACTTTTTACGTTTTACGTAAAACTCACGCTTCACGTTTTACGTTAAAAAAGTTTACGGTTTACGTTAAAAAGTTTAAGGTTTAATTTTTTTTTACAAAAATTTTTTTACGCAAAAACGAACGCACCCAGAAATCGCAAACTCAGGAGGTGTCTTAGATATATTGTTATCATCATCGACGCCTCAAAAAAAATATAAAAACCAAACAAAAATAAAAAAACGAGTGGAATCTTAAAAAAAAGATGTTTTGGCTCAGATTTTCCGATAATCAGAGGATGCAAAAGTAGGGTTGCAGGTTCAAAAACCTACCCTCCACCATCCTTGCCACGCCCTCGTCATCAAAATATACGGGTTTTTTTTTTTGCATCATCATCGCCCAAAATCCAAAACGGGTCAAAACCCACATATTCAAACATTCAAAAGCACCTGATGAACATCATTCAAAACACATTCAACAGATTCAAACAGATTCAACAGATTCAAAAAGCACCATATTCAACAGAATCAAACCCCCAATCGATCGTATCAAAACCCACAGATTCAAAGAACACAAATCAAATCCAGCAACAATAACAACCAAACATGCTGTACATACCCAAAATCACAAATCAAAGAAACCCCAGCAACAATAACAACCATACATGCTGTACATACCCAAAATCAAATCAAATGAAACCCCAGCAACAAATAACAACCAAACATCAATTTACAAGTTCTAACAGATCAAACAAACATCATAACCCCAGATGGAACATTAAACCACACAAAGATCCAGAAATCAAACAAGATTAAAATAATCAAACCAAAACTCAAACCTGCATCCGGCTTCCCCGGCTCAGCCACCAACAGTGCGGCAGCGGCATCCATCGGAGACGGCGATCGAGAAGGCGTCTTATGGATCCGAACAAACATCATCACCGCCGTACTTGTGGCCATCGCCGATGTTGCTGCTCCGTCGCCGCCAATGTTGCTGCTCCGCCACCGCCAATGTTCCTGCTCCGCCGGACTTGTGGCCGGAGAAGGAAGGTGTACATGAGGGGAGGGGGCCGGAGAAGGAGGGTGTGTGGTGGTTGTTTTGAGTTTTGCAAGCCGGGTTGGGGTGAGAGATTAGTCATCCTTAGTCATCTTCAAAAACTCAATTTGGGGTTTTTCCCTAAAGAGAAAGAAAGATGAGAGATTAAGAAGACAGAGAAAGGGTGAGAGATTATAAAGAGAGAGAAAGGGTGAGACATTTTATAAAGTCTGGTTGTATTAAATGTGGAGAGAGATGGGGATTTGACATTTGAGGTAAAAGACCAAAATACCCTTTAGGTTGGCACATTCTGATTGGTTGAGAGTGGTTCTCACGGTTCTTACAACTGGGGGTGGTTCTTATTTTAGCGGCTCCCTATATATATATAGGTAGAGGATCCTGTAAAAAAGGCTTAAAGTGTGAGAAGTGTAAGAAATAATCTCAGCCATTAGATCTTTTGATCTAATGGTTGAGATCAATAGGGACCAAATTGTAAAATATTTTCATTAATTTGGACTGATTTGAAATATCTAGGGGCAATAAAGTCTTTTAAACCCACTAGAAATTAGGTAATGCACATGTAACTTCCCCCGTCTTTTTTAAACGTCAATAACTTTTTATACGTAACTTTTTAAAAAAAAAAAATTACACCATAATAACGAGCATTTTTTTATCTTTAATATGAGTACCATATTGCTATACTTATATAGAGAAAAAAATATGTTTCGATCAGATGTTTAGTCAATGAATGGTATTATATACTTGCTGAATGGTTTATATACTTACTGAATGGTGTTATATACTTGCTGAATGGTGTTATATACTTACTGAATGGTGTTATATACTTGCTGAATGCTGAATGGTGTTATATACTTGCTGAATGGTGTTATATACTTGCTGAATGGTTTATATACTTACTGAATGGTGTTATATACTTGCTGAATGGTGTTATATAGTTACTGAATGGTGTTATATACTTGCTGAATGCTGAATGGTGTTATATACTTGTTAAATGGTGTTATATACTTGCTGAATGGTGTTATATACTTACTAAATGGTGTTATATACTTGCTGAATAGTGTTATATACTTCCTATAATTAAGGTGGCGGTTATGGGAAATTTTTAATTAATTGAATTAATGATAAAATTACTTGTTTACCATTTTCAATTAATTTAGATCTAATGGCTGAGATTCTTTCTTACCTTTCTCACACTTTTGGTCTTTTTTACAATAACCTTACCATATATATATATATATATATATATATATATATATATATATATATATATTTGACTTAAGTGATTGGTTGTCAATATAGGTAATGGATCACGTACAATATATATTTTTTTCATACGAAGTGTATGCGACCATGCAGGCTTGACGTGTTTCTTTCTCGATTTAAGGAAGGAAGGATATTGTCATTATTTGTCCCTTAAACCTACTTCACAGACCGCTATAAATTTTTTCATACGATTATATATATATATATATATATGGGTGGGATTTAGGGAAAACGCCTAAAAGTATGAAAACAGTGAGAACGATTTTGGTGTTGACATATGGCGTTGGTGCTAACTTAAACTAAGGCTAGAGGGTGTGGTATAAAGCCCATAGGGGCTTTATCACGCCACGTCAGATCCACCTAGGCGCCACGTCATATGGGGGGCTTTAAAGTCCATCCATTTAACTTGCATTCAATGGTTTAAAGCCCCCTATTAAATAAAATAAAATAAAATAAAATAATTTTTATTGGTTGAAAAGATGTGGGCCTCACCTGAACACCCCTTTTTTGCTCGTTAGCACGTTGGCGAAAGGTATAACAACCCTCCTAAATATATCCTAAAATATTTATAATATCCCTATACACCCGTATACGCTCTAAAATACACCCCGTACGTGAAAACAGGCCTGAAATACCTTTAATTTTATAAAAATTAAATAAAAAAAGCAGGAGGTTCTGGCGGGGTGCGAGTGAGTGACGGGTGGCGCAACCACAGCCCACCACGTGGCACGACACACGGACGATCTATGCTTGTGACTGGCCAAGGCTAGGCCCTAGCCAGCCTAGCTCGCGGGCCGCGAAGGAAGCAAAGGGATAGATCGTGAGGCGCGAGAGACCCCCGATCCAACCTATAAATGGAGGGCTTCGCCATATCATTTTTGTCGTTCAATTCTCGTGATTCTCTCTCAATTTCTGAAGTAGTAAAAGTAATACCCGGGTGTAATACCCCCTAATTAGCGAAGGTCTGTCTCGTTGTAAGTATTATAACTCCCGGTTACGTATTAGATACGCTGCTCGATTGATCTAGTGCTCCGTAACGCCTGTCGAGTCTCTGCCCGACGTAGTCGTTGGAGTTCTGTCTCGGGGAGGGTATAACTAATGTAAATTGGGTTATTATGCTAACGCGTGAGCATTGTTTAATTAATAGATTATAACTAGGAAGTCACAAGGAAAATACCTAAATTAGCAATGTGGGTAATCCTTCTTTTTATGTAAACCTTTTTGTGAGTTTATCCTCTTTTTAAATGCTTTTTGTAAACTGTTTTTACAAAACCTCAATTGTTTTACATTATGATTAACAGTGATTGAGTATTTGTAATTCTAGAATTATCGTCGGTATGTTGGGGTTTTGTATACAAAATTTGTTTCTACACTGTGAGTAGTAACATGACCACCAGTCAGGATTGACAATGCCGTGGGTGGTAATTAAAGTAGAAATGTAAATAAATGTAATTGCGAGATCGCCCTCAATACTGTAAAATGATAAAACCTGTGTTGATTAAATTGGGATTCACTCACCAGTATTTCCCACTGACAAATGTTTTTAAAACGTGTTTCAGGTAACAAAATGTGAAAGCCAAATAGAAGCCAGCTGGACAGCACTGAAGGCTTGGAAAAGTGGCTATAAAAGTTACCTAAATAAAGAAGATGTTTTAATTCAATAAATTAGGGTTTATCCCTATAAACATGTTTGTATTAGAAACTTGGGTTTTTCCCATGTCTTTATTATTATAAAAATGTGGTATTTTACTCTGATAAAATATTTCCTAACCACGGTCCTGATGTAAATTCCGCTGCCAAATTGATAAACACCGATACCACTGATACTGGCTCGCGGCTGCCCGTTCCAAAGAGATAGGGGCCGGGGGTTGCGACAGAGAGTGGTATCAGAGCTACAACCACTAATTTGAGCCACATAAGTGTTCTGCTAACAATGAAATTGTCAATTCTGTTAGGAAATAATCTTCGTGATTACGTGCATACCTATGTATTATTGTTTTGTGTTATTTGACAATTTGTTAGTTTACAGTATGAGTGATCAAGGACCATCGGACGCCTATCGTCAATTGTCTAATTCTCCTAGAGATGAAGGAACTTCTTCCCAGCCTACCCCCTCGGGGTATTCAGCTGGCACAGAAGAGGGGATTTTCTTATTCAAAGCGCAATCTGAAGAGCCATTCCCTACCAAAAAGAGAGGATGGTTCAGTCGGGGAGCTCACGAGCGTAGGAAAAGAATGAGAAAATTACAGCAATAGAGAGCTTTAGCAGCTGCAAATAGGGAGATGAATGCCCAGACTCAGGATATAATCAATAGACGATTAGCAAATTTTCACATATTAGCTACCACAGCCGCATATCCAAACTTAGAACAAATCATTGCACCACAACCACTACCCTTGTTCCCAACTCAACCCAGGGAAATAGAACCAAACCCAGGAAACCAGATTCCCTTACCTGCCTTTGACCCAAACGAAATCCCTAGAATCCCAGCACCTCATCCTCCAGATTATGACCCATGGTTTGACGACCATAGGGATTATCGAGAATTCTATCCACAAGAGGAACCCATACCAAACCCAGTAGCACTGATGTGTGCAAAATGCAACATATTAATTACATCAATTGTGGCATAAAACTAACCCTTTTTTAGTACTAATGTTGGAAAAAGTGTGTTTTTGTCTTCCTTTTGTATTTTCAGGATTAAATGAGCTCAAATTAACAAAAGAAGCAAAAAGGCAGCTAAATCTAACATAAATACAAGGAAAGGAATAAACGTGGCATGCCCGACCTCCCCGAAAGCATCTTCCCAAGCAAAACAAGAAAACAGGAGGTTGAACACGCCCCGTGCTCAGTGAGCACGGGGGCATGCCCAAGTGTCAGCATAAAAGACAAAGTTGTAGAAGCTTCCATCGCCCACCACGGGGCCGTGCTCAGCGGACACGGGGTCGTGGTCAACTATAAGATTCGCAGAATCCAGGCAAATTTTGATAGTACAGATATGCTTCTGCACACGGGGTCGTGCACAGCGGACACGGGGCCGTGGTCAACTAATAAAGACAAGAGCAATTAATGAAGAAGGAGAAGGAAGTGGACACGGGGTCATGCCCACTGAACACGGGGCCGTGCCCGAGCTTCTGTTCAGCCTATAAATAGGAGTGCTTGGCTCAAGCTCAAACCATCCCCTGGCACACCACCTCTCTCACACTTCACCCACCACCCACCACCCACCACCACCATAACACCATCATCCACCACCATCATCCATTGTCCATCATAGAGTGTGTGAGTCATCTCGGGATCCAAGATTGATCGTAAGAGTTCTTGACAATCAAGGCCATGTTTGCCTAAGTCTCTTACATCACTTGGTGAAGACAAAGTGTGTAGTGTAATACTTTTTATTTTTAATCTTTTCGCACTTTTTAATTGGTTATGTATTAATGACTTTAATAACTAGTTTCTTATGTTGAAGGTGATTCTTCCTTATCGTTTGTCCGTGGTGTCTTGGCATTATTTTACTGTCTATATAAAATAAAAGATTTTCACCATTCATATCTCCACGGTCTATATGGAGGTATGTTGGCTACCTGGTCGGGGGTTAAGGGAACGGTTTGGTAAGAGTCTTGCCATTGTTCAGTGTATAGATCCTGCAAAGGACCTGGGTCAAATTTAGTAGGACCTCCTTCAATACTTAACGGTATTGGATGGCGGGGGTCCAAACTCTTTGATCCCCTCATAAGTTAAACTACTATTAATATTTTAACCCGACTACTTAGGACTGTATCCCTGCTGACTCAGACTACTTAGCCGAGGGTAACGTCACCTTCAAAAGAGGGGCCTACCACAACATGCATTAATAACTTAATTAATTATCTTTCAATAATCCGACCCTTTAGGATTGTATCCTTGCTGACACAAACTACTGGGTTGAGGGTAACGTCACCTTCAAAAGAGGGGCCTACTACAATAACTAAGATAATCTCTTAAATAAGTGCAAACGTGCGGAAATGATCAAATGTTACACTAAACACGAGTCGGAACCAAGTGATTCATCTTGTCTATCTGTTTTTACTTTTATTTTTATTTTTCAGCATTTTAGTTAGTTTTTATTTTCTTAGTTTAAAACATTTTTCTAAACTTTTGATTTGATTAGACGTTGAGGATAAACCGGTACTAAAAGCTCTTGTGTCCTTGGACGACCTCGGTATCTTACCAACACTATACTACGCTCACAATGGGTGCACTTGCCCATATGTGTGTTTAGTGTTAGTAAATATCGTGTTTTATAATTTCAAAACTTGGCTAAAGAAAGTGTAAAAGGGCTTAAAATATACTTAAACCTACATATACACCTAACACGCATCAAGTTTTTGGCGCCGCTTCCGGGGACACAAGGAATTTAAGAAAGTTAGGAATCAACGGCCTAATCGTTTTTCTTATTTTTCTATTTTTTTTAGGATTTTTCTTAGTTTTTCAGCTTCTGTAGAGCTCAGCACGGGCCGTGCCTGGTCGGACACGGGCCGTGCCCTGCATTGGTACTGGCAGTTTTTTATTTTTTGAGTTACAGAGAGCTGAGCACGGGGCCGTGTCGGTGCAACACGGGGCCGTGTCCAACTCCCCAGTAACTGGGATCCGGAAAACAATCACTGTATCTCCGACCACGGGCCGTGTTCGCTAAACACGGGGCCGTGGTGAACCTTCTGACCAACGTTCTTTTCTATTTTTATTGCAGGACTTGGAACCCAGGCGTCACATTTGAACTTTCTATGTAGTGTATGAGCTCCAGTTCTAGTAGAGACATAAAAGAACCCTTAGAAGAACCCGAACGCTTTCTCAGAAAAAGACTTAAAGCTAAAAACCAAGAGAAAGTTTTGGGGGAACCACTTCCAATGGCGGACCAGCGTACTCTCATGGATTACCTACATCCCACTGTAGGTAATCTCGGTGCCACTATCAATGCACCAAATGTCGAAGCCAATAAACTTCGAACTTCGACCGCATTTGATACAAATTCTTCAAAACTCCGCAACCTTTCATGGGCTTGCGGACGAGGATCCCCATCTATATATTACTAATTTCTTAGAAATATGTGATACCTTTCGGATCAATGGAGCATCAAACGACGCCATCCACCTTCGAATGTTTCCATTTTCACTAAAAGACCAAGCTAAGGCTTGGCTTAACACCCTCCCAGTTGGCTCGGTAAACACCTGGGATGAACTAGCCCAAAAGTTTCTATATAAGTATTTCCCTCCTGCTAAAACGGCTAAATTAATGACTGAAATTAACACATATTCACAAGAGGATGGGGAATCCTTATATGAAACTTGGGAAAAGTTCAAGGAGCTACTAAGAAAGTGTCCTCATCACGGTCTTGCGGTATGGCAACAAGTATCCACTTTCTACAATGGGTTGTTGCCACACACAAGACAAACACTTGATTCTAGCTCTGGGGGACTTCTAGGTAATCGTCGCCCAAATGAAATATACAATCAAATTGAGGAAATTGCTCAAACCAATTTTCAGTGGCACACTCCCCGAGGTAATAAATCTATTGCCTGGGCGCCCATAAGGTTGATGAAAGCACTTCTTTACAAGCCCAAATCGAGGCCCTTTCTTCAAAAATCAAAAGTTAGAAATGGCAAAAAACGGCCTCGGTTATGGCTTGCGAGGGGTGTGGTGGACCACATGAAAATTGGAGTTGTATGAAAGAAGTAGATGATCAAACAAAAACGGTAAACTACATTGATAATAGACCTAGGCCGTCAGGTCCACCAACGGGTACCTACAACCAAGGATGGCGTAACCACCCTAACCTTGGTTGGATAGATCCCGGCAACAGAAGTAACCAACAAAACCAACGAACTAGCTTTCAACAACCACAAAACTTTTCTCAACAACAAGGTGAACGAGAAAGGCTTGAAGATACTGTATTTCGCCTCATCTCCGACACCGAAAAGAAAAACTCGGATCGATTTCAGCAATTGGAATCGAATTTTAGAAATCAACAAGCTAGCATTCAAAACATTGAAAAACAATTAAATCAAGTAGCTCAAAATTTCTCCGAGAGACCACAAGGCGCGTTACCAAGCAATGCCGAAACCAACCCAAAAGCGCAAGTACATCTCATTACATTGAGAAACCGAACCGTGGGTCCAGAGGAGGCTCCAATACCACCGGCTGAAAAAAGCCAATCCAGCCAAACCACGAATCCACCCGCACCACAACCAGAAAAGGCTTCTCCACCAAATCAAGAGCCCACCAAGACTCCTCCAGTTCCATACCCCGGTCGGTTAAATCGTCAAAAGACCGATGAGCAATTCGCAAAGTTCGAAAATTTACTAAAACAATTGTATGTTAATATTCCTTTTATCGAGGTCCTAACCCAAATGCCTAAATATGCAAAATTTATGAGAGACTTCCTCACTCACAAAAGGAAAATTGAATCATTGCAATTAGTTAACTTAGACGAAGAATGTTCCGCCTTAGTACTCAACAAACTCCCACAAAAGAAAATTGATCCCGGAAGCTTCACGATTCCTTGCTCGATTGGGAATCCCCCATTCATAATGCATTAGCCGATCTTGGGGCTAGCATTAACCTCATGCCCACATCAATGTTCAAACGACTCGGCCTAGGAACAACGAGCCCTACAAAGATGAGCATACAACTCGCCGACAGATCCGTCAAATTTTCACAAGGTGTCGCTGAAAATCTAATGGTCAAAGTTGACAATTTCGTTTTCCCACCGACTTTGTCATCCTAGACATGGAGGAAGACGCCGATGTCCCTCTCATCCTCGGAGGCCATTTCTAGCCACCGCCCAAGCAGTGGTGGATATGAATGACGGAACACTAACATTGAAGTTTGGGGACGAGGAAGTGAAGTTTGGAGTTGGAAAGAGAGTAGAAGACGAAGATCCGGTCAACTACATGAAGGTCATAGACTAAAGCTTGGATGACGCTCTCCGACGGTGTAGCATGGGATGCAAAACATCCCACTTGAGTAACATATGACCAGGCTTCGGGTCTAGCCAAGGACCCTTATAAACGTGGCGCACCACGGAGGCATTCCGCGGAACTATCCTTAGTTTAGTTTAGATTAATCTTTATGTTTTCTAGTTAGTTTTAATTTTCAGGAATAAAACACACTCAGGATGGCAAAGGATGACAAGGGAAACTTGAACCAACGCCCCATGCAGGAAAACAGAGCCATTCGACAATTTTTTTCATTAACAGTAAGTTCAGCACGGGCCGTGTCCGCCCAACACGGCCCCGTGCTGCACAGTCTGCAGATATGACCCAGTTCAGGTAAACTGGACACGGGCCGTGTTCACCCAACACGCCCCCGTGTCCAGGCTTCTGTTCCTTTTGTTTCATTTTTGTTACTGGCAGTTGAACATGGGGCCGTGCCCGGACAACACGGGGCCGTGTCCAGCGCCCAGTAACACAATTTTTTTTTGCTTTTTCACACCTTTTACACATTCAATCAACCTAAAAACTTATTTTTGGGACACATTGAGGACAATGTGTAATTTAAGTGTGGGGGGGGGATGCTAAAACCTTGAATCTTGCAAGTCCTAATAACAAGCCTTACACAAAACTCTATTGGAACCGTTAATCACCCCAATTTTTTTCTAAAATTTTCATTTTTTTTACTTGTCTAGGTTTAATTTGGGAATTTCAAAATTCTAAAAAGGTTATATTTTTACAAATTTACAACCGATAGCGTCGTGATAAAAAGAACCAACATAAGAAAATTATGAAAAGGCATGACAAGCTTAGTTAAAATTTAATTATATATACTTGATCACATAAAAACCCATTCCCACAAAAGTGAGTTTTGAGCCTTTATTGAGCACACAAATACATATCTTTAGAATAAATGCTCATTTTTCGTTTCTTGTGTGAATAGCCGCTTGGTTCTTTCAACTCTAGAACTTGCCACGACGATACATTCCCGGTCCTTACCAACTTAAACCCGAGTAAGTAAATGATGGAGGCATTAGGACTAACCCTTTTTATTTCTACACCATTATTTTTTTTTACCATCTACCCAAAATCCCCCTAGTTAACCCCATTGAGCCTAAACCTTTTCATTTCTTAACCAAAACCAAACACCCTTTCACCCACAAAAATCTTTTTATTTTTAACCCTTTGTTTTAGTAACAAGCTCGGTTCTTTCGTTTGACTTTGAATATATATATATATATATATATATATATATATATATATATATATATATATATATATATATAGGGAGGGGCTCATGCGAGAACCACCCTTATTGTGAGAACCTTGAGAACCAATGTAAACACAACCTAAAATAGCTAAAAAAAACCTAAAAAAACCTAACCCCCACCCCCCCCAAAAAACCTAAACCCCCCACCCCCCCCCCCCCCAAAAAAAAACCTAAACCCCCCAAGCTAAATGCTAAAAAAAACCTAAAAAACCCTAACCCCACCCCCCCCCCCCCCCAAAAAAAACCTAAACCCCCCTCCCCCACCCCCCAAAGACCTAACCCCCCAAGCTAAAATGCTAAAAACTAAACCCCTAAAAAACCTAAAAAAATCTAAAAAAAATCTAAAAAAATAAAAAAAATCTAAAAATTTTTTTTTGAATTTTTTAATATTTTTTATGTTAAAATCGCTACTTTTAAAAGCAAAAAAAAAAAAATTTAAAAAATTTTTTTTTTTTTTTGGCTTCGAAAAGTAGCGATTTTTTATAAAAAATATTAAAAAATTCAAAAAAAAATTTTTGTGTGATTTTTAGCTATTTTTATGCGTTTTTGGTGTGTTCACATTGGTTCTCGCGGTTCTCACAATAAGAGGTGGTTCTCGCATGATCTTCTCCCTATATATATATAGGGAGGAGATCATGCGAGAACCACCCTTATTGCGAGAACCGCGAGAACCAATGTGAACACAACCTAAAATAGCTAAAAAAACCTAACCCCCACCCCCCCCCCCTCAAAAAAAAAAACCTAAACCCCCACCCCCCAAACTAAATGCTAAAAACTAAAACCGCAAAAAAACCTAACCCCCCACCCCCCCCCCCCAAAAAAAAAAAAAAAAAACCTAAACCCCCATCCCCCACCCCCCAAAAACCTAACCCCCCCCCCCCCCCCCAAGCTAAAATGCTAAAAACTAAACCCCCAAAAAACCTAAAAAAATCTAAAAATTTTTTTTAATATTTTTTATGCTCAAATCGCTACTTTTAGTGGCAAAAAAAAAATTAAATTTTTTTTTTGCTTCGAAAAGTAGCGATTTTTAAATAAAAAATATTAAAAAAAAAAATTTTGTGTGATTTTTAGCTATTTTTAGGCATTTTTGGTTGTGTTCACATTGGTTCTCGCAATAAGAGGTGGTTCTCGCATGATCTTCTCCATATATATATATATATATATATATATATATATATATATATATATATATATATATATATATATAATTTTGTTTGGTTGATGAAGCAAAAGAAATAAACAAACAAGTTCATCAAAAATAACTTTGTTTGAATAATATCTTCATCAAAATAAAAATTGCAAAAATAAAAAGTCTTTCGAAAACCGACGTTTTTTACGCTTTTTCGCCCTTTTCTACTAACCACTAACCACTAATGTCACACCCCTTTCTGCGGCGGAAGCACGAGTTGTGATCATGAAAGGTTCTCATTGCATACGAAGAGTAAACATGCTACATGCTCGTAAAATAACATCAAATACCATGATTTGAAAACATAAGTTTAGCGTTTACAACGCTAGACAGCTTAATACATTGTCTTAAAAGTTTACAACTTTATTTAAAGTTAAACACAAGCGACATCCACGAGCATAAGCAAGACCGCGCGCACATCCATCCTAGTTACCTGAAACACATGTGAGTTTTGGAAAAACGTCAACATAATGTTGGTGTGAATTCATGCAGTTTTGTATTTCACGTTTGTATACTTTGTATAAAAACATAATTGTGAATAAATCAAGTTTTTCTTGAGTACTCCACGTACTTCAAGTTATATATCAATCTTCTTGAGTACTCCACGTACTTCAAGTTATATATCAATCTTCTTGAGTACCCCACGTACTTCAAGTTATATATCAATTTTCTTGAGTACCCCACGTACTTCAAGTTATATATCAATTTTCAGTATGGTATGAATTTTATATAAATACAGTATTTCTGTAAATATCAGGATTGTTAATGGGTTGCAAAGCCATTAACATGTGACACGACATAGGAAGTCACCAAACCTAAGGCATTTAATTGGTATATTCTGAGACACAAAAGCACTACTCGATTCTCGCCCTCACCGAGAGTGTGGTGCCAGGCACCCGTTAGATCTAACCTTTTGTTCTGCGGTCTAAGTATGTACACGATTAATGGTGCTTCTGTACCCTATTCGTGACACTATTTCTCATAACGCATCCTACTTGGTTCTCGTCCTCACCAAGCGCGTTTCTTGTTATCATTTCTCATAGCGCCTCATACTTGGTTCTCGTTCTCACCAAGTGCGCTTCTCATATTCTTATATTTCGTCACACTTGGTTCTCGTTTTCACCAAGTGTACTTCTTGTATTTATATCATACCAATTATAAATTTTTGTACATTTGTACATGTATTTCACCCCCGAAGTTATAAAAACTGAAAACAGTTAAAGAGAAAAGGGGGAGCATGAACTCACAACTTTGCGTTCCTGTGCGTCGTAAACTTCACCGGATTTGCTTAATTAACGTCGTAACCTATACGCGTTTTCTTAACGTTAGTCACTAGACTTGTGTCGCACAAGTACAGTCACTCTCTTTTGTATATATTCTTGTGTTAAAAATATTCTATATTTTTAACTACGTATCTTACTTATATTATTTTCTCAAAAATAAATATAAGCTTTTTGTATTTTTGCACTTTGCACCCGAATTATGTATCTTGTACGTTGTATGTGTATTTCTATGTTTATACTCCTCATGAGTATTTAGTGTATTTTTAAGTCTTAATACACTAGCACGTATAACACATACTTTATACACTTAGCACAAAAGTTGGTGATAAAATAATATATATTTTTCTCTCAAAAATATACATACTTATATCCATTTTTATTCTTGAAGAAATCCTCATTTCTTATCACCAAAAATTAGGGAAACCTTGGTAATACCCTTAAATACATTTTTAGGGAATAAGTTTCTCAAAAACTTATATTTTTCTAAGTGTCAAAATTTATAAAAATTTTGACAGAGTTTCCCCTAAAAATGGAGGTTTCCCATGTTTTCAAAACATGTGTTTATTTTCTTTTAGTTCATCAATAATCATCAACAACAATTATCAACAATAATCACTACTTTCTCCATTTCATGAACTTGAATATTTACAAAAATGTGTAGTAACTTACTAGCACATTTAGTAAGTCTTGTGATCTTTAAAAATAAGTTTAATTTCTTAAAAACTTTATTTTTAAAGAATATGAAGTTTCACAACTTCTAGTCAAGATTCACAAAAATATTTCTTTGTTGAACTTCCTTGTTACACAAGTGTTTACACACTTGTTTATTTACTAAAAATATTTTTAGTTCATGTAAGATCCGAGTTTTAAACAAGACTAATATTTTTGCTTGGTTCTTCCGAAAAACCACTTGTAGATCTTTAGATCTACTAGTTTAGAACTTCATTTCATAAGAAAAATTGTTTTTACACAAGTTCATGTTTAGTGTGTAGTAGTGTTTCATCATTTAACCCCTTTTCACACTTTAACAAACTCTATGCCATGATTCTTGAACATGACAATCCGGGTTAGATGATGATCCGAGCTACCACAACATAGATCGGCACTAAATAATCACCACAAGACAAGTCTTACAAGTTTTACACAACATTATAGTTTTTATCCAACTTATTCATCAAATGATCAAGACTTTATGTAATGTTCTTGTGTGTTCTTGCTTTTTAACCAATAAACTTCTTATTAACCACTTTAATCATGAACAAGGAAGTGTTTTAGAGCACTTACTACTAGCACAAGGCTAGGGAAGTTCAAGAGGACAAATGAGGTGGATAAAAGCAAACGGTTGAGGTTCTTCAACTTCCGAACGCACCGCGCCTCGTGAATCGCCTTCTTACACCTTCAAGTGGACTTGGAATGGATGAACTTGGATTGGAAGTGGTGGTGGTGCCTTGGTGGTTCTCGGCCGAAGGTGTGGAGAGGAGGAGAGGTGTGTGTGTGTGGTGAGTTGTGATAATAAGAATGATGGTAGTCCTATGGTTTAAATAAAGATCCTCCAACTTTCTAATATCCTTTGTGTTATGTGTCCCCAAATCCTCAAGCATATCTATTATAATATTTGAAAGAAATCCCCCTTGGGATCCCTTGTCCAACCGTCCAAGATTGGGGGGGGGGGGGGGGTATTAGTTTCATTTCAATGTTTCGTTAGGTAATCTAGTTAGGCTTTTAAGTATAGTGCTTGGTGTTTAAGTGTATGGTGTTTTATATAGTGTGTTAGGGTGTTCGGGGACCCTAACTAGCTTAGAAAAATAAAAACAATGCTTCTAGCATTATTTTGGTATTCCGGGTATTGTCCGGTTGTTCGGTTAGATACCGATTCGTTAAAGTGCTAAATTACACTTTTTAGTGTCTTTTAAGTACCTTCTTGTACCACCTTCAATTCCCGACACTTAGGGAAGTATTCTGGATAATAAAACGACATTTCTGCATAATATTCATATGCTTAAATGCTGAATTATTGCTGAATTATATAAATTTTGCACTTAAAGTGCGTTTCGGGTGTTTTTTAGTGCTTATTTTTGCTTCCGGAGAGTATATATATTAAACCCTTGTATGTATTCTGGGGTTTTAATGCACTTTTGTCGTTGGACCTACACCTAGGCCTCAATTCTAATGTCTGACTGCTTTCTGCAGTTCAGTTGACACAGTGTGTCTTACCGGTGAGTTTACTATTATTTCTGACTCAACGCTCTCGTTTATGCATAAAGCAATATTTTGTAGTATACAACGTGCATGAATTCACTCGTTTAATCATGTGTTCAGACATGCTGACAATTAAACTCATAATTGCAGTCATTAACTAATGATTAAAGTGTACGGAAATTACCGGTTTGGTGCCAGTTGTCACAGTCTCCCCCCGTTAAAAGAATTTCGTCCCGAAATTCAGGCTGAACTAACTCTCGCAGGAGTCTTCTTGAATAGGTGGGGATACTTTTCTTTGAACTGGTCTTCACCTTCCCATGTGTACTCGGGTCCGTGCTTAGAGCTCCAACGTACTTTGACAAGTTTCACACTGCTCCTCCTGGTCTTGTTGACTTTCCAGTCGGTAACCTCAACGGGTTGCTCTGTAAATCGGAGGGCTTCATCAATATGCACTTCATCCATCGGGATGATCACGTTTTCTTGTGTTGGACTCTTCTTCAGGTTGGATACATGAAACGTATCATGTACTCCATTAAGTTCTTCCGGTAACTCCAACTTGTATGCGACGGTACCAATTCTCTTCAAAATTCTGAATGGTCCGATGTATCGTGGATTCAGCTTTCCACGATTTCCAAACCTGACTACGCCCTTCCATGGTGAGACTTTTAACAACACTTTGTCTCCCACCTTGAATTCTACTGATTTTCTTTTCGGATCAGCGTAGGTCTTTTGTCGATCTCGAGCCGCCTTAATGCGCTCTCGGATCTGCGCAATCTTGTCGGTTGTCTCCTGTACAAGTTCAGGACCAACCATACGCTTATCTCCGGCATCTGCCCAACATAAGGGCGATCGGCATTTGCGGCCATACAGAGCTTCGAACGGCGCGGCTTTTATGCTCGTATGATAACTGTTATTGTAGGAAAACTCAACTAAAGGTAGATGAGTATCCCAGCTGCCGCCTAGATCCATGACACATGCGCGAAGCATATCTTCTAATGTTTGTATAGTCCGTTCGCTCTGGCCGTCTGTTTGCGGATGGAATGCCGTGCTTAGATCTAACTGAGATCCAAAGGCTTCCTGAAATGATTGCCAGATTCTTGAGACAAAGCGTCCATCTATGTCTGAAATGATTGAGATTGGCACTCCATGACGTGCCACAATTTCTCTTAAGTATATTTCAGCAAGCTTTCCAGTGCTGTCTTTTTCTCGGATCGGTAGGAAGTGCGCAGACTTCGTTAATCGATCAACTATTACCCATATCATATCGTGCCCTCCCGGGGTCCTGGGTAATTTCGTTATGAAGTCCATCGAGATTTGTTCCCACTTCCACACGGGAATCTCTGGTTGTTGTAGTAGGCCGGACGGTTTCTGATATTCTGCCTTAACCTTGGCACAGGTTAGGCATTTTCCAACATAAACAGCAACGTCGCTTTTGAGTCTCGGCCACCAATAGTATTCTTTCAAGTCTTGATACATTTTGTCCGATCCTGGATGGATCGAATATCTCGATTTGTGGGCTTCCTTAAGGATGACTTCTCGTATGCCACCATAGAGTGGAACCCAAATACGCTTCTTGAAGTATAAGGCTCCCTCTTCGTTTGGCACCATGTATTTCAGCATACCCCGTAGGTATTCAGCTTTACGGTTCTCTTCTTTAAGAGCTTCTTGTTGTGCATCCCGAATGCGTGCAGTGAGGTTCGTTCGAATCGTCATTTCCAATGCTCGAACCCTTAGGGTCTTAACCCTTTCTTTTCGGCTCAACGCGTCCGCTACAACGTTCGCCTTTCCAGGATGGTACTTAATCTCACAGTCATAATCATTTAGCAGCTCGACCCAACGTCGCTGGCGCATATTCAATTCCTTCTGATCAAATATGTGTTGTAAGCTTTTGTGATCTGTGAAGATTGTACATCGAGTACCATATAAATAATGTCGCCAAATCTTCAAGGCGAATACCACTGCACCCAGCTCCAGGTCGTGAGTGGTATAATTTCTCTCGTGAACCTTCAGTTGTCTTGAAGCATAAGCGATGACTTTTTGGCGTTGCATGAGCACGCAACCCAAACCTTGTCGTGAAGCGTCACAGTATACCACGAAGTCATCAGTGCCTTCGGGTAATGATAGTATCGGTGCATCGCAGAGCTTGTTCTTAAGTAGCTGAAAGGCTTCTTCTTGTTTGTGACCCCAGACGTATTTCTTGTCTTTCTGTGTAAGGGTCGTTAGCGGTTGAGCTATCTTTGAGAAATTCTCGATGAATCGTCGGTAATAGCCCGCTAAGCCCAAAAATTGTCGTACTTCGGTTGGGGTCTTGGGAGCTTCCCAATTCTTTATTGCTTCTATCTTGGACGGGTCTACATGAATGCCCTTCTCATTCACAACGTGACCAAGAAATTGTACTTCGCGAATCCAGAATTCGCATTTCGAGAACTTTGCATAAAGCTTCTCTTTCTTCAGTAGTTCCAAGATGGTTCTGAGATGTTGCTCGTGCTCTTCTTTCGTTCGCGAATAAATCAGGATATCATCGATAAATACAATCACGAATCTATCGAGATATGGTTTGCATACGCGGTTCATCAGATCCATAAAGACCGCTGGTGCATTCGTCAGCCCAAACGGCATCACGAGAAATTCGTAGTGCCCATATCGCGTTCTGAATGCAGTCTTTGGTACGCTTTCCTCTTGGATTCTCAGCTGATGGTATCCAGATCGAAGGTTGATCTTGGAATAGTAGCTTGATCCTTGCAGTTGATCAAATAAGTCATCAATCCTCGGTAGTGGATACCGATTCTTGATTGTGAGCTTGTTTAGTTCCCTGTAATCGATACACATCCGCAGTGTTCCATCCTTCTTCTTCACGAACAATACTGGAGCTCCCCAGGGTGAGAAGCTAGGCCTTATGAATCCTTTATCCAACAACTCCTGGAGTTGTGTAGACAATTCTTGCATTTCGGATGGAGCAAGTCGATAGGGAGCCTTGGCCACAGGAGCGGCTCCTGGAACCAAGTCTACACGGAATTCGACTTGTCGTTGCGGAGGTAGTCCTAGCAGATCTTCAGGAAACACATCAGGAAATTCCTTCACCACAGGAATGTCTTCGAGTTTCGGCTCCACAGCCTTCTTGTCTATAACGTGTGATAGGAAAGCGACACATCCTTTCCTCAAGCACTTCTGTGCCTTCATACAACTGATGATTCGAAGAGGCGCGTTTCGTCTTTCTCCATGTACGATGAGAGTTTCATCATTTGCCAGAGGGATGCGAATGATTTTCTCATGACAAATAACTTCAGCTTTGTTCTTGGACAACCAGTCCATCCCGACTACTACATCGAAGCTACCCAATTGAATAGGTAAGAGGTCGATGCTAAATCTTCGTTCACCAAGTTCGAGTGTGCAGCCTCTAACAACTTCGCCCGATTCAACAAGTTTACCATTGGCTAGTTCTATGGAATAAGGAATTTCTAATCTACTAGATTCTATTCCAAGTATGCGTTTAAATTCCACAGACATGAAGCTATAATCGGCGCCAGTGTCAAATAATATGGATGCAAAGTGATTGTTAATGAGAAACGTACCGGTGACCACGTTAGGGTCCTCGCGTGCGTTCTTTGCTCCAATCACAAACGCTCTAGCCTGAGCATTGTTTCTCTCTGGGCAGTTCTTCATGAAATGATCATTGCTTCCACACTTGAAGCATCCTTGGTTCTGCCCTTTCCCGTTACCATTCTTGTTTCCAACACCGTTCCCATTTCGGTTCTTTCCTTTTCCCCAACAGTCTTCTGTTTGATGACCCAATTTACCACATTTGTCGCACCTTGGAATGCGACAAGCTCCATCATGATGATACTTACATTTTTGGCATCTAGGCATGGAGCCTTGGTATGCTTTGGTTGTAAGGGTCTTCGCCTCCTGAGACGGGATAGCGTCACGCTTCTTGTTGTAACCCTTGTTGTTACGAGTTGTTTGGTTCAAACTTGTATGCTTTCTCTTCTTGTCGCCGGACGACTCGGCATGTGTCTCGGTCTTCTCTGTTGGGTTTAGTGATAGCTTCTTCATACGAACACAATCTTCAGTAAGGCTGACAGCCAAAGTTACAGCCTCGGTGATTGTTTGTGGTTTGGCCGACGTCACCATGCCACGAAACTCTGAGGCCAGTCCCCAAATGTAGCGTTCAACACGCTTGAATTCGGGAGTCACCATGTAGGGAAACACTCTGGACAGATCGTGGAACCTTCGAGTATAACCATTAATGTCAGCACCTTCCATGGTCAAGTGCCAGAACTCCGTCTCCAGCCTTTGGAGTTCAGCACGAGAGCAGTACTTCTCTCTCATTCTTTCCTTTAGTTCATCCCAATTTAGGCCATAAGCGGCATCATCACCCAAAGTTTGGGCTTGCAGGTTCCACCAAGTCAGAGCTTCATCGACGAATAACCCAGTAGCAAAAGTGACTTGCTGATCCGCGGTACACTTGCTCATGCGGATAGTAGCTTCAGTCTTCTCCGTCCAGCGCACAAATGCTACTGCACCTCCTGTGCCATCATAGTTCATCGGCTTGCAGTCGAGGAACTGCTTGAAAGTGCAGCCTGGAATTGATTCACCAATTCACATGTGAGCAATCGAAGAAATAATGAAACAAGGACCGTTCATAAATTTCTCCATGCTTAGCAAATTGCCTTAAGATTACCTTGAGCTGCATTGCCTCCAGATGAATCTCCGTTCCCATTACGTCTAGCGTTGCTTGGGCCACCACTGTCTTGAGTTCGGTTCGCCTCGTACTGGGCGATAGCAGCGGAGATCCTTTCCTCCAGTAGAGCGTTCAGCTCTTCAGCAGTTCTTGGCAGTGGGGGAGGAGGAGGTTGATCATCATTGCGAGCATTCACAGCTTTCCTGGGTGCCATGTTCTGACAGAACATAACACAGCAGGGTTAGGCATTTGTTTGATATCGTCACACTAGACAGTAGTATCATATATATTCACAGGTATATATACCACATAAGTGACATCAAACAATTATTACTCTAGCAGAGTACTTAGTAGGCTTGCACTGAGGGAATCTATACGTGACAAGACTTGCTGTGGTTTCTGTGCACTGAATTCCATAATTATGTATGCATCCATAATTACGTAACTCCTTGCACCGTCAGCAGAGTTCGTTTCATCCTCGTATCTCTTCCTTCAGATAGGCCATTGCTTTTAGGTAGAGTCACGTATACTTGTGACATTCTACTTCTAGTACATGCTAATTATCACACATAATTGCAAGTAATTTCTCAATTAAAGACAAGTGCTACTCATGTGCACCCTAAGTCTCGTAGTGTCTTTTCTAGACTCATGTAGACAGTTTCAGGTAGTGGATGTCGCGGGACGTTTTATGCAATGAAAACTCTTTGAAAAATTGTTTTCGTGAATGGATCCTAGAGATTGTAGACTAGACTCGAGAAGGAATCCTGGTTCACTACAATCGCAGCTCTGATACCAATCTGTCACACCCCTTTCTGCGGCGGAAGCACGAGGTGTGATCATGAAAGGTTCTCATTGCATACGAAGAGTAAACATGCTACATGCTCGTAAAATAACATCAAATACCATGATTTGAAAACATAAGTTTAGCGTTTACATCGCTAGACAGCTTAAAACATTGTCTTAAAAGTTTACAACTTTATTTAAAGTTAAACACAAGCGACATCCACGAGCATAAGCAAGACCGCGCGCACATCCATCCTAGTTACCTGAAATACATGTGAGTTTTGGAAAAACGTCAACATAATGTTGGTGTGAATTCATGCAGTTTTGTATTTCACGTTTGTATACTTTGTATAAAAACATAGTTGTGAATAAATCAAGTTTTTCTTGAGTACTCCACGTACTTTAAGTTATATATCAATCTTCTTGAGTACCCCACGTACTTCAAGTTATATATCAATCTTCTTGAGTACCCCACGTACTTCAAGTTATATATCAATTTTCTTGAGTACCCCACGTACTTCAAGTTATATATCAATTTTCAGTATGGTATGAATTTTATATAAATACAGTATTTCTGTAAATATCAGGATTGTTAATGGGTTGCAAAGCCATTAACATGTGACACGACATAGGAAGTCACCAAACCTAAGGCATTTAATTGGTATATTCTGAGACACAAAAGCACTACTAGATTCTCGCCCTCACCGAGAGTCTGGCTGCCAGGCATCCGTTAGATCTAACCTTTTGTTCTGCGGTCTAAGTATGTACACGATTAATGGTGCTTCTGTACCCTATTCGTGACACTATTTCTCATAACGCATCCTACTTGGTTCTCGTCCTCACCAAGCGCGTTTCTTGTTATCATTTCTCATAGCGCCTCATACTTGATTCTCGTTCTCACCAAGTGCGCTTCTCATATTCTTATATTTCGTCACACTTGGTTCTCGTTTTCACCAAGTGTACTTCTTGTATTTATATCATACCAATTATAAATTTTTGTACATTTGTACATGTATTTCACCCCCGAAGTTATAAAAAATGAAAACAGTTAAAGAGAAAAGGGGGAGCATGAACTCACAACTTTGCGTTCCTGTGCGTCGTAAACTTCACCGGATTTGCTTAATTAACGTCGTAACCTATACGCGTTTTCTTAACGTTAGTCACTAGACTTGTGTCGCACAAGTACAGTCACTCTCTTTTGTATATATTCTTGTGTTAAAAATATTCTATATTTTTAACTACGTATCTTACTTATATTATTTTCTCAAAAATAAATATAAGCTTTTTGTATTTTTGCACTTTGCACCCGAATTATGTATCTTGTACGTTGTATGTGTATTTCTATGTTTATACTCCTCATGAGTATTTAGTGTATTTTTAAGTCTTAATACACTAGCACGTATAACACATACTTTATACACTTAGCACAAAAGTTGGTGATAAAATAATATATATTTTTCTCTCAAAAATATACATACTTATATCCATTTTTATTCTTGAAGAAATCCTCATTTCTTATCACCAAAAATTAGGGAAACCTTGGTAATACCCTTAAATACATTTTTAGGGAATAAGTTTCTCAAAAACTTATATTTTTCTAAGTGTCAAAATTTATAAAAATTTTGACAGAGTTCCCCCTAAAAATGGAGGTTTCCCATGTTTTCAAAACATGTGTTTATTTTCTTTTAGTTCATCAATAATCATCAACAACAATTATCAACAATAATCACTACTTTCTCCATTTCATGAACTTGAATATTTACAAAAATGTGTAGTAACTTACTAGCACATTTAGTAAGTCTTGTGATCTTTAAAAATAAGTTTAATTTCTTAAAAACTTTATTTTTAAAGAATATGAAGTTTCACAACTTCTAGTCAAGATTCACAAAAATATTTCTTTGTTGAACTTCCTTGTTACACAAGTGTTTACACACTTGTTTATTTACTAAAAATATTTTTAGTTCATGTAAGATCCGAGTTTTAAACAAGACTAATATTTTTGCTTGGTTCTTCCGAAAAACCACTTGTAGATCTTTAGATCTACTAGTTTAGAACTTCATTTCATAAGAAAAATTGTTTTTACACAAGTTCATGTTTAGTGTGTAGTAGTGTTTCATCATTTAACCCCTTTTCACACTTTAACAAACTCTATGCCATGATTCTTGAACATGACAATCCGGGTTAGATGATGATCCGAGCTACCACAACATAGATCGGCACTAAATAATCACCACAAGACAAGTCTTACAAGTTTTACACAACATTATAGTTTTTATCCAACTTATTCATCAAATGATCAAGACTTTATGTAATGTTCTTGTGTGTTCTTGCTTTTTAACCAATAAACTTCTTATTAACCACTTTAATCATGAACAAGGAAGTGTTTTAGAGCACTTACTACTAGCACAAGGCTAGGGAAGTTCAAGAGGACAAATGAGGTGGATAAAAGCAAACGGTTGAGGTTCTTCAACTTCCGAACGCACCGCGCCTCGTGAATCGCCTTCTTACACCTTCAAGTGGACTTGGAATGGATTAACTTGGATTGGAAGTGGTGGTGGTGCCTTGGTGGTTCTCGGCCGAAGGTGTGGAGAGGAGGAGAGGTGTGTGTGTGTGGTGAGTTGTGAGTTGTGATAATAAGAATGATGGTAGTCCTATGGTTTAAATAAAGATCCTCCAACTTTCTAATATCCTTTGTGTTATGTGTCCCCAAATCCTCAAGCATATCTATTATAATATTTGAAAGAAATCCCCCTTGGGATCCCTTGTCCAACCGTCCAAGATTGGGGGGGGGGGGGTATTAGTTTCATTTCAATGTTTAGTTAGGTAATCTAGTTAGGCTTTTAAGTATAGTGCTTGGTGTTTAAGTGTATGGTGTTTTATATAGTGTGTTAGGGTGTTCGGGGACCCTAACTAGCTTAGAAAAATAAAAACAATGCTTCTAGCATTATTTTGGTATTCCGGGTATTGTCCGGTTGTTCGGTTAGATACCGATTCGTTAAAGTGCTAAATTACACTTTTTAGTGTCTTTTAAGTACCTTCTTGTACCACCTTCAATTCCCGACACTTAGGGAAGTATTCTGGATAATAAAACGACATTTCTGCATAATATTCATATGCTTAAATGCTGAATTATTGCTGAATTATATAAATTTTGCACTTAAAGTGCGTTTCGGGTGTTTTTTAGTGCTTATTTTTGCTTCCGGAGAGTATATATATTAAACCCTTGTATGTATTCTTGGGTTTTAATGCACTTTTGTCGTCGGACCTACACCTAGGCCTCAATTCTAATGTCTGACTGCTTTCTGCAGTTCAGTTGACACAGTGTGTCTTACCGGTGAGTTTACTATTATTTCTGACGCAACGCTCTCGTTTATGCATAAAGCAATATTTTGTAGTATACAACGTGCATGAATTCACTCGTTTAATCATGTGTTCAGACATGCTGACAATTAAACTCATAATTGCAGTCATTAACTAATGATTAAAGTGTACGGAAATTACCGGTTTGGTGCCAGTTGTCACAACTAACCACTAACCCAACCACCTACCTTTAACCCAAGCCTAACCCTTCACCCAAAAGTCCTCTTGATATTTACAAAGGTTTATAGTTAAAAAGGAGGAGGATTGATTGCTTGGCAAGCCTATGGTAGGAGTAAGTTCCATGCCGCTCTCGAGTGATTCACTAAAATACATCTTCGGCCGAGTGTTGAGTGATCCCCCGTGAGGTATGTGAACTTGTATATAAATAGAATTTTAAAGAGGCATGTTATGCCCTAATAAGTAATTTATCTAATGAAAAGTTTTAAATAAATCATGACGAATAAGATTGTAAATAAATAAAAATAAAACTAAATAAAGAATCTTGGAAATCCCGACACTCTATGACAAGCCCAAAAACCTTCTTTTCTACCAATTCCATTTGGGAGTGTAAAGCCACATTATAAAGAGTTTTGCTTGAGGACAAGCAAAGATTCAAGTGTAGGTGTATTTGATGTGTGCAAAATGCAACATATAAATTACATCAATTGTGGCATAAAACTAACCCTTTTTAGTACTAATGTTGGAAAAAATGTGTTTTTGTCTTCCTTTTGTATTTTCAGGATTAAATGAGCTCAAATTAACAAAAGAAGCAAAAAGGCTGCTAAATCTAACATAAATACAAGGAAAGGAATAAACGTGGCATGCCCGACCTCCCGGAAAGCATCTTCCCAAGCAAAACAAGAAAACAGGAGGTTGAACACGCCCCGTGCTCAGTGAGCACGGGGGTGTGCCCAAGTGTCAGCATAAAAGACAAAGTTGTAGAAGCTTTCATCGCCCACCACAGGGCCGTGCTCAGCGGACACAGGGTCGTGGTCAACTATAAGATTCGCAGAATCCAGGCAAATCTTGATAGTACAGATATGCTTCTGCACATGGGGTCATGCCCAGCGGACACGGGGCCGTGGTCAACTAATAAAGACAAGAGCAATTAATGAAGAAAGAGAAGGATGTGGACACGGGGCCGTGCCCACTGAACACGGGGCCGTGCCCGAGCTTCTGTTCAGCCTATAAATAGGAGTGCTTGGCTCAAGCTCAAACCATCCCTTGGCACACCACCTCTCTCACACTTCACCCACCACCCACTACCACCATAACACCATCATCCACCACTATCATCCATTGTCCATCATAGAGTGTGTGAGTCGTCTCGGGATCCAAGATTGATCGTAAGAGTTCTTGACAATCAAGGCCATGTTTGCCTAAGTCTCTTACATCACTTGGTGAAGAGAAAGTGTCTAGTGTAATACTTTTTATTTTTAATCTTTTCGCACTTTTTAATTGGTTATGTATTAATGACTTTAATAACTAGTTTCTTATGTTGAAGGTGATTCTTCCTTATCGTTTGTCCGTGGTGTCTTGGCATTATTTTACTGTCTATATAAAATAAAAGATTTTCACCATTCATATCTCCACGGTCTATATGGAGGTATGTTGGCTACCTGGTCGGGGGTTAAGGGAACAGTTTGGTAAGAGTCTTGCCATTGTTCAGTGTATAGATCCTGCAAAGGACCTGGGTCAAATTTAGTAGGACCTCCTTCAATACTTAACGGTATTGGATGGCGGGGGTCCAAACTCTTTGATCCCCTCATAAGTTAAACTACTATTAATATTTTAACCCGACTACTTAGGACTGTATCCCTGCTGACTCAGACTACTTAGCCGAGGGTAACGTCACCTTCAAAAGAGGGGCCTACCACAACATGCATTAATAACTTAATTAATTATCTTTCAATAATCCGATCCTTTAGGATTGTATCCTTGCTGACACAAACTACTGGGTTGAGGGTAACGTCACCTTCAAAAGAGGGGCCTACTACAATAACTAAGATAATCTCTTAAATAAGTGCAAAAGTGCGGAAATGATCAAAGGTTACACTAAACACGAGTCGGAACCAAGTGATTCATCTTGTCTATCTGTTTTTACTTTTATTTTTATTTTTCAGCATTTTAGTTAGTTTTTATTTTCTTAGTTTAAAACATTTTTCTAAACTTTTGATTTGATTAGACATTGAGGATAAACCGGTACTAAAAGCTCTTGTGTCCTTGGACGACCTCGGTATCTTACCAACACTATACTACGCTCACGATGGGTGCACTTGTCCATATGTGTGTTTAGTGTTAGTAAATATCGTGTTTATAAATTTAAAACTTGGCTAAAGAAAGTGTAAAAGGGCTTAAAATATACTTAAACCTACATATACACCTAACACGCATTAAGCATCCTATCCTAACCTTGACCCTCTAGATCCATACTAGGATAACGACCAGTATATTCGAGAGATCCTAGAGAACCCATACCCATACGAAGAACCGATGCCCCAGTATCTTGACCCAATACCAGCACCTGCACCACCCATGAGTACCGAAAACGTGTAGGAGCTCCGCACTTTTGGTGAGGAGTTGTTAGATGAAAGTGAAAAGATAAGACAAATAGAGGAGAGGCTCGTTTGTAAGTACGACGAGCGTAATATTCAGTATTGGATGAACCCCCACTAGTAGTAATAATATATATATATATATATATATATATATATATATATATATATATATATATATATATGGCTAATTATAATGAGAAAACTCACCCCAGTTAAGAAAACTTGAGAAACTCTTTATGTGGACAAGGTTAAGCCACGTGTGCTTTGTAACATTCTATATTCTATATAAAAGGGAAATTTCGTAACTTTACTTTTGACACATGCTGAATGTAAGAGGAAAGTTGACTGACAAGTTCATCTTTTCGATCCTTTTATCCAACGGCAGATTTGATTTTGAGGGTTGGTTTGACAGTATATGCAATACATCATGTATTGTATTAAATAGGTGTACTACCTTTATATTTTATATTCTCTATTTTTTTATATCCATTTAATAGGTGTACTGCTTTTTTTAGATGTGTCATAAAATGTGAAAAGCAATAGTGACATAGGGTAGTGAATGATCTACATATATAGGGTACATCTATGGTCAAAGAAGTAGGTCCCTTTTTAGTTACGTTTTTATTCTTTTTTTGTCTTAATATTGTTTATTATTTAGAGTATGTTTATTATTTTTAATGTGTCAGTGAAATAATAATTGTGACGGTGCATTAAAACATGATTATAGTTGACTTTTCTTTCTTGAGGTTTTATTTAATGGTTTTTATGTCTAAAAGCATCCACTCCAAAGGAAATAGTTGTTGTACCTGCGGTTCCCAATGTATCAGGGCACAAACATCTACATTTACCTTTCTTTTGTTTATATATATTACGTACAAGAGATTTTAATAACTTACAAGTAAACAGTTCACGAGATTCAATGTAACACATTGTATTTGTAAACATTTTTATAAACAATGTTAATGTAACATAATTTTCAGTAGGTAACACGTAACACTATCTATGTAACATTTTGTTTTTCATTAGTTCATGTGTACTAGTGTTATCATGCTAAAAGTTTATCAATTATCAATCACCATTTTTTTGTATCAAGAAAATTAAAAGTTGGGTGCAGTGAAACATTTAGATAATTCACTTCTCTCTTTTACCCAATGGATTGTATGTCTCAAAGTATGGCCTCAAAAGATATGGTTGTACTTAGTGGGTCAAACTCTACTAGAACACAACCATCTATGTTTATTTTTGGTTCAACTATCAAACATATCCCTCAAACCCTACAAACAACAACGTAACACTAAAAAATTCAATGAGATTTATGCAACACATTGTTACATAAACCCTTTCTAACAATATTCATGTAACAAGCAGTAGCTTTTTACTCAAACAATGTTACACGATATAATATGTATTGTTCATTAAACAATTTTTCACATTACGAGTTAATACGTTAATGTAACATACAGTTAATGTAATATCATGGTAATGTTACACGGAAAAAATGTCACTTCAAAGTGTATGCCATATTTGTTAAATCTTTTTGATAATAAACCATTGTTAAAGACCCTTTATAATATCTGCATCCATTTTATAGGAACATTTTATACAAAACCACATCATTGTTTTGATGTAACAATTGTTTGATGTAACATTTTTTTCACTTGGCGTATGTAAGACCATTTACAAAAATCATTTTTCTCATATGTTACACAAACCGAGTCATATCTACATTAGTTAATTAGGCTTCAATCATTTTTTTCATATACTACGCAAACCGAGTCATATGTTACAAAAATCATTTTTTTCATCTTTTATCCTACATAGAAATACACATTAATGCTACAACATAGACATTTTTTTGTTTCACTTCACATTTGTACATATAAATAAAAAACAAATCCCAAAACACTTCCGCAATGTTACAAAGAAATCCATAAACACAAACTATACAAATTAATGTAATAATAATTTGAGATTAAATACTTATTAGTTTCCCTTTAACACATTTTTTCCAATTTGGTGGTTGATGCCTTTTTTTCTTAGCATTTCAATTAAAAAAAAACATCAACATCCCTCGCAATACGAAACATTTTTGAAGATGGGGAACACCCAAACAAAAAAAATGTTTGAATGTGTAAACACATGTGGTCATTTTTATCTGTTGTGTTGCCTATCTTCACTATCTACAAGCACGAAGGTTAATAACAAGTTACACTTTTTTCTAGGGATCCAACAATGTAAAGTATTCATGTACAATGTACAGTTTTTGGTTTATCTCAAAATGCAACACACATGTACTTTTTTTTATACACATCAAATATCAATGTAACTTTTTTTATGTAAAAATGAATTCAACTAAAAAACCAAAGAACAAAAAATATAACTTTTGTTTCGTTTCAAAACCAACATCTAACCTTTTTTTTACATTTTCCCCTTTAAATGTAATTTCTTTATTATAAACTTTGTTGAAATATGCACGACATAAAAAAGTAAATTTTTTTTCCAATAGAACATTTGTAACAACTTTTTAAAAGTCTAAAAAGTTTTTAAATATTTTCTCTTATCACATACGTTGTCATATATCAACAGTGTATAGAGTAACAATTTTTCCTAGTAGAAAAATTTTGTAACCAGTTTTTAGAAATCAACAAAAACCCCTTTCTTGTTTTATGTAAACACCCCCTCCCCCTTTCCCCTTTTGTTACCCACTTACCTTTTTTAATGTAAAAGGCATTTTTGACCAAAAAAACATATGACGAACAAAAAATGTAAATTCTTTTTTTGTTCACATTTCCCTCCTTTTTACATTTTTCCCTTAGCACAGATGTTGTGAAATATCATAATCTAACATTTTTCATAATAGAACAATTTTGTAACCAATTTTTTTAAAATCAAAGCAAAACCTTTTTTTTTTGTTTTTATGTCACCACCAAGCAAACAAACTGAAAAAAAAAACTGCCCAAACTTGACAGAAAAAGATGTAAATTAGGAAATAGATACACAAACATCCAATATATAATGTCGAGAACCCTAAAAAATCATGTACGTAGCATCATTAAACCCACAATATAGCATTTATTGTAGCATCGTTAAAACATGTGTATGAACCACACAACTAACCCCTCAATAACAGTGAAATTATATACTTAGCGATGTATAATAGAAGATTAAAAAATGGCAGACAGTACAAAGAAAAGCCCCAAATTTTTTTTGAAAAAATCAAAAACAAATCAGTTAGGGTCGACGTACCAGGTTCTTGTGACGGTGGAAGAAATTTCCGAGAAGCTACGCCGGTACAGTGTTGTGTTATTTTCATGCGGTGGATTGCTTATTCAAAACTTCCCAAAGAAAATAGGATGAAGAGGGGGACATGTTCTGGTGTTTTGTGTGTGGTTTCTAGATAAACAATGAAAATGTTAAAGAATGGAGAACATTTTAGTTTTGCAGATGGTTTATACTTGAGGTGTAGTGGGTAGGTTATAGGAGTTGACTGGAGGTAACATAGGGAAGTGAATGGTCTTTCTCTATTTGATGTATGTCATCATACACACATGCAGATTGTGTTATCCCAAGACAACAATATTTTACATCCATGACAAAAATACCCTTGGATGTACTTTTAATAATTATTTAATCAAAAGTAATATCACATACACACCAAAGATGATCACGATCGTTGATCAATTAAATCAACGGGCAGTTAGTAGGTTTCCAAGGTTTTCTCAACTCAAGTGGGTTTTTGATTTATCCTTGCCCTATTTATATATATATATATATATATATAATATCCACTAAAATAGATAATCCAATAGGTACTGATGCATACTAGTATTGTATTTTAAATTCCAGTTACCGTTTGTATTCGATGCATAATATATAAAATAGAGTAAATGTCGCAATGCACAACGATTTTGATCAATCTGCTTGTTGTGTGATTATTCGCATTAAACATTGCTCTGTGATATTAATACTTGGTAATTGTTTATAATCCAGATGGATGACGTGTGCGTATATATACATAATTTTGGAATGAATTTACACACGATTTGGTTTTAAATTTATTAAAGTGATTATTACTTTAACATCAAAACACACACGAAAGAGGCAAGTGTACCCCGTCATATATGTAGTAAAGTATCGGTAAGAACCAAGTATCGATCCAAGGAAATGGGCAGAGAAATAATACTAGACCTTTATCACTAAACTACCGGTAAAAGCATAAGTTTTGTGATTTTTAAATAACTAAAGTAAGCGTAAACAAATACATATAAAAACATAATAGATAATAGATAAAAAGCCTTGCTTAATACACAACCAAAGCATGTCAACTAAGTCGGTTTTGGCACTAGAAGCATTCGGTCAATTTTCCATTTTAAGACAATTAGTATCCCTTTCGGGAATCCTAACATGACAATCATTCGGAAAGCTAAAACGATAAACACACTTTAACCACCTAAAATTGTTCTTTAACGTGCAATTGATAAATGTCTATGAAAATCTCTTAAAAATAAGTTAGTCATCCGTTAGGAGTTTTCTAACCTCACTTAAACAAGGAAAGCGACACCGATAAACACAATGCAACCACCAACTGTCAAGCATAAACTAGATTAAATCACAACCGAGTTCATTTTACAAATCTTGCACAATAATTCACCAAGATAGCAATTTTGGCCTAAACTACTAACTAAGCTAACAAATCATGGCAAGAATTTATAACGACACCATCTAACCCGTTAAGGTCCTTACGTGACGGCAAGCTCTCTTGATTAACAATAATTACATTTTATTAAATCACTAACCATTTCTAGTATCATGATGCACACATTTTAACCAAGCTAAACTAGTTAACCAAGTTTAAAGTTTACTAATACAAGATTAATTAAGCTTCATTTTTCAACTATCTTAACTAACCAAGCATCAATCATCCAACATAATTACTTATAATCAAGAAATCAATATCAATAACAAGGTTGCAAACTAATCATCAAAGATTAACATAGAAAATACTTCAAAATGTCATTACAAACAAAGATTAACACACTAATGGTTATAATCAAGCAAGGGATTGTTGTGTTTTTTCCCAAAGGCTACAATAATACATAAACATTAATCTAAATGCTTGAAAGATTAACAAAATCATGGAAAGATTAGAAAACCAAACCATAAACAAGCACTAGACTAAGAATCCGGATAGTAATGGAGCTAAACGGCACAATGTGGCTTGAATCCGGGTCAAAAGCAAAGCCTCCAGAGCCTGTAAAATCACTTGTGAAGCTCCCAAAATTCCAGAATCTCGAGCAGAATGTTTCTGCAAGTTTTTTATATTTTTTCGATGCCGCACGGTCGTGCTTCCTGTTGCACGACCGTTCACTTTTCGCAAGTATTGTAGGTATGGTGCACCATACTGCATACGTCATCAGATCTTTGACCAGATTCGATATCGCACGACGGTTCTTCAGATGGCACGGTCGTTCAATGCTGGGTTCTTGTTGCACGCCTAGTCGCATTGATCGTTCACTTCCGAGGTTTGGCTGGATCATCGGATCCGCACGGGGTGCCAAATATGGAACGACCGTGCATCACCGGGGTGGTCATGGTTGCCTTGCACGCCGAGTTGCACGTTCGTTCAATGCCGGACTGACTTGCTTTTGTCGGAGATGCACGGTCGTGCAATAGGTCGCACGACCGTTCCACACGCCCAGGTCAGTTTTCTAACAGAAGGCTCGCAGCTTCGTCGTTTTGTCCGGAAAGTCCTCGTTTTCGCTATCATCTTTTCTGGTATGCTGTTTTAGGCCTGTAAACAAAAGTGTAGATAATTAAGTATCTGAATGACGGTTTTACGGCCAAAAACACATAAAATAGGGGTAAAACGGGGGACTAAAATATGTGTAAATTAGCGAATATCAAATCTCCCCACACTTGAACCTTGCTTGTCCTCAAGCAAGCTAAACTAAAAAGCAATAAAAATAGAACAAACAAGAACGATAATTTACACACTATTTTATTAAAAACTACTATAAACGGTTAGTCGGTTTTTCGAAAGACAACATCAAAAGACGCAAACCCAACAAGCATATGCAATTATAAAGCGACAACCAAAAAGCCGTGACTTCACATTTAATTGACTAAACATGTTAATCTTCACACAACTCACAATGTTCACACACACTCGGTTTTATTTATGAAACATACATAAAATGTGTACGTGCAAACACTCAATGCCTCGTCAATGAAATGTGCAATATCATAAGCTTGTTATAAGATCTCGTCTCCACCAACTAACATGCAAACAAGTGTAAATCAAGAGGTCTTTACGGGTTGTAACGTTAGGCTTGGGCGAAGGGTATGGAAATAGACATTTAAAGTGGCGAAAATGGTTAAAACTCGGTAGTGGCGTTTAACTAGTAACAAATAATACAACTATACATACAAATGCCTTAAAAAGGCGACTATTGCTCAATCGAGCTCATCACCTAAATTTTTAACATTTAAGCATTCAAAATTGCTCGATTTTTATCAACTTCACCCTATTTTAGGGTGTTTTATTTTCTGTTTTTTTTTAACACACTAATGGATTTATACAATGAAACATAAACAATAACAAGCGCTAGTTAAACAATTATTTTGACCGAGTTTCAACACTAAAAAGGTTTAAAACATACAAAGGCTAAATTTGGCTAAGTGGGCGATAATGTGGGTAAACAAAGGTAAACGGGAAGGCTCAACATGGTTAATCCTAAAGGGTAACGTAGGGTATACGGGAAACATAACACAAAGAACAAGGTTTACAACAAAGGGGTAATCTAAGTGCCTCTATCACTTTTACACAAATCCGCACGTTCATGGTCTTAACAAGCATACTAGTGACAAGTTCTAAATTACACATAACATCCGGCTCACTCCTATATACGAAATGAACAAATATATAACAATATCAAGGCTCAAATATACTCACGTAACGGAGGGAATGGGTAAAAGTGTGAAAACTATCATGTAAGTCTTTCTTTGTTTGTCACGCTTTCCGGTTTCCTTTTTCAAAAATATTTTGCTTGTCGAGTTTTCATCAAGTCCGACGCTTTCAAAAACACAACCAACCGGTTTATTTACTAAAATATATACAAAATACATGTATTTTTGAAAGATTTTTCTGATTTTCTGATTTTTTTTTAACAAATGAGGACAAACAAAGTTAACAAAGTTAACCCCCTCCCCACACTTGAACTTCGCATTATCCCCAATGCGAGACCCGAAATATAGAGAAAGGGATAATAATACTCCCCTCAAGATGATGTTGATGCAACGAGACTTCCGAAGCCGTATCCGCCACGTGCTCCGGTCCACGATCCGATAGCCCAAACCTGCAAGTATGTCCCATGTACACCAAAACAGGACAAAAATAGAATAAACATAAATAAACCATAATATACATAAATACTAAAATCCAAACAAGACATAAAGTAAATTGTCTGAAATTAAAATACATAACCGGGGTGTTTGAAATAACAGTCAAAATAAACACCCAAAAATAAACAAAGTACTGAAATAAAAACAACCACCAACTGTCAATACCACTGCCACCTACGCGTCATCACCATCATCATCGTCTCTCGTAAAGGACGGGCCCGCATCGCCATAACCAGCGGGGTTCCACGGTGGGAACTGTGGGGGATGCTGAAAGTAGTCGGGATATGCGTGATGCATCTCCCCAAATACATATGAAAATCCCGCACTCACCCCCTGGTATAAACTATCCTGGTTCTGCCGAAGCTGGTCCTGAGTGGCCCTGAGCTGATCCTGACTAGCCCGGATCTGGTCCTGGCTAGTCCTAATATGGGCTATGTAAGTACCATCCTGCTCCTGCGTCACTCGCATCTGCTGGAACTGCTGATAGAACTCTGGCCACTCCTGATGCTGGTGGAAATCGTGGTGTTGTGGCGAATGTGGTGGCGTTGGTGGATGTGGTACATGCTACTCATCATGCTGCTTCTGCATCTCTACATCCTCATTTTCCTCCACAGTTGGAGGCAACGGGTCCCAGACCTCGTTGTTCAACCCTTTCAACCTATCCCCGTGAGGTAACTCAACAATCAAACCCATAGCTTTCAGCGACCTGATATCAACATGAACACCCTCGGTTATCAGAGTGAGACTCTGATGCACCTCCTCAGTCATCAAGCCTAAGTTGTAGGCTAATTCGGTCACATACTGGCCGCCATGTATCTCACTGTTAGGAGTCCGCCCCGAGCTCTTCACAAAGTACTCAGCCATCCTTGCGGCTAGGTTGATATTTGCTCCATCAACCAGTGCATACAGAAAAATCAAATCAGGTGTGGGACAGTTACCAAGACTGTCCATACGGCCGCATATTGTATGGCTAAACACATGGTGCATCACTCGCACCAAAGGGTCTCTCAATCTAGAAGCCTTCGACATCCTCGGGTTGTAGGGGTCCCCAATAGCATTTTCAGCCCAAAATGCATCCCGTGTTGCATCAGAAGGGAAGGTGAACTGATCTGTGAAGACATCGGTATCATCCATGTCTTCCCTTGTATAGATCCCGAGCCTTCTACCCAAACGCCCCACCGACCATGTATTCCATTTTCTACCCAATCTGAAAACTACCCGCTGCTTGTGGCGGAATTTGGGTCTTCTATGTGCAACCGGCTTTTCATAGGTGTAAGTAGAAAAGAACTCTATTGTTTGCTCACGGTAGACGGGTCGGTTAATACCGACCAGATTTTCAAGCGGGATACTCATTATGTTGTCAAGTTTGTCATACTGATTGAGTTCCCGCATGACTTCCCAATCCAGCCATCGGGGGACTCCGAATTGCCCCCGCCTTGCCCACAAGGCGTCGCGTCTCGGAATGCAAAGTGCTTTTCGCTCATTATTGGGGTCAAATTGAAGGAAAGGATGGTCCATCTGTATGAGGAATAACGTTAGAAAGATGGAAATAGGAAAAATTTGAATAAAAAATAGCCGAGCAGCCAATTATGAAGAAGCTGTGAATCTGATCTGGGCCTGTTGCACGGTCGTGCGACGAGATGCACGGTCGTGCGTCGCCGACAACCAACACCAGTTGCCCAAATCCGTCGGAACTGCACGGCGTGCGACCAACGGCACCACCGTGCAACACCGACCAACAAGCTGATATCGTGAATCACCCGGAATGGCATGACCGTTCCATCCAAGGAACGTCCGTGCGACACCTGTTCTGCAGATTTCGAACCCCTGAACTTCGAATAGCCTGATTTTCTCAAAATCAACAACTTTTTTGTACAAACAGGGGTCGGAAACTTAACCGGGTGTTCACGATAAGCAAGATTCAAACAAGGGTTAGGGTTTCGATTTGTTTATGAAGAGAACCCTAAAAATGCCTTGAAGAATCGGAAGAAATCTAACCTAGAAAGCAAAGAAACAGATAATCTACAACTAGGAATGTACCGTGCGAAGTAGGGTGTGATATCGTGCGAAGAACCGTGCGATTTGAAGTAAAAACGGTCTGGAACGGCTTGGTGCGACTAGGGTTTCGCGAATTGTGAATGGGGGCTGCAGATGAGGGTATTTATAGTACCAAATGACAAAACTGCCCTCAGCCTGACGCACGGTCGTTCGACCTATCGCACGGTCGTGCGTCACCGACATCGCTCAAACCCAGACAACTGTTCTCGGAGATGCACCGAGGGTGCGACTCACCGTTCCGGCCCTCAGAAACGCATGGTCGTGCGACCTGAGGAACGACCGTGCAACAGCTACAGATCAGAATTTTCCGCAGAAGCTATTTCCAGCAACTGTTTCGGCCGTTTTTCGCCATTTTTTCGACACACCAACTGTTCTAACAATATTGCAACACAGAACCTTCGCTCGGCACGTATGAAACTTAAACAAACTAACGGAAACTACCTAACTAACCTAAATTACGCTAAAACTACAAAAACATAAAAGTGGACAATTTTACCCTTATAGCGCCAAAGACGCTCCTGCTACATTTTTGTCGGCGAGTCAGTAGCGTAGACTCATGCTAAATTTTTGTCGGCGAGTCGATAGCAAGACTCCATCCTAAATACTACCCCTAAAGCGCAAAATACGCTCTTGCTACTTTTTTTTCGGCGAGTCGATAGCAAGACTCCATGCTAATTTTTTGTCGGCGAGTCGATAGCAAGACTCCATGCTAAATTTTTGTCGGCAAGTCGATAGCAAGTCTCCATTCCCCACACTTGTTACATGTGCTGGCCATTACCACGCCCCTTCGGATTCTGCTCGGTATTGCCCGGAAGACCACCTGGGGGTCTCTCCGACATCATTTTTGCCAACTGGCCCACTTGATTCTCGATGGTCTGAATGGAAGCCTTCTGACTCCGCATTTCTCCTTCGTTGACCAAGAACCGCTCCTCATGCTGCTGATATCGTTTCTCAAAAATTTGATTAGCACTGTTGGAGTTGTTCAGCAGTTGTGCCATCATTTCCTCTAGCTTTGTATTGCTTTGAGAGGCGTGTGGCTGGGAACTGCTTCCTGAGCCTTGATTATGATACTGTGGCTGGAAGGGCTGACCTTGAGATTGTTGTGGCGCGGGTGCATGTTGAGCATATCCGTGTGCGTTCTGGTTACCAGAACCAGATTTCCACCCAAAGTTTGGGTGATTCTTCCACCCTGGATTGTACGTGTTGCTATAGGGGTTATTTTGGGGCCTGATTTGATTGCCCATGTAGTTTACCTCCTCGTGTCCTGTAAACATAACACCCTGTTCACACGTACCTGGCACGAGTGCAACCCCGCACTGATCACAAGATGATGATTGAGTTCGCGAGACATTCTGAGACTTATCCATTCTTGCTGCCAAGGCTCCAATTTGCGCAGTAAGAGCCGTATATGTATCCACAGCATGAACTCCGTAAGTGGATGATGTCTTATTCCGCGCTCCACCGTGGCGAGAACTTGACTTCAACGCAACTTTCTCAATGATCGCGTAAGCTTCAGTTGGCGTCTTCGTTCCAAGATCGCCTCCTGCATACACGTCTAAACGCTCCCGCGAGTCATAATTGAGTCCCTGATAAAAGGTCAGTACCAGTTGCCTTTTGGACAACCCGTGATGTGGGACATCAATTAATAGATCTTTAAACCTCTCCCAAGCTGCGTGTAGAGATTCTCCGTCGTCTTGCTTGAATGTCATGATACGGTTCCTCAATTTAGTCGTCTTTTCCGGAGGAAAATATTTTTGCACAAATAGTTCTGCCATCTCGGCCCAAGTGGTGATAGATCCTGCCGGAAGTGACAAAAGCCAAGCACTGGCTTTGTCTCGCAATGAAAACGGAAAGAGCCGCAAACGGATCGCGTCCTCAGAAACATCTCGTATCTTGAAAGTCGAGCACACCTCGAGAAACTTTGCGATGTGCCGACCCAGATCATCGTGATCCTTCCCATCAAACTGCACCGAGTTTTGTATCATATTGATGATGCTGGATTTTATCTCGAAACTCGGTGCTGCTACAGTCGGTCGGGTGATGCTCGGTAGCAAGCCTTCTCCTCCGGGCTGGTTTGTTTCATTCAAAGGTCTGTCGTCGTCTGCCATGGTTGCGTTTCCTGCTGCCCCTGAGCCCTCGGCTTCAGCGGGTACCACCTGCTCCTGCTCACCGTCTGCGAGTATCAGCCCAACTGCACGAGATCTCTCACGAAGACGTCTCCTCAGATCACGCTCGGGTTCGTCTGACGGCTCAATAGGATTGGGAGCGGGGGTATAGGACATTAACCTGCACACAAAAAATTGACACAATGAATATTTTATTAATATAATAATCCTGCCCCTTTTTTTCAGCTGAATAGAAGCAGAATATTATTATTAAAAATGGGCTGAAAATTTTATAAAAATCCGAAAATGGGCCCGAAATTTTTATAAAAATCAACACAATAAAATAATCGAATCGGCTAGCATAAAAATGATTTTTCAAAGCCGAAAATTCAAAGAATAAACAAATAATAAATCCGGATAAAATAAATAAATAGAACCAAAATTTAAAAGCATACAAAAAAATGACTTGGAAAACGAATAAATGAAATAAAAAAAAGAAATATTAACAAATAAATAATCAAGAAAGTATACACAAATATTAACAAGTATATACGCCGATAACACAATGACTCGGGTCGTTCCTAAAACTCGCCATTTCCCCGGCAACGGCGCCAAAAACTTGACGTGTGCGTATATATACATAATTTTGCAATGAATTTACACACGATTTGGTTTTAAATTTATAAAAGTGATTATTACTTTAACATCAAAACACACACGAAAGAGGCAAGTGTACCCCGTCATATATGTAGTAAAGTATCGGTAAGAACCAAGTATCGATCCAAGGAAATGGGCGGAGAAATAATACTAGACCTTTATCACTAAACTACCGGTAAAAACATAAGTTTTGTGATTTTTAAATAACTAAAGTAAGCGTAAACAAATACATATAAAAACATAATAGATAATAGATAAAAAGCCTTGCTTAATACACAACCAAAGCATGTCAACTAAGTCGGTTTTGGCACTAGAAGCATTCGGTCAATTTTCCATTTTAAGACAATTAGTATCCCTTTCGGGAATCCTAACATGACAATCATTCGGAAAGCTAAAACGATAAACACACTTTAACCACCTAAAATTGTTCTTTAACGTGCAATTGATAAATGTCTATGAAAATCCCTTAAAAATAAGTTAGTCATCCGTTAGGAGTTTTCTAACCTCACTTAAACAAGGAAAGCGACACCGATAAACACAATGCAACCACCAACTGTCAAGCATACTAGATTAAATCACAACCGAGTTAATTTTACAAATCTTGCACAATAATTTACCAAGATAGCAATTTTGGCCTAAACTACTAACTAAGCTAACAAATCATGGCAAGAATTTATAACGACACCATCTAACCTGTTAAGGTCCTTACGTGACGGCAAGCTCTCTTGATTAACAATAATTACATTTTATTAAATCACTAACCATTTCTAGTATCATGATGCACACATTTTAACCAAGCTAAACTAGTTAACCTTTAGTTTACTAATACAAGATTAATTAAGCTTCATTTTTCAACTATCTTAACTAACCAAGCATCAATCATCCAACATAATTACTTATAATGAAGAAATCAATATCAATAACAAGGTTGCAAACTAATCATCAAAGATTAACATAGAAAATACTTCAAAATGTCATTACAAACAAAGATTAACACACTAATGGTTATAATCAAGCAAGGGATTGTTGTATTTTTGCCCAAAGGCTACAATAATACATAAACATTAATTTAAATGCTTGAAAGATTAACAAAATCATGGAAAGATTAGAAAACCAAACCATAAACAAGCACTAGACTAAGAATCCGGATTGTAATGGAGCTAAACGGCACAATGTGGCTTGAATCCGGGTCAAAAGCAAAGCCTCCGGAGCCTGTAAAATCACCTGTGAAGCTCCCAAAATTCCAGAATCTCGAGCAGAATGTTTCTGCAAGTTTTTTATATTTTTTCGATGTCGCACGGTCGTGCTTCCTGTTGCACGACCGTTCACTTTTGGCAATTATTGTAGGTATGGTGCACCATACTCCATACGTCATCAGATCTTTGACCAGATTCGATATCGCACGACCGTTCTTCAGATGGCACGGTCGTTCAATGCCGGGTTCTTGTTGCACGCCTAGTCGCATTGATCGTTCACTTCCGAGGTTTGGCTGGATCATCGGATCTGCACGGGGTGCCAAATATGGAACGACCGTGCATCACCGGGATAGTCATGGTTGCCTTGCACGCCGAGTTGCACGTTCGTTCAATGCCGGACTGAATTGCTTTTGTCGGAGATGCACGGTCGTGCGATAGGTCGCACGACCGTTCCACACGCCCAGGTCAGTTTTCTAACACAAGGCTCGCAGCTTCGTCGTTTTGTCCGGAAAGTCCTCGTTTTCGCTATCATCTTGTCTGGTATGCTATTTTAGGCCTGTAAACAAAAGTGTAGATAATTAAGTATCTGAATGATGGTTTTACGGCCAAAAACGCATAAAATAGGGGTAAAACGGGGGACTAAAATATGTGTAAATTAGCGAATATCAATGGACAACGAAGTGAATCAGGAAAACCATAATAACAATAACAATGGCAATCAGATAGATAATAGTGCCATCTAACACATAGTGGCACAAGGGATTATAGATGCTATGCCATATATTATCAAAACTGTTAAAGTGACAGAAAATAAAAGTAATAATGGAAGTAAGCGACCACCAATTGAACCCAGACACAACGTAAACAATGGACCACTACTTCAATTGCCTATTCCGAAAAGAAGAAGAATCATGTCCTATGGTTGTTCTTACAAAGAATTCTGGTCCTGCAAACCAATAGAATTCTCAGGCAATGAAGGAGCCATTACAGCTCTACGCTGGATAGAAAAGACTGAGGCAGTCTTAAAAATAAGCAAGTGTGTAGAGGAAGACAAAATCATGTTTGCTTCCAATCTTTTTAAGAATGCTGCTCTAGAATGGTGGAACACTATTCTCCAGTCTATGGGAAGTGACAGAACCTATAATATGGAATGGACTGAGTTTAAGACTATGGTTGAAAGGAAATTTTGTCCTCCTAATGAAAAAGAACAGACTGCTAATAAGTTCTTAAACCTTAGAATGACTGGAGTTGATTGTAAGGGTTACATTACCGTATTCTTCGAGTATGCTAGAATAGTGCCAACCCTAGCTTCACCAGAACCAGTATTAATCTCCCGTTACATCTGGGGATTAATCAGTGAAATTAGACATGTAGTTAAGGCAGCTAGACCACAAACCATAGAAGAAGCAGTAGAATTAGCAAATACCTTGACTGATGAACTAGTACGTTCACAAGAAGAAAACCAGAGAAAGAACCTAGCTCAGAAACTTACCCAAGAATTTCGCTACGGAAATTCCAACCGTGGGAAGAATGTAGGTTCTATTTCTGCACCTTATTGTAAGGCGTGCAAGAAGAAGCATTCAGGAAGATGCTCCACCTACTGCAACTTCTGTAAGATACCAGGACACAAGGAGGAAGACTGTAGGCAGAAACCCAGTAATGGAGTGTGCTTCAATTGTGGAGAAAAGGGACATATCAAGCCGAACTGTCCAAAACTAGCTCTAGCCATGAACAACAAGACTACTAAGAATTCTAGGGCATTTGTTCTGACAACCGAAGAAGCAAAGATGATTCCGGATGTGATTGCCGGTACGTTTTTAGTTAATGATGTTTTTGCTAAAGTATTATTTGACTCTGGTGCGAACCAAAGTTTTATTAATACTTCATTTTGCAAAATTCTCAACCAACCATTAACTAAACTTCAACAAGAATGTCTAGTAGAGACAACAAATGGGGAATCCGTTAGGATTACTGAGATCTTGCAGGGAGCAAAAATAGAAATTCTAAAACATAATTTTATTGCTAACCTTTACCCAATGAATCTGGCTAGATTTGATATTGTATTAGGAATGGATTGGTTAGTAGCCAAAAAAGCCAGTATTCTATGTGATCAAAAGTCAATCCAAATAAGTTCACCAAAGGGTGAAAAGATCACAATCAAAGGGAATAAGCCATCTAAATCCACGAAATTCATCTCTATGATGAAAACTGCAAGTTGTGCAAGAAAAGGATCCACAGTGTATATGATTTCCATAATCATTAATGCTAAAGGAAAAGAATTAAAAGATATTCCCGTAGTATCTCAATTCTCAGATGTTTTCTAGGAAGAATTACCAGGACTACCGCCAGATAGGGAAGTTGAATTCAGAATTCATCTGCTACCAGGGACAGCTGATGTGTGTAAAATGCAACATATAAATTATATCAAATGTGGCATAAAACTAACCCCTTTTTAGTACTAATGTTGGAAAAAGTGTGTTTTTGTCTTCCTTTTGTATTTTAGGTTTAAAAGAGCTTAAATGAACAAAAGAAGCAAAAATGCAGCCAAATCTAACAATAATACAAGAAAAAGAATAAATGTGGCATGCCTGACCCCTCGACAGCATCTTCCCAAGCAAAAACAAGACATTAGAAGGCTGAAAACGCCCCGTGCTCATTGAACACGGGGGCGTGCCCAAGTGTCTGCAGAAAAGACAAAGTTGTAGAAGCTTCTATTTCCCAACACGGGGGCGTGCCCAATGGACACGGGGCCGGGGCCGTGGTCAACGCTAAGATTCACAGAATTCAGGCAAATCTTGATAGTACAGATACGCTTCTGCACACGGGGCCGTGCCCAGCAGAAACGGGGGCGTGGTCTACTAATGCAGACAAACTGCATTTAATGAAGAAAAAGAAGATGGATGGACACGGGGTCGTGCCCAATGGACACGGGGCCGTGTCCGGGCTTCTGTGCAGGCTATAAATAGGGGTGCTTGGCTCACTTGCAAATCATCCCTTGGCAAACCACCTCTCTCACACGTCACCCACCCACCACCACCATCACAACCCACATCCACCACCATCATCCATTATCCATCATAGAGTGTGTGTAGTAGTCTCGGGATCCAAGATTGATCGTAAGAGTTCTTGACAATCAAAGGCCATGTTTGCCTAAGTCTCTTACATCACTTGGTGAAGACAAACATTTAGTGTAATACTTTTTATTTTTAATCTTTTTGCACTTTTTATTTGGTTATGTATTAATGACTTTAATAACTAGTTTCTTATGTCGAAGGTGTAACTTCCTTATCATTTGTCCATGGTGTCTTGGCGTTAATAAAAGATTTACACCATTCATATCTCCACGGTCTATATGGAGATATGTGTGACATCTGTGCCTCCACGGCCATCGAACAAATACCAAATAAATGAAATGTTGTGTTTCATACATGGGATTTGCATAAATATGTGTATCGTTTGCACATATCAATTCTTGTTCGATTTCGAGCTCTAAATCGCTTTCTGGAAAGTTATACGCGAACTGGTGTGTAAACGTAATCAGTTTAATGTGAAAAACACTCCAGAATAGTGACATAGGCTTAACATACCTTAAATAACCTTTACATAACTTAGAAATAAGTTTTGGAAGGTTTGGTGTGTCGAAATCAAGTTTATTCGCTTACAGGTACTAATTTCGACAAACTGTGAAAGTATGCCGATTTTTACTGTAATGAACATTCCGGAACATGACCATAAGTTAAACATACCCTAAATATCCTTTACATAGCTTAGAAATAGTCTTTGAGGGGTTCGGTGTGCTAAAATAAACTTTTTGGTCATTCAGGGACTAAAAGCATCAAAAGTGCATAAGTTTGCATTTCCGCGCATATCTTACGTTCTGAATACATCCGGACATCCAAAAATTTATGTAATCATTAAAATATTTTATTATAGTGATTGGCATGATAAAATTACATTCGTCGCGTAATTTGGATCGTTTTTGCGTTCGTTACGACTTCCGTCGTAATTAACCGAACAACGCAACCGTACGACCAAACGAACCGACATCCGAGATATTTTTGAGCATGTTTTGAGTTCCCTATACTTTAACTTCGTTTTAGAGCCTTGACCAGTTTATTTATTTGTTTTTATCGTTAAAGTCAAACTGCGTTTGACTTTCTGCTTTGACCAGTTTATGGTCAATGCGAAGTTCGTTTGAACTTCATAACGTGAGCGTAATCATGATGGTTATAGTCCCTAGTGACTATACCTACTGATTACCACATTATCTAGGCTTAGTGACGAGTCGTAGTTTCGGCCAAAATGCGTTTTCTCGCGTATTTTGTAACCAAACTACTTTTAGGTATCAAAACCGTTTGTTTTGATACCAAAATTGTTTTCTAACTTAACTAAACATGTTTTAGCATGTTTAGCTCGTCACTTTTTAGATTAGTGCTTGTGTAGAGTCGTAAGTCCAGCGGACTAAACACCCGCTTAGACTTTCGGACACGACCCGTTTGGTCGATTATTAGGATCCGACCAAACATGTTTAGTAACCATAGTTACATAGGGAATAACCTTCCGAGGTTATACCTTATGGTCACTTAGGTTTAATTAGTTGTATGATAGGTAGTTTATAAGCCTTAGGTAAATGACCAAAATGCCCTTTTCATGCATAATTGGTAATTAAGCATATGTAACACAAACTTTTGCCACTTAATTGATTATGCAACATATTTAATCATGTTTAGGCATATAATACTTGTCATAGGACTAGTTAGACGTCTCGAACATGCTTTGCGCGCACGACGCGTTAAAGTAGCGTAAGCTATCTTAATGGGTCGCAATGGGTCGAAAGCACTTAGGTTAAGTTTCGATTTAGAATGTAGGCTTTGTTAAACGATGTCATATGAGTTCCAATACTCATTTGGTTTACAAAACCTCATCCTATCCGATCTTCCGACTTAGGTCCGGTTTAATTATATAGTTATTAGGTTGCCGATTGATTCCGTGCTCCCTCTAGCTTTTTTTGGTTGTTGTTCAAGACTTCTAAGCATTCTCAGGTGAGTACATAGTTCCCCTATTTTACTGTTTTCAATTGTTTTGGGGTGATTCATATGTGCTAAATGTTTTCGAGGTTTTAACGATGGTTTTCAAAACGATTTTCGATATTATAACAATGGTTTCAAAAACGATTAAAATGGTTTATATTAAATTAATAACGATTTCGATAAAGTAAACAAACTTGTTGGTTGTATTTACATAACGAATAATATCCATTAGTTTTGGCCGAACCGACCAATATTAGGTTATGGTACCATAGGATCTGACAAATCCCGTTATCAGACTGCGCCCATGGTTATGTGTGGGTTAGGTGGGTAACGACTGAATCTGTGATTGTTAATTTACCCTTTGGTGGTTTATTAATGCGAGAAGCGATAGGCGAGATAGTCGAGTCACGAAGGTTTGGATGTTATTAGCGAGACAATCAAAAGTAGTTTTCACGATTTAAAACGAGAATGATTTAAACGACTAAAGCGATTTTTAACGAATTAAACGATTTGGGTAAACGATTGGTTTTTGGTTAGTGTTTAGATAACGGGACGGGTGTAATTTGATGAAAGCATGGTGGATACGCCGCTGGTACTTCCTATATATATATATATATATATATATATATATATATGTTTTCATCGTATTACATACAGTGGCGTTATTTAGTTCACTTGGGTAAACGATTTTGAAACGATGTCACACAAACGAGGTTTTCGAAATGATATAAACCATACGAGTTTTATTGATGAGAATTATTAACGAGTTTTATTAATGAATTTTATTAAATAAATGTTTTGGGTTAAGAATCATGGCTACGAGATTTTATAAATTATAACCAACTTGATTTGAGTTGGTTAATTATGTCGTAATACAATACTTTTCAAAACAGGGTTTTTAATTAAGTATTGCAACATGTAAACTAACCATGAATCCGACACTCTCAAAAACCTATGTACTCGCCATCATTTCTTTGCTGACTTTGTTTTCACATATGTTTCAGGTGTTGTTGAATGATGTTGAATGCTAGGATGCATGCTCACATAGGATTGGACGAGGCCTTAGTGACTTAATAACAATGATAGACTATGTTTAACTTGTTTATTTAGATTTCCCGACGATGTAAATATTTAATGTTTAATAAAACGAAACTTCAAATTTCCGTGTGTTTTGAAACAATGATTCTGTTACATCACTCCCCGACGATTCCGCCACGATTTGTTGTTTTACGCGGTCGGGGTGTGACAGAAAAGTTGGTATCAGAGCTCATGGTTATAGGGAATTAGGTTATTAGTAATGCTTTGACCTAGTCTATAACTTTCCTAGGACCCTAACACAAGATCCTTGTGTTTAGATCTTAAAACAATACCGTCACTTATCCTTTGGTGACAACCACAATAAGAACACAAATTTCGAATCTGCTTTGAAAACCAATCATCTGTTCTAGGATGATTTATTGTAAGGTTTTGAACCCTTTAAGTTTTCAAATCTCGTCAAAGTTTGGGTCTTATAATGTGAACACGTGCAAACCGGAAGGGTGAATGCCTGTACTCTGAGTTTTCTGTCTAAGGCTAGAGTGTTCGTACAAATCCGCAGTATCGGACCAGTCACTCTTACCTGGGAACTCTTGGGGTGAGTGTTCACTTATAGGCGAGCATGTCTTCAGTGATACATTAATATGACCCGTTTACTTTGATTAATCTCCGTCACATTTGTTTGCCTTAGGTAACAAACAAATTATCTCAATTTCTATGCGTTGTTGTTCTGTTTTAATTATCCGATAACATTTCACTTGTTTTCTCCTATGTCTTTCATTTCCTCTAGAATGTCTCTTCATCGCAACGACATTCAAATGTCCGAGCAAACCGCCAAATTTGCCTAGAGAATAGGCGAAGTAATCCTGAAGACTGTGGATTTAGGTATCGCCATGTCTCGTCTCAATAATGAAGCCACCCAAGAAGTATCGAAAGAAGCAGAAGCCGAGCCTTCGAAAAAGTCAAAGAAGAGTAAAGCTCCATAGGAACCCGTAGCCATTACACCAAATCAAGCAAAACGTAGCCAGGTGGCAGCACCACCAGCAAAGAAGCCGTACTTAGGAACTGCTCCTTTGTGCAATTAGTGTAACCTCCACCACTATGCCAGTGTCAAATGTCGGAAATGTTTCAACTGTGGACTCATCGGTCATTTGGCACGAGACTGTTATTTAGTCACTGTGCTAAATCAAGCTTTTTAGAACCCCGCTCAATTTCAAACAGATCCAGAACAGGCTCATTTTCCTCCTGGTACTTGCTACACCTATGGCGAGACGGGTTATGTCAGGGATAGATACCCAAAGGTTTTTAATGCAAATCCGACCCACGGATGAGCATTTGGCCGATTAGAAGAAGCTGCTGCTTTGAATAATCCGAATCTTATGTTTATGTTTCTAGTGTTTTTCCTTTGAACTCGGAAATAATTGATTTTGTTTATAAATAAATCTTTATTTGCAATTCTGATGTACAAATATAGTTGCATGTGTGTATGGCATACCCCTACGATACCTACACCAAAGAACCATATTTGTAGTTCTCTCGTTCATATGATCGCTCATGATTTCCTCGAAAATTCTAAGTGCTCGTTTCATTCTAAGAAACGAAGTGCCAATTTGAGTAATCAACTTTTTCCTTTTGACCTCACACCGATGCAACTTGGGAGTTTCGACATTATCATAGGGATGGATTGGTTAACCAAACATCATGCTGAGGTGATTTGTTTCGATAAGATTGTTCGCATTCCTCTTTTGTCTGGCGATGTTCTGGAAGTTCGTGGCGAGAAACCTTCTGGTGGATTGAAGTTCATGTCGTGTACAAAGGCCCAAAGTTATTTACGAAAAGGATATGTTGCTTTTCTGGCACATGTCACCGAGGAGAAAAGCAAGAGCAAGAGTATTCAGGATATTCCGAATGTTCGGAATTATCCAGAGGTGTTTCCTGATGAACTGCCTGGTTTGCCTCCAGTTCGTCAAGTCAAGTTTCATTTTGACCTTGTCCCTAATGCTAACCCAATTGCGAAAGCACCTTATCATCTTGCACCGCCTGAGATGCAAGAATTATCGAAACAGCTTCAAGAGTTGTCTGATAAAGGATTCATCCGTCCGAGCTTTTCACCTTGGGGAGCTCCTGTCCTCTTTGTGAAAAATAAAGATGGATCTTTTCGAATGTGTATCGATTAACGTAAGCTTGATAAGCTTACCATCAAGAATTGATATCCCCTACCTCGAATCGATGATCTCTTTGATCAGCTGCAAGGTGCTACCTGTTTTTCCAAGATCGATCTGCGTTCTGGGTACCATAAACTTCGTGTTTTCAAAGAAGATATTCCCAAAACTGCTTTCCGTACAAGATATGGGCATTACGAGTTCACTGTCATGCCTTTTGGTTTGACGAATACCCCAGCTATCTTCATGGACTCAATGAATAGGGTCTGTAAACCTTATTTAGACAAGTTCATCATTGTGTTCATCGATGATATTCTTGTTTATTCAAAGTCTCGAGCCGATCACGAGCAACACCTTCGTTTGACATTGGAACTCCTAAAGAAGGAACAAACTTTTCGCTAAATTCTCTAAGTGTGAATTTTGGCTTAAAGAAGTTCAGTTTTTGGGTCATGTAGTCAACGAGCAGGGTATTCATGTGGATCCATCCAAGTTTGCTGCAATTAAGGATTGGAATACACCAACGACACCTACAGAAATTCGTTCTTTTCTTGGTCTCGCTGGTTATTATCATCGTTTTATTTCAAACTTCTCGAAGACCGCGGTGTCACTCACTACTTTGACTCAGAAGAATAAGCCTTTGGAGTGGGGATATAAGCAAGAAGAAGCGTTCCAAACGCTGAAATGGAAGCTATGTGATGCTCCTGTTTTGTCCTTGCCCAATGGAAACGATGATTTCGTTGTCTTTTATGACGCGTCGAATCTAGGCCTTGGTTATGTTCTTATGCAATGAGGTAAAGTCATAGCATATACGTAAAGACAGTTGAATGTTCACGAAAAGAACTACACAACTCATGATCTTGAGTTAGATGTTGTGGTATTTGCTCTCAAAATCTGGAGACACTACCTCTATGGAATGAAGTATGTGGTTTTCACAAGACCACAAAAGTCTCCAGCTCATTCTTAATCAAAAGGATCTGAACATGAGGCAACGACAATGGGTTGAACTCTTGAATGATTACAATTGCGTGATTCGCTACCTTCCTGGTAAGGCGAATATCGTAGCCGATGCGCTTAGTCGAAAGGAGCGAGTCAAGCTTCATTCTGTTCAAACTCTATCTAATATTCAATCCCGTTTCCTTCAAGCACAACGATCTTGTGTAAACGAAGGCTTATTGAAATATGAGCTACCACTTCAACTCGAGCTTAAACTCGAAACGAAAGGGGGCGATGGGTTGCCCTATTTTAAGGATCCTTGTGGATGATTATCGCTCAAATCGGAGTCCTTAATTGAATTCATTGTATGCTTTAATACGTACATTACGATTCAATAAGGACAAAACCGAATTTCCTTTTAAGATCTTCCTATCTTCATAGTTAGATTCTTGAAAATGTTTAAAGTGCCAAATGAAATCCACGGATTAGATTCCTGGTGTGCTTTAAATACCCGTGTCCAAAGATAACAATTAAATGTCAAATTAAACAATTATGCGATTATGTGATTATGTGTTTATGTGTTCTCCTTTATGTTTTGTGTGATCCGATTTTCGTTATCCAAATCCTCATAGGATCTTCCATATCTTCATATGAGGGATTCATAGTAGGATATTCAAAAGGTACTACCTTAAATCCTTAATGGGCTTCTACGTGGTAGTTAAGACCCTTGGGTTATATAGTACATTCCATGATTCGAAAAGAGACCCTTGAGTGGTCTAGTTAAAGATTTATTCAGAATCTGGTTAAGAGTGGCATGTGATGATATAGCTGAAAGGAACCTATGATGGTCCAGTCACACTCATCACAGGTTCATTCATTTGGTTTTCCCCTACACATTATCAAATGCACTGTGTGGACTATGCAAGGAATTACGTAATTATGGACGCGTACATAATTATGAAATTCAGTGCACAGGAACCCCAGTAATATTTATCATGTGTAAGAACCGATAGTGACAACAATAACGAAACGTGAACAATGTAATGGAGGTACGGTGGACGCACCAATGGCGCTTCATATACTTGTATATGAGTATCCCTCTTACATTGCAAGCATAATGTTATTTAAAGTTACTAGAAGTTCAGAACCCTAACCAGTGTTGTTTTATCTTTTCGACTTCATGTTTCGAGCTCTCACAAGTTTCCTCTAATTAAATTTCGGGACGAAATTTCCTGAAGTAGGGGAGACTGTGACATCTGTGCCTCCACGGCCATCAAACAAATATCAAATCAATGAAATTTTGTGTTTCATACTTGAGATTTGTATAAATATGTGTATCGTTTGCACATATCAATTCTTGTTCGATTTCGAGCTCTAAATCGCTTTCTAGAAAGTTATACGCGAAATGGTGCGTAAACGTAATCAGTTTAACGCGATAAACACTCTGGAACAGTGACATAGGCTTAACATACCTTAAATAACCTTTACATAACTTAGAAATAAGTTTTGGAAGGTTTGGTGTGTCGAAATCAAGTTTATTCGCTTACAGGGACTAATTTCGACAAACTGCGAACGTATGCCGATTTGTACTGTAACGAACATTCCGGAACATGACCATAAGTTAAACATACCCTAAATATCATTTACATAGCTTAGAAATAGGCTTTGAGTGTGCTAAAATAAACTTTTTGGTCATTCAGGGACTAAAAGCGTCAAAAGTGCATAAGTTTGCATTTTCGCGTAATTTGGATCGTTTTTGCGTTCTGAATACATCCGGACATCCAAAACTTTATGTAATCATTAAAATATTTTATTTTAGTGATTGGCATGATAAAATTCCATTCGTCGCGTAATTTGGATCGTTTTTGCGTTCGTTACGACTTCCGTCGTAATTAACCGAACAACGCATCCGTACGACCAAACGAACCAACATCCGAGATATTTTTGAGCTTTTTTGAGTTCCCTATATTTTAACTTCATTTTAGAGCCTTGAAATGAGGTTAACGGGGCTTAAACGTGTAAAAAATGAGCCGAAATGCAAGATTCTGAAGTTCAGGGACCAAAATTGTCATTCTGCCATAGTTATCGTAGGAAGGGACCAAAATGAAAAATCTAAATTCCAGCTTGTTCCAGCTATTTCCTCATTTTCACATGGTTTTAATGAAACTATGGGCTCCCATGGTTTCACAAAACCATGGGCACATGTGTACGGATGAGATCGAAGCTCATTTTACGATGAACGATCCTAACGGTTCTAGTTTTCCTATAAATAGCCTACTCCTTTCACTTGCAAAACCCACAATGATCTGATTTTGGCACTCTAAGTTGAAGTTTATGCTTCATACCTGAGAGTAAATCGGATCATAGATTGAGGGGACCTTTTGTAAGTATTTTTTCGTTCTATTTATTCGTTTTTATCGTTAAAGTCAAACTGCGTTTGAATTTCTGCTTTGACCAGTTTATGGTCAATGCGAAGTTCATTTGAACTTCATAACGTGAGCGTAATCACGATGGTTATAGTCCTTAGTGACTATACCTACTGATTACCACGTTATCTAGGCTCAGTGACGAGTCGTAGTTTCGGCCAAAATGCGTTTTCTCGCGTATTTTGTAACCAAACTACTTTTAGGTATCAAAACCGTTTGTTTTGATACCAAACTTGTTTTCTAACTTAACTAAACATGTTTTAGCATGTTTAGCTCGTCACTTTTTAGATTAGTGCTTGTGTAGAGTCGTAAGTCCAGCAGACTAAACACCCGCTTAGACTTTCGGACACGACCCGTTTGGTCGATCATTAGGATCCGACCAAACATGTTTAGTGACCATAGTTAAATAGGGAATAACCTTCCGAGGTTATACCTTATGGTCACTTAGGTTTAATTAGTTGTATGATAGGTAGTTTATATACCTTAGGTAAATGACCAAAATGCCCTTTTCATGCATAATTGGTAATTAAGCATATGTAACACAAACTTTTGTCACTTAATTGATTATGCAACATATTTAATCATGTTTAGGCATATAATATTTGTCATAGGACTAGTTAGACGTCTCGAACGCGCTTTGCGCGCACGACGCGTTAAAGTAGCGTAAGCTACCTTAATGGGTCGCAATGGGTCGAAAGCCCTTAGGTTAGGTTTCGATTTAGAATGTAGGCTTTGTTAAACCATGTCATATGAGTTCCAATACTCATTTGGTTTACAAAACCTCATCATATCCGATCTTCCGACTTAGGTCCGGTTTAATTATATAGTTATTAGGTTGCCGATTGATTCCGTGCTCCCTCTAGCTTTGTTTGGTTGTTGTTCAAGACTTCTAAGCATTCTCAGGTGAGTACATAGTTCCCCTATTTTACTGTTTTCAATTGTTTTGGGGTGATTCATATGTGCTAAATGTTTTCTAGGTTTTAAAGTTAATTTTCAAAACGATTTTCGATATTATAACAATGGTTTCAAAAACGATTACAATGGTTTATATTAAATTAATAACGATTTCGATAAAGTAAACAAACTTGTTGGTTGTATTTACATAACGAATAATATCCATTAGTTTTGGCCGAACCGACCAGTATTAGGTTATGGTACCATAGGATCTGACAAATCCCGTTATCAGACTGCGCCCATGGTTATGTGTGGGTTAGGTGGGTAACGACTGAAGTTCAAATGTGATTACGCTCACGTTATGAAGTTCAAATCCCTTATGTTGGCTACCTTAGTTTTGGCCGAACCGACCATGGTTATAGTCTGATAACGACTGACCAGTTTACCCACCACAATATGTTGGCTACCTGGTCGGGGGTTAAGGGAATGGTTTGGTAAGCGTTTTGCCTTGTTTAGTGTATTGATCCTGCGAGGACCTGGGTCAAGCTTAGTAGGACCTCCTTCAATACCCACTGGTATTGGATGGCGGGGGTTCGAATTTCTTGATCCCCTCATATGTAAACTATTATTAAAACTTTAACCCGGCTACTTAGGATTGTATCCCTGCTGACTCAAACTACTTAGCCGAGGGTAACGTCACCTTCAAAAGAGGGGCCTACCACATTACGCATTAATAACTTAATTAATTATTTTTCAATAATCCAACCTTTTAGGATTGTATCCTTGCTGACTCAAACAACTGGGTTGAGGGTAACGTCACCTTCAAAAGAGGGGCCTACTACTATAACTAAGATAATTTCTTAAAAAGTGCAAAAGTGTGGAAATAATCAAAGGTTATACTAAAGGCGAGTCGGATCCAAGTGATTCATCCTGTCTATCTGTTTTTACTTTTATTTTTATTTTTATTTTCAGCATTTTTAGTTTTTATTTTCATGTTTAAACTTTTTTCTAAAATTTTGATTTGATTAGACGTTGAGGATAAACTGTTACTAAAAGCTCTTGTGTCCTTGGACGACCTCGGTATCTTATCAAGGCTATACTACGCTCACGATGGGTGCACTTGCCCATATGTGTGTTTAGTGTTAGTAAAATATCATGTTTTATAAAATTTAAAACTTGACTAAAGTGTAAAAAGGGCTAAAAATATACTTAAATATATATAACACCGCACACACATCAACAGCACTGATTGCCAAGGTACCTTAGCGTTTGGCACCAACAGAGATGCAAGAACTGAAAAAACAGTTGGAGGAACTGCTGGAGAAAGGATTCATACAGCAAAGTTCATCACCATCGGGAGCACCAATCTTGTTTGTCAAAAAGAAAGACGGGTCAATGCGTATGTGCATTGATTACCGAGAATTGAACAAAGTCACGATTAAAAATCGGTACCCATTACCGAGAATCGATGATCTGTTTGATCAATTGCAAGGAGCTCGATTCTTTTCTAAGATCGATTTACGCTCAGGATGTCATCAATTAAAGGTACATGAAGAGGACATTCCTACGACCGCTTTTAGAACAAGGTATAGCCATTACGAATTTACCGTCATGCCATTTGGTTTAACCAATGCCCCAGCTGCATTTATGGACATGATGAACAGAATTTGTAAACCATATATGGATAAATTCATAATAGCCTTTATAGATGATATTCTCATTTACTCTAAGAGTAAAGAGGAACATGCATCGCATCTGCATGCACTCTTAAATTTGCTGAGAAAAGAAAAGCTTTATGCTAAATTTTTAAAATGCGAATTTTGGTTAGAAGAAGTGCAATTTCTTGGACATTTAGTTAATCATGAAGGAATTCATGTGGATTCCACAAAGATTGAGGCGATTATCAAGTGGAAAGTCCCTGAATCACCAACGAAGGTGAGAAGTTTTCTAGGATTGGCAGGTTATTATAGACGGTTTATCTGAGATTTCTCTAGAATAGCCATTCCCTTAACCAAATTAACCTGTAAGTCTGTTAAGTTTGAATGGGGACCAAAACAAGAAGAAGCCTTTAGAATTCTTAAGAAAAAGTTAAACGCACCCATACTAGCATTACCAGAAGGAACTGAAGACTTTGTAGTCTATTGTGACGCTTCTAAGTTAAGTTATGGATGTGTGTTGATGCAACGTCAAAAGGTTATAGCCTATGCATCTTGACAACTTAAGAATCATGAAGAGAATTATTCAACCTATGATTTAGAATTAGGAGCTATAATTTTTGCCCTTAAGATCTAGAGACACTATTTATATGGAAATAAATTTGTAGTCTTCACAGATCATAAGAGTTTAAAGTACATTTTGGGCAAAAGGAGTTAAATATGAGACAAAGACGCTGGATGGAAATTCTTAGTGATTACGATTGTAGTATCCAGTACCATGCAGGAAAGGCTAATGTAGTAGCTGATTCTTTAAGTCGGAAGTATCATGATAAGCCAAGAAAAGTACGTTCTCTTAAATTAAATATGCAGATAGATTTAAATGAACAAATTAGAGCCGTACAAAAATCAGTAATCAAGGACGATACTGAAAAATTGAAAGGAATGCTTAAGGAATTAGAACAAGAACAGATGGAATTTGGAGATTCCATAAGAAAAGGATGTGGATACCTAAACAAGGAAACCTACGTTACCAAATATTAGAAGAAGCCCATAAGTCTAAGTATACAATACATCCTGGAAGTGATAAAATGTATCAAGACTTAAGAAAGAATTTCTGGTGGATAGGAATGAAAAAGGATATAGCAACTTATGTTGCCAAGTGTCTAACTTGTTCACAAGTTAAAGCTGAACATCAGAAACCCTCAGGCTTATTGCAACAATTAGAAATGCCTGTATGGAAATGGGAATTGATAACAATGGACTTTGTTACCAAATTATCCAAGACACGAAAAGGTAATGATACAATCTGGGTGATTGTAGATAGGTTAACCAAGTCTGCTCATTTCTTACCGATGAAGAAAACTTTTAGTATGGAACAGTTAGCTAAATTATATGTAAATAAAATAGTTTCATTACATGGAATTCCTTTATCTATTGTTTCTGATAGAGATAGCCGTTTTACATCTCATTTTTGGACTAGTTTCCAAAAAGCAACGGGAACCAAGTTAAATCTAAGCATCGCTTATCATCCTCAAACGGATGGACAAAGCGAAAGGATAATTCAGACAATGGAAGATATGTTTAGAGTTTGTGTAATTGATTTCAGAGGAAATTGGGATGATTATTTACCATTAATAGAGTTTTCCTACAATAACAACTATCATACCAGTATCAATGTTGCACCCTTCGAAGCACTTTATGGACGAAAGTGCCAAACTCCAGTCTGTTGGGCAGAAATTGGAGAAAAGCAATTGTCTGGACCAGAGATAGTACAAGAAACAACGAACAAGATTATTTAAGTCAATGAAAGACTAAAAGCAGCATGCAATCGCCAAAAGAGTTATGCTGATACCAGGCGAAAGCCATTAGAATTTCAAGTAGAAGACAAGGTATTATTAAAAGTTTCTCATTGGAAAGGAGTGGTAAGATTCATCAAAAGAGGAAAGCTAAGCCCCAGGTATGTTGGACCTTTTGAGATTATTAGAAGAATAGGACTAGTAGCTTACCAGCTACAACTGCCAGAGGAAATGGCAGGAATACATGATGTGTTTCATGTATGTAATCTCAAAAAGTGCTTAGCCGATGAATCATTAGTGATACCTCTTAAGGACATAGAGGTAAATGAGAAACTTAAGTTTGTAGAAAGACCTCTACAGATTAAAGACAGAAAGATCAAGAATCTAAAACACAAGAGATTAGTTCTAGTCAAAGTAAGATGGGATTCTAAGAGAGGACCAGAATACACTTAGGAGCTTGAATCAGAAATGCAGAGGAAATATCCATACCTGTTCCAATACACCTCGAGGAAGAGTTCTAAAACAAGGTGGGGAGGATATAACAACCCCCTAAATATATCCTAAAATATTTATAATATCCCTCTAGTCCCCTATATGCTCTAAAATACACCCTGTACGCTAAAACAGGCCTGAAATACCTTTAATTTTATAAAAATTAAATAAAAACAAAAATCAGGAGGTTCTGGAGGGGCGCAACAGACTCCCCTAGGTCTGTCGCGGGGCGCGAACGAGTGACGGGTGGCGCAACCCCAGCCCGCCACGTGGCACGACACACGGACGATCTATGCTTGTGACTGGCCAAGGCTAGGCCCTAGCCAGCCTAGCTCGCGGGCCGCGAAGGAAGCAAAGGGGTGGGTCGCGGGGCGCGAGAGACCCCCGATCCAGCCTATAAATGGAGGGCTTCGGCATTTCATTTCCGTTGTTCAATTCTCGTGATTCTCTCTCAATTTCTGAAGTAGTAAAAGTAATACCCGGGTATAATACCCCCAAATTAGCGAAGCTCTGCCTCGTTGTAAGTATTATAACCCCCGGTTACGTATTAGATACGTTGCCCGATTGATCTAGTGCTCCGTAACGCCTGTCGAGGCTCTGCCCGACGTAGTCGTTGGAGTTCTGTCTCAGGGAGGGTATAACTAATGTAAATTGGGTTATTATACTAACGAGTGGGCATTGTTTAATTAATATATTATAACTAGGAAGTCACAAGGAAAATACCTAATTTTGCAATGTGAGTAATCCTTCTTTTTGTGTAAACCTTTTTGTGAGTTTATCCTCTTTTTAAATGCTTTTCATAAACTGTTTTTACAAAACCTCAATTGTTTTACATTATGATTAACAATGATTGAGTATTTGTAATTCTACAATTATCGTCGTTATGTTGGGGTTTTGTATACAAAATTTGTTACTACATTGTGAGTAGTAACATGACCACCAGTCAGGATTGACAGTGCCGTGTGACGGGAGGTCCGTAGGACAACCCTTAATCATGTTAAAAGACGAAATAATCCCTCGCTTAATCGAGTAATTATCTTGAATTAGATAACTACTGTTGTCTATGTTTCAGGTGTGGTTCGGGAGCTTAAAGTGGATAAAACGCAGCTTTGGAGGGTATTGGAGTTGTACGGGTTGTGCGTGGAACAAGAAACGAAACAAGGAAGAAACATCAGCTTTCCACCGTAAATTACGGTCCTACCGTAATTTACGGTGGACCTGAAACTCATCTGGTGGCCACCGTAAATCAGACAATTCCCACCGTAACAATATTAAGTCCACCGTAAATTACGGTAGGACCGTAATTTACGGTGGTGGCTGCGATCAAACTTGTAACTGCTCATTAAAAACGGTTTTTATGGTGTCTTTTGGGGTATTCTCATCATTGTCGGTTTTTGGAAGACACAAGGGGCGATTTTGGCTATCTTGGCTGGGTTGCAAACAATTTCTAACATTCGGTTTATGTTTTCGATTCCTATGAACATTAGACTTGTTGTTATGATGATTCACCAAGCTATGTCCGGCTAAACTTGTGGTGATCATCCTGAATTGAAGGTTTGTCTATGACTTTTGTGTTTTGATTCGTATTTCTAGAATAATAGACTTGCAATGCATATGTTTATGTTTATTATGGTGTGTGAATGTTTGTTTGTAAATTGTTGATTGATGTTATAATCATATCCTAAATCGTACGTTCTTGGTGTTGCTAACAATCGAGATATCACGGGAGGGATTAGGGTTAGATATTAATCAATTGGTTATCGGGTAACAACCTCGCATTTTCATAATCCGAGTACTTAGTTCCCTTTTATCACAACAAACAATCATACATGAATCATGTCTATGTGATTCTTTCTAGTGAATTTAACACAATTGTCAAAAGCAAACCGGAAGTTTAGGATGATCGCTTTCTCTTAATCTGCTTAACAACCAATTTGATTTGCAATTAGTTTTTAATTTAGTTTTCTCAAACAACAATCCAAATTCATTGATCTTTATTTTCTGCAAATTAGGTTAATTATAGTTTAATCGCAAGGCTATAAAAACAACACACTTTCCACATACTCCCTGAGTTTGATACCCTATTACCGCTATCTATATAGTTGTTATTGGGATTAAATTTGCGTGACCCACGACAATCACGTCAAATTTTGGCGCTGTTGCCGGGGAGTAGTGCGCAACGTGTGTCATTTTGTTAGTTTTGCTTTGTTATTTTCGGGTTTACACTGGTGTGTTTAGTGTGCAGGTTCTACAGGTGCATGCATACTAGAGGCTCTCACAAAGCGTCACCATTGTCATTTGATCCGGAAATTGAAAGAACGTTAAGGCAAAACCGAGTTTTACTACGCGAAAACAGAATCATTGGTTCACCTACTTCACCCATCACACCAAGAAACATCATGGACGAAACACAAGTACCACCCACAACGGGTCAGACGACCTCGACTTTTATACCTACTTCCACACAACCATCACCAAACACAACCATGCCTAATTCTACTACAATGCCTACTCCACTTCATGATACTACACCAACCAACACCACACAACCGACTACTACTCAAAATGAACCCAATCTTACCTTTAACCCTTCAGCCACAATCCCACCATTATCACACTTCTTTCCTCCATCTACAGGTCAATCATCTTCTCATTATTCAATACCACCAAATACAACCATTTTCCATACTACCTCTACGTTTAGACCATCAAACCAGTCGGGTTTTCAATACTCGACCATTCCATTTGGGCAAACTTCGGGTATAGGGGGAGATGGATATGAGGAAGGATACAAAGATTTTGAGGGCTATGATGAGGATGGGTACGCTTATGAAGGTTATGGTGATCAAGGAGAGTTCGGGTATGTGCAAAGTCAATCTCAAGGGATGACAAGTGCTGGTGGAATGCCACAACAACAACTTATACCGCAACATATTCGGCCAAGACCACAAGGGCCACCAATGCAACGCCCTATTCCTTTGCAACAAGTTCGGCCACAAAACGTACAACCTCAATTCCAAAGGCCGATTCAATACCCACCGATGCCCCAACAACAATTTCAACAACCAATTGCACCACAAGGGCATATACCAAGACCTATGGGTCCTATTCGTCCAAGGGGTCGGTTGGGTGTTCCAAGAAGGCATCTTAGGGAACAAGCACGAGGAATAGAAGCACACTTCAGGCCGATCATTACTCAAAACCCTTCACCGGTGGTTATCCCTCACAACAACCAAGGGAGAACTTTTGAAGTAAGAACCAATTCGTTGCAAAGTTTACCGAAGTACAAAGGGCTAGCAACGGAGGAGCCGTATTTCCATTTAGAGGCCTATGACTCAATTTGCAATACTTTTAGGAGTCAAGGTTTTTCGGCCGATGATGTGAAGTTGGTCTTGTTTCAATTTTCCTTGGAAGATAAGGCAAAGAAGTGGTTCTACACTTTGCCTTCGGCATCTATTTATACTTGGGCGGAAATGCAGCAAATTTTCTTAGACGAATTCTATACCGCCCAAAAGACCAATGATGCTAGAAAGGGGTTGAGGAGCTTCCAACAACAACATGGTGAGATGTTCCATGAAGCGTTTGAACGATTCAATATGATGATAAAGAAATGCCCTCACCATGGGATTGAGCTTTGGGAGTTGATGAATGCCTTCCACGAGGGGTTGAGTGCCGAGGATGCTAGAGATTTAATGTCCATTACCGGTGGGACTTTTGGCACGAACTATGAAAATGATGATTGGGAGTTCTTAGAGAACATGGCGATTACCTCGAAAAGAAAGGCTCAAGCATCGAGGAGAGCCCGACCGGCCATTGCCCGACCTCAAGTGCACGCCATAGATGATGGTAATGTTCAAACTACTAACCAAATTTATGATGTTTGTGCTTTGTGTAATGAAATAGGTCATGCGGCTGAAAATTGCCAAGGGATGGTGGAAGGGCAATATGAAGAGGTGCATGCGGTACAAGGTCAAGGTCAAGGAGGGGGTGGTAGAAACTACAACAACATGAACTCTAATACTTACCACCCCGGGTTGAGGAACCACCCAAATTTTCGCTATGGGAACCCTTCTAATCAAGCTAACCCGAATTTTCAAGGTAGCCAAGGTAACTTTGGTTCACGCCAACCTTATAACAACCAAAGTGGTTATCGAGGAGGGAACAACCAAGGATATCAAAAGCAATATCAAACGGGTCAAGAACAAGGGGGTTCTTCGGGTGGAAACGAGATGATGGAGATGCTAAAGAGCATGCAAGTGGAGATGCAAAAACGGAACCAACTTGATGAAGTCCGAATGCAAAAAGATGTGGTTCGTGACAAAAGCATCCAATCACTAACAACTCAAATGGGTCAATTGGCAACCGATGTGGCAGAATTGAAGAAAAACAAGGGTCAACTTCCTAGTGACACCAAGGTAAATCCATCACACGGTTCGTCAAGAGGTAATGTTAATGTTCATCAGGTTAGTGTTTTGAGAAGTGGAAAAGAGTTTAAAGCTAATTTGTCACCCGAATTAGTTGAGGGGGTAGTTGAGGACATCACGGGTAATGATAGTGATGATGATGTTTCACCGGTTAAACCAAAAGAATTAAATGTTAACAAACAGGGTTTGGGTGAAAATGAAAAGAGTGAAAAAGTTGAGGGTGAACCGAGTCAAGTCCCGTTTCCATCGGCTTTACTTGACCCGGGTAAGAAAAACTTTATTGCATCAAGAGGTCCCCAAAAAGAAGAATTGTGGGACATGTTTAAACAAGTTAAAATTAACCTTCCACTTCTTGATGCAATAAAGCAAGTACCCGCTTACGCAAAATTTCTAAAAGAATTGTGTACACAAAAGAGGCAAAACAAAAAGAAAATGCCTAAGCGGGTAGATTTAACCGGGCAAGTGAGTGCGGTTTTGAACGGAGAGCTTCCTCCTAAGCTCCAAGATCCGGGCACGCCATTGATTAACATACAAGTTGGTAATTTTCAAATGGCTAAGGCGTTGCTAGATCTTGGAGCGGGAGTTAGCATTTTACCGGGGGGCTTATATGACCAATATGATTTTGGTCCGTTATCAAGGGTGGAGACAACGGTTGTTTTAGCCGACTTGTCTCATAAGTTACCCCGGGGTATGGTTCAAAATGTCATTGTTAAAATTGATGAATTTTATTACCCGGTTGACTTTTTAGTCTTGGACTACTCGTCGGCGGACCCAAAACAACAACAAAACGTAATTTTGGGTCGGCCATTTTTTAGCACCGCACATGCAGTCATCGATTGTAGATTTGGTACAGTCGATATGACTTTTGGAAATCGAAAGATGCGTTTGAATGTTTTTACTAACAATTCTAATGCTAATGGTGTTGATGAGTGTTTCATGGCAGATATAGTTGACGGATGCAACCCGCATGAGTATGAGGAGGATGGCTTGGATATTTGCCTGTGTGATTTTTCTGAACAAGTACATGCTTATGCACTCCGGGTTGAAGAGGAAAAGCAAGATGCGATGGCATTGAAGGAAGGTCGGCCACCATGGACCCACCAGTTTGAAGGCTTACCGGCGGAAATAGATTCGGGTACTAAACCATCGCTAGAAGAACCGCCAAAGTTGGAGCTAAAAGACTTGCCGAGCCATTTGAAGTATGTGTTTTTAGGGGATAATGACACTTTACCGGTCATTATTGCCTCTAATTTGGAGTTGGCCCAAGAGCAAGCATTGTTGGAAGTCTTGAAGGAAAACAAGGGAGCTATCGGATGGACAATTGCCGATCTCAAAGGGATTAGTCCATCAATTGTCATGCACAAAATCATTACAACTGAAGATGCCAAACCGACACGAGAAGCTCAAAGGCGATTGAATCCGAACCTACGGGAGGTAGTTAAAAAGGAGGTAATTAAATGGTTGGATGCAGGAATTATCTATCCGATTTCGGATAGTGCTTGGGTGAGTCCCACCCAAGTTGTGCCTAAGAAGGCCGGCATTCAAGTAGTCAAGGATGAAAGTGGTGAACAAATTGCCACCCGACCGGTTACCGGGTGGCGTGTATGTATTGACTACCGAAAACTGAATGCCGCCACTTCTAAGGACCATTTCCCGCTACCTTTCATTGACCAAATTATTGAAAAATTATCGGGTCAAAAATATTACTGCTTTTTTGATGGGTACTCGGGTTACAATCAAATAGCAATACACCCGGATGACCAACACAAGACCACCTTCACTTGTCCATATGGCACCTTTGCCTTTCGGCGAATGCCATTTGGCTTGTGCAATGCTCCGGCAACTTTCCAACGATGTATGATGAGTATTTTCTCGGACATGGTTGGAGAGTCGCTCGAAGTATTTATGGATGATTTTTCCATTTTTGGCACTAGTTTTGATGCTTGTCTCAACGAATTACAAAAGGTTTTAAAAAGGTGCGTTGAGAAAAATCTAGTGCTAAGTTGGGAGAAAAGTCATTTCATGGTGCAAGAGGGCATTGTGTTGGGTCATGTAATTTCTGAAAGGGGGATGGAGGTGGATAAGGCAAAAATACGGGTAATAACATCTTTGCCACCTCCTAAAAATGTTAAGGGTGTAAGGTCATTCTTGGGACATGCGGGTTTCTATAGACGTTTCATAAAGGGTTTTAGTGTTATCACCAAACCCTTATGCAACTTGTTATTAAAAGATGTTCCATTTGATTTTACTAATGAGTGTATGCAAGCTTTCACTGTTTTGAAGGAACATTTGATCAAAGCTCCTATCTTGCAACCACCGGATTGGTCAAAGCCGTTCGAGATAATGTGTGATGCAAGCGACACCACTATTGGTGCAGTTTTGGGTCAACGGGTTGATAGAAAGCCGGTGGTGATTTACTATGCAAGCAAAACTTTATCCGAAGCGCAACTCAATTACACCACAACCGAAAAGGAGTTACTAGCGGTGGTGTATGCTTTGGATAAGTTTCGTGCTTATATTTGGGGGAGCAAGGTGGTGGTTTATTCGGATCATAGTGCGGTCCGATACTTGATGGAGAAGAAAGACGCGAAGCCTCGGTTGATTCGGTGGGTATTATTGTTACAAGAGTTTGATTTAGAAATCCGAGACAAAAAGGGGAGTGAGAACGTAGTGGCGGATCACTTGTCTCGGATTCCGGTGGAAGGGATCGATGATGTAAGTGAAATCAATGAGAGTTTTCCCGACGAGCAATTACTAGCCGTTTCCACCTTTGTTGCACCGTGGTATGCTCACTATGTCAACTATTTAGCCACGGGTGCCATCCCAAGTCATTGGACCAAGAAGCGTCGACAACAATTTATGGTTCAAGTGAAGCAATATATTTGGGATGAACCGGATCTCTTCAAGATTGGACCGGATCAAGTCATACGAAGGTGTGTGCCCGAGACAGAAGTGTTGGAAATTTTGACCCATGCTCATTCATCCGCATGTGGGGGTCATTTTAGTGGGCATAAAACAGGCTATCGGGTTCTTTCATGTGGGTTTTATTGGCCCACAATTTTCAAGGATGCTTGTGAATTCGCTAGAAACTGCATAAATTGTCAAAAGATGGGAAGCATATCGAAGAGGGATGAGATGCCTCTACAACCAATCTTGGTTGTAGAGATATTTGATGTATGGGGTATAGACTTTATGGGTCCTTTTTCGAATTCGAATGGCTTTCTATACATTTTGGTAGCGGTTGATTATGTCTCGAAGTGGATTGAAGCTATTGCAACACGCACAAACGACCATTCGGTTGTTTGTAAATTTGTTCAATCCAACATCTTTTCTCGTTTCGGCATCCCGCGGGTTATTATAAGTGATGGTGGTTCGCATTTCAAGAACTTCAACTTTGGAAAATTATTGAAGAGGTATAGCGTGAATCACCGGATTGCCACACCTTACCATCCGCAAACGAGCGGACAAGTCGAAGTGTCCAACCGTCAAATCAAAGAAATTCTCATGAAGACGGTAAGAACGGATAGGAAGGATTGGTCGAGTAAATTGGACGATGCGTTGTGGGCATACCGAACGGCCTACAAAACTCCTATTGGCACAACGCCTTACCGGATGGTGTATGGAAAGGGTTGTCACTTGCCAATGGAGTTAGCACATCGGGCACATTGGGCAATTAAGACGGTCAACGCGGATTATGACGAGGCGGGTAAGTTGAGAAAGTTGCAACTAAGCGAGATCGAAGAGTTTCGAGACGAGGCATATGAATGCGCATCGGCGTATAAAGATAAACTCAAGAAGGTGCATGATGCAAAATTGCGAAAGAAAACGTTCGAAGTGGGTCAAAAGGTGTGGTTGTATAACTCAAGGCTCAAGATGTTCGCGGGCAAGCTCAAAAGTAAATGGATGGGTCCGTATGTCATTCGGAGAGTTGGGAGATTTGGTGACGTAGACATCCAAGACGAGCAAACATTGAAACAACAAACGGTGAACGGTCACCGGTTAAAGCCGTATTTGGATGGGAACGACATCAACACATTGGAGCTTGACAAAGCGGGCTACATCTTACGCCCGGTCGATGAGGAACAACCGTGAGAGGCCCAGGTTTGGTAGTGTAAATAGTAGTGTTTCATTTTGTTTGTTTTGTATAGTTGCACAATTGCCGTATTTCCTTGAAACCCGTGTTTGAAACAAGTGTGGGGATATTCGGGTCACGAATTACTCTAACATTGTGTTGAGGACAACACGGGACTTTCGAGGGGGTAGGGTGATTTTTATACGTTTTTGAAAAAATTTAAAAACATAAAAAATAGAAAAAAAACTTGTTTTAGATGAGTAATAATCGCCCAGTTCACACCGTAATTTACGGTATAGCCGTAATTTACGGTGGGGAGGAAAACATGTGATCTTTACGGTATAGTTCTACTGTTTTACGGTAGATATAGATGTTCAGGGCGGACCGTAATTTACGGTAATACCGTAAATTACGGTGAGGGATAAAATTTGTTGGGTTTTTACGGTGATATTTTCCTGTTTTACGGTGAAATTTGTGATCCAGGTCTCATCGTAAATTACGGTTTGACCGTAATTTACGATACGCAATTTTTGTCAATATGTTCGTACGGTTCTTGTATATATATATAAAAAAAATAATAATAAAAAATAATAACATCTGGTCTAGTGAGTTCACCCCAACCACACAAATCATTTTCACTTTACATTCCATCTATCACCATCATCTCTTTCCCACAAGAAACCACAAATCTCCATAACCTTCTTCACCTTCAATCATCCATAATCTTTTCAATTCTTGACCAAACTAAGTGAAATCGGAGTCTATCTTGACTAATTTTTCACGTAGTTTCTGATTTTGCCAAGAAACTTAAGAGGAAACACAGTTTTAAGGTCCGAATTCTAAACCCTAGTTCGAAAAATTTGGGGGTTTTTGGAGCTTTTGTTTCACAAGCACTTTAGCATCTTCAAGCAAAGGTATGAAAGCTTATTTGTGGTATTTTGATGCTACATTGTGAAAAGTAAGGTTATTTAGGTTATTTGCCCATACCCACTTGCTTGTTCTTAGATATGATTATGAAATTGGTTATTTGAACATGGTTATGGTTGTAGATGTAGGATTTGTGGTTAAAGTAGTGAACTTTTGGGGATCTCTACATTGTAGAGACACCATGCCCAATTTTTAAAAAAAATTCTTGATATACTTTTGGTTCACTAACATCTACAACCATGATAACAAGCAAGTGTGGGGATATTTTGAAAAGAGGGTTTAATTTTGTTTCGTTGGTTGTGTTGTTTGCTCTAATGTGTGTAGGAATGGCACGAACAAAAGAAAAGACCGGAGCTGGTTCATTTTCGTCTTCAAAGGGAAAGGGTAAACAGCCGGAACAACAGCCACGGAAGAGACAATACATGGGTAGAGTGGATGAAAGCGAAAGTGAAAGCGAAGAAGAGATGGAGTTGGATATGACGGAGAAACCGAAATGGGATTCGGGACCGTTAGATGATCAACCATTGGAATGGCAGCCGACGTTATATAATGATTGTATGAATAAGTAGAAGAATAAGGCAGCGGCCTTTATATGTGAAAGGGATGTTCGAGAAGCTGAGTTTGGGCAGTTTGGGGTGTTTGACAAGTTTCGGGCTCTAGGTTGGGAGTCGGCACTTAGTTGTTTTGACAAAGATAAAAACAACTTATTTATCACTGAAATCCAAGAGTGGATGGCAACTCTTAAGGTTAATACGTATGACAGGCCATCGAATATGAAGCTGACGGGTATTGTGAATGGAGTTCCAGTGGAAATGTCTTTTGATACTTTGAAGAAGCTTGGAAAGTATGATAGTTTGCCAGCTCGCGATTATATGATACCGACTCTTGATGATCTTCTTGTGAAGCCGGAAAAACATCAACGATGGAATGATATGTTGGCAGCATTGTTTTCACCCGGTAGATACAGTGGTATTCTATACCGGAAGAATTTAAAAATTGAAGCTAAATTGCTGCATACAATCTGTCTTCTCAATGTTATTCCAAGAAGGGGGGACAAAGAGCAGGTGAGGTTTCCTGAAGTACCTGTTCTTTATTCGTTGATGCATGGGGGTCCGCGTTTTCCTATACGCTATCTTATCATGAACCACTTATGGATCTGTCGGAATAAGTATGGAAGAGACATCGTCCCGTATTGTCGAATAATTACGGGGTTGATGAAACAACAGAAGGCGATAACATCCGAAGATCGAGGAGCAACGAAAAGGCATCAGCCTTTTACGTTGGATAAGTTGGGGAATGTTTGGACGTATACTCAGTCGGAGCGTTATCACAAGTTAAAGTCGGAAGGGCAACGGTGGAGGGCACTGAAGTTGGGTGCACAAGATTTGTTACCGGGTGAGCCAGACGAGCCAGAAAGCGATGAAGAAGTAGTTCCGAGTGGAGATGAGGACTATGCGGACGAGCCGCATGGTGTTGAAAATGTTGGTCAAAGTGGTTATGGTAGTGGTCATGGTGGGTTGTTTTATGATTATACGCAGCAATCGTATGTGCCGGGTTGGGCCTATGAAGGCACAATGCAAGAAGTGATTGCGAATCAACGCCCTCCGGCATCCGTGTTTGATACGTGGTCGGGGTCGGAGAGGACGTTGTTTGATCAAAACACGAGAAATAGTGCAAGTATAGAGCGGGCCTTGAAACATAGCTTGGATCGTCAAGAAGAATGGAATCGCACACATGCGTATTCCCGGGAAGTGGAAATAAATAACCATTATCATGACGACCAAGAGAGGAGAATGCACGCGGATTGGCATGCCGGGCGGCCGGTGGTTGTGGATCCACAACATGTGGATTATGCGTCTCTACCACCGTATGATGGTAGTGTTTCGTATCCAACCCCGCCGATCCACCACTCGCAATGGATTGACCCGAGGCAACAAGAGGGAGCGCAACAACAAGAAGGAGGAAGTAGTAGCGGTTCATTTGCATTCGGTGAATGGAACAACATGATGTCTTCCATGTTTGGACCTCCGGGACCGCGCTATTATTAGTAAGGTTGTGTTCTTCCTATGTATATTTTTGTGCATATTTGTTGGTTTATTTGTTTAAGGTTGGGCGGTTGGGTGGTGTTATCATTGTGTTGTTTTGTTGGGTTGGTGCTTGATGGTGGTGTCATGTTTAAAAGAAGAAAAATATAAAAAAAATTATAAAATGAAAAGTACAAAAAGAAATTTGGGGTTTGAGTGAAGAAGCGTTTTTGTTGATGTTGAAAAGGATTTTAGTGATCAAAGCCTCTCAAAACCATACATTGGGGTCAATGTATCCCAAGTGTGGGGATGGGGGGAAATTTTAAAGATTTTGAAAAATTTTGAGCCAAGCGAAACGATGTGAAAATTTGAACACCCTAGATTAACCCCAAGTTGGTGCACCGGCAACCCTTGATTCCTTTTTCATTCTTGGTGAGAGTTGTAGCCATACTTATACATAAATAATGATTGTCTTTGATGAGAGTGGCTACGGGTGGGGGTGCATTAGAACTTGTGTTTGAATGCGATTTGAGTCCTTAGTTAGACATGAATGCAAAAAGGATTAGGGCATTTAGGTAGCCTCGTCGTTGGTGTGAGCGAGTGTGGGATTTGGGGGGTTGGACCTCATAAGTTATATATATGAGCATGGTAGTGAGAGGGGCGGGGGTTTGGACATTTAGTTGCCCATTTTGTGCCTTAAAAGCCAATCAATTGTTACCCCTAGCTATTTACTTAAAAATTTACCCAAATTTGACCCGGTCTTATAGTGTTAGTGATAGTATTAGTAGTTTGAGTAGTTTGAAGTAGATATGTTTGATGCGTTATTGTATTTTTGTTTGCTTGAAAAAAAAAGAAATGAAAAATGAAAAAAAGTGATGTTTAGTTATCTTGTGTATAGTAGTTAAGTTTGATAGTTGTTCGTTTGCTTTTTTTTTTTGTAATAAAAAGACCGGGTCAAGTTTTTGCTACTTTATATATATTCCATTTCCTACCCATACACCTAGCCGCGTTATAACCTTGAAAGTCCCTTTGATTTGCATTTATGTTTAACACATTTTAGGAGAATGATCGATTTAGGTACAAGCCTATGATTGTGCAACCACCCGTTTGCCTAGTGTGTGTCTAACTCATTTTTGCTAGTTTTCACTTGTAGCCGAGAGGAGAGATTTAGAGAGGGGTGCATTGGTTGGGTGTTAAAAAGGGGTTAGTAAAAGGATTGCTTGATTTTGCTTGGCTTACATTGATCACTTTTTTTAAAATTGATTTGATGAGTTGCTTGGGACAAGCAACGGGTAAGTGTGGGGATGTGACGGGTGGTCCGTAGGACAACCCTTAATCATGTTAAAAGACGAAATAATCCCTCGCTTAATCGAGTAATTATCTTGAATTAGATAACTACTGTTGTCTATGTTTCAGGTGTGGTTCGGGAGCTTAAAGTGGATAAAACGCAGCTTTGGAGGGTATTGGAGTTGTACGGGTTGTGCGTGGAACAAGAAACGAAACAAGGAAGAAACATCAGCTTTCCACCGTAAATTACGGTCCTACCGTAATTTACGGTGGACCTGAAACTCATCTGGTGGCCACCGTAAATCAGACAATTCCCACCGTAACAATATTAAGTCCACCGTAAATTACGGTAGGACCGTAATTTACGGTGGTGGCTGCGATCAAACTTGTAACTGCTCATTAAAAACGGTTTTTATGGTGTCTTTTGGGGTATTCTCATCATTGTCGGTTTTTGGAAGACACAAGGGGCGATTTTGGCTATCTTGGCTGGGTTGCAAACAATTTCTAACATTCGGTTTATGTTTTCGATTCCTATGAACATTAGACTTGTTGTTATGATGATTCACCAAGCTATGTCCGGCTAAACTTGTGGTGATCATCCTGAATTGAAGGTTTGTCTATGACTTTTGTGTTTTGATTCGTATTTCTAGAATAATAGACTTGCAATGCATATGTTTATTATGGTGTGTGAATGTTTGTTTGTAAATTGTTGATTGATGTTATAATCATATCCTAAATCGTACGTTCTTGGTGTTGCTAACAATCGAGATATCACGGGAGGGATTAGGGTTAGATATTAATCAATTGGTTATCGGGTAACAACCTCGCATTTTTGTTGATACATGATATTGTGGACGCGACTCGGTTCGGCACGTATTGTGACGACTTTCCTCCGTCGTGTGCAAGACCTCAAGCCGACACCAGAGAAAAGACAAGGACTGGGCTCAACATTAAAGTCCTTGGGCTGAGAGAAGATGGCGAAACAGGAATTGGGCCTCAACTGTTTGGGCCAAAGCCCATGTCGGCGAAACAGGTTGGAAGTCGACGAAACATGTCTGTTTCGTCGACATTGTTTCCATTTCGTCGCCTGTCTTCTGTTTCGTCACATGTAATTGTGTCTGTTAGTATAAATAGGTTTCATTTGTTCTGTTTCGGTAGATGAACAAGAGAGAACCCACAGAGCACACACACACGAGAGAGAGAGTTTACAGAGCACATTTGTAAACGTTGGATTGTAACTGAACCCTTTCATTCGTATTAATACAGTGGTGTTAAACGGTGATATTTGCGTGTCGTGTTATTACGTGTTCTATCTCGGTTTGCTATTCCGGTTGGATTCCGCACAACCGGAGTGGTTCGTATACAAGGATTAGGCGACTAGATCCTCCCCTAGCCGGACCTACAAGTGGTATCAGAGCCTTGGCTCTTCTCCTTGTTAAAACCGAGGTGTTTTCGGGTTGTTTTTCGGGATTTAAAGTTCATATTTTTCTGGAAAACTTGTTAAAATCGGCTGAAATCTTGGTGTTTTGCTGGAAGTTCTTATAAAAACCACTATACTTTTCATACTCACATATTAAAAGTTGGTTTTTAGTGAAGTTTCGAGCAAAATTCTGGTTTCGGAAACTTTTCGGGTCACCGGAATCATCATATTTTTACCGGAAAGTTCATTGGGTTCTTTGCAACCTTCAAAGTGTTCTTGATAAAATACACTTTTTGATCTTTAAAAGTTAACTTGTAAAGTTGTTTGGGGTTATTGGAAATTGAAATTGAAAAGAATTTATTTTAAAATACTACTCACCTTACCGGGTTAGTGAACTCTCCATACCAGTTGTTTGAAAAAGTTAACTGTGTCAGAAACAGATCTCACCAACCTAGTTACTTCTTCGACGAATCAGACATCAGACGAAACAGGTCTCATTCGTCAAGCCCCTCCTCGACGAAACAGACCTTCTGTTTCGTCGATATAGCTTGTCTTTGGGCTTCTGTTTCGTGGGCTTTGGTACTGGGCTTCTTGTTTCGTGGACTTTTAGCCCAAAAGCAGTTTCGTCGCCTTAGTGGGCCTTTTTGTTTCGTCAAACACATTTCACCTTTTTGTTTCGTCGAACATATCATACAATTTGGTTTCGTCATACATCTGTTTCGTGGATCTGTGTTTCGTCAAAACACTTATCTGTTTTAACAGAAGGCGTGTAATTGTGTTTTGACTTTTTGTTTTGAGTGTGTTTCTCAGGTATTTGTCATTCTATATCAAAAATGAATCCAAGGTGGAATACTCTGGTAAATACAGATATGTATTTTGGTACTCCGTCTTCCGCACCGGTATCTTCACAAGCTAATGCAATTTCTACCGGTCAATGGGCATTTGTATCAAATCAAGTTCCAAGCGTTCAAAGCATTCTCTTAAGCGAGAGCGAAACTGGAAGTTTGAATCGGCCTCCAAAGTTGATGCATTTATATGAATATCCAGGATGGATTGATAGATTTCATACATACGTTCTTGGCCAGAATACAGAATTGTGGTTGCGGTTTATTACTGATTTCGATCAAACAATAGAGGTTGCCGCATCATCTGCTGCTACATTTGCAGATCTCACGGAAGATCAGAAGAAAGTCTATGATCTAGAAAAGAAGGCATACGCCATTCTCACTCAGGCCTTAAGTAAAGATATCTATCATCAGTTCGTCAGTTATAAGACTACAAAAAGGTTGTGGGACGCGTTGAAGACAAGGGGCGTGGGAAATGAAGCGACACGTCAACTGAGAAAAGAACTGCTAAAGAAAGAGTTTGATGGTTTTACTTGTATGGAGAATGAGTCGTTGGGTGATTTGACAAGTCGATTTAATCACTTGTTGACTGAATTGACAAATTTCGGGGTTGTTACAACTCCTGTAGAGATTGTGAAAAGGTTTGCAGATGCATTGCCACCTCAGTGGAATACATTCTTGGAAATCATGAAGTACAATGGTACTTTAGCTACAACGAGCTTCAACGATTTTGTTCAAATTCTAGAAAACAAGAATCAGGAAGAAACTCTGAAGGCAAAAAGAATTCCCGTGCCTCAAAATCCTGAAATGTATTTTGGAACCTCTAGCACCTCTACAAAACCTTCTTCGCATGCTCCAATTCAGACAGCATTTGTGACTAGCACTGACATGTATGGCAATACTATCCAAGTGCCGGTTCCTCCAAAGACAGACATGTATGGAAATCTGCTGGAACCAGTCACTCAATCAGCACCACAACAGCAACGACCTCTCAGACCAACTGATATGTTCGGAAATCCTTTACCAACAACAGACATGTATGGGAATCTGCTTCCTCCTCAACAGCAAGCTTGTTATGGAAGCACATCATCTGCTGGTCAGCAATCAAAGCCAGATACAGTACGGCTCGACACCTCAAGCTTTTCTAAAGTCAGTGTGGAGGTAGCAAAGGAACACATGGAGCTGCTAAACACTGTGGTGAGCGCATACTGTGGATTAGTGGAAGGTCAGATTGGTAATATTAATCTGACACAAGAAGACTATCAGCAGATTGATAAAGAGGAGATGGAGATGATGGACATTAAGTGGGCCTTTGCCAGTGCTGTTAGGCGAGCAAAGGATTTCATGGAAAGAACAGGCCGAACCAGCTTGGAAAGCAAGAAAGACACCAAGTATGGGTTTGATAAACAGGCTGTTAAATGCTTCAACTGTGGTGAACGTGGTCATTTCAAGCGTGAATGTACAAGACCATCTCAGCATGGGAACCAGAATCCTTTCCGAGGTCAAGGCAACAGGGAAAATCAGAACCAAGGAAGGAACAACGAGCGAACATTGGTGCCTGTCAACAACCAGACTCAAGCAGGACCATCAAATGCCAACCAGGCACTTGTGGTTCAAGTAGATGAAGGTTGTGATTGGTCTATTCAGTTGGGAAACGATGCTCCAGATGGAACAGCTTGTTTTGCTGAAATTGTCAAGGATCTTAAACACGCCAGTGGTGGAGAATCTTCCACCAATGGTGATGAGTCTTCTGAAGATGAAAACAGCTCCGGTTATACTGGAAGTTCAGATGAAGAGTCCTCTGCTTCAGGAAATGATCAGGAAGATGACACATCAACTGCATCAGTTAATGCAGACATTGATGAACTATTGGAAGAAGCTGCAGCAGGAATTCATAGAAGATCTATTCTGGTGGATCAAGCTGCTTATTCTTCGTCTTCTCTCCATTCAGCCTTTATGGCTAATGTCGACAGTTCATCAAGTCAGGTATGTGTCGATGAACCCATTTCTGTTAGCTGTGATAATTGTGATAGATTGCATGCTAGATGTACTGATTTGGATGCAAACATGTCTGAGTTGCAAGGCAAACACGATGCTTTACAAGCTAGTTTGTTTGAATTGCAAGACAAACATGTTCTAGTGAATGATAAGTGGTGTGAATTGCAAAGCAAACACGAGGCTTTGCAAGAGAAATATGATGTGACATTCATTCATAATCAGAAATTGACCGTTGATCTTTCCAAGTGCACTGAAGCCAATATGTTTTATGAAAACCATGAAAAGGAATTTAAGTCAATGATTGAAACATTAAAGAAAGATAAAACTGAGTTGACTAAAATGGTTTCAAGAAAACAAACTGACATAAACTTGTATATCACTCGCCTTGAGGTAATGCAAAAGGAAATGGCTTGTGTTAAAACTGAAAGTGAGGCGATCCGACTCAAGTTAGACAGTTATTTGAGCTCTAGCTATGTGTTGGATCACATCATTGATGTTCAGAAAGAGAAACGGGATGTCACATGCATAGGTTACAAGAAATGTCCACCGCCCGTGAGAAACAATTTTGATGCTTTGCCTGATGAGGAATATAGGACTCACTTTGAGCCATCTGTTCCTTTGGACGTTGAGGAATTTACAGCAGGGCTCGGATATAAGAAAGAAATATCGTCAGATTCAGATGTGTCAGCAGATACATTTGTAACTGCTGAACAGAATCAGGATCCTCCAGTTGTGGTTGAGGATGTTGATTCTTCTGATGATGAGTCTGATGATACTGATTCGGAAAAGTCTGATGCAGTAATCAAAGAAGAGGACATACCTCTTGAGAATCATATCCTATGTGATCCTCCCACAAAACCTGCTAAGACTGTTTCAACCGAGTCCACATCAGCAAAAGAGTCGGAGAGTGTGGATTTGCTGTACACTCTTGTTGGTGATGATAAAATCTATTCAGACAAAGATTTTCCTATTAAAAATGTTAATCAATCTTTAATCAGTAAAGTCTTTGAAAATTCTACAAGTAAGTTTTTGGGAAAGACAGGACCACATGTTACAGTCACACAGTGTCCTCCTATCCCAAAGGCTGAAGTTAGAAAACAATTTGGGAATAAGAAATTACCAACAGTGGAAAAACAGCAAAATCATACCAAACCCAAAGGTAAGGCACCGACTCAAAATCAAAAGAAGCCGAATCAGAAGAAAAAGAAGAATGTGAACTTTGTGAAATCTAAGGGAACGGACAAAATTGCAAAGTTTGAAAATCAATCTAATTTAGATTTTGTCCAGAAAGCAACTGTAATGAAAAGGAATGAACCAAGTTGTTCAAAACCTAGTACCTCGGGATCACAAAGTTCATCATCGGCAAGACGACCACATGATACTTCGGGGTTTGTTGAACGAAGATCATGTTTTGAATGTGGAACAATCGGGCATATTGTTCGAAATTGCCCGTATCTTCATAAACAAAAAGGCATAGTTGATGATCCCCGTGTCCCAACTGACCGCAAGCGATCTGTTTCTGTAAAACAAGATCCTCGACTCATAAGAGAAAGGGAAAAGAAACAGAAACGTCAACAGGTCAAGAAAATTGAACAAGCAATTAAAACCGATGTGGCTCAAAAACAATCTGTTTCTGTCAAACCAAACAGTTTAAAAACTTCAGACAATCATGAAGTTAAGTTTTTAAAGAATAACACTGGTATAACAAAACAGACTTGGAAACCAAAAACGGTTACTGAATCAGGGGGACCATCACAATTTCCGAATCATCAAAAGGTGGAAGTTATTGTTGTTGATAAAAATGGAAGACCCAAGACCACAATGGCTTGGGTCCCCATCTCCAACTAATCGATTGAGTTTATGTGCAGGGTGTTCCAGGAGGAACTATCAGTAGTCATTGGATTGTTGATAGTGGGGCATCCAGGCACATGACAGGCGACATGAAGCTTCTCTACGACGTCAAATCTATTAGAGGAGGTTATGTTGCTTTTGCTGGAGATAAGGGCGGATATATAACGGGTGAAGGAATGATTTCCAACGGGGTTGTTAGCTTTGACAAGATCAACTTTGTGCAACAACTTGATCACAATCTTCTTAGTGTTTCTCAAATTTGTGATAAGCAGTTCTCAGTACACTTTGATGCTAATGGATGTTATGTGCTGAAACCCGGTTTCAAAATTCCAAAAGAATGGATTCTCTTATCGGCTCCAAGGATAAATGATCTGTATGTCCTTGATATGAGCCAAGCTATCACAACGTCAGCACAAGCAACCTGTTTCGTTTCCAAAGCCACAGAAAAAGACACAATCTCTTGGCACAGACGAATGGGTCACATTCACTTACGCAAAATGAATCATTTGGTGTCAAATGAATTGGTGAATGGTGTTCCTCTTAAAAATTTCCATCTTCAAGACGTCTGTGTCTCGTGCCAGAAAGGAAAACAAACGAAGAAGCGACACCCTACAAAGAAAGTCAACACGGTGGCTGTTCCTCTTGAACGTTTGCACATGGATTTGTTCGGTCCTGTCAAGCACAAAAGCATTAGGAATGATCAATATTGCCTCGTGATAACTGATGATTATTCAAGATTTTCTTGGGTGGCGTTCATGGCACATAAGAGTGAAACCTTCGGTATTATCAAAAACTTGATCATTCAGATTGAGAATCTTTACAACTTGAAGGTTAGGCGGATACGTAGCGACAATGGTACTGAATTCAAAAATCATGCCATGGCGGAGTTTTGCACTTCAAAAGGTATTCTTCACGAATTTAGTGCAGCGTATACTCCTCAACAGAATGGCGTCGCTGAACGTAAGAACCGCACATTGATCGAGACTGCCAGGACTATGTTGGTAGAGTCGCAGCTACCCATTCCATTCTGGACTGAAGCTGTGTCTTCTGCATGCTATACCTTGAACCGAGTCCTTACAGTCAAAAGGCACAACAAGACCTGCTTTGAGCTTATCAACAAACGGAAACCAGACTTGTCTTATCTTGAACCGTTTGGAGCTCCATGCACAATAATCGATCCTAATGGAAAGTTTGGGGCAAGAGCAATTGAGGGATACTTTCTTGGGTATTCCACCCCTAACTTAAGAGTCTGGAATTTAGAGACTAAAAGGGTCGAGGAATGGTCTGAAGTCAGAGTACAAAGGCACACTTTACCGGTTAGAAATCCTGGTCAGCCTTGGATGTTTGAGTACGATGACTTTTTCAATTCGATCAATGTTGAAGCCGTTGAAGAAAATGCTGCGGCAAGGATGTTTTTCGAGAGTGACAACGCAACAGATTCACCGTTGGTTCGTCCCATTATTTTCAATCAAGAACCTTCTTCAGTGAACAATAATGCTCTCGACAATGAGGATTTTCAAGATGCTACCGAATTGAACGAATCTTCAGAGGATGATGAATTTCTAGATGCAGATCAAGAAGCTCCAACAGCAGTTCATGGTATTTCAGAAGGTACACCTCCAGTGGATGTCCCTAGAACAGCTGAAACTTCTGCATCATCCTCTTCGTCAATTCCGGGCCTTGAATTGATTGTTGATCTCAATCTCAACAATCTGGGTACAAATATTCCAGTTCAAGATAATCCAGAAACAAGGATTCATAATACCCATCCTCAACAAAACATCATCGGAAATGTATAAAGTGGCGTTCAAACAAGAAACATGTTGCGAAACAACAACAATGCAGGCTTGTATGCAACTATCCGAGAATCTGGTCAACAGAATGATTGGTCTTTCGCGTGTTATGTCTCACAGGAAGAACCAAGAACTTGGAAAGATGCTTTGAAAGATAGCTCATGGGTTGAAGCGATGCAGGAAGAACTGCAACAATTCCAGAAGCTTGGTGTCTGGAAACTCGTAGAGAAACCTGCTGGTTATAAGAAGATTGGTACCCGTTGGGTGTTTAAATGCAAAAAGGATGACCGTGGAGTCGTTATTCGAAACAAAGCAAGGCTAGTCGTTCAAGGTTTTCGTCAGATTGAAGGAATCGACTACAACGAAGTGTATGCACCTGTTGCACGTCTGGAAGCAATTCGGATTTTTCTGGCTTATGCCTCATTCAAAGGCTTCAAGGTATACCAGATGGACGTGAAAAGTGCATTCTTACATGGTGTGGTAGAAGAAGAGGTGTACGTCGAACAGCCTCCAGGTTTTGAAGATCCTATCCATCCCGATCGGGTTTGGTTGCTCAACAAAGCTCTCTATGGTCTTCATCAAGCACCGCGAGCTTGGTACGCAACCTTATCTAATTATCTGCTGGAGAATGGATTTCGCAGAGGTCTTATCGATTGTACTCTTTTCATCAAAGAACAAGATGGAGATCTTCTACTGGTACAGGTATACGTTGATGATATTATATTTGGTTCTACTAATGATGTTTTGTGTAGGGATTTCGAGCGTGTTATGCAGGATAAATTCGAGATGAGTGCTATGGGGGAAATGACTTTCTTTTTGGGCCTACAAGTACAACAAACTGAGTCTGGGATATTCATCCATCAGACTAAATATGTTGGTGACATCTTGAGCCGGTTCCAGATGTCTGATGCAACGCCCATCGGTACTCCATTACCACAAAATCACGGAATTACTCCAGACTTGAAGGGACAAGATACGAGCCCCTCATACTACCGCGCAATGATTGGATCCCTTATGTACCTCACAGCATCAAGACCAGATATAATGTACCCAACGTGTCTGCTTGCCAGATATCAAGTCAACCCGAAGGCCTCACATCTTGCAGCTGTAAAAAGGATTTTTCGTTATTTGAAGGGTTACCCTGACACCGGTCTATGGTACCCTAGGGATAATAACTTTGACTTGATCGCATTCAGTGATTCTGATTTTGGCGGATGCAAAATTGACGGCAAATCCACAACGGCTGGATGTCAGTTTTTGGGAAATCGCCTAGTCACATGGCAATGCAAGAAGCAGACGTGTGTAGCTACATCAACATGCGAAGCTGAATACATTGCTACCTCAAGTTGTTGCTCCCAAGTCTTGTGGATACAACAGCAAATGCGTGACTACGGTTTTGAATTCCTAACTACTCCTATTTACGTTGATAATTCTGCTGCATTACAGATCACTAAAAATCCTGTGCAGCATTCAAAGACTAAGCACATCGACATTAAGTATCACTTCATACGTGATTGCTTTGAGAAAAGGCTAATCGATGTTGCTTACGTCCACACCGATGACCAACGTGCCGACCTTTTTACCAAAGCTTTTGACAAATCAAGATTTGACTATTTATTATTGGTAAACGGCATTAAGGTCAAGCAAGAGTAATCCACATCGGAAAATCATTTTTGTAAATACCTTTGTGTTTTAAATTTGTCTTAGTTTATTAATTTTAGGGGGAGTAAATCCAAAATTTGAAAAATCCAAAAACATCGAAAATTTTCAAAAACACAAAAACAATAGAAAAACAAAAATGAGTTTCCTGGCGAGCAAAAGAGAAAATGATAGTACATCAGTGGTCTGTCCAAAGCTCTTTAAACCTTAAATGAAAAACGATAAGCAGCTCTATATAAGATGTATCGGTAGGCTCACAATCATTTTAAAGTGTGCAGGGTGATATAAACTTAAATCGACTGAAGACCAGGTGGGAACCACTCATTGGCATATGGTCTTGGTACCGAAATTTCGTTTGAGAGATTGCCGAGGTTCTGAGATATTCGGTCTTTATGCTGCTTATCATCTGGGTATCATGGTTGTATCTTTTACCGAAAAATAACGGGGACGCAAGTCTAGATCTTCCATGATACCATACATACGTGTACATACTGCATACGACCTCAATAAGTGATCAACAATCACATGTCCACAAAAATAAGTGATAATATATCACATTCATCCGGGAGTCAAGTTCGTCTCTCTGCTGTACGAAAGTACTGACCTGTTCACGGACTTGCTCCTGTGCCCTCATGCATATGAAAATCAAGTTCCTCATCAATAAGTGATTCTATCACATAGGGCTTGTTTTCAAATCAAAATAAGTGAGAATCTCACATCATATACGGTCAAACAGATGATAATCGGTATACTCACCGGTAAGATGAACCCTCGTGCATACCTTGATACGGGAATGTGTCGTGATGTGGATGAACACCGGTCGGTAAGCATAAATCATACCTTAACGTATCCCCTCGCCATGATTACATCTGATAAGTTGAGCTTAAGTGGACAACAATACCGATAATCGTTATAGGATGCTTATCTTAATGTTAACTAATTGAACAACAAGAGCGTTTTGGCATGACCGTACACTGATATGATTCTCTTACCCTCGAAACTCACAAAAAGAATGTTTGCATATATTTACTTTTCTTAGCTTCTGCATCTTTGTATATATTTATTTAATGCTTTCAGTTTCTGCATCTTGGTATATTTTTATTTATTGCTTTCAGTCTTTACATTTGAAATATTCAAAAATACCAAAAAGATTTTAGGTGTGTTTTAATATAAACTTTATAAAAGCCAAAAAGATTTTATTTCTATCTTATTTTCGATCGTACGATGCTGGATCTCGAGTCTTCGTTACCTGAAACCTGATTGAAAACCGAAACGACTAAATCTTCATAAACGGTCGAAATTTGCAAGTGTTGAAAGTTAAAATTTGAAATTGATAAAATGTGTTAAAACTTTCAAACTGTCGGACGGTGTTTATTTAAACAATGGTCACATGAGTGTCGCTTACTTATGATATTCCAGGCAGTTGTTCTCATTACGCGTTTAGATTTCTTGCATGTGCAGATTCTAAAGGCAAGGAGAACATGGTCGATGACAAGCTTCGGAATGAAGACACGACGTGAAGGCACTCAAATGATGAAGATGATCGAGTTGCCGCTGACCATCATCAACACCACAAGGATCTCAATTCATAAAGAACAAGTATTTCACGAGCATAACTCAAGGGGGAGCTTATGTTAAGGGGGAGTTTGTCAACACACTTCCTACATGAAAATGGGAGTTTGTCGATACACTCTTTGCCTTCAAGACGTGAAGACTTTGAGGATCCTCCGACATAGAAGATATGAGAAGCGAATCTCACGAGTAGCGTCCAAGGGGGAGTTTGTTGATACATGATATTGTGGACGCGACTCGGTTTGGCACGTATTGTGACGACTTTCCTCCGTCGTGTGCAAGACCTCAAGCCGACACCAGAGAAAAGACAAGGACTGGGCTCAACATTAAAGTCCTTGGGCTGAGAGAAGATGGCGAAACAGGAATTGGGCCTCAACTGTTTGGGCCAAAGCCCATGTCGGCGAAACAGGTTGGAAGTCGACGAAACATGTCTGTTTCGTCGACATTGTTTCCATTTCGTCGCCTGTCTTCTGTTTCGTCACATGTAATTGTGTCTGTTAGTATAAATAGGTTTCATTTGTTCTGTTTCGGTAGATGAACAAGAGAGAACCCACAGAGCACACACACACGAGAGAGAGAGTTTACAGAGCACATTTGTAAACGTTGGATTGTAACTGAACCCTTTCATTCGTATTAATACAGTGGTGTTAAACGGTGATATTTGCGTGTCGTGTTATTACGTGTTCTATCTCGGTTTGCTATTCCGGTTGGATTCCGCACAACCGGAGTGGTTCGTATACAAGGATTAGGCGACTAGATCCTCCCCTAGCCGGACCTACAATTTTCATAATCCGAGTACTTAGTTCCCTTTTATCACAACAAACAATCATACATGAATCATGTCTATGTGATTCTTTCTAGTGAATTTAACACAATTGTCAAAAGCAAACCGGAAATTTAGGATGATCGCTTTCTCTTAATCTGCTTAACAACCAATTTGATTTGCAATTAGTTTTTAATTTAGTTTTCTCAAACAACAATCCAAATTCATTGATCTTTATTTTCTGCAAATTAGGTTAATTGTAGTTTAATCGCAAGGCTATAAAAACAACACACTTTCTACATACTCCCTGAGTTCGATACCCTATTACCTCTATCTATATAGTTGTTATTGGGATTAAATTTGCGTGACCCACGACAATCACGTCACCGTGGGTGGTAATTAAAGTAGAAATATAAACAAATGTAATTGGGAGATCGCCCTCAATACTGTAAAATGATAAAACATGTCTTGATTAAATTGGGATTCACTCACTAATATTTCCCACTGATAAATGTTTTTAAAACGTGTTTCAGGTAACAAAATGTGAAAGCCAAATAGAAGCCAGCTGGACAACACTGAAGGCTTGGAAAAGTGGCTATAAAAGTTACCTAAATAAAGAAGATGTTTTAATTCAATAAATTAGGATTTATCCCTATAAACATGTTTTTAATAGTAACTTGGGTTTTCCCATGTATTTATTATTATAAAAATGTGGTATTTTACTCTGATAAAATATTTCCTAACTACGGTCCTGATGTAAATTCCGCTGCCAAATTGATAAACATCGATACCACTTATATTGGCTCGCGGCCGCCCGTTCCCAAGAGATAGGGGCCGGGGGTTGCGACAGAAGGGGTATAGCCCCCCCCCCCCCCTTAAATGGCGGTGGTATGATAGTTGGCGTCTCGGGGCGCTATAATTGGTGAGGTGGCGGGGTGGCGTTAAGCCACGCCCCCTGGCCTAAGGCTAGACGGTATGGTAGAGGCTCATCCTTGGAGGATGACTCGTCACGTAAGCACCACGTTATAGTCCTTAGAGGATGCCGTCCAAGGATGAAATCATGGAAATGGAGGATGAGCCTATCCCACCAACTTTATCTATTTATTTTTTTTAATTTCATCTACTTTTTTAACATTCATTAAATAAGATATAAAAATAAAATCACTAATATTAGAAAACCAAACATTTCATAATATTAAAAAGCAAACACTACATAAGTTAAAAAAAAACATTACCTAAAAAAATAAAAATCCTAAGAACTACCTAACTTTTTCATGATTTTTTCTTGCATTTTTTTTAAAACCGCTGGCTTTTCTTCGGGATAATTGTCTATATCGGTTATCATTATCTCCCATTCTTTTAGTTCATTTTTTTCTTTGTTCAACCGAACCCGTTCTTCCGCTGAGCGTTCCTTCTCCTTTGCCTTTTGGGTCGTGACCTCCGCGTACGCTTTGAACTGGGCCATAAACGCGTCCATTTTGGAACCGCCCCCCGTTGCGGCTTTTTTTTTTTGCAGCCGCCTCCTTTTTTGATTTGTCCTTGCCCGGGGGACGTTCCTCCTCTCGTATCGCGTACTCTTCTTCGTCAAATTAGGGCTCGTTGTTTTTATTAATTTGACATTGTGCGTCCGAGCCCCCGGCACTAAAACTACCGGTCTCCGAGGTTTTTTTTCGTTTAGCCATCTCAAACTCATTTGGAGTCGTCTGGCCATGTTCCACCAGTGTCAGCAGCCTTTCCTTTCATGCCACAGTTTACACCTAATACTCATTTTGCTTCTGCACCATCAGGCGAGCCACTCATACGGTTTCCGCCAAACACCATGCCAGTTTCTGATCCATACCATCCTTCACATTACACTGGTTACACGAGGGATGAATTGCTTTTGTCGTTACATCTTCAGCAGGAGATCTTGTGTCGTAGAGTCATGGATCTTGAGAGGATTCCACGTCCTCCACCTTGTTCGTGTCCGTCACCTTTTGCGACTCCACCAGCTCCTCTTTTGCCTTATCCTAACTTTGATGTTCGATTTCTTACTATGGAGCAGCAGATTAGCAATCTGTTGCGACACGTTTACGATCTCGAGGAGGAGCTTGCGCATGTGCGCAGTTTGCTTCCTGTTCCTCCGCCTCCTCCTCCGCCACCATTAGCATAGCCGGTTTTTGGTCTTATATAGGTCGCTTACTTTTGATGAGAGTGTCGCTATTGATCCTAGCTTGCACAGCCCTTTGAAGACCACTTTTTTGACATTTGACTGTAGTAGATTGATAGACGATTTGGACAAGGGTGATGTGACCCTGTAGTCCCTTTTAATGTGATATGATACATTGTAGAACGTAAAATTGTATTTGTGGTCGATGATATATGAAAGCTCAATCGCAATATTCTCATTATATACATTGTTGAATTACTTGTTTGCGTTATGGTTGAGATGTTATGTGTTCACTTGCGTTGATAAATGCTATTACGTATACATGTCATGCGTTTACTATACTTATTATGACCTGACCGACACAATCTTCTTTTAGAAGATTTCTCCACAAAGAGAAACACGATTGCCCACTACAGAGGCTGAACTACAAGAACGGATTTCACAAGCGATAGCACAGCACGAGGCCCTGCGCTCTGAACATAAAGGGGGTACCTCAGAAAGCAACCCACCTCATGGCTGTACCTACTGGCAGTTCCATGACTGCAAGCCTCTGAATTTCGACGGCACTGGAGGTACCATAGCCTTTGTGAAATGGACCGAAAATATGGATTCTGTTTTGCGAATGAGCGGATGTACGCCAGAGCAACAAGTCCCATATGCGTCAGGATCATTTCAAGACGGGGCCTGGTTATGGTGGAACTCTCAGGTTCGAATATTGGGTAGAGCTACTACGAATGCTTTAACATGGGATGAGCTGAAGGAAATGATGCGTAGGGAGTTTTTCTCTCAGATGACGATCCAGAAGCTGGAATTCGAATTCTGGAAGCTAAAGATGGAAGGTCCAAAAGTGGTGGAGTACGTGCAGAGACTTCACGATTTATCGCGAGTTGTTCCGTTCCTAGTGGAACCAGAGTTGAAAAGGATGGAGCCATTCATCTGGGGACTGGCGCCTCAGATCTTGCGCTTAATGACGGTATCAGCTCCGCCAACAGCTCTCGATGCGGTCGAATTAAGTGTGGCACTCAGTAAAGAAGTGGTTAGACTGGAAAATCTTCCAAACCCTGACAAGAAGAAGGAAACTCAGGTAGAGTCATCCGGAAAGGACAAAAGGGAGCTCACTGACTTACAGGAAGATACCCAAACGAACAAAGCCAAATGGAGAAAGGAGTACATGGGCACTCTACCTAAATGCGAAGACTGCCTACTTCATCATGCTAGGCCATGTAGGTGTGGAAGAGGTGATGTCTGCGACAAAGTAGGGCATGTCAAGGAGACGTGTCAAATCGGAGCGGGATATGGAAACGAAGGACAAGTTGGTAACGGAGATCACGGAGGAAGCAACGTCAGCGACGACTATCAAAGTAGGACCAATGATGAACAAAAACTTGCTCGAGGTTGTTTCGACTGCAGGGACAGGAAGCATTTCAAGAAAGATTGCCCTAACAACAATCCGGCCGATGTTAAGATTTACTTGGGAGCTAAGCCGAGAAGTGATAAGTGCAAGTATCACCACAAATGTCGATGTCTGAAGCCTAAGTGCGGCAGGTGCGGAAGAAAGGACACAACAAGGATGCCTGTTAGGTGAAGAGTCCCATAAAAGGAGGAAATGATGACAATAACCAAGGCGGAAATAACAATGATAAAATACTGGGCTGCTACAGATGTGGGAACGTCGGGCACTTTATGAAAGAGTGCCCAAGGAGGATTAACCAAGACCGTGAAGGGGCATCCAACATCGGAGCTCGTGAAGCACGCCAGGATCCAGATGTGGTTACTGGTACGTTCTCCATCAACCAAAAATTTTTGTATCTATGTTGTTCGATACTAGTAACGACCTTAGCTTCGTATCTCTTGAATTTAAGAATATACTTGGTTTAGTAAAGGGGTAAGTTAGACAACCCGCACTCGATAGAACTAGCTAATAGGAAGCCTCGACGTGGTAATTGGGATGGGCCAGTTGTCGAGAAATCGAGCGGAGGTTTTTATCCGCATCCCAATGACGAACGACGAAGCAACCACGATTCATGAAGCAGGATATGCCTCTACAAATTACTAGTGCTTGAGGGCACGAGAGTTTTCACGCAAAGGATGCGTTGCCTGCCTAGCACACGTTACGAACAAGGAAGCCGCTAAGCCGAAGTTGGAAGATATCCCTGTGATAAGGGAATAGCCTGAAGTCTTCCCCCGAAGACTTGCCTGAATTATCTCCTCAACGACAAGTCGAACTTCGCATCGATTTGATTTCAGACGCCGCGCCTGCAGTCAATGCACCTTAGCGACTTACACCTTCAGAGATGCAAGGATTGTCAGTATAGCTTCAGTAGTTGATAGAGAAGGAAGTTAACAGACCAAGCTTCCCGTTTTGAGTAACACGAGTTCTGCTCATCAAGAAGAAAGACGATGATTTTCAAATGAGCATCAACTACCAGGAGCCGAACAAGCTACCAAACAAGAGTCGGTAACTCTTGATGAGGATTAATGAATTATTTATTTAACTAACTATGAGGACCTAACTACTATTTTAAGACTGATCGATGATTGAGTGTCATTATATGTGAATTCAGGAAGAAAGTATACCGGGGAATTGTGGGACAATAACTTGTTTTAAACCTACACAAAAATTATGTTTCCTGCTCAACGCACAAAACAGTTTTACACATAATGTGAGACTTTGAGAATCTAGAAAACATGTGCTTAATCCCTTGGGAACCCAGGTCAAAACTCGTAAAGGTTGTCACTTAGGAACCACATCTGTTAACTCAAGTAAACCCCATTATCCTGACAAATATGCTATTTCAGATAACCAAACAGAAAGTACTCAAATTTCTTTTGTTGAAATCTCCACTTTTGCTTCTAACAAATGGATGTTTGCATCTCTACCCCCCTAATGGTAGTTGCATCACGTTAATTTTCTTCGCTGAGAGCGAACACACATTGCTTCGATACTTGGTCATTTCTTCATTATTAGCAAATACTCATTGTTTCATTACTTGGAAACTTATATGTCACACATGCACCAATTGCTACGCATGTGGTTTTGTTTCAAATAAACACTTCATTAAAGTTCAAATATTATTTTAAAAAGCTAAATATTGGTTTATGATTCGAATAACCTACATTATTGTACTTGTTGGCCCCTTTGCTATCAAGTCAACACACTTTCTTGAAACTTCGTTTCTTTCAAGTTACATTCATGGCTTATCTTCGTAACCATGCTGAGATTCCCTTGTTGATCCACACGTTTATTGTTGGGTTACACTGAAACCAGGTTCAATTGCTTGAACTTATCCATTTCGCATATTCAATTTAAGATGTCATATGATGTATTGAGAGCATCATATTCGAATATTTTTGCAAAGGTTCTTTTGTTTCGAGTCGTAGTAGACTTGGTTGGTCTACGACTCCACTAAATCGTTTGTTGGTTCCGATACCTTGCGGTGACGCTTTCACAGAATTGAAGCTTGCGTTAATTTGGTTACGCACCTCATACACGGATTTAATTGTCTATTTATTTGTTCTAAATCCGTTTTGTTCATCACGAATAAAGCGGTCTCAACACAGTTGTGTGTTAAGACAATGGTACCCAGATTCATTTCATATCACGGTGTACCTCCTAACATTCATTCGTTATAAATTGAACACTCTGCAGTGTTTATTGCTTTCCACCTTCAGTCAGAATCAGTAGTTCTTTGATGTTCCATATCCAATTGAAAACCCCATGACGCAGTTTAAATCAAACTTTTGGAGTTGTTTCAGTACGGTTTCCTTTTATTTCAAACACGGTGAACTTGTTTGGTCACCACTATTATTGAAATATGTCAATTGCGACACCTTGTGGTGTCATTACAAATTTGTAGCTTGCGCTAATCATGGTCAACCGTTTCACACAAAACTAAACATACTTATGTTTGGCTTGTCATCTAAACATTCCTAATACAACTACGAATTAAGACAATGATACACCAGATTCACTTGTATTCCATTCGATGTATTCTCGCAATTCAAGAATGTCAGCACACCAATCCCTACCATTTATTTATTCGAAAATTGACAGATCATTTTCATATTCAAGTTGATTGATTTTGAGTTCATATAGCGGATGCTATGGTTTGTGAAAACTCGTTTGCATATTGTGACCGATTGCTTGAAAATCCTTTGGTCAAAACTCCTTTGTTGCACCCCTGTTAACTAAGTTATGTCAGATTATACATCTATACATTTCGTGTCCTTTGACATCAAATGCTAGAACACATACCTTTTAACCATTGGGTTCTTGTTGTTGAAATATATCCCTGGAATTCACCTGATGTGAATAAGATTAGATTCGGTTTTGTAGTTGTCTACCCCAGCATTATTCATATACATACACGCATAAGGAAACCCTAAGGAGTTAAGATAGTACAAATTTCGAGGATGAAATTTTCTTAACAGGGGGAGAATGTGACAACTGCCAAATTTGCATGCATCCGTACAATTAAATAATCTTGATTAGTGCTTAATGACTGTGCTGAATTATACTTAAGTGCTTTCTGATTACTGCATCATACTTACATGTGCATCATATATTGCATAATGTCACATCAATTTTTACATATGAACTTTAGTGACATAAACGATGCACAAAGCACGGTTAGCACAGTTAGCGGATAACTCGGAAAAATGCTGACGAGGTTCGGTACATAGACAAATAGTGTTTTGAGACCCAGTATGGGCCAGAGACTAAGTTTTACACTAGTATAGTGTGTAGGAAAGTGAGGGTCACAAAACTGCTTCACTAGGTGATAGTTTAAGTGCCGGAAAGTGCCTAAAACTCACCCAAAGTGCTGAATTCAGCATTTTCAGCAAAAATCAGCATCTTAACAAGTTGGTAACATGTAAAAATATGACTGAATGGTCCTGAAAGCCTTCCTAAGTGTCGGGAATTAAAAGTGTCACAAAAGGGTACATAAAGATCACTAAACGGTATAGTTTGACACTTTAACGAACCGGTATCTAACAAACAACCGGACACTACCCGAAACATCAAAATTATACTAGAAACATTGTTTTAATGTTTCTGAGCTAGTTATGATCCCCGAACACCCTAACACACTATATAACACCATATATGCATAAACACTAAACATTACACTTAAGTTCTAACTAGATTGCTTAACTTATCTTTAAACCCCAACCAAGACCCCCCCCCCCCACCTCAATTGACGGTCATAAGTGGTCCCCCACTTGTGATTTCTTTTGATTTCATTAAATCTCATGAAGATTGCTTAGAGATCATGTTATGTACTATTGGAACATATTATACAATGGATAAAAGCTTAATATGGTTATAAGAAGATCAAGGCCTCATTCATCTTTCACACACTTAAACACACCACTCTTCTCCTCCCCTTTTGCCTACTCTCGGCCGTGAACAAGCAACAACACCACCACCACCTCCTTCCAATCTTCATCCATTCCATACACTCACAAAGGTGTTAGAAGGTGTCTAATGAAGCTTGGTGGTCTTGGAGATTGAAGGACCTCTTCCATTTGCTTTTATCCAACATATTTATCATCTTCAACTTCTTGTGTTCATCCCTAGCCATAGAGCTAGTAGTAAGGCCCTTATAATCCCTTGTTACTTCTAATTTAGTTGGTTAAAAGATCACATGTGATGAAAATCATGAAGAACACTAAAGAACATAATCAAGAAACATGAACATAAGCTTGATACATGAAGTAATCTTGATGAAACTAAGTTGTTTATGTTATGAATGCTTGTTGATCATCGATTTGTTTGTAGAGATGATGTTGATCATCATAGCATCTTGCTAAATCATGATTAGAAACATAGTTTAGCAAGATGAGAAATGTAAGAGGTTGTAGGATGAAAGATCATCCACCCCTAAATCATGAACTTGAAAAGAATACTTGGTTTCTTGAAAAATAATAATCAAAGTGAGTTAATAATGATACTGATCTAAGATTTATGGATGGTTTTCCAAAAAGAACCAAGTTTAAAATATGATTTTTAGTAGATATTGATTCTTACTTAAACATACACTATTTCTGGTGGTAAAACAAGTGTATAAACACCTGTGAAACAAGAAGATTTCATAAAGAAGTGTTTTTTGTAAAACATGTTTACAAGTTGTAAACACCTAAATCTTCCAAGAATGAAACTTTTAAAGAAGTAACCACTTTTTAAAGGTTAACTAAACCTACTAAAAGCACTAGTAAGTTACTACAAGTTTTTAGGAAAGTTCAAGTTCATGATTTTTATGAAAATTGCACTTGGTAAGTGTAGATTGATTGTTGATTGTTTGTGATGATTTTAAAAGGAAAATGATATGCTTTGATAGCATTGACACCTTCATTTTTAGGGGAAACTATGGCAAAATTTTCTAAAAATATAAACACTTAGCAAAATGTTTTCAAATAAATACTTACAAGTATTTAAAAGTGTAATTTTAACCATGGGTTTCTACATAAACTTTGCCATAATTTTTGTTACAAAAGTACAAGTATTGGAGGTTGGTTTTTATAAATAAAATATGGATAAATATATATATTTAGAATATATATTTACATTAAAGATATGATGTGTGTGAATATTTGTATACTTTGTGTAATAGTTATATTATTTTAGGATTAAAGTAATATAACTTAACAAAATACCAAGAAATTTACAATCCAAAATGATACCAAAAATCACAAGGAATAAATACACAAGTTGCACACAAAATATTGGGAAACCGAACGAAATAATGTAGCTTATAAAATATTCCGGAAAATACCGTTATGAATATATTCTTGGTAAATAATATTTTGGACACAAGAAATGAAAATATGATTTTGATGATTATTACAAAAGTTATATCGTATTTTCGACAAGGAGAAAATATATTATTATTGGGAAATAAAAATATATTTTCTTGGGATTTTTAGAAGATATATGATTTTTGGAAAAATATATATTTTCTTGGATAAACTTGGAATACATTATTTTTGGGATAAAAATAAGTTTACATGTATTTTCTAAATTTAGACTTGAAAATACATTAATTTGGATATTTATTCCGAAATAATCAATTAAAAACTAAGTATGAGTATACTTAACAAATACAAGCTTACGAAAATACATGTATGAGATACCCCCATCGTTGGGAAGGAAATATAAGTATAAATACTTGAGAAGTATTGTTACAAAAATATTGTTTAACAGTTATTCCAAAAATTAAATATAATTTAAAGTTAAAATAATTATTATTTTAACAAGTAATTATAACTTGGAATAATATTGAAGACATAACAGAAACGCAACTCGGAAACGTTAATTCTAAGGCAAGGCACGGCCCGTTCGTCTAATAGACCCTAGTACATTGTAGGTAGTCGTGTTTGCTGAAGGGATTTGAGTTACGAGTACCGAAGACGCAAGACTGTGAGTTCATGTCCCCCTTTTCTTTAAACTATTTTGTTTATTAACTTCGGGGATGAAATACATGTTACAAAAGGATTACATACAAATACAATTGGTATGGTTAGCCTAGGAAAGTACCATAGATCATGTGAATGGGTAGGTGCATACTTGAGACCATTAATCCTCGTATAAGGACCGAGGGGCATGAGTGATAGATCTATTTGGGTGTAGCGAGCCCACACCCATGAGGACCAGGGTGGCCTATAGGGTGACTATGTCTTCCAGCCGGAAGCCCGGTACAAATTTGCTAGGTTTGAGCCTTCCTACGCCGTCACACATATCAGTGGCCTTGAAAACCATTGGTGATCTTTTCCTTGTTTGCTTTCATACTGGGATTTACAAATATACATACACTGTTAGAAAGGTTTTATACATACATATACACAAACACATGAACTCGCTCAACGTTTGTTGATGTTTTTTAAACTACATGTATTTCAGGGAATTAAGTGGATCTGGCGGGTGTTTGCATGTTTCAAGCTGCGTCATGAATAAAAGATGTCATCCGAGGTTGTTAGGGTTTAGGAGATGTATCTTAATCCTGGACGAGATACATGGTTCTAAACTCGGTTTTAATTAAGGTCTTTTGTTGAGTCTTCGTGAACTCTCTTTAAAAACATGTTGTGGTTGTAACTTAAATTTAGAGTCTATGTTTCAGACAAGTATGTTGTGGTATTTTCAAACTAAATTTTAGGGATGAACATCTTATGGTTTAATCATATAGTTGTTGTTATGATTGAATGCTATGGTATTAAGAAAGTCACACCATAACCACGCTTCCGCAAAAGTCAGGGTGTGACATTAACACACATTCTTGTCTAAGTTAAGAAGTTGCTAAGTGCTCAAGTATGTTGTGCATTAATACACAGGGGACATCCATCTTGATACGTTGTAAACGGCCCGAAGGATGAAATTTGAACTCAATTTTCTGAGTGTTCGAGACCGGGTGTCACACCCCAACCGATGGCGGAAACATCGGGATGAGACGAACAAATCGCTCAAAAGCATCATAACACTAATTGTGACAATATAAATTAAATCAAATTTCATAAATGCTAAAATGTCATACATCGTTCAAACATGATCAAACCATAATTCAAATTTCAAACATAGTTTATTTTCTAGGTGAGTTTCTAATCCACCCTAACTTGCTTCTTCATCATCTTGTCTATCAACCTGCAACATGTATTAAAATAACATCAACAAAAAGTTGGCGCGTATACAAGTTTATACATAGCATAAAGTAGAATAAAAGTTTAAATACTCATATCAAACATGAATAACATGATCCAAGTTACTACTTTGCCTTTCCCAATAGACTAGCGGGAGGTTAACACGTTCAACTTGTTCAATACGATCAACTTGTTCAATACGATCAACTTGTTCAATACGATCAACTTGTTCAAATACGATCAACTTGTTCAAATACGATCAACTTGTTCAAATATGTTCAACTTGCATAGCATATGAGATTAACAAGCAGCAAAATGTTTTGTGTTTAAATGTGGATAGAGTGTGAATATAACAAGTTTCAAGTGTTGTGTAATTTGAATATGGAATACACATTGCATCCAAAGTGTTTAAAAAGAAAATGGGATCGAGTATACTCGCTGTTTTGTGTAGGAAATACACGTAAACCACGAGGAAAGTTGGCGGAGTCTCGAGATCACGAGTGGTTGCGTATGGAGATTTCTTGAAAAAATATCGAACAAGTAAGGATTGGAGAAATCCAAGAGAACGAACGAACGGTTTTATCCTAGATGTTTAAAATGCCTCGCATTAATCGTTGTTAATTATTAAGCTTAATATTTTGTTTTAACATAAATAAATTGATTTAGTTATTTAATATTAACTATTTTATATAAAAAAATGGTCTAGTTTAATTTATTTCCTACTAAATTGATTTATTTATTTTATACGTTTTAAACTGATTATGTTTATTTAAATCACAAGTTATTCAATTAAATTCTTGTAACTAAAGGATTAAAAGGATAAAAACAAGATATTCAAACCAGCTTGTTGCTTGACTTTTATGGAAAACCAAAACATCTTCTTTCTTTTAGCAAAAGCAACAGAAACCGTTTTTTTCCAGTATGTATTAAAATATTTGTCAACTTCTTCATCATTAAAGCATATATAAATTGTTATGTATATACACATAAATGTATGTGAAGACTCAAAAAACAGTTGGTCCGAGCTGGTGTGAACAGAGCTTCAGATGACCTTAACAGAGACCTGTAAGATCACAAGAAAGAGAACACACCGTTAGCCTCGTCAAAGGGAGGGGGGCCTCTCTGTGACCAAGCTCGGGTGTGAGAATAAGTATTTGTGGAGGAGAATTAAGTCAGTGAGAGAGAGAGAGATAGAGACTGGAGAGAGAAAGTCGCAATTACCCTTGACTGGAGGTCTTGGTGGGGTATTTATACTTTTTGGGTATGCTGACGTGGCGAGTTAGTTATGGTCGAACCAGTCGCTATCAGGTAGTTAAGGCTATGGGTCCCAGTTAGTTAGGGAATATCCTATGGGTTAATCGTTCCGACTAGGGACACTAGGTCCGACCAGTCCTTTGAGCCGTCGGTCCAACCTTATAATTATCAAGTATTCGGTCCGACCTAGCACGTATCCTCATCAAGTCCCCCTAGTTCGTAGCGTTTGTTTAGTAAAAGCTTCGAACTAAATGGTGGGGTTTTTTAGATTCGGTGCTTTTTTCTGTGACGGTTTTTATTTTTTTAATTTTGAATATCAGTGGTGACTTTTATTGGGTGACTGCCGGTCACTTTAACTTTTCTTTAACTGACGTGACGCTTGATTTGCGTCACTTGTCATGACGTGTCACGATTCTATTGGGTCAATTGAGGCGGTGTAACTTCTTTATAAATTGGGTGAAAAAAGTTTCACTTTTTCACTTTCTATCTATTTCTTCTTCCCCCAATTCTTCCTCTTCCTTTTGGATCATCGCTTTTACAGACAGGTTAGTATCTTTCTCTATAATCATGGCTAACAAAAGTAATTTGTCCAGCTGTTTCAATATTTTAAACCGAAATGGTTTGGCGTGGTTTGTGGAGCAGTATGCGATTCCTGCTTCTTTAAACCCTACTCTTCCCGAAAAAGATAAAGCTATCTATCCCTTCGTTCCTGGAAGATAGGTGTTAATACTCGGATGTTTGATTACTGTAACTATCGTCTTCCCTTGACGAAATTTTTTATTAGGGTTTTGTTGTCTCATGAGGTTCATCTTTCCCAAATGAACCCTTTTGGCGTTGCCAATGCGTGTCAGTTCGAACTCACCTGTCGTAGCTTAGATTTCGATCCATATTTGGATGTGTTCCGGGCCCTTTATAAGCTGAACCGGTCCGGTGATTGGTACACTTTTGAGGTTCGGAAGAAGAACGCCTGTTGCTACTCATGGATTACTACGAGCCTGAAAGATTGGAAAGACCGCTTCTTTTTGGTGGATGATCGGTGCGTACCGGCTGAAATGACTTGGAGGTTAAAAAGATCCAGTCTTCCTGCCCCCCTCCCAGAGGATTTTGAATTTAATAGGGGTTTGTACGGTGCTCTGATTAAGGAGGTCGGTCGTGTTTAGAAATTTCCGGAACACATTCTTGTTATGGGGAGGATAAGCACGATATGGTTTGAACCAGAATATTACCTTACCCTTAAATGGAACGCAGAGGGTTAGTTACGTCTTTAGCTTGAACGCCGTTTTTCGTACATTGTTATGTTTTTATTTGCATGTTTTCTTCGTGCGGGTATATTTATATTGTGAATTGCTTGTTTAACGTAGTTATGGGTTTGAAAGAGGCTCTAAGGTTGAAGTCTTTTGACTCCACCGAGCTCGACATACGAGCTACAAGGACACCGAAAGGGGATCCTCCATATCTTACTATCGTTAAAGAAAATCTTCATCCGATTAGAGAACCTGTTGCTGCGACTGGTCAGGGAGGTTTGAGCTCGGCTCCTTTAGTGAACGTGGTTTCGGTTCGAGCGGTTTCAGTTGCGAGTGGGGATAAGGGAAAGAAGACAGGTTCGAGCGGGGTGAAAGACTTTGGTTCAAAAGTTGTTCTGTATGGTTCGGAGCATCTATCCGTTGAAGATGAAGGAGTGAATACTGAAGGTGGTGAGGATGATGCTGAGGTTCGTCCTCAAGTTAGTTTTAAGAGGGGACGAAGCGCTTCTTCGAAACCCGATCCGAACCCCAAGAAGTTGAAGAAGACTAAACTGGATCTGAAATCAATTGTTTTGGAGGATGAAGTCGATCAAGTCATCGGGTTTTCTGCTGCTGGAAGTTTGTTGGAAAATTTAAATGCTCATCTTCATGGTGGCAAAACCCTAAGGGACCAACCTGTTAATCTTCCTCCGAGTCCGTTATCCTTTGGGGGGCCGACTACCAAGGTAAACGAGGACATCGATATGCCTGATCCACTGTCTTTTAAGAAGATCGATCTTTTTCCTTCGGGTAAGCCTACGACTGGGTTGCTTCTAATGTTTCGAGGCCAAGTCCTCAGCAGATTGATGGTAGGGATAGTGCCTCCTCTTCCCCCTATGGTACGAGACTGAAGCCGTTTTCATCTGTTGGGAATTAGGTTCAGGTGATGCAATGGATGTGGATTCGGCTCAAGCTCTGGAGAAGTATGTCCCTGACTGGTCGTTGGCAAATAAAGATAGGGTTGTTAATGCTCTTTCGGTGAAGATGTCGCTATTTCACATTGGCACCCCTGCTGAGCATGCTTACTACTGGAAGATGAGCAGGCCGGAGCTCGGGAACGCTTTAATGTTGAACCAGGCCCAGTCTAACTCTCTGGTGTTTGAAGTGTATAAGCGATGGGTTGAAGCGGAGTCCAATTGTCATCGATACGAACGCGAGGTTGCTTTTCTGAAGAACGAAGAAAATGTTCTATCAAAGACTAAACAAGAGCTTTCGTCGCTTCGAGCTCAGGTAGATCGGTTGAGAGAGCAGGTTTCAGAAGCAAAAGAAGTCAGCAAAGCCTCGCAGGCCTCGGTTGCGGCTGCGTATGAGGTTCGTGATAAAGTTGTTCATGACTTAGAGGGTTTGAAGCTAAAGTTTGAGGCGTTGGAGAAGAAACTGTTTAAGGTTGAAGAGAGGAGTAAGACGGAGCAGAAGGAAATGCAGTCCTCTTACGATCAACTGTTGGCGGATCATCTCCATTTGGTTAATGGTATGTTTATGATGTTTTCCACTTGTTTATTTTTCTTAGCTTCTGACCCTTTGCTTTTTTCTTTTAGACAAAGCTGAGATTAAGAGGGCCCACGATAAGGCTATCGAAACTCACCAAGCCGTTGTTGTTAATATGAAGGATATGCTAGCCCGGTATTATGGTGAGATGGTTGAATTGTACGGCCTTACATCGGAACTTCTTCTCACGAAGCAGTGGTTCCTGACGGAAGGAGTGGCTTGGGTTGTAAAGTTAGTCCATTAAAGTCCCAAACTTGAGTAGGTGGTTGCCAACTTAGTCAACAGCGTTAATGCCGTGGGTGTGAATGATGGCATTAAACAGGGTTTTCAAGCTGCGAAGTCTTCAGCGAAAACTGTTGAGGAAATTCCTGGGTATGATGAAGGAGTCAGGGGTACTCTGGATGCTGCAATCAAAGCCTTTGATGATTTTCATATCTCAGTTCTTGACAATGTTTCGGAGCTGGCTAACGAGCCTTTGTCTGTTATTAAGGAGAAAAACAAAACTCCCCATTGTCAAAGAAGTTTGATGGATGTGATCTCTCTTTTATTTTATTTTGTTTTGGTTTAATTTTGGCATGTAAGCCGTACAATATATCATCATTACTCTTTCCGAATGTGTTAATCGTGATATTATGGTTTAGTTAACGTTGTTCATGCTTGATTTTTAACTTTAGCCTGCGTCCAGACTTTTGCTATTTTATCAAACTTTTTTGGGCCATCTGAATGGTCGGGTCGTAACGACGATTTTCATAAGTTTTTACTTGTTTGAATCTTTTATGCTTGGTAAGTGGATCGAATCGGATCACTTTTGCTTAATAGATTTTTTGTTATTTTTTAACTATTTAAGCCTTCTCGATCGGCGCGAGGCATGGGTCGAGGCCCGTTTTTTGCACATTTTACATCGTTCGAACTTTTATATAGATATGCTTTTGTTTGTACTATTAAAATGCAGATCGTTGTATTTAATAGCTGATAACATAGTTTTCGGGGCAGACCCTCCCTGTTTTACAGGAAATTGGAAATATGTTCGGGGCATTACCCTCCCGTTAGTTACATGGAAAAAAGAAACATCAAAATAAAAAGAGCGATCTTTTTTGGTTCGTGAGGATCATGCGGCTACATAAAACATTTCTTCAAATGGATCCCGTTCCATGTTCTTGGGACGGGGGTTCCATCGATCTTTTCGAGCACGTAGGACCCTTTGTCACTAGCTTCTTTTATGCGATATGGTCCTTCCTACTTGGGGGTCAATTTTGCCGGAGGCTCGACTCGGCTTGCGTCGTTGCTCCGGAACACGTAATCTCCGACCTTGAACTTGTAAAGTTTGGTGCGGGCGTTGTAGTACTTCTCGATTTTCTTTTTGTACTGAGCTTCTTTGATAGCTGCTACGTTCCGGCGTTCTTCTAGCATGTCGAGATTAGACCGGAGCTCCTGCTCGTTTTCTTCCCAATTTTTGCATCTTTGATTTGGGAGTCCAATCTCTGCAGGGATCAGTTCTTCAGTCCCATATGTAAGACTGAACGGTGTCTCTCTGTTACTTGTCTTGTGTAAGGTTCAATGAGCCCATAGAACATTCGGCAACTCATCTGCCCATCCTTTTCCTTCATATCCGAGTCTTCTCATTATCCCATCGACGTTTCGGCGGTTGATCTGTTCGACCTGCCCGTTCCCCTGAGGGTGAGCAACTGAGGAGAAGACTTGGTTAATTTTTAAACTCTCACACCATCATTTGAACGTATTTTCCGCGAACTGTTTCGCATTGTCGCTTACTATGTATAGTGGAAGACCAAAGCGACATACGATTTGCTCCCAGAAAAATCTTGTTACATTATAACCAGAGATGATCGTGAAAGGCCTCGCCTCTACCCACTTGGTGAAATAGTCTACTGTGACTAGCAGATATTGAGCGCTTCCGCTCGATCATAGGAAAGGTCCGACTATATCCACACCCCACTTTTGAAATGGCCATGCGGCCGTTACAGGGATCATCTCATTCTTTGCTCGAAGGCTTATCGGCACATGCTTCTTGCATTCATCACATTGTTGGAGTTCTTTTACTGCACTTTCGTGCATTCCGGGCCAATAATACCCCGCGTTCTTAACTTTATTACGATCATTTTTGGCCCGGCATGAATACCATAGATACCATAATGTATTTCCCTGATGATGTAGCTGGCTTGCTCCAGATCAAGACATTTTAACAAAGGACCTAGGAAAGTCTTTCGTTATAGACCCCCTTCTTGCATTTGGTATTGAAGTGAATTGATCTGGATTCTTCTAGCTTCTGCCTTATCGACTGGCAAAACATCATGCACTAAGTAATTGATGATTGGAGTCATCCAGGTTTGGGCGGGGGCTTCTACTTGCATGACCTATGGAGCGGTAATCGAAGGTACGGTCAAAACTTCTACCCGTACCTCCTTAGCGAGGTGGTTGAATGACACGGATGCTAGCTTGCTTAAAGCGTCGGCCTTTTTGTTTTTGCTGCGAGGAATGTGTTCGACCTTGCATGAGTCGAATAGTGCCATTGCTTGCTTCACTTGCTCTAGGTACTCGATCATGTTAATTTCCCTTGCTTCATATCCGCCGTTTACTTGGTTTGCTACGAGTAGTGAATCAACAAGGGCTACAACGTTTTTTGCTCCGACTTTGGCTGCTTTATGTAAGCCAGCCAATAATGCCTCATATTCGTCTTCGTTATTAGAGCTTTTGAATTCTAAACGGAGTGCATACGTTATGTCTATGCCATCAGGATCGGTGAGTATTAGCCCGGCTCCTGCTCCCTAGGAGCTCGAAGCTCCGTCCGTATACAAAGACCAAGGTTTGTTTGGAGCTTGTTCCACTTTTTCCACTTACTTGTCCTCCGACATCTCAACCAAGAAATCGGCTATCACCTGCCCTTTCAATGGGCCTTTGGTTCTGAAAGTAATGTTGAAAGCGCCTAACTCAATTGCCTACTTTGCCATCCTACCCGACACTTCAGGTCGCCGGAGGACGTGTTGAATTCTTTGGTCTGTTAGAACCTCAATTGGGTGAGCTTGGAAGTATCGCTGGAGCCTTCGTGAGGCGTGGACCAAGGCCAAAGCTAATTTTTCCAAGTTTGGATACCTTGTTTCGTAGTCTTTTAATGTTCGACTTACGTAATTGATGGAGAGTGCAAAACACGAGCGTTAAGTGTGTTAAATTACGTATCCTATTGTGTTTTAAGTGATTACGCGTCGCGAGTATGATAACTACGGGTTTTTATGATTTTACAGGTAAAACGCGTAATATGGCGAAGTTAGAGATATTAGTGATGAAACGAAACAAACACGGATGATTATCAAGAGACATTATACAATTGGGGGGATCGATTATTGAAGCCATTGAACACACTTTTTGGCAGCCAATTTCATGCATATAGTTGAATAAAAAGAGAATGGTCAACATAATCATTATTCATTATCATCATATATCATCATCATCGAATTGTGGGGACTTGATTATTACGAACTTTTGGGCACACAACAACACAACTTTTGGCAACAACAATTATCATATTGGGCTCTAAAAAATCATCATATATCACGAAGGAGGGCAGCCAATAAGGGAATTTTTTGGGCTTCATAATCGGCCCAACATGATCATCATTACCATCGAAGTTGGCCAGCCAACATAAAAAGACTTTTGGGCCCATAATTATTCATGAGTCCATCGATTTGGGTGGGCTTCCAATATCGAAGATTGGCAACAATTGACAACACTTTTGAGGGGCATCGATCGGAAGCAGCCAGGAATTAAATTTTTGGGGGGTTTCGCAATTTTTAAAAGATTATTATTATTAGAGTGAACGCATAGAAGGCAGCCAGGGGGCAGTGGGGTTCTTGTCTAGTTGGCACGCAAACCAAGAAAAAATAGTATTTTGTGTTGACGACATTGAACGCGATGAACGGCTAGTCTCTTCGGTTTCACCCCGGTGTAGATTATTGTAAGAATTCTAGGGTTTATGCATTTGTATTTTGATTTGATTTTGTGACAAATTGTTTAGTATTTGAAACCTTTGATAATTGTCTTGCATTTGTTTCGAATTCGTAAATTGTCGAGTGATGATAAAATTTGACTTTGCGACATGGTTATGTGCAATCATGCCTTATCTTAGGTTAGGATTTACATGTCCGAAGTAATAAAGTGCATTACAGTCCGTTGTCTATGACGTTGATAGCAATTGGCACCTAAGCTTCGTGATAGAAATTCGTTAATCACTATATACAATTGAATCAAGTTAAAACATGTAGGAACCCTAGGTCTTACAATTGTCAAACCGGGTGTGAGCCGTATTCCCAATTCTTGTTTTCAATTAAATAAATTAGTTTGCAATATTAGTTAGTAAGTAGTTGTTTTAGATAATATCAATTTGTCGATTCACTCCGAGTTCTTTTCAAAATCAAACAAACTTATAAAAATTAGCAAACTTCATAATCACGTTGTACATTGTTTGTAAATAGTCTAACTAATCGAATGGGTCGTGCGATACTGACCACCTGCTCTTCGTGGATTCGATACCCGACTTACCCTAGCTACCTAGGTTTAATTGGGTTTTTGACTGATCGGGACGACACGGTCACGTCAGTAATAAATGGGAATTTGAGCTCCGGTTCGATAGACAACTAAAACCGCACTGATGGCGCCGCGTGATGCGGCCAAGTATATTGTTAACACCTCGTCTTCTTCCAGGACGGTGAGAGTCGGTAATGTGCCCAAGTAAACTTTGAGTTCTTTGAAAGCTTGAGCAGCCTCGTTGGTCCATTTGAATTATGATCTAAAACTTTTTCGCAGTACGTCCATAAATGGGAACGACCTATCTGCTGCTTTTAACAGGAAACGATGGAGAGCAGCCAATCGTCCATTTAAGGACTGAATTTCTTTGACCAAAGTCAGAGGCTTCATAGTGAGGACAGCGTCTATTTTTTCGGGGTTGGCTCGTAAGCCTCGTGATCCGACCATGACACCTAAAAACTTCCCTTCCTCTACTCCGAACGTACATTTTGTAGGGTTTGTTCATTAGCCGCTGATATGTAGCACCGGCGTTTTTCAAACCAAAAGGCATCATTGTAAAGCAATAGACCCCTTCGTTAGTAACAAAGGCCGTCTTGTCTTCGTCTTTGATCGCCATTTGTATCTGATGATACCCTTTATAAGCATCTAAGAACATTTTAACCTGAACGTGGCAACATAATCGATTTTTTCGTCAATTTCTGGTAGTGGGAAGCAATCCTTTGGGCATGCGTCGTTTAAATCGGCGAAATTGATGCACATTCTCCAGGAGTTGTCTTTCTTTTGCACCATAACTGGGTTTGTTACCCAAGTTTGATATCGGACTTCTCGAATGATTCCAGCGACCAAGAGACTTCTTACATCTTTGGCAATTGCTTTGGCTCGATCCGGTGCCATGTGCCTTTTTCTTTGTGCTATTCGTTTAACTAATTCCTTCACGTTCAATCGGTGTTGAGCCATTGATCTGGGGACTCCTTGCATATCGGAATGCTGCCAGGTGAAAACATCAATTGAGTTGCTTAACAATTCCCATAGGAGCTTCTTAGTTCGTTTTGAGAGTTGTGCCCCGATTGCCACTTGCTGCTCCGAGAATTCCAGATTAATTGCCCACAGTTCTGTAGGTACTTCGGATTTTTTGGAACTCGTTTCTTCTGCGTGTCTTACCTCCGCGACGAATGAGTTTGACTCGGAGAGGATAGTGGCGACTCCTGCCTCGGTAGGGAATTTTATAGCTCCTTGTATTGTAGAACTGATTGCTCCAAGAGCTCTCAGCCCAGGACGCCCGAGTATCACGTTGTGTGATGAATGAGTACCGACGACCAAAAAGGTTAGCTGAACGGTCCTGTTTTTTATCATTATCTTTAAACGTAGTCGGGAGGGTTATTTGTCCTATCGGACGAACAACCTCTCCCTAAAAGCTTATCAACGGAGTGGACACCTCAATGAGTCTTTTCTTCGTCTGGGGGGGGCAGTTGTTGCAAACACTGTAAGTACCTTATTTCGAAGGCACTTCCTCCATCTACGTATATTCGTCGGACCAGATGTCCTGCGATCACAACCGATATTGTAATCGGACCATCCCGAGCATCCTCCTGGTCGATTGGGGGGAAGTACGTAGGTTGGTGCATCCACGCTGCCATGTGCTGCCTCGATCGCTTTACTCCTCTTGGTTCGACGGATCGAATCATATTGATTCCGGCTTCGGTATTTGGGTTATCAACTGCGACTGCTGACTTCTTGCCATCCTTTACTTCTTTTACGAGGTGAGAAAGTTTTCCAGACCGTACAGCTTTTTCGATTTCCTGTTTTAGTGCCCAACATTCATCAGTCGTATGCCCCTTGTCTCTGTGATATTCACAGTACTTTTTGGAATGTTTGTCGGATGTAGGACGTTGCTTCGAAGGCACAAGAAATCATGTGGTTTTCGTGCTAAGGATCTCGCTTGGCGACTTTGTTAATTCGGAAAAGGTGTTGAAACACACGTTACTGGTGCGGAAGCTACTTCGATCAGACTTTTGGTACGGACCATGATTTCGATTCCAATTGTCGTTCCTGTCTTTTGGTGGTGATGCGTTCCGCCTCCATAATGCGGTTCGAGCCTTTGCGTTTTTTGCTGCTGTTTCGTTCGGCTGCCCACAAGCATTTTTTCCTCGAACAAAGGCTCGGGCTCGTTCCATAAGCACTTCCATGGTTTTTGGGAGATCTTCATGGAGTTTTTCTATGAGCTGATTGCTTCGTACTCCGTGACAGAATCCCGAAACGGGAGTTGGTCCGCTGCTCCACTGATTTGCATGCTTTCTCGATTGAATCGATCGATGAAGTCTTCTACCGTCTCCCCATCACGACGCTTTATATGGTGTACTTCCGTGATGTCTTTCGAGCAACGTTGTTGTTGGCAAAAGTTTTGCAGGAACATTCGTCGGAAGTCTTCGAAATGATCAATCGACCCTTCCGGTAATCCATCAAACCAGACCCGTGCTGATCTGGTGAGAGTCTGAGCGAACATATGACACCATGCTGGCATGGGCCATTGTTCAACTTTAGCTGCTCCAGCGAAGGAGAACATTTGATCGTCCGGATCGGTCGTACCATCGTAAAATTTTAATGTGAGAGTAATTTTTAGCTTCGCCGGTAGCGGTGCGTTCGCGATTCTCAACGTGAATTTTGATTGAGAAGTTATCTACGTTGGTTGATAGGCATGATCAGCTCTTGATCCTGAGGGTTTAGACCCAGAGATCCCTGGCGAAACAGGTCGTACAGACCGTTATTTACTGGAGCATTCGTAAGAGTGGAAACTTGCTAAACATATGTTATAGGAGTGGAGATTACGGAACTTACCATAGATCCAGAAGCGAAAAATCCAGTGGAGATGGGGTTAGCCCCTGGGTAAGCACTCCTAAACAAGTTTGTGCGAAGACTTTGTAACATTTCCTCCCGATGTTGCTGCTGCTGGAGTTGCCGTAGCAGATCGGCATTGCGTAGCAAGAAAGCGTTATCAAAATCAGGCAGTGGCGTGGAAACTGGAGCAGTAACCGAAACTGTAGTTATAGAACTCGCAACTACAGAACTTGAAGGCGGAGGTATCGTTGCCGATCCTAACGAAACCACCGAGGTGACAAGGGTTGTGGAGACAACTGTTACAGGTGCAACTCTACATTCCTGAATGTCGTTATAAGACGGGAAAGTGTTTGTAGATTCCATAATTTTGAATGAGAAGAATCAACGAAGTAAATTTTGTGAATTCGAGGGGATGGCGCCGCTGAAGACTCAAAAACAAGTTAGTCCGAGCTGGTGTGAACAGAGCTTCAGATGACCTTGACAGAGACCTGTAAGATCACAAGAAAGAGAACACATCGTTAGCCTCGTCACAGGGAGGGGGGCCTCTCTGTGACCAAGCTCGGGCGTGAGAATAAGTATTTGTGGAGGAGAATTAAGTCAGTGAGAGAGAGTGAGAGAGAGAGAGAGAGAGAGAGAGAGGAGAGAGAAAGTCGTGATTACCCTTGAGTGGAGGTCTTGGTGAGGTATTTATACTTTTTGGGTATGCTGACGTGGCGAGTTAGTTAGGGTCGAACCAGTCGCTATCAGGTAGTTAAGGCTGTGGGTCCCAGTTAGTTAGGGAAGATCCTATGGGTTAATCATTCCGACTAGGGACACTAGGTCCGACCAGTCCTTTGAGCCATCGGTCCGACATTATAATTATCAAGTATTCGGTTCGACCCAGGACGTATCCTCATCAGTATGTGGTTTGAACATTGCACAAAGCCATTAAGTTGATACGTAGTAATAGGTGTGTAAGTGAAATTCAAAAGGACCAGAAAACTATACCGAACGCAAGACGACTCGAGACCGAAGTATCTCCGGCGTGATTCCGGCCTCCGGTGGTGCTCGGTTCCTTAGTTGGCGTCGGGATTTCTCTGGCGACGTGGGGATTCCCCTGTTCGTTCTTTGATCTCCAGCAGCTCAGACGTGTTCCAATGGTTTCCCTTCTTCGTTCGGAACCGACACCACCGGCAATAAGAACAACCTACGAGTGATAGCGGACGTGATCTCGTACGGTTTTCCGGTGGCTTCAAGTTGTAGGATAAAGATTTCGGCGAGTTATGAATGCTCCAATGATGGTGTTATCAACAGAGAGTGAGAGAGAGGTATGGTGTCGAGATGTGTCTGTCGAGTAGGAACATAAGGGTGTCGTCTTGAGTTTTCCGGCGTGGTGTTTATCGAACAGAGAGGCAAGAGAGCGGTGTCGAGAGAGAATGTGAGACATTGAGGTTGTGTACGGGTAACTCGGTGTTGAAGATCTCGGTCTTTATAGCCTTTGCACGATTCGTAAATTATGGAAACCCATTACGATTGATTGTATGTGCTTTGCAATCAGTCTAAATTCATGATTGAGGTATAATTGGAAACGCGGCATCGATGTTAATCACTGGAAAATCAGGAAGAGTTAAAAAGGGAACGACAACTGTTTGGGTGGCAACTTGTTTGAATAAGGATGTTCAATCGTATCAGAGTATAAATCTTATTTGTTCATAAGGTTTACACCAAACACAAAGTGGTGCAGTGGTCTGGTATGTGTTGTTTACCCGGGTTCGACCCTAAAGGTTTACTTTTGTATATTTTCTTTTTGTTTTACTTAAAGGATTCCATGTTTCAACTAAAACCCAAATGGCCCCTCAACTTTATTAGAGATTTAACTTGGCTATTATCTTGTTTACCTTAACAACTTTTCTTTAAAACTCAACAAAACTAACCGGGTTATAATATGCCTTTAATAGTTTTAATTTAAATATTAATTAAACAAATTAAACAAGTAATAGGTATATAGCTAAATTGATATGGAATTAAATTAAAGAATAATTCCTTCGACGGTTATTTATTTCGCAAAAAAATTCCGAGGTTTCAAAGGTTAGGATCCTAGTTTCAAAACGGGTCGGATTTCGGGAATCCATTTTGACGGATGTTACAGTCTCCCCTACTTTAGGAGATTTTGTCCTCGAAATCTAAGAGGAAGGACTGAACGAGGAGAAAAAGTTTGTTTAAGGAATTACTAAGTAAATGAATAACTATAAAATCTCTCAACGGTTACTTAATTCGCGAAAATTTTTAAGGTTTCAAAGGTTAGGATTCGGATTTTTTTTTTTCAAAACGAGTCGGATTTTGGATATCCATTTTTGACGGATGTTACACAGGGGACATCCCTGATGGAAATGTTGCAAAGGGTTCAAAAGTTGGAAGTTGGAATCTTCTCTCTAAGTGTCTCTGGTATGGTCTCTCTTTTTCATTTTTTAACCTTATCTAAATAACCTAAGTTTTTAGAGTTGTGTTTGACAAAGGTTTATTGGAACATTTCTGATTAAAGTGCTAAGTGTAATAGCAGTATCCTAACCAGGATATTTGGTAAGAATATTTGAAGTATATTATTGGAAATAAAGGAAAAAACTGTTTATGAAAATTCAAGTCAAACACATACAGTATAATTTTCAAAGGAATATATAAATAACAAAGGATAAGGCTAGAAAGGTTAGTTTATTAACATAGCAAAAGGTTGTACAATTGGCTTCATCTCAAACCGAGACCCATCCACCAAAAGTACAACTAGTTCTCAACATATTTACCTAAAACAGTTGAAGGCTTCGTCTTGAAAACACAGGATCCCTCCACCTTCAACTGTTGATTGTTCAAAAAAGCATACTAAAGATTAATGACCAAGGGCTTTGTCCTGAAACTCAGGATCCCTCCACCTTTGGCCATCGTATTGTCTAAGTGCAGGAAATTAAAATTGTTCAACATGCAGAAAAGTAAATTGTTTAACAACCACAAACCATCAAATTTAAAAAGTGGGCTCCGGCCTAGGCATCACCATCCATCATCGCCCACTTCGCTTCCTTCAAGAAGCACCACCTTCTTCGACCATCACTTCTTCACCAGCATCCGGTCCAGGATCAGCCCCAGCATCCTTCTCAGCATCGCCACCAGCATCAACTGCCTTTTCAGCTGCCTTGGAAGACTCTTCAACCACAGGTTTAGCAGGATGTTCCACAGGATTGCCACCAAGATCCTTCAACTTCGCCTCCCAAGCATTGACGTTCCAGGAAGGGCATTCAAGGCCAATGGCTCTGGCTTCATAATCCATTTTTAGCCTGGCTTGGAGAAGGGAGATTATGACGGATCCTTTGAGACCCTCCCAGTAGGAGTTCATATCATGCTCGTATTGAAGTTGGGTGGCATCCGGCTTGGCCTGAGCATCCTGGTTGGCTTTATTGATAGCAATATGGGTTTCTTGAGTCACGACCTTAAACTTGTCTTCATAATGTTTTGACTTGGCGGTGGCTATTACTCCTTGGTCGGCAATAGTGATCTCTGCCTTCTTCAGCTTTGCTTCCAGCATCTTGTTCAACCCACAACTTTCTTCATAAAGACTTGTCAGGCGTTCAAGACCCTACAATCCAAGGATACAGGTATCAGCATATACTAACTAGTTAACGTACATAATCAGCATATATGTGCAGGATACAGGATAAGGATATGTACCTGATTAACAAAGCTAGTCATAAACCTACTGGATTCGAGGAACCCATGGTTCTCATAGGGGAAGGTTTCAGAAGAAGCAGGAGAGTCCGTCTCCTTTCTCTTGCGGGATCTTGAGGCACATGGCTTCGTGGTAAGAGAGGGCTTGGGCACGGCTGTTTCCTTGGAGCTGGTTGCCGGCTTGGAAGCAGTGGATAGCTTGTTGGGCTGTTTCTTCACTTGGACAGGGCCAGAGTAACTGTCCAACTCTTCGAGGTCGAAGGCTTCTGGAATCTTGGCTGGTGCAGCACAAAAGGGAGAAAATCTAAATTTTTACTTTTATTTTATATTTAACTAATTAAGTACATGCAAAATAGTATAATCCTTACCAGACATATCAGATGAGGAATATTGACTTGAGCTTGGAAGGTGTAATGAAAAACTTCTATCACTTTCTGGCAAACAGTAGACTGTTTTGATTCTTTCTTCAGACTCTTCAGTGGGAGGAGCTAATTCTTTGAAATTCGCTGCAAGAAAAATGTAAGGATATCAGTGCAGGATACAACATTAAGATATATTTGGGGATAATCCAAAACCCTAAACCCTACCGGAGGTCAACCATTTCACTGGAAGGTTATCACCTTCAACAATGGAGTCTCGCCTAACAAAGAAAAATTTACGTTGCCATCCGTCCTTGTTCCTTGTTACTTTGAGGATGAGGGGATTGCTGGAAGTTGAAAAAGTAAGAAATGGCTGTTGCCGTGTGAACGGAGACGGTAAGCGATGGGGATATCCTAGATACAGAGGTCAGGGACATGAAGGGTTTTGATCTGATTAAGCACAATTAGCACTCTCCAGACCATGGGCATTGTTTGGGCGAAACTAAGGCCGGTGCTACGAAAGAATTGCATGATGAACTCGGGAAAAGGATATCGGAGACCAAGAGAAAAAGGGTACGCCGAAAAGCAAATCCACTCCTTGGACGACACATCTGACCGAAGGCTCCGGTCAAACGGACGAATCACCGCCCTGTCAGAGAAAGCACCGAAGGCTCTCAATGCGGCGATGTCGGCGTTATCAAAAGAACACACCTCCTTCTCGGGATGTTTAAGAAGGTTTTGGTTGGCAAACAGTGAGGTCGATTCGCCGGAGTGAGATCGAGTTCTTGTAGCCATCAAGAAAGTTAAACAGAAAAAGTCTCGAGAGAAGGGAGAAGAGATAGTACCTAAGAATTCTGAGGAAGGTGGTTGATTTTCAACAAAAAAGTGAGAAGATATAGGGGCAAGATAGATAGGAAATGAGTAAAAATCGCTTGGGGATGCGACAGCCAAGGCCAAGGCCAATTACGGTCGTGACACGTGACGGCCAAGGCCAATTACGGTCTATCGAAATAGAGCCCTCACGGTACGCGATGGCCAAGGCCAAGGCCAATATGGAGCAATTGTTAACAAACTGTCTGTAAAAATAGAGCCCTCGCGGCACGCGACGGCCAAGGCCAATTACGGTCGCGGCCCGCGACGCTTGTCGCGTCACGCGACAACAAATCAAATCCCCATCGCAACACGCGACGGGTTAAAAACTTAACAACAATGGGTTGAGTCAGTTGTTTGAGCTGCTGATTCATTTTTTTTATTGATTTATACACGTTATAAACACCCTGAAACTAACTCATTTCATGTTTTTTTTATGAAATGTAGGTATATTAGATGTACCGGAGGACGATCAAGCTCGATGAGGAACCGAACACATAAAGAATTTAAGCTTCCACGAAAAAGTTTCGTCGTCATTTTTAAACGGCGAATTTATACATGTTATGTTAAAATGTTTTAACAACTCGTATTTTAAGTGTATGTTTAATCGAAATCACACTAATATAGTCGGATTTGATATGATAATCGTATAAAACGAACCAAGGGTCTTACATTGAAGCACTTTATGGACGAAAGTGCAGAACTCCAGTCTGGGCAGAAATTGGAGAAAAGCAATTATTTGGACCAGAGATAGTGCAAGAAACAACGGAAAAGATAATTCAAGTCAAGGAAAGACTAAAAGCAGCACGAGATCGTCAAAAGAGTTATTCATATAACAGACGAAAACCTTTAGAATTCCAACTAGGAGATAAAGTATTGTTAAAGGTTTCCCTATGGAAGGGAATAGTCAGATTTGTTAAGAGGGGAAAGCTAAACCCCAGGTATGTTGGACCTTTTGAGATTATTAGAAGAATAGGACCTGTAGCCTATCAGCTACAACTACCAGAGGAAATGGCAGGAATACATGATGTGTTTCATGTATGTAATCTCAAAAAATGCTTAACAAACGAATCATTAGTGATACCTCTTAAGGACATAGAGGTAAATGAGAAACTTAAGTTTGTTAAGAAACCCGTTCAGATTGAAGATAGAAAGATCAAGAATCTCAAACACAAGAGATTAGTTCTGGTCAAAGTGAAATGGGATTCCAAGAGAGGACCAGAATACACTTGGGAACTCGAGTCAGAGATAAAGAGGAAAACCCACACCTGTTCCAGTAGACCTCGAGGACGAGATCTAAAACAAGGTGGGGAGGATATAACAACCCTCCTAGAACCCTTAATATGACCCTAAAACCTTCCTTACGCACCTGCTCCTGGGGTAGGGGTCAGGGGTTGCGACAGTTGCATGTTGAACGGGTTTCGCATCATCATGTTTAGTAACGATTGCATTTGTTGCATTTGCGAGAAAGCGTTCGGAGATTGTTGAAAACCCGCAAAAGCGTTGACAGAAAATTGAGAGGATGACCAACTTGGTTCCATTGAAGGATAGTAGCCGGGCACCGCATGTCACACCCCAACCGATGGCGGAAACATCGTAGTGAGACGAAACGAGATTGCTCATTACACATAACACTAATATGTGACAAGTATTTAAGAATAAAATTTCATTTCATTGCATAAAAGATTCGATTACATTGTTTGAAATAAAATACAATAAGTCAAAACAAATAAATTACAATATAACAAGTATTAAAGTTTAAATGTGTTTCTAGGCATCCTACTAAGTTCCATGCATCGTCAACATCATCATAAACCTGCAACATGTTTTAAAAGCATAGTTCAATACAATAGTATTGGCGAGTATACAAGTTTGGTGTACTAGCATATAAGTATAAAAATGATAATAAATAATGAAATCCACATGGCAAACCTAGTTATCAAGATTAACATATAATCCGGCATGTGAATAACAAGTCAAACCAAAGTTCATGCAAATAAGCTCTTAACATAACCCAACGTTCATAGACGGTGCGTTAATCCTATAGCCCTATATATGTTAAGGTAGGCTCATACGAAGTCAATGACAAGTTTATCACAAAACAAACTAACCCAGAAAATACGAATCAAGCATAACATAACAATAAGCATGTATTGGATTGTTTATATGTATGATTGCATAAAAGTATGTTAAGTGTGTTTTTGTATGTATAAACATGTTACACCTAAAAAGTGTGAAACGGAAAAATGGGTCAAGTATACTCACAAGATTGCACATGCTTTCCGGTTATCCATGAGTGACGAGTTGTTTGCGAATATGGATTCAATGATAAGGTTACATGACGTTTAGGAAGTGGTAAGATTCGGAATTTAAAAATTTTAAGTATCAAAAGTATGTATAGGAAAATAGTATCTAGTTCTAAGAGCTCATTTATAACACCATGTTAAGTGGTTTCATGGTTCCCAAATTGCCTATTGGAATCATAACAAATATCTTAGAATTTTAGATATGTTAGCCTAGGTTTTGTAAGACCCTTAATCCATTGATACGATTTTAAATATACATTTCGATTAATATAGTGTAGTTACTACTAAACATACACTTACAAATACGAGTTTATTAAAACATTTTAATGAATAAAATTTTTTAACGTTTTGTATGTAAATTCGCCGTTTAAATTGATCGTCCTCCGGTGCTTTTACTGTATACCTACATTCCATAAAACACGAAATGTTTTAGTCCTTTAGCATTTGAAACATGTCTGAACAAGTTCGTGAGTCAAAACACTCACTAAATGTCGGTTATGTTAGTTTAAAACTGATTTATACAAGTGTCTACAGCCAAACTGATCAACAGCAACAGTTGCAGCAAATATGACCCGTCGCGTGGCGTGACGGGATTTGGGGTCATTGTCGCATGACGCGACAACCTTCGCAGGCCGCGACACCATTTGGTGTTACCCGTCGCGTAGCGCGAGAGTGGCATTTCAACAGCGAGTTTGGTTCAGGTCTACATAATTCCCAGCCAAACTCAGTTTTACGAAAACGGCCATAACTTGGTCGTTATTGATCCGTTTTACGATCCGCTTCTTCCTACGTGATCATAATTTAATTCTCCATCACATGGAGTTAACATCTGACATCCGGATTAACAAAATTTTATACTTTTAAGCCTTCGGCTTAATATCCTTTTTCAAAGTTTTGACCCGTTCATGTTTTTATCAAACAAAGCAGGTTTGTTTGCTCCCTAAACTCATGAAATTCAAAATTTCAATATCTCCTATCATATTAGGTTCAAGTCACGGGTTTCTTGCGTATTTAAAACCCGTTTACGCTCAAGTGCTTATTTTGACCCATTAAGGGTATTTAAGCGCTTTCAAGCTTAAAATCGCTTTCAATTACTTCTAGCATTGCATTACCACATTTCTTATCATAAAATTTTCCACCACAACTGTATTTGTGTCGGATTTAATGTGGTAATTTATAAATTCTGAATTTTACCCCTCGGATCATTATTTTATGGCAAAGACTCTTATAGAGTCAATTGACCCAGGATTTGTCATCTTTCGCTTTTGATACTTATTCTAAGTATTTATTTAATCATAAAACTCGTTTCCGAACCACCTTTAAGGGTCGTTCGCTCGATTTTGTTTACAAGGGCATTTTGGTCAATTTTAATCCTTCTTTTACGACGAAGGACTTTTAAATACTTGTTTGATCCAAAAATCAGACCTTTTAACTATAATCTTGTTTAGAAACCAATATGTTTCTAAAACACCATAATTATAACTCAATTTATTCGGTTTACCTAAAAGATAACCGAATATCTATTTTTAACCTTGTCTAACTCTTATAGAACCTCAAGTTCTACATGATGAGTTGAACCATTATACATACCTGGCTCGGATCAATATATTGACCCGTTACGATACCTTGCCTTAGTGGCCGCTAAGTAATAGAGATGTAAACATCCATGTGATATTTATTCCTATAATCATACAACTCGACAAACCATTAGTCGATATTGTCAAAGGGTGATAATTTCACCTTTTGACTCGTTTGGTCTAAATGACCGTATATCTTTGCGAGATGAATTTATTATCATCTCGTCTACATGACTCGCACCGTTTTACACCGTACGGTCAATTTACTTATAAACAATTTTCTTAACTCTTTTGACCCATTATGACTTACGCCATAAAGTGTCTTTCAAAACTAACGGTTCTAGTCAACGAGTGACCAATTTACCGTTTTACCCTTATTATTTGCATTGGTTTACCTTATAAGGTAATCATTAAAAACTCGTTATCTTTTAGTCATTTCATGACTAAATAACCATATTAGCTCTTTTTAACCATTAAACATGGTTCATTATCATTGTATTTTGTTCCGAACCGCACTTGTCGTGTCGGAACATCATAATTCAAACAAGACTTTATATTATTCATAACCTATAAAACCAATAGGTATTTAATACAAAGAGTGTAAGTTGTACTTACCTCGCATCCAGATTATGCTTTTCCTTCATTCTTGATTTGTTTGACCCGCTTCCTTCCCAAGCTTTCACCTTATGATCCCCTAGCTTGGGTGATCGTTAATTCACGTTCAATTGTGAATTTGAGCATCAATTTGACCTTCAATTTGATGATTTATTGTGAACTAGGGTTTTAGCTCATGAGAACTTGTTCTGATCGATCCAGAACACCTTCAACACATACTCAATATGTGTTATAGGTTTTTAAATTTCTTTTATAATTAAACTTTCAAGTTTATCCACTTTGGCCTCTCTTGTTTGGTTAGTTTATTAAGTAAGGCACAACCTACTTATTTCTAACAATATTACCCACTTATTAAATAGGTTAAACATTCCTAGTTAAATTAGTAGGTTCGGGGAATCTATGACTAAGTTTATTTTAAGTCCCGTTAACTCGGGCCTTCTATAAACTTTATTTCCACAAAAGCCTTTATATAACTTTTATTTAATATTAGGTTTATTTATTTAAAAATCCTAATATTCACCGGATTAATTTTACCACTAATGGTAATTTACCCGTCTTTTACTATTAACGTGGTTTGATTACCAAACCCGTTTTCGGTGTGTTACAGGTTTATGATGAATAATGATAACTTGATTATCATCACAAATTTAGTCATGTTTTTTATAGTTTATATATTATATATGGTAATAATTACATCCTAAAACTAAGTCCAAACAAGCAATATCATGTACTGTCAACCATGGAGGTTAAAACCTCATTATATGATTCACCACTACACAAACCATCATGAAGGTGGTTCGGAGGGTCATGAATAACAAGAAAGTAAATCAATTCTAGCAAGTCACAAGAATGTCCACAAGGTTCAAATGAAGGAGTGGAACTTAGTTTGGAAAGCCAAGGCTTTCATTGGTTCACACTTCATAAGTCACAAGTTCATCATATGGAAGATGATGACTTGTGCTTGTTGTCATCAATGATTAACCATGTATACACACAATTTAAATGAGTATTTGAACTCATAACTTTGATGGTAATCACCTCCACTCAAACCTACAACCATAGACTTGATTGTGAGCTTGGTAGGCATGAGATTCCACCAAGTTATTATCATAAAATGAACATACAAGAACAAGTAACAAAACAGAAAGTTTTATGCACTTTGGACCTCAAATGTGGTGAGGTTTCACCTTAGATTACCCAAGTAATCTTGTGAAAACCTTCCTAGAGGTTATCCAAGTGCTAAGAAAGAAGAAATGAGTAGAAAATAGTAGTAGAAGTGAGTTAGAACTCACTTAGAAACACTTGAACTTTCTGATTAACTTCTGGAAATTCAAAGATATTTGGGAGTGTTTTGAGAGGTTTGTAAAGTGGTAAAAGAGTGTAGGAAGTGTTGGTTTTATAGTTGAGGTTTAGGGTTTTCAGTTAGGTGAGTTTTAAATGTAATTAAGTAGTAGTTGTAACCAAAACAAACACAAATTTGGCCAGCCCAAGAGCTGGACGACAATTTCTGTGGATACAGGGGGGGGGGGGTCGCGTGTCGCGACAGCAACACACTCGTCCCGTCCCGTCGCGTAGCGCGACGGGTCTACTTTCGAGCCACATTTTCACTTTTGGCAAGATTGGTCCTTGTTGTTTCATATAGGTTATGTTTTATGGTATAAGGTGTATTATAAGTATAAAAACATATTATTTAGTATTAAATACATAAGAAAGTATAGTTTAGGTGTATTGTAAACATAAAATCAAGTTATGGTATGTTTAAAGTGTATAGAAAGGACTCGTATTTACAATGGTGGTATACAAATTTATGTATGTGTATGCGAGAATAACGATCATGTATCATGTGTACATACGAATGAAAAACAAATACGATTAGTTTAAATCAAAATGGTCACACTTTATTACGAATCAAGTTATGAATTACGAAAATGGAAGTGAATTACGAGTATGATATGGATAGAAGTTTCTAAAAGTAGACTACAAGGCGAGATTTCTATGGAAAGTTATGAAAAAGCGATGCGTTACATCGCAAAAACGTTCTGGTTGTATGGATCCATGGTAAAAAGTAGAAGAATGTTTATAAAAAAGTAGAAGAGTTTATAAAAAGTTGAGAGAGAGATGGGGTTGAAGTGGGTAAAAAATGGGGTGTTTGGGTATAAAAAAGTTTGATGATTTTTTGGGTTTTTTTTTTTAAATCTACCCGTTGAGTTTGAAAACGGAAATTAAATTATTATTTTTTCCAACGATCATCATGTCCCAACATCCATTTTTTATCTTATACGCAAGTGGCAAACATCATAGGGGGCGACGTTTAGGACGACGCCGGGGGGGGGGGGGGATGGCGTTTGGATCGGCGACGGGCCTCGACGGGCTCGGGACGAGCCCCACACCGTCTAGCCTTAGGGTAATATTGTCAAAAAAGCCATGCACATGCCACTCACGTGTCAAAGACTATGCACATGCCATCACATGTATATTTCACTATTTTTTTAAACTCTCGTAACTTTTCTATATGTGATTATTTAAAAAAAAAATACACCATAAAATCGAGTGTTTTATTATATTTCTAACGAGTATACTATTGCTATACTTTTGATATTAAAAAAATAACATGAACTAGGTGTTCAACTAAAAATGCCATAAAAACAGTTCAAAAAACGCCATAAAAAATACTTAGTTGAAAAGCCATAAAACACCCAGTTCAGAAAAACCCCATAAAAACTCAGTTGAAAACTCCATAAAAACACACAGTTCAGAAAAACGCTATGAAAATACCCAATTGAAAACGCCATAAAACACCCAGTTCAGAAAAACACCATGAAAAACTCAATTGAAAACGCCATAAAACACTTAGTTCAGAAAACGCCATAAAAACTGGTTGAAAAACACCATAAAAACACCCACTTCAGAAAAACGCCATAAAAACATAGTAAAAAAACAAAGTTTAAAACGGCATAATAAACCCACTACATTTTTTTTTCGAAAAATATATCAATAGTATACTCGTTGGAAAGATAAAAAGTGCTGAATTTTATGGTGTGATTTTTTTTGAAAAAATAATCGCGTATAAAAAATTATTGGTGTTTAAATATGATCGGGGGAAATGGCATTTGATTAGCTTATGCACCCTTGTTTGAATCTTCCTATTTTACCCCTCTTGGTAGTTCCAATGCCCCTAGTATTTACAAAAATGTTACCACATCAATCTCAGCCACAAATCACTAAGATCTTGTGGATGAGAATCGTTTTCATCGTTTTCACACTTTGAGGCGTTTTCTCCTGATCCCATTTCTATATATATATATATATATATGATGGATAAGGATCATGTGAGAAGTAGTAGGCTAATTGAGAAGCATTCTGGACCACACATTTTCCCTAAACAAAAAAATGCAAAAAAAAAAAAAGTAAAAAAATGCAATTTTTTTTTTTTTTGGAAAAATCGGAGCTTTTTCTTTACGGTTTTGTTTTTTTTTCTAATTTTTTTTGGATTTATACACATGTGTATATTGTTAATCTTTTAACTATACATATGTGTATATTGTCAAATATACATATATGTATATACATGTTTAAAATTGAAAAATAAGTGTTATTTAGGGATTAGCATTAGTATTTAGGGTTTAGCATTAGTATTTAGGGTTTAGCTTTAGGGTTTAGCATTAAGATTTAGCAATAGTATTTAGGGTTTAGCATTAGGGTTTAGCTTTAGGGTTTAACTTTAGCTTTTGGGTTTAACTTTAGCTTTAGGGTTTGCATTAGGGTTTAGCATCAAGAGTTTAGCTTTAGGGTTTAGAATTAGGGTTTAGCTTTAGGGTTTAGTATTAGGGTTTAGCTTTAGGGTTTAGAATTAGGGTTTACAACACACTTATTTTTCAATTTTAAACATGTATATACATATATGTATAATTGACAATAGGGCAAGGATATATAGGAAACCATTTTTTAGTGAGAAAACTAAGGAAACCCAATTATGACCATTGATCTTGATCATCTAAGGGTTAGGGAAATTCAATGGTTTATTGATTTAAATTTAATACATAACTTGTGTTGATGAGTGGGCCAGGAGGGTATTTGTGTCAAAAATACCATATCTCATTCTCTCTCTTCTGTATAATTGTCACCATCACCATGAAACCATCATCATCCATATCTCATTCTCTCTCTCTCTTCTTCTTTGAGAATTCAAAATATCAAGAATGGGGATGAAGATTTTTAGAGAGAGAAACAACCATATCTCATTCTCTATGTTCTTCTTTCAGAGTTCAAAATATCCATCATGTTCATTGTGTTCATCTGGTAGAAAAGAGAAATTCTGATCGGTGAGTGAATGGGGATGAAGGTTTTTAGAGAGAGAAACAACCATCTTCATCATGTTCATCTGGAACACCAAGAACACACGCATAAGTGTGTGAGAGAGAAGCAGATTTGAACCTAATTTACCAAGATTTTAGAGAGAGAAACAACAATCTTCATCGTGTTCATCTCGAACACCAAGAACACACGCACAAGTGTGTGAGAGAGAAGCAGGTTTGAAGCTAATTTACCATGATTTTAGAGAGAGAAACAACAATCTTCATTGTGTTCATCTCGAACACCAAGAACACACGCACAAGTGTGTGAGGGAGAAGCAGGTTTGAACCTAATTTACCATGATTTTAGAGAAAGAAACAACAATCTTTTGAGTTTTTTATTTTGAAATATCATTTCACACCTGAGTTTTTTTTAAGGCTGTTAATATGTTTTTGTGTGCACAGAGTGGTCTAGTAATGGGTAAATGTTTATGTAGTTTACAAGTTTTTGTTTTTGTATTAAAATCATTTTTATTTTTTTGATGTTATTAGCTTACAAATCTATATATTTTTAAATGTTGAAATGTTATTTTAAATGGGTTGTTAGTTGTCTTGTATAAACTTCACTCAGATATCACATTTTCATTACCTTTAGAAAGCCTATAATTTAATAGTTGATGATCTTGTTTATTTTATAAATAAAAAGTTGTTCTTTTTGCTGGCATAATTAGCTACATATGTTATAATAATGTTACACGTGTTACTTTTGTTAAAACCAGCCCTTTCTTGGACACAAAAAGGAGCTACTCATATGTAACACATGTTTGTAACGTGTGTTACACTAGAGGGTAACACATCTAAAACAATTGTTGTGGGGAGCACAACTGTCTAGTCTAGAAAACAAAAACAAAAGCTATACGACGACAAACAAATACGAAAGGTTGTGCTAACATATGTTACATGTTTGTTTAGTGCTTGCAGCGAGGGAGTTGGTTCTACCGGATAGTAGTTGTTTGAAGTGTATGGTAACTGTTTACATATGTAACCTTTTTTTGGGTCGTTTTGCTTAGTTTTTTTTTATGTGTGAAATGATGCAGATAAAAACTCAAAATTTGGGGAGTCTTCAAGTTCAGGGCATAATTGGGTAGAAGGTAACTAGTGTTAGTTATGTTACTACTATTTTTTTAATTAGTAGATTAAAAATACTGGACTGTAACTTGTGTTATTATGACTTGACCATAGCAGTTGCAGCCAAACGAGAAGGGATCTTGGCAGGAAGAAAGAGAACCACAATATCGGATATGACAAAAGATAGCCATAAAGCGAAAGAAGGTAGATGGAGAAACCGATGAAGAATGGGAACAAGAAGTCGATGAAGGGCAGTTGGTGGGTACCTTTGACGTTGTACAGAAGTTACCCTCCAGTGTAACACATGTTACAAACATGTGTTACATATGTTCAACCTCTTTGTTACCAAAAATCGGGGCTGCACATATGTAAGACATGTTTGTAACTTATGTTACACTAGAGGGTAACACATGTATGATCATTTTTGGATCATTTGTATATATTTAAGTATAAACCTACAACATCGATACCCCCAAAAAGGTTACACATGTTACGACAGAATGGGAAATGTGTAGCAGCGTTCAATACTGTTCTTTCACTCTATAGTGTGTAACATGTGTGACATGACGTTTGTCAGCAAAACATATAACTTGTAAGGTGATACGGTTGTATCTTTAAAATATGTTTACCTATAAGTACTTACATGTTACAGGTTGTATCTTTAAAACATGTTTAAGCTGGAAACTGGAAACACTTACAAAATATAAAGCAGAGTTACACAAGATGTAACATGTGTAAACTGGAAACACTTGTGTAACATTTCGGTGTAACACATGTTACAGGTTGTATCTTTAAAACATGTTTACCTATAAGTACTTACAAAATATAAAGCAGAGTAGGAACACGACTTTTAAGGATGGTACTCACGTTGTAGAGAAGATGTTACATGTGCACACACAATTAACATGTGTAACATGGCGACAAGTGTCATGTGTGATCTTTTTTTGTTACCCTAGGGTGCTAAACGTATTACAACGTTCATAACGCACGTAAACTTATACTAACATCCGTCCCTATGTCCACAGATGATCTTGAACATACTCCACGTTACCATCTTTACGAGCATGGTTGTAAAAATCCGGACTAGTCACCGATTAGTCGCTGATTAATCACTAATCGGAGGTTCACCGATTAATGGCCGATTAATAGCTAGGCAGTTAATGGCGGTCCTATTCTGGCCAAATTTTGGCTAGATGCCGGCCAAATTTTGACCAAACCATATAAATTCCTTCCAATTACTTAAAAAAATGGGTTAATGAGGGGTTAAAACATGTCTACTTTAAAAAACTACATATAAAAATGTGTATGTATATATGTAACTAAAAATTACATATAAAAATCTCAATACGATTAATTCCGATTAATCCTTATTAATCCCGATTAATCGCTAGTCGGTACCCCACCGCCCGACTAGCGCCTAGCGATTCTTACAACACTGTTTACGAGTCTTCTAATGGCACTAAATTGTGGACACCGAATCTCAACGAGCAATATCATCTATTATTGTTAAATCATACATCACACTGGAAGAACTTCTTGCCATGTATAAGACTTATGACCAATAAGTTGGGTTCAGTGTAAAAAATATACGTTAATGCAGTTTTTTTATCTACTAATAACATTGTTAATAACAAGTCTACGTACATATGTAACATGAAGTGTATCGTTTGTCCCTTTAATTCGTTACACTAGTCTCATATACTTATAGTTACATATATTACTTGTTTGTTCATTGATATGACATTTTGGATGATGTAATGTTGTTACATATGTAATTTTACTAAGTTTAAATTGACACCAAAGGGGCTGACATATGTAAAACATGTTTATAATATATGTTACACTATTGTGTAACATATGTAACACATGTATAGCCATTTTACATGTGTTACAACGTCAAGGTTACACATGTTACATATAGTTGTTGCATCCCAAAAAAAATTGCCGTCACATCAACATCCGTATTCATCCAAAAATGGGCATACTAACAATGAAAATACAAATGAATTTTATATCAATAGTTGTAATGCTTCTAAAAATGGTCTTCACAACAACATCCATCTTGACAACACATAGCAGCCAACCAAAAAACACACCATCGTCACCACAAAAACCTGATGATGTGTTGTAATCCTTCGGCGGGCTTCGCTTCTTGATAACCATCTTCATCTTGAACACAAAATATCTTTTCACCTATGAACAAAACAAGTAAACAAGTGTTACAAAGTGGATGTTTTAAAAAAAAAAAAAACTGTTTTCATCCATTTGTAATAGAGACGTGTAAGTAGGTAAAAACCTGTTGTAACACGTGTTACATTTGATGTATCTTTACGTTGAGGAGGGGATTATAAAAAGAAAATGCACGTCTGAGTAAAAAGTTGTAACACGTGTTACAACGGTTGTTTACAGAACTTTCAAATAAGTGACAAGCCGGACGATAGCCAGTGGTACAAATGGATGTTTTGAAAAATCTAACACGTGTTGCGTTGGATGTATCTTCAAGCTGAAGATGGGATTATAAAAAGGAAAATGCACAACATTAAAAAAGTTGTAACACGTGTTACAACGGTTGTTTTAAGAACTTTCAAATAAACAAGTGTTGCAAAGTGGATGTTTTTAAATAACTGTTTAAATCAACGTAATAGAGACGTGTAAGTAGGTAATTTCCTTTTGTAACACGTGTTACATTGGATGTATCTTTACGTTGAGGATGGGATTATAAAAAGGAAAATGCACAGCTGAGTAAAAAGATGTAACACGTGTCACAACGGTTGTTTTAAGAACTTTCAAATAAACAAGTGTTACAACGTGGATGTTTTAAAAAAACTGTTTTCATCCATTTGTAATAGAGACGTGTAAGTAGGTAAAAACAGTTAGTATTCAGATCAAAAGCCCCAAACAAGCAATCAAACTAACAAAAACAGTTACTGTTCAGATCAAAAGCCTCAAACAAACAAGCAACCAAACCAACCACAATTTTTTTTTAAATAAACGAGATCATCAACGATTATATTATGGACTTTTTAAATGTAACTAATATATAACAACAACAACAACAACAATCATTATCTCAATTCTAAATTTTTTTAATACATTTAAAATTAAAAAAAAATACCCAAGAAACTATCAAATCTATTTTACTAATACTCACACAAAATCATTCAACTTTTACCAAATAAATAACATTAAGACATGGAACCAGTCCATGTCATACTTGTGAGTATGTTCTTTGTGTTTTAACAAGTTTTTCTCTCAACCAAAACCCATGTAACCAAACGATTTCTGACCTGCTTCTCTCTCACACAATTGTGTGTGTTCTTGGTGTTCTAACAACTTTCTCTCTCTAAAACCCATGAACCAAATGATTTCTGACCTGCTTCTCACTCACACACTTGTGTGTGTTTTTTGGTCTTGGTGTTCCAATAACTTTCCCTCTCTAGAAACTCATGCAACCAAACGATTTCAGCCTGCTTCTCTCTCACACACTTGTGTGTGTTCTTGGTGTTCTTCATGAACCCGATGGAGAATCTTGTATCTCTTTCTCTCACACGCTTGTGTGTGTGTTTTTGGCGTTTCTCTTTCTTTAACAATAGCGATTCAGGCTTGCTTCTCTCACACACACCTGTGTGTGTGTTCTTGGTGTTTATATTGAAACATGAAGAGAGAGAGAGAGAGAGAGAGGATGAGAGAATGGATGAAGATGGTTTGATGGTGAATGTACAGAAGAGAGAGAATGGATGATGATGGTTTGAAAAAGGTGATGGATGATGGGTTGGGGTATAATCGAGTGGGGATGGTGGGGAAATGTGTTGGTTGGTGAAAAGTAGAAAGCACATTCTTCAAAGAAAAGAACAAAAAGACCAAAATACCCTTAAAGCATGGGTTTGGATGAGGTGATGTGGATGAATGTGGTCCACATATTCTAGTTTGCTAAGTTTTCTCAATAAAATTGGTTTTCTCCATATACTTACACATTGACAATATACATATATGTATAGTTAAAAGATTTAAAAAAAAATAATAAAACCTTAAAGAAAAAGCTCCGATTTTTCCAAAAAAAAATTGCATTTTTTCACCTTTTTTTTTTGCATTTTTTGCTTAGGGAAAATTTGTGGTACAGATTGCTTCTCAAGTTTCTCAAATAGGGTAGACTTCTCTTAGGATCCCCACCATATATATATATATATATATATAGGATTATATTCATTTGTGAACAACCGATTGATTATGAACACTAGTGAATTAATATTAGCCCTTAATTATGAGTACACAAGTGTAAATCAGTAGTCAGGATATTTTTTCACTCAGTTCACAAATACATTAGTGTTCACAAATATATATATATATATATATATATATATATATATATATATATATATATATATATATATATATGTGTGTGTGTGTGTGTGTGGGGAAACTAAAATGAAAACCACCCCAATTGCGAGAACCGCGAGAACCACTCTACCAATCATATAATGAGAACCAAAAGGGTAATATAGTCATTTAATCAAAACCATCAAATCATATCCCTCTTCTCATTAAAGTCTCTTTTTAAAGTCTTTTCAATTTCTTTCTCTTGACATTTCTCTCTACTCTTTTTATTATTTTGTAAAAAAAAACTTGTAAAAAAGTTTTTGTAAAAGAAAAAGTTTAAAACCTTAAAAAAGTTTTGGTAAGGAATGTAAAAAAGTTTAAAAATATGTATGTAAAAAAAAGATTGTTGTAAAAATATGTTAAAACCGTAAAAAAATTTTCGTATAAAATTTTGTCTAATGTAAAAAAAGTTTTTATAAAAAAAAATTTGTAAAAAAAAAGTTTAAAACCATAAAAAACGTTTTCGTAAAAAAAAGTAAAAAAGTTTTAAAAACTTGTGTGTAAAAAAAGTTTTTGTAAAAAAAAAGATAAAACCATAATTTTTCGTATAAATTTTTGTTCTTTGTTAAAAAGTTTTTATAAAAAAAAATCTGTAAAAAAGTTTTTTTTTTTTGTAAAAAGAAAGTTTAAAACTGTAAAAAAAATTTCGTAAAAAAAATTTAAAACCGTAAAAAAGTTTAAAAACGTATGTGTAAAAAACGGGGAGTAAAAAACGGCGAGTAAAAAAAACAGCACGTAAAAAACGGGGTGAAAAAAACGGCGCGTAAAAACGGCGCGTTAAAAAATAGCGCGTAAAACCGAGCATAAAAAACGACGAGTAAATCGGGCGTAAAGGCGCGTAAAACCGGGCGTAAAAATGACGCCTAAAAACGGGGCGTAAAAACGGGTTTTAAAAAGAGCGGCTCGTAAAAACGTTTTTTTGTAAAAAAGAAATCCTGACAAAAATTGTTTTTTGTAAAAAAAATCAGATTTTAGAATGTTTTTAATTAAAAATCTGATTTTAATAAAAGACAATTAATTTAATAAGACAAAAAAGTAATAAAAGACAATATATACAATAAGACAAAAGAAGCAAATTTACCAAAGTGCCCTTTTCACATTAAAATATTAAAAACATAATAAGACAAAAAGAATTTAATATTGTTTTTATAACTTTTATTCTCATCCATCCATCTTCAAAGATCAATGGTTGAAAATTGGTTCTTTTAATTGGTGGTGGTTTTCATTTTAGCGCCCCATATATATATATAGGGGGCAGTTCCCCTAAGAAGCCTATTTTGCCTAAGTTGCCTAAGAAGCAATCTACACCATTTTTTTAAACAACCAATGGACCAGATTAGATCCCTAATATTAAACTAGATAAGTAAACAAAATAAAACGCGCGGGGGTATTTTCGTCATAAACAAAAAAATAGTACTGGACAAAAAGCAAAGCAGTTATTGACGATTCAAAAACAGTTCTTCTTCACTCTCTCTCAAAACTTCCCAATCGCTAACAAACGTCCCCTAAAATCGACAATCAGACAGACGAAAATCGAACAAACAACAACAAAAACAGCATCAACGATGGATTCAGAGAGTACGTTCCATTTTTTTTTTTTTTGCATTTTGGTGTATTCGTTTCAATTTTGTACGGTTTTTCTAAGTTTCTTCGAAATCAAATTGATTACACAGGTTCTAAGAGATCTACAAGAAGCCAGAAGCATAAAGAAACAAAACCTGATAACGATTTCGAAGGTTTGTTAAGGATCTGTAAACGAACAGATTTCTAGGGTTTTAATATGTCTAAACTGATTCATGTTCTGCATTTTATAAAACAGATCGATCGTTGTGTTTTAATGAAATAGTGCTGGTTTATTTTTTGTGCTGGTTTATTTTCTGTGCTGGTTTAACCTATGTGCTAGTTTAGTGTTTTAGAAATATCTAGCACAAAGTTGTGGTTGGTTTTCTGGTTTTGAAATCGGTGCTGGTTTAACTTCCGTGCTAGTTTAGTGTTTTTTAAGAAACTAGCACAAAGTTCTAGTTGGTTTTTTAGGTTCCAAATATGTGCTGGTTTACTATCTGTGCTAGTTTATTGTTTTAGAAGAAACTAGCACAAAGGGTTTAGTGTTTTCTAGTAAACTAGCACAAATTCTAGTTGGTTTACCGTCTGTGCTACTTTAGTGTTTTAGAAGAAACTAGCACAAGTGGTTTTTTGGGTTCCAAATCTGTGCTGGTTTACCGACTGTGCTACTTTTAAATTCAGGAGATAAGTAATATAAGTTTCAGTTGCTTTTTTGTGTGTGAAACAGAGCTGTACAATCCCAAACCACTACAAATTGTACAACCAGGAGAACCAATCCCTACTTTTGATAATGAACCTTTGCATCCCATTCCACTCAAAGTTGTAAGACCAACAAAAAAGGAATATTATATGAGTCCGAAATTTTGGAATGAAGTAGCAATCTGGGGGCCAAGCTATACCAATCATCCTACTTCTGGTGGTGAACCTTCAGATCCCATAAAAGAAGAGATTGATGAGAAACCTAAAATCTCAGTTGTACAACCCAAAAAAGAAGAAGATGATGAAAAACAAAAGATCCCCATCCTACAACCTAAACATGAAGAAGATGAGGAAAAACCTATAATCTCAGTCAAGAATTTTGGAAGGAAGTAGCAATCTAGCCAGCTCCTGCTATGATCATCATGTTTATGTTGTTTGTTTTAGTTTTCTAATGTTATCAATGCTGTTATGTATTATGATCATGTTTTTCTGAACCTTATGTAACAATGATGTTTTGAATTATAAAAATCATGGTTTATTATGTATTAAATGATCAAAATGGTACTGGTTATTGTTTTTTTTAATATATAGTACACTTTATAACTTGTGCTGGTTACTATGTTTCTTCTGAAATTACTTGCAGGCTCATCAGACAGTGACTTCGAACAACCGGAAAAGAAACAAAAAACAGCACTAAAAGCTGTTGCCACAAACCTTGAACCTATACGATCAACACTTTTCAAGGAATTTGATAAGAAAAAAAGAATTAGAATCAGGAACAGCCCAAAAAACCTTGCTCAATTCATGCAAGTGTTATCTGACGAACAGAAAGCAGAAGTAGATAACATGGGATTTGAAAGCATGAAGAACTTTGATATAACAAATATACCAACTGATCTGGGATACTGGCTCACTAACAATTATGAACCTACAATCAACACACTGAATCTAGGTACACATAATGTAGTGATAACACCTAACCTAGTACAAGAAGTTCTTGGCATACCAATGGGTAAAGTGAAGGTTAAGGAGACTAAACCATCAATGAGTGATCCAGTTGTTGCAGAGTTTAGAAATCAATTTGAAATTGATGATGAACTGCCAAAAATGCATCATATTATTCATGTTGTGAAAGAACAGAAGGAGAGTGGAAGGCTATTTCAACTGAACTTTCTTGTAATGTTCAACTCAATAATGGCAGAGCTCACACACGGTGGCAGCGTCAACATGAAATTCCTTACAACATTGCAACCTGATGTAGATATTAAGGATGTTGACTGGTGCAGCTACGTGATCGACTGCTTGAACAGAAAGACAACAAGCTGGTTCCAATCTAAAGCAGCACATTACATCGGACCGATAACATTTCTAGTGGTATGTTGTAGTTATCTAAAAATGATCTATATTTATTGTTTTTTATCAAACATAATAACAAAAACTAACTTGTAAATCAATCAGTTGGTTTATGCTCATGATACATACCAAAGAACAAATCCAACACAGAAGATGATACCAGCTGTAATGTATCATAAAAATGATACAATTAAAAAGCTTGGTCCGGTGGTGGAAAGCAATAAAAGAAAGAGAAGTGAAAAAGATGGGAAACCAGCACAGAAACTCACCTTGACAACACAAACACCTACTCAAAAGGTGGTGAAGAGTAAGAAGAAAACAAGTTTGAAAGCAGCAACAACTGGTGAAACAGAAGAAAATGAAAAACGAAAGAATTTGAAGGTAAAACTGAAGATGAAGAAAAAAGCACCAGCTGAACAACCTCTATCCACATATCAAAAAATTTCAAAGGAAACTGATGAAGCTAGAAATCATTACTTTAGTGACTTCCCAGAATCTCTAGACATTACACAAAGTTTAGACATTCCACAATCCCAGGAAAAACTCTCACAAATTCCACCTACAAACCCAACAAGTGGAGTGATAATTTCTATTTTATTGTGTTTATCTGTAGTATTACTGAAAAAAGTGCTGGTTTAGATGGTTATTGAAAAAATGTGCTACTTTTATGACATTTGTTGAAAAATGTGCTACTTTTATGACATTTAGTGTTTGGAATGTTAAATTGTGCTAGTTTATACCTAGTATATGTTAGTTTAATGTTAGAATTTGGAATGTGAAATTGTGCTGATTTATATGCTAAAGTGTGCTGGTTTAAATGGATTGTAAAACTGTGCTAGTTTGAAATGTGCTACTTTTATTGTAAACTTTTATCATGTGTATGTAAAAATAAAAATGGAAAATGTGCTACTTTTACAATTTGTGCTACTTTATAAAAAGAATGTGCTACTTTTACAATTTGTGCTACTTTATAAAAAGAATGTGCTGGTTATCTTTTCAGGAATGGATTTGTCTGATAAAATCCAAAACAAAAGAGCTGGACATGCATGTCAAAGAAACACACGAAATGATTGCAGAATGTTTAACAAAGTACAGAGGTGAGGAGGTTGTGGATGCTGTGGATGAGTGGAGAAAAAGATTGGTAGTATATGGTGAAAAGTACAATTTCGAGAAGCAAGAATCAGAAGCAGGGAATGAAGAAAAGAAAAAAGGAGGAAGTGGAGAGAAGACAGAAGGAGGGAATGAAAAGGAAGAAGGGAATGAAGTTAAACTTACCCAATCACAAAAAAAAATGGTGGTCTCACAATTTGATTCAACTCCTTTCAGAATCACCAGTTCAATGTGGCCAGAGATTATAAAAGAAATAGAAAAGGCAGAACAAGCAGCAAGCAGCAAAAAAGATGGTGCTGATCATGGAGTTGGTGGTGAAGAAGAAAAGGATGCAGGTGGAGAAAAGGCTAAAGATGGTAAACCTGATGGGGAAACAACAAAGAAAGGAGGTGAAGATGCTAATGAACCACCAAAGGGAGAAAGTGACACTGCTGGTCAACCAGCAAAGAAAGAAGGAAATGAGGCTGCTGGTCAACCAGCACAGCAAGGAGAGGTTTTTAAAACACCAGAAAAGGAAACCAAAAAAGACAGTGAAAAACAAGAATTCATAGGTGAAGACCTAAACGCCGGAGACCAGAAGAAAAAAAGACAAAGCAAACGTACAACTCACCCTGCCGAACCTTTATGTTCACCATATATGCAGCGAGTTGTACAAATAAAAACAAAAACTGAAAAAATTGAAGAAAGGATAGCCGAATGGATGTTCTCGACAGTTGACGACCCCTGGTAAGTATAAAAACCAACAAAATCTTAATTGGATAAAAATAAGTATTTAAACTAATGTGTATTACAACAATGCAGGGTGTTTATATTTGAGACAGCATTTAGCACAAACCTTTCAAGGGTATTTCTGGAGTCACTTCACCCGAACTTATACATACATGTCCAAGTCCTAACAGCTTGGTCATTGGTACTAAACAGTGAAGAGGTCTACAGAAGCAAAGGTTCACCGGCAAGAGTTTTCTGCCCATGCAACATGCTGGTATGTTTTCTAATATGTGCTGGTTTTAATAACAGATTAGAAAAAGCACATTTAACAAAATGTGCTGGATTATTACACATTGTGCTGGTTTTGAAATATTAATGTTTTATTAATAGCTGGTTAGTCTAATATATGAAATGCTATTATTGTGCTGGTTCATAACACATTGTGCTGGTGCTGGTTTATAACACATTGTGCTGGTTTCTGTGCAGGGAGAAAACAATTTCAAACCAAAACTGAACAAAAAGACCTGCACACAAAATTTCAGAGAAAACATTGCCGCGACATTGATGACTACCGGGTTTGAAACTATTAGGAAAGTGGACATGTTGTTCATTCCAATACTACAAAACAAGCACTACTACATTGTATGTTTTGATTTCAAGGGAGAAGACATCAAGATTATAGACAACATGAAAGGGAAAGCAAAAGCACAAAAAATGGCACGTGCTAAAAGAGTGGTAATATATTGATGCCCATTAATTCTGTGCTGTTTATTTTAATTATATTTGTGATGCTTAGGGATTTTGATTTTGAAAATTTTCAAATTACAGAAAGAAATTGTATGTGATTACCTTGAAGTTGAATACCCAACAATGCACCCAAAGATGTCGCCCTTGGAACCAGAAATAATGAAAATGTCGTGGCAAACGGAAAAGAACTTTGTAGATTGTGGTGTCTTTGCAATGAGACACATGGAGACATACACAGGGAAGCATGTGAGCAAGAAGGAATGGGATAGTGGGCTGTCGAAAGAGTCACCGGAACAAGACAAAGAGTTGGTTGAACTGAGATACAAGTATTTAAGCAAAATACTTTTATCCGACATCAACTTAGCGAAAGGTGAAATGATGGAACTGTTAGAGAAGTATGAGAAGATGGAGCCTGAAAAGAAAGAGGAATGCAAGAAAAATGCGGAAAAGAAAATCAATGACAGATTGAACAAGAAATATTGATTGTGTTGGTTGAACAATATAACATTAGTTTGGTAGTTGTCTGTAATATTTGGTGCTGGTTTAACAATTAATATGGTGCTGGTTTAACAATTACATTGTACTGCTTTAACAGTTATATTAGGAAAGTTAATTTTATGCTGGTTTTACAATTAATATTGTGCTGGTTTCACTATGACAATATGTGATGGTTTCATAGAAGAAGTTTAAAATTGTGCTGGTTTTATAATTGTGCTGGTTTTAAAGAACAAAGTTTAAAATTGTGCTGGTTTTAAACAGTATATTGAATGTTGAAAAATCAAATTCTTGACAATTGCATTTACAAATCAACAAAAACTAATAATGTGCTGGTTGAATGTTGTAAACATAATAAGAATACAAGAAATCCAAACTGAAATGAAAAAAATAACAAATCCAAATATCATGATTTCCAAGACACACGACTAACTGCTCTTCTGGGAATCAGCAACAGTAGTCTTCATCTTACAAGTCCGACTATTATGTCCATGACCTCCACATATCAAACAACCTCTAGTTTTAGGTTTCTTTGATATTCTTGAAGATGATACCTCACGAAAAGACTTTAAGCGTTTGTTTGAACCACACCCCTTGTTTCTAATACCACTAGGTGGAAGAATGGTAGCAGAAGACGATGAACATGGCTGATCAGCACGAAGAATATTAGCTAATCTTGCATTCTTGTCAAGTGATTCTGCAGGAAGGTCAGCAGAATCAACCTTCAACTTCGACTCGATCACTTGGTCTCTATACAACGATAACAGGTCCATATTTGTAACAAGACGGTTAACAATATGTTCAGTTGCAGTCATTATCTCACGCACAATGCTGGAAGCACGTTCAACTTGATTACCAGCAGCATTTTGATCAAAACTCGAAACTTTTGTCTTTTTTGGAACAACATCTCTTGTCCAACGCCCCATAACATATTTTTTAGGGAACTCCTTTATACCACAAAGACGAAGAACACAAAAGGCATGCCTACATAGCAAACCATACTGCTCATATCGGTTGCAGCTGCATTTAATTACCATATCCTTAGGAGTAAAAAGAACCTACACAAATAACAAATGCTTTATATTGTGCTAGTTTATAACAAAGTGTGCTGGTTTATATATGTAAAATTCTAATTGTAAATATAAATCACTGTGCTACTTAAAATGTATTGTAAAAAGCAGAACATGTTTGTGCTACTAAAGGTATAAATAAATACCTCATGAAGGCCGGGAAGATTGACCTGTAGAATATAAAACTTAATTGAATCACCAACTTCTTCTTCACGCCTGCACATACAATTCTTGCAAGCAAGTCGAATTTCTTCTTGAACATCAAAAAATATCCCCCGAGTATAAATCTTTACAGCTTCTCGTTCCAATTCATAATTGGTTTTCATGGCAGGTTGTGTGTATCTGGTATCATGATCACGTTTGCTGCGCTTAAACCTCTGAGATTCCATTGCAGTATCAAAATGGCTCAAAAACTCAACTAATGACAATTTTGTGTTGGTTAATTGACCAAAAAAATGATTTTCACTCTCAGACCTAGATGTTGTACGCATAAGACCGGACATATGTTCATGACGATAGTATGCAGGAATCCAATCTGATCTGAGGTTGTACATATCAGACAGCCAACTGTTACTAGTAAGGTTGTACTTAATCATTAAATCACACCATTGTGTCTCAAACTGTGCTGGTTCAAGAGCATCAGTCCATACAACAGCACATATATCTTCTTTAAAAACCTCATCTTGTGATAGCTCAGTACCAACCTATAACAAAAAAAATAATTAGTATATTAAAACAGCAAACAAATCCTAAAATGTGCTGGTTTATATGTTAAAGTGTGCTAGTTGATGTATAAACTTAAACTATGATGCTTAAACTGTGATGGTTTAAAGAAAGTGTGCTGGTTTAAAAGTGTGCTGAGTTATTTGCCAAAGTGTGCTGGTTTAAAAGTGTGCTGATTTATATGCTAAAGTGTGCTGGTTTAAATGGATTGTTTAAAGTGTGCTGGTTTATATGCTAAAAGTGTGCTGGTTTAATTTATGCTGGTTTAAAAAATTATAACATTGTAAAACTGTGCTGGTTTAAGAAAGTTACCTTTTCAGAAACTTTGATCATTATATGCCACATACACAAACGATGTCTGGTATCTGGGAAAACATCTCGGATGGCAATTTTCATTGCAGGGTCCTGATCAGTCACAACCACCTTAGGTGCAACACCAAAAGCCTTCAAAAAACTTTGAAGAAGCCATTTATATGATTCAGCAGTTTCAGATGCTAACAAAGAACCAGCAAACGTGACATTGTGATGATGATTATCGATTCCAGTGAACAGAACAAATACCAAGTCATACCTAAAAATTGAATTGATTATATTACAACTGCTTGCTGAATTGTGCTAGTTTAATAAAAATATGAATAAATGATCTACAAAAAATGAATAAAATACCTGTTCGTACGGAACGTAGCATCAAAAGACATAACATCCCCAAAGACCTCATAATTCAGTTTCATTTCTTCATCAGCCCAAAATAATCCAGCAAGAGAACCTTTTTCATCACAATAAAATTCACAAGAAAAATTCGGCAAATACAGCTTCTTCTTCATAAGACGTTGGACAGCCATGTCCACATCAAACTCTCCAATGAACAAATTAATATCTCTTTTAAAATTTTTACAATCAGTAGACGTCACTCCAACCTTATCAAATCCACCACGAATCTTTCTCATAAGGTTGAATGCCCTAACTGGACCAATATTCATCTCAGAAAAATCAGAAAGCAGTTGCTCTTCAGTGAATGTCAACTTTCTAGACGAAGCTAAAAGATGATAATCCTCTTCATCAACAAAAGAATGATTATGCTCCTCAAATACATGAGAAATTCTATAAGTATTTTTTGGAGTTAAAGACATACGGATGTGTGCCTTACATCCGGTACGTTTAGAAGGTCTCCTCCTTCGGTCATTTAACTTTTTATCAGCACCAACACTATCATTTACCGTGTCAACAGCACAGGATGTCGCTGAACCCTCTTTCGCACAAACAAAGTACTTTCTAATCACAACACCATTTTTTGAAGATTGAGTATGCTTTCGACCCTCAAACCCAGATAACTTAGCATACTTCTTATAGAAATTAAAGGCAGAATCAATTGACTGGAAATGCATACCAACTACAGGTTTGGAAGAATCTGGAACAATAGGAGTATAATACTGATTACCAGTAGTTGGACAGATACGAACTCCTGAACAAATCAAAAAACCAGAACAAATAAAAGATATCAGCACAAACTTTACAATAAACCAGCACAAAAAACAAGCACAACTTTACCAGGCAAACTAGCACAAAATAAAGATATCAGCACAACTTTACAAAACTACACTTTAAAATATGATGTAATATAAAAAAACCAGCACAACTTCAAAAAACCAGCACAACTTCAGAACTACACATTTAAATAAAAACCAGCACAACTTAGATCAAAACTAAAAACCTAAAAAGTAGATGAAATTAAAACTAGAAGGTATTTTACCATCGACAGTAGTAGACATCATTAAAATAGAGGAGGATAAATCAGCAAATCAATGAATGAACAGAGGAGCTAGGGTTCCAGCAAATCGATGAAAACGATGAACGATTCAGTAGGATTGATCTCAATCTCGCAGGTACCGGCAAATCGATGAAAACGATGAACGATTCAGCAGGATTGAGATTGAGATTTGCGATTGATTTAGATGTGGTCAGATGATGAAAACGATTGAATTAGATGTGGTCAGATGATGAAGCTCAATGAATGAATGAATGAAAAATATGAAAGAAGGAATGAAAATCGTGTGATTAAAACTAAGTACAGATCTGTTTGAAATTTGCATTTTCCAATATTACCCTTTCACCTAAATTAATGAGATTGCCACATGTAAGCTCAAGATTGCTTCTTAGGAAACTTAGGGAAGATTAAATTCTTAGTTGAACCTCTACCTATATATATATATATATATATAGGGAGAAGATCATGCGAGAACCACCTCTTATTGTAAGAACCGCGAGAACCAATGTGAACACACCAAAAATGCCTAAAAATAGCTAAAAATCACACAAAATTTTTTTTTTTTGAATTTTTTAATATTTTTTATAAAAAAATCGCTACTTTTCGAAGCCAAAAAAAAAAAAAATTTAATTTTTTTTTTAAATTTTTTTTTTTGCTTCTAAAAGTAGCAATTTTAACATAAAAAATATTAAAATATTCAAAAAAAAATTATATATTTTTTTTTTTTTTAGATTTTTTTAAGATTTTTTTAGGTTTTTTGGGGGTTTAGTTTTTAGCATTTTAGCTTGGGTGGGGGGGGGGTGGGGGTTAGGTTTTTTTAGGTTTTTTTTAGCTATTTTAGGTTGTGTTCACATTGGTTCTCACAATAAGGGTGGTTCTCGCATGAGCCCCTCCCTATATATATATGCTAATGCTAGGTAGAAAACCCTAAAAGTTTTAAAAAACCCTAGAAAACCCAACCTCCCGACATTTTTTTTGAAAAAAATAACACATGTAATATAAATGTTTTTAACAGTTTTAGGCCAAAAAAACAAAAAAGCGCCGAAGGATTATTTAAAAAAAAAATAAACAAATTTCAGCAACTTTTGTGACTAACATGTGTTAGACAAAAAATGCTGAAACTTGTTTATTTTTTTTAAAATATCCCTTCTGCGCTTTTTTGTTTTTTTTTTTTTGCCCAAAACTCTTAAAAACATGTATATTACATGTGTTATTTTTTTCAAAAAAAAATGTCGGGAGGTTGGGTTTTCTAGGGTTTTTTAAAAATTTTAGGGTTTTCTATATAGCCATACCCTATATATATATAGTGGAGGGTTCAAATGAGAAGAATTTTTTTGTAAGAAGAAAAAAGAAGAAGTTTCAACCTATAAGAATGCTTCATTTTACTTCATTTAATATTTGCATTTAATTTTAATATAAGGGTAAATTGGTAAACTTACATAAATCATTAATTTGTATTCTTCCCCTTTAATAACTAACTAAATTAAATTTGTAACTGCTTTTCAAAATATAACCTTTTTTTCAAATTAAAAAAAAACAACTTAATTTAAAGTGTAGAATAAATTACTAGTTGTGTAGGATAAATTACGAGTTGTGTAGGATATATTTCGAGGTATGTAGGATAAATTTCGATTGTGTAGGATAAAATTCTACAATGTGTATGGTATACATGTAGGAAAATTTTGATATGTGTAGGTTTTGTACACTATATGTAAGATAATTAATGATTAATTGACTAATTAATTAAAGAGATAAACATTAATGATATGAGTTATAAATGAAATAGTATTTAATAATATGCCCTTTCTTCTTTTTTTTCTCACTTTAAATTTCTTCTCAAATGAGCATTCCCCTATATATATATATATATATATATATATATATATATATATGTATATATATATATATGTATATGTATATGTATATGTATATAGATTAAAGATACTGTACAAAGGCCCAAAGTGTGAAAAGTGTGACAAATATTTTGAAGATGACATGTGTCATCAATCTAAATTAATTTAAAAGGGTAAACAAGTAATTTTCTCATTGATTCAATTAATTGATAACCTTTCATAACCGTCACCAGTTATTATAGGAATACGAATTAATTAATAACCTTCCATAACCGCCATCGTTCGTCAATTATAATTTCTAAAGATCGCAGAATGAAGGTTTTTTAGAGTGTTATATACTGATGGATGTTGAATGAAGGTTTTTATACAGTGATATAGTGTTATATAGTGTTATATTTTCTGGTAGCAATTCTATGATGGATGTATACTGTTATAGTGTTATATTTTCTGATAGCAAGTCTATGATGGATGTATAGTGTTATATAGTGTTATATGGTGTTATATAGTGTTATATAGTGTTGTTATAGTGCTATATTTTCTGGTAGCAGTTACATGTTTCCGTATTCGTATAATAAGGATGAAAAAGGATGGTTGGAATTTAGGATAAGTTACCTTATTTGAAACATACAAAAAGACACTATTACCCCTACAATTGTCAAATCAGTCCAAATAATTAAAACACAATTTACAATTTGGTTCCTATTGATCTCAACGGTTAGATAAAAAATCTAATGGTTTAAAACACTTCTCACACTTTAGGCTTTTTTACACTAGGCCATCCAAGTTGTGAGAACTAGGCCATCCAAAAGGTTTTCCTGATTTTTTTTTCTCAAAAGTCATAAAAAATATCACTTCTTTCAGCAAAAAAATAAATAAATAAATAAATAAAAAAAATGCCGCATACCCACATTTACATTAGGTGTAAAAAAATATTTATCTTCATATAAAATTTACACCAGCGTGTAAAAAAACTTGTATTAGTCAAAACTACCGACTCGACAATTTGTTTTTTACATATGTGTTTATAATGTTTTAATCAATGTTTGTGCAAAAAAAATTTGGCCAAACTCACGCGGGATCAAAAAATTCTCACAGTTCTTACAACTCGTGGTGATCATTTGAACCGGTCTCTCTATATATATATATACATGCCCTAACGACCAGCGATGGTATCGCCTACCCGCGTCCGAATCGGGTTGTGGCCCAGATTCCCTTAAGGTTAACTAATAAAATTTATCCGAGTAAAAAAACGAATAGTGTTAAAAGGTTTATGAAACTAATAGACATCACACAAAAAAAAATATTATCTAAGTAAATAAAAAACAAATAGCAAGAAGTTTACTTATAACTTCAGATCTTGAAGATTCACTCTCATCTTCCTACGAGTTTTCCTCGCTGCTTTTACTACTATCTTCATCTTCTTCATCAGGATAATCATTTCGAGGATTATCTTCAACGTTAGAATCATCAGTTGCTATTCTTTTTTGAGCTCAAAGACATTCTAGACATCCACAAGGTCACTAAGAGTGGAAAGAAAGCGGAAAATATTATTTACGGGATGGCTATGATTGCTTGCTGGTGCATTTGGAAAGAAACAAACGACGTGGTTTTCAATCAGAAAAAGTGTAGTCCGCAAGATAACATAGGGGAGATAAAATCGAGAGGTTATGCTTGGGTTAAAAATAGGTCTTCATGTAATTATTCGCTGGGCGGAATAGTGTAACTACCCATTGTATATGTTGTAATTTTCTTTGCCATTTGCCCGTTTGGGTCGGGGGGGTATTGTTGCTTTGTTTGGCCTTTTGCCTGTTTGGGTCGGAGGTGTGTTTTAATAAAGTTTATTTAAAAGAAAGGAGTAAATTACAAGTTTTGTCCTTTATGTTTACATCAAATTGCAAGCGCTGTTCTTTTGGCCAAAAGTTTACAGGCAGTGTACTTAACCTTTTAAAATTTTGCACGTTTTGTCCTTTAGGCCAAACCTGGTTAGAAATCTCAGTTAAAAACTGTCATGTGCAATGCACATGAGGGTAAAATGGTAATTTCCCTCTCAACCCTTTCAATATGCCTTTGGTTTTTCCTGCTTCCCCCCAAACAACCTACCAAACCAAGACGACCTAGATGATGACCCATCAAGCGTCTGTTCGGGTTGTGAACCCCGATTCGGGAGCTGAAAACCGCGAGGCATATTGGGAGTTTCTTGTGGGGCGTCTTCAATCATCACAGGCATAGATTGTTGAGCACTAAGAAACTTATTAAGCATGATCCTTGCACCTTCAAGTAAAGCAGATCGGGAAACCCTCCGGTGGCAGCGCCGACGATGATGGAGTTCCAGGGGTCTTCTTTCTGGCGGTGGTAGACCATAGAGCAGTCGAAAGTGGAGAAGAGGCCTCCCAGACGGTGAAGTTGCCGAAGGCACCACCGATGTCGTCTAAAATGTGGTCTGGGCAGGGTTATCGGGAGGTTTCTGGTGTGCCCATGGTGACGGTGGTGATCTAGAGAGAGAGAAAGAAATTAGGGTTGATAGGGAAATTACCGTTTTACCCTCATGTGCATTGCACATGACAGTTTTTAACTGAGATTTCTTACCAGGTTTGGCCTAAAAGACAAAACGTGCAGGATTTTGAAAGGTTAAGGATACCGCCTGTAAACTTTTAGTCAAAAGACAGCGCCTTCAATTTGATACAAAGATAAAGGAAAAAAACTTATAATTTATTAAAAAAAAAAAAGTAAGAAGTTTACTTTACAAAGCAAATAAAAAACCGTTGGCGCTTATAACTCGGAAGACGAATAGACAACAAATGGCAGTGCATGAACGCACGATCAAAAAGCACAAAGAAATAGAAAAAAATTGAAAATGGGAAACTGAGAAGTTAAGGAGACTTGAAACTGACTTGGACTTTCGACATCGAACACATTCTCTGTTTATTTAAAACCCCCCTGTTTATTTCCCAATTTTTTTGTTCAATCTTTGCACTGCATTACTACTGTATTCACCCGATCACTTCCTTCAAGCGTAACAAAACCCTTTCCGATTCTAAACAAATAATGAAGTAGAAAACCCATTTATCTGTTTATTCAAGTTTTGTTTGCATGCATTTGGTTTGAATCATTTGATACAGGCGATAATGATGGGAGATCATTTGGGGAAGACAAAAGTAACTACCCAGCCTCATAATCATGACTTTGAGCAGATGGTTTTCTCATGGTCTCTTGAAGACATTTTGAATGAGGACCTCTATAAACATCAGGTTTCTTTATACTTACTTTATGTATTAAGTTTTAATTTTAAATCCCCTTGTTGTTTACTCAAGGTTCATTTTTTATTACCATGATTTATGAACTAAAATTTTTGTTCCAGATGCATTTTTAAAACCTATTTGACCTTGAGGTCAATATTCTATAGTTTTTCACATACTTTTTAATAGCAAACAGTGGACGATAGTGACAAGCTACCTATAAGTTACGTAGCTATAGTGATGAAATAACAGGCGCTATTTTATGTTTAGCGTGCACTAAAGATTTTTTTTTTTTTTTTGAAATGTTCCCTATTTCGATTAAAACAAAAAAAAACCTATAATTCCGATATTTTCACTCTATGGAGGCGCCAAAATTAGATTGCGACCTATAGCCACATCACCACGCTAAATGCTATAGTGGGCGCTATGCTCTCTTTTAACAACAGTAGTTCTTCACAGGATGTTTATCATTGTTTTGTATGTTTTTTTTTTATTATTTGTTTTGACTATAGAAAACATGATTTTCTCTTAACACATAGATTTGAATTCCAAAATCGGTTGTCTATTGTTTAAATCATATCTTATAGCATGAATCATAGTTATAAATTGATGCATTGTTTGTAGGTGGAGAACATACCTTTTACGTTTCAGTGCGTAGAACACTACCTTGGTTCTTTTGTTTATCCTTTGCTAGAGGAAACACGTGCTGAGTTGGCTTCTGCTATGGAGATCATGTATAGAGCACCATATGCTGAAATTTTTTCTTTAAATGAGACCAAAAAAGATGGAAAATTTATGTATCATGTTACTATTGGTAATTGGAGAAACAAAACTAGTGAACGTGGAAAAGAGCCTTACCGAACTTCACCTGGTGATTTGCTGATTTTGGTAGATGGAATACCTGAGTCTGTTTCTGATTTGCAGCGTGTGGGTAGAATGTGTGCTTTTTCTTTAGTTAACAATATTGAGAACTATGATGAAGACGATATTGATAGCACACCAGTAGGTTTTAATGTTAAAGCTTCAAAACAAATTGAATTCCAAGAGGGGATGTTTGTTGTTTTCTTGACCAATGTTACAACCAACAAACGAATCTGGAATTCTTTGCACATGCACCGAAATATGAATATCATCCAAACGATTCTTCAATCTGATTTTTTGGTAAGATTTTGGTTCAAGTAACTCTAATAATTGGCTGAATAATAATTTTTAGGTTGGTAATATCATAGTTGACTGTAAACATGCTGGTTACAGGTTAAGGAATGCTGCAATCTCTGTCCTTTTGATAGTACTTTATCTCAAAGATTTGATCCACATCTTTTGGATCAGCTGAATGAATCCCAGGCTGGAACAATTAGGGCAGCCCTTTGTAAAATGGAATGTTGTCACGGTTCTTTTGTAGAGCAGATATGGGGACCGCCTGGAACTGGGAAAACAACAACCGTAAGTGTCCGGCTGTTTATTCTTTTGAAAATGAACCGTAGGACACTTACATGTGCACCAACGAATGTTGCTATAGATCAAGTAGCTTCACGTCTGCTCAATTTGGTAAAGGGATCATTCAATACGATAACTGCAGGTGGAGATTTCATTTATTGTATTGGAGACATACTTCTGTTTGGTAACAAGAAAAGGTTAAAAGTTGGTACAGAGACTGAAGAAATCTATCTTGAATGTCGAATTAATAGGCTTACAGAGTGCCTTGGGTCTTTCAGTGGTTGGAAGCATTGCATAAGATCTATGACTGATTTACTTAAAAATTGTGTTTCTCAATATCATGTTTTTAAGGAAAATGAATTGATCAAAGAAAAACAATTTGCTGCTGAAAATCAAATCAAAACTAAAGCAACGAAGTTGGAAGTAAACTCATTCATTGAGTTTGTGCGTGATCGATTCAGTGTGTGTGTGTCACCACTTAGGAGATGCATCATAACATTCTTGACTCACATTCCAAAAAGTTTTCTAAGGGAAGACAATTTACAAAAGATGGTATCTCTTTTAGATGATTTAAGTTTTTTTAAATCACTATTGTTTGAGGAGAGTTTGGTTTCTGAAGAGGTTGAGCAGCTTTTCACGTTTATACCATTGCAAATCGATCTTGATAACTTGGGTGATATGTCTTCAATGAGTTTTGTTAGAGTCAAGTTATTATCTGTTCTAAAAACTTTGCAAATATCTCTTGAAGGACTTGGTCTTCCAAATGTTTTGAACAGAACTGCAATAATGGACTTCTGTTTTCAAAATGCTTCCCTTATCTTTTGTACCAGTTCTACTTCATACAAGTTGCATACTGTTGAAATGAAGCCTTTGGAGATCTTGGTGATAGATGAAGCTGCCCAATTAAAAGAGGCTGAATCCACTATTCCTCTTCAGCTTCCTGGGATGAAACATGCTATTCTCATTGGAGATGAATACCAGTTACCTGCAATGGTTTCTAGCAATGTAAGTCTATACTTAGTTTTATTGTTTTTAAGCTTTATCTATATTGACCAAAGTTTGTGGACAGGTATGTATTGAATCTGGCTTTGGAAGAAGCTTATTTGCCAGACTGAGCTCTTTGGGGCATTCTATGCATTTGCTTAATGTGCAGTACAGGATGCATCCTTCTATAAGTTTTTTCCCAAATTGCAAGTTTTATCAAAATCGTATTCTGGATGCAGAAAATGTGATGCGTAAAAGTTATGAAAAACAATATCTTTCTGGACCAATGTTTGGTCCATACTCGTTTATAAATGTTGTTGGTGGAAGAGAAGAAAAGGACGAAGAAGATCGAAGCTGGAGAAATATGGTCGAGGTAGCTATTGTGATTAAGATTGTACAAAATCTCTACAAAGGTATACAATTATACATGGTGGTTTACTTTAATTCTATTATTTGCACCAACTTTTGTTTGTTAGTTAGAATCTGTCTGCAATCCTACATTTGTTTTTTAGTTTGTTCGTTTGTTTACGAATAGGTTTCTAGACAATAACATCAAAAGAACATACAAATGTGTCAGCTGAATATGGTTTGTATACTATCTATTTTAAAGAAAGTGGAATGATGTAACACTTGAAACACAAGTTGAGTATGGTTAATAAAAGCAGCTGTAAAAATTGTATTCAATGAACTCAAATGCTAACTTGTGTATCTGTGTGGTGAATGTTCATTTAAGTTTAACCTCTTTTTTCACTTATATAGCATGTCAAGACTCGGGGAAGAAGCTTACTGTTGGTGTTGTATCTCCTTATGTTGCCCAAGTTGTTTCCATTCAAGAAAAACTTGCTCAAAAATACAAGAAATTTGATGGATTTTCAGTAAAGGTGAAAACCATTGATGGGTTCCAAGGTGGAGAAGAAGATATTATTATCTTATCAACAGTAAGATCTAATAGCCATGGGTCTGTTGGCTTCTTGTCTAGCCCTCAAAGGACTAATGTAGCTTTGACCAGAGCACGGTATGGTATCTTGTCACGCTCTTTACAGTTGGTCTTTTTAGTTACTTTTTTTGTAGTTTACTTTCTACAATTTATATAAATGGGTTGATTTGGGTTAGTAATGTTCCAAACAGGTGAAACAAAAAAAGTTTAGCTAAATGGGAAAGAGTTCAACCTGGTCAAAAGTTGTCTAAATGTATACAACCTCATAAATTGTTTTATTCAAATATTTAAAATAATACTGTTGTTTTTCTAGTCATAATAAAACATTGTTTGCTAAGCTTTCAGACTGAACTTGTCTTGAAAAGTTACCCCACTCATCGTACGACATGCTTAATGTTTTGTGTTCTTCAGTTTGTCTGACTCTGCGTATATACCGTCCTCCTTTTTTTTCTAGACACTGTCTCTGGATACTGGGCAATGAGAGAACCCTCACAAACAGTGAGTATGTATGGAACGAATTAGTTTGTGATGCAAGGAATCGCCATTGTTTGTTTGATGCTGATGCTGATGAATGCTTGAAGATGACAATCATAGCTGCAAAGAAAGAGCTAGATCAACTTGATGATCTGGTTAAGGGGAACAGTGTTCTTTTCAAACATACAAAATGGAAGGTAGTGTACCTAAATGATTGGTTTTTACACCAAATTATTTCACTATATATGTAATATGGTGCATTTGTTTATCTTGATTGTTGCACCTTTCCCATCAGGTCCTCTTCAGCGATGATTTTAGATAATCGTTTGGAAAACTGACATTTGCTCGCTTAAAGAAGGTTGTTTTAAATGTTTTACTGAAACTTTCTGTTGGTTAGCGGCCCAAGAACCGAAGTGTAGACGTTTGTTTTGAAAATTGTTCACAAGTTCTGAAAAAATTTAAGGTTGAAGGTCTATATATTATTTGCTCAGTTGACATTATCAAGGAAGTCAATTACATACAAGTTCTAAAGGTTTGGGATATATTACCCTTGGAGGAGATTCCTAAACTTACAAAACGACTTGAGAGCATTTTTTCTGCCTACACCGATGAATATATTAGTCGTTGCACAGCAAAATGTTTGGAAGGGTATGTTCGTTGAATGTTTACTGAAATTTAAGTTTTTAAAATAGTGATGTTATTCATACATGTTTATTTGCAATTTTTTACTGTTCAGAAATTTTGAAGTTCCTAGGAGTTGGCCGGTATCCCAAGAATTCATCAAATTTCGTTCTTTGAGCAACGGTGAAGGTGATAGAGAAGCGAGTTTGATTCCTGGTGATGGTAGAATTTATGTTGAAAACTCTAAAGTGAGTGAAAGTTTATTGCTCATGAAGTTTTACTCGTTGTCACGTGGGGTGGTGAGCCAGTTGCTTTCTGCTAGAGAATTTGATTTACCAATGCAAGTCACCGATGAACAAATGGATATAATTCTATTTTGCAAAAGCTCCTTCATAATTGGGCGATCCGGAACCGGTAAAACCACAGTTTTGACAACAAAATTGCTCCAAAACGAACTGAATTTCCGTGTTGCTTCTGAAGGGACCAGTGAAGCAGAAATCAACCGAATTAGAGATGTTGAATCTACTGATGACTCTGAAAGTAGCAAACCGTGTATACTTCGCCAGCTTTTTGTGACAGTGAGCCCAAAGTTGTGTTATGTTGTAAAGAAACATGTTTCCCACGTTACAAGGTACACACAAATTGAAGTATTTGACATTGTTTCATTGATTATAGTTTTGTAAATGATTATGTATATATGTATATGACAGTTTTTCATGTCATGGAAGTACGTCAGCAGAGATCAATCTTGAGGATGCGGATTCTATGTCAGAATTTAATGATATCCCCGACACATTTGTTAATATTCCATTGAAAAAGTTTCCTCTTGTTATAACATTCCATAAGTTTCTAATGATGTTAAATGGCACTTTAGGGAGTTCTTATTTTGAGAGATTTCAAAAGGCAAGAGAAGGTTCTCATGGTAACCATAAAAGTTCAGGTGTTGTTGCATTGCAAACGTTCATAAGATTAAAAGAGGTTACATTTGATAGGTTTTGTTCTCTCTACTGGCCTCACTTCAATTCAAATCTTAAAAAGAAACTTGATCCTTCTCAAGTATTTATAGAAATAATTTCTCATATAAAAGGAGGCTTGCAAGCAGGGGAATACAGTGATGGAACATTGAGCTTTGAGGGTTACTCTTTATTAGCCAGAAGTCGTAGTTCTACTTTAACACAACAAAAAAGAGAGATTATTTACTCCCTCTATCAAGCCTATGAAAACATGAAAGCTAAACGAGGGGAATTCGATTTGGGAGATTTAGTAATTGACCTTCATCATCGACTTAGAAATGTAAAATATGAAGGTGACCAAATTGATTTCGTATACATTGATGAAGTTCAAGATCTTAGCATGAGACAAATTTCTCTTTTTAAGTATATTTGCCAAAATGTTGATGAGGGTTTTGTTTTTGCTGGTGATACCGCACAAACAATTGCACGAGGCATTGACTTTAGGTTCCAAGATATCACGTCACTATTCTATAAGGAGTTTTTAACTTGCAAAGCAACCGGAATACAAGAGAAAGGTCGTTTATCTGAGATTTTTCAATTAAAACAGAACTTCAGAACTCATGTGGGTGTTCTTGATTTAGCACAGAGTGTTATTGACATTTTGTACTGTTACTTTCCTCACTCTATGGATATTTTGGAGCCTGAGACTAGTCTTATTTCCGGGGAAGCTCCTGTTTTGCTAGAGTCCCCTAATGATGAAAATGCTATTGTGACAATCTTTGGTGGTAGCGGAAGTGGCCCAGAAGTTGTTGGTTTTGGGGCTGAACAGGTGATTTTAGTACGTGATGATATTGTGAAAACTGAAATTTGTGAATATATTGGAAAACAAGCTCTTGTTCTCACTATCGTGGAGTGTAAAGGGCTGGAGTTTCAAGTCAGTTTCTTATTCTTTTTGTCATAAACGTTTGTTTATATATATGTATGTATGTATGTATTTGATTTGTTTATATTTCTTGTTTTACTTCTATGGTTTTAGGATGTTTTACTATACAACTTTTTTGGGACTTCCCCTTTGAAAGATCAGTGGAGAGTTATATACGAATATATGAAGGAACACGCTTGGCTCGATGAGAAATTGTCTCAATCATTCCCCAATTTTTGTGAGTCAAGACATAGTGTTTTATGCTCTGAATTGAAACAGTTGTATGTGGCTATCACTAGGACTAGACAAAGGTTATGGATATGTGAAAATAAAGAGGAACTTTCCAAGCCAATGTTTGACTACTGGAAAGGAAGGGGACTCGTTCAGATAAGAAAGCTGGACGATTCGGTTGTACAAGCAATGCGAGTTGCAAGCAGCCCTCAAGAATGGAGGGAGCGTGGCAAAAAGGTTATTTTTTATCTGTTTCCGCGATAGTTGTCTTTTTAAGTTGTTATGTTATTACTTTATTTGACATGCTTTCATTATCTTTGTATTGTACCAGCTTTTTTTCGAGAAAAATTATATGATGGCAACAATGTGTTTCGAAAGAGCTGGAGACAAAATGTGGGAGACTCTAGCCAAAGCTTCACGTTTGAGATCATTTGGTGAACATATTCGTGGAACAAATCCTGAAGCTTTTATAGGCTATGTTAAAGAAGCAGCAGGAATGTTTGAATCTATTGGGAAACTTGAGTCTGCTGCATCTTGTTTTTGTGATTTGGGGGAGTATAGAAGAGCAGGTATTGTATTTTCTAAATATAAATTTATTTTTAAAAATTAAGTGATTGAACTATAATTTAATCAACAATTGCACAACGTTAGTGCCCATAGTTCCACCCCAAAATATTATGAATGGTGTGTTCGAAGTCAAGCTGGTTGAACCTTGTAATTTTTTTTGCTCAAAAATCTAGTTTATTGCTGTCAAATTTATTGCTTTCTTATGCATAATTAATGTGGTAATTATTTATATTAACTTTTAGAAAAGGTTAGGAAGTGTTTATAGATCAACCCAACCAATTTAAAACTGTACTAGAAAGACCTATTTCAATCTGACCCGCCCTGATCTCTCGTATTTGTCCAGGAAAAATCCATCTTAAGCTTGGAAAGATGGATGCAGCAGCAGAATGTTTTACTCTAGTGGGATGTTATAGTGATGCAGCTGAAGCCTATTCAAAAGGAGACGAGATTTCTAAGTGTTTGTCGGTTTGTAGAAAAGGGAGACTTTTTGATAAAGGATTGCAGTTTATAGAACAATGGAAAAAGCATTCTACTTTTCAAAGTAAAGAACTGGAATTGATTGGACAAGAATTTTTGGAGCATTGTGCTCTTCATTTCCATGTGCAAAAAGATTTTAAATCTATGATGAAGTTTGTCCGGGCTTTCTGTTCAATGGAATCCAAACGTGTGTTCTTAAAGTCTTTAGGCTGTCTTGATTACCTTTTGATTTTGGAAGAAGAATTGGGTAATTTTCTTGATGCTGCTGAGCTGGCAAGGTCTTCGGGGGATGTTTTAAAAGAAGCTGATCTTTTGGAGAAGGCTGGTCATTTTAAGGATGCGGCGGTTCTATTACTTTGGTATGTGTTCTTTAGCTCGTTGTGGGGAAATGGCAACAAAGGTTGGCCATTGAAGCAGTTTGCTCAGAATGAAAAAGTTTGTAAAAAGGCAAAGTTGCTTGCAAAAACGTATTCAGAAGATCTCTACGAATTTGTTTGTAGTGAGCTTAAATTTATTTCTGATCAGCACGGTTGCTTGCTCGAGCTCAGAAAAGATTTGCTTGTTTCTCAGAAAAACAAGAGTTTAAGGGGAGAAATCGTTTTGATTAGGAAAATCTTGGATTTTCATATTCGTTTGAGTTTCTCTAAGTATGACTGGGAGGATGAGTTACCAATTAATATTAACAAGCACTGTGAGGACAAGACTTCTCAGAACCAAGTTTCTGCTAGAACACTAGTTTTTTATTGGAATGCATGGAAGGAAAGGGTCTCTGATATTTTTGAGAGTCTTAAAAGCTTCCATAAAGAACCAAATGAAGATGATGGTTGTGTTGACTTTATCTTAAATTATTTTGGGGTGAGGAAGCTGTGTTTAAAAGGCAATGTTGTTTACATGTTGATCAACGGGCACGCTGATTGGATAAGAAGTGCGGGTCAAAATGGTCTTCGAAGGGACGGGAAGCTTCTAACTATGAATATTAGGGATTTGGTGCTTTCTATAAGGTCTTATTGGCAGTCTGAATTAGTTTCTGTGGGTATACAGGTGCTTGAAACTCTTGAAGCTTTGCATAAGTCAAAGTCAAATGGTTCTGCATTTCATCAAAGCACATCTCTCCTTCACATTTTTGAGGTTTCCAAGTTTCTTTTAGACTGCGAGTATGTTAACCCCAAAGATACGAAGAAGTTGGAAAGATATCTTAGAATTTCTTTAACTTATTTTGATCTTGTGTTTCCATTGGATTGGCGAAGAGCAGTCTCTGATGATTTGATTTCTTTAAGGGAGACTGATCTATCTCTTAACTTGCTTGAGGAGATTATTCATCAAAATCTTAACATCAGGGGTGACTTCACCTATTGGACAATTGGGAGGGTGATGATGATATGTCTTCGCTCTAGAAAACCTGTAACACTTTACGAGCATATAACTAGACGGATTCAATGGAATCCTGCATGGAAGCAATTTTTTGAGAAATATATGAACGGTGGCGTTAAAGATGTTTATGTTTTTCAAGCACTGTATAGTGCTTTGGAAGATACTTTTAGTGCCAATTGGAGATGTGCCGGCTACATTTCACCTCACAGTTTTGTGTATCTCTTGGAAAGTCTTGTTTTCATGACATCTTTTCATTCAGGAATCTTTTTCACTACAAAATCTTCTTTTGCTGGATGGTGTACACAAATTCACTCTACTTCAACTTATTTAGCACCCCAACCAATGATTTCAAATGCAATACATTTTATTGTCGAGGTGATTCAGCATATTCTTTACGAAAAATATGATACTATATCATGGATTAAAAATGCAAATATTGATTTCTCGTATTACCTTCCACTGTTATCATTGAAGCTGGTTATGATGCTTTCTTTAATTTGTCTGCAAGTATCAGATTGTTCTCAAGTACTACTTGATTTGCTGTCGGGAGAAAATAATATTGCTTATTTGCTTCCAAAGAAGTTTGTGTATGGTCTTTTAAGGAGACGAACGGGCCAGTACTTGAACCTGAATCCAGAAATGGTTGGAGAAGCATTTATGAGCATAGAGGATTCTCTCGTGATCGTGGGTTCGGGAAATGCGAGTCCAAGATTTCATGCTCCTTGTGCTCTATATGTGGACGTTAGCAAATCTAAAGTGGAGATAATGAGTGTATTGTTTTCAAGAAACACTGTACCTTGTGTGCAAAATCCATCAAACGATGATGATACAGTGACTATTCTTGAGGCACCTTCTTCAAACACATCACCGAATGACAAGCTGAATGTGAATCCTGTGGGAGTGGAATTTAATTGGAAAGTTATTGAAGATATATCTGAAGCTACAAATGCAACGCAGGAAGTGGCACTAAACACCTTATCTGCTGCAGCTATGATAAAGGTAATATTATATCATTGTGGATGTAATGAATAATGCTGTTAGTTTTATCGTAATTTGTTTATATCCATTGTTTGTTTTCAGAAAGAATTGGATAAAAATTTAGGCACGTTAGAAACTGCTTTTGTGGATATAAAATTCGGTGCTGTCAAAGATGCATCAGTTGTACATGAAGCGAATCTTGCGATTGATGATCTGAAATGGCTTTCTTCTGCATTCGGCACAAGGTTAGACTTACTCTCCGGTATATTTTGAAGTGATTTTTAATTGTTGATTTGGCGTGGTTATATACATAATTACATTCATCTATAACTTTTTTTTAAAGATCTTCTTGGGTTCTTCTGAATCTTTTTCAGCCGAAATGATGTGGAGCATTCAGTTGTCTTGAAAAGGGAGGTGCAAGGGGTTGTAGAAAGACTGCAAAGTCTTAGGCCAAAGATAGATGATTTATTGAACCATTCTATCATGAGTCGTAAATCAAAGATTGAGCAAATGGGAGTGTCAGAGAGCAGCAGCACAACTGAGGCTGAACAAACAAGTGAGGTGAATAATCAAGTCAAGGGAACAGGTGTTGATCTAGTCGTGGTCGGAAATCAAAGCGCGGGCGGCAACACTCAGATAGCAAACAACAAAAAAGGGAAGGGAAGGAAGAATAAAAAGAGCGAAGGAAATATGGTAGTGTATGCAGAGGGCAGCAGCACAACTGAGGTTGAACAAACAAGTGAGGTGAAGAGTCATATCAATGAAACAGGTGATGATCTAGTTGTGATAAAAAATCAAAGTGCAGGTAACACTCAGGAAGTAAAAAACAAAAAAGGGAAGGGCAGGAAGAATAAAAAGAGCAGAGGTAAAAAGAAATGATGTTATGAATCTATGGATACATGATCCCCTATTGCAGTTGGCTTTTGATTGTTTGTTTTCTTTTTCTTTTTTTTTTTTTTTTATTAGCTAAGATTTCCAAGTTTCTTGCGAAGGCTTTAATTTGTAATTTTACAAGGGCTGGGAAGATCATGTCTTTTGAGTTTAAGAACCATCGCTTTGTGAGGTGCCTATGAATATAATGGAAACGTCATTAAAGTGTTCATTGCAGTTGAATGATCCATGTTACTTTAATGCAATGCCTTCCATTGACTTGGTCAAACTTGCTAAAGCCATCTGTTATACATCTTTATTAACAAGTGTTTACGGAAATAATTACATTAACTTTCTCGCCTTTTGATTAGCATATACAACCTCTCTCAAGCTTCATATATGTTTTCTTCTTTTTGTTCTAGGATGACTGAAAGACTAGCTTTTATCGTTACGATGTTTGTAGGTGGAAAGCTAGGATGTCCGAAAGACTAGTCTTTATCGTTACGATGTGATAATTGATCTTGATGGTAATGTTGATGGTAATGTTTTCGACCAATATTGGCCTTATCTATAAAAGAGAGAGAACAAAGATAAACAATTGAAAACGGATTGAATATAAATGCATTGGTGCGGATTCTTGAGTTGATTAGATATGTTAAACTACCAACCAGACTCTTGTACTTTACTTCATCAGCCTCGTTTTCACCATCTTCAATGGAGGTTTTTATTTGTATTTATAGGTGTGGGTTCTGATTTGCATGTCTTCATACCAAACTTAGCAAGTAGCTCATCATCATACAAATCTTGTGACACGAAGATATTAAGGAGAATATTAGTGTTAATAATAATATTGTAAATTAGTGTTTCCTTTTAAATTGCAACTATATTTTTAGATAGGATTGAGTAGTTGACTTCCGTAACACTAGCCTTGACAACCTCCAGTAGGTTGTAAAGTTGTTGTAATTGGCCTATATAAACCATTGTAATATCACTGTAAATTGTAGCTTTTTATTATTCAATCAATCTTTAATATGGTATCAAGAGCATACGTAACTCAAACGAGTCTTTGATCCTGCTGAAGTTTTTTTTTTCCGATTTCATTCTCCCTTCCGATTAATCCCATCGTATTTTGCTTCCCTACTGCCTTATTATTTTTCGTTAACCCACTGTGTTTTATTCATCTTACTATATTTTCCTTTTCCGACCACCATGGCTCCGACTCCGGTTGTTCAGATCAATGCTTCAACCCACTTCAACACCACCCTCACCAATGACAATTTTTCGGTATGGCGAAAACAAGTCCAATCCACTCTCATCGGATTGGATCTGGTTCACTTTGTTACCGGCAACAAAACCGCTCCAGCGGAATTTCTTGATGCAGAAGGGACAAAACCGAACACAGATTTCCACTCCTGGTATCGACAAGACCAGGTTATCTTGGCTGCCTTGCTTGGCAGCTGCTCACCCGCAATTCAGCCTATGATTGCCTCTGCTGAAACATCCCGACAGGCCTGGGAACGGCTCGTCACGAGCTATGCAAATACATCTCGGTCTCGCATTATCTCACTTAAATCCAAACTTGCTTCAAACCCGAAAGGAAACCGTAATGTCGTCGACTACTTGCGCGACATGAAGTCGATTGCCGATGAACTCGCCTTGGTTCAAAATCCGGTAAAGGATGAAGATCTAATGGTTCACATTCTTTGCCAGTTAGGAGATGATTTCAAAACCATTGCAACATCTCTTCGCTTACTTGAATCAAAGATTACTTTTCCAGAATTGTTTGAGAAACTGTTTGATTATGAAAGGGAACTCAATCACACGACTGTTCCATCAACAACCATCATGGCTACCGCCAACTATACTCATCGACAAGCACGGTCAAACTTCAGATCCGCACCCGACAGGCGCAACAATCATGGAAACTTCAACAACAAAGCTTCTCGCAACCAGTGGTCTACCGGTTCTCATGGCGGTAATCGTGAGACCCGTAACAATCTTTATTGTCAGTTTTGCAGGTCATGAAGCCAAAGAGTGTAGGAAACTTGCCCGTTTTCTTCAAGAAAACCAAGTCACCACAGGAGGTTCCATGACCCAAAACAAGGCCTCACCTACTGCTAATGTCACTACTTCATCTTACATATTCGATTCCGGGGCCTCTAATCATGTTGATCCAGATCGTGCGTCCTTCCACTCCATATCCGAATATGGAGGACCCGATGAAATTGTTCTTGGCAATGGTAATACTCTAACCATCACTCATATTGGTCAATCATACCTTCCAACTTCTAACGGTTCACTGCCATTAAAAGATGTTTTGTGTGCCCCTCATTTCAAAAATAAACTCATATCCGTTGCTAAATTATGTAAGACTAACCATGTTTCGGTGGAATTTTTTCCCACCCATTTCTTTGTTAAGGATCTTCGAACGGGGGCACGTCTAATGCGGGGCGAGAGTTACCTTGATGTCTACTACGCAAACCTTCCTTCTTCACCTCAAATAAATGCGGTGTCTACCACATCGCCTCTTGATTGGCATCACAAGCTTGGACACCCGTCTACTCGGATTTGTCAAGAAAATAGCCAAATGCTTTGGTTTACATTTTAATCTTCTCAATTTTCATTGTAATTCGTGTTATATCAATAAAAGTCATAAAGATTCCTTTGGCATGAATTCGTTCACCACCACAAAACCCTTACAATTAATATATTCAGATGTTTGGGGACCGGTACAAAAATCAATTGATGGTTTCACTTATTACGTGATTTTTGTTGATTTTCATACTAAGTACGTTTGGCTATACCCGATGAAACATAAATCCGATGTGTCCATCTTGTATCCACAATTTAAGTTGCTAGTAGAAAAATTTTTCCAAACACCTTTTATCTCACTTTTAACCGACAATGGCGGCGAATACATTGGTCTCACCAACTATCTCCAATCTCAAGGTATCTCTCATTTTACAACTCCGTCGCAAACCCCGGAACAAAACGGTGTTGCCGAACGCCGTCACTGTCATATTGTTGAGACCGACTTATATTTACTTCACTATGCTCGGCTTCCACTACATTTTTGGACGCATGCTTTCCAAACCACTGTTTACCTAATCAATCGTTTACCCACACTGATTCTAGACTTCAAAACTCCATATACACTTATATACCAAAAAAAATCCAACTTACACCAAACTCAAACCATTTGGATGCTTGTGCTATCCGTGGCTTCGCCCGTACGCCAAATCTAAACTTCACCCTCGCTCTGAAAGATGTATTTTTTTGGGCTACTCATCCTCAAAATCGTCTTACAAATGTTACGACCCTACAAATCACCGGCTATATCACTCACGGCATGTGGAATTTGTGGAGACTCAATTTCCATTTCATTCGCAACCAACTTCACACTCTATTATACCTTCTGTAGATAACTTTTTAGGAATTTCCCCATCCACACAAGCTTGCACCACTCACTACCACAATTCACCCTTACCTCAAACATATTCTGCCACACCCCAATCACCCCCTCCAATTAATCATTTACAACCCACATCTTCTGGACCTAAGGAGCCCATCATCCCACATAATAACATCTCTACAAACTCACTCATGGCCCAACCTGAGTCTTTATCCCATTCACCACAATCCAATAATTCTCACACTCCACACTTTAATTCTTTTTCACATTCTGACACAAATTCATCACCTCCACTTTTAACTTCCACTACACAACCTTCCATACAAATGCCTCCCACTACCACATCTAATTTTCCCTCCCAAACTAATATAAATCACACATCACCTCTTCCTGCCTGTACACGCAAACCCAACCCAAAATATTTCAAGTCAAATTTTGTTAACCAAACGACCCCGATTCCACCGACGGTCGAACCAACTACTCACACTCAAGCTATGAAATATCCCGAATGGCGTAAAGCAATGGACAATGAATTCAATGCTCTACTTCAAAACGCCATGTGGGAACTCGTTCCTCCATCACAACATAAACCGATTGGTTGTAAGTGGGTGTTTCGTGTAAAACGCCCCCGGACGGATCCATTGAAAAATACAAGGCTTGTCTAGTAGCCAAGGGGTTTCTACAAGAACATGGTAAGGAAGATTTTGAAACCTTTAGTCCGGTCACTAAACCCGCCACCATCCGTACTGTCCTTGCCATTGCTCTATCTCAAAATTGGTCACTTCGGCAACTAGATGTTAATAATGTCTTCTTGCATGGCACTTTGCATGAAGACGTGTATATGTCTCAACCACCGGGATATGTAAATTCAGATCTACCCAACCATCTTTGTCGTCTATGACAATCTCTCTATGGGCTCAAACAAGCACTCCATGCATGGTACTTGGAACTTACCAAATTTGATGATTCAAAATTTGTCTCAACATGCGTGTGACAACCGTGCTCTGTAATCGATGTACGATGTAAAACAATGTCAATTATCAATAAAACGATGTGTTTTGGTGTTATATGTGTATTTGTGTTTGATGACTTTACGATTTGATTCGAGTCTGATTTCAAGCTTTAAATCGCTTTCTGGAAGGTTATACGCAAACTGGTGCGTAAACATAACCAGTTTAACACGAAAAACACTCTGTAATAGTGACATAAGCTTTACATACCTTAAATAACCTTTACATAACTTAGAAATAAGTTTTGGATGGTTTGGTGTGTCGAAAACAAGTTTATTCGATCACAGGGACTATTTGTGTCAAACTGCGAAACTATGCCGATTTGTACAGTAACGAACATTCCGGAACTTGATCATAAGTTAAACATACCCTAAATATCCTTTACATAGCTTAGAAATAGGCTTTGAGGGGTTCGATATGCGAAAATAAACTTTTTGATCAATAGGGACTAAAAGCGTCAAAAGTGCATAAGTTTGCATTTACGCACATATCTTACATTCTGAACATATCCGGACATCCAAAAATTGTTGTAATCATTAAAATATGTTATTTTAGTGATTGGAATGCAAAATCTTCATTCGTTTTGCAATTTGGACCGTACACGCGTTCGTTACGATTTCCGTCGTAATTAACCGAACAACGCAACCATACGACCAAACGAACCGACAACCGTAACATTTTTTAGCATATTTCATGTTCCCTATGTTTTAACATCCTTGTGGAGCTTGAAAATGGGTTTGACGGGTGTTAGAAGTGCCGAAACGCGATGAAACAAGCTCAGGGACTAAAACTGCCAAAATGTGAAAGTATCTGACCTGCAGGTCCCATACGGACCGTATGGGTATCTGCTTACGGTCCGTAAGCTATCACCAGCACAGCAGTTTGCAGAAACATTGAATCTGGTCTCTTGAGCGGGCTTGAATGGTTTTTAACCCTTGTATTTGCACTCTATGGACTGGTTTTAAGTACCCCTTGTATTGCAAAACCTTGTGCCCAAATGTAAGGCCTAGATTGAAGCTCACTTATCGAGGAACGATCTTAACGGTTCTCCGAAATCTATATAAACCCAAGCTTTCTTTCATTTTTGCTCACACTTGATCTGATTTATGCTCTAAGTTGAAGCCTTTGCTTCATACTTGAGTATTTTGGATCAAGATCTTCCTAGCTTGGACCCTTTGTAAGTTTTTTTCATTCTTTTATGCGTTTTTAAGCACAAAAGTCAAACATTGTTTGACTTTCTGCTTTGACCACTCTTTGGTCAACACAAAGTTCGTTCGAACTTTGCAACGTGAGCGTAATCACGATGGTTATAGTCCCTTGTGATTATACCTACTGATTACCACGTTGATTAGTCGAAGTGACGAGTCAAAGTTTCGGTCAAAGTACGTGTTTATGCGTATTTTGAGACGAAGCTATCTTCGGATATCAAAACACTTTGTTTTGATATCAAAACCTGTTTTCTAACTTAGTTAAACATGTTTTAACATGTTTAGCTCGTCACTTTTAGTCTAGTGCTTGTATAGAGTCGTAAGTCAAGCGGTCTAAACCACCACTTAGACTTTCGAACTAGACCCGTTTTGTTAGTGCATATGTCTGTTGACTTCGTCTTGTATCGAGTCATGTAACTAGAATAGATAGACCAGGACACGTTGTACGAGAGAAACGGGAAACATACCTGAACCAGCCACCCCTCACGAAGTGGCTGACCAAGTTCGTGAGGTCTGGCCAGTTCGTGCGACCTAGCCAGCTCGTGGGGTCTGTACTGGACTGGTTTGTGGGGTCTGGCATTCCTATAAATAGGTGAGTCCAGGTCTTCATTTGTAACATTCTGATTCAGGAGACGAAGTACTGCCGAAGTGTCGAACGATCTGTAAACACTATCAAATCAATACAAACGACAGTTAAAGTGATTCTACGTGTTAATCAAGCTGCTATAACATCAATATGTCTGATTCCGCCTTTCGTATTGATCAAGAACTCTTCTGATCGACTCGTTTGATCGAATCCCGATCCTACAAGTGCTATCGGAGCTCAGGAGGAAGAGTTCTTACCATTTCAGCTTGTTTTCACAGATAAAAACTGATTTTTTACTCATTTCTACTCATTCTTCTACACTTTTTCATCAAATTTACCGAGATTCCACGGTTAAAATGACCTGATTTCGTGTTATAACTCGTAAAACATCGTTTTAATCAATCCGTGAACAAATCATAACCAAATTCAACCTAAAACTTGATAAAAATTGACAAAATCATGAACTTTTGGACTTAGAAGTTTCAAACGGAGTGGATTCCTGTCCAAATCGTTTGGATTTTGATCAAGGTCGCTTGAACCATATCCAAATCGTGTGAAATAGGTCTAGATCATTTGAAAGCTTCTCAGATCGTGTGAAATTGAACCAGGCCGTTCGAGTTTATCACCAGATCGTTCGAAATTTTATCAGGTCGTTTCACAAATTCCAGATCGTTTGAAAAGTCTGACCAAACCGTGTGAAACAATCATCAGGTCATGTAAACTTATCAGGTCGTTTATCAACTGTTCTTTGTTTCATTAATAAACTATAACAGATGTCACGAGTTGCACTTGATTTGATCTGATCAATATATATCTCGGCCCAATCAAATTACTTTGTTCTCTGAACAATCACGTGGCCCATGTGACTTTATCATATTAATCGGCCCAATGAATATTGAATTCAAAGATTGTTGTTCGGCCACATAATGTCAGTTTGCATATGATTTTACATTGAAAGTCAAGATTCATTGTTGAAGTCATAGTGTCATATCACTACCCGATCGGCCAACTTAGATTTTTGTCGTATAGTGCTTTCAATCGAGTGGCAGGTCGTTTGAAGGAGATCAGGTCGTACGGTTTGAATCAGGTCGCTCGGTTTGAAATCAAGTCAGCACGCATGTTTTGAAATCACGTCATATCGCATGGAGTGACGTAGTGTGTTTGAGTTTTATCAGATCGTTTCAACTCGGACCGTTTGAAAATATCTCCAGATTGTTTGAAGTTCACCAGATCGCACGAGTTAATCCAAATCGTTTGATAAAGTACCAGATTGTTTGATCTCAGCTCGCTTGAACATTGTGTTTTTGTATACCTTTTACATCGAAACATGGACAACGAATTTTACAATGTGTTTGCTACTGCTCCGGTCGCTCCAGTTACAGTTGCTGAAACTGTTGGTATCGAGAATGAAATGGGAACTTTCCAAAAACCTCCAAAGCTTATGTACATTGAGGACTTTAAAGGATGGCAAGACCGTTTTTAAAACTAGGTACAAGCAAACAAGTTTGATGCATGGGTTTCTTTAGAGAAAGATTATACTTTACCGAAAGATGAACTTGGAAATGAAAAACAATTAAGTCAATTTTTACCGGATGAAAAATTAAAATACACAAGTGAAAAAATGATGATTAGCATTCTCCAACAAGCGGTAAAAGAAGATATTTTCGTTTTGCTTCAACATGAGGAAACTGCTAGATCAATTTGGAGAGCATTGATTAAAAAGTTTAAGGGTAGTGCCGATATGATCAAAAATAAACGAGCATTACTAAAGAAATCGTTTGATATGTTTATAGCTTTTGAAGGTGAGACGACTAGGAAGATTATCGAGAGATATTGTCATCTAGTCATGGAGATGAAAAGATTGGACATCAAGAAAGAAGATGATGAATGGGTTGATAAGCTAGCAGATGCGCTACCACAGAATGAATAGGGAACATATCTGTTGATTTTAAAGCATAACCGACAAATTGAAGATATGAATTTAAGTAGGTTTATCCAGAAGTTGGAAGAACATGAGCTATCAATTCGAAAAACTGCTACAATGAGAAGTCCGGGTGCTCAACAGGATGTTAGTCTGTACTACAGAGAAAACAAGATTGAGACTACTCCTAGTTCAAAGATTCAAACTGCGTTCAGTGCTGAAAATTCTTCGGGAACAAATGCAAGCAATACAAATCAGAGCAATGGATATTCTTCGTCTTACTCAAGTTTTGAACCAAATTTCTCGACACCAAGTTCTCAACAACAAAGTTCAACAAACTTTACCGGTCAAGTATTGCAATGCAATGTTGCATTACATATTCAAAATGGTCAAAATTTTTCTCCAGATATTGCAAAGCAACACATGGCATCTCTTGTCACTGTGTTAGACTCGTATGAAAGCTTAGTTGCTGGACGAATCGGAAATCCGATGCTTACAAAAGAGGATTATGATCAGATTGATTATGAAGAACTTGAGTTGATGGACATCAAGTGGTGTTTAGCTAGTGTTTTAAGAAGAGCAGAAAAGTTCAAACAGATCACCGGAAGAGATGAACTTCGTGAAGCTGCAACATCTCAACTAGGATTTGACAAATCGAAGGTTACTTGTTTTCGTTGCCGAGAAAAAGGGCATTTTAAACGAGAGTGTACAAACAGAGAAGCAACCAGAAGACAAGATCCTTTCGGAAACAACGATTATCATAGAAAAGCAATTTATCATCAGGTTGCTCAACAACCATATCAACAACAATCTTCACACTCACATCCTATTTCGATTGAAGAATCAAAGGGTAAAGCTTGTTTTGGTCTGTTAGACCAAGAAGATGAAAGGATTCCGAAAGAGTTCAATTGGGATGATTATGATCCTTCTAGACCTTCAGTTTCTAAAGCATTTGTTGATCGAATCTTTGAAGATTCAACCTCGGAAGAAGAATCAATCAAATCTAAGAACAGTCCTAGAAGATCACCGATTTTTAAGTCTTCAGGAAGTGATGAAGACACTGATGATAAGGAGGAGTATATTAATAAAGCTAGAAAACAATTGGATCCTTATAGTTTTGATTTGTTTTTTGCAGATAAAATCGAGATATTGAAAGAGAAAAGGGCTGCTAGACTGAAGAGAGAAATGGAAGCAAGAAGGGTTGCTGAAGAAAAGATTGAAGTTAAGATAGAAGCTGATCAGGAAAAAGTTGAAGAAAAACCGACAGAGAAGGTCGAGGTTGAAGAGAGTTAAGTGAAGATAGAAGTTGAGAAAGAACCAATTGTAATTGAAAAGGTGGTGGAGAAAATAGTTGAAAAATTGTCGAAGTTGAAAAATAGTCGAAGTTGAAAAAATTGTTGAAGTTGAAAAGATTGTAGAGGTTGAAAAATCTTGTGCTAAGTGTTTAGGACCCTACAAAGATTGTGCCGAGAAAGAAACAAAGTATGCTGAATTGGAGAAGCTCAAAGAGAACTTATTGCATAATGTGAGAAGCATAAAGGAATCATATGATCTTCTAAGCAGCAAAGTTAATTTGTACAAAGGAGCTAGTGATGAGGATATCCAGATGAAGAATCTTATGAAAGCAACAGTTCTTCAAAAGCAAACTACAATCAACAAGTATATCGAGATTATTGCTGGGTTGAAACAAGAATTGGCAGCGATGACGATTGAAACAGAAAGAGTGAATACTTTACTTCGAAGCTATCAAAGTTCGGAGTATGTTTTTGATTGCATCTATCCTACCGTGGCAGCTCATAAGTTTGCAGATGATGCAGAAAATTCTGGTAAGAAAACTGGTTTGAATTATAACAGAGTACCAAATCCAATGTGGGATGGCTATAACCCCCGACAATTTGAAAAGGTGGCTGAAGCACTCAATCTGAATCTGAAATCCGAGTATATCGATGGATTACCAGATGATATTGATGTCACCTTCACAGCGTCTGACACTGATCATGAGTCCGAGTTAATTAAGAAAGTGGTCGATCAGGTGTTGGATAAAGATGAAGAGTAAAAGTCAGAGTCTAAAACTGAAAATTCGAGTTCATCTGACAGAAGTTCGAGTTCACCGGTTAAAAGGGTTTACAATAAAGATTTTCTGATATCAAAAATTAATTTGAATGATGAAACATTCAAAGTAGCATATACTTTGAATGATTCCGACAAATTATATTCTGATGAAGAATTTCCAATAAGAAGTGTTAAAACTGAAATGATTAACAAGGTTTTCAAATTAACATAAATTAATATTTCTGAAATAAAAGATGTAAATCTTACTGAAAAACCTAAAAAATACACTTCAAGAGTTCAACAATGATTAAACAAGAAAAAGGGTTACACTTCTGGTTCGGATTATCGAAAGAAACCAAACCATAATAGTAATTTCAAAAAGAAAGGATTAGGTCTTATTCCACCTAAAAATCATAAAAATGAGAAAATTTATAAACCAAAAACTAAATTTGTTTCAGGAGCAAGTTCTGAAGAGGGGAAGGAGAAACCTTTCTGGAAACAGTCAAACAAGGAGTTTCTCGCCGAAAAGCAAAAGAATGTGTTGAAGGAATCTGAATCGAGAGTTGAAAGAAGAACCTGTTTCAGATGTCAAGAGGTTGGACATATTGCTTGGAATTGCCCAAAGTCCACCAACACAAAACAGGGAGTCTCTTCTAACTCTAAATTGAAAGAGAAATGTGTTGATAAAAAGGAACAACCAACCGAAAAATTTAGAGAGTTCAAAAATTCGACTTTCGAAGTTGGTGAAAGTTCGAAAAATTTTTACAAAAGAAGAGCCAATTTAAACAAACATAAATGGGTTGTTAAGAAATCAGAGGGTGTTTATGGCAATGAATCTGATTCGTCAAAGTCAGAGAAGCCACATGTTGTGCTAAATGATGAGAATTACGTTCCAACAATGGATGATGAAAATTTTCCACCATTGTCAAACGGAAACTTGAAATCAAAAATTGGTAAGATTGAGATTTCAGATCAATTCTTCTCTGATAAGAAAGAATTTGATGCTGAAAAGGCATTTAATGGTAAAGTGCTACATATTTTTGGTAAGATGGCTGATGGGAAGGTGAAGGGAGTGAAAGAGTTTTATGAATCGAAAATTGTTAAACCAAATGATGATGGTTCACCCATGATTGATCAGGCATGGGTGAGATTCTTTAAAAAATAAAATCCTGACTTGCCGGAGCTCCCAGGTTGGTAATCGTGGAGCATGAATCGGCATCATTCTTGAAAAATATTTCTGTGAAATAACTATAAGTGATAGGTTTTACTAGTGGTTGAAAGAACAAAGTGATGAATGAATCCCCATGATGTATGAAATCAACAAAACTAATTTTCCGGAAAAACTATTTTGATTAAAACAAACTTAAGTGTTTTGAAATCATAATGGGAAAATAGTTTGTTGTCAGGGGGAGTTCTGATTGTTTCTAAAGCATTTGTTGCTCGAATCTTTGAAGATTCAACCTCGGAAGAAGAATCAATCAAATCTAAGAACAGTCCTAGAAGACAATCGATTTTTAAGTCTTCAGGAAGTGTTGAAGACACTAATGATGAGGAAGAGTATATTAATAAAGCTAGAAAATAATTGGATCCTTATATTTTTTATTTGTTTTTGCAGATAAAATCGAGATATTGAAAGAGAAAAGGGCTGCTAGACTGAAGAGAGAAATGGAAGCAAGAAGGGTTGCTGAAGAAAAGACTGAAGTTAAGATAGAAGCTGATCAGGCAAAAGTTGAAGAAAAACCGACAGAGAAGGTCGAGGTTGAAGAGAGTGAAGTGAAGATAGAAGTTGAGAAAGAACCGATTGTAATTGAAAAGGTGGTGGAGAAAATAGTTGAAAAAATTGTCGAAGTTGAAAAAATAGTCGAAGTTGAAAAAATTGTTGAAGTTGAAAAGAGTTTTAGAGGTTGAAAATCTTGTGCTAAGTGTTTAGAACCCTGCAAAGATTGTGCCGAGAAAGATACAAAGTATGCTGAATTGGAGAAGCTCAAAGAGAACTTATTGCATAATGTGAGAAGCATAAAGGAATCATATGATCTTCTAAGCAGCAAAGTGAATTTGTACAAAGGAGCTAGTGATGAGGATATCCAAATGAAGAATCTTCTGAAAGCAACAGTTCTTCAAAAGCAAACTGCAATCAACAAGTATATCGAGATTATTGCTGGGCTGAAACAAGAATTGGCAGCGATGACGATTGAAACAGAAAGAGTGAATACTTTACTTCGAAGCTATCAAAGTTTAAAGTATGTTATTGATCGCCTCTATCCTACCGTGGCAGCTCATAAGTTTGCAGATGCTGAAGAAAATTCTGGTAAGAAAACTGGTTTGAATTATAACAGAGTACCAAATCCAATGTGGGATGGCTATACCCCCCGACACTTTGAAAAGGTGGCTAAAGCACTCAATCTGAATCTGAAATTCGAGTATATCGATGGATTACCAGATGATATTGATGTCACCTTCACTGCGTCTGACACTGATCATGAGTCCGAGTTAATTAAGAAAGTCGTCGATCAGGTGTTGGATAAAGATGAAGATTCAAAGTTAGAGTCTAAAACTGAAAATTCGAGTTCATCAGACAGAAGTTCGAGTTCACCGGTTAAAAGGGTTTACAATAAAGATTTTCTGATATCAAAAATTAATTGGAATGATGAAACATTCAAAGTAGCATATACTTTGAATGATTCCGACAAATTATATTATGATGAAGAATTTCCAATAAGAAGTGTTAAAACTGAAATGATTAACAAGGTTTTCAAATTAACAGAATTAATATTTCTGAAATAAAAGATGTAAATCTTACTGAAAAACCAAAAAAAATACACTTCAAGAGTTCAACAAAGATTAAACAAGAAAAAGGGTTACAGTTCTGGTTCGGATTATCGAAAGAAACCCAACCATAACAGTAATTTCAAAAAGAAAGGATTAGGTTTTATTCCACCTAAAAATCATAAAAATGAGAAAATTTATAAACCAAAAACTAAATTTGTTTCAGGAGCAAGTTCTGAAGAGAAGAAGGAGAAACCTTTCTGGAAACAGTCAAACAAGGAGTTTTTCGCCGAAAAGCAAAAGAATGTGTTGAAGGAATCTGAATCGAGAGTAGAAAGAAGAACCTGTTTCAGATGTCAAGAGGTTGGACATATTGCTTGGAATTGCCCAAAGTCCACCAACACAAAACAGGGAGTCTCTTCTAACTCTAAATTGAAAGAGAAATGTGTTGATAAAAAGGAACAACCAATAGAAAAATTTAGAGAGTTCAAAAATTCGAATTTCGAAGTTGGTGAAAGTTCGAAACATTTTTACAAAAGAAGAGCCAATTTAAACAAACATAAATGGGTTGTTATGAAATCAGAGGGTGTTTCTGGCAATGAATCTGATTCGTCAAAGTCAGAGGAGCCACATGTTGTGCTAAATGATGAGAATTCCATTCCAACAATGGATGATGAAAATTTTCCACCATTGTCAAACGAAAACTTGAAATAAAAAATTGGTAAGATTGAGATTTCAGATCAATTCTTCTCTGATAAGAAAGAATTTGATGCTGAAAAGGCATTTAATGGTAAAGTGCTACATATTTTTGGTAAGATGGCTGATGGGAAGGTGAAGGGAGTGAAAGAATTTTATGAATCGAAAATTGTTAAACCTAATGATGATGGTTCACCCATGATTGATCAGGCATGGGTGAGATTCTTTAAAAATTAAATCCTGACTTGCAAGAGCTCCCAAGTTGGTAATCGTGGAGCATGAATCGGTATCATTCTTGAAAAATAATTCTGTGAAATAACTACAAGTGATAGTTTTTACTAGTGGTTGAAAGAAAAAAGTGATGAATGAATCCCCGTGATGTGTGAAATCAACAAAACTAATTTTTCGGAAAAACCATTTTGATTAAAACAAACTTAAGTGTTTTGAAATCATAATGGGAAAATATTTTTTTGTCAGGGGGAGTTCTGATTGTTTCTAAAGCATTTGTTGCACGAATCTTTGAAGATTCAACCTCGGAAGAAGAATCAATCAAATCTAAGAACAGTCCTAGACGACAACCGATTTTTAAGTCTTCAGGAAGTGATGAAGACACTGACGATGAGGAAGAGTATATTAATAAAGCTAGAAAACAATTGGATCCTTATAGTGTTAATTTGTTTTTGCAGATAAAATCGAGATATTGAAAGAGAAAAGGGCTGCTAGACTGAAGAGAGAAATGGAAGCAAGAAGGGTTGCTGAAGAAAAGACTGAAGTTAAGATAGAAGCTGATCAGGCAAAAGTTGAAGAAAAACCAACAGAGAAGGTCGAGGTTGAAGAGAGTGAAGTGAAGATAGAAGTTGAGAAAGAACCGATTGTAATTGAAAAGGTGGTGGAGAAAATAGTTGAAAAAATAGTCGAAGTTGAAAAAATTGTTGAAGTTGAAAAGATTGTTGAGGTTGAAAAATCTTGTGCTAAGTGTTTAGAACCCTCCAAAGATTGTGCCGAGAAAGATACAAAGTATGCTGAATTGGAGAAGCTCAAAGAGAACTTATTGCATAATGTGAGAAGCACAAAGGAATCATATGATCTTCTAAGCAGCAAAGTGAATTTGTACAAAGGAGCTAGTGATGAGGATATCCAGATGAAGAATCTTCTGAAAGCAACAGTTCTTCAAAAGCAAACTGCAATCAACAAGTATATCGAGATTATTGCTGGGCTGAAACAAGAATTGGCAGCGATGACGAGTGAAACAGAAAGAGTGAATACTTTACTTCGAAGCTATCAAAGTTTGGAGTATGTTATAGATCGCATCTATCCTACCGTGGCAGCTCATAAGTTTGCAGATGATGAAGAAAATTCTGGTAAGAAAACTGGTTTGAATTATAACAGAGTACCAAATCCAATGTGGGATGGCTATACCCCCCCCCCCGACACTTTGAAAAGGTGGCTGAAGCACTCAATCTGAATCTAAAATCCGAGTATATCGATGGATTACCAGATGATATTGATGTCACCTTCACAGCGTCTGACACTGATCATGAGTCCGAGTTAATTAAGAAAGTGGTCGATCATGTGTTGGATAAAGATGAAGAGTCAAAGTCAGAGTCTAAAACTGAAAATTCGAGTTCATCAGGCAGAAGTTCGAGTTCACCGGTTAAAAGGGTTTACAATAAAGATTTTCTGATATCAAAAATTAATTTGAATGGTGAAACATTCAAAGTAGCATATACATTGAATGATTCCGACAAATTATATTCTGATGAAGAATTTCCAATAAGAAGTGTTAAAACTGAAATGATTAACAAGGTTTTCAAATTAACAGAAATTAATATTTCTGGAATAAAAGATGTAAATCTTAGTGAAAAACCTAAAAAATACACTTCAAGAGTTCAACAAAGATTAAACAAGAAAAAGGGTTACAGTTCTGGTTCGGATTATCGAAAGAAGCCAAACCATAACTGTAATTTTAAAAAGAAAGGATTAGGTTTTACTCCACCTGGAATTCATAAAAATGAGAAAATTTATAAACCAAAAACTAAATTTGTTTCAGGAGCATGTTCTGAAGAGGGGAAGGAGAAACCTTTCTGGAAACAGTCAAACAAGGAGTTTCTCGCCGAAAAACAAAAGAATGTGTTGAAGGTATCTGAATCGAGAGTTGAAAGAAAAACCTGTTTCAGATGTCAATAGGTTCGACATATTGCTTGGAATTGCCCAAAGTCCACCCACACAAAACAGGGAGTCTCTTCTAACTCTAAATTGAAAGAGAAATGTGTTGATAAAAAGGAACAACCAATAGAAAAATTTAGAGAGTTCAAAAATTCGACTTTCAAAGTTGGTGAAAGTTCGAAACATTTTTACAAAAGAAGAGCCAATTTAAACAAACATAAATGGGTTGTTAAGAAATCAGAGGGTGTTTCTGGCAATGAATCTGATTCGTCAAAGTCAGAGAAGCCACATGTTGTGCTAAATGATGAGAATTTCGTTCCAACAATGGATGATGAAAATTTTCCACCATTGTCAAACGGAAACTTGAAATCAAAAATTGGTAAGATTGATATTTCAGATCAATTCTTCTCTGATAAGAAAGAATTTGATGCTGAAAAGGCATTTAATGGTAAAGTGCTACATATTTTTGGTAAGATGGCTGATGGGAAGGGGAAGGGAGTGAAAGAATTTTATGAATCGAAAATTTCTTAAACCAAATGATGATGGTTCACCCATGATTGATCAGGCATGGGTGAGATTCTTTAAAAGATAAAATCCTGACTTGCCGGAGCTCCCAAGTTGGTAATCGTGGAGCATGAATCGGCATCATTCTTGAAAAAAAATTCTGTGAAATAACTACAAGTGATAGTTTTTACTAGTGGTTGAAAGAACAAAGTGATGAATGAATCCCCATGATGTGTAAAATCAACAAAACTAATTTTCCAGAAAAACCATTTTGATTAAAACAAACTTAAGTGTTTTGAAATCATAATGGGAAAATAGTTTGTTGTCAGGGGGAGTTCTGATTGTTTCTAAAGCATTTGTTGCTCGAATCTTTGAAGATTCAACCTCGGAAGGAGAATCAATCAAATCTAAGAACAGTCCTAGAAGACAACCGATTTTTAAGTCTTCAGGAAGTGATGAAGACACTGATGATGAGGAAGAGTATATTAATAAAGCTATAAAACAATTGGATCCTTACAGTTTTGATTTGTTTTTGCAGATAAAATCGAGATATTGAAAGAGAAAATGGCTGCTAGACTGAAGAGAGAAATGGAAGCAAGAAGGGTTGCTGAAGAAAAGACTGAAGTTAAAATAGAAGCTGATCAGGCAAAAGTTGAAGAAAAACCGACAGAGAAGGTCGAGGTTGAAGAGAGTGAAGTGAAGATAGAAGTTGAGAAAGAACCGATTGTAATTGAAAAGGTGGTGGAGAAAATAGTTGAAAAAATTGTCGAAGTTGAAAAAATAGTCGAAGTTGAAAAAATTGTTGAAGTTGAAAAGATTGTAGAGGTTGAAAAATCTTGTGCTAAGTGTTTAGAACCCTGCAAAGATTGTGCCGAGAAAGATACAAAGTATGCTGAATTGGAGAAGCTCAAAGAGAACTTATTGTATAATGTGAGAAGCATAAAGGAATCATATGATCTTCTATGCTGCAAAGTGAATTTGTACAAAGGAGCTAGTGACGAGGATATCCAGATGAAGAATCTTTTAAAAGCAACAGTTCTTAAAAAGCAAACTGCAATCAACAAGTATATTGAGATTATTGCTGGGCTGAAACAAGAATTGACAGCGATGACGATTGAAACAGAAAGAGTGAATACTTTACTTCGAAACTATCAAAGTTTGGAGTAGGTTATTGATCGCATCTATCCTACCGTGGCAGCTCATAAGTTTGCAGATAATGAAGAAAATTCTGGTAAGAAAACTGGTTTGAATTATAACAGAGTACCAAATCCAATGTGGGATGGCTATACCCTCGGACACCTTGAAAAGGTGGCTGAAGCACTCAATCTGAATCTAAAATCCGAGTATATCGATGGATTACCAGATGATATTGATGTCACCTTCACAGCGTCTGACACTGATCATGAGTCCGAGTTAATTAAGAAAGTGGTCGATCAGGTGTTGGATAAAGATGAAGAGTCAAAGTCAGAGTCTAAAACTGAAAATTCGAGTTCATCAGACAGAAGTTCGAGTTCACCGGTTAAAAGGGTTTACAATAAAGATTTTCTGATATCAAAAATTAATTTGAATGATGAAACATTCAAAGTAGCATATACTTTGAATGATTCCGACAAATTATATTCTGATGAAGAATTTCCAATAAGAAGTGTTAAAACTGAAATGATTAACAAGGTTTTCAAATTAACATAAATTAATATTTCTGGAATAAAAGATGTAAATCTTACTGAAAAACATAAAAAATACACTTCAAGAGTTCAACAAAGATTAAACAAGAAAAAGGGTTATAGTTCGGGTTCGGATTATCGAAAGAAGCCAAACTATAACAGTAATTTCAAAAAGAAAGGATTAGGTTTTACTCCACCTGAAAATCATAAAAATGAGAAAATTTATAAACCAAAAACTAAATTTATTTCAGGAGCAAGTTCTGAAGAGGGGAAGGAGAAACCTTTCTGGAAACAGTCAAACAAGGAGTTTCTCGTCGAAAAGCAAAAGAATGTGTTGAAGGAATCTGAATCGAGAGTTGAAAGAAGAACCTGTTTCAGATGTCAAGAGGTTGGACATATTGCTTGGAATTGCCCAAAGTCCACCCACACAAAACAGGGAGTCTCTTCTAACTCTAAATTGAAAGAGAAATGTGTTGATAAAAAGGAACAACTAATAGAAAAAATTAGAGAGTTCAAAAATTCGACTTTCAAAGTTGGTGAAAGTTCGAAACATTTTTACAAAAGAAGAGCCAATTTAAACAAACATAAATGGGTTGTTAAGAAATCAGAGGGTGTTTCTGGCAATGAATCTGATTCGTCAAAGTCAGAGGAGCCACATGTTGTGCTAAATGATGAGAATTCCGTTCCAACAATGGATGATGAAAATTTCCACCATTGTCAAACGGAAACTTGAAATCAAAAATTGGTAAGATTGATATTTCAGATCAATTCTTCTCTGATAAGAAAGAATTTGATGCTGAAAAGGCATTTAATGTTAAAGTGCTACATATTTTTGGTAAGATGGCTGATGGGAAGGTGAAGGGTGTGAAAGAATTTTATGAATCGAAAATTGTTAAACCAAATGATGATGGTTCACCCATGATTGATCAGGCATGGGTGAGATTCTTTAAAAGATAAAATCCTGACTTGCCGGAGCTCCTAAGTTGGTTATCGTGGAGCATGAATCGTCATCATTCTTGAAAAAATTTCTGTGAAATAACTACAAGTGATAGTTTTTACTAGTGGTTGAAAGAACAAAGTGATGAATGAATCCCCATGATGTGTAAAATCAACAAAACTAATTTTCCGGAAAAACCATTTTATTTAAAACAAACTTAAGTGTTTTGAAATCATAATGGGAAAATAGTTTGTTGTCAGGGGGAGTTCTGATTGTTTCTAAAGCATTTGTTGCTCGAATCTTTGAAGATTCAACGTCGGAAGGAGAATCAATCAAATCTAAGAACAGTCCTAGAAGACAACCGATTTTTAAGTCTTCAGGAAGTGATGAAGACACTAATAATGAGGAAGAGTATATTAATAAAGCTATAAAACAATTTGATCCTTACAGTTTTGATTTGTTTTTGCAGATAAAATCGAGATATTGAAAGAGAAAATGGCTGCTAGACTGAAGAGAGAAATGGAAGCAAGAAGGGTTGCTGAAGAAAAGACTAAAGTTAAGATAGAAGCTGATCAGGCAAAAGTTGAAGAAAAACCGACAGAGAAGGTCGAGGTTGAAGAGAGCGAAGTGAAGATAGAAGTTGAGAAAGAACCGATTGTAATTGAAAAGGTGGTGGTGAAAATCGTTGAAAAAATTGTCGAAGTTAAAAAAATAGTCGAAGTTGAAAAAATTGTTGAAGTTGAAAAGATTGTAGAGGTTGAAAAATCTTGTGCTAAGTGTTTAGAACCCTGCAAAGATTGTGCCGAGAAATATACAAAGTATGCTGAATTGGAGAAGCTCAAAGAGAACTTATTGTATAATGTGAGAAGCATAAAGGAATCATATGATCTTCTAAGCAGCAAAGTGAATTTGTACAAAGGAGCTAGTGATGAGGATATCCAGATGAAGAATCTTTTAAAAGCAACAGTTCTTCAAAACCAAACTGCAATCAACTAGTATATCGAGATTATTGTTGGGCTGAAACAAGAATTGGCAGCGATGACGATTGAAACAGAAAGAGTGAATACTTTACTTCGAAGCTATCAAAGTTCGGAGTATGTTATTGATCGCATCTATCCTACCGTGGCAGCTCATAAGTTTGCAGATGATGAAGAAAATTCTGGTAAGAAAACTGGTTTGAATTATAACAGAGTACCAAATCCAATGTGGGATGGCTATACCCTCCGACACTTTGAAAAGGTGGCCGAAGCACTCAATCTGAATCTCAAATCCGAGTATATCGATGGATTACCAGATGATATTGATGTCACCTTCACAGCGTCTGACACTGATCATGAGTCCGAGTTAATTAAGAAAGTGGTCGATCAGGTGTTGGATAAAGATGAAGAGTCAAAGTCAGAGTCTAAAACTGAAAATTCGAGTTCATCAGACAGAAGTTCGAGTTCACCGGTTAAAAGGGTTTACAATAAAGATTTTCTGATATCAAAAATTAATTTGAATGATGAAACATTCAAAGTAGCATATACTTTGAATGATTCCGACAAATTATATTCTGATGAAGAATTTCCAATAAGAAATGTTAAAACAGAAATGATTAACAAGGTTTTCAAATTAACAGAAATTCATATTTCTGAAATAAAAGATGTAAATCTTACTGAAAAACCTAAAAAATACACTTCAAGAGTTCAACAAAGATTAAACAAGAAAAAGGGTTACAGTTCTGGTTCGGATTATCGAAAGAAACCAAACCATAACAATAATTTCAAAAAGAAAGGATTGGGTTTTATTCCATCTGAAAATCATAAAAATGAGAAAATTTATAAACCAAAAACTAAATTTGTTTCAGGAGCAAGTTCTGAAGAGGAGAAGGAGAAACCTTTCTGGAAACAGTCAAACAAGGAGTTTCTCGCCGAAAAGCAAAAGAATGTGTTGAAGGAATCGGAATTGAGAGTTGAAAGAAGAACCTGTTTCAGATGTCAATAGGTTCGACATATTGCTTGGAATTGCCTAAAGTCCACCAACACAAAACAGGGAGTCCCTTCTAATTCTAAATTGAAAGAGAAATGTGTTGATAAAAAGGAACAACCAAAAGAAAAATTTAGAGAGTTCAAAAATTCGACTTTCGAAGTTGGTGAAAGTTCGAAACATTTTTACAAAAGAAGAGCCAATTTAAACAAACATAAATGGGTTGTTAAGAAATCAGAGGGTGTTTCTGGCAATGAATCTGATTCGTCAAAGTCAGAGGAGCCACATGTTGTGCTAAATAATGAGAATTCCGTTCCAACAATGGATGATGAAAATTTTCCACTATTGTCAAACGGAAACGGAAGCTTGAAATCAAAACTTGGTAAGATTGAGATTTCAGATCAATTCTTCTCTGATAAGAAAGAATTTTATGCTGAAAAGGCATTTAATGGTAAAGTGCTTCATATTTTTGGTAAGATGGCTGATGGGAAGGTGAAGGGAGTGAAAGAATTTTATGAATCGAAAATTGTTAAACCAAATGATGATGGTTCACCCATGATTGATCAGGCATGGGTGAGATTCTTTGAAAAATAAAATCCTGACTTGCCGGAGCTCCCAAGTTGGTAATCGTGGATCATGAATCGGCATCATTCTTGAAAAATATTTCTGTGAAATAACTACAAGTGATAGTTTTTACTAGTGGTTGAAAGAACAAAGTGATGAATGAAACCCCATGATGTGTGAAATCAACAAAACTAATTTTCCAGAAAAAACCATTTTGATTAAAACAAACTTAAGTGTTTTGAAATCATAATGGGAAAATAGTTTGTTGTCAGGTGGAGTTCTGATTCTTTAAGCCAAGAGAATGGAGAATTGAAGCAATTCACATCAGTTTGTCATTTTATTTGTATAGTTTATTGCTTTTACTTTCAAATTTTCCTGGAAAATCAAAAATTGAAACATATTTTTTATTTTAGGGGGAGTAAAAAAATTGAAATTTTGAAAATTTGAAAAATCCAAAAACATGATAAAACCTAAAATACAAAAACATCGAATAATCCAAAATGAGTTTTGTTGTGAAAAGGAGGAAATGATAGTACACCAGTAGACAATCATAGCACGCTAAAGAATTGGAAAGTTAAAATTTGATAAATGGTCTCACTGATGATATGCCAGTAGATTTTTACACGCTTTGTAGATTGTTTTCGAGATATAAACCTAAATATCAAATGCCTACTTATCTCGTGGGGAACATCTGTCGGATATATAGGTAACCCCTGAAATCTTGTTTGAAGGGCTTTCTATTTCTGACATACTAAGTCTTTGTGCGTGATGATATCTGGGGTATTATACCGGGACTTTTAATTTTGCGGGAGCAATAGCCTAGTCCTCGTATAATAATCTGCACTGCTTTAATCATAAAGCCCACCCTCAGCATAAAAAATGATGAAACATTGAAAAATGCTAATCATGTGCTGTTGAAGAAAAGATCCCTATACGGGACATACCTAAAGTCGAGCCGTCATCTCTTTGTCTGAACGGAAGTTCTAACCAGAGCTCTCATGGCCTCGCATTACCCGTTTACTAGGGGTGTTCAAAAAAATCCGAATCCGAAACCGAATCCGAAATATCCGAAAATCCGTATCCGAATTATCCGAAAATTCGGATATCCGAACATTCGGATATCCAAAAATTCGGATTCGGATTCGGATAGTAATATTGAAAATTTTCGGATATTTCGGATATCCGATATCCGAAATATTAAATACTACTATTTTTTTATTTTTAAATATATATATCAAATATTAGTTGAAAGCCCTAATTCTTTACAAGCTCTTTCTAGTTCCGCCTCCACCCACTCCCTCTAGTCCCTCTGAATCCCTCTAGTCCCTCTGAATCTCTGATGTGGTGTCTTCAACGCCGACTGTTCTGTTAATCATCGATTGTTTCGGTATGTTCGATCTACAAGTGTTTGTTCTGCAAGTGCTTGTTCTTCAACTTGGAAGTGCATGATTGTTTCTTGCTAAACGCGATTATAACAACCAAATTAGAGTGAAAAGATTGCTTAAAGTTTGATAATCTCTGTCGCTTTCGTTTTTCTCGTGACCGTAGATGTTCGTTTTGTTTAAAATTTGCCTAAAATTGGAGACAAAAAGATGGAACGACAGTTTTATTTAGTATTACATGTGAAAAGCATTATAAATTATTCATTCTTTATTGGATGTGAGAATCATTAGACTTTTGATTTGTTCATATCGTGCTTTCTTTAATTGTTCTTAACATTCATTAGCAATATTTCTTTGATTTGTAAAAATCTATGATGAAAATTGGGATTTTTTAACATTTTTGGTACTATGCTGCTAATGGTAGCTGATGAATATCATGATTTTATTCATTTTTTTATTTTGAGCAAATTTTCTTCTAAAATTTTGGATATCCGTTGTATTATCCGAATCCGTATCCGAAAATTCGGATATCCGAATTTCGGATATCCGAATTTTCGGATACGGATTCGGATAGTAAAATTAACTATCCGAAATTTTCGGATATCCGAAATTTTCGGATATCCGAATTTCCGGATATCCGGTTTTGAACACCCCTACTGTTTACAGATATCATTAGTGTACATTCACCTGTAAGACTGAATATAGGAATCTGGATACAGGAGTATATTCTGAGGTGGTACACGCGAATAAGTTTAAATTCTTAAAACACTAAATTCGTATCTCGAAACAGTTGAACTTTGTGTGAAAATTTAAGTGGATCAGTATACTGACAATCTAAGTGAATCGTTTTGAACTTAAAGTGTTTAAAGCTCAACGGTGTTAGTGATAAGTCTCAAAAACTGATATGATCCTCTTACACAAACTCACAAAAATATGTCTGTAAAGATTTCTTTACTGTTTTTCATTAAAGAAAAAATCCAAAAAGATTTTCAATGTGTTTTAGCATAAAATTTTGAAAAATAAAAAAAAAATATTTCATCTTATTTTCGACAACTGATGTTGAAAAGCTGTTTTTCAAAATTCCGAGTGCTAAACATGATGAACAACAGTGGATTGGGAGAGTGTGTTTAAAATGAAAAATGAAGTTAAAGTTTGAGATAATTTGAGAAATGTTTTAAAATAATCTTACAAGTGATGTTTTGAAACTGATTTTACTGTTAGTTAATCAAAGTCATTAATTTGAACTTGATATAACTATTGTTGATGTTGAATAATATCTACAAGTGGTTTCTAAATTTGTTAAATTTTAACAATTGTGAAATTTACTTTTGGGTAGAGAATTGTGCAGGTTACCAGGTTCTTGATCCTGTTGTTACGGAGAGCCAGGAGACGTTCCTGGTGTTGATGCTGATGAGCTTAAGGAATCAAGAGATCTGATCAAAAGAATTTGAAGAATCAGGTTGCAATTCTGAATGATTAAGAGAGATTGAAAGATAAAGATTGAAGGATGCTTACAGAGAAAGATACTTTGGTAAGAGCGAGAAGATCGATCAAGACTGAACACTCAATACATTGAAGACTCGTCAACATCCAAGGGGGAGTTTGTTAGTGCATATGTCTGTTGACTTCTGTTGGTGCACATGTCTGTCGACTTCGTCTTGTATCGAGTATTGTATTAGATTAGATAGATTAGGGCACGCTGTTCGAGAAAATAGATATATTAAGGGTGGTGTTCATTTCGCACGAAACGAAGAATGTTCATTTCGCACAAAATGGATGTGTCCATTTCGTACGAAATGGCACTATCCATTTCGTACGAAATGGCACTATCCATTTCGTGTGAGTCGTTCCGTGCGAAATGGCTCTGCCTATAAATAGGTGCCTTGGTAATTTCATTTGTAACGTTCCGATTCTGGTAGCGAAGCTCTGCCGAAGTGTCTCCAGCATTGTAAAACGATCTGATATCAATACAGAAACAGTTTAAAGTGATTCTAAGTGCAAACCAGCTGAAATAACTCTGATACGTCTGATTCCGCCTTTCGTATTGGATAGAACTCTTCTGAACGACTCGTTTTAGTCGTGAAAACGATCCTACAAGTGGTATTAGAGCTCACGAGGAAGAGTTCTTACCATTTTCAGCTGAAATTTTTTATTTCTACTCACTTTCTTCACATTTTTCAAAATTAAACAAAATTTTACGGATAAAATGGCTTGATTTTCACATATAACATGCGAAACTCTGTTTTAACAAAGCCTTGAAAGAATCAGACCATAATTCGAAGTAAAACTTGTTTTTTTATCAAAAATTGTCCGAAAGTGTGACATCAGCTCCATTTCGCACGAAATGGACACCAGATCGTTTTGACTTTGCTTTCATTTCGCACGAAACGAACTTTCATTTCGCTCCTAAGACCATTTCGCTTGAAACTGTACATCAGATTTCCATTTCGTACGAAACAGGCTTCATTTCGTACAAAAGTGTCATTTCGTTTGAAACTACATTCCATTTCGTACGAATTGGGAGGAATAGGTTCATTTCGTTTGAATAGTGTCACACCCCGACCACGTATAACATACAAAACGTGGCGGAAACGTCGGGGAGTGTTGTAACAGAATTAATTGTTTCATAACCATGGCATTCAAAGTTGTATTTTATTTATCAACATAAGAGTTACATTGTCTTAAACAGGAAACAAAGAGTTTTTAACATAGTAAACTAAGTCTATCTTCATTTTAAGTCTCTAAGGCACAGGTCCGCCCTAGTGTCACGATCATCATCCTATGCAAAAGCTCCTGAAAACACATGTGAAAATAGGTACGTCAGCATAAAAATGCCTGTGAGATACATAGGTTTGTGAAAATAGGATTCATGACTTATGTTTAAGAAATTGTTTAATAAAGTTTAGTCATGAACCTTGTAAATTGATTTGTTTTGTAAATCGTTTGAAAAACAATAAGTTCAGGTGATATGTATAAATAAGAGAATAATGTATGGTTAAATGAATAACCATGTAAAATGAATTTGTAATAAAGTAAACTGTTTTGTAAACCAAAGTCTTGTGAAAAGCGTGTTACTTGTATAAAATGTATAAGTCAAAAATGAATGATTTAAATAACGCTATGATATATAATATAATACAAACACTTATATATAGGAAGTACCAGCGGCGTATCCACCATTCTTGTATCATATTACTCACATCTCGTTACTTAAGTCACTTAAACAAACCACCAATGTAATAAGTCTATGTTTAAACCAATTGTCAAAAGTCCTTGTATAAATCATATCAAATGTTAATAGTCCAAAAGTAGTCAAGTAATGTGTAACAAATGTTATGTATTGTAAGTAAAGTATTGTCACATAATCCAAATGTAGAAATGTACAAAACAAAGTATTTTGAATATATCAAAAAGTTATGTTTTGCAAAGTAATGCATGTTACATTGATACAAACATTTATGTGGTAAGTTAACGCATACATTCAAGTCTTGAGACAGTCGGATAACCCTTTTAGTCAAGGTTATCAAAAGAAATGTTTTCGGATTCAGTCATTCCTTACATCCAAACAAACCCGGGATGTCAGGAATGGGATTTGTCAAGTCCTATGGTACCGGTACTTACTACCGAGCGGCGTAGCTAATGTTAATGAACGTATATAAGTCTCGTTTGTGCAAACCAAATGTTATAGCGATTGTATACATGTCATATGAAAACAATGTACTAAGTATGCTAAGTTAACATACAAAGCAGAAAAGTCATGTAAATCAATGTGCTAGCATGCTATCAGTCAAAATACATAGCAGAAATGTAATGTAAAACAATGTCCTAAGTATGCACACAATGGGCATATATAGCATGAAATGTAATGTAAAATGATGTACTAAGTACGCACAAAATGGGCATACATAGCATGAAATGTAATGAAATCATGTACTATAATGTACTAACAAACATAGCAGGTATATGATGTGAAAACATGGAAAGCATGAAAGTAACAAGTAGGCACATGTGTTTCACCCCAAAACAGTTTGGAAAACAGTAAAAGAGGGGGGTTCTATGTACTCACTTGAGATTGCTCAGAAGTCCTAAGATAACCACCAAGCAATGCTAGAGATCACGGAATCAAACGACACCTAATATAGGTAACTATGTTAATAAACCGGACCTAAATCGGAAGATTTAGATAGAATGAGGGTTCGTAAACCAAACGAGTATGGAGAATCGTGTCATATGGTTTAACAAATCCTACATACTAAATGAAACCTAACCTAAGTGCTTACGACCCATTACGACCCGTTTAGGTAGCTTATGCTATTTTAACGCGTCGTTCGCGTAAAACGCGTTCGGAATGCCTAACTAGTCCTATGATAAGTAAAATATGCCTTAACATGTCTAATATTGTTACCAAATCAGTTTAGATACCAAAAATTATGTTACATATGCTTAAAATGAATTTTGGCGTCAAAAGGGCATTTTGGTAATTTACCTAAGGCATATATACTACCTATCATACCACTACTTAAACGAAGCGACCATAAGGTATAACCTCGGAAGGTTATTCCCGATATACTATGGTCACCTAATGTGCTTGGTCGGATCCTAATGATCGACCAAACGGGTCGGGTTCGAAAGTATAACCGATTGTTTAGATCGCTTACCTTACGACCCTATATAAGCACTAAACTAAAAGTGACAAGCTAAGCATGTTTAAAACATGCTTAACTAAGTTTAGAAAACAGGTTTGGTATCAAAACAAACGGTTTTGATACCCAAGAGTAGTTTGGTTACAAAATACGCAAGAATGCGCATTTTGGCCGAAACTACGACTCGTCACTGAGCCTAGATAACATGGTAATCAGTAGGTATAGTCACTAGGGACTATAACCATCGTGATCACGCTCACGTTATGAAGTTCAAAAGAACTTCGCATTGACCATAAACTGGTCAATGCAGAAAGTCAAACAAACTTTGACTTTCGGACTCGAAAGCAATAAAAGAACGAAGGAACACTTACAAAGGGTCCCCGAAAGCTAATCTTGATCCAAGTAGCTCAGGTATGAAACAATGGTTTCAACTTAGAGCTTCTCAAATCAGATTCTTGTGAGGAATGAGTGGAAATGTGGTGGGTATTTATAGATTTCGGTTCACCGTTTGGATCGTTTCTTGGAGAAGAGGGAACGATCACATCCCTACACTTGTCGGAATGTTGTGGTAGCTCATTTTGCCACCACCACAAGAGTTTGACACTTGGCATTGGCCTTTGGAGTGTTTGGAAGCCATAAATCAGCAGCCAACACAATTTTCTGCATCTGACCCCTGCTTACGGACCTCAACATTATCAGTGTTGAGGTCCGTAAGGACCTTGCAGACCTGAAACTTTCAAAAATGGCAGAACAGGCCCCTGTGCGTGTATCGTCGTGTTTTGGCACTTCTAACACCCGTCAAACCCAATTTCAAGCTCCACAATGACGTTAAAGTATAGGGAACTTAAAATGTGCTCAAAAATATCTCGGATGTCGGTCCGTTTGGCCGTACGATTGCGTTGTTCGGTTAATTACGACGGAATGCGCATAAGCGCGAAAAACGATCCAAATGACACGACGAATGGATTTTTCTTATGCCAAACACTAAAATAAAATATTTAAGTGCTTAGATAAATTTTTGGATGTCCGGATGTATTCAGAACGTAAGTTATGCGCGAAAGAGCAAACCTATGCACTTTTTGACGCTTTTAGTCCCTGAATGACCCAAAAGTTTATTTTAGCACACCGAACACCTCAAAGCCTATTTCTAAGATATGTAAAGGATATTTATGGTATGTTTAACTTATGGTCATGTTCCGGAATGTCTGTTACCGTTCAAATTGGCATACTTTCGCAGTTTGTCAAGTTTAGTCCCTGTAAGCGAATTAACTTGTTTTTGCCATACCAAAGCCTTCAAAACTTATTTCTAAGTTATGTAAAGGTTATTTAAGGTATGTTAAGTATATGTTGATGTTCCGGAGTATTTTTCGCGTTAAACTAAGTACGTTTACGCACCAGTTTGCGTATAACTCTCCAGAAAGCGATATAGAGTTTGAAATTGAATAAAGGTCAAAACATGAAAAATGTAAAACATAACCAAACAAACATTGGGATCAAATAACATTGTTTTATTGATAATTGTACTGTTCATAAAGATTACAAGCACATATGTTACAGTCTCCCTACTTGTGGAAATTTCGTCCCGAAATTTATTTAGAGGAAACTCGTGGAAAAAGATGCGGATATTTCGCCTTCATTTGATCTTCGCGTTCCCAAGTAAACTCGGGTCCACGTTTAGCTTCCCATCGAACTTTGACCAACGGAATGCGCTTGCGTTTAAGCCATTTGACTTCACGTTCCATGATTTCTACTGGCTTCTCAACAAATTTCAGTGTTTTACCAACACGGATTTCGTCAACTGGTATGTGGAGGTTCTCATCAGCTAAACACCTCTTGAGATTGGACACGTGAAAGGTTGGATGAACATTTCCAAGTTCGGGAGGTAACTCAAGTCTGTAGGCTACCTTACCGATTCTTTCGATGATCTTGAATGGTCCAACGTATCTAGGTGCAAGTTTTCCTTTCTTTCCAAATCTGATCACACCTTTCCAAGGTGAGACCTTAAGTAATACTTGATCACCGACTTGAAATTCCAAAGGCTTGCGTTTTGGGTCCGCGTAACTCTTTTGACGGCTTCTAGCTGTCTGAAGGTTATCACAAACTTTCTTGACCTTATCAGTTGTCTCTAAAATGAGGGCAGGTCCAGTAAGCTGAGCCTCGCCGACCTCATTCCAGCAGACTGGTGAACGACATTTTCGACCATAGAGAGCCTCGAAAGGAGCCATATTGATGCTGGAGTGATAACTGTTGTTGTAGGAGAATTCAATCAACTGAAGATGTGAATCCTAACGACCACCAAAATCGATCACACAAGCTCTAAGCATATCCTCCAGAGTCTGGATTGTTCTTTCAGATTGACCATCCGTTTGCGGATGATAAGCTGTGCTCAGATTAAGTTGGGTCCCCATAGCAGATTGCATGGTTCTACAAAAATAAGAAGTGAAACGAGCATCTCTGTCAGAAATGATGTTCAAAGGAACACCATGTCAAGCTACAATTTCATCCACATAGATTTTAGCAAGTTTGTCAGTAGAAAAATCCACACGGATTGGCAAGAAATGCGCTGACTTAGTAAGACGATCAACAACTACCCAGATGGCATCGTGACCTTTCTTTGTGCGTGGAAGTTTAGTAATGAGATCCATAGTAATGTTTTCCCATTTCCAAACTGGGATCTCTGGTTGCACCAATAAACCCGAAGGACGTTGATGTTCAGCCTTAACCTTAAGACAAGTAAGGCATTTTGATACGTATAAGGCAATGTCTTTCTTCATACCAGGCCACCAATAGTGAATACGAAGATCCTTATACATCTTATCTGAGCCAGGATGAACAGAATAACGAGACTTATGGGCTTCATCCATAAGCAAGGTACGAAGATTATCTTGGCTTGGGACCCACAAACGGTCCATGAAGTAATATGATCCATTGTCCTTTAGTTCCAGAGCAGTTGTTATGTGATAAGGAAATTCCTTATCCATTAAACCTTGTGAAATACAAGATTGTTGAGCCTGAGAAATGCGTGCTTGGATATCGGATTGAGCTTGAATAACAGATTGAACACGAACACAATGAAGCTTAGTACGTTCCTTACGACTCAATGCATCGGCTACGACATTCGCCTTACCAGGATGGTAGCGAATTTCGCAGTCATAGTCGTTTAGAAGCTCGACCCAACGTCGTTGCCTCATGTTGAGTTCTTTCTGATTGAAGATATGCTGGAGACTTTTGTGGTCAGTGAAAACCACACATTTTGTACCGTACAAATAGTGTCTCCAGATTTTAAGAGCGAAGACAACTGCACCCAACTCAAGATCATGAGTGGTGTAGTTTTTCTCATGTATCTTCAACTGCCTTGATGCATATGCTATGACTTTGTTCCTTTGCATCAGAACACAGCCAAGACCCAGTTTAGATGCATCGCAATACACGACAAAATCATCATCACCCTCAGGCAATGATAGAACATGCGCATCACAAAGTTTCTGCTTCAAGTTTTGAAAAGCTTCCTCTTGTTTGTATCCCCAATCAAAGGGCTTGTTCTTCTGAGTTAAAGCAGTTAGAGGAACTGCAATCTTCGAGAAATTCTCAATGAAGCGGCGATAATAACTCGCCAGACCAAGAAAAGAACGAACTTCAGTAGGAGTAGTAGGCGTATCCCAATCCTTAATCGCACTGATCTTGGAGGGATCTACATGAATACCTTGTTCGTTGATAACATGTCCTAAAAATTGAACTTCTTTAAGCCAAAATTCGCACTTGGAGAATTTGGCGAAAAGTTGCTCTTTCTTTAGGAGTTCCAAAGTAAGACGAAGATGTTGCTCGTGATCAGCTCGCGTCTTAGAATAAATCAAGATGTCGTCAATAAAAACAATGACGAACTGATCCAAATAAGGCTTGCAGACCCTATTCATTAAGTCCATGAAAAAAGCAGGAGCATTAGTCAAACCGAATGGCATGACTGTGAACTCATAATGCCCATAACAAGTGCGGAAAGCTGTCTTGGGAATATCTTCTTCATGCACACGAAGTTGATGATACCCGGAACGCAGATCAATCTTCGAAAAATAAGAAGTGCCCTGTAACTGATCAAAGAGATCGTCTATGCGCAGTAGGGGATATCGATTCTTGATAGTAAGCTTGTTAAGCTCACGATAATCGATACACATCCTAAAGGATCCATCCTTCTTCTTGACAAAAAGAACGGGAGCACCCCAAGGTGAAAAGCTAGGACGTATAAAACCTTTGTCAGAGAGCTCCTGAAGCTGCTTAGACAACTCTTGCATCTCAGAAGGTGCAAGACGATATGGAGATCTGGCAATGGGATTTGCACCAGGTACGAGATCAATACGGAACTCGACTTGGCGTGCTGGAGGTAGACCAGGTAAATCTTCAGGGAATACTTCAGAATAATCCCGAACAACAGGAATACCTTGGATAGACTTACCTTCGCCTTTATCTGCTGTGACATGTGCCAGGAAGGCCACATAATTCTTTCGCAGATACTTCCGAGCTTTAAAACAATACATGAGTTTGAGACCACCGGCATGCTTCTCACCACGAACCTGTAGGATCTCGCCTGTCGAAAGCGGCACACGAACAATCTTCTCAGAACAAACTATCTCTGCGCGATACTTGGATAACCAATCCATACCCACTATAACGTCGAAGCTTCCAAGTTGCATTGGCGTGAGGTCAATAGGAAAAAGATGGTCGTTAAGGTTTAACTGGCAGTTACGAAGAACAGAATCAAGAACAATGGGTTCACCACTAGCAATTTCTACTGTCAAAGGTTTACCTAGTTTCGTTCTAGACACGCGAAGCATTGGCTCAAAAGATAATGACACAAAACTCTTGTCGGCACCCGAATCAATAAGAACATATGCAGGCTGATTATTAATAAAGAACGTACCATTCACCACATTATCGTCCGCCTGCGCCTCTTGGGCATTCATGTTGAAGACTCGACCTCGAGCCAGAGCCTGATTCTGATTCTGGTTCTGGTTTGCTAGCCTTGGGCACCGGTTTCTGTAGTGGGTCAGATCCCCACAATTTTAGCACGAACCAGGAGGAAAATGAGGTCGTGCAGCTTGACCTTGTTGCTGAGCAAGAGGCTGAGCAACTTGTTGGGCTTGGTTCTGAACTGCCTAATTCTGGTTAACAGGAATGCGACAAGTAGCGGCAAGATGACCAATTCTCCCACAGTTAGTGCAATGGCGACATTGGAGATGTGGTGAGTGATGGCCGTTACATCTGTTGCACGAAGGTGCAGTGCCAAGATATGGCTTCTTGGCTAGTGGTTGCGCAGGCTGAGTTGGTGCAGCTTGAGCCTGTGCAGTAACGGCATAGTTTTGGGAAGCCTTTCGCTTCCTAGAACCCTTTGAGGAACCAGAATTCTTTCCATTCGTGTTTTGACCTTTCTTGCTATCCCCCTTGTCAGACGCCTGCTTCTTACCCTTGTCACCCTTTTTATGTAGCTTTCCCTTTCGAACCTGCGACTCAGTCAATGTCGCTGCTAACTCGATCGTCTGACGGAGTGTGGCAGGGTTACTACCAGTAATGATGTCTTGCACTGAGTCAGGTAGGCCATCGATGTACCTTTCGATAGCCTTGTCGAGTGGGGTAACCATTGTTGGGCAAAGCAGACTCAACTCCTCAAACCTGTCAGTATACGCCCTGTGCTCGCCACTGTCTTGTTTCAAGTCATCAAACTCTTTCTCCAAAGCTCGCTGTTCATGACGAGGACAGAACTCCCTCATCATAAGAGCTCTAAGTTCAGCCCATGTTTGTGCTAGAGCAACTTCTGCACCACGGTCTCCCATAACCCCGTTCCACCATGTGAGAGCCCTCTTCTGAAACACACTCGAAGAAAACTCGGCCTTGCGATTGTCAGGACACTGCACGTGGCGAAAAGTATTCTCAATGCTCTCGAACCATTGAAGAAGCCCAGTTGCTCCCTCAGAATCACTAAACTTGAGTGGTTTAGCCGAGTTAAAATCCTTGTATTTGCATGGAGCATTGTTGTTGTTGTTGGCTTGGTTCCATTGAGCAAAGAGATTTGGGAATTGAGTAGCCATTTGCTGCGCAATGATCTCTGCCAGTTCGGCAGTCGCTATCTGGTTTTCGCGTCGAGGAGGCATTCTAAAAGAGGAAAACATGAAAGGAAACGAGTGAGATGATTGGATGAGGAGAATGAGATGAAACAAAATCAAAAGCAAAGATGGGGGTCACTTGTCCGCATCGCAAAGCAAACAAGCGACACACAGTGACTAATCAAAGTAAATGGATCAAAATTAATGCATCACGAAGACATGCTCTCCTATAAGTGAACACTCACCCCAAGAGTTCCCAGGTAAGAGTGACTGGTCCGATTATGTGGATTTGTACGAACACTCTAGCCTTAGACAGAAGACCCAGGGTACAGGCATTCACTCTTCCAGTTTGCACGTGTTCACACTATTTAGAACCCAAAACTTTGACGAGATTTTTGAAAATTTGAAGGCACAAGGCCAAAAACCAAACTGGAAGGGTTCAAAACCATATAACAGAGGGTTAAAAACCTTGTAATAATTTATTCAAAAACAGATGATTGATTTTCAAAAATCGTTTCGGAAAATTTGGTTTTTGTTTTGATAATCACCTAAGGATAGGTGAAATGCATGTTTTAAGATCTAAACACAAGATAACTTGTGTTAGGGTCCTAGAAAGGTTATAGTCTAGGTAAAAGAATTACTAATAACCTAATTCCCTATAACCATTGGCTCTGATACCAACTCTTCTTCTGTCACACCCCGACCACGTATAACATACAAAACGTGGCGGAAACGTCGGGTAGTGTTGTAACAGAATTAATTGTTTCATAACCATGGCATTCAAAGTTGTATTTTATTTATCAACATAAGAGTTACATTGTCTTAAACAGGAAACAAAGAGTTTATAACATAGTAAACTAAGACTATCTTCATTTTAAGTCTCTAAGGCACAGGTCCGCCCTAGTGTCACGATCATCATCCTACGCAAAAGCTCCTGAAAACACATGTGAAAATAGGTACGTCAGCATAAAAATGCCTGTGAGATACATAGGTTTGTGAAAATAGGATTCATGACCTATGTTTAAGAAATTGTTTAATAAAGTTTAGTCATGAACCTTGTAAATTGATTTGTTTTGTAAATCGTTTGAAAAACAATAAGTTCAGATGATATGTATAAATAAGAAAATAATGTATGGTTAAATGAATAACCATGTAAAATGAATTTGTAATAAAGTAAACTGTTTTGTAAACCAAAGTCTTGTGAAGAGCGTGTTACTTGTATAAAATGTATAAGTCCAAAATGAATGATTTAAATAACGCTATGATATATAATATAATACAAACACTTATATATAGGAAGTACCAGCGGCGTATCCACCATGCTTGTATCATATTACTCACATCTCGTTACTTAAGTCACTTAAACAAACCACCAATGTAATACGTCTATGTTTAAACCAATTGTCAAAAGTCCTTGTATAAATCATATCAAATGTTAATAGTCCAAAAGTAGTCAAGTAATGTGTAACAAATGTTATGTATTGTAAGTAAAGTATTGTCACATAATCCAAATGTAGAAATGTACAAAACAAAGTATTTTGAATATATCAAAAAGTTATGTTTTGCAAAGTAATGCATGTTACATTGATACAAACATTTATGTGGTAAGTTAACGCATACATTCAAGCCTTGAGACAGTTGGATAACCCTTTTAGTCAAGGTTATCAAAAGAAATGTTTTCGGATTCAGTCATTCCTTACATCTAAACAAACCCGGGATGTCAGGAATGGGATTTGTCAAGTCCTATGGTACCAGTACTTACTACCGAGCGGCGTAGCTAATGTTAATGAACGTATATAAGTCTCGTTTGTGCAAACCAAATGTTATAGCGATTGTATACATGTCATATGAAAACAATGTACTAAGTATGCTAAGTTAACATACAAAGCAGAAAAGTCATGTAAATCAATGTGTTAGCATGCTATCAATCAACATACATAGCAGAAATGTAATGTAAAACAATGTACTAAGTATGCACACAATGGGCATATATAGCATGAAATGTAATGTAAAATGATGTACTAAGTACGCACACAATGGGCATACATAGCATGAAATGTAATGAAATCATGTACTATAATGTACTAACAAACATAGCAGGTATATGATGTGAAAACATGGAAAGCATGAAAGTAACAAGTAGGCACATGTGTTTCACCCCAAAACAGTTTGGAAACAGTAAAAGAGGGGGGGGGTTCTATGTACTCACTTGAGATTGCTCAGAAGTCCTAAGATAACCACCAAGCAATGCTAGAGATCACGGAATCAAACGACACCTAATATAGGTAACTATGTTAATAAATCGGACCTAAATCGGAAGATTTAGATAGAATGAGGGTTCGTAAACCAAACGAGTATGGAGACTCGTGTCATATGGTTTAACAAATCCTACATACTAAATGAAACCTAACCTAAGTGCTTACGACCCATTACGACCCGTTTAGGTAGCTTATGCTATTTTAACGCGTCGTTCACGTAAAACGCGTTCGGAATGCCTAACTAGTCCTATGATAAGTAAAATATGCCTTAACATGTCTAATATTGTTACCAAATCATTTTAGATACCAAAAGTTATGTTACATATGCTTAAAATGAATTTTGGCGTCAAAAGGGCATTTTGGTAATTTACCTAAGGCATATATACTACCTATCATACCACTACTTAAACGAAGCGACCATAAGGTATAACCTCGGAAGGTTATTCCCTATATACTATGGTCACCTAATGTGCTTGTTCGGATCCTAATGATCGACCAAATGGGTCGGGTTCGAAAGTATAAGCGATTGTTAAGATCGCTTACCTTACGACCCTATATAAGCACTAAACTAAAAGTGACGAGCTAAGCATGTTTAAAACATGCTTAACTAAGTTTAGAAAACAGGTTTGGTATCAAAACAAATGGTTTTGATACCCAAGAGAAGTTTGGTTACAAAATACGCAAGAATGCGCATTTTGGCCGAAACTACGACTCGTCACTGAGCCTAGATAACGTGGTAATCAGTAGGTATAGTCACTAGGGACTATAGCCATCGTGATCACGCTCACGTTATGAAGTTCAAACGAACTTTGCGTTGACCATAAACTGGTCAATACAGAAAGTAAAACAAAGTTTGACTTTCGGACTCGAAAAGCAATAAAAGAACGAAGGAACACTTACAAAGGGTCCCCGAAAGCTAATCTTGATCCAAGTAGCTCAGGTATGAAACAATGGTTTCAACTTAGAGCTTCTCAAATCAGATTCTTGTGAAGAATGAGTGGAAATGTGGTGGGTATTTATAGATTTCGGTTCACCGTTAGGATCGTTTCTTGGAGAAGAGGGAACGATCACATCCCTACACTTGTCGGAATGTTGTGGTAGCTCATTTTGCCCCCACCACAAGAGTTTGACACTTGGCATTGGCCTTTGGGGTGTTTGGAAGCCATAAATCAGCCGCCAACACAATTTTCTGTATCTGACCCCTGCTTACGGACCTCAACATTATCAGTGTTGAGGTCCGTTAGGACCTTGCAGACCTGAAACTTTCAAAAATGGCAGAACAGGCCCCTGTGCGTGTATCGTCGTGTTTTGGCACTTCTAACACCCGTAAAACCCAATTTCAAGCTCCACAACGATGTTAAAGTATAGGGAACTTAAAATGTGCTCAAAAATATCTCGGATGTTGGTCCGTTTGGCCGTACGATTGCGTTGTTCGGTTAATTACGACGGAATGCGCATAAGCGCGAAAAACGATCCAAATGACACGACGAATGGATTTTTCTTATGCCAAACACTAAAATAAAATATTTTAGTGCTTACATAAATTTTTGGATGTCCGGATGTATTCAGAACGTAAGTTATGCGCGGAAGAGCAAACTTATGCACTTTTTGACGCTTTTAGTCCCTGAATGACCCAAAAGTTTATTTTAGCACACCGAACACCTCAAAGCCTATTTCTAAGCTATGTAAAGGATATTTATGGTTTGTTTAACTTATGGTCATGTTCTGGAATGTCTGTTACAGTTCAAATTGGCATACTTTCGCAGTTTGTCAAGTTTAGTCCCTGTAAGCGAATTAACTTGTTTTTGCCATACCAAAGCCTTCAAAACTTATTTCTAAGTTATGTAAAGGTTATTTAAGGTATGTTAAGTATATGTTGATGTTCCGGAGTATTTTTCGTGTTAAACTAAGTACGTTTACGCACTAGTTTGCGTATAACTCTCCAGAAAGCGATATAGAGTTTGAAATTGAATAAAAGTCAAAACATGAAAAATGTAAAACATAACCAAACAAACATTGGGATCAAATAACATTGTTTTATTGATAATTGTACTGTTCATAAAGATTACAAGCACAGATGTTACAAATAGGGTCCATTTCGCTTGAAAGGTTCATTTCATTTGAACTGGGTTCATTTCACTTAAAGAAATCCATTTCGTTTGAAAATCAGAGTTGGTGATTTTTTGGATACCGAATCATGGAGAACGAATTCTACAACGCGTTTGCTAGTCCGATTACTATTACTCAGAACACGATGCTAGAAAATGAAACGGGTACCACGCAAAAACCGCCAAATCTTGTGATTATTGAGGAGTATAGTGGATGGGCCGAACGTTTTGAAAATTGGGTTCAAGTATATTATCTTGATGCATGGGAATATACTGAATTTCGATATATTAGACCGGTCAAGGACAACGGACAGAAAGTTGACATAAGAGAGCTAGATGTTGATGAGAAAAAGAAATACAAAAGTGAAAAGTTGATGGTTAGTCTCTTGCAGCAAGCTATTAAGGTAGAAATCTTGATTTTACTTCAACACAACGGAAGTGCTCATTCGATATGGAAAGAATTAAAATCAAAGTTTGTTGGAAGTAAAGAAATGATCAAGAACAAAATGTCGCTTTTAAAGAAAGAATTTGATCTATTCCGTGGACTAAAAACTGAAAACACCAAGCAGATTATAGAAAGATATTGCAATTTGTTGAAAAATATGAAAAGATTGAACATCGATAAAGATAAAGAAGAATTGATTGAAAAGTTGGCGATGCATTGCCACATGATGTTTGGGGCACGTATCTTATGATGCTGAAAAATAAACCTGAATTTAACAATCTAAAGCTGAGTGATTTTATTGAACAACTCGAAGCTCAAGAGATGGAACAACGAAAGATAGAAAGAATGAAGAACTATGATGGTGAACAAGACATTGGTCTGTATTACAAAGGTGGTGCTAGTGATAAGACCAACATTGCACCAAAGATTGAAACTGCTTTCAATGCAAAAAGCTCGTCTGGAAGTTCATCTCAGGGATCAAGTAGCAAAACTGGATTTTCTTCATATCCATCATTCGATCCAAATTTTTCAGCAACAAAGAGTGGCAAAGTTCTACAATGCAACATCGCACTAAATCTTGAGAATGATCAAAATTATTCTGAAGAAGTTGCCAAAAGTCATATGTCTTTATTGGTGACTGTGTTAGAGTCTTATGGGAGTTTAGTTGCAGGAAGGATCGGAAATCCAATGTTGACAAAAGAGGATTATGATCAGATTGATGCTGAAGAGATGGAACTTATGGATATTAAGTGGTGTTTGGCTAGTGTGTTGAGAAGAGCTGAGAAGTTTAAACAAATTACGGCAAGAGATGATTTCCGTGATGCAAATGTTTCTACTTTAGGATTTGATAAATCTAAAGTTACTTGTTTTCGTTGCAGGGAAAAAGGGCATTTCAAGTGAGAATGCACAAATCGTGAAGCAAGTGGAGCTCAAAATCCTTTCAACAACAACGATTATTATCGAAAAGCAATTTATCATCAAGTTGCTCAACAACCGTATCAACAACAACCACAAACTGCTCATGCTAAGAAGGCGATCGAAGAATCATCAAGAAAAGCTTGTTATGGTATAATAGATCAAGAGGATGAAAGATTGCCAGAAGGTTTTAGCTTGGACAAATATTGTCCAGATGAAGAGATCTTAAAAGCTAAAGCTTTTGTTGCTCAAGTCGTTAAAGAAAGTGATGATGATAATTCGTACTGGGCAGACAGTATGAAAGAGCATTTAAAATATCTAGCTGAGAGAGATGCTGAAAGGGCTCAAATGGCAAATAAGAAGAAGGTTGAAAAACAAGATGATGGTGAAGATGATTATTGGGCAGGTAGAATGAAAGAGCTTTTAAAAATTCAAGCCGAGAGAGATGCAGAAAGAATGAAAGGTAAGAATGATGAAGAAGAGGTTCGAGTGATAAAGCAGAAAGAAATTCCAGCTTTCGAGATTAAAAAGGAAGCTGTTGCAGAAAAAGTGTCTGAGAATTGTGAAAACTGTGAGACTATGAAGAAGCACAACAATGAGCTGATTCACAACATGAACAGGTTGAAAGAATCATATGATGTCTTAAACAAAGCCATGAATCAATATAACGAGTCAAGCAGTGAACAAGCTACAGCCATGAAGACACTCAATGGAGCATACATGATAAAACAGGATATGGTCAATTATTACATTGATATGTATGTTGAGCTTGAACAGAAATTGGAAACTCAGAGAATCGAAACTGAGAGAGTAAACAAATTATTGAAAAGTTACTCATGTTATTCTTATGTGATTGACAGGATTTACCCCACAGTTGAAGGCATGAAGGCATTTGAAAAAGATACATCTGAAGTGAAGAATTCTGAAACAAAAGAGGATACTGAAGTGAAGAATTCTGGTAAGAAACAAATTTTTGGCTATAACAAGTGTCCACCCCCGCTTGAAAATGGATATTCTCCACGAAATCCAAATTCAGAAAGAGTCAAAAAGGCAACCAACTTACAGTGGGAATTTGAGTCTTCAGATAACTTGCCAGACAACATTGATGTCACTTTTACATCATCCGACACTGATCATGAGTCAGAGTTAGTTAAGAAAGTGGTCGATCAGGTGTTGGATAAAGATGAAACGGAGGAGTCAAAGTCAGAGTCAAAGTCTGAGTCCGATACTTCAAGCCCATCAGTCAAAAAGGACAAACGGGTTTATAATAAAGATTTTATGTTATCACAAAATAAATTGAACGACGAAACATTCAAAGTGGCATATACTTTGAATGATTCTGACAAATTATATTCTGATGAAGAATTTCCAATAAGAGGTGTTAAAATTGAAATGATTAACAAGGTTTTCAAACTAACAGAAATTAATATTTCTGAAATAAAAGATGTAAATCTTTCTGAAAAACCTAAAAAGTACACCTCAAGAGTTCAACAGAAATTAAACAAGAAAAAGGGTTACAGTTTTGGTTCAGGTTTTCAAAAGAAACCAAACCATAACGGTAATTTCAAAATGAAGGGATTAGGTTTTATTCCACCGAAAAATCATAAAAATGAGAAAACTTATAAACCAAAAACTGTATTTGTTTCAGGGTCAAGCTCGGAAGAAGAGGAAAAGAAATCATTCTGGAAGCAGACAAACAAAGAATTCCTTGCTAAGAAGCAAGAAGGAATGAAGAATGAAGCAGCTCAGAAAAAGGAAACGAGAACCAGTTTTCAATGCAAAATAGTTGGCCATATTGCCAGGAATTGTCCAAAGGCAGTCCAAACAAAACAGGGAGTCTCTGAAAAACTGAAAGAAAAGATGGTTGAGAATGAATCACTAACCAAACAATTTAAAGTTTTAAAAAATTCAATGTTTGAGGTTGGTGAAAGTTCAAAAAGTTTTTACAAAAGAAAGGTGAATCTTGACAACCACAAGTGGGTTGTTAAGAAATCTGATGCTAGTTCTGGCGATGAATCTGACTCGTCAAAGTCAGAGGAGCCACAAGTTGTGATAAAAGAAGAAAAATCAGTTCTGCCATTGGATGACGCAAAATTTCCACCATTGCGAACTGAAATTTTTAAACAAAAGGTTGGCAAACTTGAGATTTCAAATCAATTTTTCTCTGAAAAGAAAGATTTTGATGTTGAAAAATCTTTTAACCCCAAGGTGAAACATATCTTCGGTAAAATGGTTGACGGGAAGGTCAAAGGGGTAAAAGAATTTTATGAAAAGAAAACAAAGAAACCAGATGAAGATGGGACATCCCAGGTTAGTAACTAGGATAGTACCTATGATGACTAAAATCCAGGACTTGCCAGAGCTCCCAAGTTGGTAATCGTGGAGCAGGAATCGACATCTTTCTTGAGAAATTCACTTCTGTGATATTTCGACCTACAAGTGATGGTGTTATTCTTGAAAATTGTCATATTTCAATTTACAAGTGGTATGTTTGATGTGAACCTACATGTGGTTAATCAAGGTCATTAAGTTGAACTTGATTTAACTTTCATTCAAAGTGGTTGAAAGAACAAAGTGATGAACAAAATCCCGGATCTTACAAATGATTTCAACAAAACTTATTTTCCGGAAAAACCATTTGATTAATGGGAAAATAGTTTGTTGCCAGGGGGAGTTCTGATTGTTTAGGCCAAGTGGATGGCGATTTGAAGCAATTCACAACAGTTGTCACTTTATTTGTATAGTTTGTTTTCAAACTTTCTTTAAATGTTTTGAATTTTAGGGGGAGTAAGAAATTTCTGAAAATCCAAAAACATTAGAAAATTTGAAAAAGTCAAAAACATGATAAAACCCAAAATGAGTTTTGTTGTGAAAAAGAGGAAATGATAATACATCAGTAGACAATCACAGTACGCTAAAGAATTGAAAAGTTAAAATGTGATAAACGGTCTCAATGATGATATGCCAGTAGGTTTTTACACGCTTAGTAGATTGTTGTCGAGATATAAACCTAAATATCAAACTTACTTATCTCGTGGAGAACATCTCTCCGATATATGGGTAACCCCGGAAATCTTGTTTGAAGGGCTTTCTATTTCTGACATACTAGGTCTTTGTGCGTGGTGATATCTGGGGTATTATACCTGGACTTCTGATTTTGCGGGAGCAATAGCCTAGTCCTTGTATAATACTTTACACAGCTTTAATCTTAAAGCCCACCCTCAGCATAAAAAATGATGAAACACTGTAAAATGCTAATCATGTGCTGTTGAAGAAAAGATTCTCTAAAGGGAACCCACCGAAAAGCGAACCATCATCTCTCTAATTTTGCGAAAGCAATAGCCTGAGCTCTCATGGTCTCGCATTTACCCTTTACAGATATCACTAGTGTACATTCACTTGTAAGACTGAATATAGGAGTCTGGATACGGGAGTATATTCTAAGGTGGGACACGCGAATAAGTTTAAGTCCTTAAAACACTAATCTCGTATCTTGAAACAGTTGAAATTTGTGTGAAAATTTAAGTGGGTCAGTATACTGACAATCTAAGTGAATCGTTTAGAACTTAATGTGTTTAAAGCTCAACGGTGCTTGTGATTGGTTTCAAAAACTGATATGATCCGCTTACACAAACACACAAAATATTGTCTGTATATATTTCTTTACTGCATTTCATTAAAACAAACTCCAAACAGATTTTCAGTGTGTTTTAGCATAAAATTTTGAAAAATACAAAAAGATTTTATTTCATCTTATTTTCGACAACTGATGTTGGAAAGCTGATTTTCAAAATTCCAAGTGCTAAACATGATGAACAGTGGGTTGGGAAAGTTTGTTTTGAAATGAAAAAATGATATTTTTACAAGTGATCATCTGAGATTATAAATGTTAAATCATTTTGGAGGATATTTACAAGTGATGTGTTGAGATTGATTTTACAGGTCGTAAGCAGTGATTAAAATTGTTATAAATATATATCTTACTGTTGGGTAGAGGATGTGCAGGTTAGCCAGGTTTCGATACCTGGGGATTTTCCACATGAGCATATGCAGATTAGAGCCAGGTTTCGATCTTAGAACCTGTGAAAGTTATAAGAGCCAGACTTCTGATCTAAAGACAGAGAATTCCATACTGCGATTCCAGCTTATCGAAAGGGGGAGTCTTTCTGGAATAGCTTTAGAGCCAGGTTTGAATCCTGCTGTCCATGCAAGCCGCTAACTAGGATCTCGCGCGAAGTATGTTGCAGGACGAGATCATTCGACAGGAGGCATGCCAAAAGACAACACATTCGGTTCTGGTTGCTGCTTCCGGACAGCAACCGAATACTACCAACAGCCGAACACCAGCCGGTTCACAATCCAACCCTGCTACCCAACCTCAACAGCCCTATTACAATCAACCCCAACAGCACTATCGAACTCGTGGACGTGGTCGGGGCCGTGGACGCGGTAATCGCGGAAATGGTTCTGGCCGTGGCACTCCTTCACAGCAGCCAACATGGCCTCCAAACAATCCCTCCTATCCACAATGGGCTTGGTGGAATACTCCACCTTGCCCTTACCCCACACAACCAGCTTTTCAGCCCAATACCCACTTCTCCCAGCCCGCTGCACCACCTCCGATGGCCCACTATACAGCCCAACAACACCCCATGTCTCAACCAGCCGAAAATTTTAGCCCAGCCCAATACCCGATCACTCCCTGTTCTCCTGGTTTGACTACGCAGGCCCACTACACCACCAATACACCAACCGGCTACAATCCACTCTGTCCTTCTGATCTCCAGTCGGCAATGGCATCTATGCAGCTGAACTATCAGGATCCAAACCAGATCATGGATACAGGCGCCTCCTCACACACCACTGACGAACAAGGTACGATTCAAATACCCAACTCTTTTCCTATTAGTAGTAAAATTTTGGCCGGCAATGGCGCATCTTTGCCAGTTCAAGGGTCTGGAACAGGCTACTTAACCTTACCCAATCGTACCTACATTTTCCCTAACATCCTTTACTGCCCACAAATTATTAAAAAGTTGATTTCTGTTCGACGGTTTACTCGTGATAATAGTGTTTCTATTGAGTTTGACCCCTTTGGTTTTTCTTTGAAGGACCTTCGCACTGCGCGTCTACTCTCCCGCCACAATAGCACTGGGGATCTGTGTAGGATCGGATTACGACCTGAATGAGTCGTTCGGAAGAGCTCAAATCTGTTTCAGAGGCGGAAACAGAGAAACGGATGTGAAAACAGCTTGATTCACACTTTAAACCTCTTGTATATTGATTTTACAATGTTTACAGTCAAAGGAAAAACCGGCAGCACCTCGGTATCAAATCTGGAAATCGTTACAAATGACATGAACACAACCCTATTTATAATGCTCCTGATTTCGCTCCTAAACACACTAGACACACAGGAGCGAAATCACCTAATTCATTTTGAGCGAAATCACATTTATAACAATCTGATGTGAGAATTGCTTTGTCTTTTTGTGAGGTGATGTCATTGATGATGTCATCTTGATGATGTCATCGTGACATCATGCTTGACCAAAACCGCAACAAACCCAAAACTCGATATAAGTGTCGAGTCTTCTCAATCTTCAGTCTTTATCAGTCTTTGGACTTCCTTCATGATCTCTAACTGGCTCTATCCTATCTCCAATTCTCTTTCAGTATCTCTGGCTCCTAGATTTCGCATCTTCAGACTCTATTTCTCTAACAGACTCCCCCTCAACTTGTACTGGGATCGTAGTCTGGCTTTCACATGTTCAGGTATCGTAACCTGTCTCACCTGCATATTCTCTACCCAAAACATAAGTTTCATACAAGATAAGATATAACAAATTTAGAAACTTTGCTAATTACTTGAAGACACAACCCTGAATAGAAAGATTTATCATGTCAATTTCTGATGAACCACATGAATATATATCATTTTCAATTCACACATCTTCAAAACATCTTTCCCAAACATGTTCGTCATGTTCAGCACTCGGAATTTTGAAAATCAGCTTTTTAACATCAGTCGTCTAAAATCTTTTGGATTTTTCAAAATTTATGCTAAAACACACCGAAAATCTTTTTGGATTTTTTATATAACAGAAAAGAAATGCCGTAAAGAAATATTTACATACAATATTTTTGTGAGTTTGTGTAAGAGGATCATATCAGTTTATGAGACAAATCACCAACACCGTTAAGCTTTATACATTTTAAGTTCTAAACGATTCACTTAGATTGTCAGTATTCTGATCCACTTAAATTCTCACACAAAGTTCAACTGTTTCGAGATACGAGATTAGTGTCTTAGATACTTAAACTTATTCGCGTGTCCCACCTCAGAATATACTCCCGTATCCAGATCCCAATATTCAGTCTTACAGGTGAGTATACCTAGATGATATCTGTAAGGGGTTAAATTGGGAAACCGTGAGAGCTCAGGTCAGACCTTCCGTTCAGCAGAGAGATGACGGCTCGACTTTTGGTGGGTCCCCTTTAGAGGATCTTTTTTACAACAACATTAATTAGCAATTTTATTGTCTATTTTTGCTGAGGGCGGCGCTATATTTCAAGCAAGCAGAAAGTATTCTCCGGGGAGTAGGCCATTGCTTTCGCATTATCAGAAGTCCCGAGATAATACCCCAGATATCACTAAGTATAAAGACCTAGTATCTCAGAAAGAGGGGTCCTTCAAACAAGATTTCGGGGGTTACCCATATATCCGAGAGATGTTACCCACGAATTAAGCAAGTTTGAATTTAGGTTTATATCTCGTCACAATCTACTAAATGTGCAAAAACCTACTCACACATCCACAGTGAGACCGTTTATCACAATTTTCTTTCCAATTCTTTAGCATGCCGTGATCGTCCACTGACGTACTATCATTTCCTCTTTTATACAACAAAACTTATTTTTGATTTTATCATGTTTTTTACTTTTTCAAATTTTCAAATGTTTTTGGATTTTCTGAAAAAATTTTACTCCCCCTAAAATGCAAACACATTTTAGGAAAATTGAAAACAAACTATACAATAAAATGACAACTGATATCAAATCACTTCAAAACGCCATCCACTTGGCATAAACAATCAGAACTCCCCATTACAACAAACTATTTTCCCATTGTGATTTCAAAACACTTAAGTTTGTTTTAATCAAATGGTTTTTCCGAAAAATAAGTTTTGTTGATTTTCAAACCATTTGTAGATTAGGGGTTAAGTTCCTCTTTTCAATGTAATGAACCCCATATATTTGTTAACCACTTGTAATAATGGTCCAATCAAGTTCAACTTAATGACCTTGATTAACCACATTGTCAATGAAAACCTCTTTCAACCATTTACAGGTTCACTCACCAACTATAATCACTTGTAAATCAAAATATAACAATTTAAATCTACCACCTGTACTTTACCAATTGTACCACTTGTAGGATAATTTGCTAAGAAAGATGCCGATTCCTGCTCCACTCTTACCAACCTGGGAGCTCCGGCAAGTCAGGAATTTATGGTGAAAATGCTGTCACCCAAGCCTGACCAGCCTTGGGTGATTTTGGCGGCAAACATCTGTACCACCAACATTTTGATTTGTAAAAATCTTTTGCACTTTTAACCTTCCCATCAACCATCTTCCCGAAAATATGTTTGACTTTCCCATTGAAAGCCTTCTCAACATCAAATCCTCCCTTATCAGCGAAGAATTGATTTGAGATCTCTACCTTTCCCACTTTTTTCATCAAATTTTCCTTTGGCAATGGAGGAAAATCCTCATCGTTCACCTCTGGAACGGAATTAACAACCTTTTTCTCAACAAATGACTCCTCTGATTTTATGGAATCAGATTCATTGTCAGAACAACTTTCAGATTTTACAACCCATTTTTGTTTACTCAAATCGACTTGTTTTTTGTAAAAACGTTTTGAAGTTTCACCAACTTCCAAAGTCGATTTATCAACACATTTCTTTTTAATATCAGAGTTAGAAGACACTCCCTGTTTTGCATAAATGGACTCTTGGCAGTTCCAAGCAATGTGTCCAACTTTTTGACACTTGAAACATGTTCTTCTATCAACTCTCGAAGCAAACTTCCTCACATTCTTCTTTACTTCAGCAAGAAACTCTTGATTCGACTGCTTCCAGAACGGTTTCTTCTGTTCATCCTCTGAACTTCCTCCTGAAACAAATTTTGTTTTTGGTCTATAAGTTTTCTGATTTTTATAATTTTCTGAAGAATTGAAACCAAGACCTTTCTTTTTAAGATTACAATTATGGTTTGGTTTTTTTCGATAACCAGAACCATAACTGTAACCCTTTTTCTTGTTCAATCTCTGTTGAACTCTTGAAGTGTATTTTTTAGGTTTTTCAGCAAGATTTAAATCTTTTATTTCATAAATATTAATTTCTGTTAATTTGAAAACTCGTTTGATCATTTCAGTTTTAACACTTCTTATTGGAAATTCCTCATCAGAATATAATTTGTCTGAATCATTCAAAGTATATGCCACTTTGATTAATCAATCATCCAAATTAGATTTTGATAACAGGAATTCTTTCTTGTAAACCCTTTTATCTGGCGAACTCTGACTCTTTTCTGATGAACTCGGACTTTTGGACTCAGACTCTGGTTTTGACTCTTCATCCATATCCAACACCTGATCGACCACTTTCTTTAACAACTCGGACTCATGATCAGTGTCAGACGCTGTGAGGTAACATCAATATTGTCTGGTAATTCATCAATGATTTCAGACTTTAACTTGATGTTGACTGCCTTTTTTAGACGCTCCTCATTAGGATTCCTGGGAGAATAAGTTTCATGGATCGGGGGCGGACATCTGTTATACTTGACACTTGGTTTCTTACCAGTATCAGTATCTTCAATCTTTTTATCCATGAATGCTTCCAGACCTGCAACAGTAGGATAAACACGATCAATCAAATAATCACAAGTAGTATAACTCAACAGTAATCGTTTAATCCTTTCACTTTCGATCTTTTCAAGTTCTACTTCTTTCTTCAATTTAGCACAGTCTTCAATATACTCATTGATGACGCTCTGCTTTGTCATTAATGTTGCACTCATTTTATCCATTGCTTTTTCGGTTTCTGAATTTGTCTTTTTCAGACCATCAACTGTTCTGTTCAGTACATCATAAGACTCTTTAATGTACTTCACATCAGACAATAAATCTTCTTTTATCTTCTTTAACTCAGCAATCTTCTTATCTTTCTCCTCACAAGCTTTGCAAGATTCTTTACTATTCAGACAAGGTTTAATGATTTCGACTATCTTATCAACCTCAGCAACTTTCTCAACTTCTACGATCTTTTCTACTTCAACAATTTTCTCTACAATCTTTTCAACCACTGGTTCTTCAGATTCTATTTCAGCTTTCTGTCCCTCAGTTTCTTTTGTTGAGCTTTCTTCAACTTCTGCTTTCTCAGTTTCTACTTTTGCTTCCAACTCATGTTCTTCAATTTTCTGAATAAACTGTGCCAGATTCATGTTTTCATGTTTTCTCATATGTTTTACAATCAACAGATAAGTTCCCCATTTTTGCTGTGGTAATGCATCAGCAAGTTTATCAATCCATTCATTATTGTCTTTCTTAATGTTCAATCTTCCCATTTCCATGACTAAATGACAATATCTATCAATGGTCATCTGTTGTTTCATGGTCAAAAGCTACAAACATGTCAAATGACTTCTTCAACAACTCCTTTTCCATGTTTCAAAGTCAAGGCTTAACAAACACAAACTTTCTTGTTTTAAAAATACTGTTTTCAAACAAGCTGTATCACCTTATAAAACACCTGCAAACAATCAAACAAACGATCAGTTTAAACTAACTGAATACGTAAAAGTGTGTGTTGATGAAATCAATCTAAGACTCGTTGTCGAAGATTTGCAAACTCGTTGTGAACTCGTTTCAATGTTGTTTAAGTGAGATCACGGAATGAATGGGCTTGATCACTAGGATATGAATACAATTTGGCCTTCACTAATTGAGCCGACGACTTGAAAAACTCAATTCACTTCTGTTGAGCCGCACTTTAAAACTTGATCATATATTGATTGGGCCGAAAACAATTAAGTCTTGATCATATTGATTGGGCCGAGACTTTAAATGTTGATTGGGCCGGTTCTTTACTCAAATGGGTCACTAATATTCTCGGTATGGAAAGACTCAATTTTTATAATGTGATCGACACCTTCTGACAATCAAGATACTGTTATTCAAAATGCATGTATATTCTTTAATAAAATCCGACAACTTTGATATCAAACTTTATATCATTGGGCCGTATAGAGACTCACATGGGTGACAATTGTTTAAATGTTTACTTAATTCTGATTGGGCCTTCAAATCCACTAAACCGGCTAACAACAGTCCTTGTTAAACTCAATTTGATTCTTCACATTCACTAAGTAAAAGCCCGACAAATTTTATCAAACCAGGCGATCTGAACTTCAATTTACGAGACCTGACATTCACATGGATAGACGATATTAAATTGAGCCAACAACCTTCACATGCTCTGAATGACTTTGTATAACCTAAACAATGAAACACATGCTAACTGACAACTTTAACATATCTCGATGAAATTCACATGTAAATCTGATGTGTGAGCAACAATATTAATAATCAATCACATGCACATATAAACCGATATATTCACATGCACACATAAACCGATATATTCACAAAACCTGATGCACTTTCAAGCAGAATCAGTTGATAAATTTTGGAGCGGAATCTCTGATTTGAAACTCTGGAGCGGAATCAGAAAATAATTTTGGAGCGGAAACAGAAAATTGATTGTTCTAGAGCGGAATCAACACAATGGTTTGGAGCGGAATCACCAAAGTAACAATCTGGAGTGGAATTAGATAGAACTTTGGAGCGGAATCACACTTTTTCAGACAAAATCACAAGATGTCCATTGGAGCGGAATCACTTTGCACATCAATTTTACACATTTTTAAGCTGTATTTTAGCGTGAAACTTTCAAGGATTTGTTAATATGCAATTTTACATAATCTGTGAAAATTTTGACCGATTTTAACCGTGAAAACTTGAAAAATTGTGAAAAGAATGGTGTAGAAGTGAGAAATCGCAGCTGAATTGTATAGAACTCTTCTTCCTGAGCTCTGATACCACTTGTAGGATCGGATTACGACCTGAATGAGTCGTTCGGAAGAGCTCAAATCCGTTTCAGAGGCGGAAACAGAGAAACGGATGTGAAAACAGCTTGATTCACACTTTAAACCTCTTGTATATTGATTTTACAATGTTTACAGTCAAAGGAAAAACCGGCAGCACCTCGGTATCAAATCTGGAAATCGTTACAAATGACATGAAAACAACCCTATTTATAATGCTCCTGATTTCGCTCCTAAACACACTAGACACACAGGAGCGAAATCACCTAATTCATTTTGAGCGAAATCACATTTATAACAATCTGATGTGAGATTGCTTTGTCTTTTTGTGAGGTGATGTCAATGATGATGTCATCTTGATGATGTCATCGTGACATCATGCTTGACGAAAACCGCAACGAACCCAAAACTCGATATAAGACGAAGTCGACAGATGAATGCACTAACAATCTGTATCCAGTAACACCGCCAGAACTTCCACCACAAGCTACCTTCATCACCACTGCTTCCCTTCCATGGCACGATCGTTTGGGGCACCCCGGCACTCAAGTCTTGGATGTTCTTAGTCGTTATTTTCCTTTTTCTTCTAATAAACATAAATCATCTAATATTTGCCATTCTTGTCAACTGTCAAATAGTAAACATTTACCATTTTACTCGTCAAATTCGTTTACTTTCGCACCTTTTGATATCATACACTGTGACCTTTGGACATCTCCTGTTACAAGTCAAACAGGATACAAATATTATATGGTCTTGATAGATAATTTTTTGCATTTTGTTTGGGTTTACCCCTTAAAATACAAATCTGAAACATTTTCCACTTTTGTCAAATTTCACCGCCTCATATACACACAATTAAAACATTCCAATGTGATCTTTGCCGTGAATTCGACAATAACGCCTTCAAGACTTTTGCCATCCAACACGGCCTCCTCTTTCGTTTTTCATGCCCTCAAACTTCTTCACAAAACGGTCGTACAGAGCGCATGATACGTCGCCTCAATGACGTCATTCGTGCCCTCCTCATTCACTCCCACCTACCACCCAGTTTTTGGGTAGAAGCCCTACACACCGCAGCCTATCTTCACAATATTCTTCCCACAAAACGCCTTAAATTCTTTACCCCAACTTTTTCCCTCTACCTTCGTCATCCCACATAGGACCACCTTCGGGTGTTCGGTTGCGCCTGCTACCCAAACACCTCTGCTACTCAACCTCACAAACTTCACACCCGCTCTACCCGATGCATTTTCCTTGGCTACCCACCAGATTTTCATGGGTACCGGTTTTTTGACCGCACGACTAGGAAAGTGTCTATTTCACGGCACGTCACCTTTGACGAATTGGTCTTCCCTTATACCATCCCTACACCCACCTCCTCTTATCAATTCCTTGACGATACCCCCCCCCCCCCGGCTTCACCTTCACTAGACCCGTGGGACAATCTGCTCCCACTCAACCATTCGCACCTAAGCCCATAACCAGCTCTCCTTTCCCATTCACCTATTCTCGCCGTCCTCGACCACCACTAAATCCACCACCACACTCGGCCCACTCACCACTACCACATACAGGCAACCCGGCCCACTCCTCAGCCCACACCCCACCTGCTCCCACCTCCCCTGACCGGCCCAACCTCTCTTCGGGACCCACTTCTACGGTTGGGCGCTCTACGGCCTCACAACAGCAGCCTGCACCCATGACCCGACCACTCTCCACACACCCCATGGTCACCAGATCCAAAAACGGGTCCCTCAAGCCTCCCCAATACAACCTTCATACCTCCACTATCTCTCCTGTCCCGAAAACATACAACCCGGACTTTACCGACCCAAACTGGCTGCACACAATGCAGGCTAAATTTACTGCTTTACAGGAAATCGAGACGTGGGATTTGTGTAACACCCATCTCTTTTATTTAAGATTATAATCTAAAACACGGATTTTTAAAACCAAAATGCACAATTTTCAAATACTTAGTTATCAGAACTAAGATTACATGGTTATGATGTTCTAACATAAACAACTAACTAGTTTAAAACATTCAACATTAAGTAGTGTTTACATGACAACATTGTTTAAAACAATATTTGATTCGCGCGGAAGCTTCAAATGTTTGTGTTCGGTTCTTGCATTCTTGCTTGATCGGTATCCGGAACGAGACGAACATCTCCTTAGGTCAAAACCATAACAATTATTAGTTTTGACAACAATATAATATGCATAAACAAGTCCGGGTATCATACGGATAACAAAACAAATAAAAATCTCAAAATTGGGTCTGTCACGCCACGCGACAGACTTAGTTCAATCCTTCGGAGGCCGCAAGCACTCCCGGATGTCGCGGCCGCACCTTAGCACCCTGGCGCGTGTTGCGAGGGAACGTGTTTTCCAGCAGTTCTGTTTCTGCACCTGCATTTTTGCCCAGCACCAGTTTTTCTAAAGAATCAAACTTTAAACGTGCATAACTTTTGTTCTACTTACCCGATTCGCATGATTCTTTTTCTTACGCGACCGTAATTTAATTCTCCATCTCATGGAGTAAAGACCCGACATCTAAATTCAAAAAAATTGAGAATTTCAAGGTCTCGACTTGAAATTCAACTTTTTGACACTTTTTGACCCATTTGCGTTTTGATCAAACAAACTTGTTGGTTATCTTTGAAATGTCATGCAAATCACAATATGTCAGTTTACTAATATTCAAGGTTCAAATTACGGGTTCTTATGCAAATCTCAACCCGTTTTGCATATCTACTTATTATGACCCGTTAAGGGTATTTAACATTTTCGAGCTTTAATCACGATTCTTTTTAGTTTACATCTTATCTCCATTTTTTTACATATCTCAAGGACTCAATTTAACAAAACGCTTAATTATAAACAACTCTTAAAGGTTGTTTGCTCTATTTACCCCTCAAGGGCTTTTTGGTTAATGTTAGTCCTTCATTTTACGACGAAGGACTTTCGCTAGAATTTGACCAAAATATCACTTCTACTAAAATTCTAAATATGCGTACCTGGCTCGGGTCATAGCATCGACCTGTATACATAGTTTTTGCTTTAAATTTTCTAGTTAAAGCATTGCAAACACATGTTATTTCCTGGGATCACAAAACTCAACAAACGATTATCAATTATTATTGTCAAATGATTTTACCAATGTCATTTGACCCGTTTAGTCCGAACGACCACTTTCCATTATGAGATGATATCTAGTTACCATCTCACCCTTTTACCCATTCCGGTTTTCTCCTTGAACTCTTTTTACTTAAAAACCTTTTCTTGTTTTGTTTGACCCGTTATGACTTTCACCATATGGTATCTATTTGAATCTCTTTTCCCGTCCGTCCACTCATGTCAGGATTACCATTTACCACTTTTACCCGTCACGGTTTACACCATAACGTAATGTTTCAAAATTTCTTATGTATTCATCACCACATGACTAATTTACCCTTTTACCCTTTTTACCATATTTCATGGTTTCTTACCATTTCTCCCTTGTTCCGACTCGCATTATATCGTGCCGGAACATCATATATCTATTACTTAATAAAATTCATATACAATACTTGCATATAAGAATTTCGTAAATAATAAAAAGGGGCGTAAGCTTTACTTACCTCGTGTGTCGTGTCAAAACCATGCTTTTCTCCGTGTACCCGATTCGTTTGACCCACTCCTTTCCCGAGCCTCCATCTAGCTTGTCAAGAGTCAAACTATCATCATAATTCGTAAGACGGTTAGATTAGTCATTATCACATACGACTATTCCATCTTACGAATTCTAAGTCGAAACTACTATTCGACTTTATCATTGGTTAATTTGACTTATAACATTCATTTACCCTTAATCATACAAAAATGAAAATTTTCGTTCAATAACTCATTTAGGCAATCTCATCAACTATCAAAGACACTTTATTCATTCTTTAGACAAAATCTACGGGTTTTCATCTATAAATGAAACCCTTTTTTTATGTTATTAGGCATTCCTACGGATACCTAATCAAATCAAGTTCTACTTACAACCGAGTAGACGCGCGACTTCACTTAGGCATTTTAACAAACAGCTAGTGGGCATAATTTTTACACATTTACAAACTAGTTCATAACTAGTTATTTCTACCTTACATAAACATAAATTTCAATTCCATTATGTCTACCATACATACTATTTTCAGATTCATCTTATGGAAATCAGTTAACACCATTTTGATAGTCATAATTCTAGGGTTCATCTTATTTCTACAAAACCCATTTAACACATAAATGGATAATTATGAAATTCATATTTTGAACACCAATTCAACAAGCTATTGACTAGGGTTTACTCCTAGACATGATTTCATCCCCAATTTCATCCAAACATCAACTAATCAAGTTCAGATTTCGATTTCACAAGTTTATCAAGAATTTGAGATGAAATCAAATTGTGAATTTGACATACCTTATGATCCTTTCACTTAGGTGATCACTAATATGAGCTTGGATTTCGATTTAGGACTGATTTGGCCCTTTGATTCGATTGATTTGCAAGAGTTAGGGTTCATGTAGGAGAACCCTTTTTGGGTCCTGTGAAAATCTTGACCAGAACGCACACCAAAGTGTGTTTTTTGGTGTTTTGATTTAATTAAATAAAATCACTTTCAATTTTGTCAAGTTTGGTCCCTTTACTTGTTCAATCTTTTCATGAGGAGGATTTTAACCAAGTTTTCTTATTATTTTTAAACACTTGCTAACTAGGTTGATATTCCTAGTTACTTGGTGAGTTCTGGGAGTTATAACCCGTCTTATTTTAAGTCACGTTAACTCGGGCCTCTTATGAGCTTTTTTTCTTCAAAAGCTTTTATTCTCTTTTATCTAATATTAGGTTCATTTATTTAAATTCTAATATTTACCGGGTTAATTTTTATCACTAACGGTATTTTACCCATTTATTAATATTGACGTGATTTGACTATCAAACCCGTTTTCGGGGTGTTCCAAGTCTACCCCCCTTAAAGAGGTTTCGTCCCCAAAACCTTTCTTACGCACTTTATTGGTTTAAATCATCTGAACCTTGGTTTCTGTGATCACTTGAGCATTGTTCGCATTTAATAATCTTACCAGGAAAGTATGGTAATGCCTTTTGGGTTTGAAAGCGTATGCTCCTTTCACGTGTAAGGCCTCCTAGGCTGTTACTTTCAGCTTGTATCTTTTATCTTTATTGATTATTTATTTTGGCGTTTAGACTTGTTAGTTACCGATTACCTTATACCCACCGCTTGGGTATATTCACTTTGCCTTCCCGAGGCTTATATGAGTTTATGATCCCTTATCCCGTAACTCACATTACAACGTGATCACATTCTATATTACTTTTCTTGACCGTGAAAGCGCCACATCACGTTTAAGTTTATCTCAACTTTTCTTTCCCCCTCTTTTTTTATACCTCTTCACCTTTTAACCGAGTTGCCACTTGACCACTTAGTCTCACCAGTCTGTTAACATGTTTATACCGCGCTTGTCCTATATTAAAAAGCGCTTTGTATTTGTCATGACATTTTCTTAACTTTGATTAGTTTTGCCGGCTAGACTAATTAGTCGCCGTCACTTCATACCCCGTCATCCGGGAATACTATTTTGCCATCTCCGGCCTTATGTGTGTTTAAGATTTTCTAAATCCTCTCATACTACTTATGTTGTTAAAACGTTACTTTTGAGTAAAAACTAAATTTTTAGTTTACGTTTTTTCTGTCTTACGTCTTTTTCTCATGTCTATGAATTTCTGTCTAAGCTTTAATCCTAACCGTTATTATTTTATATGGAGAATTGTAACCAGTTTTTCCACGCTTTACCCAATTGACCCGTAGGTTCTTTTACTTAGCCTCGTAGGCTTTTTCTTTAGATTTTCACATTTCTAAGGTGAGACCCCAACAATTCGTTTCTTCCTATTTGTGACACGAAGGTCTTTTTGGTCCCGTAGACCTTAACATTACTTATAATCCCTTAGGTTATGATGATCCCGTAGATCATCTTTTATTCGAGTCTTTATTCAACTGTACATATATTTATGGTGTCAAAGTACCCTTTTTCTGTTTAGAATCATTTATGTTCGCTTTTGTATTTCCTTTGACCTTGACTGTAGTCTAAGGCTACTTTTGTTTTCTTTCAAATTATTCTTCCGACTCTTTGACTTCTTACGCCATTTACACGTCGGTTTGTTCTCCGCTTACCGTTATCCGGTTTTTACCTATATTTCCTTACAGCCCGTTACCTGGGTTCTTTTATCTTAATGTTTTTAACGCCCATAACCCTTTACATAGGTTTATTAATATTTTGCGCTTTTATTTATTCACCTTGTTTGAAGATTTCTTTTTACAGGGTAACTTCCGGTTGCCGGTGACGGAGTTCTTGGCCCACATACTTCAGTTCTATGGGTTCCATATTTCGCAAATGAGTCCACCTGGAATGGTTATAGTTCGACACTTCGAATTTCTCTGTCGATCCCATGATGTTGAGCCGACTGTGGAAAGGTTTAGAGCCTTCTATCAACTGGTCAGAAACATGGGCTTCTACTCATTTGCCAGTCGAGGGGCTGCGGAGAAGATACTCCTGAACCCTCCTAAGAGTTTCCATGACTGGAAACAGAAGTTCTTTTTCATTCGCGAGGAGGTGATACCGATTGCCATGATCTTCCGCCCATGGTCTGAACCAATCGAGAAGGAGGAATTGGGGATTCCCAAGAAGGAAGATTGGTATCTGAAGCTTACTGCCACTCCAAACCGAGTGTTTGGTGAAAATGTTCTGGTTGCGGCGCAGATGAGTGACTAGTGGCCGCATGATAGCGAAGAGGTGCCAGTATTGAAGTTTGAGGATAGAGGTTAGTTGTTTCCTTAGTTTTCTGTTTATTTTTGCCTCATTTAACTGTTTGAATTTTGAATGTAGAAGCACGCCTTTATCAAGCTGCTTTCCCCATGTTTGGTGGATCCATGGGGGTGCGCCCGCTGGAGTCAGGGGAGCAGTATTGGTATGATAGAATCAAGCCGCGCTTCCTGTACCCTGTTGCTGGGGCCTTTGCCAATCCTCCTACCGCAACTAAAGGTGCGCATATTCCCAATCCCTGACCCTTGCGAGCTGTGACCTCCGCTGGGAAAGAGATTCTTTATCTTTCCAGCGAGGAGTCTGTAGGGTCTTCGAATGGGGAGCTAAGTTTGTGGTCTAACATCTTTGCGGGTGTGTTGCGCGACTTGGAGATTGACCCAGAAGAAAAGAAGAAAAAAACCCACCAAGCGGAAGAAGGTGATTACCTTAGACGGTGGGGTGACCAGCAAGAAGGGCGGGAGTAGCCGTGCAACTGCTGATGCTGCTGACAAAGGTACTCTCCGCCTTCGTCAGAGTAACTTGGAAGATTACGTTATTATCAGTGACTCACTTGAGGGTTTGTCGCGTATAGGCGAGAAGAAGACAGGAGCTGCTGGTTCAAAGACCTTAGGTAGCGCGGGTTCTCGCAACCCAGATGTTGGAGCCACTCTGTCTTCTATCACGCTCGATGAAGAGGAGGAAGAAGAAGAGGAAGAACCTGCTGCCAAGTTGATCAGCAGAAAAAGAAGTAGGGACGAGACCACGGCTGGTGTGTCTGTCACGCCGAAGGCTGGAGAGGTTCCGTTGATCGGGAAGCAGAGCAACTTGCGCTCTCTATATAAATTTTCTCCTGGTTAGTTTCTTGAGTATCTTGTTTTCCTTGCTGTCTTATTTCTATTTAACGCTCCGTTTTTGCAGAGGCCAAAAAGAAGACTCCTGAAAAGAAGGGCGTTATCATCAAAGATCCCCCAGAGCCGGCACAGTAGAGGCCCAAGGTTACCATCAAACCCTTCAAGGCTGCTGGGGTAGAGGCCGAGAAGGAGAAGAAGAAAGATGCTGAGAAGCCTGTTGGCAAGGCTGCTGAAAAGGAGAAGGAAAAAACTTCTGGGAAGCCTGCCGGTGATGCTCCGAAGGAGACCGGGACCGCTGCTACCACTGCTCGTGATAAGGCGCAGGGTCCGGAGGTTGTTCACATTACGGGGCTTGACCAGCTCCATCAAGACAAAAGGAAGGAACCTGAAATTGATAAACCTACCCAAACTGCGCAACCTGATGCCCCCCTTCATTCTACTAAGGTAACTTCTACTACTGGGGGATCAGGTTCACATGATGCGGGTGGCGCGATCTCTGGTGGTGCTGGGGGATATATTCCACAGGTAATCGGCCCAAAGGATACCCTTGGTGATATTTACTATAAGACTTACACCAAGGAGGCGTGTGGTAATGCTCCCCACCAAGCTCCCTGGGGTTTAAAACAGAAGGATACCTTTCAGGAGTTTGGCCCGTGCCGTAACTGGTTCTTGAACTCCTTCCCTCCCGGTGAGGTTAACCGGCAGAGAGCGCGGACACACAATGGGCTGTATCAAGCCTACGTGGTTGGAGAGGCCAATACTCGCGCCGCCAACCACCAAATTGTACGTGAGTGGCGCACCATGGTTAAGGAACGAGCTGATTGGGAGAAGTATCGTGAGCGCCTTGTGAGGCAGGTGAAGGAGTTTGAGAAGGCTCATGCTAAATGTGATGAGGATAAGGCCAAGTTTGAGGCTGATAGGAAATCAGAGGAATGGGGGCGCGAGGGCCTTAGGGGCAAGCTTCGTGCTGCCGAAGATCTCCTATCGAAGGAGCGTGCCGAGTGGAAGAAGATCTGTGCGAAAGACAACGAGCGCATGTATGCGGCTCGTGCCAAGATTACTGAGCTTGAGGGTAATGTTGCTGAGCTGACCGGGAAGGTCGAAGATATGCAGGCTGCGAAGGAGGATGCTGAGGTTTGTCAAGCGTTGACCTTTTCTGTCCTTGTGTTTTTTGCTTGTAAAATTGCCTAAGTCTTTTATCCTTTGCAGGCTGAGCTGAAAACGCAGTTGTCTGGTAAGGACAAGGACCTGGCGGCCAAGGACGTCGAGATTGCAGAGTTGAAGCGTCGCCTGCAAGAGCAGGTTGACAGAAGTGAGTCCTTGGAGATCGACCTCGAAGCCGAGAAGGGTAAAGCTGGCTCTGCTGAGGAGGCCAAGCAAAAAGCTGAGGAAGCACGAGACGTTAGTACAGCGGCCCTCAATGTAGCGCAGAATAACTACTCCGAGGTTCGGGGCATCGTTGATACTCTGGCTGCTGAGGCTGAGTGGATGCGCGGCAGGGGAGTAGTTCTGGTATGCTTCACTTATAGATTGCCAAATCCATCCTAAATGCTGGAGAACTGGATGGCGTTGTTGCTGCTCTTATAGATGCCTCACGCGTGGTAGGTCATCGTGGAGGCTATCTTGAGTGTGCGCAGCATGCTGAAGAGGTGTTTGGACAACAGTTTGACACTAGTCATTGCTCAGTGACTGATCAGGCTGATGCTGAGTTAGCCCGCGCTGAAAAGGCTTATGACCATCTATCACTACCTGTGATAGATTTTGTCGCAGATGCGCTGAAGCACGATGATTGGTGTCAACGGCTAAAGACCATCCTTGATCCACCAGAGACTGCCGAGCTATCTGATGAAGAAGAGCCAGCTGGTGATGACGATGGTGGAGACGATGGTGATGGTGATAAGCATGACGATGATGATGATGGTGGTGACGGTTATGAGTAGGTAGTATTAACAGGCTTTATGCCTTGTAATTTTTATCTTTAGGTGTTAAATGTAACCCGTTGCACGGTCATGCTTGTTTTGGATTGAATTAATGATAGTTTGTTTTTATGTAACTATTACGCAGTTGCGCTTGTTGAATATAATGTTTATGTTTACTCTCTGTCCAGTTACAATTATTGCACTGTTGTTAGAAACTTTGGTTAAGTTAGCGCGAATAAATGTAAGTGTGGCTCTTGTGTGAGTGTAACTGCCCGGTCTCGCGCTATGTTCGCGGAGGACCTTGGAGGCATAACTCAAGAGCTCGTAATTTACGGAAGTGTTTTCGTGCTAATCAAAAGTTTAACATGCATTTGTAACGTAAGAGTCTTTCTGATAAAAGAAAACATAAGACATATGCTTTCATTGATTAAGAAACAGGCACTTAGGCCAACATACATCGCACGCAAGTAACACAAAGGGAGTTTAGCCAACATAGGAAATTAAAAAGGCGCGTGGCCAACATGAGTAGGTAGAGGCGCAATGCCGAGAGTAGTTACATATAGCACCTGCGCAGTTGTTGCGCGTTCCACGTGCGCGGGATGATGTATCCATCCAGAGTGCGCAACTTGTATGCCACTTTTCCTAGCACTTCGTGTATTAAGTATGGGCCTTCCCATTTGGGTGCTAGCTTTCCTGGGTGTTCAGTGTTTGAAGCTTCATTGTCTCTGAAGACATACTCTCCTGGAGTGAAGGTACAAATGCGCACTCTTGCATTGTAATACCTTTCTAGCTGCGTCTTGTACTTGGCTTCTTTAATTCGCGTAATTTCGCGCCTTTCTTTGAGTAAATCCAAGTCAAGATGACGCTCTGCCTCGTTATCGATTGTGTTGACCGCTGTCAAGCGCGGCAAGGGCAGGCCAATTTCGGCTGGGATAATCGCCTCTGAGCCATAGACTAGGCTGAAAGGGGTTTCGCCAGTGCTCGTTTTCGGCATGGTTCGATGAGCCCACAAGATACTCGAGAGCTCATCTACCCAGCCTCTTCGCTTTGTGCCCAGTCGGGCCTTTATCCCATCGATGATACTTTTGTATACACTTTCAACTTGGTCGTTGCCTTGGGGGTGCGCAACGGAAGAGAAACTGTGTTCGATCTTCATCTCTTTCATCCACTTTTGGAGGTCGTCAGACGCGAAGTTGGTGCCATTGTCGGTTACAATCTTGAGTGGCAGGCCAAACCTGCAAATGATGTGTTCCCAAATAAATTTGCGCACCATCATTGCAGTAGTTGAGGCAAGGGCTTTGGCCTCCACCCATTTCGTAAAGTAGTCGACAGCCATGATTATGAATTTGACGGCGCCAGGAGCTTCTGGGAAAGGTCCCACCATATCAATCCCCCACTGCTGAAAAGGCCAAGCAGTGGATACAGAGATAAGATCGTTTTTTACGCGCAGGGTTTTCGGGGAGTGCCTTTGACAAGAGTCGCATTTGCGCAACTCCCTTAGAGCATCTACATGCATCCCTATCCAGTAGTATCCAGCGTTCATTATTTTGGCAAGGACCATGCGTGGCCCTGCATGTATGCCGCAAATTCCTTCGTGAATCTCCCTGATCAAGTAGTTTTCATCTCATAATGCAAGGCCTTGTTCTGTATCTTCCTTGCCTCTGCCTTGTTGTCAGGGAGGGTTCCTTCTTGCAAATACTTGATTATAGGGCTCATCCAGGATGGTTGTCCTATCTCTATCACATTCACTTGACGCAACAAAACCGACGGGTTCTTTAATACTTCGATTCTTACATCCTTGGCGAGATGTTGAAAAGAAGTTGAAGCAAGCTTGCTTAAGGCGTCTGCTAGTTTGTTTTCTGAGCGATTGATATGCACCACCTTGTAGGACTTGAACTGCTGAAGCAACTCCTTTGCCTGATCTAGGTACAAAGCCATAACTTCGCCCTTCGCGTCGTATAGCCCGTTGATTTGACTGGCAATCAAGAGTGAATCAACATGCGCTTGCAGATTCTGAGCTCCCATTTTTATGGCGAGGCGCAAGCCTGCCAAGAATGCCTCATATTCCGCCTCGTTGTTGGTATTCTTGAAGTCCAACTTGATGGCATATGTAAATTCATGTTTCTCAGGCTCACAAGGCGTAATCCAGCTCCTGCGCCATCTTCGTTTGAGGCCCCATCCGTGTACAGCAACCATAACTCATTGGATGTGTCTTTTACAGGAGTCTCAACGATCTCACACTCTTTGATTTTATCAACTGGGACTTCTGTGATGAAGTCCGCTAGAACTTGACCCTTAATGGCCGGGCGCGGCTTGTACAAAATGTTGTGGCCTCCTACCTCGATCGCCCACTTTGCTAACCGCCCAGCTGTCTCTGGATTTTTCAATATCGTGCCAATGTGGAAGTTGGTAAGCACGGTGATGACGTGACCTGTAAAGTATCTGCGCAGCCTCCTGGAGGCATGTAGCAGCGCAAGTACTAATTTCTCCATCGTTGAATATCTCGTTTCTGGATCTGTAAGCACCCTACTGACGTAATAGATTGGAGTCTGAACTCCGTTTCTCTCTACAAGAAATACCGACCCTGCTGCCTTATCCGAAGAAGATAAGAACAGGATGAGTGGTTCCTTTTCGAGCGGCGCGGTCAGGGTAGGGAGCTCAATCAAACACTTTCATTTGCTGAAAAGCAACTTCTGCTTCGGGCGTCCACTTGAATTCTTGCTTTTTCACGCAATTGCGCAGAGTGCTGATAAAAGGATATCACTTCGCAGCATGGTTTGACAGAAAACCGCGGCTAGGCGGCCGACCAACCTTTGCATCTCCTTGATCATTCGTGGTGACAGCATCCGCTCTATGGCTTAAAATTTTTCTGGGTTGACTCTAAACCCGCCATTTGTAACCACGAAGCCCAAAAATTTTCCCTCCTCCATACCAAAGGAACATTTGGCTGGATTCAGTTTCGTATTCACGCTTCTCAACGAGTTGAATGTTTTCTCGATGTCTTTCAATATTTGGTCCTCTTCGGGACTTTTAATCACCAGATCATCGATGTAAAACTCGATATGCTTCCCAATATCTCCAGTGAAGGTCTTATCCATCAGGCGCTGGTATGTTGCGCCAGCGTTTTTGAGGCCGAACGGCATCTTTGTATAACAGAAGATCCCGAGATCGGTCCGAAAAGCTGTCTTGTCCTCGTCCTCAAGCTTCATTTGAACCTGATGGTACCCCTTGTAACAATCTAAGAAGCATTTCCATATGTACGGTGCGAGAGAGTCTATCTTTTTGTCGATCTCAGGCAAAGAGTAGCAATCTTTAGGGCATGCCTTGTTGAGATCGGTATAATCGACGCACATTCTCCATCCTCCATTAGACTTCTCCATCATCACTGGGTTTGCAACCCAGCTTTGATAGCGCACCTCTCTCAAGATCTCTGCTTTTAGCAGCTCACATACTTGCTCATTCATCGCTTTAGTCTTATCTGCCCCTAAGTTGCGCCTTCTTTGCACTTTTGGTTCAACGAAGGGATAAGTGTTTAGACAATGTTCAGTAATGTCGCGCGGGACACCGGTCATGTCAGCCGGAGTCTAGGCGAAGATATCCATATTCCTGAACAAAAGTTGCTTGAGGTGCGTTCTGATGTTTGGTGAGATTGCGTGGCCAATTGTCACCGTTTGCTCTGGGTATTTACGGTTTAAAACCCACCTTTCTGGCTCGGTTGTTGATACTTTCGCCGCCTTTGTTGGGCGCGCCTCTTCTATTGACATTACTTTTTTCTTCGCATAGATGATTGCCACCCCCGTCTCAGTTGGGAACCCGATGGCTGAGTGGGGTGTGGAAGTTACCATGTTCAGTTCACCATGGGTTTCTCTCCCAATCAACACATCATGCCTTGATTTGACAGGAATTACCATGAAGTTTACATTTATGGTTCTTGAATGCTTCCCGTCAGAAAACGTGACGGGGAAGCTGATTTGGCCTAACGGGAAGACCATTTCATTGCAGAATCCTGACAGAGGGTAATCGACTGGCTCGAGTCTCACTTTATCTTCGTCGTCAAACTGATTAAAGCATTGCTCATAGATGATGTCGGTTGTACTTCCTGGGTCAATGAAGACGTATTCCGTTTCGTAGTGACCGATGATACCGGTATTGACAACGGGGTGCGTGGCGCGAGGGCCCCCGCGCACTACCGGGAAAATGACCTGCTGCTCTTGCCATGAAGGTTCGTAAGGGCGTTTGCCTTTCTCTCTAGCGCTGTATCTTGGTACGTTGACCATATGAGTTTCCAGGCGCCGAACTTTCTTATGGTTCCCATCATCGTGGTGCTGAATCTGGAGTGTTTCTTTGCGCACGTTTTTCACCAGGTGACTTAACTTCCCGCTTTTTAGCGCTTTTTCGATCTCTTGACGCAAGCTGATACAGTCGTCTGTCAGATGACCTGTATCCTTGTAGAAATCGCAGTACAGGTTTGGGTCTTGCCCCTTTTTGTTCGTCATAGGCCTTGGAGCCTTCAAGTCGTGGTTCTCCATCATTAGCACCTCTTTTGGTGTTTTTATGAGCGGAGTCAAGTGCTTTTCTCGGTTATCATCCCTGACTGCTTTTCGATACCCAATTCTGTCAATTGTTTCTCACGCATCTTCCCTGTAGCGCGGTCTTTCCTCATGACCCCTTGGTCTTTCGGATTTCCAATCTTGACCTTTGCCATTGTTGCGCTTGTCATAGTCGGGCGAGTTCTTCTTGGAAAAGCGATCGTCAGTGTATGAGCTCTTGGCTCCAGCTAGCGACTCTTCAGTCTACACTACAATTTTTGTGGCTTCCATCACCTTATCCCATTCTTTGGGCATGCCATCTTTGCCAGTGATAGTTCTAATAAGACTATCACAACGAATTGCTTTCTTGAAGTGAGCGTGCATGAGTTGTTCGCCTACACCACCAATTTCCAGACATTCTTTGTTAAAACGTGTAATGAAGTCCTCCAGACCTTCATTTTCCCTGCGCCAGATATCAATCACTTCAGACGTATCTCGCTGATATCATCTCTACTGACTGAAGTAGTTAACTAATTGCGTTCTGAAATCAACCCATGAACTGATTTTTCCAGGCGGGAAGCTGTCGAACCAAGCGCGAGCAGCCCCAGTAAGCGTCTGGATAAACAAATGACACCACATAGGCATATTCCATCCTCCCATACAACCGACACTTGTGAATACTCTGACATGATCGTCAGGATCGGTTAAACCATTGAATTTTCCCACTGTTGAGGGTAGCTTCTCTCTTGAAAGTGGTGCTAGGGCAATCTTCGGGATAAACTTTAAGTGTTCTACAGCTTCAGCTGGTCTGTAGGCGAGACTGAAGTCTCGCTCTGCTTCTTCGCTATATGCAATGCGCTGCCTAGGCTTGTAATTTTCGTGATTCCGCTGCAAGCGGTTGAAAACTGAGGATCCTTCGTCGTCTTACCATGTTGGGTTGTTGGGGTCTGTGTCATCCCACTCGTTATTCATATTGCGCGGCCCAAGCCGGCTATGAATTGGACCCCTTTGAACGTTTGACGGATGGTCATAATAGCTTTCTGTCTCTCCCCGTGTGTCGCGTGTGTCATACACGCTTGGTTAGGGGAGGAGGCCTGTTAACTCTTCCTTGAAGGTTTTGCTGTGGGGGTATCTGGCGCGCCCCCTGACTAGGACCCCGAGGTGTAACCAAAGATGGTTCTGCTTGTAAGACTGCTTGTTGTGCGCTCAAAGAGTGATACGTGGCATTTATCGTAGCAATTTGTTTGGCATATCAAGAGGCTGGAGTTTCGCCTTCTAGCAGCCCTAATAGCGCCGAAATATTCTGATGTGGAGCTGGATTCAAAGGACCAGCGACATGATTTACTGGGGTTACCGTTTGGGTGATGCGGGTGGCACTCGCGCGGGGTACCCCAGTATTGGTTACTTCGATTTCACCGATTTCTTCAACATGTTGGACTTGGACGTTTTGATTGTCCTTGCCCAACACTGCAATATAGTTTGTTCCAAAACCAAAATCGGGGATGATTCCTTGACCAGCCATGATCGAAGGAAAAAAACTTAGAAAACTCAGAAAAAGAAGATGAAAGTGATTTGTAAAAGACCGGTGGGCGCCAATGAAGAAGATGCGCACCTTCAGTTGTGGCAGGAGGATTGGCGAAGGCCCCAGCAACAGGGTACAGGAAGCGCGGCTTGATTCTATCATACCAATACTGCTCCCCTGACTCCAGCGGGCGCACCCCCATGGATCCACCAAACGTGGGGAAAGCAGCTTGATAAAGGCGTGCTTCTACATTCAAAATTCAAACAGTTAAATGAGGGGAAAATAAACAGAAAACTAAGGAAACAACTAACCTCTATCCTCAAACTTCAATACTGGCACCTCTTCGCTATCATGCGGCCCTTGGTCACTCATCTGCGCCGCAACCAGAACATTTTCACCAAACACTCGGTTTGGAGTGGCAGTAAGCTTCAGATACCAATCTTCCTTCTTGGGAATCGCCAATTCCTCCTTCTCGATTGGTTCAGACCATGGGCGGAAGATCATGGCAATCGGTATCACCTCCTCGCGAATGAAAAAGAACTTCTGTTTCCAGTCATGGAAACTCTTAGGAGGGTTCAGGAGTATCTTCTTCGCAACCCCTCGACTGGAAAATAAGTTGAAGCCCATGTTTCTGATTAGTTGATAGAAGGCTCTAAACCTTTCCACAGTCGGCTCAACATCATGGGATCGACAGAGAAATTCAAAGTGTCGAACTCTAACCATTCCAGGTGGACTCATTTGCGAAATATGGAACCCATAGAACTGAAGTATGTGGGCCAAGAACTCCGTCGCCGGCAACCGGAAGTTACCCTGTAAAAAGAAATCTTCAAACAAGGTGATATACCCCGGCGGTGCATCGGCGGCCGTCTGATTCTGACCGGGTATCGTGCATCCCATTCCGGTGGAAACCGGAAACTCCGTGTAATCTGCTCGAACAACCCTAAGTCCCATTTAAGAATAGGAACGGGACCTTCTTCACCAGGATTTTCTTCTTGACGATGCTCTTCAGCCATTGATATTCAATGAAGAAACTTCGAAAATAATGAAAAACTTGAAGATCTGCTAAGAATTTTGAAGACCTGCTACCGAGTTTGAAGATTTGAAGAAGAGATAAGAGAGAAATGAGCAACAGCGGAAGAGAAAGTGATCTCTTATCTCATCTCCACGGTTATTTATACTCATCGCATTTAATGCGATGAGTAGACGTGCCGGGTTCACCGCGCGCGTACCCAATCAGCGACTGCCATGTCAATCGCAAATCCCGGAGCGACGGTTACCACGCGCGCATGGACCTCACTCTCCTGACAGAAAACCAAACCGTCAGAGACAACTTGATGACGGCAATGTCAGCGGTCAACTCAAACGTCGCCATAGACGACGTTTCTTACCAACCTGTCAAATTTCAAAATTCGAGGATTTTGCCGCCCAAAATTACCAAAAGCTTCATGCAGAAGTCACTCAGGTCGCGCAAGATCCATGAGTACCCAAGGAACCTGCGCACTACCAATCAGAAGCAAGGAATCACCAGCTGCCAGACATGGTAGTCGCGCCGTAGCAACTGTCAAACATCGACACGCGCGCGTCTACCAAACACAAAGCAAGCATTTTATGCACTTTTCTTTTTCTAAGTCCAGAGCTCCAACCACTTGCCTCGCGCGTGGTGCAGCACTGGACTAGGGGGACTTGAAGGGGTATGGCCCCAAAAAGCCGCGCAAGCCTTCATTCAGGTGGCGCGCAGGACCATACTCCTTATTTGTCAAGTTGCTTACTGCCAACCTCGCGCGGGCTACATCATCATGTATTGATCTAGCGCAAGGTCTCAACAAGAGAAAACACCACATTCAACACTTAGCATTCTGAATAGGAGTCTTCAACCACCCATACCCTGCGCGGGCTAGTTACGTGCTCAGCAAGAGTCGCCCAGGTCTATGGCGCAGGGCTACTTCAGAAGGAACACAAGGTACAAGTGGCAGAAGAAAAGGGCCAATCTGCGTCCTCCAGGTTCTGCTCAATCGTGCTCCATGATCGTCTGACGTGCAGGAGACAGAGAGTACTTAAGGACTCCTACATGGCACCAATCACAGGGCAGAGACACCTGCCCCACGATCTCCACTTACCTGCTGATGGCAGAAGGACGGCCAGGCCGACAACGGTGACACGTGGCTCCAAGCACGGTGCGCCAGCACCGGAGAACTTCTAGAAGCCACTAACGGTCGACACCAGTGAGACAAGGAGCATATCCCCTATGTTGTCACCTTCCGGCCCAAGGCCCATCAGCCCACATCCTCTTACACCTCTCCGGCTATAAATAGAGACCTCACTTCACAGGTTAAACATTCTATCCCCTCTACTCTCACTCTCAATACGCAATTATCTCCTCAAAGCAGTCGCTTATTCTCACGCCGGAGCCCGGTTAAGAGGGAAACCCCCATATTCCCCTCTTAACGAGTAACGGCGTTCTGTTTTGCAGGATTAACGGATCATTACGAAGCTCAGAAAGCCCAAAGAAGATTAACCTCCATGATAGAGACATAAACCAAACTAATTAACTCTAGGATTAGTTCCGTGTTTCTTCAATGTCAAACTTCATTCTTTATTTGACTCATTCAACTTTAAAATAGTTGAACGTATTTATCAAAATTTATGTTTGCAAAATCTCATCGTCTTTTAGTCCTACTCTTAATCCGAGTCTTTTGACTTTTAATCTGCGTTCCCGTCTCTTGGTTTACGCATACTTCTGAATCCCTACCCATCAATCGGGTATTTTACCGAAGTCACTATTATTGCAACCCTTTCGGTATGCATTAAGACTTCGTTTTGATTTATTTGGTCTTTTTAACGAATTTCATTGCTTTTATTCAATCAAGTCCTTTATTCTTTATTTAATTCGTTTGACTTGCCCGTGTGAATTTCATCACTTGTGACAGTCAAACTTTTATCTCTATGCCTTAGCATTTCTATTAGTCGGTCTGTATTTTCATTTACTTTGATCCTTGTCCCTTTTCTCGGGCTTGTTATTCTAACGTAATACGCTTCTGTCATCCGACTTGCGTTTACGTTTATTATCAAACGTCTTGCCTATTTGATTCATTTGGGTACATTTTTAGTTTGTCCCATTCACCCCGTCCTTACTACATTGGACGTAAATGCGTCCACTATAAGAAATTCATGGTATCATATGCCACTACTTACTTGGCCAGAGTAAGCGATTAACACATGACACATATGACCTTTTTATAGTTTTCACATCACACCCTATGTACGTAACGCCTCTTATTTATTTCATATACCTGATTTCATTTAGTAAAACTTTATTTAATTGCTAAACAACAATCGTTAGTTTTACTAGTTTTACATTCGAACATATAAAATGTTTCCTTTCTATCGAACTATTATATAATCACATTCGTTAATGTGACCGCTACTTTTCTCAATAGCATTATATTGAGAGTTTTCCACTTGGATACTTACCCCCCCGTCCAAGTTCCCATATGAACTAATCCTATTATTTCTTTGTTATTCATCATCATGAATAACACACATTTCTATTAAACTTCTCTTCGAAACATCATCCTGAATAGATATCCTATTCAGGTTTTTTCCAAGTTTTATCATATATATATGCAACTGTCATTCTCTACGTGTTTGTTGCATATTACTATTTATGCGATTAAATTTAAAACGTGCACCTGGTAATGCTTTCCCTAACGGGCTTTCCTTGCCGTTAACCTTGTTCGCGATCGCTACGCGATTTAGGTCCTTGATGAGCATACTCTACTTGTCATACTTCGGGCCGTTCCTCTGTCATATCTGTCACTTGTTACACTCTCGCCATCTTCAGATGTGAGTATCCTTCAACTAAACATTTACAAAAGTTAGTAATTTTGACATTAATAAACACCCGTATTATAATACAAGGATTTTCTATTATACGTGTCAACGCACGTAATTTCATTAACTATATCTATCATTTAATTGGGGTAACGTATATTACACGATAACCCTATGTGTTGTTGATAACACTTTAACGTGCTAAACCATTAACATACATGTACTTACCGGATTTGCGATCAAGCCTCGAACCGAACACATTTGTCAACAATCTTGAGCTCTGATTACCAACTTGTAACACTCGTCTCTTTTATTTAAGATTATAATCTAAAACACGGATTTTTAAAACCAAAATGCACAATTTTCAAATACTTAGTTATTAGAACTAAGATTACATGGTTATGATGTTCTAACATAAACAACTACCTAGTTTAAAACATTCAACATTAAGTAGTGTTTACATGACAACATTGTTTAAAACAATATTTGATACGCGCGGAAGCTTCAAATGTTTGTGTTCGGTTCTTGCATTCTTGCTTGATCGGCATCCGGAACGAGACGAACATCTCCTAAGGTCAAAACCATAAGAATTGTTAGTTTTGACAACAATATAATATGCATAAACAAGTTCGGGTATCATACAGATAACAAAACAAATAAAAATCTTGAAATTGGGTCTGTCGCGCCACGCAACAGACTTAGTTCAATCCTTCGCGGGCCGCGAGCGCTCCCGCGTGTCGCGCCCGCACCTTAGCACCCTGGCGCGTGTCGCGGGGGAACGTGTTTTCCAGCAATTCTGTTTCTGCACCTGCATTTTTGCCCACCACCAGTCTTTCTAAAAAATCAAACTTTAAACGTGCATAACTTTTGTTCTACTTACCCGATTCGCGTGATTCTTTTTCCTACGCGACCGTAATTTAATTCTCCATCCCATGGAGTAAAGACCCAACATCTAAATTCACAAAATTTTAGAATTTCAAGGTCTCGACTTGAAATTCAATTTTTGACACTTTTTGACCCGTTTGCGTTTTGATCAAACAAACTTGTTGGTTATCTTTGAAATGTCATGCAAATCACAATATGTCAGTTTACTAATATTCAAGGTTCAAATTACGGGTTCTTATGCAAATCTCAACCCGTTTTTCATATCTACTCATTATGACCCGTTAAGGGTATTTAACATTTTCGAGCTTTAATCACGATTCTTTTTAGTTTGCATCCTATCTCCATTTTTTTACATATCTCAAGGACTCAATTTAACAAAACGCTTAATTCTAAACAACTCTTAAAGGTTGTTTGCTCTATTTACCCCTCAAGGGCTTTTTAGTCAATGTTAGTCCTTCATTTTACGACGAAGGACTTTCGCTAGAATTTGACCAAATATCACTTCTACTAAAATTCTAAATATGCGTACCTGGCTCGGGTCATAGCATCGACCCGTATACATACTTTTTGCTTTAAATTTTCTAGTTAAAGCATTGCAAACACATGTTATTTCCTGTGATCACAAAACTCAACAAACGGTCATCAATTATTATTGTCAAATGATTTTACCAATGTCATTTGACCCGTTTAGTCCGAACGACCACTTTCCATTATGAGATGATATCTAGTTACCATCTCGCCCTTTTACCCATTCCGGTTTTCTCCTTGAACTCTTTTTACTTAAAAACCTTTTCTTGTTTTGTTTGACCAGGTACCATCTCGCCCTTTGTACTTACCAATGTCATTTGACCCGTTATAACAAACCCCAAACCCCACCCCACCCATATCCCCTCCGTTCACCACTACAATCGAACCTCCACCGCCTTTCAATGACCAACAACCACCATCGAACCACCGGCAACCTGCAGCAATCTCCGGCACCATCTAGATAGTCCGTCTGATTTATTCCGCAATAGTGGCAATAATGAACAAAATCTGAATCAAGAATACACATGACCCTCCTTTAATTCACCATCTTTAATTTTGATATTAACTTGCTGAAAATAATGTTAAGGAATCTTGACATAGATAAATATTTAACAGAAACCATTCATGTATTAAATAAAAAGTTTAAAGAGAGTAGGTATAAGAATAAAATCAAAAGTTGAAAGTGATGATTCAAATCTAATTAATAAATGCAACAAATTTATTAGTTTGAGAGGTATTAAAAAGTTTGTTGAGGAAATTAATAAAAAAAATTAAACAACAACCGATAACCTTCAACGTCTTTCAACGACAAACCTCCAGCGCCTTTCAACGACCAATGACCAACAACCACCATCTTTTACCACCATCGGCAACCTGTAACAATCTCCGGCACCATTTGGTCTAATTCACCCCTCTCAAACAACCACCATAATCATAACAACCTGCACCATTGAACCGCAATAACCTTCACCATAGAATCCTGCACCAGACGGTTTTGATTCCGATTTGTAGCGGCTACTAGACTCAGACGACATCGTATTTGAGGAATCGAAAGATATTCTCCCTCTCTATTTTTTCTCTCTCTCATACGATCTCTCCTTTTCTGTCACGATTTTCTGCATTCCCCTCTCTGTCTACTTTTTTTTCTCTCTCTAGATATATATGTATGCAGTGAAGATGAGGATGGGTATTTGATGGTGGGGTTGGGTGTTATGGTGGTGTGGAGGTGGTGGCGGTTGGGATTTGGGGGTGGTGGTGTGGAGGTGTGAAGGTGGTGATGGTGGTTTGGTTGTGTCGAGCAGAACCAGAAAGGGAGAAGAAAAGGGGAGAGGGGTGGATAGGTGGGTAAAAGACTTAGGTTATTTATTTATTATTAAGGGCATTTTAGTCATTTCACACCCCACTTAACTGAGAAAATTAACACCATCCACATTAGGGGCTATCCGATAACGAATTTGACAAAGTTGAGACTATAGCTGTAATTTTGAAAATGTAGGGACTAAAGGTGAAATCGGAGCAAACACATGGACTATCCAGGCACTTTTCTCTAACTTTAGGCCATAACTTCCATTTTTAGCACATTTTCAAGTATGTAACATGTATGCAACCATAATTTGAGTGTTGTGAATGCATGTATAAGTATTTGCACATATAAAGAGTATCGAAACACGTATTTAAACGACTGATTGTATATATAACAAATAAGTATAAATAACGAATTTCATTATGATCAATTCTCGGATTACAAGGCTGGAAATGAAATACGATTACAAAGAGAATAAAAGTTTTCAAAAATAAAAATAGGATTACACTTTCTAAGTAAGGAAAGTACGAAATGCGAAGCGTTACATTGACCATCTATTGAGTAATTATGGGTATGGATTAAATAAGGTTAATTGATAAATATTTGGAGGCGCGTAGGTTTTTTAGGGGTATTATGGTTCCTCTAAGTGCATAATTTCTCTATCTTCCAATTCCACTCCATCTTTAAAATGTTAATAACTCTTTCATACGACATTATATTTTAATAAAAATTACACCATAAAAATGAGCATTTTTTTCTTTTAAAACAAGAACACTATTGCTATACTTTTGAAAAAAAAATCGAAAACCCAGATGCGTAAAAACACAATGAATATCACAACATGCTATAAAACAATGAAAGATCAAATTCAAAAACGCAATGGACTAAAAACAAAATAAAATGTGTTCTTATATTGTGTTATAAACGCAATGAACAACAATATCAGCATAAACTATAATACAAACACCAAAAAAAAACTCATGCTAAAATCTCAATTACCATAGTTGGTCGCTTATAATCATATTTCGGTGGAAACAATAATTTATTTTCTTTGTGTTGTACCTTCAAATTAATGATATCAACCTTATTAGCACAGGGGTTCATTAATGTAGGCCATTGATCTTAAGGGTGACCTCTCTTACGCACCACCAATCAGCATATGCCACGTCAACTCCCCTCTTAAACTCTCCTAACACCCCAATTTGATAACGGCACTCTCCTCTTAGGGGACTTGTGTTTTTTTTTTTTTATTTGTTGTAAAATTATGCATGTTTATAAATTAAAAAAATATTAATAAAAATTAAATAAAATTTAATAAAAGACATTTCATTAAATTAAAAATAAAAATTACATTTAAACTAGAAAAATAAAAATTACATTCAAACTACAAACTACTCGTCGTCGGAACTCACTTCAAGGTGAGGTAGATCTAAACGTCCGAGATGCTCAACGAGATCGTGTTTTAGTCTCCAATGCGTGTCTTCGTTAATGAGCTCGCTATAAGCTGTATCAGCGAAGACGAGTTCGACTGGAGGATCTTGAATGTGTACCGGTGCTATCGCCCTTCTGTCGTCTTTTATAACCATGTTATGTAAAATAATGCACGTATACACGAGTAACCTTATCTTTTTCACCGTTTTGGAACGCATTGGACGCTTTAGTATTCCCCACTTCGCCTTTAACACACCAAACGCCCGTTCCACATCTTTTCTTGCGGCCTCGTGTTGCCTCTTGAACTTTTTTTCATTCGGGATGTGAGGATATGGAAAAGACTTCACAAACACGGACCAGCTAGGGTAGATCCCATCAGTAAGATAATACCCGCGTTTGTATAAGTGGTCGTTCACCTGAAATGGACAATATGGCGCCGTTCCGTTTCGTTGAGTAAGAAATAACGGAGATTGTTGGAGCACGTTGATGTCGTTTTGTGAACCCGTCGGGCCACAAAAAGCATGCCAAATCCACAAATCTTGAGACGCCACCGCCTCTAACATAACCGTCGGGTATTGATGATCGCCTCTCATATATTGTCCACGCAATTCTGTGGGGCACATTCTCCAGACGAAGTGTGTACAATCCAGACTACCCAACATACCAAGTAGGTGATGTCTCTCCTCATGAGCCTGATACAATAGCGCAACGTCGTGGCTCGTTGGTCTACGTAAGAATTCACCGGCATACATTGCACAGACCGTTTGGCAGAAATATTCAAGGCACTCACGAGAGGTCCTTTCAGACATCTTTAAATACTCGTCGTTTTCGTCTGGTGGGTTATCGGTTGCAAGTTGTTTAATCGCAGAAGTAACCTTTTGCAACGGCGTGAAACTTTTCTTCATTCTCCCGTCCAAGCCCTCTTGAAACCACTCGTCGTTCGCTTCGACGTCACTAACAATTTTTAGGAACAAAGACTTGGACATACGAAACCTCTGACGAAAAAATATCGGCATTAAATTTTGGATTTTCTACAAAATAATCGGCCATTAGTGTTTCGTGGCCACCCTCACGATCTCGAGGGACAATTTTTTTTTACTAGACGATGCCGTGTCTAGTATCTCCGCTTGTTGAATGAGATTTTGGAAGAAAATTAAACTACTATCGTTTGACGGAGAACCTTCATCGTCGGGAAAGTCGGGTAGGGGAGAAAAAAACGGGAACTTGGAATCCATTTTATGTTGTATTTGATAGAATTTTTTAGAGTGAGTTTGAGAGTGGTGGGTGTGGTAAAAAAATTATTTGAGAGTGAGTTTAAGTTGGTTATTTATATTAAAAAAAATTGAATTTTTTTTTTTAAAAAGTGACCGTTGCCAACGTCTCTTTCCTCGATCCATGTGCCATTTTATCGCGGTGAACAACCACCGAAACCCCTCCCCGATTCGGGCCCCCGCGGTGATGACGGCGGTGTTCCCGATCGGGGAATGGGGTCACCGAACCACTCCCCGCTTGGTGCCCCGTTCACCCTAACATCGGCTCTAGTGTTGAAAGCTGAAACTTTGCCTCATATTCACTTGCTAGTGTAACTATAAATATCAATACTTATTAGAGATCATCAAATAAGATGATAAACTCTGTATAGAAAGCACCAAAGAATGTATTCAATTTTTTAAGAGCCCTAAGAATGTATTATTAAATCTGTTGTTTAAAACACAACAGACTAAAAAAACGCACAATAAAATGTGTTTTTTTCATCGTTTTATAAAATGTAATTTACTAAAAACACACAAAAATATTTTTTCATTGATTTATTAAAACAAAATGAATTAAAAACAAACAAAAAATGTGTTTTTCATTGTGTTTACAAGATAAATGACACTTGTATGCATTTGAAGAAAATCAAATTTATGGACAAAAGTATTGTCAACCCAACTGACCCACGTATAAAAATTTCACCCATTTTAACCTGTTACATCCATTTTGCCACCTCTGATATTTATGAACAACTATATCAGCATAAACTATAATACAAACACAAAAGAACTCATACTAAAATCCCAACTACTATAGTTGGTCGCTTATAATCATATTTTCGATGGAAATAATAATTTATTTTCTTTGTGTTGTACCTTCAAATTAATGACATCAACCTTATTAGCACAGGGGTTCATTAATGTAGGCCATTGATCTCAACACCAGCTCTGGTGTTGAAAGCTGAAACTTTACCACATATTCCCTTGAGTAAATTGTCATTTTAGTATTCGAGTTTTGTCCAAAATTGTCATTTTAGTCCAAATAGTTTTTTTTCTCTTCTGGGTCCCTGACTTTTCCTATTTCTTGTCATTTTCGTCCAACCCATTAACTCAATTAAAGAATCTCACTTGCTCAGAGGTATTTTAGTCAGTCTACAGTTTTCTTTTTTCCTTTTCCCATTTTCATCCAATCCCTTTTAAAATATATATTTTTTTTCTTTTAATTATATATTAATATATAAAGACACATTTAAAGGCTACAACCCCCCCCCCCCCTCTCTTTCTCTTATATCTCACTCTCTCTCTAAACTTACCACTACCATCACTCTACCTCCATCGCCGCCACCATCACTCTACCTTCCACCGCTACCACCACCACCTCCTCTCTTTCTTTCTTTCTCCTTCTAAACCAAACTCCACACAACCATGTCACCCACCACCACCACATCACCATCATCCCCACCAGCACCAGTAACGACTCGTCGCTGGAATCATCAACGTAACTCGATTGCTGTTTGAAGAGACGTTAGTGATATATCTGGTTGACGTCATCGGCCGGTGGCAAAAGATCGTCGGCGTCGTTCCTGGTAAGACAACGTAGAAGCTAAAAAGCTCACTACGAGGTGCTGGTTCATGATTTGTTCCAGATTAATTTTAGTCAGGTTCTTTGTATTAACATCGCCGCATCGTTGATTTTTGCTGATACACTGGAATAAGAGCAATTTGGTGGATGAATATTGGGGGTTTCAAGGTTGGATGACTCTAAGTCTGTTAAGTTTGATTATGTAAGTTCCAATATTTGCTGACTGAGGTTGTGGATTAATTTGGGGGATGGATTTTGGGGTTGAATGTAAAATTGGGATTTGTAGGAACACTTCTTCTTGCATACATAACTAAATTGGGGATGAGTTGGAGAATCCGATGCAGGTGACCATGGTTTCTATAAGGATTATTATGATTAACCTCATCAATTGAATGAGGGGAAAATTGTATTTATAAACAAAACATACAATTATGACTCCTATAATTTAGGAGATGTACAATAATGTAAAAGATACATAATATAATACAAAAATATAAATTATTATCTAATACCCCCCTTCAATCGGAATGCTGGCGGCCCAAGATGCAACATAGCACGAAACTGTTCGAACGGCGCCCGCGGAAGACTTTTAGTAAAGATATCTGCCACCTGAAGATTGGTCGGAACAAATTTGGTATAAAGCTTTCCCGAATGGACAAGTTCCCTGATAAAATGATAATCTAAGTCAATATGTTTTGCTCGCTTGTGGGAGACCGGATTCTGAGTCATGAACAAGGCACTCTTATTATCACAAAGCAAAGTAGGCCGATCAGGAGGCAAAGCATGAAGTTCTCTAAGAAGATGAGTAATCCAAACAATTTCTGCAGCAGTATTCGCCATTGCCCGATATTCTGATTCACAACTAGAACGAGAGATTGTGGGTTGTTTCTTGGCACTCCAAGAGACAAGATTACCCCCGAGAAAAATAGAATAGCCATAAGTAGAACGACGGGTATCCAAACAACGAGCCCAATCAGCATCCGAATAGCCAATAATGGAGGATGTATGAGGCCGAGTATAAGTTAAACCAAAGGAGAGAGTGCCTTTGACATACCGAAGAATCCGTTTAACAGCTTGAAAGTGAGCAACCGTGGGAGCATGAAGAAACTGAGAGACTTGATTAACAGCATAGGATAAGTCAGGACGAGTAATGGTAAGATATTGCAAAGCTCCAACCAAAGACCTGTAAGCCGTAGGATCAGTGCAGGGTTCTCCATCAACAGTGAATGACTCATGAGGAGTTAAGGGAGTGCTAACAGGTTTGACATCATACAAATCAGCACGGTGAAGAATATCTTGAGCATATTTAGACTGAGTTAGAAATAAGCCCGTGTCAGTGTAGGCAACTTCAAGACCCAAGAAATAATTTAGAGCACCCAAATCTTTAATAGCAAACTCATGATTAAGATGAGAGATAAAGGTGGTAATAGCAGAGTCATTGTTGCGAATGAGATCATCAACATACACCAGCAAGTACATGAGGCAAGAACCCCGCTTGTAAATAAACAAAGAGGTGTCAGCCCTGCTACAAGTGAACCCATAAGAAACAAGAAAAGTACTTAGACGTTGAAACCAGGCACGGGGGGCCTGTTTAAGACCATACAAGGCCTTAGAAAGCTTGCATACATGATTTGGATAACGGGAATCTATGAACCCTGGTGGTTGCTCCATGTAGACAGTCTCAGTGAGGTTGCCATTTAGGAAGGCATTTTTAACATCCAACTGATGTAGTTGCCATTGATTCAAAACAGATAGAGAAAGAACAATACGAACCGTCAAAGCCTTAACAACTGGACTAAATGTATGAGAATAGTCAAGACCAGGTACCTGTGTAAAGCCCTGTGCAACCAAGCGAGCCTTATATCGTTCAATACTGCCATCAGAGTGATACTTAATGCGATAAACCCATTTAGAGCCAACAACATTCGTAGAAGATGGGCGGGGAACAAGAGTCCATGTCTGATTTTGATAAAGTGCATCAAGTTCTTCATGCATTGCAGCAAGCCATTTAGGGTCTTTGACAGCAGATTTGAAACCACGAGGTTCAGTAACCGAAGCAAGAGCAACATGAAGCGCATGCGTGGTAAGAGAAGCAAGATCAGCCCGATACTTAGGTTTAAAGATGCCTGCCTTAGAACGAGTTTGCATTGGGTGAACCGAAGTAGACTGGTCTGAAACAGACACAGGGGTCGAGCCAGAAACCGGGACATCCGGTATAAGAACCGGGGCGACAGGCTCGGAAAGTAGCGGCTGGGCGGGCTCGAAAATAGTCTGCTGGGCAGTCTGCTGGGCCGAAACGGGCTGCTGAGCCGAAAGAGGTTGCTGGGCCGGAGCAGGCTGTTGGGCCGAAGCAGTGGGCTCGGCCTCGAAGAGAAAACTAGGCGGCACAGTAGGGACCGAAGATGGCATAGAAGTAGTGGGCCGAGGATGGACAACTGGGCTGATAAAAGAAGGCTCATCAAGAAAACTTGTAATGCCCAAAGAAGAGAGATCAATTTTATGTGAAGAACCGGAAAAAGGGAAAACCGATTCGTTAAAACGAGCATGTCGAGAAATAAAAATTCTCGAAGTGGATGGGTCAAGACAACGATATCCCTTATGCTGTGGGCTATAGCCGATGAAAACACAAGGTAAGATCCGAGGTTCAAGTTTATGCTTACTGTAATCACGAAGATAAGGAAACACCTGACAACCATAAATACGAAAATTATCATATTGCGGATGCTGTTGAAATAATAACTTGTAAGGCGACTCATTGTCCAATAAAGGGGTGGGCAGACGGTTGATAATATAAGTTGCAGATGTGAACGCATCAACCCAATAAGTAGCAGGAATATGAGCATTAAATAACATCGCCAAACCAGTTTCCACAATATGTCGATGTTTCCTTTCAGCACGCCCGTTTTGTTGAGGCGTATAAGGGCATGAAAAACGATGAAAAGTACCATTATCCTCAAAAAAAATTCGAACCGTGTGGTTTACAAACTCAGTGCCTCCATCACTTTGAAAAACCTTGACCTTTCGTGAGCATTGTGTTTGAACAAGATTTAGAAAAACTGGTAAAACAGAATAGAAATCTGTTTTTCTTTTGAGAGGATATAACCATGTAAATCGAGAGAAATCATCAATAAATGCAACATAATAACGATAACCATCTGTAGAACAAACAGGTGCAGGACCCCACAAATCACAATGAATCAAATCCAAAGGTGAAGAGGCACGTTTTAAATTAACATCAAAAGATAATCGTTGTCCTTTTGCAAGTTGACAAGGAGTGCAAAGTATAGGTTTTGGTAATAATGAAGTAACATTCAAAAGACCTAACTTATTTAATAAAGAAATAATACTAAAGGCAACATGTCCTAGACGAGCATGCCATAACTCGTAGGAGGCTTTATGTGAACATCCAAGAGAGGCAACAAAAGCTTGTGGGGAGTCCTTAAGCACGTACAATCCCTCTTCACAAGTGCCTTCAGCGAGTACCTGCTTGCTTAGCCGATCCTGAATATGAAAATAAGAATCGGAAAATAAAACATCAACTGGATGATCTTTAGTTAACTTGCTTATAGACAATAGCTTCTTCGTAAGACCAGGAACCACAAGAACATTACGAAGAGTAAGATTACGAGCTATTGTAGACGTCCCTGTATGAGAAATAGGAAGTGTCCTACCATTACCAAAAACAACACAATTTTTACCTTTGTAGGGAGTGGAATTTTGAACCGAATCCGGATTAGGAACCATGTAATCTGTTGCACCGGAGTCAGTGCGCCAATCAGGAGAATCACCTGTTACATGACATTGAGCATGAAAAGCTTTTGCCAAGGACTCATCTGAAGGAGCCTGAGAAGCAAAAGAATGAAGCTGAGGACAGGCGCTCGCATAGTGACCGTTTGTACGACAAAGCTGACAGTGAGGAGGACGACGCTGTTGTTGACCACGGCCACGACCACGTGAGGACCCACGACCTGAAAAGTAAGAGCCACGGCCAGGATTGGAGCCGCGAGAGGGTCCACGGGACTGTTGAGCATTAAAGGCAACCGTGGGTGTTTCGGTTCCATGCAAGGTCTGAATAAATAATTCTTGACTTTCAGTTTGAGCAACAAGATCACGAAACGAAGGACGAGTTCTGGCCGTACGTATGGTAGTGGAATAAGTCTCATAGGCCGGTCCAAGACCACAAAGATACCAGTGTAAGCGATCCATCTCATCAACAGGATGACCAATAGCTGAAAGTTGGTCACGTAAAATTTTAAAACGACGAGAATATTCAGTGACCGAAGACGTACCCTTTTTAATCAGACGGAGAGAATCACGTAACGAGTGTATGCGTTCAACTGAAGCATTACTGTAAGCTTGTTCAAGTGCAGTCCAGATAGCATGAGCACCTTTAAGACCAAGAACCTCGGCAGCAGCTTCCTCTGTGAGAGAGGATTTAATGAGAAGGACCGCTTTTTGATCTTTTTCGGACCAAGCGGCGGCATCAGGGTTCGGAGAAGACTTGCCATCAACAGTAATCTGGGCTGGAGGCGATGAAGCATCAGCAGCGACATGGGCTGAGAGCTTGTGAAATTCAAGAACTAAAAGGATTTGCTCCCTCCATACGAGATAGTTGGAGGAGGAGAGCTTCATGTGCATCATGTGGTTAAAGGCTGTCATGGAGAAGATAGAGTCGGAAGTTGCTGAAGAAGACGCCATGGAAGAAGCCAGGATCGAAAAGAAGAAGAAGAAACAGCGACGGCCAGAAAAAAAAATTAGGGTTGGGAGAAAATTATGGCTGATACCATATAAGGATTATTATGATTAACCTAATCAATTGAATGAGGGGAAAATTGTATTTATAAACAAAACATACAATTATGACTCCTATAATTTAGGAGATGTACAATAATGTAAAAGATACATAATATAATACAAAAATATAAATTATTATCTAATAGTTTCTATGACAGGGACGTCGTGGAGGATGTTCTAGTGGGTTTCTTGAAGATGGCCGTTGTGGGGGTGTGGGTGGCGGAAGTGGGTGTCGGTGCTGGATGAGGGTGGAGGTAGTGGAGTGGGTGTCGGTGATAGAGGAGGGTGAAGGTGGGTGATGGCGGTGGGTGGTTGACGGACTTGGGGATCTGAGCATAATGCATGTTATATTATTATTATTATAAATGATTAAAAAATAAATATAAAAAGAGTTTTGGATGAAGATGACAATAACAAAAGAATTTTGAATAAAGTGACCCAAATACCCTTGAGCTATCTGAGATTTTTTGACTGAGTTAATGGGTTGGACGAAAATGGCAAGAAAGGAAAAGTCAGGGAGTCAGAGGAGAAAAAAACATATTTTGACTAAAATGACAAATTTAGACAAACCTCAGATACTAAAATGACAATTTACTCTATTCACTTGCTAGTGTTCTTTTATAATCTTGTAACTATAAATATCAATACTTATTAGAGATCATCAAATAAGATGATGAACTGTGTATATGAAAACATCAAAGAATGTAGTCAACTTCTTATGAGCCCTAAGAATGTATTATTAAATCTGCTGTTTAAAACGTAACGGAATAAAAACACTCAATAAAATGTGTTTTTTTTCATTGTTTTATAAAATGTGATGGACTAAAAACACACAAAAATATTTTTTTTCATTGTTTTATTAAAACATAATGAATTAAAAACACACAAAAAATGTGTTTTTCATTGTGATTACAAGATAAATGACACTTGTATGCATTTGAAGAAAATCAAATTTATAGACAAAAGTATTGTCAACCCAACTGACTCACATCGTAAAAAATTTCACCCATTTTAACCTGTTACATCTATTTTGCCACCTCTAATATTTATGAACAAATATATCAACATAAACTATAATACAAACACACACAAAAAAAAAAAAAAAACCCTCATGTTAAAATCCCAACTACTATAGTTGGTCTCTTATAATCATATAATAATTTATTTTCTATGTGTTGTACCTTCAAAAATTCATGACATCAACCTTATTAGCACAAGGGTTCATTAATGTAGGGTATTGATCTCAACATCAGCTCTAGTATTGAAAGCTGAAACTTTACCTCATATTCGCTTGCTAGTGTTCTTTTATAATCTTCTAACTATAAGTATCAATACTTATTAGAGATCATCAAATAAGATGCTAATCTGTGTATAGGAAAGCACCAAAGAATGTATTCAGCTTTTTATGAGCCCTAAGAATGTATTATTAAAGCTGTTGTTTAAAACGTAACGGACTAAAAACACACAATAAAATGTGTTTTTTTCATTTTTTTATAAAATGTAATGGATCAAAAATACACAAAAAAAAATATTTTTTCATTGTTTTATTAAAACATAATGAATTAAAAACACACAAAAAAATATTTTTTTCACTGTGATTACAAGATAAATGACACTTGTATGCATTTGAAGAAAATCAAATTTATGGACAAAAGTGTTGTCAACCCAACTAACCCACATCGTATAAAAATTTCACCCATTTTAACCCGTTACATCCATTTTGCCACCTATAATATTTATGAACAATTATATCAGTATAAACTATAATACAAACACCAAAAAAAAAAAAAAAAAAAAAAAAAAAAAAAAAAAAAAAAAACTCATGTTAAAAAATCCAAACCACTCTAGTTGGTCGCTTATAATCATATTTCGATGGAAATAATATTTATTTTTTGTATGTTGTACCTTCAAATTAATGACATCAACCTTTTTAGCACAGGGGTTCATTAATGTCGGCCATTGATCTAAACGTCGGCTCACTTATAGAGATCATCAAATAAGATGATAAATTGTGTATAGGAAAGCACCAAAGAATATATTCAACTTTTTAAGAGCCTTGTGAATGTATTATTAAATCTGTTGTTTAAAACATAACAGACTAAAAACACACAATAAAATATGTTTTTTTCATTGTTTTATAAAATGTAATAGACTAAAAACAAACAAAAAAATTATTTTTTCATTGTTTTATTAAAACATAATGAATTAAAAACACACAAAAATGTGTTTTTCATTGTGATTACAAGATAAATGACGCTTGTATGCATTTGAAGAAAATCAAATTTATGGACAAAAGTGTTGTTAACCCAACTGACCCAAATCGTATAAAAATTTCACCCATTTTAACCTGTTACATCCATTTTGCCACCTCTAATATTTATTTATTTATTTATTTTTTTGGTAAAGGAGGACAGAACCTCCGTAAATTTTATTACTAACAAAAAATATTTACACCCAACGACGAAGGACCAACCAAAAACAAAACCCGGCCCCTCATCCTACCTAAATAATCCTCAACACAAAGAGCAAAAACCAATACAAAACCTCAAACCAACTAATACCTATACAAAGCAAACTAAACCATAATAAAAAAAAACCTTTAAAACAAAAAAAACTCTTTAAGCAATCAGCCTTCAAACCAGCAGCCCTATCCCAAGACGCTTCCGTGACATCCAGCTCCAATGGAATAGACTTCACCCACTCCCAAATCAACATGCCCCAAAATCCATAGCAAACACCTCTAGACCCCCAGCCCATCTTTCCATTCAAAACAAGAGCAGCCCAATTACCAAAGGCCTTCAAAACACCCCAACCCAAACCTGTTACACCACACACATCTCTCAAAACTTCCATGATGGTCTTTGAACCATCCTCCACAAGATAATAGAACCCAATCAGTAAACCACCCCAATTATCATTTCTAAACAACATCCATAATCATCCCCATAAGTTGCAAACCATCCCCAGCCAAAATAATTCAAAAACCCAACCCAAACAACAACTAAGAACCTCCCTTTTACCCCAAGCATCCAAAACAATCCGTCCAATAGCAGCCTTCATGAAATCCTCCATAGAACTGAAGTTCAAACCCTCCCCTTCACACCCAAAAAACCAAAACCACCCCAAACCAAAACCTGCTAATAGCCCCAGCCCACATAGCAACTTGCCCTTTTCCACCGAGAATAGCCGACGCAAATGACTCAATATCAAAACAAGAAAAAGTTTCAAAAAAATCCAAAACCAATTTATCCAGGTTCGATTACCACTACATGGATCTACAAAATATAAACAAAGAAAGGACAAGGATAATAAAGACCTAACAGCAGTGGTAATCAGCCTCCTTATAACTCCCAGGTTAGTGCAACCCTAAAGCACAAGAAACCCTAAACTCCCAACCAAATCCGCAGAAATAGCCACAATAAATTGTGTCCAAGAAATTGTGTATAGGAAAGCACCAAAGAATATATTCAACTTTTTAAGAGCCCTGAGAATGTATTATTAAATCTGTTGTTTAAAACATAACGGGCTAAATACACACAATAAAATGTGTTTTTTTCATTGTTTTATAAAATGTAATGGACTAAAAACAAACAAAAAAATTATTTTTTCATTGTTTTATTAAAACATAATGAATTAAAAACACACAAAAATGTGTTTTTCATTGTGATTACAAGATAAATGACACTTGTATGCATTTGAAGAAAATCAAATTTATAGACAAAAGTGTTGTTAACCCAACTGACCCAAATCGTTTAAAAATTTCACCCATTTTAACCTGGTACATCCATTTTGCCACCTCTAATATTTATGAACAACTATATCAGCATAAACTATAATACAAACAAACAAAAAAACTCATGCTAAAATCCCAACTACTATAGTTGGTCACTTATAATCATATTTCGGTGGAAATAATAATTTATTTACTTTGTGTTGTACCTTCAAATTAATGACATCAACCTTATTAGCACAGGGGTTCATTAATTCAGGACATTGATCTTAACATCGGCTCTAGTGTTTGAAAGCTTAAAAACTTTAACTCATATTTACTTCCTGGTGTTCTTTTATTATCTTGTAATTATAAATATGAATACTTAGAGCATTCACATTGGAGCCTCTATTATATATAATATATATAGACAATAATAGAGGAAACGACAAAAACAACACCACATTGGAATCTCAATAATAGAGAAAAATATATAGAAAGTAAAGGATACCTTTATATTTAATGGTTTATATTCAACCCTCTATATTTATATTGTGAGTTTGTAGGAAAGAGAAAAAAATAATAAAATAATTATTTTTTAGTAAGAAATAGATAGAGAAAGAGAGTTGGATGTGAGATGTTTTTAAAATGGCTTGGTTATTCACACATCCCCTTGGTTATTTGCACATCCCTTGAACCCTATAGGAAGCGTATAGGGCAATACGGTTCCTCTGGGTCCAAGCGTATTGAGCAATACACTTCCTATATGTGTACTTGAAATACAAACTTTTCAGAAGATGATCAGCTAATGATTAGGGGACCAGAGGAAGCGTATAGGGCAATACGGTTCCTCTGGATCCAAGCGTATTAAGCAATACACTTCCTATATGTGTACCAAACTTTTCAAAAGATTGTCAGCTAAAAGGAAGGGTATGGGGCAATACGCTTCCTTAATGATTTTTTTTTCAAAAGACAAGAGGAATCATATAGGGCCATACATTCCCTGGAGAATTTTTTTTTTTTTTTTTTGCAAGAACATCATATTGTTATTAGTATCTTTTTGAACTTTATTTTTTTAAACATTAATTAAGTTGTTTTTTTGTTATAAAATGATGTTAGTTTTTTTGTTATAAATTTTATAAAAGACGTAGTGAAATTAAGCAATCCAAACAAATTAAACATATCCAAATTAAACAAATATTACAAATACTTAAAATTAAATTTAATTGTTCGTACAGTACTACATAATATGATAATAAAAACCACTATCATCATCAATACTCGTCAGACTCCTCGTCAGGCTCAGCGAGCTCCTCCTCTGTAAAGTTCGGGCCACGCCTTGTAGAGGGTGACGGGTTGTGCCATGTATAGGACGTGCCTGGAGCCTATAAAAAATTCAAACAAAATACTTATTACATAAGATTAAAATTGTTCGTAGAAAATGATATAAAACAAAATAACATACCTGCATGGAAAGGTCGGACAGAGGAAAGAGCGGCATGGTCTGGCCGGACCGAGGAAAATGTGGCAAGGAAAGGTCGGGCTGAGTATAGGACGGGTCGTAAGGCTATAAGAATTTAAACAAAATACCCATTACATAACATTAAATTGCTCGTAGATAAATAAAATAAAAATAAGATAATATACCTGCATGGACGGGAGGGGCTGGGTAAAGGATGGCATGGACGGGTCGGGCTGCTGCGTAAAGAACGGGCCCTGGTCCGGGTAAACTCGTGGTGGTGGACGTTTTTCTGACACATTTTTATAAAAATGATTCAGACTAGGGGACCAGTGGAACCATATTGCCCCATACGTTTCCTATACATTGGCTCTAGGGGAACCATATTGGCCCATACGCTTCCTATACTTTGAGTCCAAGGAAACCATATTGCCCCATACATTTCCTATATATATATATATATATATATATATATGTATGTATATTGTTTTGTTTAATAAGTGTTTTTATAAAAACATTATAAGATAACAATAATAAGTTAAAAATTTGATGCAACTTATAATTTTTAAGTAAACTAATATGAAGTGTATTGCCCTATATGCTTCCTATTAAACTTATGGGAATCGTATTCACTACTAGAAAATACACATTTCTTGACGCACATTGTGCGTCATAAAACGGTACTTATGACACGCAAAAGCATGTCGTTGATTGAGAAGTCATAAAATTAACATGACATGCATTTGTGTGTCATGTTTTTATGATACGCATTTAATAACACATTTATGACATCCATTTATGACGCACATTTAATGACAAACATTTGTGACACACATTGCGTGTCAAAAAAGCCCATGTCATAAATAAGAATATGACACACTTAGATACGTGTCATGAATTTAGGTGTTTTAAAAAATATATATATTTTTACTAGATTTCACATTAAATGATAATTGTCTCAAAATACAAATTAGAATACACATATATCAAAACAATCCATTTAATTCACTAATTCAAATAACAAAGTTAACAATATTTCATTAATGTTGATACTAACAAACCAATATTTCATGCAATATTTCAAAAAAATACTAACAAAAATACAATATTTTATTAAACTATGCTAGTGAACCTCCTTCATCATTTGCTTGTGTAGCATGCCCAGGTTTCCTACTCACTTCGATCATCTTCACCTACAAAAAAAAAAAAAAACCCCAATTTCATCCACTCTTTCATTACTGAAGAGGGTATGAAGAAGAAAAAAAAGATATAAAATTAGGCCAATTTATCATTTAAGGTCTATATGTCCATAATATTTTGTTCAAAAAAACATGTACTCTACATGTTCTTTGATGTTTGAAATGTTTTTCCTTCTCTTCGTAGCTAGAAAGAGCAACAACTTCAATCTAGTCAATTCCTCAATAAGGAAAAAATCTAATACAACTAAACATGACAATTTGTTTTATTACACTTACTCTTATTTAAAACATATGTGTGTAGATCGCACTTACTATTGTTGTATCGCGTATAGCAAACAAAAAACATCAATACATCTGATTACGTCAAAAGAATGATTTAAATAGTAATATAAGCAGTAGAAAAACCGTAAATAAAACGTAACTAAAAACAAAGAAAAAAACTCAACCAGCGCTTTATCAAAAACTAGACATGATAAGCTAAAAAAAGGCAAAACCTACTGAAAAAATATACAAAAGAGTAACCAAAAGACCTGTTACGAGTTTAAGAATGTCTAATAATAAACTTAACTACAATAAACGACCAAAACTTCAAAAAACTACCCTTGACTAACATGCCCTTAGATTGTATTCTTTTTTTCTTTTATCAATAAAATATGCCGGGGTCCGGTCCCCTTAACTAAAACAATATGACATGTGGTTACACCCTCACATCTTACTCAACAATTGTCAACGATCCACAACAGAGTCAAACATATTACACAATCCCTAACAAATAACAACAAAAAACTTTGTATTATGTACCAGTTGTTTGTATTATAGGAATGAAATCAAGCTTTTAGACCTTCCGTAGTGGGAAGGTGGTATACTTAAAGGTATATACTATCTATGATTCTATGCGTGTTTCACAGTGCTCTATGCAAAATTAGTTTTTGCAGAACAAATGCCAGACCTGAATAACACTACTATGTGCCTAAGACCAAATTTGAATCAGCCTTGAGGTACATGTCAAGACCATAAATATATGTGAAAAGTAAAGCACAATTAGTCATCCTAGTGTAGCCTAAGACCGGACCTGAATAACAATAAAGATGATGTTTTTTTTGTTATTATTGCTACAAGTCATACTTATGTCACCAATTTTTTTTTACTACAAGTCATACCCCTATGTCAAACTATTACAGCATATATTTTTTACGGTTTTTAAATTATGCCGTAAGCTATATCTATATTTTTTCATGTGGTTCTCTGACAAAGATATCATTTTTCATACACCTTTCAGTTGCCACGTTATTCTCATAGCCAGGTTAATATTGTAACCACTAGGGTTGTAAATGAGCTGAGCTACTCAAGATGGGCTCGAAACAAGCCGAGCTTAGACGAGCTAGAGCCTAAAAATAAGGCCTAGCCTAATCTAGACATAATATAGAGTAGGGATGAGCATGATATCGTACCGGTAAAAATGGGAAAAACGGGTACCGATACAGGTACGGGTACGGGTATGTGACCAGTATTTACAGGTAATAGACCAAAATACCAGTACCGTACCAGTAGCGGTACCAAAAAATGGAAAAATGGGTACTTGTGGTATGGTACCGGTTCGGTACCAAATGCTCATCCCTATGTAGAGTCAGCCCTAGCCTAAAGTTTCCCAAAATGATTGAGCCACCACTGTTGCTAGCCTAGTTCAATATATATGTGAAGTGATCAAGTTTAATAAATAACTTAGATCGAATGGATAGATTAGCATTATTGTCCTTTCATAACTTATAATATTCAATATTCAAGAGTACAAAAAGTCTCATACTGATCAAGTCATATAATGGACAATCTCAATTTGGCCCCAAAAAAAATAGCACAAATGATCAAATAACAAAACTAGCAGATCTCAAAGGCCTAAAACATTTAAGTGCAGAAAAAAATCACATGAAACTGAATTAGAAAATTAAGAGATTGACAAATGCAAACATGAAATTGAGAAATCACCGTGTTTTGAAACCAAACGCAATTAATTATGACGTCTATAAGTGTGGGAAATATAACATAATATTGCAAATTGAACTATCGCAAGCATGAAATTGAGAAACCACAATATTGCAAACTGAATTTTGATGTTTGTATTTGAAAGGGAAATATACCTGGCAACAAAGAATAGAAGCCACGAAAGAAGAATCGACCTAACGACACCCGTTTAGTGACCTGTAAAAAGCCATACAAAACAAAGATTAGACCTGTAAGCTAGGGTTCTGATCGAATTGAATTTGCTAATGGGGTTAAGAATCGATTGAACCAGTAAAGTGAACTATATTCGCCAATGAGATAATATATGCAGACTAGGGTTCCAATCAGTTTTACAAGGAGGAAAAATGAGCAATTATAAATCTGAGGCAGTTTTATATATAGGAGAAAAGGAAGTGTGAATTTTTTAGGAGAAGAGGGAGAGTGAAGTTTTTAGGCGAGGAGGGAAACCAAAAGTGAGAGGGAATTTTAATTTTGAGGGTGAAATTTTAGAAGAGGGAATTTTGGTCATAAATTGGATCGATCATGTGTTTCTTGTATGCTGTTTATACACTATTAGGGGTGCAAATGAGCCGAGCGGTACGGCTGGAAATTCTGACATGAACACGATAATATGACACGAACCTACACGAAGTTATCATGTTTTGTGTTTGACCTTAACAGGTTTCGTGTCTAAAACAGGTCGACACGATAAGAACTTATCAGGTTTCCTGTCCAAACAGGTTAAAACCCGTTAACTACACGTTACTTATTAAAAGAGTTAAATGCATGGTTGGTCCCTTTGGTTTGCGAAAATTGCAGACTTGGTCCTAATGGTTTACTAATTACACACTTGGTCCCAGTGGTTGCAATTTTTAAACTCGGGTGATCCTTAACACTAACATTTGTTAAATTTTTCAGTTAAGTCTTTGTGAAATGACTAAATTGTCCTGAGCAATTAAAAAATATGAACATGTACATGTTTATACCCAGATTTTAACAAAGTATACAAGTTTATAACCAGATTTTAACACAATTTCAACATTATGAACATCTATACAACCATCAGTTTCTCTTTCTCTCTCTCACAACAACCATCATCAATCATCATCTTCAAACAACAACCTTCATAAATCATCTTCAAACACAACAATTTGAGTTATCCCCTTCCACCCATCTTATTCTCATCCAATCTCTAAACCCTAGCCACCACTAGGGGTAGCGGCGACGTTTATGGTGGTTACAATCTGGTTGTTCTTGCATCTGAGCAAAGGTGCGGCGGCGGAGTTAAGGGCGACTGAGTTAGGGGCGGCAGCGTTCATGGTGGTAACAATCCGGTTATTCTTGAATCTGAGCAAAGGTGCGGCGGCTGAGTTAGGGGTGACAGAGTTAGGGGCGGCGGCGGTGGATGAGTTGATGTTGGTGGTGTTCTTGAATCTGAGATTTAGGTGAGATAATGTTTGGTGGTGTTCTTGAATCAGAGATTTAGGTGAGTTGATGTTTGGTGCTGTTCTAAAATATGAGATTTAGATTGAAGTTGGATGAGATGATGTTGGTAGATGAGATGATTTAGGTCGATTTAAGTTCTTCAATTTTTGGTGGTTGTGTAAGTCTGAAACAAATGATGAGATGATGTTTGTGGTGGTTATGAAGATGGAATTTGAAGATAAGGTTTGAAGATGGTGTTTAAGATCGTATGTATGATGATGTTCTTGTTCTAGAATTTATTTTCTTTATTTTAAAGATCTCTTGTTTATATTTTCAATTGCAGATGTTCATTGTTTAAAGATGTTCATAATGTTCAAATTTTGTTAAAATCTATATATAAACATGTACATGTTCTTATTTTTTAATTGCTCAGGACAATTTAGTCATTTTACAAAGATTTAACTAGCAAATTTAACAAAGGTTAGTGTTAAGAACCAACCGAGTTTAAAAATTGCAACCACTGGGACCAAGTGTGTAATTAGTAAACCATTAGGACCAAGTCTGCAATTTTCACAAACCACAGGGACCAACCAGGCATTTAACTCTTATTAAAAATTAAAAAATATTATGTGGATGTGGACATGGGGTCATTAGTAGTAGGACTTGAGATGAATTATACACAAACACACACAGTTCTTTTTCCACAATCCAAACCCTAATTTTTAAATCTCTATAATTCGGCCGTGTTCGTGTCTTAAACAGGTCGTGTGTAACACCTCGTAAAAGCACGTCCAATTATGTATTGACACGTGTAATAAACCCTAGTAAAGTCAAACGTTGACTATGAAGGACTAATTTTGTGAAAAATCAAAAACTTTGATTATGGAAGGACTGGAAGTGTTATCATGCTTAAAATAAGTCTCTGAATAACCTCTTACGGTATTTATACTCACAAATGAGCCACTTGTTGATCGAGTGTAGCCGTTTCCGTAATTAATTGAAAGTTTGCGCAATGAAGGGTTAAAAGCGTCAACATGTTAATTCTTACCTCTGAGTGACCTTTTAAGAAACCGGGAGCTTCATGATATTTGATTATACTCTCGGGAATGCCAATTATTGGCCATCTAAGGCTTTTATGCCTTTAAGCGACGTTACGCGCAACTTTGCAAGTTTAAGGGGTTAAAAGCATCAATATGTTTAATTATACCTCTGAATGACCTTTCTATGAACCCAAAGCATCGTGATGTTTTATAATACTCTCAAGAATGCCTAATATGGATTAGATAAGGCTTCGATGCTATTAAACGATGATATGCGCAAGTTTGCGCATTAGAGGGACTCTTTGCGTCAAACTGCAAAAGTATACCGATTCGTATGGTATCGAACCTTCCGGAATATGATCATAATTTAAACATGCCCTAAATATCCTTTATATAGCTTAGAAATAGGCTTTGAGGTGTTTGGTGAGCAAAAATAAACTTAATTAGTGGCACAAAACCTAAATACTATTAAAAGTGTGTGCCACTGAATGGCATTTTTTGTAGTGAATAACTGCTATAGGAAATTAACCCTTATTTTTATATAATGTTTTTTTTAGAACACTAAAAAAATGACACACAAAAACAGTTTTATAAATTTATTAAATTTTGTGCAACTTATGACATTTTTTTTCATGACACACATTTAAATGTCATAAAATAAGCATGTTTCATTAATCGCGTGTGAAGATAGATCTTGTTTTTTATGACGCTAAAAGGATGACACACAAAAAACAGTGTCATAAATATATTGAATTTTGTAAAACCATGACATTTCTTTTCTTGACAGGCATTTTTGAATGTCATAAAATGAGTGTGTGTCATTATTTGCGTGTCAAGATAAATCTTACTTTTTTAATGACGCTAAAAACAAGACACACAAAAAAGAATGTCATAGATTTATTAAATATTGTAAACCATGACATTTTTTTATTGACATACGCTTTTGAATGTCATAAAATATGTGCGTGTCATTGTTCGCGTGTCAAGAGGAGTTTATTTTCTAGTAGTGATTGGGCAATACGCTTCCTATTGGATCACTTTTCAGACCTTTATAGTTTTGAACTGCGTGCGCGTCAGAGAATATTGTACCAATAGGAACCGTATTGCCCAATACGCTTCCTATTGGTGTCGCATTTAATGCTTCAAACCCTATGGGAAGTTTATTGGCCTATATGGTTTCTATTGAGGGATGTACAAAAAATTTTAGAGGATGTATAGATACCATCACCCTTTTAAAAAGTTAACAAAATTTAGAGAAATGTGTGTTGTTATATAGAAGGAGATGAAGGTTCCAATGTATATGCTCTTAAAGCATTTATATTGTAGCCTCTATTCTATATTATATAGTGAAAATAATAGAGCAAACAACAAAAAGGTCATCATATTGTAATTTCTATAATAGAGAAAAAAATTTAAGAAAGTAAACTACACCTCTATATTTAGAAAGTCATAATCAACTCTCTATATTGTTATTGTGAGTGTGTAGGAAAGAAAAAAAAGTAATAAAATAAGTTTTTGTGAGTAAGTAATAGATAGAGATAGAGATAGAGAGTTGGATATGATATGTTTTAGAAAAAGTCACAAAATCTAGAGAAGACGTGTTCTTGTATAAATGGAGGTGGAGGCTTCAATGTGAATGCTCTTACATGTTAGAGATCATCAAATAAGAGATAAACTGTGTATAGGAAAACACCAAAGAATGTATTCAACTTTTTAAGAGCCTTAAGAATGTATTATTAAATCTGTTGTTTAAAACGTAATGGATAAAAACACATAACAAATGTGGGGTTTTTTATGTTATAAAATGCAATGAAAAAAAACACACAAAAATGTGTTTTTCATTGTGTTATAAAATGCAATGAATTAAAAACACAAAAAAAGTGTGTTTTTATTGTGTTATAAAACGCAATAGACTAAAAATACAATAAAATATGTTTTCTTTTGTGTTATAAAACGCGATGAACTAACCCCCCCCCCCCCCCCCCACCAAAAAAAAGTTTTTTTCGTTATATTATAAACACAATGAACTAAAAACACAAAAAAAAAATGTTTGTTTCATTGTGTTATATAAGTTGTAATGGACAAAAAACCAAAAGGAAAAAAAATATTTTTCATTGTATTATAAAACACAATTAAAAAACACAATGCATTAATTTATCATTGTGTTTTATAAAACACAATTATAATAAAGCAATAAACCACAACAACCGTATCTTGTTTGTAATATAAAACAAAATAAAACAAGTGATATTCCTCATCAAGAGTTGCAATTAAAAGACTAACATGTCTCAAAGCATTCACTTTGGACAGTTTATATTTTTGTGAGCGGGTTCTCTATATTATATAGAGTGGTTGTGAGTGGAGAATAGAAAACTGTTATTATTTATTAGTAAATTTTAAGAAAATGTTATTTATTCTCTATAATTTTTTAATATTTTTTAAAGTGGTTATGAGTGAAGAAAAGAGAAAAAGTAATAATAAAAGTATAAAAAAATATTATCTAATTGAAAAGGAAAAAGAAAATGTAGTGATTTTTAGTATATATATATATATATGTATATATATATATAGAGAGAGAGAGAGAGAAATGTTAACATACTTCACGGCTTATCATACTTCACGTAGGAGACAATGGTAACCGTTGGATCAGGGGTATAATCATGCATGAAACATATAATCACGCATGGGACCACATAATCACGCATGGGACCACATAATCATGCATGGGATCCAAAATCACGCACGTTATTTTGGTCAAAAAAATAATTACGCATGTTATATATTTCGTGAAGTACGTTAATGTACGTTAAGGCGTGAAGTACATTATACTTTCTCTCTCTCTCTCTCTCTCTCTCTATATATATATATATATATAGGGTTGGGCTCTATAGAAAACTCTATCTTTTTAACAAAACTATGGAAACCCAATGTCATCCATTGATTATCTTTCATCACACTTGATCAAGGGCTCTCTTAATTTTGGTAAGAATTATATTTAAAAGAAATCTTATAATACACATTAGTCAACTGGAAGGGCATTTTCGGTAGAAGAAAAACACTTTTTGGCATTAGAAATGACAAAACCCACTTGTGTAGTACTAGTATCATCATCTCTCTCCTCTTTCTTCTAGTCAAATCTTTCAATACACTATTATCTCTCTCCTCTTTCTTCATCATGTGAAAGAGAAAAGTTTCATGGTCTTCAATGGTGATCCTTCAATGGTGGTCGTCATTTGAAGATAATTTTAGCATCATGTGGTCTGAAAAAATCACAAAGACACACGCATGAGTGTGTGTGTGAGAAGAACGATGACAAGATGAATGTTTTTAGAGTGAGAAAGTTGATGTTTTAGATAGAGAAACAACAATCTTTATCACAAAGACACACGCACGAGTGGGTGTGTGAGAAGAAGGTTTGAAGATCTTCTTCGTGTTCATCGGGCGGGTATAGATCCGGTAAGTGTTCTTGAAATATCATTTCACACTTGATTTTTTGTTGAAATGGTTGTTAATATGTTTTTGTGTGCTGAAAGTGTTTTAGTAATGGTTAATGGGGTATCCATGGTTAATGTTCATGTATTTTAAATAAATCAAAAACTTTAGGATGAGATTTTGAACGGGTTTTTTTTTGTTAGTTTGGTTGCTTGTTAGGGGCTTTTGATCTTAACAGTAGCTGTTTTTTTGTTGGTTTGGGTTGCTTGTTTGGGTTTTTGATTTGAACAGTAAGTGTTTTTTTGTTTGGTTGCTTGATTCACAGACTCTGGCCCATAACATGTGTTAAGCCCCCTGTTAGAATGTTATATAACGTGTGTTGCTTTACAGAAACAAACCCATAAAGATATTCAATTGACAAGCTGGATGGATGTAGGCGAAGTTAATGCGTGTTCTAGCAATGGTTAATGTTCATGTATTTTAAATAAATCCAAAACTTTAGGATGATATTTTGAACGGGTTTTTTTGTTGGTTTGGTTGCTTGTTTGGGGCTTTTGATCTTAACAATAATTGTTTTTTTTTTTTTTTGTTGGGTTGACCCATAACATGTGTTAAGCACCTGTTAGAATGATATATAACGCTTGTTGATTTACAGAAACAGATCCATAAAAGATATTCAATTGACAAGCTGGATGGATGTAGGCGACGTTAATGCGGGGACATTGAATAAGTCACATCCTTTGGGAAAGAAGTCTTCGTTCATTTATAACATGTGTTGGTGGTTCATGCTGTAACAGAACACCATGATGTAACATGACATGTGTTCATGTATAATATGTGTTAAGCCCCTGTTAGAATGATATATAACGTGTGTTAACCTTTTGTTAATTAAAAAAAACAAGTAATATCTATTTTATTTTTGTTGATGTTTAAAATATCCGATAATGTGGATACTGAGCGTAAAACTTGTACAAGTAATAAATGTACAAGTTAGTGTGTAACGTGTAATATGAAACGAGCCATTTATGGTAACACATGTACCGGTAATTTTGGAATATATAATATAAAACGGGTCATTTGTTTTGCACATTTTGGAATGTATAACATGTGTTAAGCCACTGTTATAATATTTTTGTAACCTGACATGTATTCATGTATAAGCTAGTGGTTTACAAAACACCATGATGTGTATATACTGATCTAACATGTGTTACAATTTGTCTGTTCGGAACATGTAATTGCTTAACATGTAATTGCTTAATGACAAAGGGTGAAAACATTCGACGGGGGCGATGAGTTTAATGGTGAGCTTAGTTAATATCGTAATCTTGTTGTAACCCCACTTGTATACATATGATAACATGTAAAGCATCCATTATAACCCGACTTGTATTCATGTATATGAAAGTGGTTTGCAAAACACCATGATGTGCATATACTGATCGTAACACGTGTACAAGTTAATATGGGACATACAAGTTAATGTTGTAACACCGTATACCTGGGATAACATGTGTTAAGCCTCTGTTATAATCTTGGTTTAACCCAACATGGTGTCATGTATAAGCTAGTGGTTTCCAAAACACCATGATTTGTATATACATACTGTAACATGTGTTACGCGCCTGACATGTATAACGTGTGTTAAGCCTCTATTATAACGTGTGTTAAGACTTCCAGAATGGATGCATAAACTCCAATAGTAACTTAATAACATAGTATACCTGATATAACGTGTGTTAAGCCTCTTTTATAACGTGTGTTAAGACTTCCAGAATGTGTTAAGTCCATACCGTTTTAACATCATGTACTAGACAAAACAAAATAAGAGTCTCACATTACATATTACTAGTAAACGAAAATACATAGCACTAAGAAAATGGTGGAGCTTCCTTTGAAAGTCTGCCTTAGCTTTTCAGCGGCTACCTTTGCTGCCTTAGCTTTTCAGCGGCTACCCTTGCTTTATTGTTTGGGTCGGTCTTGAAAAGGTTTGTAACCATGTGGGTGTGCGTATGCCAGGGAAGTTATAAAAATGTGTTTTCATGTCACACGTTACACGTGTTACGTTTTACATGGGTTTCATGTCACATGTAACACATGCATGTCCGAGAAGTTCAACCTATAACACGTGTTAGTTGTGTTGTGCTCTGTAACATAAACATGGTCATGATCCTTGAGCATCTGATCCATGTTTGATGAAACCAACGGTCCCGGTAATTGGATCTTATTTCCCTTGAATCCATCACCGTCCTAATAACAAAAATATAAGATAACCGTTAAGTCGTTAACCAGACATAAATATTAACACATTCATAGCCAGAAAATCTTTTTTCTCAGATAACATCATAAAAACAGTTACTATTCAGATCAAAAGCCCCAAACAAATCAACCAAACCAACAAAAAACAGTTACTATTCAGATCAAAATCCCAAACAAGCAACCAAACCAAGCGCAACTTTTTAACACAAAAAAAACCCTGCAAATTAATCTTACACAACTGAAACAACAACTAACAAAGTACACAGAACTAAAAACCTGCAATTAATTCGTCATACCCTAATACATGTCTCTAATACATCGCCATACCATAATACATGTCTCTATAACATGTTACTATGGTTTAGCTGTGAAACAGGAGTTTAGACTATAACACGTGTTACGTTGGTTGTGCTGTAAGACAAACTTGGCTTAGCTGTGAAACAGGAGTTCAGACTATAACACGTGTTACGTTGGTTGTGTTGTAAGACAAACTTGGCTTTTCGTTTATAAAAACAGATGTCCAGAAGTTCAAACTATAACACGTGTTAGTTGTGTTGTGCTGTAACATAAACATGGTCATGATCCTTAAGCATCTGATCCACGTTTGACGAAACCAATGGTCCCGAGAATTGGATCTTGTTTCCCTTGTATCCATCACCATCCTAATAACAAAAAGATATGATAACCATTAAGTCGTTAACCAGACATAACTATTAACACATTCATAACCATGGTTTTTTCATTCAGCAAGTGTAACGGCTGAAAATGAGAAAACAACATCAAATAAGGACACAAATGAAGATAATGACATAAACATTAAAGATCTAAAATACGAAACATTAACGGTCTATAATTTGTAATCTATACGAATATTAACGGTTGTTCGTGTTTCACAATAACGGTTGGAATTATACAAACTGTAATTTGTAATCTATAAGACACATTAACGGTCTAATTACGAACATTAACTATTATACTTGGTGTTCGTGTTTCAAAACCCATATTCTATAATCGGCTGAAAAGAAAAAAACTACTGAAGCAAACAAGCAAGATAAAAACGTGAGCATTAATAGACTTGTTGTCTGTGTTTCACATTAACGAGATCCCCCTAAATCATCATATCCAAACAACAAACAAAAACCCACAATGCAATAATCAAATCAAGAAACTAAATCAAGATTATCTCATCGCAAATATCACCACAAATATCGGACCCAAATCGAATCAAATAATAAAAAAGGAAGAAACTTTATTCACACCCCTGTTCACCACAAGATCTGGATGAACATTGGAAGGTGAGAGAAGAAGAAGAAGAAAAGCAAACCAAAGCCCACTAGCCCAGATCATAGTAAAGATCTTGTTTAGGAAGATGAATACTCCACAGTACATTGATGGTGCTCCATAGATCTACCATTGTTGATGGATGCTCCATAGTTCATTAATGTTGGATCTAGTTTGAAATAAGTGGTCTAAGAAGATGAAGAAATTATGAAAAAAAAAATTTCTAATTTGAATTTGGTTCATCGAAAATGGAGGAGGATGGAAGAGAATGATGTGATGTTAGATATTAATGAGGGTGTCAAATCACTTTGGGCAAGATAACTTTTTGAGTGGGCTAGGAATATGTAGAATTACCAATGTGCCCTCTAGATTAAAAAAGGATATTATGGAAGCTGGGACATGTGGCCAAATGTAGGCCGTTAGATGGGTTTCCAAGGTTTTCTCAAAATTCAAGGTTTTCTATATAGCATTATCATATATATATAGGACAAGGATCCGTTAGGAACCACCTTTATTGCGAGAACCGCGAGAACCAATGTGATTACAATCTAAAATAGTTAAAAAAACCTAAACCCCACCCCCCCCCCAAAAAAAAAAAAAAAACCTAACTCCCCCCAAGCTAAATACTAAAAACTAAAACCCCCAAAAAACCTAACCCCTATATATATATATATATATATATATATAGGGGTTAGGTTCACAATGGTGTAAAAAACCTAACCCCTATATATATAGGGGACCGTTAAAATGAGAACCACCTCGAGTTGTAAGAACCGTGAGAATTACACCGTACGGAGCGAGGTGGACCAAATTTTTTTCATAAACGTAGATGCGTGTATTATAAACACATTTGTAAAAAAATATTCAAAAAAAATGTCGTGTGTGTAGTTTTGAGCACCATAAGTTTGTGTTTACGGGTACCGTAAATCCTACCGGAAAATTTACGGTACCCGTAAACACACACTTGTGATGCTCAAAAACTTCTTCTTTTTTTTAATTTTTTTTTTACAAATGTGTTTATAATACACGCATCTACGTTTGTGAAAAAAAATTGGTCCACCTCGACCCGTATGGTGTAGTTCTCATGGTTCTTACAACTCGAGGTGGTTCTCATTTTAGCGTGATCATATATATATATATATATATATATATATATATAGTAGGAGTTGGGTGGAAAGTGTGTTTTTCCTAGAAAGTCTAGGAAGCAATAAGAACGCGACATGTGGCATTGAAGGATTTTATCTAAAAGGGCATTTATGTACTTTCACAATCTATTTTTATTTTAGGAAATTATCTTCAATAACTAACTATACATAAATTTCGGAATTTTTTGTTTTCGATTTCTGATCTCACGTAATATCAATCATTCATTCGTTTTCTTGCTGGAATCTATCAGCATGTTCTTGGTACTGTGTTTTAACAGTTTGTTCTTGGTGATGTGTTTTAACAGCAAGCAGATTCATACAGCTGTGTTTTATTATTCAGATTCATACAGTTGTGTTTTAACAGGAAGCAGATTCATACAGTTGTGTTTTAGCATTCAGATTCATACAGCTGTGTTTTAACAGCAAGCAGATTCATACAGTTGTGTTTTAGCATTCAGATTCAAACAGTTGTGTTTTAACAGCAAGCAGATGCATACAGTTGTGTTTTAACAGCAAGCATATTCATACAGTTGTGTTTTAGCATTCAGATTCATACAGGTGTGTTTTAACAGCAAGCAGATTCATACAGTTGTGTTTTAGCATTCAGATTCATACAACTGTGTTTTAACAGCAAGCAAATTCATACAAATGTGTTTTATCATTCAGATTCATACAGCTGTGTTTTAACAGCAAGCAGATTCATACAAATGTGTTTTATCATTCAGATTCATACAGCGGTGTTTTAACAGCAATTCAGATTCATACAACTGTGTTTTAACAGCAAGCAGATTCATACAAATGTGTTTTACATCAGCAGATTTCGCCCCAGCTTTCGATCGGCATCCGGTAACTGTTCCGCTGCTATCTATCCTTTCCAAAGTTTCCTGCTTTTTGAATCTCTTCCCTGCAACCAGCAAAATACCGTCAATTACAAACAAGAATCACCCGTAATCGCTTTGTAAAACACGCAGTACAATGAAAGCTTGATCTTACGTATATGGAACAAGGAAAATCTCTTATCTTCATCCATGATTTTAGGTATTTTTGGTATGATTTTGGGGGTTTCCGAATTTGGGTTTAGAGAGAGAAAGAGAGAGAGAGGGCAATTGGCGTGTATTAAGGAGATGTGATATCTCTGACGGTTATTTTTGATTGGTTTAAAACACATATAAGGAGGAAATTGCCCTTACTCATTTTAAACAATCTATTAAATATAGTTAATTATTACAAGATTGCCATTGATTTAATCTCAACCCTTAATCACACCAATCGGATAAACAAGATCGCTTCCTAGACTTTCTAGGAAAAACACACTTTCCGTAGGAACCCTACTCTATATATATAGGGTAGGGCTATATAGAAAACCCTATCTATATAAAAAACCCTAGAAAACCCAACCTCCCGACATTTTTTTTAAATAACACATGTAATATACATGTTTTTAAGAGTTTTGGGCCAAAAAAATCAAAAAAGCGCCGAAGGAATCATTTTAAAAAAAAAATTTCAGCAATTTCTGTCTTTTGTGCCTAACACATGTTAGGCAACCGGACATTGCTGAAATTTGTTTATTTATTTTTTTTAAATCCCTTCGGCGCTTTTTTTTTTTTGGCCCAAAACACTTTAAAACATGTATATTACATGTGTTATTTTTTTCAAAAAAAAATGTCGGGAGGTTGGGTAAAAATGAGGGGAGATTTGAGTTTCCAGAGTTTTCTAAAAATTTAAGGGTTTTCTGTCTAGCATTGTCCTTGAAGGGGTAAGGTCCCAAAAACCTCATGATAAAGGCTTAGGACCATACCACAACCCCATCTTTAAAGTTCTCCTTACCTTGCGCGGCCGCGCACTGGTTTTACAAAAGGAAGACTTAGAGAGCAATCAACCATCAATACTCGCGCACCAAAGGGAAATCATAAATCCTTGCGCTTCTTCCCACAAAGCAAAGGGTAAAAAACCCGCATTAGACATTTCCGCTTAAATATCCAGACTTGGATATTATTTACCCAGACTTGGGATTTATTCTTTCAGTTGTTTCCACACAATAAAAGTGCCACACCAGATTACAGCAGTAATCTTCTAGAAGAAATACAATCGTGCACCACCAAAACGGTTATAACCGTCTGGACACGTGTCACCATCTCAGACGTCCCTGAAAACACAACGAAAGCATGCAATTGGAGAGTAATCTCCACTTGATCACTTTACGCGTGGCAAATCCCCAGCCCTCAATCTAAACCACGATCCGTGTGCTCTCACGTCGGATCAAGGAGATTGACGGAAGGAAATGTAACCGCTTACGTGGTTAGCATCTTCCGTCAACTTTTCACTAACGGGTTTTCCCGCCTAAACAACTCCCGGCTATAAATATGAGAAAGAACCCATGTATGAATTCAAGTTAGACACACTTCTCAAATACTTCTTCTTCTTCATAACCAATACTTATTCTCACACCGGAGTCGGGTCAAGGAGAGAACCCTCTTCTCCCCTTGGCGAGGCTAACGGTGCTCTTTTTTGCAGAGTTATCGGAGAAGTAGATCAATTGTACCTGAATCAATCGAGAGGAAACTAACCCTTTTATGCGGATTCAAACCCCCTAGATATCTCGGTTCCGACCATTTATCTAGTGTTTCTTCATTGGCGCCCACCGATTCCTCAGTTTTTTCAGTTTTCATCTCGTTTCGATTTAGTTCTTTTCATTTTCTGTTTTGCACATGGCAGAGAATTCATTATCCCACCCATCAGATCCCCGATCTGAGTTCGAAGTTTCTACAACACAAAACACCCAGATTAACGAAATCATGGGAGAAAACAGAAATAATGGTCATTCAGATGGGGAGAATTTTTCAGATCTAATCAGAGAAAAATCCCCGGAACATTGGTTCAGCAGATCCCAAGCTGCTTCAAACACAATCGTTATGCAAATCGCCAGATCTGAGTCCCCAAACATCAGATCTGGTGAAGAAATCAACACTGCAGTATTGGACCCACCAACACCCTGTTGGAGGGACATCCAATCTAGTCATAATATTGATACACAATCCAGAAATAACAGCTATCAGAAAGTTAAACCAAAACAAATAAACATGGTTCAAGGAGGTCCGTCGAGAAGGCCAAATAAACGAAGCCATGACCAACATTGGAGGGAACAACAAGTCGTATTTCTCGTCGTTCCTGGAGGCCCTCAGGAAGAGCGACCAGTAATTATTATTGGCATCTTCGGCCATTACCGGACTGTTGGATCTGAGTTTGTTTTTGATTGTATTTTTGTTTGAAATTAAGATGAAAAATGAAAGAGTTGTGCAGCGGAATTATAATGAAAACAAACTTTGCATACAATCAAACGAGAGTAATACTTTAATCAAACATCTTTACACAATGAATCGAAAGATTGAATTTGTTTCAACAACGATTACAATGATTGATGAATGAATGCAAACTCCCCCTCAGCCAGAGCTCAGTAGTTTGTTCGTGCAAAGAAGACGATGTTGCAAAAGAGCTAATAGAACAGTACAAAGTACTGATCTATTTATAGGCACTTGCAAACCACTGAGCATCTTAGCTGACGTCACCATGAAAGTGACATCTAACCTCCTAACAAACTCTAACCTCTGATCTATACAAACACTGATGTACTAACTACTGCTATTACATTTCTTTACATAAAAGACACTTAAACAGCTGCTGCATCCTTCCACTGCTGTGAACCCAGCAGTGCTTGTCCGGATCAGCAGTACTTGACTCGAGGCAGTAGATTGAATCAGCAGAGCTTTGGTCTTCCATCAGTCTTTGACATTGGGCAGAAGATGCAAGGCAGCAGTTGCAGGTCAGCACTTAGTAAGATCAGCAGATAGGAGGTCAGTAGATATGAAACCACTTTCAAGGGGAGAGATTTGTATGAACCAACTGTAATCGTCTGCTTATTCTGGATCCACTGCTCTGATCCAGTTTTGGCTTTAATTATCTGTTCCTCTGATAGGGTTTAATCCCAACAATCTCCCCCTGGAACAGATAATGCCAAAACTCTTCATTATTTGTGGAAGACTTTATTGCCTCATCAACAGTTCCCATATCTGACCTTTAAATTGTAATTCGAAGTCTAGTGCATCTGTATCTTCATCATCCCTGCTAAGTGGATGATCAAGGAGATCCTGCAAATCTTCAAGACTCAGGCCAAGAGCTTGTTCCCTTGATATTTTCTCCACTTCTCCACCAGACCTGAGCAAAGTCAATACGCAGGTCTGTTTGTCAGTTTCCCACTTTTGTATTTTTGAGCCTGGTGGGTTTCTTGGGAGATGTTTATTTGCAGAAGTATTTGGTGAGGCTGGCCTGTTCATGACTGACTGAGCAGCACTTGCAGATTGTTCCAATTCAAGATCTTCTTTTATCATTACTTTCGTGCCTGCTTTTACAATGGCATCTCCAGCTAAAAGATCTTGAATTGTTTCCATACTAAACTGGTTTTTGCTCCTTCTTTTGTAGATGGCAGCACCAGCTGGAGCAGTGGTTCTTTTGACTTGCAGCTTTGGTGGTCTTTTAGAAACCTCTGCTTTAGAATAGTCAGGCTTTTGAGGAACATTTGGGTCTTTCTTTCTTAGTTCCTCCAACCTTTTGTAGGTGGCCCTGACTACATCTTCTTTCCATCTGGCAATTTGTCTTTTGTTTCCATATTCAGCAGCAACCAGTTCCTCTTTCATTCTTTACAGTTCTACCTGTTTGTTAGGTACATTCTTTCTAAACTTTGCCCAATCAGGAGGAGTGTGAGTGACCTTCCTATTTATCATGTCTTGAATTCTTGCAGCTTCATCTTCAAGCTCAGGAATAGTCCACTCTTTGTACATGTATCTCTCTCCTTTATACTTTTTGTGATCCATGATGCTTTCAATGTAGTCTTTCTTCAAAGTTTCAGCTGCTCTTTCTGAAATTTGTTGACTGACATTTTTTGCAAATTGTTCTAGGGATCTGACTTGTGTGAGCAGATATTGATAATTTCTTGAAATTTCTTTGTCAGATTTCCCTTGTGTGTTTCTTTTTGAGATATCCTCTGCTTGCTTGGCCTTGATTTCCAAATATTCATCAACATTTTTAGGCCAGGGATATCCCTTTATTGATGGCAAACTCCTTTTGGCAGGGTCATCCTCATAGTAAAAGGATTTTATTTCATCTCTAACAGCTGCTAGTTCAAGAGGAAATTGAACACCTGCAGGAGGTAAGGGCTTGTACATTGGAACTGAAGAGAGAGGAACGGGTTTTGGTATTGTGACAAGAGCTGAAGATTTTGAAGATGTTTGTGGTGGTGAAGTGTCATCATCTTTGAGAATTAGCCCTCTCCTTTTTGTTTGAGGAGGGGCTGATGATGTTTTGGATGGAACAGTGGTGATGGATGTAGTGGCAGTGGTTTGTGATTGACTAACAGTTGTTGAAACAACTGGTGTTCCAACCAATGTTGTCATTACAGCAGATGTTGTAACAACCACTGTCTTCTGCTTTTTGGCAGGGGGTGATTTTGTTTTTGGTGGTAATGGTGGTAAAGCAGTGGATTTGGTGTATTTTGAAGTGGTGTGTGTTGAAGTGAGGACAGATGTTGAAACTACTGAGGTACCAGCAGTAGTTGATACAGCAGGAGTTACAACAGCTGTTTGGGTGGAGGTTTGATGCTTATGACTTTTGGATGATGGTTTTGGAATATGCTTTGGAATTCTGGATGAGGTGGACTTAGGCTTCCTTTTTGTCTTAGGATTTTTAGTATCCTTTGAACCAGAACAACCCTGCTCATACAGCTCCATGAAAGCTCTTTTTTTCTCATTCCACCTTGAAATATCCTTTGCCATTCTATCTCTTTTTACACTTGCTACTCCTTCATCAAGTGCTTCTTGAGTAGCATCAACCTTCTTACTACCATCTGGCACAGGAATTTTTCTGGTCATGGCATCCTTTTCAGGTTCAATGTAGAGACCATCATATATTCCTTTCTTCTTCCACTCCTGAATTTTCTCCCCCTTTTTGGCATTATCGTCTGGGAGTTGATCAATGAAAAGTACTGTTGGAGGAGCAGTGCCAGTGGTTTGCAAGATCTGAGTTTTGAGAGCCTTCAGATCAGCCTGAGTGTTCTTGAACCTTGACTCCATTGCATTTCTCAGCTGTTGGACATGTTTCTCTTGTTGCTGATCTGCTAATTGTGCTTGTTGATGGAGAAAAGGTTGAAACAAGTTCCAGAGCTCATTTGTAGCAGGTACCCTTTGTGGAGCCGGTGCTTGAGGTGGAATAGCATTTGATTGTACCTTTTGTACTTGTAACACCTGTTGTAGCATATCTTTGAGTTCTGCAACAGAGTTATCAAGTTTTTCAATGCGATCCGTCAATTTTTGGTACTTTAAATCATCACCCAAGTGAATGAGATCATCTGATTTCCCACTAGCAGTGGTTTTATCAGGGGTAGATGTAGGGAGTATACTCCAAACATTAACCACTGATGCCCCTTTTTCTTGGTACTGGGGTCTTCTTCCTTCAACACTTGACAACCTTTTGATGTTGCTAGTAGGATAAATAAATCCACTGGTGGTTGGCAGAGGTGCTATAAAAGGAATTGCCTCCAAGGAAGTCTTATTAATGTAACCACTGTCCAACTGTAAACCAGTGGGTTCAACAGTTGTAGTGGTTGCTTCACTTGGACTACCACCAAGAGTTACTTGTAACTCAAGGGGTCTAACCTCCTCAGGTTGTGTTGGTGGGTTAGCAGAGATTGATACATCAGACCCAGTCAGTTGTTGAGGTATATTCTCTTTGATAGGTGATTGAGAAGGACTGGTTAATGCCTGGTTCAAATCAATTGCATCCAACAGCAGTTTAGTTGGTGGGGGAATTGTGGATGTGAAGGGTGGTGTAGAAAGTGGATTTTCCCCGGGTATTGAGCTGTGGATGATAGAAACGAGTGTTTCCAGAGCATCATGATGTGGAGACCCTATTTGTACAACCTGTTCTTTTTGTGAAGAAGCAGGAGGAGTTTCGGTTATGGGTTGAGATATTTGTACCAACTGCTGTGAGGAAGTAGCAGCAGTGGTTTCTTGTGACTTTTGTGTTGTAACTGGCATAAGCTCTGGTATCTCATCCTCCAGAGATGCCTTTTTGATGGTTTTGGGGGGTTTTTGTGTTCTTCTTTTTGTTGGCTTTTTGGTGGCTTTTTGGTGATTTTAGGTGTGGGTTTCAAAACAGTTGTGCTGCTGCTTTGATCACCTTGAGCAGTGGGCTCAGCAGCAGATACCCTAGGAGCAGTTGTAACTGCTAAAATCTGCTCAGGCACCTCTGCTTGTGTTTTGCAAGGTGCTAACATTCTTGAAAAAGTTTCAGTTGTTAAACTGTTTATTTGAGTAGAATCACCTTGGTTTATTGTAACTAAATCATCCTTACTGAATTTCTTTGTAAAATAGTAACTTAAAAACCTTGGAAATAGTAAGAATGATTTTGTTTCAACATTATTAACCAAATCTTTAAAAATTTCCCGAGAATAGTTAAAATTTTCTCCTTGAAGAATTGCATATCCCAGATTTTGAATCTTTAAAGGGATTTCATTGAAAGAAGTGGTTTTGTTTGAAACACATAGTAGGAGGGTATGAAATAAAAATCTGGTTGCAGACGGAAAATAACCTTTTTCTAAGGTAATTTTCTTCATCATTGTTGCTTCATACCCTCTCTCAATGAAGTCAGTTTGTAACTCGTTTTTAGTGAAAGAAATTTTACCTTCCTGATCACCGAGTTGAAAGACCTCTGAAATGGATTGTGGCGTGATTTGGACTGCTTTACCCTTTATAGAAGAGTTTATGGTGGTTGCAGTGTCTCCTTGTTTTTCAAGGGTTGCATTCTTCCAGAACTCCCTTTGGGTCGCCAAATAGATTGGTGCATCGGCGGTGAACAAAGTTTTGTACTTTGATTTTGCCATGATGTTAATGATGGGATCGAAAACTTTGGTGGTTCCTGGTTTTGTGAGAAGACCCAGGAGATTGTGAGATGGTTTATGTGGAATTTCAGTGGAGATTGCCTTTTGAGAGGTTGTTTTCGATGAGGATTTGGATGAGGGTTTTGAAGATGACTTCGATTTTGTCATTTTGAAGATGAATGATCGAAGAAATTTGTGGAAGATGAGATGAAAAACTGCTTTGAGAAGAGAATTTTTAAGAATTCAATTCGACAGTAAAACCCTGTTTTGGTGGTGAGTGGGGGATTTTATAGGGAAGAAAGTGAATGCTGAGGTGTCAGCCGTTACAAAAGGTCTGACCAATATGTACTGCCCACGTGACAACCTGATGTGCGTGAAGTGTCGTATTTATTAGGTGTATATTTTAAGCCCTTTTAACACTTATTTTTAGCAAAGTTTTAAATTTATAAAACACGATATTTTACTAACACACATATGGGCAAGTGCACCCATCGTGAGCGTAGTATAGCGTTGGTAAGATACCGAGGTCGTCCAAGGACACAAGAGCTTTTAGTACCGGTTTATCCTCAACGTCTAATCAATAAAAAGTTTAGAAAAAAGGTTTTAAACTAAGAAAAATAAAAACTAACTAAAATGCTGAAAAGGAAAATAAAAGTAAAAACAAATAGACAAGATGAATCACTTGGTTCCGACTCGTATCTAGTATAACCTTTGATTATTTCCGCACTTTTGCACATAATTAAGAGATTATCTTAGTTATTGTAGTAGGCCCCTCTTTTGAAGGTGACGTTACCCTCACCCCAGTAGTTTGAGTCAGCAAGGATACAATCCTAAAAGGGTGGATTATTGGAAGATAATGAATTAAGTTATTAATGCAGTATTATGGTAGGCCCCGCTTTTGGCGGTGACGTTACCCTCGACTAAGTAGTCTGAGTCAGCAGGGATACAGTCCTAAATAGCCGGGTTATAGTATTAATAGTAGTTAACTTATGAGGGGATCAAAGAGTTTGGACCCCCGCCATCCAATACCGTGAAGCATTGAAGGAGGTCCTACTAAATTTGACCCAGGTCCATTGCAGGACCTCTAAACGCTGAACAATGGCAAGACCTTTACCAAACCGTTCCCTTAACCCCCGACCAGGTAGCCAACATACCTCCATATAGACCGTGGAGATATGAATGGTGAAAATCCTTTATTTTATATAGACAGTAAAATAATGCCAAGACACCACGGACAAACGATAAGGAAAGATCACCTTCAACATAAGTAACTAGTTATTAAAGTCATTAATACAAAACCAAATAAAAAGTGCAAAAGATTAGAAATAAAAAGTATTATACTAGACACTTTGTCTTCACCAAGTGATGTAAGAGACTTAGGCAAACATGGCCTTGATTGTCAAGAACTCTTACGATCAATCTTGGATCCCGAGACGACTCACACACTCTACGATGGACAATGGATGATGGTGGTGGATGATGGTGTTGTGATGGTGGTGGGTGGTGGATGAAGTGTGAGAGAGGTGGTGTGCCAAGGGATGAGTTGAAATGAATCCAAGCACTCCTATTTATAGGCTGAACAGAGAGCTGGGCACGGCCCCGTGTCCGCTGGGCACGGCCCCGTGCCTGTCTGACACTCTCTCTCCTCATTAATTGTAATTCGCAATTACAATAAATGCGCCTGCTGTACTTTCGACACGCCCCCGTGTTCACTGGGCACGGCCCCGTGGTGGGCAATAGAAGCTTCTATAGGTTTGTCTTTTCTGCTGCTTCTTGGGCACGCCCCCGTGCTGGCTGAGCACGGGGCGTGTTCAGTCTTCTGCCTTCTCTATTTTGCTTGGGAAGATGCCGTTGAGGGGTCGGGCAGTCCACTTATGTTCCTTTCCTTGTATTTATGTTGGATTTAGCTGTCTTTTTGCTTCTTTTGTGTTTTTGAGCTCATTTAATCCTGAAAATACAAAAGGAAGACAAAAACACTCTTTTTCCAATATTAGTACTTAAAAAGGGTTAGTTTTATGCCTCATTTGATGTAATTTATATGTTGCATTTTACACACATCAAATACCCCCACACTTGAACTTTTGCTTGTCCTCAAGCAAAACTCTTTAATATGTGGCTTACACTCCCAAATGGAATGGGTAGAAGAGAAGGTTTTTGGCTTGTCGTAGAGTGTTGGGAATCCAAGATCTTTTTGGGTTTTATTTTTATTTATTTACAATCCTATTCGTAATGATTTATTTAAAACGTTTCATAGGAAAAATTACTTATTTGGGCATAACATGCCTTTTTTTAAAATTCCATTTATATACAAGTTCACATACCTCACGAGAGAAATCACTCACACTCTGCCGAAGGTGTATTTTTAGTGAATCACTCGAGAGCGGCATGGAACTTATTCCTACCATAAGCTTGCCAAGCAATCAATCCTCCTCCTTTTTAACTTTTATACCTTTGTAAATATCAAGAGGACTTTGTGGGTTAAGGGTTAGGCTTGGGTTAAAGGTAGGTGGTTGGGATAGTGGTTAGTGGTTAGTAGAAAAAGGGCGAAAAGCGTAACAAGTGTCGGTTTTCGTAAGACTTTCTATTTTTGTAACTTTTTATTTTGATGAAGCTTTTATTCAAACAAAGTTATTTTTGATGAACTTGTTTGTTTATTTTCTTTTTGCTTCATCATCAACACATTTTTTTTTTTTTATCACCTTATGAAAAACCGAACTTGTTACTAAAACAAAGGGTTAAAAATAAAAAGGTTTTGGTGGGTAAAAGGGTTTTTGGTTTGGGTGATGAAATGAAAAGGTTTAGGCTCAAAGGGGTTAACTAGGGGGATTTTTGGGTAGGTGGTAAAAGAAAAAGAAAAATAATGGTGTAGAAATAAAAAGGGTTAGTCCTAATGCCTCCATCATTTACTTACTCGGGTTTTAGTTGATAAGGACCGGGAATGTATCGTCCAGGCAAGTTCTAGAGTTGTAAGAACCAAGCGGCTATTCACACAAGAAACGAAAAATGAGCATTTAGTCTAAAGATGTAATTTTGTATGCTCAATAAAGGCTCAAAACTCACTTTTGTGGGAATGGGTTTTTATGTGATCAAGTATATATAATCAAATTTTAACTAAGTTTGTCATGCCTTTTCATAATTTTCTTATGTTGGTTCTTTTTATCACTACGCTATCGGTTGTAAATTCGTAAAAATATAACCTTTTTGAGAACTTGAATTTCCCGAGTTAAACCTAGACAAGTAAAAAAAATTGAAAATTTTTTGAAAAAAAAAAAATTTGGGGTGATTAGCGGTTACAATAGAGTTTTGTGTAAGGCTTGTATTTAGGACTTGCAAAATTCCAAGGTTTTAGCATTCCCCCCACACTTAAATTACACATTGTCCTCAATGTGTCCCAAAAATAAATTTTTAGGTTGATTAGATGTGTAAAATGGTGTTAAAAAGCAAAAATTTTGTGTTACTGGGCGCTGAACACGGCCCCGTGTTATCCGGGCACGGCCCCGTGTTCAAGTGCCAGTAACAAAATTAAAACAAGAGAAGCAGAAGTCTGGACACGGGGGCGTGTCGGGTGAACACGGCCCGTGTCCAGTTACCTGAACTGGGCGTTTTTCTGCAGGTGGTTCAGCACGGGGCCGTGTTGGTTGGGCACGGCGCGTGTTGAACCTTCTGAAATGGAGAGAATTGTCGGGATGCCTTGTTCTTGTGCATGAGGTCATTTTTCTCGTTCCCCTTTTCATCCCTTACTACCATGAGTGTGTTTTATTCCTGAAAATTAAAACTAACTAGAAAACATAAAAATTAATCTAAATTAAACTAAGGATAGTTCCGCGGAATGCCTCCGTGGTGCGCCACGTTTATAAGGGTCCTTGGCTAGACCCAAAGCCGGTCATATGTCACCCAAGTGGGATGTATTGCATCCCATGTTACACCGTCGGAGAGCATCATCCAAGCTTGAGTCTATGATCTGCATGTAGTTGACCGGGTCTTCGTCCTCAATTCTTTTTCCACATTCAAACTTCACCTCCTCATCCCCAAACTTCAATGTTAACGTTCCGTCATTCATGTCTACCACCGCTTGGGCGGTGGCTAGAAATGGCCTCCCGAGGATGAGAGGGACATCGGTGTCTTCTTCCATGTCTAGGATGACAAAGTCGGTTGGGAAAACGAAGTTGTCAACTTTTACCAACAAATTCTCAGCGACACCTTGTGGAAATTTGACATATCTGTTGGCAAGTTGTATGCTCATCTTTGTAGGGCTTGTTGTTCCTAGGCCGAGTCGTTTGAACATTGATGTGGGCATGAGGTTAATGCTAGCCCCAAGATCGGCTAATGCATTACGAACGGGAGATTCCCCAATCAAGCAAGGAATTGTGAAGCTTCCGGGATCAATTTTCTTTTGTGGAAGTTTGTTGAGTACTAAAGCGGAGCATTCTTCGCCTAAGTTAACTAATTGCAATGATTCAATTTTCCTTTTGTTTGTGAGGAAATCCCTCATAAATTTTGTGTATTTAGGCATTTGGGTTAGGACCTCGATAAAAGGAATATTAACATGCAATTGTTTTAGTAATTTTCAAATTTAGCGAATTGCTCATCGGTCTTTTGACGATTTAACCTACCAGGGTACGGAATTGGAGGAGTCTTGGTGGGCTCTTGAGTTGGTAGAGAAGCCTTTTCTGGCGCAGGAGGAGTCACAGGCTGGCTAGAATGGCTTCTTTCATTTGGCGGCAATGGAGCATCCTCGGGACCCACGGTTCGATTTCTTAATGTGATGAGATGTACTTGTGCCTTCGGGTTGGTTTCGGTATTACTAGGTAACGCGCCTTGTGGTCTCTCGGAGAAATTTTGAGCTAGTTGATTTAATTGTTTTTCAACGTTTTGAATGCTAGCTTGTTGGTTTCTAAAATTCGATTCCAATTGTTGAAACCGATCCGAGTTTTTCTTTTCAGTGTCAGAGATGAGGCGAGATACAGTATCTTCAAGCCTTTCTCTTCCACCTTGTTGTTGAGAGAAATTTTGCGGTTGTTGAAAATTAGTTCGTTGGTTTTGTTGGTTACTACTATTGCCGGGATCTCTCCAACCAAGATTTGGGTGGTTACGCCATCCTTGGTTGTAGGTACCCGTTGGAGGACCCGACGGCCTAGGTCTATTATCAATGTAGTTTACCGTTTCTGTTTGTTCATCTAATTCTTTCATACAACTCCAATTTTCATGTGACCCACCACACCCTTCGCAAGCCATAACCGAGACCGTTTTTGTCATTTCTAGCTTTTTGATTTTTGAAGAGAGGGCCTCGATTTGGGCTTGTAAAGAGGTGCTTTCATCAACCTTATGGGCGCCCGGGGCAATAGACTTATTACCTCGGGGAGTGTGCCATTGAAAATTGGTTTGAGCAATTTCCTCAATTTGGTTATATATTTCATTTGGGCGACGATTACCTAAAAGTCCCCCGGAGCTTGAATCAAGTGTTTGTCTTGTGTGTGGCAACAACCCATTGTAGAAAGTGGATACTTGTTGCCATACCGCTAGACCGTGTTGAGGACACTTTCTTAGAAGCTCCTTGAACCTTTCCCAAGTTTCATATAAGGATTCCCCATCCTCTTGTGAGTATATATTAATTTCAGTCATTAATTTAGCCGTTTTAGCAGGAGGGAAATACTTATATAAAAACTTTTGGGCAAGTTTATCCCAAGTGTTTACCGATCCAACTGGGAGGGTGTTAAGCCAAGCCTTAGCTCGGTCTTTTAGTGAAAATGGAAACATTCAAAGGCGGATGGCGTCATTTGATGCTCCATTGATCCGAAAGGTATCACATATTTCTAAGAAGTTAGTAATATGTAGATGGGGATCCTCGTCCGCAAGCCCATGGAAGGTTGCGGAGTTTTGGAGCATTTGTATCAAATGCGGCCGAAGTTCGAAGTTATTGGCTTCGACATTCGGTGCATTGATAGCGGCGCCGAGATTGCCTACGGTAGGCCGTAGGTAATCCATGAGGGTACGTTGATCCGCCATTGGAAGTGGGTCCCCCGAAACTTTCTCTTGATTTTTGGCTTTAAGTCTTTTTCTGAGAAAGCGTTCGGGTTCTTCTAGAGGTTCTTTTATGTCTCTACTAGAACTGGAGCTCATGCACTACGTAGGAGGTTCAGACATGGCGCCTAGGTTCCAAGTCCTGCAATAAAAACAGAAAAGAACGTTGGTCAGAAGATTCACCACGGCCCCGTGCTCAGCGAACACGGCCCGTGGTCAGAGGTACAGTGATTGTTTTCAGGATCCCTGTTACTGGGAGTTGGACACGACCCCGTGTTGCACCGACACGGCCCCGTGTTCAGCTCTCTGTAACTCAGAAAATAAAAACTGCCAGTGATGATGCTGGGCACGGCCCGTGTCTGACCGGGCACGGCCCGTGCTGAGCGCTGCAGAAGCTGAAAAACTAAGAAAATACTAAAAAAATAAAAAGAAAAAATTGAAAAATGATTAGGCCGTTGATTCCTAACTTTCTTAAAATCCTTGTGTCCCCGGCAACGGCGCCAAAAACTTGATGTGCGTGAAGTGTCGTATTTATTAGGTGTATATTTTAAGCCCTTTTAACACTTATTTTTAGCCAAGTTTTAAATTTATAAAACACGATATTTTACTAACACTAAACACACATATGGGCAAGTGCACCCATCGTGAGCGTAGTATAGCGTTGGTAAGATACCGAGGTCGTCCAAGGACACAAGAGCTTTTAGTACCGGTTTATCCTCAACGTCTAATCAATAAAAAGTTTAGAAAAAAGGTTTTAAACTAAGAAAAATAAAAACTAACTAAAATGCTGAAAAGGAAAATAAAAGTAAAAACAGATAGACAAGATGAATCACTTGGTTCCGACTCGTATCTAGTATAACCTTTGATTATTTCCGCACTTTTGCACATAATTAAGAGATTATCTTAGTTATTGTAGTAGGCCCCTCTTTTGAAGGTGACATTACCCTCACCCCAGTAGTTTGAGTCAGCAAGGATACAATCCTAAAAGGGTGGATTATTGGAAGATAATGAATTAAGTTATTAATGCAGTATTATGGTAGGCCCCGCTTTTGGCGGTGACGTTACCCTCGACTAAGTAGTCTGAGTCAGCAGGGATACAGTCCTAAATAGCCGGGTTATAGTATTAATAGTAGTTAACTTATGAGGGGATCAAAGAGTTTGGACCCCCGCCATCCAATACCGTGAAGCATTGAAGGAGGTCCTACTAAATTTGACCCAGGTCCATTGCAGGACCTCTAAACGCTGAACAATGGCAAGACCTTTACCAAACCGTTCCCTTAACCCCCGACCAGGTAGCCAACATACCTCCATATAGACCGTGGAGATATGAATGGTGAAAATCCTTTATTTTATATAGACAGTAAAATAATGCCAAGACACCACGGACAAACGATAAGGAAAGATCACCTTCAACATAAGTAACTAGTTATTAAAGTCATTAATACAAAACCAAATAAAAAGTGCAAAAGATTAGAAATAAAAAGTATTATACTAGACACTTTGTCTTCACCAAGTGATGTAAGAGACTTAGGCAAACATGGCCTTGATTGTCAAGAACTCTTACGATCAATCTTGGATCCCGAGACGACTCACACACTCTACGATGGACAATGGATGATGGTGGTGGATGATGGTGTTGTGATGGTGGTGGGTGGTGGATGAAGTGTAAGAGAGGTGGTGTGCCAAGGGATGAGTTGAAATGAATCCAAGCACTCCTATTTATAGGCTGAACAGAGAGCTGGGCACGGCCCCGTGTCCGCTGGGCACGGCCCCGTGCCTGTCTGACACTCTCTCTCCTCATTAATTGTAATTCGCAATTACAATAAATGCGCCTGCTGTACTTTCGACACGCCCCCGTGTTCACTGGGCACGGCCCCGTGGTGGGCAATAGAAGCTTCTATAGGTTTGTCTTTTCTGCTGCTTCTTGGGCACGCCCCCGTGCTGGCTGAGCACGGGGCGTGTTCAGTCTTCTGCCTTCTCTATTTTGCTTGGGAAGATGCCGTTGAGGGGTCGGGCAGTCCACTTATGTTCCTTTCATTGTATTTATATTGGATTTAGCTGTCTTTTTACTTCTTTTGTGTTTTTGAGCTCATTTAATCCTGAAAATACAAAAGGAAGACAAAAACACTCTTTTTCCAATATTAGTACTTAAAAAGGGTTAGTTTTATGCCTCATTTGATGTAATTTATATGTTGCATTTTACGCACATCACAACCCCTGGTGAAAGTGAAGGACAGTACTTTTGTGATAGGGACAGATGAAAGCAGTGGTATGAAAGCAGTGGATGATTTTCACTATCAGTGGATAGCATATCAGTGGATAAGACACTGCTTTTGAACAACAGAGGTTATCAAAGGAATTAGAGAACAGGGGTTGACTTTCAGCAGTGGACAGACTTTTGAAGTAGAGCAGACTTTTGAACAATCAGTGGTTAATGGCAGACTTTTAAGAATTTTAATGAAAAATATCATTTTTAGCTATTTTTAAGGATGGAGTTTTGATTTTCTGAAAACATTTTTTTGCTTTTATTCATAGAAAAACAAGATGTTGCTTGTTATTCCATGTTCAGCATCCCAATTCTAGAGACCAAGCTTTCAAAAGTGGCTGTATCAAGTGCTTTTGTGAGCACATCAGCCAGCTGGTCTTTAGTTGGGACATGATGCAGAGAAATCAAACCTTTTTCATAGCAATCCCTCACAAAGTGATGTCTGATGTCGATGTGTTTGGTGGTTGAATGGGAAACTGGATTTTTGATGATATTTTCTGCTGCCTGACTGTCCAACATGAGTGGTGTCTTTAAGGCAGTGATACCAAAATCCAGCAACTGATTTTGAAGCCACAGGAGTTGGGCTGTACAGCTTGCAGCAGCAATGTATTCAGCTTCAGCAGTGGATGTTGAAACAGTGCTTGCTTTTTGCTTTGCCAGGAAACCAAGCAATCACCTAGAAACTGGCACCCTCCTGATGTGGACTTCCTTGTGGTGTGACATCCAGCAAAGTCACTGTCTGAGAAACCTGAAAGCTTGATGTTCCCATTAGCTGGATACCAGATACCAAGTGTGGGAGCACCTTTTATGTATCTGAAGATCCTTTTTACAGCAATGAGATTTGATTTTCTGGGAGCTGATTGACTTCTTGCACAGACACATGTTGCAAACATGATGTCTGGTCTAGATGCAGTTAGGTACAATAAAGACCCAATCATGCTTCTATAAAGTGTTTGGTCAATCAGCTCATCCTTTTCATCAGACATGACCAGCTTATTTGTTGCCATGGGTGTGCTGCATGGTTTACAATCATTCATATCAAATTTGGTTAAAAGTTCTTTAGCATATTTGCTTTGATGAATGAAAGTTCCATTTTGCAATTGCTGTACTTGGAGACCAAGAAAGCATTGCAGCTCACCCATTGCACTCATTTCAAACTCAGCTGTCATGAGTTCTCTAAACTCTTCACACATTGAGTTACATGTGCTTCCAAAAATAATGTCATCCACATAAATCTGGACAATCATTAAATCCTTCCCTCTCCATTTTAAAAACAATGTTTTATCAATGGTACCTCTTTTGAAACCATTTGAGAGTAGGAAGTTGGAAAGAGTTTCATACCAGGCCCTTGGTGCTTGTTTCAGGCCATACAAGGCTTTGTTTAGCCTGTAGACATGATCTGGATAAAATGGATCCTCAAAACCTGGAGGTTGACAAACATACACCTCTTCTTGAATTGTACCATAGAGGAAAGCACTTTTGATATCCATTTGAAACACCTTCATATTGTGGTTGACAGCAAAGGCCAGGAACAGTCTAATGGCTTCCAATCTTGCAACAGGGGCAAATGTTTCATCATAATCAATCCCCTCTTCCTGTCTGTAACCTTTAACCACAAGCCTGGCTTTATTCTTGACAACAATACCCCTTTCATCAGTTTTGTTCTTGAAGACCCACTTTGTGCCAATGGGACTAACCTCTTCTGGCAGTGGTACAAGCTCCCATACTTGTTGTCTTTTAAACTGCTGGAGCTCCTCTTGCATGGCTTCTACCCAGCTGTTGTCTTTCAGTGCCTCTTGGTACTTGACTGGCTGATGGAGTGATAGAAAACCAGCAAAAAGACAAATGTTTTGGGTTTGGCTTCTTGTGAGCACCCCTTCATTTATGTTGCCAATAATTTGATCAGGTGGATGAGATCGCAAGAAGATTAAATCTCCTTGGTATGGTATGATGGCATTGGTTGGTGAAGGCTGCAAATGTGTATCATCTGAGCTAACCACTGCTGGGGACTTTGATGATCCAGCAGTGGCTTCAAAAGGTGGTGGAATAGGAGGTAATGAAGGGGACAACTGCTGACTTTTATCCACTGTTTGAGGACTTTTGTCAGCAGAGTTTGAGGATGTGGAAGCAGTGGTTGATGGGCTACTTTGGTCAACAACTGTTGAGGTAGCAGTGGTTGAGCTTTGACAACTGTTTTGAACAGCTGGTGCTTTTCCCTTTGTGGCAGACCTTTGAGGGATGATGATTTCATACCCATAGTCTGGTGTTGTATCCTCTGATGGACCTGCACTGTTAGTCTTGACAGCAGTATTTTCAAAAGTAAATTTTTCAAGATCAAACAGATCTGCAGGGTTTGCTGGGATTTTCATTGATGAAAGTTCATTGAATTTTACATTCAAAGTCTCCTCCACTGCCTTGGTCCGTGTATTGAACACTTTGTAGGCCTTGGCAGTGGTTGAGTATCCCAAATGATAACCACAATCAATTTTGGCTGCAAATTTTGAAATGGAATCTTTTAAGTTCAAAATGAAACATGGGCAGCCAAACACCTTGAAATATGAGATCAGTGGTTTAATTTTATACAGAATTTCATAGGCAGTCTTTTTGTGCCTGGGATTTATTAAAACTCTGTTCTGAACATAGCAAGCAGTGTTTACTGCCTCTGCCCAGAAATTTAATGGCAAACCTGAATCTGCAAGCATGGTTCTGGCAGCCTCAATCAGAGTTCTGTTCTTCCTTTCCACTACCCCATTCTGCTCTGGTGTTCTAGGGATGCTATACTGCCTTACAATCCCTTTCTTCACACAGAAGGCATCCAACTCCCTATTTTTGAATTCTGTGCCATTGTCACTCCTGAAGCTTTTCACTGGAAGGTCAAATTTCTTTTCAACGTGTGTTACAAAGTCTTGCAAAATGCCTGCAGTCTCATCTTTTGAGTGTAAAAAGAAAGTCCATGTAAACCTAGAAAAGTCATCAACAATAACCAAACAATATCTTTTCTTTTTGAGGCTCATGACTTGAACTGGGCCAAACAAGTCCATGTGTAGCATTTGCAAACACTGGGTTGTTTTGGACTCTTCAATGGACTTGAAAGAACTTTTATGTTGTTTTCCTTTTAAACAGGAAATGCAATGTTCAGGGCATGAAAACAGTTTTTGTGGTAGGCCTCTCACCAAACCATTTTTTGAAATTTCTGTGATTGTCTTAAGATTTGTGTGCCCCAGCCTTCTGTGCCAAAGTTCTGTCTCTTTGTTAGAGGCAGCTGAGAACAGACAGGCATCAGCTCTGGGATACTCTTTTGACATGTCAACAACATAAACATTGCCACTTCTTTGAGCAACAAGTTTAGTTTGACCAGTTTTAATTATTGCTTCAATCTTTTTGACCATTTCTGGTCCAACAATCCTACAACACTCTTTTGTGAAGAATGACCCAAATCCCTTGTCACTCATTTGGGACACACTCAGAAGGTTGAATTTTAGATTGTCTATTAGATTGACATTTTCAAATTTTACATTTCCAGATTGTACTGTACCAGACCCCATAACTTTCCCTTTACTATTATTCCTAAAGGATATATCACCCCCTCCATGGATTTTAAAGTCTTTGAGGAGGGCTTTACATCCTGTCATGTGCCTGGAGCCTCCACTATCTACATACCAAAGACTATCAAAGCATGCAGAAGCTCCCTGCACATGAAGTAAACAGATTAGTTCATTAAGGTCTCCAAAGCCAACAAGGCTTTGGATGGGGTCTCAACAGTGTCTGGGATGGATGCAGAATGGTGGACAGTGGTTAGATCAGGGGTTTGAACTGTTTTAGGACAGTGTTTCTCTAACCACTGTTGTGGGTCCTGACCAATCATCTGCTGGTAACCAAAAGGATGCCTGTTCACTTTGGGTTTAGAGGGCCTTTTGTAGGCCTCATAAACGTGTGGAATCCTTTGGTAAGATTGTTTTTCTCTGCCTTTTCTGAACTGATTGGCAGGGGGTGCATCAGTAACCTGAACATCTCTTTTAACAGATGTTTGGTTCAGCTGTTTTGTAACAGCTGTTTGAACTGGCACAAACAGTGGTTGTTTCTTGGTGAATTTGACAGATGTTGATGATGATGATGGACTCAAGGATGTTTTAGCAATGTACTCATTCTTTTTCACATCAAAGTTTTTGAGATACACACATGCTTGAGTTTTGTGGTTTGTTTTACCACAGACAATGCAACCTTCAGCTGAAACAATGACACTTGTTCTGTTTAAATCATAAGCTTTTAAGTGGAAACAATCTTTTGTTAGATGATTCATTTTCTCACAGAATTCACAAAACAAGTTATCAATTTTTTCTTTCTTCTTTCTCTTTTCGGACTCCTTTGCAGCAGAGGTTTTAACCACTGCTGGGATGTCCTTGAGAGGTATGACTTTAGCTTTTGGAGCCTTGACACCATCAGTTGATGTAAAGTCCATTGGCTTGAAATTTTCAAGAATGTCACACTCATCAGACCATTTTGGTTTAAATTGGTATTCTTCAAGCTCCTCAAAAGTAGAGGATCCCATTGGTCTGTCAAGTGTGATTTTGTTACCAAGTTTGTCAGTGATTTTCACTTCTTGGCCATTCTTGTTTGTGGGGATGAACTCAGTGGTTACATCAGTGATTTGAACAGATTTTTCAAAAGCAGTGTTTTCATCATCATGTTTTCTATAGCCAACCCCAAATTTCACATTGCTTTTTATCTGTTTTTCAAGCATAACCTCATATCCTCTGCAGGATTCCACCCATCTTTCACAAGTAATCTGGGTGGATTCCAACTCATTTTTGCAAACTTGGTATTTTTCTACCATAGTTTGAAGTTGGGTTTTGGTTATGCTTTGCTCTTCTTTTAGACAGCTGATCTCTTTTTCCTTTTCAGTCAATTTGTTTTTAAGTTCTTTTAAAGACTTTTCAAATTTAACCTCATCAGTCAAGATTTTATCCCGAAGGTTTTCATTCACCTCTTTAATGTTAGCAAAAGCAATTATGCAATTGTCAGAACACAGTTTTTCAAGAACTTGAGGAGATACCTTGGCAGCTGCCATCATTGCACAATCACATTGATGATCTTCTTCATCAACAGCTTTCACCTTCTTTTCACCAGCCTTTTCTTCTTTCTCTTCTTCTTTGTCCTCTTTGGACCATGGATCTGTCATTGGTTCAATCAAGATACCTGAACTTTCTCCCAACAGTAGTTCACCAGCCACAGCAGTAACCACTGCTTCAGTCACCTCTTCCACTGTTTCAAAGCTCTGCTGTTCCTCCTCAGTTTCAACCCCCTCCTGTATTGACTCTAATGCCATCAAACAAAACTCATCATGAGAAGAATCAATAGAAGCATAGAGTGCAAAATTTTCATCACTAAGGTCTTCAGGCATACTGCTCCAGTCAACAAACCCTTGAGTGAAGAAACTTTGTTGATCTGGTTGTGCTGCTGCTGGAGCAGTGGTTTGAGGTGCAACAGGTTGCACTTGTACCTGTGGAGCAGGGGTTTGAACATATTGGATTTGTGGAACAGTAGTTTGGACATAGTGTACTGGCACAGGGGCAGCAGCATAGTGAGTAGTGTTCACTTGAGCTGCTGGGGTATACTGGGCATAGTGCACAGTGCTTTGGTTTTGAGGTCTAGGATTTGAGCTAGGATGAGTAATTATGGGACCAGTAGTTTGACTCCTACATTCCCTAGCGAAATGTCCCAACCTATTACACTTGTAGCACTTGATTTTCGATTTATCCAACCCAACCCTTAGATTCCCATGCAAACCTGGGAATTTTCGCCCTGTTCTCTTGTAAAATTTGCTAGTTCTAACACTTAGCAAAGCCAGTTGGTGCAGGATGTCCATTTCCTCTAAGTCAGTGGGATCGAAATGTTGTAAATCATTGAGTTCAAAGCTTAGATTATCTGACATCTGGTTTTCGTTTGCAGTGAATGCATAACTTGCAGAGTGAGGATCAGGGTTGTTGAAATTTGCACCAGCAGTTATGTCAATGAAGTGATCATAACCCTGATCCTTACCACTGCTCCCAGATTCTTCTTGACCCAGAAGAGCAGTATTACCGAAAGTGTAATCATCGGTAACTTTTCCTGACTCTTGTAACCTCCTTTTCTGGTTCAACTCCCTTTCGTAGGTCAGGAGTCGGCCGTGGAGTTGGGTCAAGGTCAGATCCTTGAATTCAGGTGCATTTCGGGTGACAAAAGCTATGGTGTCCCATTTTTCTGGCAGTGACCTGAGGAACCTGCTATTTTGAGTTGAGTTTGTAAAAGTGGTGTTAACAAGCCTCAGTTCACTGATGAGACAACTGAAACGTTCAAATTGTTGCGTTAGTGATTCACCTTTAACGTAACAAAATGTTTCATACTGTTGGTTCAAGATTTCCCTGTTGTTTTCTATGACTTCTTCAGTCCCCCCAAACTGTTCCTTAAGTGCATCCCATAATTCTTTGGCACTGTTACAGTGTAACAGTCCAGCATAAATCTCATTGGGCAGCGCTGATGCTATGATGCTAAACGCTTTAGCATCTAGTTCGATCTTTTGAAAGTCGGTTTCGGTATAATTTTCAACTGGTTTTGGAACGAACTTTTTAGCATCTTCAGCGCTTGGCACTGAAGGAACATGGGGACCATAAATGACAGACCTCCAACAACCTGTGCTTTGTTGAGCAAGGATGTGACCCATCCTTCTCTGCCAGATGTTGTACTCATTTCTTTTTAGCATAGGTGGTTTAAAAAGTGAGCCGATGTTGTTTTTATCATCCTGAGATTGTGACGTCATTCTTGTTGTTTTACAGACACTGAGAAATCAACTTTAATGGTGATTAATCCTTGCTCTGTTTTTCAACGGACGAACAAACGATCAGTATCAACTGTTATGAGCTGAACTATTTACGTCAAATGATTGTTAAATCAAATTTGACTGTCCAAGCTCTGATACCAATTGTTGGATCTGAGTTTGTTTTTTATTGTATTTTTGTTTGAAATTAAGATGAAAAATGAAAGAGTTGTGCAGCGGAATTATAATGAAAACAAACTTTGCATACAATCAAACGAGAGTAATACTTTAATCAAACATCTTTACACAATGAATCGAAAGATTGAATTTGTTTCAACAACGATTACAATGATTGATGAATGAATGCAAACTCCCCCTCAGCCAGAGCTCAGTAGTTTGTTCGTGCAAAGAAGACGATGTTGCAAAAGAGCTAATAGAACAGTACAAAGTACTAATCTATTTATAGGCACTTGCAAACCACTGAGCATCTTAGCTGACGTCACCATGAAAGTGACATCTAACCTCCTAACAAACTCTAACCTCTGATCTATACAAACACTGATGTACTAACTACTGCTATTACATTTCTTTACATAAAAGACACTTAAACAGCTGCTGCATCCTTCCATTGCTGTGAACCCAGCAGTGCTTGTCCGGATCAGCAGTACTTGACTCAAGGCAGTAGATTGAATCAGCAGAGCTTTGGTCTTCCATCAGTCTTTGACATTGGGCAGAAGATGCAAGGCAGCAGTTGCAGGTCAGCACTTAGTAAGATCAGCAGATAGGAGGTCAGTAGATATGAAACCACTTTCAAGGGGAGAGATTTGTATGAACCAACTGTAATCGTCTGCTTATTCTGGATCCACTGATCTGATCCAGTTTTGGCTTTAATTATCTGTTCCTCTGATAGGGTTTAATCCCAACACGGACAGACTATATGTTTATAGATCCGGGAAGCTCGATGGACATCATATACGAGCAATGTTTCAAACAACTTGACGCAGATGATAAAGCACGTCTAGAACCGGTCGATTTTCCCCTCACCGGATTCTGCAATGAAGTTGTATTCCCATTAGGGCAAATAGCTTTCCCTGTGACTTTATCGGATGGCGAACATTCACGAACAGTCACAGTCAATTTCATGGTCATGCCGGCAACATCACGCCATGATGTTCTGCTCGGAAGAAGGTCACAAAGAGAATTTAGCATGATAACTTCTATCCCACATGCTGCCTGCGGATTTCCAACAGAAACCGGAATTGCAATTCTATACTCAAGCAAAGAAGTCATGTACGTAGATGACGAGCCACCGGCAAAGGTAGTCAAACCTTCGGCATCAAACGAACCGGAGAAATGGGTCCTGAACAACGAATATCCAGAACAGACCATCCTGCTAGGACATGCCATTTCACCGACAACACGAATACAATTAAAAGAGTTGTTAACCAATAACAAAGATATATTCGCTTGGTGCCCAGCAGACATGACTGGGGTACCACGCGACATAGCGCAACATTGTCTGAATATCAAGCCAACAGCAGAACCTGTTGCTCAGGGAAGGCGCAGTTTTAGCGAAGAAAAAGCAAAGGCTATGGACGAGCAAGTGACAGAGATACTCAATGCGGGAATCTTGCGCGAAGTAAAATACCATACATGGGTTGCCAATCCAGTAATGGTACAAAAACATAGTGGTGGATGGAGAATGTGCGTCGACTTCAAAGACCTGAATAAAGCATGCCCAAAAGATTGCTACGCACTACCGGAGATAGACAAGAAAGTCGACTCTCTAGCATCATTCAGATGGAAGTGCTTTCTCGACTGTTACAAGGGTTATCATCAGGTCCAGATGAAAGAAGAAGACGAAGACAAAACCGCGTTCCGCACAGATAAAGGCATCTTCTGCTACACCAAAATGCCTTTCGGCCTGCGCAACGCAGGCGCAACTTACCAACGCTTAATGGACACAGTTTTCAGTGGGGATATTGGCAAGACTGTCGAAGTATACATGGATGACCTCGTCATCATGAGCCATGAGGAAGACACAATGCTCAACAATATTCAGCACACGTTCGACTCTTTGCGCAACGTGAACTTAAAACTTAACCCGACAAAATGCTCCTTCGGCATGGAAGAAGGAAAATTTTTGGGTTTTATAGTCACAAGAGACGGTTTTAAAGTTAATCCAGAAAAAGTGCAGGCCATTCAGCTAATGCCATCACCTGCAACAGTAAAAGAAATGCAAAGGCTCGCCGGGCGTTTAGCAGCCTTGAACAGATTCTTGGCTAATCACGCGGCAAAGTCTTATCCATTCATCAGCACGCTGCGAAACTGCGCAAAGAAAACTGACTTTCAATGGACATCTGAAGCAGAAGCAGCATTCAAACAAATGAAAGAATGTTTAATCCAGCTGCCAACGCTGACCGCGCCAAAAGAAAAAGAACCACTGATTTTATATCTATCTGCAGCAGAAGTAGCGGTTGGTGCTGTATTGATGGTAGAACGCGAAAACATTCAGACGCCAATCTACTATATAAGCAAAATGCTCACCGGCCCAGAAACTCGCTACTCGATGATAGAAAAGCTAGTCCTCGCACTAGTACACGCGTCACGGCGCCTACGCAGATATTTTTTGGGCCACGTCATCACAGTTCTCACCAATTATCATTTAGGCCAAATCTTATCCAAACCCGACGTAGCAGGAAGGTTGGCTAAATGGGCCATTGAGCTGGGAGGATACAATATTTTCTACAGGCCAAGACCAGCAATCAAAGGGCAAGTTCTAGCAGATTTCGCCACCGAAGTTCCCATCGACAAAGTTTAAGAGTGCGAAGCAATCCAGAACCCTATACCCGTTTTCGACGATAGAGTCTGGACCTTACACACAGACGGCGCTTCCAATGACGATGGAGCAGGAGCAGGTCTCCGACTAGTCAGCCCAGACAATCACGAACTTACATATGCCATACGTTTAGACTTCCGAAGCACCAACAACGAAGCAGAATACGAAGCATTTTTAGCAGGCCTTCGTTTAGCGCTCAAAATGGGGGCAAGAAACCTCGAAGCTAATGTCGATTCAAAACTGGTAGCTGAACAAGTTAATGGGCATTACGATGCAAGGGGAGAAGCTATGGCGTTATACTTAGAACAAGCGTGAATATTAATTGGTCAATTCCAAACATTTAAAGTCAACCATATAAACAGAAGTGAAAACAAACATGCGGACGCATTGAGCAAATTGGCTGCAACCAGCTTTAAGCACTTAGCAAAAGAAGTGCACATTGAGGTACTGTCTAATCCCCCTGTTCCTCTCAAGCAAGTCAACATCATAGAGATCGGCAGTCCGTCCTGGATGTCCCCGATCATTTTGTACCTACAGCACGGGAAACTCCCAGAAGAGAAAGCAGAAGCTAAGAAAATTCAGAATAAAGCGATAAACTACGAAATGGCGGACGGCATCCTATACAGAAAGTCATTCATGGGACCATTACTCCGATGTGTCGACAAAACAGACGCGCAATATCTGGTCAGAGAAATCCATGAAGACTTGTGTGGGATACACGCCGGACCACGCATGGTCGTAGCTAAAATAATGAGCGCAGGATACTACTGGCCAGGGATGCACATGGACGCAGTAGAAATATTACGAAAATGCGCAGCATGCCAGCGCCATGCACCAAAAACGCTCCGTCCGAAAAATCCGCTAGTACCTGTCACGTCCGCCTGGCCATTTCAACAATGGGGCATCGATCTTGTTGGCCCATTTCCTGACGCGCCGGGCGCGGTAAAATTCATCATTGTGGCGGTTGATTACTTCACCAAATGGGTGGAGGCTAAAGCTTTGGCTTCAACCACAGCAATGGTAATCCGCAAATTTATATGGGAACATATCATATGCAGATTCGGATTACCATTGCGCATTATCTCTGACAATGGCACAAACTTCGCCTCAGAAGATCTTCAAAAATGGTTCAAAGAAATGAAGATCGAGCATAACTTTGCCTCCGTGGCGCACCCACAAGCAAACGGCCAAGTTGAAAGTGTCAACAAACAGATAGTCGATGGCATCAAAGCGTGACTAGGCACAGCGCGCAGGGGATGGGTTGACGAACTCCCCAGCATTGTATGGGCCCATCGCACAATGCCAAAGACCAGCACTGGAGAAACTCCATTTAGCTTGGTTTACAGGTCTGAGGCAGTAATTCCAGCAGAAATCGGCTTACCATCACCGCGCATGATAACCATGGAGAAACAGAACAATGAGCAAGAGCGAAGAATGGATTTAGACCTTCTTGAAGAAAGGCGCGAGAATGCCGCCATCACTGAAGCAAGGTACAAATCCAAACTCGAAAAATATTACAATGCGCGCGTACGCGTATGTACCTTTGTCCCCGGTGATTTTGTCTTGCGCGACAATGAAGCATCAAATGCGGAAAAACCAGGCAAATTAGCACCAAAATGGGAAGGACCATACATCATCAATGAGTTCCTAGGCAAAGGGGCATATACCCTCAAAAGAATTGACGGAACTCTAGTTCCCCGCACCTGGAATGCGCAACAGTTGCGCATGTGTTACATATAAACAAGTCTACAAAAGCGGAAGAACATACAGGCAATGTATTTCTTTATTATCCGTTGTATTACGAGCCTTGCGCTCTTAATCAATGCGAATATCATCTTTACTTATGTCAATGTTTATTACAAATTGCATGTAATTTCTTTGGTTCGCGCGAAAACAATATGGTCAAACATTGTACACCTCATGAACAGTCTAAACAAGGCAAGCTATCACGCCTTTTTTGACAAACGTTCACACATGAGCACAATACCATTTCTCATTCGCCCTACCTATCCAAAAGCAATTAAACACATGCAACATATTGTAATCCAAACATGCAAGAACTAAACCCTACGGGAGTAGTAGTATATCATAATATACATATCATCAAAAGTGTAACATAAACACTTAACAAGATCATAGCGATGATCTTCAAAAAAATTGTTCAGTACCAAATTTACAAAAAGCATTAACAAAGGACGAAAACTAGTCCTAAGGTTAAACACCTAACCAGCATCAGAATCATCATCAACGGCAGACACCTGCTCACACCGACGAGTTTTCCGGCGTTGATATACCAACCGGCATCCTCCTTTCCGAAGCATCGGAAACCGAGCTGTCAACCCGTCGGCATCCAGCACAATGCTAGCATCATCAGTGACATCCGTGTGCTGAAGAACTTTACAGTCAGAATCAACAGCTGCCGGAGAAACAGGTTTGACCGGACCCTTTACCGGAATAGTAATGAGAGGTGGCGAACAAGAAAGAAGCATGAGACCTTCAGCAGCCTCATACACCCTAAAAACATCCAGCAAAAGACGAGTATGGTAAGAACGCTTCATCTTCTTTGCTAAAAATCAACCAGAAGACAAGGTATCTTGAATATGCATATATATAAAAGAACTCAACCTCGGGAAAGGAGAAACCTACTCATCATTAACTGTCAGAACTACATCACATCCAAACGGCGCTACAGGAACCAGGGTCATATCCTCATTAATGAAGTCTGACAAAGCGCCATTACACATCCCAATATAAGAGAACAAACTCTCGGAAAATACCAACTTTTACTGCCAACAGACGTCATCACACGTCAAGGCATGATTACCTAATTTCACATTTTTCTCCCTCTTTAACAAAATTAAATCTTCTCATAGAAGATTCTTAGTTTTTCGCGCCCAAAAGCAGTTCCCTCTTATAAGTCCAGTGCTCCACTTATTTGCATAAGTGCAACACTAGACTGGGGGGACTTGAAGGGGTAAGGTCCCAAAAACCTCATGATAAAGGCTTAGGACCATACCACAACCCCATCTTTAAAGTTCTCCTTACCTTGCGCGGCCGCGCACTGGTTTTACAAAAGGAAGACTTAGAGAGCAATCAACCATCAATACTCGCGCACCAAAGGGAAATCATAAATCCTTGCGCTTCTTCCCACAAAGCAAAGGGTAAAAAACCCGCATTAGACATTTCCGCTTAAATATCCAGACTTGGATATTATTTACCCAGACTTGGGATTTATTCTTTCACTTGTTTCCACACAATAAAAGTGCCATACCAGATTACAGCAGTAATCTTCTAGAAGAAATACAATCGTGCACCACCAAAACGGTTATAACCGTCTGGACACGTGTCACTATCTCAGACGTCCCTGAAAACACAACGAAAGCATGCAATTGGAGAGTAATCTCCACTTGATCACTTTACACGTGGCAAATCCCCAGCCCTCGATCTAAACCACGATCCGTGTGCTCTCACGTCGGATCAAGGAGATTGACGGAAGGAAATGTAACCGCTTACGGGGTTAGCATCTTCCGTTAACTTTTCACTAACGGATTTTCCCGCCTAAACAACTCCCGACTATAAATATGAGAAAGAACCCAGGTATGAATTCAAGTTACACACACTTCTCAAATACTTCTTCTTCTTCATAACCAATACTTATTCTCACATCGGAGTCGGGTCAAGGAGAGAACCCTCTTCTCCCATTGTCGAGGCTAACTGTGCTCTTTTTTGCAGAGTTATCGGAGAAGTAGATCAATTGTACCTGAATCAATCGAGAGGAAACTAACCCTTTTATGCGGATTCAAACCCCTTAGATATCTCGGTTCCGACCATTTATCTAGTGTTTCTTCAGTCCTATATCTATCTATATATATATATCTATATAGGGGAAGGTTAAAATGAGAACCACCTCGAGTTGTAAGAACCAGCGAGAACCACCCCCGCGGGGGGCCGTTGACCACGATTTTTTTTTACAACTAGATGTGTATATTTTAACACCCTACGTAAAGTTTGGGTTTAAACGGCGCGCCCGAGGGGGTAGTTTTTTACGCCCAAAGTTTGGGTTTTTTTATTTTTTTTTAATTTTTCTTTTTTTTTAACCAAACTTTGGGCGTAAAAAACTACCCCCTCGGGCGCGCCGTTTAAACCCAAACTTTACGTAGGGTGTTAAAATATACACATCTAGTTGTAAAAAAAAATCGTGGTCAACGGCCCCCCGCGGGGGTGGTTCTCGCTGGTTCTTACAACTCGAGGTGGTTCTCATTTTAACTTATTCCTATATATATATATATAGGATTAGAGATAGAGGGTTCAATATAAATACTCTCACAAAAGCTCCAAAATACGTGTTGCATGCTGATGCTTCATCTGAAACCTACATTAAAAAAGAAGAATCAATGGTAAATGAACTTTTGAACACATCTTATAATTTGACGATTAAATAAAAAAACTGAAATCAAATTATAGTTTCCACTTTCCAGTTAGTTCAACTAAATCACTTGAAGAGGATTAAACTAACCATATGGTGTATTCTCCCTCTTTCGATCATCCATTATCTTAGAGTATTCACATCCATGCCATCAAATTATGTGTGTAGAGTTTTTATAATATAAAGAATATAAAAAGTGGTTGTGAGCGGATGAGAGAGAAAATGTTACTGTTCATCTGTATATTTGGGGGGACACTGTTCACCTCCTATAATTTTTTAATATATTTTGAAAGTGATTGTAAGTAGAGGAGAGAGAAAAGGTAATGATAAAGTTATAAAAAAATATTATTTAATTGAAAATGAGAGAAAAAAAATAGTGTTTTTTAGTGTAATTTAGGGTGAAAATATGATGGAATGAATATGAATACTCTTATCTACTATGTATTATAACATAATAATTTCATATCAGTGTCCATCGTTTGATCCTCAAGCTACTTTTGTCCATCGTTCTGAATTTCTGAAAATTAAAGGCCTTAACGCCTAACGGTCACCGGAGATGAGGAGGAGCTGAAAGTGGTTGTGGTGGTGGGCGATGGAGTGGTGGTGGTGTTAGATGTGGGGTGAGAGATGAAACAAAATCCGGATTTTTGTTAGGTATAACATTAATTTGGATGGAATAAAATACATCTCTCTATGTTTTTCAACTTTTTATTTATGTGTTACTTTTTATTATTTCTTTCTATCCCTTCAACTCAATATGTTTTTCAACTTTTTATGTGTTACTTTTTATTATTTCTTTGAGAAAATTTCACTTTTTGTCCTTTATGTTTGCACTGAATTTTGAAACGTGCCCTTTAAAACTTTTAGTTTCAATTTATGTCCAAAAAACACCTGTTTTGAATCACTTTATGTCCTTTCCACCTAACTGAGTTAATTTACTTAGTTAGGTTTATTTAATGCAAGGGTATAATTGTCATTTCACATTAGTTATTTTGTTTTTAAAAATAAATCAAAACAATTAATCTGCAACTTGAATATATACACACACACAGGGGACTCCATCTTCTCCAAAACACACAACACAGAGCTCTCCGTCTCCCTCTCCCTCTCGAAGACCTACCAGTCGCCGGACTCCGGCGTGAATGCCGGCTGTTATTTCCGGCTACACACCCTCATCTAAACCTCACCTTCTTCCTTTATACACCCACACCCCCAACCTCCTGTTCATCCTAAATCGCCACACGACACCCCTCTATTTTTCCGATTTAACGGCTGCCACCACCAGATGGTGGTGGCGTGCGGCGGCGACAGTGAAAGAAGAGGGAGAGAGGCATAGAATGGGGAACGACGGCGGCAGCCGGAGCTGCGGCGGAGGGTTTCGCCGGTGAAAGATGAAGACGATGACAGAGGTGACGACGGCGGAGCCGATCTCCGAAAACAAAAGAGTACACCGGTAAGCACCCATCGTCTCTGTCACGGAGGTTTGTCGTTAATTTTGTTTATAATACCGTTTGTTATTTTCTAATTGAAGTTGTTTGATGTGATTCTATTTAGAAATGTGTTTTGGAATGTTGTAATTTGCTGTTGAACTGTTTGTGCATTTGATTGAATGATGTTTGAATTTTAGGTCGCTGATGCAGTTTGTAATCTTCCGATTGAAATTGTTTGATATATGCTAGTTAGAAATGTGTTTTGGAATGTTGTGATTAGCTGTTGAACTGTTTGTGCGTTTGATTGAATGATGTTTGAATTTTAGGTCACTGATATCGCCGGAGAGGTTTGAACGGAATCCGAAACAGGGGGTGTGGAAACTGGGTTCGATAGAGAAGATGGGAGTGGGTTTCGCAGATGGATTGTGGAAGGTGAACGATGTTGGGTTTTGATTTGGGGACAGTGACGGTGGTGAACAACAGTGGGTTTTAGTTAGGGTTTTGATTTGGGGATGGCGGCGATGGTCTGAGATGGCGACCGTGGTTGAGGTGGTGTTGGTGTCGGTGGTTTATGGTGGTGGAAGGTGGTGATGCCGGCGGTGGTGGAAGGTGGTGATGCCGACGATGGTGGAAGGTGGTGATGAAGGTGATTTATCAGTTAATAATGTTTGTGTAAACCCAAATATATATTGGTGGTGGCTGGGTAGTTATGGTGGGGTGGTGGTGGTGATGGTCATGGCTAGGAGAGAGAGACAGAATGAGAGAGAGAAGAAAGTCTGCACTTTTAGAGAGAGAGATGGTTGGGTTGTGGGTTTTATTTGTAAAAACATGAAATGACAATTATACCCTTGCATTAAATAAACCTAACTAAGTAAATTAACTCAGTTAGGTGGAAAGGACATAAAGTGATTCAAAACAGGTGTTTTTTGGACATAAATTGAAACTAAAAGTTTTAAAGGGCACGTTTCAAAATTCAGTGCAAACATAAAGGACAAAAAGTGAAATTTTCTCTATTTCTTTCTATCCTTTCAACTCAAATCATACTTTCAATTTAATGGTCTCCCTAGATATACTAAATTAATAATTCATCTCTATTTATTTTTCACCGGAAAATGAGAGGCACATATTATTTCTTCTTGTATTTCTATTTTTATTTATATATAAAAGAGTTAAATGTCATTTTAGTTCATGTGTTTTTAGGTCATTTTGTCAGTTTAGTCTAAAGGTTTGAAACGTTGTCATTTTAGTCAAATAGTTTCAAACGTTGCCATTTTAGTCCACTGTGTTAACTTTATCCATTTTTTCTATTCACGAGAAGGGCAGTTCAGTAATTTTATATGTAATTTTGTTAACTAAAAGGACAATTCGGCCATATAAAATGACCGAATTACCCTTCTCATTAACAAAAAAAATGGATGAAGTTAACCCTAGTGGACTAAAATGACAACGTTTGAAACTACTTGAACTAAAGTGACAATGTTTCAAACCTTTGGACTAGACTGGCAAAATAGCTAAACCACAAGAATTAAAATGGCATTTAACTCTTTATAAAAAGGAAAAAAGATGGGATATGTAATTTTATTTTTTTAGAGTTAATTGCTCGGATGGTCCCTGTGGTTTCAAGTTTTTTCACGTTTAGTCCCCATCTTTTGAAAATAGCAGGTATGCTCCCTATGAGTTGTCATTTTGTTACTCGGATAGTCCCAGAGTAGATGTCAGTTAGTTTGGAAATAGCATGTATGCTCCCTATGGTTTGTCATTTTGTTACTCGGATAGTCCCCCAGAGTAAATGTTGGGGGACTATCCGAGTAACAAAATGACAAACCATAGGGAGCATACATGCTATTTTTAAAAAGTTGGGACTAAACGCGAAAAAACGTGAAACCACAGGGACCATCCGAGCAATTAACTCTTTTTTTTTATCATACGTAATTGTAGTTGGTACGACCGATTTGGATTCTCTTTGTTTATTCTTCTTTATTCTTAATAATAACGAGTTTTTTCCAGGGGCGGATGTAGGATATAGTAAGGGGTGGCGTCTGCTACGGCTTGACGTTCCGGCGGTAGTGTAAAATTAGTGTAAATTTTGAAAAAATTTGACGTTTTTTTCGATTTCGTTACCGTTTATTTACAAAACGTTACGGCTTGGCGCTAATCCTAGATCCGCCACTGGTTTTTTCCCCTTACAACTAATACTCTTGCTCTTTATGAATCTTTGTCTTTAGATTTAGTTATAAGATAACATTATTCTATATATAAATTAGTAAGTTTTTTGTGCATTAGCACTTGTAACTTGTGCTTAGAGAGTTTTCAAAAAAAAAAACTTACTTTTCCACTTTTAACCCAAAAGTTTTATCTTTTACGTTTTAACCCCTTTTAATTTTTTTTTACTTTTAACTCAAAGTTTTTCATCTTTTATAATTTAACACAACACTTTGTTATTTACAACTTTAGTCCCCCATACTTTTTATCTTTCGCAAGTTTTTTCGTTTTACGTTTCGTTCTAAATTTTGCGAGTTAACATGTCGTAGCGTGCATGTGAGGTTCAACGTTTTTGCTCTATTTTTTCATATTTGACAGACCCATCGCAACGCATCCATTTTTCCTCTTTTGAAAAGTTCGCTGCAACGGACGGGTCGTAGATCAACTAAGTTATTATTTTCTATGTTTTACGTTTCTGCTTAATTTCTTCGCATTAAGACACTGTAACGGGTGTGCGTGGTTCAACGATTTTAGTATACTTTTCGTTCTGTGTAATTTTTACCATTTTATCTATTTTATTTTTACGATGTTGAGAGTCGATGTCGTTGTGGCATTGGTGCTACTTGGCACGGTTTTACGAACGTTTTTAACCTATTAATTTTTTTACTAATATTTTCTTTCGGTTTACCCCTATTCTTCCTTTACTTAAAAACTATTTTTATGTACGGGTGTGTATAAATATGATCTGTTCTATATTCCGATGTAAACTTTTTTTATAGACGAGTCAGGTCAAATATATTACGTTTTCGTTTAAAGAAACCATTTTTACGTGCATATTTAACGTATGTTTTGGTATAAATTCAAGTTGTTCTACGTTTTGATGTAAACTGTAAACTTTTTTGGGAAATGATTTAGGTCGAATATAATATGTTTCTGTGTTTATTTTATGTATGTTTCGTAAAGTTTGTTTCGAACCGAGTGGAGTCAAATTATGGTTTCTTTTTCTCCCTTTTTTCGAAAGCTCTAATTAATCCATTTCGATTACATGTGCATATTTTCCTTCATACCTGTTACGTTTTCTATGTATGAATTGAGTCACATATAATACGTTATGATTGTTCGATATGAATTCCATTTACTTTACGTTTGACCCAATCACAATGTTTATACAGGTTACACTGAGTTTAACTGGATACGTCGAAATGTGTGTTTTCATATGGTTAATGCATCATATAACGTTTGGACTAATCCATTCAATATTTACGATGTACCCGCACCGCAACGCGGGGGGGTCTTAACCCTAGTTATTCCATATATAAATAAGCAAACTTTTTGTGCATAACTACTTGTAACTTGTGCTTTGAGAGTTTTTCAAAAAAAAAATTGATTTTTTTATTTTAACCCAAAGATTTTTACCTTTTACAATTTTAACCCTACATAATTTGTTTTTTTAACTTTAACCCAAACTTTTCATTACTTTTAACCCAAATGTTTTTACCTTTTGCAATTTTAACCCTACATAATTTGTTTTTTTAACTTTAACCCAAAGTTTTTCATTATTTGCAATTTAACTTGACAACTTTTGTCACTTATACTTTTCATATTTGGCAAATTTTCGGTTTACGTATAGTTCTTAATTTTTCGAGTTAATACGACGCAACGTATAAGTGTGGTTCAACTTTTTTATGTTTTGTTTAAAATTTTGCAAGTTAATACGACGCAACGTACCTGTGTGGTTCAACGTTTTTACCTCTATTTTTTCATGTTTGACAGGTTTGTCGCAACACGCAGATCCTAGGTCGAGTCAGTGTTGGTGGTCAATAACGGTTGTGTGACATTAGTACTATTTGACACCGTTTTACGCCCCGCCGCAACGCGGCGTATGCTTTGGGGGTTTTCCGAAGAAAAAATAATTATGCATATGGTTGTCGTAACCTTGGCTTTGGGGGTTTCCAAAAAAAATTTGATTTTTTTTTTACTTTTCAGCCAAAAGTATTTCATAAATTACTTTTAACCCAAAACTATTTGTTTTTTTACTTTTAACCCAAAACATTTATCTTTTGCAATCTATTCTCACAACTTGTTTTACTTTCAACTTTGGTCCTTTATAGTTTTCATTTTCCGCAAATTTTTCGCTTTATGCTTGGTTCTAAATTTTGTTCTAACACATCGCAACGTGCGTCTTTGGTTTAACTTTTTTACGTATCGTTCTAAATTTTGCGAGTTAACATGACGCAACGTGGGTGTGTGGGTGAACGTTTTTATATTGTCTATTTTCCCCGTTTGACAGGTTTAACATAACGTGCGGGTCCTAGATCGACTTAGTCATAACTAAAGAATCCCCGCCGCATTGCGGCGGGTCTCAATTCTAGTTTTTAAATTAAAAGGCATGATAATATCAACATTAGAAGAAAAAAACGCATGATAGACTTTGAATTTGGTTCATCTTTTTGCTAGAAAAAAAAGGTTATTGGATTTTATCACCCCAAACTATTGGCTATTGGCCGCTGCCACCCCCAACTATCACTTTGACGACCGTCACCCATAACTTAACACTTAGTGTGTTCTGTCACCACGTTGTTAACTGATCACTAACTTTTGATCCTGTTACTATACTTTTTGGGGTGTCATGGGGATCTAGGAAGGTTCTAGGGATCTTAGGACACCTCCAAAAGTATAGTAACAAGATCAGAAATTAGTGATCTGGTGACAAAACATACTAAGTGTTAAGTTGGGGGTGGCGGGCGTCAAAGTAATAGTTGAGGGTGGCAGCGGCTAATGACCAATAGTTAAAGGTGATAAAATTCAATAAAAAAAAAAAAGTCTTGTATGATAAATGATTTTATTAGAACACGACATATTAATTTTTTAAAAATAAAAATAATTTCTTACTTGTGTTAGTAATTAAAAAAATGGGTGAGGACCAAGGTGTGATAAATGTATAGTATGTTTGTAATTTACATATAGATATAGGTGCATGTACATTTTATATATTTTATATATCTAGTCACTAAACTTAATGCTTTCTTATTTTCAAATGTGTACGCGTTTCGCTGTATACTTAGACTTTTGTTCTTGACTACTTGCCTACGAACATCTACTAGTTAATTAAAGAGTAAATTGCCATTTTAGTCCCTAAGTTTTGTCCAAATTTGGCACTTTGATCCAAATAATTTTTTTTGTGCCTCTGGGTCCCTGACTTTTACATTTTGTTGCCATTTTAATCATTTTGTCTAACTCCATCCAAAAACCCAGTTTGTAACAGGGTATTTTGAGGATTTCCATAAAAAAATGTTTTCAGTTGCCATATTGATCCAATTCCAAAAAATCAAAAAAATTCCAAAAAAATCTAAAAATAAAAAAAAAATTCTAAAAAATCATAAAAATTCTAAAAAATCTAAAAATCAAAAAAATTCTAAAAAATCATAAAAATTCTAAAAAATCCAAAAATCATTAAATGTTTCGGCACGAACCGTTTCGACCCGTACCGTTTCGAACCGTACCGTTTCGGCGCGAACCGTTTCGAACCGAACCGTTTCGACGCGAACCGTTTCGAACCGAACCGTTTCGACCCGAACCGTTTCGACGCGAACCGTTTCGAGCCGAACCGTTTCGACACGAACCGTTTCGACCCGTACCGTTTCGAACCCGAACCGTTTCGACGCGAAGCGTTTCGACCCGTACCGTTTCGAACCGAACCGTTTCGAGCCGAACCGTTTCGAACCCGAACCGTTTCGACCCGAACCGTTTCGAACCCGAACCGTTTTGAGCCGAACCGTTTCGACGCGAAGCGTTTCGATCCGTACCGTTTCGAACCGTACCGTACCGTTTCGACGCGAACCGTTTCGAACCGAACCGTTTCGACCCGTACCGTATCGAACCGTTTCGACGCGAACCGTTTCGAACCCGTACCGTACCGTATCGAACCGTACCGTTTCGACCCGAACCGTTTCAACGCGAAGCGTTTCGACCCGTACCGTTTCGACGAGAACCGTATCGAAAATCAAAAAAATTCTAAAAAATCATAAAAATTCTAAAAAATCCAAAAATCATTAAATGTTTCGGCACGAACCGTTTCGAACCGTACCGTTTCGACGCGAACCGTTTCGAACCGTACCGTATCGAAACGGTTCGGGTTCGAAACGGTACGGGTCGAAACGGTACGGTTCGATACGGTACGGGTTCGAAACGGTTCGCGTCGAAACGGTTCGGTTCGATACGGTACGGGTCGAAACGGTTCGGTTAGAAACGATACTGGTCGAAACGGTTCGTGCCGAAACATTTAATGATTTTTGGATTTTTTAGAATTTTTAAGATTTTTTAGAATTTTTTGATTTTTAGATTTTTTTGAATTTTTTAGAATTTTTATGATTTTTAGATTTTTTTGAATTTTTTTGATTTTTTGGAATTGGATCAAAATGGCAACTGAAAACATTAGTGATTAAGTACGAACTGGGTTTTTGGATGGAGTTAGACAAAATGGCAACAAAATGTAAAAGTCAGGGACCTAGAGGCACAAAAAAAACTATTTGGATCAAAGTGGCAAATTTGGACAAAACTCAGGGACTAAAATGGCAATTTACTCTTAATTAAAAGTGCTAAGCCTGAGTTCTCTTTCGCTCTCATCAACATTAACTAGTTTAAGTTTAACTTGATAATTCGATACTAATTAGTCCAGTATTTATTTTATTTTGTTATTTTTTTAAACTAAAATCATTCAAAAAAATGAATTAGGGAAATTCAGATAATGAAACTTGACTGATGGAAAAAAAAAATTCATGATATAATCTGTCCAACACTTAATTACGATTTAAGGAAAAAAACCTTTAACATGGGTGGTGGTTGCCTAATCAAAAGTTGCCGACAACCCATACATATACACCACATAGTGCATTTAACTTTTTCGCACTATCTTCATGTTCATATCCCCACAAGACATAAGCCTTTAATAGGGACTAAAATAACATTTAACTCTAAACAGTGGCGAAGCTTGAAAATTTCCACCGGGGGGTCGGAAGTCACCGGACCTAAAAATTCTATATAAGTAAAATTATTTTTAATAAAACTGGGGGGTCAAAAACGTATATACCTAAAAAATTCTATACGAAACGTACATACATAACACTACTGAGCGAAAAGTTCGGGGGGTCGGGCGCCCCTCCCGGCCCCTTGAAAGCTACGCCCCTGACTCTAAAGAGTTGAGTTAAATGTCATTTTAATTTTTGTGGTTTGAGTCATTTTGTCAGTTTAGTCCAAATGTTTCATTTTTTATCTGTGGGTCTAAAAAAGTTTCATCGTTGCTATTTTAGTCTACTGGGTTAACTTCATCCATTTTTTCTGTTAATGAGAAGGGCAATTCTGTAAATTTTTATGTAATTATATGAACTAGAAAGGAAATTCGGCCATATAAAATGACCGAATTGTCTTTTCCGTTAACAGAAATAATGGATGAATTTAACCCAGTGGACTAAAATGGCAATGGTGAAACCTTTTTAGACCCACAGACGAAAAGTGAAACTTTTGGACTAAACTGGCAAAACGGACCAAATCACAGGGACTAAAATGGCATTTAACTCTAAATACAATTTTAATTATTTTAATTAAGCAATAAACTAATTACTTCTTAAATTCAAAGATATTTTATATTTACCGATTAACTTCAAGGGGATATTTCATATAATCGTAACCAATTTTCTTTAAGTGTTTTACTAAAATCTATAGTATATTTTTTTTTTCTAACAAAACTACGCAAAAGTTTTAATGTTGATTTAGTTTTGTGAAAACCTTACATAAATGCTATTCTTATAAAGAGTTAAGTGAACTAAAAAGAAGATATACGAAAGTTGGTCATTGGAAAATACTTGTGAAGAAAAAACATACTAAATAACCATGTTTCTTAACTATTTCATTAAAGTAAGAATTGAAAAAATAATCTCTAAATTGTAACAAACTAGTGAAATTGCCCACCGATAGAGTAGTTATCGATTCGAATGATTACGGTATTGGTACAATACCGACACTCATTATAACAACTAAAAGATAAAAGCCAATAAATAAAATCGTTATATGTCCAAAAGTATTTATTATAAAATAATTTATATCAAGCCGTGTAACGACATACTCGATATTTTATGTTGCATAGTATTTTAAAAGTTATAAGGCGGGAAAATTTATATCAACACATATATAAAAATACGCATGTCACAACGACATACTCTAAATTTTATGGTATCTTAGAAGATATTTTGGAAAAAAAACTACTAATTACTTGAAAGTTGTTTTCGAAAAGAAATTGATAAATTTTGACTGGATCGCAAAAGTTAATTAATCAAAGTTTCATTTAAAAAATATTTTAGAATTAATTATTTAAAAATTGCGTTCGAAAAACTAATAAAATCTGACCAGATCACAAAAGTTAATTAATTAAAAACTTCGTCTAAAGAAAAACTAAAACGATCTTAAAGGTTGTGTTTGAAAAGAAAAAAAAAACTAAAAGTAATTTGATTGGATAGCTAGTGTTCACAAAATTATTTTAATAAAATAAAAAAATAAAAAAAATCTAGATGAACACTCTTTTGGGGAGGTGAAGCACAAGTGGAATGCAGTACAATGTAAAAAAGGCCATGCATTATACTGTTGTCCAGTAAGCACAAAGAGAAGTAATGAAAGTTTCTAAATTATTCTATAAACGATATAGAAATTTTATTTTAAAAGAAGCAATGTTGCATTATATACTTAGGCTATAGGGTGTGGTTATTACTTTTATGACCATCATGATCCTCCATGTCACTGTCATATCATCCATCTCTAATCCATCTCTAAAACCAATACTCTAAGAGTGTGGTGATTACCCAAACCACTATCCTTTTATTTATTTTAATATATATTTGTCTAAAGAAAAAAAAAATGATTTCTTAAAAAATTGTCTAAAGAAAAAAGAAATGATTTATTGAAAATGAAAAGGAGGATCATGGTTGTCATGGTTTAATCCATGCAAACCATGGTGGATCATGCAAGGTGGTGGTGTAGCCTTCCATTCATGTTCCTATATGCCGAATCATGTTCCAACCATAACCCCACACCCTTTAGCCTTATAAAGTTGTGCATCACTGTTAAAAGAAGCAATGTTGCATTATTTACTTACCATTTTGCTACCGTTTTTTTAAATCTCAGTTAGTTAGTTTTTAAATATTTATTTTTATGATTTAGCTAAGGACTTTGCTACCAATTTTATTAAGTTTTTTTTTTATTATATTTATTTTCACAATTTTGCTATCGATTTTGCTACAGATTTTATTTTACTTTTTTTAGTTTATTTCTAAATACTTATTTTCATGGTTTTGCTACCGGTTTTGCTACATTATACGGTTTATATTAATTTTGTCAATTTTGCTACGGATTTGTTATGAGTTTTGCTACGAAATCCATTTGCGACGGAAATTCGTAGCTAATTCGTAGCAAATTGTGTTCGTAGCTAATCCGTAGCTAAGTCGTAGCAAAATTTGCCACCATTTTTTTCCGAAGCAAAATTTCATAGCAAATACATCTTTTTGTAGCAGTGGTATTTTAGTTAATTAACATGCTATATCTTCTATTTAATAATTTGACTTAGAAACCAACAATTATAAAAAATAATTTAACAGGAATGGATTAATATTGAAACTTGTGTATCTTTTTATGGAAAAAATTGAATGATCTTGTTAAAACAAAAAAAATTACACCGTTAGTCCTTGTGGTTTCTGTCAAATTTCAATGTCAGATATTAATATTTTTTGTTATTGCAAAATCAGGTATTAACGTTCTAATTTATCACAATGTTGGTTGGTGGGTACTAAGGCAAACCTTGTCACAATGTTGAGTACTAAGGCCAATCATTGTTAACTATTTTTGTTAAGTCTTACTAAAATGGCTAAAATGCCCTTTAATAACTAGAGGGTCTAATTTTTAATTAATTATATTTGACTAAAATAATTTAATGTAATGTTTTCAGTTTTATTTATATTTTTTCTATAAAATTAAATGGATTTGAAATTTATTATTTATAAACTTTGAGTTTACAAATAATATGTTAGTAAAATAAACTTTTTAACTTAATCTAAATAATAAACCAAGTTAGGATTTATAAAAATAACTAAAACAAATCTATAATCTAGAAATATAACAGTTTTATAAGTTGAAATAAATATTGGGCTTTGGTTTTGTATGATAAAATGAATAAATAGCATGTAATATTCGTACCAGTTTGCAATGTTATGTATAAGAATTGTATCGCCGAAGTTCCGGTATGCCGACGCGGCTCCGATCAGTTGTAGAGACGAAGTTGGCTGTGAAATTGTGTGGGAATGAAGTCGCATCAGATCAAAAGGCGTATATTTATACTCGAATTGAGGATATAACGGATTCGAGAGGATGATGGAATTTCGAGTTAAACGGGTAGCGGATAAGCATAATTTACAGTTTATTAATGACACAAACGAGTAGTTAGTTCTGGTTATGATGGAAATAAGCATTAACGGAAAAAAACGAGTTAAACGGACAATTTTTACGGATCCGATATGGTCGAAATCCGGCGATTTTCCCTGAGAAGACCCACTGAAAGATGGGCTTTTTTGTTTGATTTAATAAGTTTGGTTATTTAACACATATAGTCCCTGTGGTTTCTAAGTTTTACAAAATGACTAAAAACCTTAATTATTAAATGGCATTTTAGTCATTTTAGTAAGACTTAACAAAAAGGTTAACAAGGTTTGGCTTTAGTACTCAACATTGTGACAAGGTTTAGCCTTAGTACTCAACATTGTGACAAATTAGAACGTTAATACCTGATTTTGCAACAAAAAACTATTAGTACCCGACATTTAAATTTGGCAGAAACCACAAGGACCAACGGTGTAATTTTTTCCTAAAATAATATTAAACACAGTGCTGTAAAAGTCGCTAGGCGGTCTCTAGTCGGCCGACTGGGGAGTTGGGAGTAATCGGAGTACTCGGGGAGTATGTGGACATGGTAACTATAAAGAAAATTAATTGTTATATATTATATATATAATAAGCATAATTCATGTCAACTGAGTATAATTTAAAATGAAACATGTTTAAAGTTCAAATATTCTGAATACAAGTCCGACTAGTTTGAGTACAAGGTCGAGTAGTCCGAGTACAAGGCCGAGTAGGCCGATTTTGACTGATTTTGACTAATTAAAAGCCAACAAACCACGTTGACCGCCTAGACCGACTAGGCCGACTCTTTCCGACTACGTCCGACTAGGCCGACTAGGCGCCGAGTTTGACCGAGGCCGACTAATTGAGTCCGCCTAGGAGGAAGTCGCCTCGGAGGGGTTCGGAGGACCGAGTACTCGCCGAGTACTCGGCCTTGGAATCCGACTTTTACAACACTGATTAAACATGCTTATTTATATAATGTTAATTTAAAAAAAAAATATTAAACCTGCTTATTTATATAATGTTGATTTATAAGATTTCTATGCATTGTGGGTTGTATTTTGTGCTTTGTTGATTTTACTTACTTTGGTTTGTTTGTCTTGCTTTTATGGTTGTACATTTTGGGTCAGTGGGGGGTTTAAAATGTTGCGCCCTCAGCGTGTCTTATCTTTTACGCTCACTCACTCCCTCTCTCCCTCTCTCTACATTCTTCTCTCTCTATATATACTCGGACAACTTCCGCCTACTTCCTTCGGCTACTTTAGGTAAAAAGAATTTGTTCGTTGGTTTACACATGTTATCCGATCGACTTGGTTATTGGGTGTTATTGTTTGAACGGTTTGTTTTTTAGTGGGTTTGTGTTACTTATGTGTATTTTCAGGCCAACGCCACAGAGTGTTTGCTTCCGTTGTTGACGTATGTTGTTTCGTCGTCTTCGATTTTTTGGTTACGACTTTTTGACTTTTGGTTTGCTGGGCTTATTTGTTATTGATGTTACCGGATGTTTCACGTCACAATATGCTTATTGTTACGTTCCTCTTTATGGAAAACGTATTTTAGGATTTCTACAATGTGGAGATGTTTTGGGTTTAGCAATTGCATTTGACGATTCGCCCATCCGATGTTGAGTGTGATGACGTTTTGTTGGGTTTTATGTGTTTTAACGTGCGATGACACACTTGCATGTCTTTAAAAGTAGTTGGATTTTGTGTCTTTAATGTTGGTTTGACGATTATGGTTACTTTTTAGTATTCACAGATTGTTAGACTGTTCGGTTTGTTGTATGATGCTTTGTTAAGGCGTTCTTTGTTGGTTGTTGGTGTGTTAATGTATAATTGGTCTGTGAGGATGACTATTTACTTGTCTAATATTTTTTTTTTATTTTGCGTTTGGTTATATGATGGTATGCTTTTAAGATTGTTTTTGAAGGCTATGTATTGACGGATATTCGGTCGGTGCGGATGGCTCTTAAGCCGTATGAGACTACTTATGTTCTTTTGCTGCGTCTGTGATGCTTTGCTAGCCGTATGAGACTACTAACGTTCTTTCGCTGCGTCTGTGATGCTTTGCTAAGACGATGGTTACTTGCAATCTGTGAGTTGTTCGTTATTCGGTTGGTGAGGATGACTATGTTGTTGTACGCGACTACTTGGATTGAGTCTGTGTCTCTATGATGCTATGCTGAGACACACAAACTTGAAGGTAAAATTAACAACACATAGAAATCTTTGAATTTGTTCTTTTGAAAGGATTATCATGTGCCTCAGATATGTGATGCTCTGCTAGGATTTTTGGTAACAAATTAATTATAGATTTATCTTATACATTGTTCCGTTGTTGTGTTTGTTGTCGTAATGACGATGCCGTGATGATGATTAGTTGTAGGAGTTGGACTTTGTAGATCCAATCTATATCTTGGTTGGGCAATGTAGATGGCAATTGTGTTGATGGAGATTTCTCTACACCTTTTGCAACTACGACTGCAATCATGGTAGATTTGGGCGTAGGCGAATTCTATTACTACGATTCTCATTTTGCTTTTTATTTGTTTATTAAATTTGTTCTTTGGGTTTATCATATGCTGTTTGTATGCAGATTGGATTTCGAAAAACATGTCAAATGTTGTTGGTGGTTGTTAGTAAGTACTCTTTTGCTTTGTTTTTGTTTATGTCGTTGATGATGGTGAGGGCAAACTCATCTGAGACTTTTTCCTTATTTGTTATGTTAGTTTTGTTGTTGGCTTTTAGGTTTCGATGAGGTAGGTGCCTCGCATACTTTGTTTATTTTATATATCGTGACGTTTTTACGGTTTATGTTTAATTTTTTAGGGATATGAAGATGTTTTTATTTCTAGGTGTGGCAATCAAGGTGGATTTAATGCAATCACCCCTTGCAACTGATAACCTGGGCCTGTATATGTATTTACATATTATTAATCACTAAAATCTACTTTGATTGTTGATTGTATTATTGTCTTTTCTGGTTTTGATTGCGTAAGTATTTTCTTCCTTTAGCTTTGGGGTTTCTACGACCTGCATTTGTCGGTGCTTATGGTAAGTTAATGCTTATAACTTTTGCGTCATTAGTATAATGTTTCATTACTGTTTTTCTTACAAAATGTTGAATGTCAAGTCTAACGCTAACGTAGTGGATACATTCATTCTCAAGTATTTCAAGAAGCATTGGAAAATTCCTGCTATGAATTGGTATGATATATTAAATACTGATATTTTATATGTTTATGTTTAAATTTATTGGCATTAGGAACTTATGCATTTTTATTATTTTATGCAATAGGTTGTTAAACTTTATGCAAAACTTCGTTTGCTCCGTTTATATGTTATTTCCTCATCGCATGCCCAATTGAGTACGTATTTCGGAGTCACGTCGTGTGCCGAAGTTGATTACATAATGGTAAGCTTAGTACTTATCGTTTTTTTATTCATTGTCTTTTCTTACGCTAACGGACAATTACTTATTATTTTTGTAGGTCAAATGGCACACACAATTCCAAGATAGTCGGTGTTTTTTTGTTGTATCAACCGACAGGCGTAACCATTGATCAAGCCCTTTTTGTCATAGCCGGTGGTGGGAAAAAATGCCACAAAAACATGATGCTAATGCTTTTGTAGTACAAACAAATTCGGTTGGGCTTATTATTTTTTTAAAAGTGTAATTTGTAACAACTTTACTTTATACAATGTAAATTACAAGATTTATGTGCATTGTTGGTTGTATTCTATGCTTTCTTCATTTGCCTTACTTTGTTGATATATGTTACATTTTGTATGAAAGTGGCGTACACTACAAACTAAGAACTTGTAACAACAATTAGCGATCTATCTATCTTACAAAAAGTTTGCGTTTAACGTGTCTGCAGCGCAACAAGCGGGCGCATAATGCTAGTTATTTTTATTTATAACTAAATAAGGATTTGTGGCCGAACGAGAGAAACAAAGTTTCTAAGAGCACCAAGTTGGGGGTTCTCATAGGTTGATCTACTGAATATAGTTTTTTTAGAGTAAATTTCTGTTTTCGTCCTTGAGGTTTGTCCATTTTAACTAGTTTAGTCAATAAATCTAATTTATAACAAATCCAGCCCTGAAGTTTGAATTTCTTAACGTTTTTCATCCAAATAGCTAACTTGGTTTGTTTTTTAATATTAAATCTTGGCTAATTGACCAGAATACGCACATGGACTGAAATTGAAGTTAATTCTTATATATAAAAATATTATATATATTTAAAATTGTTTAGTTTTTATAATATATATAATATTATAGACATTTAAAATTCTTATATATAAAAGTATTATATATATTTAAAATTATATATATATATATATATATCTAATTTATTGTTTAATGTTTAAGATTTTTAGGATTTTATAAAATTTAAATAATCTAACCTCTAAATAGATGTACCAAGAAAAGAAATACACATAGAGATTATATACATACACAAACAAATAACATACTATATATGACCCATAACAATCTCAAGGCATTGTATAAAAATGATATAAAAGGTTTGACGAGTTTATGATCAAACATGGTATTCAAAGGAGTGGTTATCATAGTTATGTCTTCAATTTGTGTAATTGCTCATTAATCAATTTGGTACGATACGACGGAGAACACAACACACTAACATAAACACCGTAAAGCGTATACTCACGTATTATTTAAATTAAAAAAATAAATCATAGCAATACAGTACGCAAATCATATTTTTATAAGTTGTTTAATTTTTATATGTAATTATTTTTTACGAGTGCGTATTATTGTGTGTAATTATATATATTAGTTGCGTAACTATTTTACCTTAAGCGTAATATTATATATATATATATATATATATATATAATATTTTTTTAGAAGTTAGATTATTTAAAGTATGTAACATCCCAAAAATTTCAAACATTAAAAAATAAATTAGATATATTTACATATAAATTTAAATATATATAATATTTTATAAATAAGCATTTTAAACATAAAATGTTATACAATTAAAATATGTATATATTTTTTAAACATATATAAAATTAACCTCCATTTCAGTACCTGGGGTATTTTGATCAATTAGCCAAAAATTAAATGTAAAAGCAAACCAAATTAGCCATTTGGATGAAAAGCGTTAAGAAATGCAAACCTTAAGGGTGATTTTGTTATAAATTATATTTTTGGACTAGACTAGTTAAAATGGACAAACCTCAGGGACGAAAACATAAATTTACTAATTTTTTTTTTTAAGTTTGAGATTATTAGAAGTATTGTAACTTATAAAAAAATCTAGCATGTTCTATTTCCTTTTCTTTTGCATCAATGGAGGACCTAACTAGCTAGCCTTTTGCCCCTTTCGAAAAGTAGAGAATAAGAAAATGAAAATGAGTACATCTTTCACACTAGAAACTATCTCTATATAAACACCACCATACATGCTCATGCTAGATCACTCTTCTCTCTCTCTCTCTCTAGATCTCAAGGTGAAGATGAAGTCTTCCATGAAGCTGTTTGCAGCATTGTTGCTTGTTGTCATGTGTCTAATGGCCAATGGTAACCCATCTCATCGATCTCTTACAAGTTACAACATGCATGTTTATGTAGTAACTAATTGTTTTATATTACTTTGGTGCATCTCTAATATAAGTCATAATTAAGTGTATAACTTCAGTTATGAAACTGATGATTTTGTATACATTCATTACTTGTTATGTGTACGGGTGTTAACATATATTATAATTATGTACACAGAAATGGGTGGTCCGATCATTGTGGAAGCGAGAACATGTCTGTCCCAGAGCCGCAAGTTCAAGGGGGCGTGCTTTAGCGACACCAACTGTGGTAACGTGTGCAAATCTGAAGGGTTTCCTAGAGGAAAGTGTCGTGGTTTTCGACGCAGGTGCTTCTGCGTCAAACACTGTTAGATAGATGGCTACATCTACTACTTCATGGCCGGACTAGCACCGCGTGAGCCCTTTGAGTGTCCAGTTTGAGTTGATGTTTTTATTTTACGGTGTGTTATATAAAGTACTTTCTCGTTGTTTAGTTGGTTTTCCAAACCATCTCCACGTTTGGATATTTCTTTGTGTAATAAAATTTGGGAAAGTTATAACGACTTGTAAGACTAAGACCGGAGGATGTGGTATAAAGTCCATAGGGGCTTTATCACGTCACGTCAGATTTACTTAGGCGTCACATCATATGGGAGGCTTTAAAGCCATTCCTTTAACTTGCACGGTGTGGTATAAAGCCACTTATTAAACAAAATTAAAAAAAAAATTATTGGTTGAAAATAGGTGGGCCCTTAATTTTGCTCGTTAATATGCTGGCGGAAGGGCCATGGCGCCCCCCTTTAACTTGGACGGTGTGGACGATGGCACCCTGGGACGTTATAGTGGCTGAGGTGGCATGGTGGCGTTAAGCCACACCCCCTGGGCTAACCATAAACGTTGATAAAATATTTACATAAATAGATAGACAAACCAATGAATCATCGACAGTGACACACACGAGTGTGTGTAAATTTTTTTTTTTTTGAACGGCAAATTAGGATCACTGACGGACCACTGGAGTATCATCGTGCCACCAGCAGAACCACCCGATCATATCCAACTCCACTAGGCAATAATGCCTATACACCAATTCAGGAGGAAACCCAATAAATCTGGGAAAACCCCCTTTGTGGGAATTGAACCCATGACCTAATGGTCATAAGCCTTATCCCACCACCAAGATACCACTAGGCTATAATGCCATGGGTACGAGTGTGTGTAAATTAATAGCATTATTAGTATCTTAAAGTAGTTAAAGCATACATGATAAGATGCGGCGCATCAAGATAAAAGTAGTCAAAACAGCAAATCGATCATATCAGGAAAAGGTGTGGAAAAAAAGGAAGATCGAAGAAAATGAAATTGAAAAGGAATGTGAACATGTGAAACAATAAATGGTTATTTTTCGGTTCTTATTTTTATGACCAATATAAATAACGCCTAATATGTGTCATAAAGTAACCTTTTACTTTTCGTACCAATGGGGTGGTGGTCCATTGGCAAAGGCAAAGCCTTTAAAACACCTAGGTTGGAAAGGGGAAAGTCTTGGGTTCAAGTCCCACAGACGACAGGGGATTAAAGAAATTAGCCGTTCAAAAAAAAAAACTTTTACTTTTCATATTACATTAGTTTTCTTTTAATCTTATATTAATTTCTTTTAATTTTTATTTTATATGATAACCTTTCCAAATCTTGATTTAAATAAAATAAGTAACAAAGATCATGTACAGTGATTAGTTTGAATGTTACAATTATATTTGAGGTTAGAATAATGTTGTAATATGGCCCAAACTTTTTCATTTGTTAGTATATAATACCACTTAACATATGAAAAGTTCATAAAACATCTAGAGATTTTATGAAAGTTGAAAGACACTGTAAGTGGATGTGAAGCACCATAAATAAAAGGGAAAATGGATTTTATCAACCCAAATTAATCAATTTTGACCGTTGTCATTCCCAACTTTCATTTTGGCTCCCACCATCCCCAACTTAACACTTGGGTTGCTGTGTCACCTCGTCGTTAACGAGACACTAACTAGGTTAGTTTTTTATGATTTTGTGGTCATTTTTGCTTACGTGGCATGGTGACATGTAAAAACAATTTTTCTTTATAAAACCCCAAGCCCCATCCCCTTTCCCCCTCTCTCTAACGCTATCACCACCATCGCCTCCACCAACCACCACCCTTATCACCTGCCACCACCGGCATAAATACCCACATGGATTCACCAACCCATTAACCAATTCATTTATAATCATCAAGCAACAACGGCAAAAAGCTTTAATCATAACTTCCCACAAACCCTCAAATTCCCAAAACCTCAAACCCCCAAACCCTAATCAATCCACACCTTCAAATCAAATCATCCAGAATCCGACTGGTCAACCACAGTAGCGGCGGAATCAACGTGGATGCGATACGAAGACAAGCTGTTTGAAGAAGTGTTGGTGATGTACCCGGATGAAGTCAACGGCTAGTGGCAGTTAATCGGCGACACCGTTCCCGATAAGACGTCGGAGTAGGTGCGAGCTCACTATGAGGTGCTTGTTCATGATTTGTTTCAGATTGATTTCGGCCATGTTGAGTTACCGAGTTATGTTGATGACAGTGGTAAGGTTAGTGTTGGAGGTGGTTGACTGGCATTTAAAGGTAGGCGGTAGTAAAAGGTGTACGGTGGTGGGTGTCGTGGTTGCAGTGAAGGTGTGCAGTGCAAATGGTTGGTGGTGTACAGTTACCGGTGGTGATCAGGTGGAGTTTGAAGGTGGGTGTAATGGTGGTTGAAACGGTGGAAATAGGTGGAGTTTGAAGATGTGTGCCGGTGGTTGTTAGGGTTTACGGTAATGTGTTGAGTGATGGTGGAGAAAGGTGTTATACGGTGGTGATGATGGTTGAGTTGAAGACAGAAGACCTCAAGATATGGTGAAGGAAGGAAAGGTGGGTTGAGGGTGTTTTATTTTATTTTGCTCTAGATTCACGTCACCTTGCCATCTCATAAAAAAGCAAGTCACGTCATCAAATATTTCAAATCAGCATAAAAAAACTAACGTAGTTAGTGTTTAGTTAACGACGGGGTGACATGACACACGAAGTGTTAAGGTGGGGGGTGGTGGGAGCCAAAGTGAAAGTTGGGAGTGACAACGACCAAAATTGATTAGTTTGGGGTGATATAATCCATTCCCCTAAATAAAAGAAAATACATAAATCGTAGTTTAAAACATAATCCTATAAATGTTTGATATTACGACATTAAACATAAATACAACCATTATTATTTTATTAATAAACTAGGTTAAAACCCCGTGTATTACACGGGTTGCATAAATATAATTTTTTATAATAAATAATAAAAAGATATTTGTTAAAAAAAACTCGTATATTGCACGTAGAGAGAGATAGGTTTTGTATTTTTTTAATAAAATATAATACTATTTACATATTATAACATTTTACTTTGTTAAATATGTGTTCTTAACTAATTTTTTGTTTAAAATTATTATTATTATTATTATTTAATATGATCATAATAAAAATAAACGTTTATCTTCTAGTCTAATTTTTTGTTTAAAATTATTATTTTTATTATTATTATTATTATTATTTAATACGATCATAATAAAAATAAATGTTTATCCTTATCTAAATATTTATTCTTATCTAATATATTTGTTCAAAATTATTATTATTATTTAATATGAAAGATAAATAGGAAAATAATGAACTTTAATGTACTATTTACTTATTATAACATTTTACTTTGTTAAATATGTATTCTTAACTAATTTTTTGTTTAAAATTGTTATTGTTATTATTATTTAATATGATCATAATAAAAAATAAATGTTTATCCTTATTTAAATATTTATTCTTATCTAATATTTTTGTTTAAAATTATTATTATTATCTAATATGAGAGATAAATAGGAAAATAAGGTGAGAAAAAAGATTTTCATTAATTAGTATAGGAAGATATGATTTTTAAAATTTTCAAGATTTTAACTAAAAAATCAACAAAATAAAATGTGCTTTTAAAGAAAATAAGGAAACTCAATTTAAATTTTGAAAACAATAAATAATTTTAAATTAAAGAGATAATAAAACTAAATCAACTTATATTTTAAAATAAAAAAACAAGAAAACTATTTTTTTTGAAATGTTAAAAGATGAGTCACGATTTCAATTATTAAATTATAATTCGAAATGGTGAAAGATAAAATTGATATTTTAAACATAAATAAATAAATATATAACTTGTATTTTAAATTAAATAAATACATATATTAAATAATGGGTTTAGCGAGGACTCACTATATAATGACATGTGTCCTCAATTGAGTTTCTTTTTTTATTATAGTAGTATAAGATGTAAAGTCTTAACATATTCTCTATTACTCTTCACTATACAAACCTTGTCAGACAACAAAGAAGAACTCGACTGAGTTAATTGTCTAGTAAACTATAGAAGGTAATAAAAATGAGAAATTTTAAGTAAAGAAAATATGCCTAACAAAGTCATATATCATATTCTTTCAAGAGAATGTATGCACCCAAACTTCAATTATTAACGTATGTATGGTAACGCACATGTAGGAAATCTTATGCATCTTTAGCATGGACTAGGTGAGCACTCACAAACCCATGGGCCGGCCCTGAGGTGGGCGGGGAGGACTACTGGCCAGAGCCTGATATTTCAAAAAAGCACATTATTTAAAAAATATCTAATATGTATATGTAAAAAATAAATTAATAGAATATATTCATACAAACACTAATATAGTGTCAGAGGGTTACTTTTCGACCCCCGTGTGGCGTCCCCAAGTCCCCAGGGACAAGCCAATCCATCCCGCTTTTTTGTGTGGGTCACTGGTTTCGTCCTGCCTTGGACTCATCAAGAGAGCGGCGCCAGCTCTCGACCAGTGGTGCGTTCGTCGTTTCACGACTAGGCACGTACGCCTCTTCATTGACACTGACTCTGTCCCCCGATAAAGTCCAGGACTAACCAGTAACCCAAGCGTTCAATCAACTTTTTTTTGAAAAATGCCCAAAGCACAATGTACAACCCATGATGCACATATAACTTGCTAATTTATATATGGATAAATTTAGTTTGATGCAATTATTCTTTATTTGATATATTATTTAAATAAAAAAAATGGATGAATTTTATGTTCTAATGAATAAATACAATTTGATGAAAATTTTAGTTCCGTCGTGACGCACGGATTACCCACTAGTTCTTTGATATTAATGAGCAGTTACAAATTTTTTTGATTATTTTACTGGGTAATAAGATTCATGCACTTGTTTATCTCATTTTTTTTTTGCTAAATTTGAAAAATATTTGCAAGAAAAGGTGGGGTCCAATTTCTAATCTAATAATTAACTTTGTCTATCCTTCTTGAGAATTTCAAAGAACCTAATATCTTCCATGAAAGAGCGACATTGCACCAAAACATGGTGTTGTACAAGAAATTAACGATCGCCTCTATCCAGGGGCGGACCTAGCTCTTTATGAGCCGTAGCACGGGACAAGGCTCAACTTCGTGTCGGTAGTGTATGTTTATTTATATATATATTTTTTGGTTTTATAGAAAGGAATGAGGATACCCCTAAGTGTAAGTGAAGATGATATAAACGATAGAAAGGAATGAGGATACCCCTAAAAGTTGCAGCTGCAACTTGTTTGAAGAAGATGAAGTTTTTGTTATTATATTAATATAACCAATTATGCATTGGGAAAATAATGAAAAGGCATCAAGTACGTTCAGATACATATCATGTTTCCCAATGAAAACTAATTGCCACTTGTTACTTTTGAACATATGCAACTTTTGTTTTCTATTTTGCCTACTAATTTAAAGATACAAAATAATAATCAATGATTTTCTTATCAAATACAACATTGAAACTTCTATTTACAAGTTTAGTAAAAATTTTAAGTAGCTTTATTTCATATTTTAAATGTTGATTACGAATTTTAGTTACAATATAAAAAAAGTTAAACAAATGAGGTTTATAGATTTATAAAAATAAACACAATTGTACTTCTTTGGGTTTATATATCAATACCAAAATATGTTTATCATTACGTCTACGTTTCTATTATATTTTGTTAAAAAAAGTAGACGCCATAAACATCGGCTTGCGCTAACCCACTAGTATGCATTGAATAGTCAAACTTAGCTATTTACTAAATATTATCTATAAAACTTTTAAATTACATTTAAAGTTCTATAAAAATTATTTGATACTCCTGTGTGTGTGGTACAACCATTAATAATAAAAAAATTATGTTTAACATATGCTTTAAATGTAAAAATGAAGGTTGATTAACAATTTTAGAGTAAACAGCCAAAATGGTTCCTGAGGTTTACTCACTTTTGCCACTTTAGTTCAAAACTTAAACCTTTTGAATCTGAGTTCCTGTGGTTTCAATTTTGTTGTCATTTTCATCCAAAAACAAAATCTAGTCTGATTTTTCGGTTGACAATTAGTTTTTTTTTGTCTTTTTCCTCCCTTTTAATGAAGGGCAAAATTGTGATATTTTTTAATTTGTTATAATAAAACGTTAAAAGACCATTTTGCCCTTCATTAAAAGGGAGGAAAAAGATAAAAAAAAAACTGGATGTTAACTGAAAAATCTAACTAGATTTTGATTTTGGATGAAAATATCAACAAAATTGAAACCACAGGGACACGTATTCAAAAGGTTTAAGTTTGGGACAAAAGTGACCAAATCTCAGGGACCATTTTGGCAGTTTACTCACAATTTTACTTCTAAAAATAGTTTCACAACACGCGTATCTATAACTAATTAATATATAATTTTAATTATACCTTATATCAAAATATTATATTATAATTTCTAAATCTTATTACCAAGTGTTTAATAAGCTTTATTCAATTCGTGGGGCTGTAACCTAGTATATGTAATTACACACACGGCACAATGAAATGACCAGATACAAGAAAAATTTAAGTGCCTATTTTACTAACTGTACAGGGCCCTCGATCCCTCATGGACTGACCTAGGGGAAAAAATTGGGATACCCCTAATTTTTTCTTATAGGTCCGCCACTGCCCCTATCCATGTTTCCCGGGGATGTAAAGGAATACCTAAGTTCTGACAGTATAAAAGTCAGAGTAGGTATGTTAGTGATACGGAAGATGAAAGTTTATACTCACTTGATTTTCTAAATGGCCTTAAAGTGTCTGGATTACCAAACCATAAATTAGTGTTAAAGGTTGGTATTCCAGTCATGCTTCTAAGAGATAAAAAAGTGGCGTGTTTAACGGGACTAGACTACATGTGATATCACTTTATAATCGTGTTATAGGAGCAGAGGTCATATCTGGAAGTAATATAGGTACTCGCCCTTTTATTCCTAGAATTGCTTTGACCCCTTCAGACAAAAGGATTCCATTTAAGTTTCAAATAAGACAGTTCCCACTTGATTTATGTTTCGCAATGACGATAAATAAAGTCAAGGACAATTATTATCTCGGGTTGATTTGTTTTTGAAGCAGCTTGTTTTTACACATGGTCAACTGTTGCATTATCCAGAGTCAAAAGTAGAAAGGGACTAAAACTGTTGATCATAGATAAGGATGATAGATTTACAAATGTTACATCAAACGTTTGTACAAAGAAATGTTTACAATTTGTGAATTATTAATATGACTTTGTAATTTCTTTCCTATTTTATGTAATACGTCATTACCCCATAATATTCAGCATGCGAATACACGATAACGATTATATATAAATTATCATTTGCCTTGTTTTTTATACTCAAGTCGTGTAATATTCAGCTTGTCCAATACACGATGACGATCGTATACAAATGGAGTATGCATTCAACCCGTGTAATACACGTGTTTAAAAAAACTAGTAGAATTATAAATAAACAAGATAAAATTTCGTACTACGTAAGTATAGAGTTCATTATATGTCTATAGAAGCGTATGATTATATGATACTCAAGGGTGTGGGGTATCCATCAAATTTTCCTCGACCTCTCGAAATGTCACATTAGCACCACATTAGTTTTTTTCTCAACTCCTTAAATTGGAGAGTATTCACTAAAATTTTCTTAACTTCCGAAATAATATACGTGTTTGTGTGTCAGTTCAGTATGTATTTCAGGGACTAACCCACAAGGGAGGAGCAGTGTTCCTAATCAGGGTCGTGCTCCCCCAACCCCTCCCCGAAGCCACTTTGTGCACCTTAATGTCTTAAAGACAATGGTTACTAGAAGGTAAGTTTTTCTATGTGCACCTTAATCTCTTAAAGACAAAGGTAAGTTTTTTTCTAAATTCGTGTTGCTATTCATTTTCGTGGTGGTCTAGGAGGTCGATTTTTTTCTTTTTGTCGAAGTAATCCATTTTAATCATTTAAGCATCCCTATAATTTTGAATTATTATATCCAAATAAGACAATCTAGATTTAATAACACTTGCTTAATTTTACTATGAAAATCTTCTAAATAAATAAATAATATTTGTTTATCTTAATAAACACTTAATTTTGTATATAATAACAACTAATTGATCTTTTCCCATAATAACAAATCTTGTATTATATTCAAGTTAAATATGTGGTTTAAAAAACCTTCATCATGGAAACATTCTTTTAAGGTTTAGTAATCAATTTTTTTTATTGTTCCGCTAATCTTAGAGATCTTTTCTGATAATAGCCCATCTAAGTTTCAATAGTGTTCTACCTTGGGACATTTCTTATAGATTGTTAAAAATGAGTGCTTCAGTTTGAAAAATTATGAAACTTGATTATTTTATAGTATACTTTTTCGTATTTAACTTGAAGTAACATGTACTTGTGAAAGAAAGAAATTACTAGATAGCAACAAAGTTTAATAATTGGTTTACTTGGGTCATTTAGTTATCCATAAAGTAATTCAGAAAGAAATATTAAAACTTAAGTGGTTTTTATAGTTAGAAAAAAAAACTTAAAATGATTTTGGAAAAACAACATTGGAACATGATAATATATTATAATTTTATCCCCTAGCTCATCTGATTTTGAAAAAAAAAATATGACGCCGAACCCGGTCATTTGGGTCAAACTCGATCCACGGTGTTTGGATCTTCGAAATTCTAAGTGTGTTGGGCTCATACGGAGTTTTATCCATGTAGCAGGCTGTGTGATTAGCATGTTTACGTGACCACCAATCACATTGAGGGAAGATCCCTGCCAAGATGATTATGCCCGCAAGAGGCGATGCGTCCATGACGTGCTCAAAGATTATTTTATGAAAAATGAAATTAGCATCCAAATCAAATTTGCTTTTCAGGTTAATTGCCATTTACAAAATTATTCATAAATAAACAATTAAATTATTATCATCATCTATAAAAGTTATATGTAGATAAAGTTATAAAACAAACTTTATAAAGTTATAATCGTTATTTTTAAAATCCATATTTATATAATAATATAATTAATTAAGTTTATTTAAACAAAATGAAGAATGAAGTATAATCTAGAGAAAATCAAAATAAAACTGTTGAATTGGATTCCTAAATAATATAATATAATAATATAATTAATTAAGTTTATTTAAACAAAATGAAGAATGAAGTATAATCTAGAGAAAATCAAAATAAAACTGTTGAATTGGATAATATAATATAATATAATATAATATAATATAATATAATAGGTAAAAGATCCTGTAAAAAGTCATACTTTTGTAAGAAGTGTGAGAAATAATTTGGGGATGACAAGTGTCCTTTATCTTAATTAATTAAAAAGGGTACATTAGTAATTTACCTTTCTTATCAATTAATTGTGTGTAACGGTTTTGGAGTTATTTTAGGAGATACATATCTTTATAATTGATGAACGTAAGGATACAAACAAAGAAAATATTGACCTGCAATTATATATGTGGCAACCTCGAAGAAGCACAGATTTTACATCATTCATGGAGATTTCTTGCATATGATATCCTACCTAACAAACAATTTGTTTTCATTGTAGATGGCGGCTGATCCCATTATAAAGATCAATAATGCAAGGTGAATGCAAACCATAGATATAATATTGAAATAAAATAAAGAAATGACATAAAGTATTTTTGTCCAGATGTTTAAAGCACCACGCCATGAACAATGTCTCTAGATAAAACACCATGACTTGAATCATAGTCAATTTATCCAGTTGTTTTAAAACACCACGCCATGAATCTGATTATACAATGTCTCTATATAAAACACCATGACTTGAATCATAGATGTTTAAAACACCACACCATGAACAATGTCTCCAGATAAAACACCATGACTTGAATCATAGTCATGGTGTTTTAAAATCTGGGAATGTTTTGTATTGATAAAACACCACGCCATGAACAATGTCTCCAGATAAAACACCATGACTTGAATCATAGATGTTTAAAACACCACGACATGAACAATGTCTCCAGATAAAACACCATGACTTGAATCATAGTCAATTTATCCAGTTGTTTTAAAACACCACGCCATGAATCTGATTATAGATCTCTTTATGATAACGTATGAAGAATATGCAACCAAAGATCTTCTACAATTAAGGTGAATCATTAATTCCTATATTTAAGGAAAAATGAGTGAATGTAGGTATTTTTGGTTATGTAGGTTACGGTTACCATATTTCAAACATTGAAAAAGACACTATTGCCCTTCAATTTTACATAAGGTCCCTCTAATTAAAACACAATTTACATTTTTATACCCTATTGATCTCAACCATTAGATCAAATATCTAATGGTTTAAAACACTTCTTACCCTTCTCACATTTTAAACACTTTTTACCATATCCCTACCCTAATATAATATAATATAATATAATATAATATAATTAGTTAAGTTTATTTAAACGAACTTAAATGAAGTATAATCTAGAGAAAATCAAAATAAAATTGTTGGCTTGGATTCCTAGAATAGAAATAGTGGAGTTGCCAACTTTTTTCACAACAAATAATCTCACATATAAATCCATCTGTTTGGGACTATGCCCAAGGTAGACTCCTTGACAAAAATGAGACCGTGCTCACCTCCATGTGCAGGAACCGGATAGAATCCGTAAACACTCGCCCCCGTCAGGTTCGAACCCGGGATTAAAGCCCCGATTTGTCCCTTCACTTAGATGTCCCTTAAAATGGATCAAGTAAGAATCGAACCTGCATCTCTACTAGGGATACATGACACTTGACATTATCATTTCTCCTTTCACGTGAGGAAAGGTATCGTACTGGAGTTGTGTAAAGCCCAATCCAAACAGAATCATATATATAAGGAAGCACTTAAGGAATTTAGGACTATGATTTTGAGCCCATAACTTATGGACCTTTTGCTGGTGGCCATTTGGGTTTTGTAACATTTGAGTATTTGGTTCTCTTCACTTAAAAGAAAGGCTATATCGTTCTGTGACTCTATCCCATGTTGGTTCCGACTTCCAAGAAGTCCATGTGCAATTAAGCTGCTATAGAGTAATTATCTACAATATAATTAGCAACTTATATGAATACTGCGTTGACTTTTTGATTTTTTTTTTTTGATACTTTTGTATACTTTTACTTTTTACCTTTTTAACTTTTTTTAATGGCCCCCTTTAAATGGGTTACTGACGAAATTCAACACATCAGGATACACTCGTTTCCTAACTAGGGAAAACCCTCACCTAGGACAGAAGCCCGTGAACATTCGCCCAAAGGCACGACAGTGCGATGAGGTAAAACACATTCAGTTCAAGAATCGAACTAGCGATCGCCACCTACTCGCTTAGTCTCCCATCATCACCAGGTGCCGCTGAAAACTAATTGGGAAACAGGAATTGAACTTGGGTCTCTTAGAAACCCAAGTCTCCCTCTTACCACTCCACCACAAGCTCATTGGCTTTACCTTTTAACTTTTAGCATTAACACTTACAAACACTTAATTTTTATGTACGTCTCGGTATAAATTAAGTTGATTTAGGTTTCGACATATTTTTTTCCCGAAAATGAGTTGAGTCAAATATGATAACGGTCTTATGCTTATTATTATGCACGTTTTCAGTTTATCTACGTTTTGACTTAAAAATTATTTTTTTTTATTTTAATCCGAAAATAAGTCGATCAAATATAATACGTTTATTTTTATGTACGTTTTCAATTGGACAATATAAATTCAAGTCACTTTACGTTTTAACACATTTCTTTAGAGTAAGCAAGTTGGTCTACATATTGGTGTAACTTACAATTTGCAAGTTGTATGAACAGTGTTTTCATCCTATTAGTTTTTTTTTCTTTTTTTTTTACTGGACTTTGTTATTTATATTTTTTTACTTTTCGTTATGTTTAATGTTTTAGTTTTGGTTTTTCTTTAAAGTTATATTAAGATAACGTTTACATTTCCATGTACAATTAATTTAAATTCAATCGGTCCAGTTGTCCAACTTAAATTTATTTTTATGGTTTTCGGTAATGTAAAATATTTTTCGACATTCTTTTGACCATATTTCATTTGGTTGGTATACTGAAACAAAATGGATATCAATCGAAATCGAAACCGTAACCGTAACGTAACGCGGGTAATTAGCTTACTAGTTTTAAACATACATAAACAATATAGCATGTATGTAACCTCAAATATTTAATTCCCATCTATTCCGGAACAGGAATATAGTAAAGAGAGACAAGATAAATAGAATTCTGAGTAAAGACGAATAGACGATAGGGTTCTCGAAGTCGAAGAAAGAGATGAATGGATACATATCACGTAAACAAGACACATGTTTTCCTAAAATACTATTCTACGTTTTCGTTCAAATATTACTAATCATTGGGTTTCATGGGCTAATTTGCATCACTTTTTTGGGTGATTTTCTTCTCTCTTTTTAGTTTTTGATTAAATTGTTGTGTTAATCATTTTTTTTTTCAAATAGTTGCATCCAAATTGTTGTTTTAATCATTTTTTTCAATAGAAGCAAAAAAAAAAAAAAAAAAAAAACACATTGTGGTTTGAAACTCTTACCATTATCATCCAATGACTTTAACTCCATCCAAGAACCTTGTCAAGTAACATCTTCATGTGGAGAGCATCTTTAAATCGGGTCCCTATGGTAGACGCCCTCCATTCAAGAAATTGTTTATTTGGTGATATGTCGTGTGCTCTTTGCGTACAGATTCCGAATCGATAGAGCACCTCATTTGTTCATGTTATGTTGCTTCCGTTGTGTGGAGTAATGTTAGTGCTTTGTAGGGGTGTTCAAAACTATCTGTATCCGAAAATCCTATCTGAATTATCCGATATTCGAATCTGAAATATCCGAAATTTCGGATACCCGAAATTCGGATATCCGAAATTCGGATATCCGAATTTTCGGATTCGGATTCAGATAGTGATTTTGAAAATTTTCGGATATCCGAAATATCCGAAAATTTAATTTATATTTTTTCGGACATCCGAAAAATATTCGAAAACTTATATTCGTATATCTGAAACTATCCAAAATATCCGGTTCCGAATATCAGAAAATAATAAAAAATAAAAATAAAAAATTGGATATTCGATTCACTATCCGATCTTCGGATATCCGAAGTTCAGGCTGACGCTGAAGCATCTCATAGTAATGTTGCACAAACTCCGAACCAACCTTTGAGATGGTGACGGAAGACGAGTATGAACTCGCCATTACCCATAACCCGATTAAAACCCTTGCACCTGCCGTGCAAGTGATGTCGGGTTAAAATATTCGTGTTTCGTAGTAAATTACGATCATTTTTAGTATGTGAAATAAGTTAAATTATGTCGTGTATATATACTTAATGTGCTTTGTTAATCAGCTGAATAAAGGTTAAACAAGACAGTACAAGCTTGAAAACGGATTCGACGAGCTAATACATGACATGGAATGAAAGGAAGTTAACTTGGAACTTCCCGCGACACGCGCACGACCACGAAGACATTTCCGCGCGCCGAGATCGATCAAGACAAGTCAGGTTGAAAAAATGGTAGTCGGTCATGTTTGAGACGCCCGCGACACGCGGGGAGTGGTACGATTTGTTCCGCGACGCGCGGCTCCATCTATTCACGGGAAACACTATTTAAGTTGGCCAAACTTGTGCTGGAAGGAATCAATTTTCATAATTATTAATTCTGGCCGATATATTCTATGGGAATGATTATTTTAATGGGCTCACACATATTATTGAAGGCATCACTTTTTCAAGGGAATTAAAAACCACAGCCGCTATATATATACTAACGTGGAGGAATCACTTTGAGAAAAGAATTCTCAGCCGACATACGTGATTGAGAGGACGAATTCAACATTACTTCATTATTTTTCGAGCCATTCAATGAGTTCCACCCAATTCGGGATAACAACTGATGCGGTAAAGACAATCATGCGTAGCTAGACCACTCGTGATTTCTGCCCGGATGAACGTTTACGCGGTTTGATATAATTTTCTGTTTGTCTGATTCGTAAAACTAGTATATCTTGACTATTTGTGTTGGTTTGTTGATAAACGTTTATTGTATTTAAATTATTTATCGTTTTATCAAGCGTATTGGCAACATATTTGTGTTGTTAGCGGGTTGGTAACTTGGAGGGTAGTTGATACAATTAAACAGATTGTTAGGTTGCATGGTGAATGTTAAAAATTATCCTTAACAATTAATCAAAATCATTAATTCCAAGGCCATGTCTATGTGGTGTTTTGAATCAGCAAATGGATTTTTATGTTAAAACGGGTATTCGGGATTCCGGGTGGAGGTTACTTCTTCGTAATCTGGTAACACTTTTCATGAAAAATTGTGTTTTCTTTGCAATTAAACAAACAAACACCCGAAGTAGATAGTTAGTTTTTAATTAATTTCTTTAACACTAACCACAAATTCCCTGTGGATACGATACCCTACTTACGCTATCTACGTAGTTTAAATAGGTTTTTGATTGACCCTTACGACAGTCGTCAAAACGGCGCCGTTGCCATTTTCCGGGCCATTTTTTTGTTGTTTTTTGAATTAGTTGTTTTTTATTGTTTTTTGAAAAAATCTAAAAAACCCAAAAATATTTATTTTTGTTTATTCTTGTTTAGTTTGGTATTACGCTCTGTTTCTTGTTTACTTGTGTGCAGGTGATTTCTTATTGCATGCATACCAGGTTTTCAGAAAGATCTTCACCGCCTCTATTTGATCCCGAAATCGAAAAGACCGCGCGCCAAAATCTACTGCTTCGTTCAGCATTAAAAGGAAAATCAATTGAAACCACAATGAATCCTTTAGACACCCAATCGACCCCAAAACAGCAAACACCACAACAAGCCCCAATCACCGAGATGCCATCAATGCCACCACCCCCGTTCACAACTGAAACCCAAACCCAACAAACTCCACCAATAGCCCTGCAATCGAACACAACCACTCAACCAACATCTGCTCCGACTGGAGACTTTCACGTTATTGGTGGACCACTTTACTCGTTAGAAAGCCGATTACCACCATAACCCAATCCGTTGCGGGCCGTGAATCAACCGAATATAGTGCCAAATCCAAACCGGTCGGGTGTTATGTTTGATCAAGTGGAAAACAGGGTTAGAACCGAGACATGGGACGACAGGTTTGGAGATGAAGAGTGGGAGATAAACGATGGTTATATGGGATATCAAGGTGGGTTCCAAAATCCGGCAATGAACCGGAATCAACCAGTTTTTCAGCAGAGACAGCCTCGAGATGGGACGCGTATCAAACTCCACCGCAGGTCTATCGGGCACCAGCAACACCACGTTATCGACAAAGGGATCCTAGATTTCCGGATCCTAACATTAGAGGAGTTGAGAGTCACTTCCACCCACAAATTGTGGAACACTCATCACCGATTGTCATGCCCGTTGCACAAGGAAACGCGGATAGATCATTTGAGGCAAAACCCCATATTCTGAACATGCTACCTACCTTTCACGGGAAGGGTATTGAAAAACCATACGCTCACATTGCAGAATTTGAAGCGGTTTGTAGCATGATAGGTGGACACGGGTTCACCCCTGATCAAGTCAAGCTGGTTTTATTTCAATTCTCTCTAAAGGATTCGGCACACGAGTGATTTGTCTCTTTGCCTTACACAAGCATTCACACATGACAAGAGATGCAGCAGCAATTCTTAGAAGAATATTATACACCACAACGAACTAAGAGGGCGACACGGCCACCGATGCCACTGACGGGTTTGTAACTCTTTTTGCTGATTTCGTCGGCAGCGATAATTTCCGGTTGCCGTTGACGGTGTTTATGTCGGACTTGCTGAAGTATTACAGAATCCACATCTCCCAGCTCAGCCAATTGGGGATGGTTCGTGCTCGCCATTTCGAGTATTATTTCTGATCCCAGGATCTGGAGCCAACGGTTGAGCATTTCCGCCAGTTCTATCAGTTGCAAGCCCAACTGGGTTTTTATTCTTTCCAACTCCGCATGGGCACATTCAAAATTCTACAGCAGCCTCCTAAGGGTTTTACCCAGTGGAAATCTAAGTTCTTTTATGTGAAGGAGGCTTCGGTTGTGTGTAAGCAGTATTTCCGTACTGTTTTTATAAACATTCCCAAGGAGAAATTGCCCATTCCCGCTTTGGAAGCGTATGAGTGGTATCAGGGGCACCAGTTTGTGCCCTTGATTGCATTGACTAACAAAGAGCTGCAGTTTCTTCGTATGATGTTGCGGTGGAAACCAGGCAGCAAAGATAAGCTTGTCTGCAAGGAAAGAGGCCAAGGTAATTTCTGTTGACCTGATTTTATTATGAACATCATCCCATTGTTGTTAATGTTGGGCTTGCAGTTTTGCAGTGGTGCGCTTTTGGCGCTCGTTTGTGGGGGATAGTAAGCTGAAGATTACCACAGAGGATTGTGGTGAGGGAGAGGAGGGGTGGTACAAGACCACTGTTGCATCCTTCCGGGTGCTAGACCCGGCCGCACTAAGTGCCCCTCTGTCGACAAGTTCATGTAAGTAGCACTTATGTTTTGTGTACTTTAATTTTATAGTTGTCCCATTTCTCAGAGAATCTTGTTACCTGGCATAGGTGCGCATGCGGCACTAGGAGTCCACCTCGCAGCCGCGGTTGGTGGGAAAGCAGGTGTTGGTGGTAGTACAGGTGTGAAACCCGCCGGCGCGGTTGTGACCAAGGCTACCAAAGCCAAGAAGCCAGAAAAACCTGTTACCATTGCGGTAAAGCATGTTACATCAGGTACCTTCCGCCCCAGAATAACCAAATCTGAAGATTACGTCTTAGTGTCTGATACTCTTTAGGGGTTGGATGTAATAGGGTCTTCCTCTGGCGTAGATGCTGGTACCGGGTCCTTGATAGGCTAAAAGAGGAAAGCGGAGGCCGCACCTCCCAGTGCAGTGAAGAAGGTGACCCTGTCCCGTGGTAGGACGATGTTGCTTGGTATGCGCCTTGTGCAACATTCCAAGGGTAAGTTCTAATTTTTTCTTTTGCTCTTGTTTATTTTGTTTGAACTTTTCGTTAATTATCTGCATTGTGTATTTGCAGTTGCCACAAGCACATCCGTTCTTACTCCACCGCCCAAGACAACGGGTGAAGAGAAGAAGAAGGATGCTGGACCTAAAAAAGTATTTCAGGTTGTAAGCAGTGAGGAACCCCCCCCCCCCCGTACAAGACGCAGAGGGAATCTTTGAATCTCCAGTGGGTGAGACCACTGTTTATGATGATACTGTGGATTCATCGGGTAACCTCAATGACCCCACTGCCCAGCGGGGATCTGGTGAAGGCGAGGGGGTAAATAAGGAGAAATCCCCCGTTCTCGAGCATGGGACCAGCTCTGGCGCGCGAGGAGAGGGAGGTGTTAATCAGCCCTAGATTCAGCCCAATGAAACGCCGCTGGAATATTACTACTACACGTTTACCCTGGTGCGAGGTCAAGCCATGCATTCCCCTCCATGAAACATATGTCAAGGGGATGCGATCACAGACCCTTCCCTCTGTAGGGAGGTTTTAAAGGGTGTTCGGACACTCGCGGAGTTGGAGCAGTTAAGGGCTGGTGGGCACGAAAATTTATATCTGCAGCACGCCCTGTACCTGATTGGTGGTGCTATGACTGGAAATGTCATCCTCCACGATTGGTACTCTCTTTCCCTGAAGGAAGAGGAGTATGATCGGTTGAAATCCGAAGTTTCTGCAATGATGGAAAAAATCCAAGCAGCTAAGGAGCGCCTGGCCAAAGAGAAGGCTGACTTTGAGGGGTACGAATGGACGGAGGAGTCGGTCACTGTCGCAGGCCATAAACATGTTCTCTCCTTAAACCAACTTCTGTCACAAGAGCGTAAGCTCTGGAAGAGGCTTGTGCTAGTGAAAATGAAAAGTTTTACCGTCTTCGTCAGGAAATTGTTAACCTGAAGTTGGCCAACGCCAGCCGGGAGAAGAAGGAGGTCGCGGTTGTTGCGGCAATGGAGGAAGCAATAGCTGGTCGCAACACCGCGGTCCAGGCACTTGAGGAAGCCAACGTAGGCTACACAAGTGTGGTAAAGGCGTTGGAGGAGGCCAAGCTTGCGTATGTCGCGGTAGAGGTATGTAATATACTTCGTAATCTGTTGTACTTGATCAAATATGAAAATGCCTTCTCATATTGAAAGATGTTTATAAATAGGAAAAAACGCGTAAGGACCTGCAGGTCCGCGACGCGACTTTGGCAGATGTAAACTGGCGCATGGTGGAGGCGAAGCGCGGGCCGTAAAGCCTCAAGAAGAGCGGGAAGACACGACATCGATGAATGCCAATCTTGTTGCCGATCACGCATGGATGCGTAATTTCGGTGTTGTTCATGTAAGCCCTTTGTCATTCGTCTTTACTGTTTTTACCTTGATACTGAATAACCATTTGTAATTATCTGTGCAGGTTGGGAATGCAATCCTGGACGCACCTGAAAATACCAATGCGCCGAGATGGTTGACCGCGCGCGGGAAACTAGGTATAAGGCCGACTATACTAAGTGTCTAACTCATGTAAACATCGTTTCAGCGAAGAAGTTCAATGACGAAATATGTGTCCTACGCGCGGTGGATAATGAAGCAGCGATGAAGGCCGCAATTGACGCATATGATGCCTTGGTGATCCCTGTCCTTGCCCAGGTAGAAGAATGCTTGGCAGCGGATGACTATGTCGACCGTCTGCGAGCCCTGTTCGAGCCAAATGAAGGTGCTGAAAACGAGGACGAAGGCGAGGACTAGGTTGGGCCTGCGTGCCTTGTCTCTTTCTTTTACTTGTATAGTTTTTGATGTTTTGTAACTATGCCAAGTTGCCCCTTGCGCATCCAGCCGGTGCGCAAGTGTGATGAATATATCACTAATTTGGCTTTAAAGCGTGCAAGTAAAATGTATTTATTGTTTGCTTTGTGTAAGCGTGAGTGAGTCGAACTCCTATATTATTTCAGGCCATTTGTAAGGCGCGTGTAAATACTAGGTTATTACACTTGCCCCTTGCGCATCCAGCCATTGCGCAAGTGATTAATATATGACTAATTTGGCTTTAAGCGTGTAAGTAAAATGTATTTACTGTTTGCTTTGTGTAAGTGCGAGTTAGTCGAACTCCTTTATTATTTCAGGCATTTGTAAGGTGCGTGTAAATAATAGGCTATTATACTTTGTGCCACTGCCGAGGCGTAAGTAAGAGATAATTTATATTTCTGCCCATAGGGAAAAGGAAATGTGTTAACTTGTTCTTTGAGTTGGCCATTCTTAAGGCGCGTAATCGTAAGAAAGTAATGTATTGTGCGCTTTATTCGGTAAATAAATAACGTAGTCTAGGCCATATAAAGGCGCAAACCAGGGAAGTACTTTAGTGCCTGCGCCCAGCCGGGTGCATGGTAAAGTTTGTACTTATAGCTATATTACAATACTTGCATGTGTTAGCCAGTTTGTGTGGGTATTGCAAATGAAGATCTACCAATCTGTTTTTGTGAATACCACAAAGTGGCACACGCATTTGTAATAGAGTTTGACGGTATAAACAATGAAGTTATAGAAGCTATTGTTTATTGAAGGACGCATGGCGCGGGGCCATTTAATTGTAATACAAATAAGAAATCAAATTACAATCTTACATATAATAGCGTCTAAGCTGTCGTGCGTTCCAAGTCCTTGGGATAAGGTCACCGGCTAATGTTTGCAGTTTGTATGCGCCCTTGCCCAAGACCTCATGTATGAGGTAGGGTCCTTCCCATTTGGGAGCAAGTTTTCCTAGGCGCTCTGCGTTAGAGGCTTCATTATCCCGCAAGACGTAGTCTCCTGGGTTGAACGTGCAGATTCGCACGTGCATATTGTAATACTTTTCTAGCTTGGATTTGTATTTGGCCTCGTTGATGGCCGCATTTTCGCGCCTTTCCTCCAAAAGGTCAAGTCTAGTCTGTGCTCCCTGTTGTTGTCAATGTTATTAATTGCCAACTTTCTTGGTGAAGGGAGACCAATTTCGGCAGGGATCATCACTTCGGAGACATAGACCAGGCTAAAGGGTGTCTCTCCGTTGCTTATTTTTGGCATTGTCCTATGCGCCCATAGGATGCTCGGGAGTTCATTGACACAGCCTCTCCTAATTGTTCCCAAACTTGCTTTGATGCCTTCGACTAAACTCTTGTTGATACTTTCTACTTGGTCGTTCCCTTGAGGATGTGCCACAGAAGAGAAGATATGCTCGATGTTCAGTTCTTTTAGCCAATTTTGGAAATTGTCAGAGGCAAAACTGGTGCTATTGTCGGTTACGATGCACATCGGTAGACCAAAACGGCAGATGATGTGTTCCCAAATAAATTTCCTTGTGATCATAGCTGTGGTAGATGCGAAGGGCTTTGCCTCAACCAACTTTATAAAGTAATCCACTGCCACTATGAGAAATTTAACCGCACCTGGTGCGTCAAGGAAAGGTCCCACCATGTCAATACCCCATTTCTAGAATGGCCATGCGGTGGTGACTTGGACCAAGTTGTTCTTTGGGCGCAAGGTTTTTGGTGCGTGTCGCTGACAGTTTAGACACTTGCACAAGATTTTAACCGCATCTAAGTGCATGCTAGGCCAGTAGTACCCGACATTCATGATCTTGGCTACGACAATGCATGGTCCTACGTGGATGCCACATATGCCTTCATGTATTTCGTAGATTGGGTATATGTGGCATCCTGAGGATTGACACATCGGATGAGTGGTCCCAAGTATGATTTTCGGTATAAGATACCGTCTCCCATTTGATAGCGACACGCTTTGTATTGCAACTTACGTGCCTCGGCTTTGTTCTCTAGGTGGATGCCTGATTGTAGGTACCTTATAATGGGTGTCATCCAGGATAGAGACCCCAATTAAATGACATTGACTTGGCACAAGGGTACCGAAGGATTTTTGAGAACTTCAATATGCACATCCTTGGCCAAGTGTTGGAAACTGGTGGATGCTAATTTGGAGAGTGCATCAGCCAGTTTGTTTTTACTCCTGTTGATATGAACAATTTTGAAGGAGTTGAATTGTGAGTTGCTTGGCCTGTTCAAGGTAGAGGATCATGATATCCCCTTTCGCGGTGTATTCCCCGCTTATCTGCCCAACAACTAATAAAAAATCGACGTGGGCATCCAAGTGTATTACGCCGATTTGATTGTTAGTCTTAAGCCTACAAGAAACGCTTTGTATTCGGCCTCGTTGTTCGTAATTTTGAAGTCGAGGCGTATTGCGTATGTGAGTTCTTGTTTGTCTCGGCTGACTAGGCGCAGGCCTGAGCCAGCGCCCTACTCGTTGGACGCACCATCTGTATATAGTGCCCAGATGTCCGTGGAGGGTGCTAGTGGCGCAAGATTCTGCTCTGCTTCGCATTCAGTGATGCGACTTGCCGGCACTTCGGTGGCGAAATCAGCTAAGATTTGCCCTTTGATTACTGGTCTTGGCTTATAAACTAGGTTGTGCCCACCTAGTTCAATCTCCCATTTGGCAAGTATGCCTGAGATTTCAGGCTTGGAGAGGATTTGACCAATTCTGTAATTGGTCAAGACATTGATAACATGTCCTACAAATTATCGACGCAGTCGCCTGGAGGCATGTACCAAAGCAAGGACCAATTTCTCTATGATGGAGTATCTTGTCTTTGGGTCATTGAGCATCTTGCTCACATAGTATATTGGTGTTTGGACCCTATCCCGGTCGATCAGGAGCACCGCACCTATGGCTCTGTCCGAAGCGGATAAGTATAGGGTTAGTGGCTCCTTTTCGCGCGGAGCCGTGAGAGTGGTGACTTGTATCAAACACTCCTTCATTTCCCGGAAAGCGGGTTCTGCCTTAGCAGTCCATTGGAACTGATCTTTTTTCAGGCAGTTGCGCAATGTGCTTATAAAAGGAAAAAACTTGGCCGCATGATTGGCCAGGAATCTGTTTAGCGTGGCTAGCCGGCCAGCTAAAGTTTGCATTTCTTTTATCGTGGATGGCGACGGCATGCGCTCAATTGCTTGCACCTTTTTCGGGTTTACCTTGAATCTATCTTTTGTGATGATGAATGCGAGGAATTTGCCTTCTTCTACTCCAAACAAGCATTTGCCCAGGTTGAACTTCATGTTGATGTTGTACAAAGTTTGGAATGTTCTTTCAATATCTTTGAGCATGGTATCATCCTCCGTGCTCATGACGACAAGGTTGTCCATGTAAATTTCGACACGTTTGCTAATTTACTCGCCAAACGTGTCGTCCATCAATTTTTGGTAGGTTACGCCCGCATTGCGCAACCCAAACGACATTTTCATATAGAAGAAATTTCCCATAGGTGTCTGAAATGCCGTTTTATCCTCATCCTCGATTGCCCTTTGTACTTGGTGGTTGCCTTTGTAGCAATCAAGGAAGCACTTCCATCTAAACGGTGCATGGTTGTCGACCTTTCTGTCGATTTATGGAAGTGAGTAGCAATCCTTGGCGTATGCCTTATTAAGGTCTTTGTAGTCGACGCACATGTGACAGCCCCCGCTTGTCTTTTCTACCATCACCGGGTTTGCCAACCAGGTTTGGTATTTGACTTCCCACATAATCCCTGGGGCGAGCAATTCCTTGACTTGCTCGGTCATTGCGCTGTTTTTTGCAGGTTGCCTAGACCACGGGCTTGACACCTGGCATGGTATTCAAGCAATTTTGCGCGATGTCACGCAGGACTCCTGTTATATCTGCAGGAGTCCAAGCAAATATATCTTTGTTCTTGAAGAGTAGATGCTTCAAGTGCGTTCTCACATTTTCTAAGAAGGCGTGACCCAAGGTGATTGGTTGTTTAGGGTACTTCGCGTGAAGTACCCATTTCTCCGGTTCCGTTCTGGGGGTCAACCTTGCCATATTTGCTGGACGCAGGTCGTCCGTTGACATGACTTCTCGGTGCGCGTAGATGACCGCAATCCCCGTTTCGGTTGGAAAACCGACTGCGGTGTGGGGAGTGGACATGATCATATTGAAATCGCCTTGTGCGTCTCTGCCGAGAAGCACGTCATATCTGGAGTTATGGGGGTAGCACCATAAAATTGACCTCCTCTGTCCGCGTGTGCCTACCGTTGGTAAGGCGCACCGGAAAGGTGATTTGGCTGAGAGGGAACAATGTTTCCCCTGCAAAACCAGCCAAAGGGTAGTTTGCCGGCTGCAACCTATCTTTGTCCTCCTGATCGAACTGGTCGAAGCATTATTCATATATAATATCAGAGGTGCTGCCCGGGTCTATAAAAAGGTGCTCGGTGCAGTAGTGTGCCAAACAACTGGTGATTACGACGGTGCGCCTATCGCGTGGTCCGCCTCGAACGTGGGGGAAGACGACTTGTTCATCATGCCAGTCGTCGTCCGGTCCCCTCTTAACCGCCTTCTGCGGTTGTCTATGGCCCCCACTGATCATGTGGGTTGCCTTGTACTTCAATTTTTTATCGGAAGTGCCATCGTTGTGAGGAGTTATGCGCTTGGTTTGCTTCTACGCATACGACAACAGGTGTTGCAGCTTTCCGTCCTTAAGGGCTCGTTCAATCTCATGCCGAAGACTGAAACAGTTGTTTGTAGTTTGACCACTATCTTTGTGGTAGTCACAATACTGGTTGAGGTCCTGGCCGCTTTTGCTTTTCATCGCGGCAACGGGTTTGAAGGTCCATTCTTCTGTGAAAAGAACATACCTTGGCGATTTCGTTAGCTCGGTCCATTGGCATTCCCGAGTCTCCTTTTTTGGTTCCCTTTGGTCCCACTGGGCATTGATCGTCGATCTGGGGTCCGGCTGGGACCCATGGGGATCGTACGATTTATACTCGTGGTCGTGGGTCCGCGAGTTCCTGTTGCGCTTGTTGTTGTTGTTACGATGGGATGGTTCTTGGCGAGAAGATTGCCCCTTCTGTAAAAGAAGGGCGGTCTTTGTTTGTGCTCGGTCGCAAAGAACGCTCTGTCAAAGCATACGTTTTGACTGCCGTCCATAACATTTGTCCCACTTCTTGGGCAAGCCTTCCTTGCCCGATATCGTCTTAATCATTTCATCATTTTTTCACAGCCTTGATGAAATGTACCCCGCCAATCTTGAGGCACTCTTTATTAAAACGGGTAATGAAGGCTTCCAAGCCTTCATTATTCCCACGCCAGATATTCATGACGTTTGAGGTATCACGAACGTGACATCATTGCTGGCTAAAATGGGCAAAAAAAATTTCTTGCAAATCTTCGAATGATGCCAGTGAGCCCACTTGCAAGGTATCAAACTAGGCCCTTGTGGTTCCTATAAGGGTCTGGATATATAAGTGGCACCATAAGGGCTACGTCCAGCCGCCGTCAAGGCCGGCGCTGATAAACACACACATATGATCGTCAGAGTCTGACAACCCGCTGTACTTGCCCACACCGGGCGGAAGTTTGACCCTTGTCAGTGGTACCAAGGAAATTTCCTTAACAAATTTGGAATTACCTGGTGCGGATTTTGGTCTATAGACCGATCTGTAATCATGCTTTACAGCACGATCATAAGCTCTGCGGGGTGGCACAGGAGTGTAGTCGTCTTGGTCACCTAACCAGCTATAAGTTGTGTGGGAGTACCCATAGTATGTGTAATCATCGGGGTTGGTTTTGTCATATCCGTCGTCACTAGGATGTGGCCCAAGACGGCTTAATATTCTCGACCCGTAGCTAGTAACTGATTCTCGCCTATGTTGTCTGGGTGGGTCTAGCCGTTGGTGCGCAGAGGCCCTAGCCCGGGATCCGAAAGTTGAATCCTCTTCTTGTAATGTATGGAGACTCATATATGAGTCCCCATGCTGCTCGCGCCTATCCCTAGACGTGATATGTTATGGACGTAACGCCTCGTATTGAAGAATACGAGGCGCGGGTGTGAATGGTGCCGGTGTAGGTCCTTCGGCCTGCTGCGTGCCCGCGCAGGCCGGGGCATAGGTTGTGTTTAAAATAGCATGTTGTTGTAGGTACCTGGAGTGGAGATCGACCCGTGGTGGTAAAGTGGGTACAAAGTGGGGAATCTGCGGCATATTTGCCGAGACATTTCCCATTTGTGCAAATGTGCCAATATGGCCTATTGGCTGGCTGGGGGAGTATTCCCTGTTTGCATGGCACTTGGTGGGACAAAGGGTTCCCCCATTGTAAGATTCTGTTGTTCAGACATGATCGTAGAAAGGAATAGATGAGTGTGCTAATAGAAATAACGGTGGGCACTAATGATGAAACAGTGGTTAACCGAGAGGTTAGTCCACGGGTCGAGTCTCGACAAGTAGGGTTAATCCCTCCTTTCCTTGATCGATGGCTGGGTTATCCTTTAATCCGTCTCCTGCACAATGAAGTACACAGTGACTCGCAACAAGGAGAATGGGGTGGGGGTTGCTCCTTGTTACCACACTCCAGCGTGAGAATAAGTATTTGCTTTGGGAGCAAGATAAGTATTTAAGTAGTAATTGTGAGAGAGCAGATTAGCATTACCTCAAACTTGGTTCGGGATGGGTATTTGTAGATGCATATGTCTGTAGCCTTCATCGAGTATCGAGTCTTTATATGCATATGTTTATGTTTAACTAGTTTGGTTTTGTATGTAAGCCTTCGTACGAAGGCAAGATAGACTAGTTGTGTTGGATAGAAGGGAGCCATGACTGGCTTCGTATGAAGCCACAGAGGCTTCGTATGGAGGCCTTTGTTTGCCTATAAATAGTGGTCATGGGTTCTCACGAAATGTAACTTTTGTCAACTTGATACGAAGTGCTACCAAATTTCTCCTGGCTCTCTATCTTTGCAAAATATCAATGAGAATTAACTTTAACTGTAACACCCTTACAATTATATAACAGTTTTTGTACAAAGATGATCATTAAATGTGTTATTTAAGAATACACATATATATAAAATGCAGTATGATTAAAACTTTTACAACTTGAAAACAATACAACATAATGTAGTTGAGTTTGTCGTTTAAAAGTTACGACGAAACGCCATGCGGAAGATTGTATCTTGATCGTGTTCGGTTCTTCGATGGGCTTGATCTTCACCCGGCATCCCAAAATATACCTACGATTTGAAACAACCATCATAAACATTAGTTCAATGGTTTTATACTGTAACAAAACAAGTTCTTTGGGCCAATCATTAATCAAACAACAATTCTACAGCCTTTATACCCGTCGCGTGCCGCGACGGGTTCAACCACTGTTGACGGAAGATCTCTACTGCCGTCGCGCGATTCGACGGATCCTTTTCAACAGACTGGTTGCTGGTTTGAGCTGCATTTTTCCCAGCTATGTTTCTAATAAATAACCGACTTCAAAGTAGCATAACTTTTAAACTAGACCTCCGTTTTGTATGATTCTTTTTCCTACGCGTTCGTAATTTGATTCTCCATCATATAGAATTAAAACCTGATATTTAACTTCTCAAAAATATAGAATTTCAAGCCTTCGACCTGAAATTATTTTACTAAAACTTTTGACCCGTTTAGGGAATTTTAAGCAATTTAGTCTATAATCCGCTCTTTTCTTTTCACACTTCAAAATTCCACCTTCAAGGTATCTACCTATATTCCATAAACATAACACAAGTTCCTAAACAATCCATATGGGTCGTTTACCCGTTTTACCCATCAAGGGCATTTTGGTCAACTTTAGCCCCTCAATTACGATGACGGGCTTCCACTAAATATTTGACCCAAAATTGCGCATATAACTAATATCTTATTTATGCGTACCTGGCTCGGTCAACATATAGACCCGTTTCATTTTTATACCTTGCTTTTATTAGCCGCTACTCCAAAGTGACGCAATTATTCAATTTCTGTTCAATCCTGTGAACATATAACTTGACAACCAAATGTTAGTTGATATTGCCAAATGGTGTTATCATCACCATTTGGCTCGTTTGGCCTATATGACCAAACGTTTACATACATAACAAAACATGGTTTTTTTAACTACCAATTCGCCCATCCGACCCATTTCGGATTTTACCATTAGATCCCTTTTACCATTAAACAAGGATTTTCATCATTTTATATGTTCCGATCCGTATTATTTCGTATCGGACACGTATTTTGGATATAGCTTTTGTCATATTTACAATCTATGAATAAATGCATGTCTCAAAAAATGGGTGTAAGCTTTTACTTACTTCGCGTCCGCGCAAACATTCTTCGCATCCATGATCCGTTTGACCCGTTCCTCTCCAAGCCCCCACCTAGCTTGTTTAGAGTCAAACTATATCATAACATCCATAAGATGGTTAGATGGGTCATTTTATACAATGGCCATCACCCTATGGACCCCTTTTTTTACACACTTATCAATCAAAGATTGTCATATATTCAACAACTAGTTTATAACTTGTCATTTAGCCAAGATTAACATCAATTAGGCAAGTTCATATCACCGAAAAATAAGCTGTTTTTGGTGACCTGTTTAACCTGTTTACAAGTCTTCAAAAATTATGATTTTTTTATGTCACGTGCTTCTCGGAGGGTTAGGCCTTGTGTTAAAATTTCAAGATCTAACTCTTTACCAAAAATTCGTAAAAATTCATTTACTAAGCTGCAATCAGATTCGTCACTTCTGACTGCAGCTTACGAAAAATTTCATTTAAAATTCCTCGTTTATCCGATTGATGAAATTCCAATTGGAGGTTTTTGGAATTACCTGAAGCTACCTAAAGTAAAAATTTGAGATCATAAATCAATACTTAAATTGAGTTATGACATTCGTAATGGGCTGCAAATTCTGCCAGAAACGCAGCCTGAACCTTCGATACCGAAAAATTCATAAAACATTCAATTTTCGTCGAAAAAATGCAATTCCAGTGGGGTTTTAAAGATATTTCCTGTAATTACATTTTTGACTCAAGAAACTCATGTTTTTGTCACGTTTTGTCCACGTTACAGCCAATACAAGTCGACTGTAAATTCTGATCAGAAGCTGTTTGAATTCAGCTTTCAATTTAAACGTGTTTATGACATTATAAAACTATTTTTTTAGCAATCAAAACCCTAAAAACATCACATGCACGAATTTAGCATCAACAAATCTGAATTTACTTCATGGAACTCAAATTACACGAGAATAGCTATCAAAATCCTAGTGTTTATCAAGTTTCTACAAACCCATTAATCACCTACAATGGTGATTATAAACCCCACACGTATCATGCAAGATTTTAACAAGAAATCATCTAGGGTTTATCCCTAGACATCATATCACTTCTAATTTCATCTATACAACACATAATCAAGCTAAATTTCATTTTTCACAATTAACCTAAAATTCAAGATGAATCAAAACATCAAGATTTTGCATACCTTATGATCCCCTCAACAAGGTGATCACTAATTCGTGCTTGAAAATCGATTTAGACCAGTTTAGAGCCTTCAATTGATCAATTTAGTGAGAGCTAGGGTTTGTGAGGAGCTCCTGTTCGCTCCCTGCGTTTTTGATCTACCAAACACACCTAAGTGTGTGTTTGTGTTTGGTGGAATTCATTTTTGTTTAATCTTTCAAGTTTCCCCACTTTACAACTTAGGTCCCTCAACTATTGTTTTATTTACAATTTAGGAGTTTCCATCCATTTTTTTGATATCACAAGACCCGTAACTAAATGGGTTATCTAATCCTAGTTAGTTCGTTCTCGTTTATTTAATGCTTCACAATTCCAATATATATATATATATATATATATATATAGTTTTATATTTTTGGGGCGTTACACTTATTTAAGTCCCGCTAAGTCGGCCTGTCATAAGTTTTGTTTTTCTCAAAACTTTTATTCTCTTTTTATTTAATATTAGGTTTAATTATTTAAATTATAATATTTACCGGGTTAATTTTACCACTAACGGTATTTTACCCGTTCATAAATATTAACGTGGTTTGATTACCAAACCTGTTTTCGAGGTGTTACATTAACGGTGTATGCATGAATCTTATGTCTATCACTCGCACGGATTCCGCACGTAGCTTGTAGATAAACCGAACTGATCGGAGCACATAATTGAAGAGTGATCACGGTCCTCATAAGTGGTATCAGAGCTTGGAGGCCGGATTCGTGACAAAGGATCATCATCTACCAGATATATCTACCTGATTTGAGCCGATTCAAAATAGAATTCATCTTTCTTCTACTACTTCTCTCTTCTTTTTGAGTTTTTTGAGACTTTTGAAACTTTGGACCTCAAATTCATGTTGAATCCATGGATAGATTCAACTGAATTTTTGATATTCTCTGCGAAAAAAACATCATTAATCAATCCTCTAAAGTTTCAGACCTAAAATCAACCTAAATCTTTCAAAAATCAGCAAAAATCATGAAAAACATAACTACAATCTTCGCAACTTAGCCTCGTACGAACACAGGCTCGTACGAACGCACTGTTCTTGAGTGTGTTTTCTTGCAAATGTTCATTTGTTTGAAGAGACTGTTCTAGCTTCGTACGAAGACACGGGGCTTCGTACGAACGCACAGAGTATTGGTTGATCAGTTTGATTTGTTGGCTTCGAATGACCGGACTATTCTAGCTTCGAACGAAGACTGATTATTTGTTATTTTCACTTCAAAAATTTGTCTAAATGTTTGAATTTTTCAGGTACCAATCATGGCTGACGAATTCATGAATCCGTTCTTTGACTCGTATGCTTTCAACAGTACCGATCAACTACTTCTGATGGAAATCCAAAAACTGCAACGAAGGCGATTTCCGAATCGCTCAATGTCGACAACGCATACGGAACGTACAACAAACCTCCAAAGTTGATGAATATAGGAGATTACAACAGATGGGAAAAACGGTTTGATAATTGGTTGAGGGCATTTGTGTATGATAATTGGAAGTTAGTACAAGTGGGGAACACGACTACACAAACTGAGTTTACAAATTTGGGTTCAGACAAGCAAGAACTGTTTACCGCTGAACAGAAAGCATTAGCACTACTTCATCAATCGGTTTGGGATGACATCATTTCACTACTTGATTACGAAACATCGAAACAATTGTGGGTAGCTCTAAAGAAGAAGTGTATGGGAGGTTAGGAAATCGTGAAGAACAAGAAATCTCTACTCAAAAAGGAATTTGATCTCTTTGTATGCATGAAGGGTGAAAGTGTTCGACAGATGATTGAGAGATTCTGTCATCTAAAGGTTGAGCTTGATAGGTTTGGGATAAAAAAGGATCCGGAAGAAATCGTCGAGAAGCTGTTTGAAGCACTACCCAAGGAGCAAGATTGGCAATATTACGTGATTGTTCTAAAAAATACCAAACCAATGAAAGATATAACTCTGAACTGGCTAATTGAAAAGCTAGAAGGTCACGAACTTGAAATCAGAAAGCAAAATAAAATTAACAATGCCACTTATCAACAAAATGTAAACCTATATTACCGTGGTAGCATGATTTCAAACACTTCGTCACCCAAAACAGCATTCAGTGCCGAAAATTCCAATGATACATCTAAAGGTAACTCAGGTGGTGGATCTGCGGGTACAAGTGGTTTTGGTTATTTGAGTTCGAGTTCAAGCACACCGGCACAGTCTACTCCAAATGCTCAACAGAATTAAAGTGGTCCTAATTCAAATTTTATCCAATGTAACATTGTTGTGAACCTCAACAATGCTTAAAACTTCAATGCTGAAACCGCAAAGCAGCAAATGGTCTTTTTTGCTTCAATCCTAGAATCGTACTAGAGTTTAGTCGCAGGAAAGATTGGGAATACCAACCTGACCAAAAAGGATTACGACCAAATTGATCCTGAATAAATGGAGCTAATCGACATCAGGTGGTGTATAGCCAGCGTCATTCGTCGTGCTCAACGCTTCATGGAAATTACTGGGAGATAGTCTATCAGTGGGCCATCTACAAAGTTGGGTTTTGATAAATCAAAAGCGACTTGCTTTGATAAATCAAAAACGACTTGCTTTAAGTGCAAGCAAAAAGGTCATTTTAAACGGGAATGTAAGAATTTTGTTGTTGATGAAACTACTAATCCGTTTGAAGACGGTTACTATCGAAAAGCAGTTTATTATCGAAACAGAGAGGAACAACCGAAGATGAGGCAGATCGAGGATAATCTGGTAAAAGAAAAATCGAGGGTGTTAGTAGATATACAAGATGATGAAGGCTTCAACTGGAATGATTTTATTCCTGATGACGATCAGATAGGTTCTGCTTTCGTCGCTGATATAAAATCGATGACGTTCAATAGAGAAAGAGAGATCGCACACGTAAGAATGAACAGAATTCATCGAGCATACAAAGAAGCTGTAAAGGCGAAAAGATGGGATGCTGAAAGAGAGTGTTATCTGGATCCGAAAGGAAATGTTTGTACAGATCCGAAAATGATCGATTTTGACGCTCTAGTGAAGTCGATTCCTACTGTAGAAGATGAGAGATTGAAGAGAGAGAGACTGAAGAAAAGGTTGAGAAGGAGAGGAAAGAGAATTCTGAGAAGATAGTTAAGGAAATCATTGATGTTAATGTGGAGATGACGGCCAGGAACTTGAAGAAAATGGATGATCAAGTATTGATGGCAAAAGCACTTGAGGTAGACACCAAATCTGCTTCTGAATCTGAGTCATCTAGCAAGGTCAGTTCGGTCGGTCATAATGTCGATGCAGGTAAGTCTCAGGAAACAAAAACTGAGAGTGATTGCAGAAATTGCATAAAGTCATGCCAAAGTCTGTAATACAAAAGAGTTTGTGTTAAAATCTAACATCCAGGACTGAACCGGTAAAATCAACAACTTAAAAAAATGATATGGTTTTGAAAGACAGAATTGTAAAAAGTTCAAAAGAAAGAATTGATGAATTGACAGAAAAGATAAAGAATGATGAAAAAGATGTTGAGAATCTTCGAAAAGAAAATGAGAAACTTGTTCTTGAAGACAGAAAATTAACCGAGGCTTTTGAAAAACTAAAACGGACAATTAAAGATTCGGATTCAAGAGATTTTCAAACTCGGCAAGAGAACATACAATTAAAAACTGTAGCTCAAGAAAAGGAGAAACAAATTAACAATCAACTAGATGAGATTGCAAACTTAAAACTTCAGATTGAAGAAGTCAAGATTGAGAATGAAAGAATCAATCTGAAGTTGAAAAGTTATCATTCCGCCAGCTTTGTTCTTCAACATATTGTCCCGAAACCCATCGGGAAGAACAAAGATGGTGAAGACGTGTATCAAAATGGAACTGGGGTCGGGTATCATATAGTTCCACCAGTCATGAATAACAATTTTACTAAAAAACAGTTTGGGGTGGAAAAAGAGTTAAATATGAATGTAAAATGGGAAGTTAACAACCTGCCTGATAACATAGACATCACATTTAGTGAACCATCCAATGAAGATAGTGTTGAATCTGAGGTTGTGAAAAATGTGTTGAACATGTTTTGAAACCTACCCTGGTAATGTACCAGGTGTGTGGTTCTGATAAGTTGTACTTGGATGAGGAATTTCCAATTGAAAATGTAAATGTGGAAAAACTTGAGAAAGTTTTTAAACTTATGGAGATCAATGTGTTAGAAGTTGATAGGTTGTCAAGTTCCAAAAGATTCTTAAATTTTCAAAAAGATAAGTATTACTATAACAAGCCCAAAATTCCACCACGTTTTTAAAACAACAATCAGAACATAGGGTTCAATGGGCAGAGGGATGGTAAGAACTATCAGAGAAGAAATTTTCAAAAGTCAAAATTCGTTAAGAAAACAACATTTGTGAGAAGTTCAAGTTCTATGAATGAACAAGAATCAGAAATTTTTTCGAAATCAAATGAAGAATTCTTTGCGAAGAAAGCATCACAAACACAGACTGAAGGTCCAAGTCAGGTTATTGATAACCGGACATGCTTTAAGTGCAATGAGATTGGACATATTGCACGAAAGTGCACCAACTCAAAACCTAAGTCTATGGTTGTTGAAAACACTAAGAAACTGAATGACGTAAAAGGCAAGGCGCCAATGTTTGTTGAAAAGAAGATTCAAAAACCTGAAAATGTTAAAATCAGTGTAAACCAGTAAAACAACTTGTCAAGAAAACTGGTGAATCTTCTAAACGTTTTACTCCGCAACAACAAACTTGGAAGCCTAAGTCTGAGACAAAATCATCTGAGCCAAAAGTGAAACAAACTACTTCGACTGCACAAGTCAAGAAGTTTGATCAAAAGGTTTCTGAGACTGAAACTCAAAAGAAACAAACTACTTCAGCTGCTTCGGCAAAGAAGTTTGTTCCCAAGAGTTCAGCTGGTGATAAGAAGAAACAGACTTCTTCGACCCCTTCGGTCAAGAAGTATGTTCCAAAAACTGTTCAACCATCTGTTCAACCAACAAAAGAGGAATTTTTCTTATATAAAAAGGTTGAGGTTGGAACAGAAAAGAGTTTGGAAGTAAATGATAAGAACTTTCCTGTGTTGTCCACAATTCACCTTAAAGTCAAGCTACTCGAGTCAAAGGAGGCTTGGGTTGCTTCACTCAACTAATCGTGTTTGAAACGTGTAGGAGCTCCCGAGATCAATCTCTAAATGGATAATGGATAGTGGAGCGTCCAGGCACATAACGGGGAGAAAAACCCTGTTGTACGATGTTCGTGGTTTTAATGGAAGTTATCTGGGTTTCGCTGGTAACCAGGGAAGTAGAATAATCGGGGAAGGTATGTTATCGAATGGTCTAGTGTCCTTTGAAAATGTGAATTACATTCCAGAGCTAGAGAACAATTTACTTAGCATATCGCAAATCTATGACAGGATGTACACTGCTCATTTCACCGATAAGGAGTGTCTGATCCTGAAGCCGGGATTTGTTGTCCCCGAGGAGTGGATCTTAATGCAAGCACCGAGAGAGAATGACTTGTATGATCTTGACATGAGCACAACAACTACAACAAATGGTCAACCTCAGTGTTTCGTTTATAAGGCTACAGAAATAGAGTCGATTCTTTGGCATCGCAAGGTGGGCCATATTCACTTACGGATGATGAATCATTTGGTCCACAACGACTTAGTGAGAGGTGTCAACTTGAAAAGTTTTCACTTGGAAGGTGAGTGTATTAGTTGCAAGAAAGGAAAATAAACCAAGAAGTCTCACCCAGGGAAGCTTAAAAATTCGATCACTAAACCATTGGAAAGGCTACACATGGATCTCTTCGGTCCTGTGAATGTGAAGAGTCTAACCGGATATCTTTATTGCCTAGTGGTGACTGATGATTATTCGAGGTTCTCGTGGGTAACGTTTCTGAAGTCCAAAGATCAAACCTTCGTGAGTTTGCTAAGTTTGTTCCGGAAGCTAGAGAATCTGTACCATCGGTCTATTTGTCGTATTCGCAGCAACAATGGTACGAAATTTAAGAACAACGAGATGTCAGAGTTCTGCAACAAAATAGGTATTTTGCAAGAATTTAGTGCTCCGTATACTCCACAAAAAAATGGAGTAGCTGAAAGAAAGAATCAGACACTGATTGAAACAGCGCGTACTATGTTGGCTGACTCAAAATTACCTGTGAATTTTTGGGCCAAAGCCGTATCAGCTACTTGCTATACCTTGAATCGAGTGCTGACCGTCAAAAGATACAACAAGACGTGTTTTGAGCTATTAAACAATCGGAAGCCGAACCTTGAATATCTAGAGTCGTTCGGTCTCACTGCACGGTGATAGATCCTGACGGGAAATTCGATGCAAAATGTTTAGAGGGATTCTTTGTGGGATACTCTACTCCGCTTAGATAAGTTTATCTTCCTAGTCTCAAGAAAGTGATTGAAGCTCAGCATGTAGAGTGCCAAGGTTATACAATGCCAATGCAAAGACATGGTAACTCATGGTTGTTCAACTATGAGATGCTCTGGGAGTCATTCCATCTTCCTGAAGAACCATATTTTGTCAATCAGATAAGGTTGTATCAGGAGTACGAGTCTTCTCAAGTGAACAAAGGTCCGACCAAGACTTCAAAGAGACATCAAACTTCAAATGATCATGAAGCTGGTCCGAGTCAAACTCGTCAAGATGATGCAGAAGTACAGCAAACTCAGACGACTTCAGAACAAGAACCTGTTCAGGATAATCAGACAGCGGTGTTCAATGAATCAGAATCATAATCAGATAGTCCAACCTTTAATAGAGGAGATTTAGAGTCTGAGGGGGAGCAGATCCAATCTACAGGTCAGACAATCCAAGTTGATGATCAAGTTGCTGAACAGAGTGTTACTAATCTGGATAGCGAAGTGATTGTTTCTGGTGAGGTAATGCCAAGGACGCTATCTTACCACCCCGAGGAGTTGATCATAGGAGAGCTGCAAGCCAGAGTCAGAACTAGACACCAAATTGACCAAGGCTTTTCTTGTTTTTATTCTCAAGTTGCTTCATTACAAAACGATTTTTCTCTCAGTTGTTTCATTTCGCAGGTTGAGCCTAAAACTTACAAAGAGGCGCTGACTGAGGAATCGTGGGTGAATGCAATGCAAGTAGAGCTTAGCCAATTTGAGAAACTAGGTGTGTGGAAGCTTGTGGATCTGCCAGACGGACACAGAAAAATCAATACGAAATGGGTGTTTAAGTGTAAGAGAGATGACAGAGTCGTGGTTGTTCGTACTAAAGCTCGCCTAGTCGTTCAGGGCTTCAGTCAACAAGAGGGGATAGATTTCACAGAAGTGTATGCCCCAGTTGCCCGACTTGAAGCTATTCGCATCTTTCTCGCATTCGCATCATGGAAAACGTTTAAAGTATATCAGCTAGATGTAAAATCGGCGTTCTTATACGGCAAGGTGAAGGAAGAGGTGTATGTCGGTCAGCCACCGGGCTTCACTGACACGATTCACAAAGAAAAGGTTTATCTTCTTGATAAAGCCTTGTACGGGTTGCACCAGGCCCTGAGAGCCTGGTATGAGACGCTTTCTCAGCACCTGATATCCAACGGCTTCACGCGAGGGAAGGTAAATGCAACTCTCTTCACAAAAGAAGTCGGTGGTCATCTTCTGATAATACAAATTTACATTGATGACATTATTTTCGGGTCTACCAATGACGAGCTCTGCAAAGAATTTGAGAAAGTTATGAAGTAGAAGCTCGAGATGAGTTTTATGGGTGAGATGAAGTTCTTCCTCGGCCTGCAGGTCGATCAACTGCCAGAGGGGATCTTCATACATCAGACGAAGTATGTTCATGATTATCTGGCGAAATTCAACATGTCAGGAACTGCTCCAATGTCCACCCCATTAGCGACTAACCATGGTATAAATTCGGATCTCACGGGAGATAAGGTAGAAGAAACCTCTTACCGGTCCATGATTGGTTCGCTTATGTACTTAACTGCATCACGACCCGATATAATGTACTCAAAGCTTAGGCCTGTGGTATCCCAAAGATGGTGATTTCAGACTTGAGGGCTATTTAGACTCAGATTTTAGATGCTGCAAGATCAATTCAAAGTCTACAACTGCAGGCTACCAATTCTTTGGTCCATGACTGGTAACTTGACAGTGTAAGAAACAAACCACAGTCGCGCTCTCTACCTGCGAAGCTGAGTACGTCTCGGCTAGCAGTTGCTGTTCACAGATTCTGTGGATTCAACAGCAGATGAGGGATTATGGTTTGCAATTTCTTACTTCGCCTATTTTTGTAGATAACGAGGCAGCAATTAACATCACAATAAACCCAGTTCATTACGCTCAAACAAAACATATAGAGATTCGACATCACTTCATCCGTGACTGTTACGAGAAGAAGTTGATTCGAATTGAAAAAATCCACACCGACCAACAAAAGGCTGACCTTCACACAAAACCGCTTGATAAAAATCGTTTTCATTATCTTTTAAAATTAAACGAGATGAAGCTTTTATCGTCAGGGGGAGATGTTATTGGCATTGATGAAAATTCCAGTGCAGAGGATGTTGGGAAGCAATCTGCTCTGGTTTGTCACATTTTTAAATGTTTTGGTTTTTAGGGGGAGAAAAATGTTGTAGAAAAATACAAAAACATTAAAATGTAAAAATACAAAAACTAAAAAAAATTCAAAAAGGTAAAAAACATATAAAAATCCAAAAAGAGTTAGTGTAAAAAGAGGAAATGATAGTACATCAGCTAGACTGTCACGGTACGCTAAATATTTGGAAAGTTAAAAAGCGTTAAACAGTCTCACTAATGATGTGTCGGTAGGTTTTTACACATTTAGTAAACTGAATTCGGGATATAAACCTAAAATCAATATCTTACTTATCTCGTGGGGAACATCTCTTGGATATATGGGTAACCCTCGAAATCTTGTTTGAAAGATTGCCTAATTCTGAGATATTAGGTTTTTATACTTAGTGATATATGGGGTATTATACCAGGACTTCTGATATTGCGAAAGCAATGGCCTAGTCCTCGTATAATACTTTACACGCTTTAAATAAAGCTTTCCCTCAGCATAAAAATTGATAAACTATCGAAAGATACAAATCAAGTGTTGTTGTAAAGAAGATCCCTAAGTGGGACACCCTAAAGTCGAGCTATCATCTCTCTGTCTGAACATAAGTTCAAACCTGAGCTCTCATGGTCTCGCACTACCCAGAGAACAGATATCATTATAGTATATTCACCTGTAAGACTGAATACGGGGAATGTGGATACGAGAGTATATTCTGTGGTGGGGCACGCGAATAAGTTAAGTGCTTAAAACATTAAATCGGTGTCCTGAATCAGTTGAACTCTGTGTGAGAATTTAAGTGGATCAGTATATCGACAATCTAGGTGAATCGTTTAAAACTTATTGTGTTATAAGCTCAACGGTGCTTGTGACTCGTAGGTAGCTGATATGATCCTCTAACACAACTCACAAAAATATGTATGTAAATAGTTTCTTGTTGTTACTTTCAGATTAAACCCAAAAAGATTTTCAGTGTGTTTTAGTATAAAGTTTCTAAAATACAAAAAGATTTTATTTCTGCGTTATTTTTGGCAAACCAGTGTTAGAAAGCTGGTCTTCGGAATCTCAGATGTATAGAAAGATCCTGAATGATTGGGTGGGAGCTTATCTGAAAGGTGGGGAAACTTGAAAGGTTAAACAAGTTCATTAATTTGAAACTTGTAAATTACTTGAAAAATTGAAAAAGTTGATCAAAATGTCAGACGGTTCGTAAATCGGGTCAACCAAGGTCATTAAATTGGGCCTGGTTGATAAATCAAATAACCGGGGTCATTAACTTGGACCTGGATACTCGAGTGGATTTAAAACTGACTAAAATTGGTAAGTGTTTGAAAAAATTGCAAGTTTGAAACAAATTAAGTTGGTTCGAACGAAGGCAGAACAGTGGGTTCGAACAAAGACTGTTAAGTGTGTTTCGTGGCTTCGTACGAAGCCACAAACCCCATATATAAACCAGCAGCTTCAAACGAAACCTCATTACTCACTGTCCACCTTCGAACCAAATCCTCTCAAAACAAGCCATTACTCTGTCCAATTTTTTCCAAGATCATACATTATAGTGTTGGCTTGTACATCACTAACAATGGGAAAGGTACATTTTCTTGAATCTCAAGCTTTAAATCGCTCAATTTTACGATATTAGAACCGCCGGCCCTAGAAATTTAGATTTACTTATTTTTAGGGGTTGAATCTTGAAATTGAAGTTATAATATGTTGAATCGGCGACTGTAGGATTGTTTAGAACCATCAATTTCATGTTTTGATACAGTTTGTGATATTTTGATTTTGATGACTGTTCATTGTTGATTGGTTCGAAGCGACTGGTGTCACACCCCGAAAATCCACACGCGGAGTACCACCGCTTGGAGGCGTGACATGACCAGGATCAAGCCACCAATCATATTGAACATATCATAATAGTAATTGTAACGTCCAACCTCAATATAATTGGTGTTCAAATCAAACATAGTCTAAGTAGTAAGCGGAAGCATAACGTTTAAAACCCAAGTATAAGTTCAACAGTATGATAATTGTTTAACATAGCATCCAAGATCCATGTCCACAACGACCACGCCTCCCTGTGCAAGCTCCATGAGTACCTAACGACCTGCAAGGCATGTAACAACGAGTCAACAACAAAGTTGAGCGAGTTCACAGTTGGTTGTTTAGTAATAGTATTCGTTTTGTAAACCGTATGTTTGTTTAGTAACCAATGTATCGTATTTATTTGTATCACGGCCTTCCCGGCATGTGTGCGAAGATTAGTATTTTCGTATCGCGGCCAAACCAGGCATGTTTGCGAAGATTAGTATTCGTAGTCTGGCTGTATTATAAGTGACCCTCCCCTAACGAGGTCAGTGGTACGTATTCCGATTACGATAAAAGCACAAGTATCATTCAATCCCATTCCCAACCCCCAGGAATCCCATGCCTTGGTAAGAGTGTGAACTCACCTTGGTTTGCTCGGTATGCTTAACTAGATGCTCGCAAGTAATCAGTCAAATCCTATAGTTATGCACGTATTTTTAATCAGTACATGTCGGTAAAGTTTCACATGCTATTTATGTCACATAGTGTGTCCAAACACTTATCAGGTAACACATAAGAAATTAATTAGAGTCATGCAGTTCAGGCTTCATATGAATGTCCTTCATAGTTTGTACTAACCATAGTTATTTAATAACACACTTAACAGAGTTATCAAGCTTAATTGGATTATCATGTGTAATAGAGTCACATATTTAACTGAGTTAATCCACTTAACAGGAGTAATAAACTAACAAAGTTAACCAACTAGTTAAGTTACCTGAACTAACTGAATTAATAGCTTACAGACTTTACATGATTAATATGGTTGCCTCACTTAACAGAGTTAATCAACTAACAACGTTATCAGCTAACAGAGTTATATATTAACTGAAACATATGTGCCGAAAACCCTTATGTGGGCCGAAATCCCTTTGTGGGCCGAAAACACTTGGGCCTAAGGTGTTACGAAAACACCTTGTGTTTTCGTTGGTATCATCAACAACAACAACAGTAGGTTAGAAATAATCCAAGCATATAACAGTTATATGATTAATCCTCTACAAAATCATTTAATCAGTCATTGATATGTAACATACATATTGCCAAATCATGCGAGACCAAGATTACCATTAAATCAGTTGCTCATCATTAAAAATCAATAATGGCCGACAAGTGTATATTGTTGTCATTTTGCTATTTGACCAATTCATGTGATGGCTGCAAGTTTCATGTGACTGAACCGGTTGTTTTCATAATCTATATCTCTTGTTTACTGCCATGTATGAATAAAGAATCATATGCACAAACAGTCATGAAGTTGAACTTATCAATTCACATACCAACATCATCATTTAATCGGTAGTTCACAATTTCCAATCCTTGATCCACCGATTTGTCTCATTATCACAATATTGACATATGTTTTTCAATAACATTAATAGTTATCCAATCAATAATCAAAGGCACAAGATAGTTCATGCATATCAATGTCACAGTTACACACCTACATGATTATCAAAACAAAACAAATAAGATAAATCACTAACCAGCCAAAGATCCTGCCAAGATAATGTTACGAGGGGGTTCTTGTTACTGCCGTCACACAAGAGAGAAAGGGCTCTAGGGTTTCGGTTGTTTTTATAAAAGTGTGAAACTGAGGTTGTTTCACGTTTTAATACTCAAACTAACGTGTTGGGCCCGAACTGGGCTTCGGCGAATCGTGGGCCGGCGAAACTAGTCGTATAAACTGAGGTTTTTTTTCACGTTTTAATAATCAAACACATAACCAAGCAAACACAATACGTTTTATCATATCACAACGTGTATAGTTACAAAGCAAACTAGTCGTATAAGCAAACAGTTAGACAGTTATCGTGCAAATAAATGCAAGAGTGGAATCTCAGAAACTCGAGTTGTCACATTATCCCCAACTTAAAAGAAATTTCGTCCCGAAATTTAGCATGCGGTTATTGAGGAAGCTAATCGTGTGACGTTGTTTACCTGTTTCGTATCGCGGCTCCCCGAGCAGGTTTGCGAAGATTACTGGTTTTCCTGGGGTGTCACATCATCCCCCCGTTGATTTGGAATTTCGTCCCGAAATTCTGTAGTAGCTTCAGCCTCAGTAGTGGTTGCACTGTTTCCGTATAACTGGGGATACTTGAGTTTCATCTGATCTTCTCGCTCCCAGGTAAACTCTGGGCCACGACGGGAGTTCTAATGAACTCGAACAAGAGGTATTCTGGTGTTCTTGAGGACCTTAACATCCCGGTCCGTGATTTCAACAGGTTCCTCAACGAATCGCAACTGTTCGTCGATAGTGAGCTCCTTCAAAGGAACTATGAGGGTCTCATCTGACAGACACTTCTTCAGATTCGACACGTGAAAGACGTTGTGAACTGTACTGAGTTCTGCTGGTAAGTTCAGTCTGTAGGCCACCTTGCCTATTTTCTCAATGATTTCGAACGGTCCGACGTATCGCGGATTGAGTTTGCCTCGTTTTCCAAAACGGACTACACCCTTCCAGGGTGAAACTTTGAGTAGCGCTCGATCCCCAACCTGGAACTCGAGTGGTTCCCTGTCTTTATCAGCGTATGCTTTCTGACGGTCGCAAGCTGCCGCCATGCGTTGTCGTATCTGAGCGATCTTTTCTGTAGTATCAACTACGAGTTCTGGACCTGTGATTTGACTATCACCCACCTCTGCCCAACAAAGAGGTGACCGGCATTTACGTCCGTACAATGCCTCAAATGGAGCAGCTTTAATGCTGGTGTGGTAGCTGTTATTGTATGAAAATTCCACAAGTGGCAGATGCTTTTCCCAGCCGTTGCCAAAGTCAATTACACATGCACGAAGCATGTCTTCTAGAGTTTGAATAGTGCGCTCAGACTGCCCATCCGTCTGAGGGTGATAAGCTGTGCTCATGTCTAAACGGGAGCCAAAAGATTTGTGCATTGCTCGCCACAGTTCTGAAGTAAGACGTGCATCACGATCAGAGATAATGGAGGTTGGCACCCCGTGCCTTGAAACCACTTCTTTTAAATAGATGTCTGCTAAGGTAGAGAACTTGTCTGTTTCCTTAATAGCCAGAAAGTGTGCAGACTTAGTGAGTCGATCCACGATCACCCAAATAGTATCATTCCCACGCTGAGATCTAGGTAGGCCAGTAACAAAATCCATGGAAATTTGTTCCCATTTCCATTGTGGTATCTCAGGTTGTTGGAGTAGGCCCGATGGTTTCTGATATTCCGTTTTGACTCTCGCACAAGTCAAACATTTGCTAACGTAAGTTGCTATATGAGCTTTCATGCTAGGCCACCAATATGTGGTTTTTAAGTCGTGGTACATCTTATCCGAACCAGGATGTACTGAGTAGCGAGACTTATGAGCTTCATCCATTACAAGCTCGCGTAAGTTGCCATAGAGTGGGACCCAAATGCGTCCTGTTACGTAGTAGACGCCGTCTGCCTTTTGTTCTAATCGTTGCCTTGAGCCGCGTAGAGCTTCAGCTCTAACGTTTTCTTGTTTCAATGCTTCTACCTGAGCATCTCGTATCTGAGAAGGAAGGCTAGACTGAATAGTGAGTTGCAACGCTCGTACACGTCTAGGTGTAGTATCCTTTCGACTGAGGGCGTCGGCCACCACATTGGCTTTGCCCGGATGGTACTTTATAGCACATTCGTAATCGTTCCGTAATTCAACCCATCTACGTTGTCGCATGTTCAATTCCTTCTGCTTGAAGATATGCTCGAGACTCCTGTGATCAATGTATATAGTGCACTTGGTACCGTACAGGTAATGTCGCCATATCTTGAGCGCAAAAAAAAAACAACAGCTCCCAGCTCTAAATCGTGTGTAGTGTAATTCCGTTCGTGAATCTTAAGTTGACGCGAAGCATAAGCAATGACTTTATCCCGTTGCATCAACACACATCCAAGACCTTGGATGGATGCGTCGCAGTAGACCACAAAATCGTCCGTGCCTTCAGGCAATGAGAGGATAGGTGCGCTACAAAGTCTATCCTTTAAGTGCTGAAACGCTGTTTCCTGTGTATTACCCCAACGATAAACAACACCTTTCTGTGTCAGTAGTGTAAGCGGCTGTGCCATCTTTGAGAAGTCTTTGATGAACCGTCTGTAATAACCCGCCAAACCCAAGAATTGGCGTATTTCGGTCGGTGTGCGAGGTGCAGGCCAGTTCTTGATCGAATCTACCTTGGATGGATCGACATGAATCCCATCCTTGTTTACCACATGGCCTAGAAAGTGGACTTCACGAAGCCAGAAGTCGCATTTTGAAAACTTAGCGTACAGCTGTTCCGTTCGAAGGAGTTCCAAAATAAGTCGTAAGTGCTGCTCGTGTTCCTCCTGACTCTTCGAATAGATCAGGATGTCGTCGATGAAAACAATGACGAACTTGTCAAGGTAAGGTTTGCAAACCATGTTCATAAGATCCATGGAAACTGCAGGCGCGTTCGTTAGCCCGAATGGCATGACCAGAAACTCGTAATGGCCGTAGCGAGTTCTGAATGCTGTTTTGGAGACGTCCTCATCCCGGACTCTCAGTTGATGGTAGCCTGACCTCAGATCAATCTTCGAGTAATAGCTCGACCCTTGCAACTGGTCGAACAAGTCGTCGATTCATGGAAGAGGATAGCGATTCTTCACGGTCACCTTGTTCAGCTCGCGGTAGTCTATACACATGCGGAAGGTACCGTCCTTCTTCTTTACAAATAGTACTGGAGCTCCCCAAGGCGAAGAGCTAGGACGTATGAAACCCTTTTCCAAAAGTTCTTGCAATTGCTTAGACAGTTCTTCCAGTTCGGTTGGAGCTAAGCGATAAGGTGCTCGAGCTATGGGTGCTGCTCCAGGAGCTAGCTCGATCTGAAATTCGACCTGGCGATGAGGCGGTAGACCAGGTAATTCCTCAGGAAAAACTTGAGGATAGTCACGTACAACTAGGATACCCTCAATCTTCTTCTCTTTCGTTGATGCATCAGTAACAAGTGCTAAAAGAGCGGTGTGGCCTTTTCGTAAACACTTCTGGGCCTTCAGGAAGGAGATGATGCCCACCACAGCACCACTCTTGTCGCTTTGACTTTCGAGAGGTTCCTTGCCAGAACGGGGAATACGAACAATCTTCTCCTTGCATAGGATCTCTGCTTGCTGTTGGGATAACCAATCCATCCCAATGACGATGTCGAAACTACCCAAGACTATAGGAATGAGGTTGATGGAGAATGTCTGACCAGCTAAGACGAGGTTACAATCCTTGACTACCAGAAGATTGCTGACCAGGGCTCTGATAGTCATCAATCTTTCGCTGCGGTGCCTGGGCCTGAACTGAAGTTGAACCCTTGCTGGAGGTTCCATCCCACTTTCTCTTATTGTCACAGGGAATAGCAGTAGTAGTAGTAGTAGCACCAATGCGTTTAGGCAGCTTGTTCTGTTCCACTGCCTGGTCTGTGAGACGATGAGCAAGACGAGTAACATCTTGAATAGTAGCAAGGTTGGCAGAAGTCACATGACTTTGAATCTCTGGTACTAAGCATTTGAGGTACAGCTCAATGCGCTTGATGGGAGGATCCACCATAGTTGGACACAACACTGCCAGTTAGTTAGATCGCTTCGTGTACGCCTCTATCTCTGACCCCGTCATCTTCAGGTTAAAGAACTCCACTTCCAGCTTGTGGATGTCATCACGACTACAGTATTCATGTTTGATCAGTTCCTTAAAATCATTCCATGGAGTGGCATTAGCAGCCGCCAGCCCCAGCATCTGAACTTGCGCGTTCCACCAAGTTAGCGCAGTGCCTTCGAGAGTACCGGTAGCGTACTTCACCCTACGAGCCTCAGGGCATTCACACATTTCGAAGACCGAGTTCCACCAAGTTAGCGCAGTGCCTTCGAGAGTACCGGTAGCGTACTTCACCCTACGAGCCTCAGGGCATTCACACATTTCGAAGACCGATTCGAGCTTCTCGAACCAGTAGAGGAGTCCTACGGCTCCTTCAGTGCCACTGAAAGTAGTAGGACGACAGTCCATGAAAGTTTTGAAGGTGCACACAGGTGGCTGAGCGTTCTGACCTGTCGTGTGCGTAAGAGTAAACATACTTGAGCACGAGTGTTGGTTTACGAGAGTAGGATCTAAAGATCCTAGAGTAAGTGGTGATGGCAGGTTATACCTCCTGCCAGGGCAGCTGCGAGTGCTGCAGTAACTTGTTCAGTGATCAAAGCCGCCAACTGGGCTTGAGTTAGGTTAACACGTCCACTCATGATCTTGGTACCAAGAGAACATGAGTGAGAGAGGTTCGCGAAAGTACGATGACAGAAGAGAGTAAACACATAAGTATTTCAATCAACAGTTGTTACGTTTATCTAAGCATACCATGAGCAAAGTTCTATGTAATCTAGCATGTAGGCAATGTAAGCATGAACAATATTACCTATAGTGTTGAGTCTTGCACGTGGAGCGAAGCGTCGTTGTGGATCGTTGAGCACTGTACAGGTTATAGTCTGGTTTTAATAAAAACTTTTTCCCCTTATTTAAAACCAAGTTCACTATAACCAATGGCTCTGATACCAATCTGTCACACCCCCAAAATCCACACGCGGAGTACCACCGCTTGGAGGCGTGACATGACCAGGATCAAGCCACCAATCATATTGAACATATCATAATAGTAATTGTAACGTCCAACCTCAATATAACTGGTGTTCAAATCAAACATAGTCTAAGAAGTAAGCGGAAGCATAACGTTTAAAACCCAAGTATAAGTTCAACAGTATGATAATTGTTTAACATAGCATCCAAGATCCATGTCCACAACGACCACGCCTCCCTGTGCAAGCTCCATGAGTACCTAACGACCTGCAAGGCATGTAACAACGAGTCAACAACAAAGTTGAGCGACTTCACAGTTGGTTGTTTAGTAATAGTATTCGTTTCGTAAACCGTATGTTTGTTTAGTAACCAATGTATCGTATTTATTTGTATCGCGGCCTTCCCGGCATGTGTGCGAAGATTAGTATTTTCGTATCGCGGCCAAACCAGGCATGTTTGCGAAGATTAGTATTCGTAGTCTAGCTGTATTATAAGTGACCCTCCCCTAACGAGGTCAGTGGTACGTATTCCGATTACGATAAAAGCACAAGTATCATTCAATCCCATTCCCAACCCCCAGGAATCCCATGCCTTGGTAAGAGTGTGAACTCACCTTGGTTTGCTCGGTATGCTTAACTAGATGCTCGCAAGTAATCAGTCAAATCCTATAGTTATGCACGTATTTTTAATCAGTACATGTCGGTAAAGTTTCACATGCTATTTATGTCACATAGTGTGTCCAAACACTTATCAGGTAACACATAAGAAATTAATCAGAGTGATGCAGTTCAGGCTTCATATGAATGTCCTTCATAGTTTGTACTAACCATAGTTATTTAATAACACACTTAACAGAGTTATCAAGCTTAATTGGATTATCATGTGTAATAGAGTCACATATTTAACTGAGTTAATCCACTTAACAGGAGTAATAAACTAACAAAGTTAACCAACTAGTTAAGTTACCTGAACTAACTGAATTAATAGCTTACAGACTTTACATGATTAATATGGTTGCCTCACTTAACAGAGTTAATTCAGTTAACAGAGTTAATCAACTAACATCGTTATCAGCTAACAGAGTTATATATTAACTGAAACATATGTGCCGAAAACCCTTATGTGGGCCGAAATCCCTTTGTGGGCCGAAACCACTTGGGCCTAAGGTGTTACGAAAACACCTTGTGTTTTCGTTGGTATCATCATCAACAACAACAGTAGGTTAGAAATAATCCAAGCATATAACAGTTATATGATTAATCCTCTACAAAATCATTTAATCAGTCATTGATATGTAACATACATATTGCCAAATCATGCGAGACCAAGATTACCATTAAATCAGTTGCTCATCATTAAAAATCAATAATGGCCGACAAGTGTATATTGTTGTCATTTTGCTATTTGACCAATTCATGTGATGGCTGCAAGTTTCATGTGACTGAACCGGTTGTTTTCATAATCTATATCCCTTGTTTACTGCCATGTATGAATAAAGAATCATATGCACAAACAGTCATGAAGTTGAACTTATCAATTCACATACCAACATCATCATTTAATCGGTAGTTCACAATTTCCAATCCTTGATCCACCGATTTGTCTCATTATCACAATATTGACATATGTTTTTCAATAACATTAATAGTTATCCAATCAATAATCAAAGGCACAAGATAGTTCATGCATATCAATGTCACAGTTACACACCTACATGATTATCAAAACAAAACAAATAAGATAAATCACTAACCAGCCAAAGATCCTGCCAAGATAATGTTACGAGGGGGTTCTTGTTACTGCCGTCACACAAGAGAGAAAGGGCTCTAGGGTTTCGGTTGTTTTTATAAAAGTGTGAAACTGAGGTTGTTTCACGTTTTAATACTCAAACTAACGTGTTGGGCCCGAACTGGGCTTCGGCGAATCGTGGGCCGGCGAAACTAGTCGTATAAACTGAGGTTTTTTTTTCACGTTTTAATAATCAAACACATAACCAAGCAAACACAATACGTTTTATCATATCACAACGTGTATAGTTACAAAGCAAACTAGTCGTATAAGCAAACAGTTAGACAGTTATCGTGCAAATAAATGCAAGAGTGGAATCTCAGAAACTCGAGTTGTCACATTATCCCCAACTTAAAAGAAATTTCGTCCCGAAATTTAGCATGCGGTTATTGAGGAAGCTAATCGTGTGACGTTGTTTACCTGTTTCGTATCGCGGCTCCCCGAGCAGGTTTGCGAAGATTACTGGTTTTCCTGGGGTGTCACATCATCCCCCCGTTGATTTGGAATTTCGTCCCGAAATTCTGTAGTAGCTTCAGCCTCAGTAGTGGTTGCACTGTTTCCGTATAACTGGGGATACTTGAGTTTCATCTGATCTTCTCGCTCCCAGGTAAACTCTGGGCCACGACGGGAGTTCTAATGAACTCGAACAAGAGGTATTCTGGTGTTCTTGAGGACCTTAACATCCCGGTCCGTGATTTCAACAGGTTCCTCAACGAATCGCAACTGTTCGTCGATAGTGAGCTCCTTCAAAGGAACTATGAGGGTCTCATCTGACAGACACTTCTTCAGATTCGACACGTGAAAGACGTTGTGAACTGTACTGAGTTCTGCTGGTAAGTTCAGTCTGTAGGCCACCTTGCCTATTTTCTCAATGATTTCGAACGGTCCGACGTATCGCGGATTGAGTTTGCCTCGTTTTCCAAAACGGACTACACCCTTCCAGGGTGAAACTTTGAGTAGCGCTCGATCCCCAACCTGGAACTCGAGTGGTTCCCTGTCTTTATCAGCGTATGCTTTCTGACGGTCGCAAGCTGCCGCCATGCGTTGTCGTATCTGAGCGATCTTTTCTGTAGTATCAACTACGAGTTCTGGACCTGTGATTTGACTATCACCCACCTCTGCCCAACAAAGAGGTGACCGGCATTTACGTCCGTACAATGCCTCAAATGGAGCAGCTTTAATGCTGGTGTGGTAGCTGTTATTGTATGAAAATTCCACAAGTGGCAGATGCTTTTCCCAGCCGTTGCCAAAGTCAATTACACATGCACGAAGCATGTCTTCTAGAGTTTGAATAGTGCGCTCAGACTGCCCATCCGTCTGAGGGTGATAAGCTGTGCTCATGTCTAAACGGGAGCCAAAAGATTTGTGCATTGCTCGCCACAGTTCTGAAGTAAGACGTGCATCACGATCAGAGATAATGGAGGTTGGCACCCCGTGCCTTGAAACCACTTCTTTTAAATAGATGTCTGCTAAGGTAGAGAACTTGTCTGTTTCCTTAATAGCCAGAAAGTGTGCAGACTTAGTGAGTCGATCCACGATCACCCAAATAGTATCATTCCCACGCTGAGATCTAGGTAGGCCAGTAACAAAATCCATGGAAATTTGTTCCCATTTCCATTGTGGTATCTCAGGTTGTTGGAGTAGGCCCGATGGTTTCTGATATTCCGTTTTGACTCTCGCACAAGTCAAACATTTGCTAACGTAAGTTGCTATATGAGCTTTCATGCTAGGCCACCAATATGTGGTTTTTAAGTCGTGGTACATCTTATCCGAACCAGGATGTACTGAGTAGCGAGACTTATGAGCTTCATCCATTACAAGCTCGCGTAAGTTGCCATAGAGTGGGACCCAAATGCGTCCTGTTACGTAGTAGACGCCGTCTGCCTTTTGTTCTAATCGTTGCCTTGAGCCGCGTAGAGCTTCAGCTCTAACGTTTTCTTGTTTCAATGCTTCTACCTGAGCATCTCGTATCTGAGAAGGAAGGCTAGACTGAATAGTGAGTTGCAACGCTCGTACACGTCTAGGTGTAGTATCCTTTCGACTGAGGGCGTCGGCCACCACATTGGCTTTGCCCGGATGGTACTTTATAGCACATTCGTAATCGTTCCGTAATTCAACCCATCTACGTTGTCGCATGTTCAATTCCTTCTGCTTGAAGATATGCTCGAGACTCCTGTGATCAATGTATATAGTGCACTTGGTACCGTACAGGTAATGTCGCCATATCTTGAGCGCAAAAAAAAAAACAACAGCTCCCAGCTCTAAATCGTGTGTAGTGTAATTCCGTTCGTGAATCTTAAGTTGACGCGAAGCATAAGCAATGACTTTATCCCGTTGCATCAACACACATCCAAGACCTTGGATGGATGCGTCGCAGTAGACCACAAAATCGTCCGTGCCTTCAGGCAATGAGAGGATAGGTGCGCTACAAAGTCTATCCTTTAAGTGCTGAAACGCTGTTTCCTGTGTATTACCCCAACGATAAACAACACCTTTCTGTGTCAGTAGTGTAAGCGGCTGTGCCATCTTTGAGAAGTCTTTGATGAACCGTCTGTAATAACCCGCCAAACCCAAGAATTGGCGTATTTCGGTCGGTGTGCGAGGTGCAGGCCAGTTCTTGATCGAATCTACCTTGGATGGATCGACATGAATCCCATCCTTGTTTACCACATGGCCTAGAAAGTGGACTTCACGAAGCCAGAAGTCGCATTTTGAAAACTTAGCGTACAGCTGTTCCGTTCGAAGGAGTTCCAAAATAAGTCGTAAGTGCTGCTCGTGTTCCTCCTGACTCTTCGAATAGATCAGGATGTCGTCGATGAAAACAATGACGAACTTGTCAAGGTAAGGTTTGCAAACCATGTTCATAAGATCCATGGAAACTGCAGGCGCGTTCGTTAGCCCGAATGGCATGACCAGAAACTCGTAATGGCCGTAGCGAGTTCTGAATGCTGTTTTGGAGACGTCCTCATCCCGGACTCTCAGTTGATGGTAGCCTGACCTCAGATCAATCTTCGAGTAATAGCTCGACCCTTGCAACTGGTCGAACAAGTCGTCGATTCATGGAAGAGGATAGCGATTCTTCACGGTCACCTTGTTCAGCTCGCGGTAGTCTATACACATGCGGAAGGTACCGTCCTTCTTCTTTACAAATAGTACTGGAGCTCCCCAAGGCGAAGAGCTAGGACGTATGAAACCCTTTTCCAAAAGTTCTTGCAATTGCTTAGACAGTTCTTCCAGTTCGGTTGGAGCTAAGCGATAAGGTGCTCGAGCTATGGGTGCTGCTCCAGGAGCTAGCTCGATCTGAAATTCGACCTGGCGATGAGGCGGTAGACCAGGTAATTCCTCAGGAAAAACTTGAGGATAGTCACGTACAACTAGGATACCCTCAATCTTCTTCTCTTTCGTTGATGCATCAGTAACAAGTGCTAAAAGAGCGGTGTGGCCTTTTCGTAAACACTTCTGGGCCTTCAGGAAGGAGATGATGCCCACCACAGCACCACTCTTGTCGCTTTGACTTTCGAGAGGTTCCTTGCCAGAACGGGGAATACGAACAATCTTCTCCTTGCATAGGATCTCTGCTTGCTGTTGGGATAACCAATCCATCCCAATGACGATGTCGAAACTACCCAAGACTATAGGAATGAGGTTGATGGAGAATGTCTGACCAGCTAAGACGAGGTTACAATCCTTGACTACCAGAAGATTGCTGACCAGGGCTCTGATAGTCATCAATCTTTCGCTGCGGTGCCTGGGCCTGAACTGAAGTTGAACCCTTGCTGGAGGTTCCATCCCACTTTCTCTTATTGTCACAGGGAATAGCAGTAGTAGTAGTAGTAGCACCAATGCGTTTAGGCAGCTTGTTCTGTTCCACTGCCTGGTCTGTGAGACGATGAGCAAGACGAGTAACATCTTGAATAGTAGCAAGGTTGGCAGAAGTCACATGACTTTGAATCTCTGGTACTAAGCATTTGAGGTACAGCTCAATGCGCTTGATGGGAGGATCCACCATAGTTGGACACAACACTGCCAGTTAGTTAGATCGCTTCGTGTACGCCTCTATCTCTGACCCCGTCATCTTCAGGTTAAAGAACTCCACTTCCAGCTTGTGGATGTCATCACGACTACAGTATTCATGTTTGATCAGTTCCTTAAAATCATTCCATGGAGTGGCATTAGCAGCCGCCAGCCCCAGCATCTGAACTTGCGCGTTCCACCAAGTTAGCGCAGTGCCTTCGAGAGTACCGGTAGCGTACTTCACCCTACGAGCCTCAGGGCATTCACACATTTCGAAGACCGAGTTCCACCAAGTTAGCGCAGTGCCTTCGAGAGTACCGGTAGCGTACTTCACCCTACGAGCCTCAGGGCATTCACACATTTCGAAGACCGATTCGAGCTTCTCGAACCAGTAGAGGAGTCCTACGGCTCCTTCAGTGCCACTGAAAGTAGTAGGACGACAGTCCATGAAAGTTTTGAAGGTGCACACAGGTGGCTGAGCGTTCTGACCTGTCGTGTGCGTAAGAGTAAACATACTTGAGCACGAGTGTTGGTTTACGAGAGTAGGATCTAAAGATCCTAGAGTAAGTGGTGATGGCAGGTTATACCTCCTGCCAGGGCAGCTGCGAGTGCTGCAGTAACTTGTTCAGTGATCAAAGCCGCCAACTGGGCTTGAGTTAGGTTAACACGTCCACTCATGATCTTGGTACCAAGAGAACATGAGTGAGAGAGGTTCGCGAAAGTACGATGACAGAAGAGAGTAAACACATAAGTATTTCAATCAACAGTTGTTACGTTTATCTAAGCATACCATGAGCAAAGTTCTATGTAATCTAGCATGTAGGCAATGTAAGCATGAACAATATTACCTATAGTGTTGAGTCTTGCACGTGGAGCGAAGCGTCGTTGTGGATCGTTGAGCACTGTACAGGTTATAGTCTGGTTTTAATAAAAACTTTTTCCCCTTATTTAAAACCAAGTTCACTATAACCAATGGCTCTGATACCAATCTGTCACACCCCCAAAATCCACACGCGGAGTACCACCGCTTGGAGGCGTGACATGACCAGGATCAAGCCACCAATCATATTGAACATATCATAATAGTAATTGTAACGTCCAACCTCAATATAACTGGTGTTCAAATCAAACATAGTCTAAGAAGTAAGCGGAAGCATAACGTTTAAAACCCAAGTATAAGTTCAACAGTATGATAATTGTTTAACATAGCATCCAAGATCCATGTCCACAACGACCACGCCTCCCTGTGCAAGCTCCATGAGTACCTAACGACCTGCAAGGCATGTAACAACGAGTCAACAACAAAGTTGAGCGACTTCACAGTTGGTTGTTTAGTAATAGTATTCGTTTCGTAAACCGTATGTTTGTTTAGTAACCAATGTATCGTATTTATTTGTATCGCGGCCTTCCCGGCATGTGTGCGAAGATTAGTATTTTCGTATCGCGGCCAAACCAGGCATGTTTGCGAAGATTAGTATTCGTAGTCTAGCTGTATTATAAGTGACCCTCCCCTAACGAGGTCAGTGGTACGTATTCCGATTACGATAAAAGCACAAGTATCATTCAATCCCATTCCCAACCCCCAGGAATCCCATGCCTTGGTAAGAGTGTGAACTCACCTTGGTTTGCTCGGTATGCTTAACTAGATGCTCGCAAGTAATCAGTCAAATCCTATAGTTATGCACGTATTTTTAATCAGTACATGTCGGTAAAGTTTCACATGCTATTTATGTCACATAGTGTGTCCAAACACTTATCAGGTAACACATAAGAAATTAATCAGAGTGATGCAGTTCAGGCTTCATATGAATGTCCTTCATAGTTTGTACTAACCATAGTTATTTAATAACACACTTAACAGAGTTATCAAGCTTAATTGGATTATCATGTGTAATAGAGTCACATATTTAACTGAGTTAATCCACTTAACAGGAGTAATAAACTAACAAAGTTAACCAACTAGTTAAGTTACCTGAACTAACTGAATTAATAGCTTACAGACTTTACATGATTAATATGGTTGCCTCACTTAACAGAGTTAATTCAGTTAACAGAGTTAATCAACTAACAGCGTTATCAGCTAACAGAGTTATATATTAACTGAAACATATGTGCCGAAAACCCTTATGTGGGCCGAAATCCCTTTGTGGGCCGAAACCACTTGGGCCTAAGGTGTTACGAAAACACCTTGTGTTTTCGTTGGTATCATCAACAACAACAACAGTAGGTTAGAAATAATCCAAGCATATAACAGTTATATGATTAATCCTCTACAAAATCATTTAATCAGTCATTGATATGTAACATACATATTGCCAAATCATGCGAGACCAAGATTACCATTAAATCAGTTGCTCATCATTAAAAATCAATAATGGCCGACAAGTGTATATTGTTGTCATTTTTCTATTTGACCAATTCATGTGATGGCTGCAAGTTTCATGTGACTGAACCGGTTGTTTTCATAATCTATATCCCTTGTTTACTGCCATGTATGAATAAAGAATCATATGCACAAACAGTCATGAAGTTGAACTTATCAATTCACATACCAACATCATCATTTAATCGGTAGTTCACAATTTCCAATCCTTGATCCACCGATTTGTCTCATTATCACAATATTGACATATGTTTTTCAATAACATTAATAGTTATCCAATCAATAATCAAAGGCACAAGATAGTTCATGCATATCAATGTCACAGTTACACACCTACATGATTATCAAAACAAAACAAATAAGATAAATCACTAACCAGCCAAAGATCCTGCCAAGATAATGTTACGAGGGGGTTCTTGTTACTGCCGTCACACAAGAGAGAAAGGGCTCTAGGGTTTCGGTTGTTTTTATAAAAGTGTGAAACTGAGGTTGTTTCACGTTTTAATACTCAAACTAACGTGTTGGGCCCGAACTGGGCTTCGGCGAATCGTGGGCCGGCGAAACTAGTCGTATAAACTGAGGTTTTTTTTTCACGTTTTAATAATCAAACACATAACCAAGCAAACACAATACGTTTTATCATATCACAATGTGTATAGTTACAAAGCAAACTAGTCGTATAAGCAAACAATTAGACAGTTATCGTGCAAATAATTGCAAGAGTGGAATCTCGGAAACTCGAGTTGTCACAACTGGCTTCGTACGAGGCCAGTCAAGGTGTGTTAGATCTGTTTGAATGAGTTAAGTGTTGATTTGTTAGATCTTGTTGTTCATAGTATAACATGTTAGTGGATCTCAGCAGTTCTTCGAGTTATGTGTTTCTTTTCATGTATTCTTGGTTCGAAGGGATTGGCTTCAAACGAAGACAGCCTTTGTGCTTTGAATGTTAATTGTTTGGTGTTATGTTTGATCTTGTATTCAAAGTGTTAATTTTTATTAGATCTAAACAGTGTATTCGAGTCATATGTTTGTATTCTTGATCTGTTGGTTCAAAGCTACTGGCTTTGAACGAAGCCAGTCAGCATAGGTGTTGTGACTGTTGATCTTGATACATGTTGATTATGAGTGTTAGCATAATTTTGATCTGTTTATTGTCATGTAATACATGTTTGAATCTCAACAGTGGCCTCGTACAAGCCATCACCTGGCTTCATTCGAAGGTAGCATAGTGTGTGTTAAAACTTGAAAATTTTTCTAAGTGTTGAACTCTGTTGCTATGTGATGTTATGCTTTCTCGATAAACGTGCCATAAGTATTGATTGTTTATTTTATGATTGCAGGCAAAGAGTACTAACTTTGACAAAAAGCACAACATTTGTTGCTTATTAGATAAAAGTTTACCGAGAATGCCATCGTTTGAAGATGTGATTGATTTCATGGATCGTAGCCGAATAAAGAAAGCATTAACTGACAGGCACAGGTGTTATAGATCTCATGTTGAAAGGTTTTGGAATAATGCAAGATTTGATGATGGATCAAAAGAGATAATTTCTGCATTGAGAATCAATGACGAGAATAACAAAGACGTTGATATTGAAGTAAAGTTTAATGTTGATGATGTCCGAAGAGTTTTAGAGTTTAAAGATGATGAGATCCGATCCAGGTGCCGGAAAAACTAGTGAAAGTATTGTGGATGCGGATGGGTACTTCGGATATGTGAATGACACAACTTATAACAAATCAAAGTTCTCGAGGCCATATAAATTTCTTGTGCATTCAACTATTCATGCTCTTCATCACAGAATATGAGCATTTGACGTTTCATCAGACTCTGTTATGTGTGTGCTTACATGTTTAATACTTAATCGTCCATTCAATATTTCACAGGCTATATTCAACTATATGGTTGATAACATTCATGGTGAGAGGTTCCTGCAATATCCGCGCTTTATACAGATGATTTTGGATGATAAAGTGAAAATTTTGCCGAAAGTTGATGCAGATGAGCTGATTTTAGATCATATGGATGTTGAAACTCTCAAGAGATTGAATGTCTATCAGGGAGTTGAGATAGAGAAAGAACCACCTTACAGGAAACCATTTGCAACTATCTTGAAGCTAGACTATGTAGCTCCACTCTTTTATAAATGGAGGCAAGATGATAGCAATTCAGATTCTGAAACCAAGAAAATGGAGCGATTTTCTAACAAGCGTGGAAATTTTTGGAAGAAGGGGAAGATAGCAAGAGAAAAAGAGTTGTAACTCCTAAAGCTGCAAAGCCTGCTACACCAAAACCTGCAGCAAAGAGAGCTTCATTGAAGAAATCTACTCCTCATTTGGTTGATGAACCTGTTACTCCTCCAGATATTCTAAATATTGAAGGTAGTATGTCTTTTGATGAGCTTGAGAATATTATAGCTGGTGAAAGCGCTGCAAAAGCTGCTCAGATTGTTAGAGAAAAAGCTGCTAAACAAGCTAGTGGTGAAAATGTTGAAGCAGCAACAGGTGGTGAAGCAGTGAAAGAAACCTTTGTTGAAGGTGTGGTTCATACCGATTCAAGTGCAACAGATTCAGATATTGATCTTACTCAAATGGCACCTACACATTATGTTAGTAGGAAATTCAAACTCAAAGGGGCATCAAAGAAAAAGAAAGGATCTGATGAAGACGATGTGCCTTACGTTCCAACTGAAGCTGAAGCAGCAAAGTTAACAAGAGGAAGAGGTAAAAAGAGGAGTGCAAAGGTTACTAGTGCTACTCTAAGAAAATCAAAAGTTAGAAAGACTGTGATAAATCCTCTTAAAGAGAAAGTTGGTGAGTCTTCAAAAGCAACAGAAAAGGTGACCGAGGAAGTTCCTATCGTTGAAGTTAATGTTCCTTCTCCTCCAAGATCACCTATTCATGAAACAATTCAAGTTCAAACTGAAGTTCTTTCTACTCCACCTGAACAACCTGCAAGGTCTGTTGAAGAGCCAGGATCGACTACAAAGAAAGTTCCTACATCAAGGCAAGAAGGTTCGAGTTCTGGATTTCCTAAAGTTCCTTCAAACCTTGATGTTGGTCCAACTGGTTTAGAAGATTTTGGTGATTTCTTCAATGATGGGAAGATTATTGTTCTATCAAAGAAGGTTGCAGAGTTGGAAAAATAAAAGGCTGAAACAGATGAGAAGATAAAAGCCACTGAAGCAAAATTAAAGGAAACGAAAGATAAGCTGAAAAGTGTTGAAGCAGAAAATGTTGTCTTAAAGAATGAATTGACGGCTATGAACGAGAAAGTGTTGGATGATGAAGCTAGAATCAATGAGCTGAATGAGATGTTTGATGAGGTACTTTCTTCTAACACTGATCTACATAATGCAAATGCGACAATGAGTCATGCAAGTGAGATAATGAAGAAAGAAATTGAAGATTTGAAAGCTCGTGATGAAAACAAGTCTAAGCATCTTGATATGTTATATGCTGTTATTGAAGATCGACTTGGAATCAACGTGCATGCAGCCTTTGATGACATTGAAATCCGAAGAGCTGAGGCTCGGGGGATGGAACGACAAAGGTTAGATAAAGAAGAAGCTGCTAGAGCTGCACTTGATAAAGGAAAGAATATTGCAGATGAAGAAGTGTTAGAATCTTTAGTACAACAAGAGCAGAAACAACCTGAAGCTGAAGTAAATGTTGAGAATGTTGAAGTTCATGCTCCTGAAATTGAAGTGAACGCTGAAGAGGTTGAGGTCATCAATGAATTCGCTCTGGTTCCTGGACAGTTCTTTACTATGATTGGTGAGCCGAAGACGGTCTTGTACAGTAGAGAGGAGAATCTGAAAAGGATTGAAGTCGAGAGGCGTCGACTAGAAGCAAAGAAAGCTAGAACTACTGAGATTGTTGATGAAATGAAAGACGATAAGGAAGAAGAGGATGACGACGATTTCAATGATATTGATAATTATGATGGTGACGATGAAGATGATAAAGGAGATGACGATGATCAAGGAGGATATGGTGGTGCATTGATTGTAAAACCACCTGGTGCTGATAATGTTGATGATTATCTGAATGACGAGCAGAATGAAGAACACGAAGATGTTCAACGTTAGGGGGAGTCAACCTTAGGGTCAAAACAAGCTGCTATTCAACAGGTACTCTCCAATACTCCTAAAGTTATCTATTTGAGTCATGACGTAGAAGAGGGGGAATTTGTGGAAAACTGGACGAGGAATGATATGTTGGATGCATTGGGATTGAGGGATGAAAATTTGAAGTTTGATATAGAAGATGAAATTCCTGAAGTTCCGGACGAAGAGTATACGTTCAAGTTCATTGAAGATGCGGATAATTTCAACGATGTAGTTGTTGAGGACGATTCATCTGATTCTGACAATGATGTTCCATTACACTATGAGGGTCAAGATGATAACTTTCCTACATTTGCTGAATTGTTTTGAATTCACAACGAAGACGATATAACAAGGAAAGTAGCAGAAAAGATAACTACTGAAGGTCCTCCGAAGATACTCACAGAAGAAGAACTTAGTCTAAGAAGAAAAGAAAAGATGGTTAAAGAAGCCTTTGGTCGAAGAAAGAAAGTTTAAAAGACCACTGAAGTTCTTCACTGCTCACCCAAATGAATCTCTTGGTGACATTTTATCTTGGGGTTATTTGGAAGATATGTTGGTTTATGATATTAAACGAGAACATGGTGTTAAGTACTTAAAGTTCCTGAAAGACATTAAAACACTACCTTGGTGGGACGTGGAGGAGTTGGTGAAAATGAAGAACCTACAACAATGTCTTCACGGTCCTGAAGTGAGATTCTATGAGCAAAGGCTATGGAGGTATATCAAGTATCAGGCGACTTTGAATTTTCCAGACTGGAAGCCTCACAGGCCAAAGCGTATAGTCAAGATTGATCCAGTAACATGGGAGAAAGATATCACGCTTCATATCATAAAACCTCGCTGTATGAAGAACATGCCCTTAAAAGCAATGGAGCAAGACTTTTACAAAGATTTCAAAGGGTGGGTTCTGAATCCGAAGACAGTTGAAGCAGTGATCAATTTGTTTGATGGAAAGGAATGGAGATACATTCACATTCTAGATCCGATGTGGCTCGTTAACTGCTCGAAGAAAGATATCAAATGTCTTTTCTTCAACAAAATCATGTATTACGAAGCAGATAAAGAGCAGGCTCAAAGATTCTAGAAGCTAGTGAAAGTGTGTTTTGAGAAAGATATCAATTCTGGACGCTATTGGGAATCAAAATGGCGTGATTTAGAGTTGGAAAAGTTTCTGAAAGAAGAGCGCCATAATGAAAGGATAAATAAGAAAATGGCCGAAGCAGCGAGACGTGCTAGATGGAGATTGGGTTTGGAATGGCTAGTGACTGATCAAACGCCAATAGAATCTGAAGAAAGAAAGATTCTAAAATGGTCAAAGTCAATGGATGGAATCAAAGAGCAACGTGAATGGTGGATCAATGTTGGGAGACACAAGCGTCAGCAAATGCTAGTAGAAAGAGCAGAGGAAAGAAAGAGAAAGTATCGGGAGAAGAGGAACAGCAGGAAGCACTGATAGAAGACTATACGAGACGACTACAGCTACATCTAGGGGTGTGCATTTCTGACACGACCCGAAAAGACGATACGAACCTAACACGAAATTCGCGGGTTTGGGTTTTGTCTAAACGGGTTTGGGTCAGTTTCAGGTTGAACCCGCCAACCCGTTTAGCTAAACGGGTCATGTTCGGGTCAACCCGGTCGGGTTGGCGGGTTGACCCGTTTAACCTATTTGTATAATATTATATTTTTTACAATATTATTTATGTTATAAATTAATTTTGTTGTGTATTTTATGCTATACTTATAACTTAAAAATAGAAATTGACATAAGATTTTATGATTTTATTGTAATTTTATTATCTAATTTGTGTTTTTTTTGTAGTAGATGTTAATTTTAATATATTAATTTGCTGAAAAAATAAAAAAATAAAAAAATTCGGGTTGAACGGGTCGGGTTCGGGTCAGCCTGCGAATATTCGGGTTAGGTTCGGGTTCATATGTATGAAACAATTTTCGGGTTCGGGTTCGTCTAAAATTTTCGGGTTCGGGTCGGGTTGAACCCGCCAACCCGCGAACACAACCTGCTTAGCACCCCTAGCTACATCCAAGGGGGAGTCTGTATATGCATATGTCTGTAGCCTTCGTCGAGTATCGAGTCTTTATATGTATATGTTTGTGTTTAACTAGTTTGGTTTTGTATGTAAGCCTTCGTACGAAGGCAAGATAGACTAGTTGTGTTGGTTAGAAGGGAGCCATGACTGGCTTCGTACGAAGCCATTGTTTTCCTATAAATAGTGGTCATGGGTTCTCACGAAATGTAACTTTTGGCAACTTGATACGAAGTGCTGCCAAATTTCTCCCCGGCTCTGTATCTTTGTAAAATATCAATGAGAATGAACTTTAACGGTGTATGCATGATTCTTATGTCTATCACAAGCACGAATTTCGCATGTAGCTTGTAGATAAACCGAACCGGTCGGAGCGCATAATTGAAGAGCGATCACGGTCCTCACAGTATTTATAGTCGAAGAGTGAAGGAGAATGGTCAATGGGCCGCTTGATGGGCCTAGGGCCCGACTGACAACTTGCAGCTTTTTGTAGACGTGACAGGAGCGCAGGTCACGAGAGTGTTGGGCGCACGCGGCAGTGTTGCCATGTGTCCTGCTACATCGGTTGCACGAAGGAACACCCGCCACGTGGCTTGCTGGGGTTGTCAGTCTGACCACCAGCTTTATGCATGTGGGCTGGGCAGTTGCGCATTGGGCGGTCAGCTGACCGCTGCTGTCAGTGCAGGGGCATATCACTCGCTGGTTGGTTACAGAAGTCAAAGTGGCAGTTCCACCTACATAACAATAGGATGCGGTTTTGCACCGCATCGTTACGTGTGGTAACCTGTGCACAGGTGCTAACACTTCCATTGCTATTCCGCGCGCGCCCGCAGCATGGGAATGTGTTTGACAGAAAGTGAATGTAGTAAACTATATCATCTTTGGTAGTAATCACCGCTCCCCTTGTATGTTGACGAAAATAGCCATTTTCACATACAAGGTGAGTTTTCTCATCTTTTCCCGAGAGGGAAAGCAAACCGGGTTCGCGCGTGCCTGCACGAACTAAGGTAAGTTATTTGTCAACTGAGACAATGAGCCGGGTGATGGTCACCCGCGCCCAAACCTGATGCGAGATTTGGGACCATACTCTTTCGGTATGAGTTTCTCTTTAAAAAACAATCTAGACATAGAGTGTTTTATAACATGTAATAATATTACACATCTATGATAAATAACAAATAAACTATAAATGATATTTTTAGATCATAAGTATAATTTAAAGAAGCTAAACATGATTAACTATACTATACTATCAACATGAAACCATCTTTAATGCTTTAATAATTCGGAAAATGAAAAAGACAACAAATGGCAGCGCTTGAATAATGCAAACTATTTTTCATATCATCACTTACGTACACATGGGGATCTCCTTTTTTTGGCAAGATTACTAGCATGATTGTTGTTTACGTATTGTAAATAGAATAGTTATTTTGTATCCTTTCAATTGTAAACTTTTCAATACAGAAGTTTGATTCTTGAATAACCATAATAAAATTACGAGTAAATTTTGGCCGTTTTAACGGTTTTGTCTTAATTATTTTTACTCCCTGATCTATGAAGCTTATCTCTATTTCACTCCCTGTCTCTAATGCCATCCAATTCAACTGTTAAATCTAGGGCCGGCCCTAAGAATTCATGTACCCTGTTCTAGTTCAAAGAAACATGCCCTTAGACCTTAACGAAATTGGGTATTTAGCTCACTAAAGGTCTAAACCTAATGCCAATGCGTTAATAACTAATCTAAACCATAAAAATAGTTTTGTAAGTGAGCCTATGTTGGTGTTTGTATCGGTATACCCTATTAATTTATTTATTTTTACATATACATATCGGAGTTTTTTAAAAAATGACGTGTCTTTCGAAATATCGGGCCCTGGCCGGTGGTCCTCCCCGCCCACCTTCAGGGCTGGCCATGTTAGATCCTTGTCACATGCCCCCTCACATGATGAGCATTTTAGTCTTTTCCCATCCCAAATATTTTTAACATCTTTTTTATTGATAAAACAATATATATCAAATCCTAACATGATTCTAAGGCTATAGGGTGTGGTCATCACCCTCATGACCACCATGACCCCCCACATAGGCACCATGTCATCTATTTTTAATCCATCATTCAAAACCACTACCCTAAGGGTGTGGTCATGACCCAAACCACTATCCCCTTTATTTTTTTTAATTTATTTTTGTCTTAAAATTATCAAAATGGAGAGTCATGGTAATCGTGGTTTAATCCATGGGAATCACCATCAATAAAGGAGGGGGATGATGTACCATTCAATTAATGGTCCTATGTGGAAATAATGTTCCAATCCACGACCCCACACCCCATAGCCTAACAGACAACAAATAATTTTCTTCGTATAAATCTGAAAACAAAAACAAATCTACACAAGTGGACTCATCACCAACATTTTTATTTAATTATAAAACTTAACCTCACCCCACCCCCACCACATCCTATCATAGTATATTCCTTCCAAACCAGTTCACCATCTCCGGTGAATTCCGGAAGTTCACAGGCCACTTTCTCCGGTGAATTCTGACAACTCTTTCACCAACCTAATCCTACAAATCCCCTTAACCAAAAACTTAACTTTATTAGCTGGTGAAAACATAAATTCCCCTGCACCTTCTTCGTGTCGGTGACAAGATAAAACCACCTACACCATCGATCGAAACTAGGGGTGGCAAAATGGGTGGGTTGGGTAATGGGTTAGGATGGGCATGGGTTAGAATGGGTTTGGGTTAAGATGAGTTTATTAAGAGATGGGTTAGAATGGGTTTAGGTCAAGGTGGGTTTTTGTCAAAAAATTCATAAAAAATAAAAAAAATCAAAAAATAAAAAAAATAAAAACAAATAAAAAAATTCAAAAAATTCAAAAAAAATCAAAAAAATTCAAAAAATTCAAAAAAATAAAAAAAAATTCAAAAAAATAAAAAAAAAATCAAAAAATTCAAAAAAATTCAAAAAAAAAAAATCAAAAAATTCAAAAAAAAATCAAAAAAATAAAAAAAAAAATAAAAAAAAATCAAAAAATTCAAAAAAAAAAATTCAAAAAAATAAAACATATATTAACCCAGATGGTTCCAGATCACCACCCAAAAGTTTTAATAATATTGCTTGATCTATTGAATGGTCTTTACTCGAACTGAATGAACTAACTTCATCTTCGAACTCAGGATTAGTCGACATAATTTGTCTCCTACAAATAAATAAACAAATATACTCTATTAATCATTCTCCATAGAATCAATGATAATAGACTAATTCTAAAAGTCAACTTAACAAAATAACGATGAGAAAAACATCTGAGAGAGGCATAGCTTAACATATCGAGTTCAAACAACGTTCTTTAATCTATTTCGTCAACTAATAAAAAATGACACCAAAACCCCGAGCAACAAATGAGTATGAGACATTACATCGAGCATATGCAATGCATCTCAAACCACAAATATTCATCCCCATCTTATATGCATATAATAAAAACATACAGATATCGAAAACGATGTTGATGAACTGAAGGCGGGAAAATCTAATTCACTGATAAAGTTACAATAACACAACCATACACTAATATACATCTACATTTCACTATAAAGTATATTGCTTTTAACGTCATACCCATCTAACAAATTCTACTGAGACATTTTATCGAACACATGGAGCGCGTCTCAAATGACCCAACAAATAAAAAAGATTCAATCCCACATCACAGAATTCATGCTTATATCTATAAAACACATAAATAATATGAATAATCTACATATTACAATCAGAAGTGCAATAATCATCTATAATCGTTAAAATTAACACACAACTGAAATTACTACTGACACTAAATTGATGTGCGGTAAGTGTCGTATATATTAGGTGTATATTTTAAGCCCTTTTTAACACTTATTTTAGCCAAGTTTTAAATTTATAAAACACGATATTTCACTAACACTAAACACACATATGGGCAAGTGCACCCATCGTTGAGTGTAGTATAGCGTTGGTAAGATACCGAGGTCGTCCAAGGACACAAGAGCTTTTAGTACCGGTTTATCCTCAACGTCTAACCAAAACAAAAGTTTAGAAAAATGTTTTAAACTAAGAAAAATAAAACTAACTAAAACGCTGAAAATAAAAATAAAAATAAAAACAGATAGACAAGATGAATCACTTGGTTCCGACTCGTATCTAGTATAACTTTTGATTAATTCCGCACATTTGCACATAATTAAGAGATTATCTTAGTTATTGTAGTAGGCCCCTCTTTTGAAGGTGACGTTACCCTCACCCCAGTAGTTTGAGTCAGCAGGGATACAATCCTAAAGGGGTGGATTATTGGAAGATAATGAATTAAGTTATTAATGCAGTATTGTGGTAGGCCCCGCTTTTGGCGGTGACGTTACCCTCGGCTAAGTAGTCTGAGTCAGCAGGGATACAGTCCTAAATAGCCGGGTTATAGTATTAATAGTAGTTAACTTATGAGGGGATCAAGGAGTTTGGACCCCCGCCATCCAATACCATGAAGTATTGAAGGAGGTCCTACTAAATTTGACCCAGGTCCATTGCAGGACCTCTAAACGCTGAACAATGGCAAGACCTTTACCAAACCGTTCCCTTAACCCCCTACCAGGTAGCCAACATACCTCCATATAGACCGTGGAGATATGAATGGTGAAAATCCTTTATTTTATATAGACAGTAAAATAATGCCAAGACACCACGGACAAACGATAAGGAAAGATCACCTTCAACATAAGTAACTAGTTATTAAAGTCATTAATACAAAACCAAATAAAAAGTGCAAAAGATTAGAAATAAAAAGTATTATACTAGACACTTTGTCTTCACCAAGTGATGTAAGAGACTTAGGCAAACATGGCCTTGATTGTCAAGAACTCTTACGATCAATCTTGGATCCCGAGACGACTCACACACTCTATGATGGACAATGGATGATGGTGGTGGATGATGGTGTTGTGATGGTGGTGGATGGTGGATGAAGTGTGAGAGAGGTGGTGTGCCAAGGGATGAGATGAAATGAATCCAAGCACTCCTATTTATAGGCTGAACAGAGAGCTGGACACGGCCCCGTGTCCGCTGGACACGGCCCCGTGTCCGTCTGACACTCTCTCTCCTCATTAATTGTAATTCGCAATTACAATAAATGCGCCTGCTGTACTTTCGACACGCCCCCGTGTTCGCTGAGCACGGCCCCGTGATGGGCAATAGAAGCTTCTATAGGTTTGTCTTTTCTGCTGCTTCTTGGGCACGGCCCCGTGCTGGCTGAGCACGGGGCGTGTTCAGCCTTCTGTTTTCTCTATTTTGCTTTGGAAGGTGCTGTTGAGGGTTCGGGTAGTCCACTAATGTTCCTTTTCTTGTATTTATGTTGGATTTTGCTGTCTTTTTGCTTCTTTTGCGTTCTTGAGCTCATTTAATCCTGAAAATACAAAAGGAAGACAAAAACACTCTTTTTCCAATATTAGTACTAAAAAAAGGTTAGTTTTATGCCTCATTTGATGTAATTTATATGTTGCATTTTACACACATCATAAATCTACAAAAAAAAAAAAAAACAATGCGAAATTGCAATTAGATTTACCTGATTCAAAACAAATTGATAGAAGTATTGAATATGCAACAATATAAGGAAAAATTAGATTGATAAATTGATTGTTATAATCATTAACGAACTGCTTACAGCTTACGTTTAATCGCAAAACAATAAAAGAGACGGTTACATGTTCAATAATCGAACGTAGATACAGCTTCTCACCGGTCTCCGACGACCAGATATGTGGCAGAATTACTCTAGGGCTTCGATTGTGAAAGATTCTTCGGAGACTGGATCTGAGGAAGACTTCAACTATGGATTTAATGGTGGAAGTGATCTCCGGCGATGCGTGTATTAGGGTGTAAGAGTAAAAACCCATTGTGGCCCATCTTAAAATTTAGATGGGTATTTTAAAACCTATTCTAACCCATCTTAACTAAATCCCCAGCCCATAATAACTTATTTACTTTTAAAAAAAGGCCCAAAATAACCCAAAATATCATGTTTGGGTTTTTATTGCCACCCCTAATCGAAACCGTTTCTCAGGTACGTTTCTCTTTCTCACTTGCCCGCTTGTCTATTACCCCACACCTCGTTTAGATCTTTGGTTTAAATAAGTGGTTTTTTGAATCGTTTGAGTTAGATTAATGATTATGTGTGTTTTTTGGTTGAACTTCCAGAGTCAGAGATAAATTGGTGGAATTTTTTAATCGAAAGTTTGATTTTCTTCCATTTCAGAGCAAAAATGGATATAAAATAACAACAGAAGTTTTTTAGAGGGTCTTGGCCTCGCCGGAGCTCACTTTTTTCTCCGGTGACAAGTTTTAAGACTCGGTTCTTAACCCCGTTTTTTTCTCCGATGACAAGAGAACATGTGATTCCTGGAATGGTATATTGAAGAGAGGAGATGAGTTTGAGTTACATATTGTGGTTTCTTCACTATAATGGTTTCGATACGAGAATCGATTTGTTGTCGGATTTTTTTATGTTTGTAGTTTCTTCAGTGGACAGAGAGATATATTATTATTAGGTTTTATAATTAAATAAATAAAGTGGGCCCCACTCAATTCTTAATAACTAATATCTGGGATGGAAAAGACTAAAATGTCCCTCATGTGAGGGGCATGTGACCAGGATTTAACAGTTAAATTGGATGGCGTTAGGGGCGGGGAGTAAAATAGAGATAAACTTCATAGATCAGGGAGTAAAATGACTTATCTTTAAAGGATTGGGGCAAACCCGTTAAAACGACCAAACCATAGGGAGCAAAACGGAAGTTTACTCTAAAATTATTATGGTATCAGAGCATGCGTAAGAGAAGATCCACACAACCAAAACCCAAAAATACTCAACAAACCATCATCACCATGGTTGGTGATGAAGACAAAGGAAGAAAGGAGGATGACGGAGTCGTGAGTCCTCCTGATTCACCAGAGTACCTTATCCATTTGACTATCCACAAATGCACGTTAACGACGTGCTGACCATGGAAATTACATTGACTAGCGACAAGAGATGCATAATATCTTGTTTGCCAAAAATCAAATTGGCATTGTAGATGGAAGCATTCAGAAAGGCGTAAAGTATTACATGGCATGCATAAGAGCAGATGCGATGATATAAGGCTGGTTACATACAACCATGGAGAAAGAAATCAGAACAAGCCTAAAATACCCATCGACGGTTCAAGAAATCTAGACCGATTTGAAAGAAAGGTTCAGAAAGGTGAGTGCTCCCTGAGCCTATGAACTAAAGAAACTGTTAACAACCACTAAGCAAGGCTCCGTTTCAACGAATTACACGAAGCTTTGTGTACTCTGGGACGAGATCCAATCGCTACTTCCTACCCTAAGATGCAGTTGTAGCAGTTGTACTTGTGGATTAGGGAATAGTCTCAAGAATGCAAGAAACAAACAGAAACTTTAGAAGATTTTGTTGGGTTTAGATCCCGAGTATGGAACTATTCTGGCCACCAAAATACTAATTAGAGTAAATTACAAAACTCGTCCTTTATGTTGACACCGGATTGCAAAGTGTGTCCATTGTCTTCAAAAAGTACAAAAAACGTACTCGATGTTTGTAAACTATTGCATGTTATGTCCTTTATCCTTAACTCTGTTAATTTTCATGGTGTCTGAACAAGTGAACCCCACATAAAGGTATTTTGTTCATTTACCCTATTTAGTCAAATTAATATATCAAAAATCTAACCCACTTTTAACTCTCTCTCTTCCCCTACCTGATGTATATCTCTCTCTTTACTTAGCAACTTCATATTTTCTCATTCCTCTTAACACATCAACCCTAACACTATGTTCCCGAGTTTCAACTAACAAGGGAAGAGAAAGGAATTAGGAAGAGAGTAAAAAATGTGTTCCAGAGATTTTTTTAGGAAGGGAAGTGGTGAGAAAAGAAAGGAAACAAGGGGATGATTGATGCAAATATTCATCCTCCTAATTTGGAGAGATTTGGTGAGAAAAGATTATTATGAATCTCAAACTTTTTTAAATTTCCTAAATTACCCTCTAATTCATTATAAATAAACATTCTTTTCTTTTCCTCCCAACTCGGGAACACATAAAATGTTTAATTTCCTTTCATTTCCTTTTCTTTTCATTAAACTCGGGAACACGAATATAATCACATCTTTTCCTTTCCATTCCCTTATAATTCCCCTTCCTTTCTCTTCTATCGTTAAATGAAACTCGGGAACACAGTGTAAATCACCATAGATCCAACCCAGCCAACCTCATGTTGATATATAAGGGGCGACAACGGAAGCATGACTAGGGTTCCACCACAAACCCTAGCGGCGGCGACTTCAGTTGCAAGCGGTTCCCAGCCATGTTTGACGGCGATGGTGTCTAGATGAAGATGATAACAAGAATCTGACTACCATCATCGCCCTCCTTCAGTGACCAGGTTCAATAAATTTGAGGTTCCTTGTTTTCAGGAAGAAAGATGGGGATCTTTGATTTGGGGAAGAAAGTGGTAGTCGTTCGATTGATGGTTCCTGATATGTATTTTTCCAATTTTAAATTTTGATCAACATATGAACAAAAAAAATTCAAATTTTTAAATAAAATTTGTTAGATTTTGATTTCAAGATTAGAATAATGGAGCCTTAGAGTGGTTAAGCAGGTGTGTTTCCTTGGTGATTTTTTTTTTTCGATTTTGAAAAGTAATTCATTCAGTGTTATTTTGAATAGTGCAGTTACTTTTTTTTTTTAATCCATGCTTAATTTTGTTTCAAGGATATGTAAGATTTATCTATATTAGAAAAAGATTTTTAATCAATTGTTTAGTTACTTCAATAAATTAGTGATAGACATGTTAACAGTTATGTGCTAAGACCATGCGTAGTGGGCAACATTCACCCTTGGGCGTTTTGCGCCATGTGGCAGCCCAGTCAGCAATGGGGCATTATGGGGCGTTTTATAAAATGGGTGTAGTGGGGATGTGGGGATTGTAAATAAAATAAAAAAAAACATTTAAAAATTCTTATTGGCCACCAAATGGAAGCTCAAATATGATTGGCCAAGAAATCCCCCCTTTGGCGTGATTTATAAAACGCCTCAACAAAAAAGTTGCAAATCACGCCCGTATGTAATGGGAATAGGGCGATATTAGGATTTATCTTGCACAAAAACGCCAATCACGCCATGACTATAGTTGGTCTAACAGGAAATCTAAACATTATTTTTACTAATGAACACGATTGTGGAGGGTGGTGGTTGACGACGATGACGACGTTATCCAGTAGTAGAGGGTGGTGGTTGGTGGCGGCGACGGCGGCGGTGGTGGAGAACATCTAGAGAGAGAGGGGTAGAGAGAGGGGTGAGAGATAAAAGTATGTGCGTATATATTGTTTTATGTATTAATTTAAAAAGATGAGTAAAAAGACTAATTTGGCCTTGTATTGGGTCTACTTGGTCAGATTTAACCATGAAAAATAACTGAGCTAGGGCTAAAGGACATAACGTGCAATGGTTTGCAAAGATCAAATACGTTTTTTGTACTTTTTGAAGAAAAAAGACACACTTTGCAATCTGGTGTCAACATAAACGACGAGTTTTGTAATTTACTCTACTAGTTATGCAACCCAGTCCTTCTCTTGGAACTGGTTACCATTTGGTCTCTGATGATGAGCAACAAAGGGCCATCTCGGGAACTAAATGATAAATTGGCGGCCCAACAGGCCTGATTGAAGAACCCGCTATAGGCTTAGCTGGCCCAACTGAAGTGGACAGCCCAGTTAGCAGTCCAGGCTAGTCCGATTGGGGATGTTTTGCAAACTGGAACTATTTTCGTTTTTTATTCTGCATATCTTTTATTTTTGCTATTTGATCTTGGATTATGTTTATTTCCTTTTTTCTACGTTTTACCTATTTTGGAGGCTTAGGGTTGTCTTTAAATTGTTCCAGAATTCTCATTGTTACAGACAATTTTTGGGATTATTAAAAGTTATAAGAACCATTCCAGCTTGTTTTCGTTTTGGTGTTCGGTCAAACTTGATTGCAAAGGAAAAACTTCATCAGTTGGTATCCGAGCCCAATGAGATCAATGGGCAACCATGGAGCACGTATGAATATATATCCCCGTAGAAATGCTGAACGAGGCAACGAGGACTATCGACGTGACCTGACGTGTTTATCGACTGGCTTCAAACCACGGAGCGCATCTTTGATCTACGTGATATTCCAGACAAGATTAAGGTAAAACTCATAGCGACTAAATTACGTAATTATGCATCTTTATGGTGGGAGCATGTTAAGAAAAAAGGGGCTCAAGAGGGGAGGTCTAAAGTCAGAACGTGGGACAAAATGAGAAAATTCAGGAAATGTTTTTACATATTAATTTTCACCAAGAGGCGTTTCTCGAATATCATAATCTTTCCCAACGGTCAACCACCGTTGAGGAGATAATTTGTGAATTTGACAGGTTGCGAATGAGGTGTGGTGCTGAAGAAGAGGAGGAACAAGTTATTGCTCGTTTTCTTGGGATTCTCCGACCTGAAATAGCCGATATTGTCCAATTGCAACAATATTGGATATTCAATGATGTATGGTAACTAGCTCTAAAAGTGGAGAAGCAACTCAAGGCCAAAGGAAAACCTCAAGTAGCCCTACTGAACTCGGTCCGATCTGAAGTCACGAGAACCCCTGCCCCAATAGGAAACCGCTCTGAACAAGGGGCCTCTTCACTTGGACCCACTTAAACGAAGGAAGCTCATCGTCCATGATGCGTGTGAAGTGTCGTATAGTTTTTAATGTATATTTTAAGCCCTTTAACACTTTTTAGCCAAGTTTTAAATTTATAAAACACGATATTTACTAACACTAAACACACATATGGGCAAGTGCACCCATCGTGAGCGTAGTAAAGTGTTGGTAAGATACCGAGGTCGTCCAAGGACACAAGAGCTTTTAATACCGGTTTATCCTCAACGTCTAATCAAATCAAAAGTTTAGAAAAAAGGTTTTAAACTAGAAAAAAGGTTTTAAACTAGAAAAATAAAACTAACTAAAATGCTGAAAAATAAAATAAAATAAAAACAGATAGACAAGATGAATCACTTGGATCCGACTCGTGTTTAGTGTAACCTTTGATTATTTCTGCACTTTTTAAGAGATTATCTTAGTTATTGTAGTAGGGCCCTCTTCTGAAGGTGACGTTACCCTCAACCCAGTAGTTTGAGTCAGCAAGGATACAATCCAAAAGGGTTGGATTATTGAAAGATAATTAATTAAGTTATTAATGCATATTGTGGTAGCCCCCTCTTCTGGAGGTGACGTTACCCTCGGCTAAGTAGTCTGAGTCAGCAGGGATACAGTCCTAAGTAGCCGGGTTAAAGTTTTAATAGTAGTTTACATATGAGGGGGTCGAGGAGTTCGGACCCCCGCCATCCAATACCAGTGGGTATTGAAGGAGGTCCTACTAAAGTTGACCCAGGTCCTTGTAGGATCTATACACTGAACAAGGCAAGACTCTTACCAAACCGTTCCCTTAACCCCCGACCAGGTAGCCAACATACCTCCATATAGACCGTGGAGATATGAATGATGAAAATCTTTTATTTTATATAGACAGTAAAATAATGCAAAGACACCACGGACAAACGATAAGGAAGACTCACCTTCAACATAAGAAACTAGTTATTAAAGTCATTAATACATAACCAAATAAAAAGTGCGAAAAGATTAAAAATAAAAAGTATTACACTAGACACTTGTCTTCATCAAGTGATGTAAGAGACTTAGGCAAACATGGCCTTTGATTGTCAAGAACTCTTACGATCAATCTTGGATCCCGAGACTACTCACACACTCTATGATGGATGATGGTGGTGGATGTGGGTTGTGATGGTGGTGGTGGGTGGGTGAAGTGTGAGAGAGGTGATTTGCCAAGGGATGGTTTGCAAATGAGCCAAGCACCCCTATTTATAGTCTGCACAGAAGCCCGGACACGGCCCGTGTCCATTACCCATCTTCTCTTTCTTCATTAATTGCAGTTTGTCTACATTAGTTGACCACGCCCCCGTGTCCGCTGGGCACGACCCCGTGTACAGAAGCGTATCTGTACTATCAAGATTTCCCTAGATTCTGCGAATCTTAGAGTTGACCACGGCCCCGTGTCCGCTGGGCACGCCCCCGTGGGTGATAGAAGCTTCTACAACTTTGTCTCTTCTGCAAACACTTGGGCACGCCCCCGTGCTCATTGAGCACGGGGCGTGTTCAGCCTTATGTTCTCTTGTTTTGCTTGGGAAGATGCTGTCGGGGGGTCGGGCATGCCACGTTTATTCCTTTTCTTGTATTTATGTTAGATTTAGCTGCATTTTTGCTTCTTTTGTTCATTTGAGCTCATTTAATCCTGAAAATACAAAAGGAAGACAAAAACTGTCACGGCCCCATCCCCGGTTTGACCCGGTCAAGAGCCGCGGGACAGGAACCCGTGGTATTTATTAATTGATGAGACAGCAGAAGATTTATCAGGATCTTTTAAAACTTGAAAATGCCCAATTATTTTATTAGATAATCTGGGACAAGCCCCGTAATTTACAATAGAGGAATTTCACAAGTAAATTCCCTGATTTATAAAACATGTTTATTCTTTTTAACTGAGCCACCTCTTCAAGCTTGTTAGTGCTCTGTAGCACGTTTTCCTTGATTTACAGCAGGTCGCCTGAAACATGTTTTAAAAATATTTTATCAGCGGGGAAATACTGGCGAGTCATTCAAGTATGTAAAATGACACATTAGTTATCAATTACAGCATAAGAGCGATTACAATGGCTTCTATCTTATTTTTATCTGGCGCCGTGTCACCTGGTGACGATGGTCATACCACTATTGGGTCTTTCCCCAAGTAGTGATGATTATCACAGTTAGGATTTATTAGCCTAACTGTGAGAAATTAGTAATGTGCACAATATGTGACAACTGGCACAAAACCTGTAATTTTCGTACACTTTAATTATTATTTAATGACTGCAATTATGTGCTTAAATGTCAACATTGTCTGATTACATACTATACAAGTGAATTCATGCATGTTTTATACTACAAAATATTGCTTTATGCATTAACGAGAACGTTGCATCAGAAATACTAGTAAACTCACCGGTAAGACACATTGTGTCAACAAATCTGTAGAAAGCAGTTAGACAATAGAATTGGAGCCTAGGTGTAGGTCCAATGACAAGAATGCATTAAAACCCAAGAGTACATACAAGGGTTAACATATAGATGCTCCGAAAGCTAAAATACGCACTAAAAAGCACCCGAAACGCACTTTAAGTGCAGAATTTTATTAAATTCAGCTATAAATCAGCTTTTAACACATAAATGTAATGCAGAAATCGTGATTTATCATTTAGAATATTTCCCTAAGCGTCGGGAAACGAAAGTGTTACAAAAGGGTACTTAAAGGACGCTAAACGGTACAATTTAGCACTTTAACGAACCGGTATCTAACCAAACAACCGGACATAACCCAGAACATCAAAATATTACTAGAAGCATTATTGTAATGTTTCTGAGCTAGTTATGGTCCCCAAACACCATAACACCCCTTATAACATAATAACACACTAAGTCCCTAAACCTTACACTTGAAAGCTTACCTACTTATGAAATTAGAGAAAGAAATTTACACTAAACCCCCCCCCCTTTTGGCTGATTTTCGGAACAAGCATGGTGTGACAACTCGAGTTTCCAAGATTTCCATCTTTGTATTGATTGCACGTTAAGTGTTTAAGTTGTTTGTTTACACGACTCGTTTGTTTCACAACTGTACACGTTTGTAATATGTTAAATCGTATTGTGATTAATATGAGATATTTGGTGTGCATTATATATGTGTATAGTTTGTGTGTTATAATTTAGTATATCAATCCCTAATTCATAATAGCCGACCCACTATCTCGATTTCTACAAGCACATGATCAGATGATTACAATTAGAATTTTTAACAACCTTTTGATGCTTCACGTGACCTTACTCATGCTCTGACATCTTGTGCAAGACATTTATTTCCCTCATTATAATCCCTAGGATCATGATGCCACCTAAACTCATCAATATTGCAATTGAACTCCCAACATACTTCGTAAATATGTACATAGCATGCAACTCTAAGCATCCCTTAATGTCCGAAAACACTTTAGTGTGTTTTCGTCCACTGCTAATTGCCGAAAATAACAAATGGGCTTTGGCCCAGTAGCGATTAGATATGGGATCTTGTTCATAACCTTTACGCGAAGTCGGTATTGGCAAAACCCTAACCACCTCTCACATTCTCTCACGCTCTCCTTGAAACCGAACGGGCAGCCGTGTACTCGAGCCTCTTCCATCGATTCATTGGTTGTCTCTTCTGTTTGGGTTAGTGTGTAATTACTGATTATGATTTGTTTGAATGCATCATGAACTATTTGATTATTACCATGTATTAACAGTTAGTGTGTAATAATGGTGATCATATGATTTCGAAAGTAAATGACTAGATCTGCATGATTGTTTCATTCCTGGGTAGTATGTGAATTAAGATTCCCAGGACAGATGTTCTTGGTAGTTTATCATTCTAGTTGATATGCCTGTTGATGCTTTTCAATATACATATGACATCGGTTGCTTTGGTATATGCTATGGAAGAGCTAAACGATAATCTGTTAGTCTAGGGTGTTGTGTTTTAGTCATTAGTTTGATTTGTTGAGCGATAGTTGTTGCGGTCAATAAAATTGTTAGATGATTGTTTGGGTTTGGATTACGTAACTGTTGGAGATGACAACACCAACCAGACGAAAACACAGAGGGCCAGATGAAATCACTTGGTGATTTCGTCGCTGGGTGATTTCGCCGCCAGAGGTGTTTTCATCCCACGCGATTTCGTTGAATGCACGGACACATTAACTCCGTTAAGTTATTGACTCTGTTAGTTGTTAAACCTTGTTAGTTTGTTGAATTCATTAGCTGTTAACTTTGTTAGTTTATTAATTCTAGTCAGTATGTAACTCTGTTAAGCTGGTTAACTTTGTTGAGGTTACTTACTCCGTTAGTTTATTAACTTGGTTAAGTTGTTAACCTTGTTAACTTTGTTAATTCTGTTAAGTATATAACATTACTAGTTTATTAACTCTGTTAAGTTAAGTTGATTAATTCTGTTAATCAATTAACTCTGTTAACGCTATTTACTCAGTTAAGTTATTTAACTCCGTTAAACATGTAACATTGTTAGTGTGTAATCCTGTTAAGTGTGTTAACTTTGTAGAGCATGTTAACTGCCTGTTAATCCTGTCAAGCATGAATTGCATGGCCTAATTAACTGCTTATATGATGCGTGATAATTGCTTAAACACACTTCGTGACATAGATGGCATGTAAATCTATACGAACTTAACTGATTAAGTATGCGTGCATATTATAGGACTTGACTGATTACTTGCGAACACATAACTTAGCATACCGAGCAAACCAAGGTGAGTTCACACTCTATCCAAGGCATGGGATTCCCAAGGGTTGGGAATGGGTTAAAGAACTGAACGGTAACTACAAACTTGCGTATACCCCATACAACAGGATACGTACGATCATAAGACCATTACTCTATCACTTTAAGTCCCTCATTTATCGAATTAATCGCCGAGGCCTATGGCGAGCGGGTCATTAGTAGATAGCGCTATTAGGGTTTAACAAACCTCACACCGTGCCAGTCGGACGGGCGTGTGCTAATGGACTATGGGCAAAGGGTCAATGCTGATAGACATTGACTTAGGGCACCTCTTACATTTTCGTAGCAGTCGATACGCATGGTCTAGTAACACATGGGAAGCCCCCACCAATCTTCGCAAACATGTCTGGGAGACCGCGATACGAATTAATACGATACATGGTTTACAAAACGAACATACGATTTACGAAACGAACGCTATAACCAAACAACCAACTGTGAACTCGCTCAACTTTGTTGTTGATTCGTTGCTACATGCCTTGCAGGTCGTTAGGTACTCTTGGAGCTTGCACAGGGAGGCGCAGTCGTTGTGGGACATGGCAGTGTGTGCCATGCTAAAAACATTACTTTATTTCGTACTTAATACTTACATTGGGTTTTTACAATTATGCTTCCGCTAAACACTTAACTACGTATTTGGTTTGAAACACCTTTCATATTGTGTGGTTGACTTTTACTTATTACTTGGTATGTTCAATATGATTGGTGGCTTGATCCTGGCCAGTCACGCCTCCAAGCGGTGATACTCCGCGTGTGGATTTTGGGGGTGTGACAGATTGGTATCAGAGCCATTGGTTATAGTGAACTTGGTTTTAATAAGGGAAAACGTTTTGTTAAAACCAGACTATAACCTGTACAGTGCTCAACGATCCACAACGACGCCTCGCTCCACGTGCAAGACTCGACATTCTAGGTGATACGATTTATGTTTACATTGCCTACTTGTTAGATTACACAGAACTTTGCTCATGGTATGCTTAGATAAACGCAACAACTATTGTTTGAAAACACATGTGTGCTTATTCTCTTCTGTCATCGCACTTTCGCGAACCTTTCTCACTCATGTTTCCTTTGATATGAAGATCATGAGTGGACGCGTTAACTTAACTCAAGCCCAGTTGGCGGCTTTGATCACTGAACAAGTTACTGCAGCACTCGCAGCTGCCCAGGCAGGAGGTATAGCCTGCCATCACAACTTACTCTAGGATCTTTAGATCCTACTCTCGTAACCCAACACTTGTGCTTAATTTTGTTTACTCTTACGCACGCAACAGGTCAGCATGCTCAGCCGCCTGTGTGCACCTTCAAGACTTTTATGGACTGTCGTCCTACTACTTTCAGTGGCACTGAAGGGGCCGTTGGACTCCTCCACTGGTTCGAGAAGCTCGAATTGGTCTTCGAAATCTGTGAATGCCCCGAGGCTCGTAGGGTGAAATATGCCACTGGTACTCTCGAAGGCACTGCGCTAACTTGGTGGAACGCGCAAGTTCAGATGCTGGGGCTGGCGGCTGATAATGCCACCCCATGGAATGATTTTAAGGAACTGATCAAACGTGAATACTGTAGTCGTGATGATATCCACAAGCTGGAAGTGGAGTTCTTTAACCTGAAGATGACGGGGTCAGAGATAGCAGCGTACACGAAACGATCCAACGAACTGGCAGTGTTATGTCCAACTATGGTGGATCCTCCCATCAAGCGCATTGAGCTATACCTCAAAGGCTTAGTACCAGAGATTCAAAGCCATGTAACTGCTGCTAACCTTGCTACCATCCAGGATGTTACTCGTCTTGCTCATCGTCTCACAGACCAAGTAGTGGAACAGAACAAGCCGCCTAAACGTATTGGTGCTATTACTACTACTACTTCTGCTATTCCCAGTGATAACAAGCGAAAATGGGATGGAACCTCCAGCAAGGGTTCGACTTCGGTTCAGTCCCAGGCACAGCAGCGAAAGATCGATGACTACCAGAGTCCTGTTCAGCAGTCTTCTGGTAGTCAAGGGTAGGGTGGATATCGAGGAGACCACCCAAAGTGCAACAGATGCAACAGGCACCACAGTGGTCAGTGCAACAGGGGTCGTTGCCAGAGGTGTCTCAAGATGGGTCATGAAGCTAAGGATTGCAGGAGCTCACGACCTGCGAATCAAAACCAACAACAACAACCACCAGCTCCACAGAACCAGCAGCGAAAGTGAGGTAACAGGGGATGCTTTCAGTGTGGAGCTAAAGGCCACTTCAAGCGGGACTGCCCCCAGTTAAATCAAAATCCGAACAACAGCAACAACAACAATAATCAGGAGAATGGGAACAACAACGGGGGAAACAATGATGGAAATAATGGTGCCAGGGGTCGAGTGTTCGTGCTGGGTCAAGGTGACGCAAGGAATGATCCTAACGTAGTGATGGGTAAGTTTCTTCTCGACGACTTTTATGTTACTGTCTTATTTGATTCGGGTGCCGGTACCAGTTACGTGTCTCTAAAAGTTAGTCAAATGCTCAAGCGCACACCATTACTTTTGAACACCAAGCATGTCGTAGAGTTAGCAAATGGTAAAAGTTTAGAGGCCACACACATAGTTAAGGGTTGTAATCTCATCTTAGCTGGCCAGACTTTCTCTATTGATCTCATTCCTATAGTTTTGGGTAGTTTCGACATCGTCATTGGGATGGATTGGTTATCCCAACAGCAAGCAGAGATCTTATGCAAAGAGAAGATTGTTCGTATTCCCCGTTCTGGCAAAGAACCTCTCGAAATTCAAGGCGACAAGAGTGGTGCTGTTGTGGGAATCATCTCCTTTCTTAAGGCCCAGAAGTGTTTACGAAATGGCCACACTGCTATTTTAGCACTCGTTACTGATGCATCCACGAAAGAGAAGAAGATAGAGGATATTCCAGTAGTACGCGACTTTCCTCAAGTGTTTCCTGAAGATTTACCTGGGCTACCGCCTTATCGCCAGGTCGAATTCCAAATCGAACTAGCTCCTGGAGCAGCACCCATAGCTCGAGCACCTACCGCTTAGCTCCAACCGAACTGGAAGAACTGTCTAAACAATTGCAAGAACTCTAGGAAAAGGGTTTCATTCGTCCTAGCTCTTCGCCCTGGGGAGCTCCAGTATTATTTGTGAAGAAGAAAGACGGTACCTTCCGCATGTGCATAGATTACCGCGAACTCAACAAGGTGACCGTGAAGAATCGCTATCCTCTTCCACGCATCGATGACTTGTTCGATCAGCTGCAAGGGTCGAGCTACTATTCAAAGATTGATCTGAGGTCAGGCTACCATCAATTGAGAGTCCGGGATGAGGACGTCTCCAAAACAGCATTCAGAACACGCTACGGCCATTACGAGTTTCTGGTCAGCCATTCGGGCTAACAAATGCGCCTGCAGTCTTCATGGATCTTATGAACAGAGTGTGCAAGCCTTACTTGGATAAGTTTGTGATTGTATTCATCGACGACATTCTGATTTACTCTAAGAGTCGAGAGGAACATGAGCAGCATTTACAACTCATTTTGGAACTCCTTCGAACAGAACAGCTGTACGCTAAGTTTTCAAAATGCGACTTTTGGGTTCGTGAAGTCCATTTTCTAGGCCACGTGGTAAACAAGGATGGGATACACGTCGATCCATCCAAGGTAGACTCGATCAAGAGCTGGTCTGCACCTCGTACACCAACAGAAATCCGTCAATTCTTGGGTTTGGCGGGCTACTATAGAAGGTTCATTAAAGACTTCTCCAAGATTGCACAACCCCTCACCTCACTGACTCAGAAAGGCGTTATCTACCGTTGGGGTAGTACTCAGGAATCCGCATTCCAGCACTTAAAGGATAGACTTTGTAGCGCACCTATTCTTTCATTGCCAGAGGGCACAGACGATTTCGTGGTTTATTGTGACGCGTCAATTCAGGGTCTTGGTTGTGTATTGATGCAAAGGGATAAGGTCATTGCTTACGCCTCGCGCCAACTTAAGATTCACGAAAGGAATTACACTACACACGATTTGGAGCTGGGAGCTGTTGTCTTCGCAATCAAGATATGGAGACATTACCTGTACGGTACCAAGTGCATCATTTATACCGATCACAGGAGTCTCGAGCATATCTTCAAGCAGAAAGAGCTGAACATGCGACAACGTCGATGGGTCGAGCTACTGAACGATTACGAATGTGCCATCAAGTACCATCCGGGCAAGGCAAATGTTGTGGCTGACGCCCTCAGTCGAAAGGATACCACACCGAAGCGTGTGCGAGCACTACAACTTACCATCCAGTCTAGTCTTCCTGCACAGATACGAGATGCTCAGGTTGAAGCATTGAAACCAGAAAACGTCAGGGCTGAAGCCCTACGTGGCTCAAGACAGCGGTTAGAACAAAAGGAAGACGGTGCCTATTACGTAACAGGACGCATCTGGGTCCCACACTATGGAAACTTACGCGAGCTTGTGGTGGATGAAGCGCATAAGTCTCGTTACTCGGTACACCCTGGTTCGGATAAGATGTACCACGATCTCAGAACTACGTATTGGTGGCCTAGCATGAAAGCTCACATACCAAGTTACGTTAGCAAGTGTTTGACTTGTGCGAGAGTCAAGACTGAATATCAGAAACCATCGGGCCTACTCCAACAACCAGAGATACCACAATGGAAATGGGAGCAAATTTCCATGGATTTTGTTACTATTTGGGTGATCGTGGATCGACTCACAAAGTCTGCACACTTCTTGGCTATCAAGGAAACGGATAAGTTCTCCACTTTAGCAGACGTTTATTTGAAGGAAGTGGTTTCGAGGCACGGGGTGCCGACCTCTATTATTTCCGATCGTGATGCACGTTTTACTTCTGAACTGTGGCAAGCAATGCACAAATCTTTTGGCTCTCGATTAGACATGAGCACCGCTTACCATCCGCAAACAGATGGGCAGTCTGAACGCACCATCCAAACTCTAGAAGACATGCTTCGGGAATGTGTAATCGATTTCGGCAACGGCTGGGAAAAACATCTTTTGTTAGTGGAGTTTTCGTATAACAACAGTTACCACACCAGCATTCAAGCCTCTCCATTTGAGGCATTGTACGGGCGTAAATGCCGATCACCACTTTGCTAGGCAGAGGTGGGTGATAGTCAGATCACAGGTCCAGAACTGGTAGTAGACGCAACGGAAAGAATTGCTCAGATACGACAACGAATGGCATACGACAACGAATGGCGGCAGCTCGCGACCGTCAGAAAGCCTACGCAGACAAGCGCAGGAAACCACTCGAGTTCCAGGTTGGGGATCGAGTGCTACTCAAAGTTTTACCCTGGAAGGGTGTGGTTCGTTTTGGCAAACGGGGCAAGCTCAATCCGCGATATGTCGGACCGTTCGAAATCATTGAGAAAATAGGCAGGGTGGCCTACAAACTAAACCTACCCGCAGAACTCAGTGCAGTTCACAACGTTTTTCACGTGTCGAATCTGAAGAAGTGTCTGTCAGATGAGACCCTCATAGTTCCTTTTGAAGGAGCTCACTATCGACGATCAGTTGCGATTCATCGAGAAACCAGTTGAAATCATGGACCGAGACGTTAAGGTCCTCAAGCACACAAGAATACCTCTTGTTCGAGTTCGTTGGAACTCCCGTCGTGGCCCAGAGTTTACCTGGGAACGAGAAGATCAAATGAAACTCAAATATCCCCAGTTGTTCGGTAACAGTGCAACCACTACTGAGGCTGAAGCTACTACAGAATTTCGGGACGAAATTTCAAATCAACGGGGGGATGATGTGACACCCCAGGAAAACCAGTAAACAACACAACACAACTAGCTTCCTCAGTAACCACGTGCTAAATTTCGGGACGAAATTTCTTTCAAGTTGGGGATAATGTGACAACTCGAGTTTCCAAGATTTCCATCTTCGTATTGATTGCACGTTAAGTGTTTAAGTTGTTTGTTTACACGACTCGTTTGTTTCACAACTGTACACGTTTGTAATATGTTAAATCGTATTGTGATTAATATGAGATATTTGGTGTGCATTATATATGTGTATAGTTTGTGTGTTATAATTTAGTATATCAATCCCTAATTCATAATAGCCGACCCACTATCTCGATTTCTACACGCACATGATCAGATTATTACAATTAGAATTTTTAACAACCTTTTGATGCTTCACGTGACCTTACTCATGCTCTGACATCTTGTGCAAGACATTTATTTCCCTCATTATAATCCCTAGGATCATGATGCCATCTAAACTCATCAATATTGCAATTGAACTCCCAACATACTTCGTAAATATGTACATAGCAAGCAACTCTAAGCATCCCTTAATGTCCGAAAACACTTTAGTGTGTTTTCGTCCACTGCTAATTGCCGAAAACAACAAGTGGGCTTTGGACTAGTAGCGATTAGATATAGGGTCCTGTTCATAACCTTTACGCGAAGTCGGTAATTGGCAAAACCCTAACCACCACTCACATTCTCTCACGCTCTCCTTGAAACCGAACGGCAGCCGTGTACTTAAGCCTCTTCCATCGATTGATTGGTTGTTTCTTTTGTTTGGGTTAGTGTGTAATTACTGATTATGATTTGTTTGAATCCATCGTGAACTATTTGCTTATTACCATGTATTAACTGTTAGTGTGTAATAATGGTGATAATATGATTTCGAAAGTAAATGACTAGATCTGCATGATTGTTTCATTCGTGGGTAGTATGTGAATTAAGATTCCCAGGACTGATGTTCTTGGTAGTTTATCATTCTAGTTGATATGCCTGTTGATGCTTTTCAATATACATATGACCTCGGTTGCTTTGGTATATGTTATGGAACGAGCTAAACGATAATCTGTTAGTCTAGGGTGTTGTGTTTTAGTCATTAGTTTGATTTGTTGAGCGATTGTTGTTGTGGCAATTAAAATTGTTAGATGATTGTTTGGGTTTGGATTACGTAACTGTTGGAGATGACAACACCAACCAGACGAAAACACAGAGGGCCAGACAAAATCACTTGGTGATTTCGTCGCTGGGTGATTTCGCCGCCAGAGGTGTTTTCATCCCACGTGATTTCGTTGAATGCATGGACACATTAACTCCGTTAAGTTATTGACTTTGTTAGTTGTTAAACCCTGTTAGTTTGTTGAATTCATTAGTTGTTAACTTTGTTAGTTTATTAATTCTAGTCAGTATGTAACTCTGTTAAGCTGGTTAACTTTGTTGAGGTTACTTACTCCGTTAGTTTATTAACTTGGTTAAGTTATTAACCTTGTTAACTTTGTTAATTCTGTTAAGTATATAACATTACTAGTTTATTTACTCTGTTAAGTTAAGTTGATTAATTCTGTTAATCAATTAACTCTGTTAACGCTATTTACTCAGTTAAGTTATGTAACTCCGTTAAACATGTAACATTGTTAGTGTGTAATCCTGTTAAGTGTGTTAACTTTGTAGAGCATGTTAACTGCCGGTTAATCCTGTCAAGCATGAATTGCATGGCCTTAATTAACTGCTTATATGATGCGTGATAATTGCTTAAACACACTTCGTGACATAGATGGCATGTAAATCTATACGAATTTAACTGATTAAGTATGCGTGCATATTATAGGACTTGACTGATTACTTGCGAACACATAACTTAGCATACCGAGCAAAAAGGTGAGTTCACACTCTATCCAAGGCATGGGATTCCCAAGGGTTGGGAATGGGTTAAAGAACTGAACGGTAACTACAAACTTGCGTATTCCCCATACAACAGGATACGTACGATCATAGGACCATCACTCTATCACTTTAAGTCCCTCATTTATCGACTTAATCGCCGAGGCCTATGGCGAGCGGGTCATTAGTAGATAGTGCTATTAGGGTTTAACAAACCTCACACCGTGCCAGTCGGACGGGCGTGTACTAATGGACTATGGGCAAAGGGTCAATGCTGATAGACATTGACTTAGGGCACCTCTTACATTTTCGTAGCAGTCGATACGCGTGGTCTAGTAACACATGGGAAGCCCCCACCAATCTTCGCAAACATGTCTGGGAGACCGCGATACGAATTAATACGATACATGGTTTACAAAACGAACATACGATTTACGAAGCGAACGCTATAACCAAACAACCAACTGTGAACTCGCTCAACTTTGTTGTTGATTCGTTGCTACATGCAATTGCAGGTCGTTAGGTACTCTTGGAGCTTGCACAGGGAGGCGCAGTCGTTGTGGGACATGGCAGTGTGTGCCATGCTAAAAACATTACTTTATTTCGTACTTAATACTTACATTGGGTTTTTACAATTATGCTTCCGCTAAACACTTAACTACGTTTTTGGTTTGAAACACCTTTCATATTGTGTGGTTGACTTTTACTTATTACTTGGTATGTTCCATATGATTGGTGGCTTGATCCTGGTCAGTCACGCCTCCAAGCGGTGATACTCCGCGTGTGGATTTTGGGGGTGTGACACATGGCCCCACACAAGACTTACATAAATCTTCCTAAAATCTTCTATAATCCATTCTTGGATTTGATGAGATTAGCTTGTACTTAAGGAGACATATAATACATTGGGTAAAACTCAAACTTGGATATAAGGACACTAGAACTCTCACTCATCTTCATCACCATCAACCTCCCCCTCCCTCTCCCTTGCTCACGGATCCATCCACCACCATACCACCACCCTTTTTCATTCAACTTCCTTCCATTCCAAGGTGCACACAAGGTGTTAGAAGCTAAGTTAAGAGGTGTGGAGCTTGTGGATCTTGAAGGACCTCCTTCATTTGCCTTTATCCACTCAATCTTCATCTTGATCTTCCCTAGCTTAAAAGCTAGTAGTAAGCTTCTTTGATCCTTGTTTACTTCATATTTTGAGTGGTTAAAAGTTGATGTTTAATGATTAACTCAAGAACACTAATGAACATATTCATGAAACTTAAACATAAGCTTTAAATATAAAGAGATCATGTTATTTTAGTGTTAATATGCTTGTTGATTATTGTTTGTTTGAGAAGATGATGTTGATCATCATGTAGTCTTGCTAGATCATGATTAAAAACATAATCTAGCAAGATGAGAGGATGAAAATGTTAAAGGTTATGGATCATCCTCACTAAAGTCATGAACTTGAAGGAATATAATGTTTCTTGTAAAATGATGAACAAAGTAAGTTTAAAGGCTTGTAAATCTGAATATTTCAAGTATGATTATCCAAGAAACCAAGTTAAAAATACAAGTTTTACTAAATCTTGGTTCTTACATAAATATACATCATTTTTAGTGTTTAACAAAGTGAGGAAACACATGTGTAACAAGAAAAGTACATGAAGAAGTATTTTTAGAAAATGTGATTACAAGTTGTAAACACCAAATCTTTTCAAGAATGAGATTTACAAACAAACAACCATGTTTTTAAGGGTAACTAAACCTACTAAATAACATGGTAAGTTACTACAAGTTTTTACAAAAACTTCAAGTTCATGATATGGTGTGATTTACATGATTGTGGCTTATGATAAGTCTTGATTATGTTGTTGATATTGTTGATGATTTAAAAAGAAAATAAACACATGTTTTGAAAACATGGGAAACCTCCATTTTAGGGGAAATTCTGTCAAAATTTTTATAAATTTTGATAAATTTTGACACTTAGAAAAATATAGTTTTTGAGAAACTTATCCCCTAAAAATGTATCTCAAAGTATCTACCAAGGTTTCCCTAATTTTTGTGTTAAGAAATGATGATTTCTTCAAGATAAAATTCGATACTAAGTATGTATATTTTTGAGAAAATATATATATTTATTGGTCACCAAACTTTGTGCTAAGTGTATGTAGTATGTATTACATGTAATAGTGTATTAGGATTTGAAAATACACTAAATACTCATGAGAAGTAAAAACACAAAAATACACATACAACATACAAGATACATAAATCGGGTGCAAAATACAAGAAACTTATATTTATTTTTGAGAAAATAATATAAGTAAGACACTTAGTTAAAAATATAAATTATTTTTAACACAAGAACACATATAGAAAAGAGAGGGACTTGTACTTGTGTGTTACAAGTCTAGTGACTAACGTAAATAAAACACGTTTAGGTCACAACGCTATATAAGCAAACCCGGTGAAGTTTACGACGCAAGGAACGCAAAGTTGTGAGTTCATGCTCCCCCTTTTCTTTTAACTGTTTTCAGTTTTATATCTTCGGGGGTGAAATACATGTTACTAAATGTTTAAAAGAGAATTCGTGTCCCCACTTTTAATCTTTTACTTACTTATAAATTTGGGACGAACACATGAAAATTGATGCTTGATATAATAAACGAGAATTGATACTTGATATAATAAACGAGAATTGATACTTGATATGATGAATACATAAACAAGAAGCACTCTTGTTGATCACTAGTACCAAGTATGATGAGTTTTGAGGAATGATAAGAGAAATCGTGTCACGAATAGGGTACCATAAGCACCATTAATCGTGTACATACTTAGACTGCAGAACAAAAGGTTAGATTTAACGGGTGTCCGGGCAGCCACACTCTCGGTGAACACTAGTACCGAGTAGTTCTTTTGTGTCTCCGTCGTGAATCGACAACTAGAAAATGCCTATGGTTTGGTGACTTCCTATGTCGTGTTACATGTTAATGGCCTTGCAACCCATTGACTACACAAGAATACTTTATTTGGTTCATACCACAAGAATACTTTATTTACACAAGAATACTTTATTTTCACAAGATACTTATCATGTTTTCATACAAAGTATACAAACGTGTTCAATACAAAGCTGCATGAATTCACACCAACATTATGTTGATGTTTTTCCAAAAACTCACATGTATTTCAGGTAACTAAAGTGGATGTGCGCGCGGTCTTACTCATGCTCTTGGATGTCGCTTTTGTTTATCTTTGAATAAAGTTGTGAACCTATTAGACAAAATGAGGTCTCGTGATGTAAACAATTAAATTATGATTTCAGTTATGTAATGTTTGACATTCAAAATTATTTTATGAGCATGTAGTATGTTTACCTTTCGTATGCAATGAGAACCTTTCATGATCACACCTCGTGCTTCCGCCGCAGAAAGGGGTGTGACAGATTGGTATCAGAGCTGCGATTGTAGTGAACCAGGATTCCTTCTCGAGTCTAGTCTACAATCTCTAGGATCCTTTCACGAAAACAATTTTTCAAAGAGTTTTCATTGCATAAAACGTCCCGCGACATCCACTACCTGAAACTGTTTACAAGAGTCAAGAAAAGACACTACGAGACTTAGGGTGCACAAGAGTAGTACTTGTCTTTGACTGAGAAATTACTTGCAATTATGTGTGATAATTAGCATATACATATACCAGAAATAGAATACCACTAGTATACATGACTTCACCTGAAAACAATGGCCTATCTGAAGGAAGAAATACGAGGATGAAACGAACTGTGCGGACTGTGCAAGGAGTTACGTAATTATGGATGCATACATAATTATGGAATTCAGTGCACAAAAACTGTAGGTCCATCTCGAGGATGAGATAAAACCTTATCCTTGTTATATCAAACACACTAGCGAGTGCGGAATCCAAGCTAGCATGCAACCGAGACTTTATACGAGAACAAGCACAAACACAACACACAACATTCAACGATTAACACCACTTGTATTAATGCGTATGAAAGGTTCGGTTATAATCCCAATGTTCACAGATGTATTCTGCAAACTCTCTCAAAGTTCTCTCGTGTGTGTGCTCTCAACAGAATGCTATCTCAGTTTCTGTCTCTCTTGTCCTCACTATGTGTTCTCTTCTCCCTTTTTACACAACACACTACATGGGTATATATACCCGACACAGCAGGTCTGGTCGAAGGATCAGACAGATTGATCGAAAGATCATCTGTCGACCAGAAAGCCATCGAAAGATTCACAAATACCTCGAAGGATGATATCCTTCGAGATATCCTTCGAGTTCATCCATCGAAGGTTTATGTTTCGAACTCATCTATCGAATGTTCATCTTTCGAGCTCATCGAAGGATATAAAACAATCCTTCGATGACACATCCTTCGACACAACCAGCTTACAACATTTTTCTAACTGTTTGGTCAAGTCAAACCAGGAGGATGGTTGACTTGGTCAAACTTACATCAACCTTACATTAAAGACATCGTTTTGTATCATGACGAAATACAGACAAAGTACAGACACAAGTGCACCAACAAACTCCCCCTTGGCTGTAGCTTTGTCTCGATCTTCGTGTCTTCAAGTCTTCAAGGCCGAGTCGAACCGAGCCGAGTCGCGTCCACATAAAGTGTATCAACAAACTCCCCCTTGGACGCTACTCGTGATGGTTCGTCTTCTGTGACTTTCATGTCGGAGGATCTTCAAAGTCTTCACGCGTCGTAAGTAGAAAGTGTATCAACAAACTCCCCATTTAACTTAGGTAGTGTGTCAATAAACTCCCCCTTAGATTGAACTCTCCATTGAGTCATGCTCGTGAATCTTTTGACTTATCAATTCTTCAGATCCTTGTGGTGTTGATGAAGGGACAGCGGCAACTCGATCATTTTGTCCTTTGAGTGCCTCCACTTCGTGTCTTCATTCCAAAGCTTTTCATCGAACATGTTCTCCTTGCCTTTAGCATCTGCACATGTAAGAAAGCTAAACGCATAATGAGAACAACCGCTTGGAATATAGTTAACATTTAAACTAACGACACACATGAGATCAAATCTCAATCAAACACCAACCGACAGCAGTTTGAAAGTTTAGAAAAATATTCATTTTAATCCTTTAACTTTCAAAACTCGTTAACTTCGACTGTTTATGAAGATGCAATTGTTTTCTAGCTTACGATCAGGATTTTGGGTAGGATAGACTCGAGTTCCAACATCAGTCAATCAAAAATAAACTAGAAGAAAAATCTTTTTGGATTTTATAAAGTTTAAATTAAAACACACCAAAAATCTTTTTGAAATTTTCATTTTTTTAAATGTAAAGACGGAAAGCAATAAATAAATATATACAAAGATGCATAAACAGGAAACATTAAATAAAAATTTACAGACATTCTTTTTGCGAGTTTCGAGGGTAAGAGAATCATATCAGTGTACGGTCATGCCAAAACGCTCTTGTTTTTCAATTAGTTAACATTAAGATAAGCATCCTATAACAATTATCGGTATTGTTGTCCACATAAGCTCAACTTATCATTTGTAATCATGGCGAGGGGATACGTTAAGGTATAATTTATACTTACCGACCGGTGTTCATCCACATCACGACACATTCCCGTATCAAGGTATGCACGAGGATTCATCTTACCGGTGAGTATACCGATTATCATCTGTTTGACCGTATATGATGTGAGATTCTCACTTATTTTGATTGAAAACAAGCCCTATGTGATAGAATCACTTATTTATGAGGAACTTGAGTTTCAGATGCATGAGGGCACAGGAGCAAGTCCGTGAACAGGTCAGTACTTTCGTACAGCAGAGAGACGAACTTGACTCCCGGAAAGAATTTGTGATATTTTATCACTTATTTTGAGGGACATGTGATTGTTGATCACTTATTGAGGTCGAATGCAATATGTACACGTATGTATAGTATCATGGAAGATCTAGACTTGCGTCCCCGTTATTTATTTTCGGTAAAAGATATAACCATGATACCCAGATGATAAGCAGCATAAAGACCGAATATCTCAGAACCTCGGCAATCTCTCAAACGAAATTTCGGTACCAAGACCATATGCCAATGAATGGTTCCCACCTGGTCTTCAGTCGATTTAAGTTTATATCACCCTGCACACTTTAAAATGATTGTGAGCCTACCGATACATCTTATATAGAGCTGCTTATCGTTTTGCATTTAAGGTTTAAAGAGGTTTAGACAGACCACTGATGTACTATCATTTTCTCTTTTGCTCGCCAGGAAAATCATTTTTGTTTTTCAATTGTTTTTGTGTTTTTGAAATTTTTCGATGTTTTTGGATTTTCAAATTTTTGGATTTACTCCCCCTAAAATCAATAAACTAAGACAAATTTAAAAGACACGAAGGAATTTACAAAAACGATTTCCGATGTTGGTTAACTCATGTTTTACCTCAATGCCGTTTACCAAAATTAAGTTTTAATCAGAAATGATTTAGCGAATTTTGGAAAAAAAATCAGTTGGCATGTCGGTAAGAGGTGCGGACCATGACAACATTGTCTGGCCAAAGAGTGCTGAACGAGATAATAAATAAATTCATAAGGCAGCTTAAATATCGACAAGTAAAAGAGAGATTAGAATTTTAAAAACCGTATCCTGCAACTGCTTCGTGCATTTCCAGGAATCTGAGTGCTCTCCCAAACTGGATATCCACCTGGTGTGGATTTCAAAGTCGATTCTTTGTAGCTACTGAGAAGTCTCTTGACAGCAACAAGATCACAAACCTTTGGGTCCGGCTGGTCTTCCACATTGCACCAGCGAAGGTTTTTGTCTTTCTCTTGTGAAGTAGTGTGCGGTTGTTCAACCCATGCCAAGGCATCCGCACACCCGGTTGGTTTGTTCAACAAACACATTTTCTTCAATCACACCGCCAAGAAATGTACACTGCACGTTCATTTTGCTGAGTGTTGAACTTCAGACGTGCTGCAGGTGCGTACATTTTGATTTGAATCTATCCCGGGGACCCGATCAAAGCCTTGAACATTCACATTTCAGGAATGATTTTCATGTTGTCAAAGCTTTTCAATCTCTTTCAACAGACATTTCTGTTTCCCTTTACTTTTTCTCTCCATCAAAGGCAGCAATTTCTTCTGTTGCCTATTTTGTGCAAGGATGCTCCACTATCAACAATCTTACGACTATCGAAAGTTCCTCCTGGAATATCCTACACACTCACTCAAAAATTAGTTGGAGAGAGGGACCCAAGCCTTTGTGGACTTGGGTCGTCCTTGATCATCAAGAAAAGTGATTTCAATCACTTGATGATTAGGAAAAAGAACCTGTGGTGCTCCCCCTGACTGAATTACCTGTTTTTGTTTCCAAGCTGTTTGTCCTTTACCAGTATTTGTATTAATTGTTTTAGCATTTACTGGTTTTACAGTTTTAGGTTTTGCTTGAACAGGTTTTTCTTCTTTGACCTCTGATTTTAAGGCCTTTTCAATTACCTTTTGATTCTTTTGTTTTAACTTCTTTTCCCTTTCTTTCAAGACACGTGGGTCTTGTTTCGGGGAAAATGATTGTTTTTGGTAATTGGTTTCTTGGGGAGCACTTGTTTTTGCCTTCAACTTTTGCAGGTATGGGCAGTATCTTACAATATGCCCAATTGTGCCACACTCAAAACACATTCTCCGCTCTACAAACCTCGGAGAAACATGTTGATGATCAGACGGAGAACCAGACAATGAACTTTGTGATCTAGACGTGCTTGGACCTAAATCACCTCCGTTGGTGTGTTGGGTGTAGTTATTCTGATCATTTCGTTTTAAAATTCTAACTTGTTTTACAAAATCAATGTTAGATTTATCCTGAAATGTTTCAAGTTTATCTGAACCCGTGGATCCAACAAAGTTCACTTTCGGTTCTCTTTTCTTAACAGGAGCTCTTTTGTTTTGCACCCATTGTTGTTGAACCTTAGGTGCTTGAACATTCTTGTTCTGAGCCTTCTTTCCCTGTACCTTACCTTTTCCGGAATTGACTTGTTGTTTTCGCTCAACTTGTAGTTTTTGGTTTCCGTATTGTTTTCTAATTTGTTCACACGGAATTGGATCACATTGAGTGACGGTAACTTTGCCACTTTTGTTCCCCAAAAACTTATCAGTGCATCCTTCAAAAATTTGCTCAATTAAATCTTGATTTACATTTTTAATTGGAAAATCTTTGTTAGAGTAGATTTTGCCATCTCCTTTGAGCGTGTACAACAAGTTACTCCCTTCAAAACTTGATACAATCGACTCCATTTCTTTTGACATTTCAGTCTTACTCGGTTTCACTGGTGGATCACACAGGATGTGATTCTCGATTGGAATATCTGTTGTAACCGAGTTAGACTGTTGGTTCACAATTTCATCAGATTCATCATCCGAAGAATCAGTATCCTCAACAACGGGAGGACTCTGTTCCTTAACACACGATGAATCTGTCACACTTTTCTCAGATTCTGATTGACCCGAGGATGATGTACCAGTTGTGAACCCGAGGCCTGCTACAAAGTCATCTAGACCGAGTGGCACAGTAGGTTCAAAACGGGGCATATCCTCGTCATCAGGCAATTTGGAGTAATTGTGATTCATTGGGGGAGGACATGATTTGAATCCCATACACTTCTTATCCCCCTTTTTCTTTTGAACATCAATAATGTGATCCAATACATAGTGGGAATTGGAATAACTTTCCAATTTCTGCTTGATTGTTTCACATTCACATCGAGCGGTTGCCAACTCTACCATCTGCTTTTCAATTGTGTCTATAAGATAATTGTTAGCATGTTGTTTTCGCAAAACAGCTTTTTGTAATTCTGAAACATCATGTCTTAATGACGCAATTGTTGTTTTAAATTCCTTTTCATTTCTGGTTAAAAACACGTTAGCTTCAGTTGCTTTAGCAAGATCTACAATCAATTGTTGATTGTGTTTGTGTGTGATTTCAAACTGACTTTCCTTTTCTGCATATTTAACATTTAAACTATCACACTTTTCACAGCTAACTACAGTGGGTTCATCGACACATACCTGACCTGATGAACTGTCGACATTAGCCATAAAGGCTGAATGGAGAGAAGACGAAGAGTAAGCAGCTTGATCCATCAAATTAGATCTTCTTTCAGTTCCTGCTGCAGCTTCTTCCAAAAGCTCATCAATATTTGCATCGACTGACGCACTTGATGTCTCATCCACATAATCATTTCCTGAAGTGGAGGATTCTTCATCTGAACTTCCACTATAACCAGAACTGTCTTCATCTTCAGAAGATGCAACACCATTGGTGGAAGATTCTCCACCACTGGCGTGCTTTAAATCCTTTACGACTTCAGCAAAACATGCTGTTCCACCATTTCCTCCTTCTCCAAGCTGAAGCGACCAATCACAACCCTCATCTATTTGAACCACCAGCCCCCGGTTGGCATTTGATGACCCTGCTTGGCCTTGGTTGTTGACAGGTATCAACGTACGAACATTGTTCCTGTTCTGGTTCTGCTGGTTGCCTTGATTTCTGAACGGATTTTGATTTCCATGCTGAGCTGGTCTTGTGCATTCCCTTTTGAAATGACCCCGTTCGCCACAGTTAAAGCACTTGACAGCTTGCTTGTCGAACCCATACTTGGTGTCTTTCTTGTTTTCCAAGTTGGTTCTCCCCGTCCTTTCCATAAACTCCTTTGCTCTTCGAATTGCACTAGCAAGAGCCCATTTGATATCCATCATTTCAAACTCTTCTTTATCCACTTGCTGATAATCTTCATTGGTTAGATTGATATTCCCAATCTGACCTGCGATCAATCCACTATAAGCACTAACCAAGGTATTCAACATCTCCATATGCTCCTTGGCTACTTCGACATTGACTTTGGAAAATTTGGACGTGTCTAATCTGACTGTGTTAGGATTGGAAGTGGCTTGAAAGTTTGAAGAGCTTCCATAAAACCCTTGCTGTTGCGGTTGTTGCTGCTGAGCTTTCGGTTGCACATCTGGTCTTGAATACATCATCGTGTATGCTGAAGGATCAAACTGATCTGTTGTGGAAGGTCCGGTGCTTGAGATGAAAGCTGTTTGAAGCTTCGCGTGTTGAGAAGCTGGTTTTTCTCCACTGATACCTCCTGCAATCCCAAAGTACATTTCTGGATTTTGAGGAGTTTGTGTTCTTTTTGCTTTAAGCTTTTCTTCTACATCCTTATTCTCCAATCTTTGAATTAATTCATAAACGGTGATTGTGTCTAGAACACCATTTTCTTTGAGAATTTCGAGATAACTGCTCCACTTTGCTGGTAAGCTATCAGCGAATCTCTTCACCAATTCTTGTGGAGTGGCAGTGACTTTAAAAGCAAACATCTCGCTCAACAAGTGATGGAACCTTGTAGATAACTCTGCCAAAGTCTCATTCTCCAAACACGTGAATCCTTCAAACTCTTTCTTCAGTAATTCTTGCTTGATCTTTCTAGATTGAGCATTTCCTTCACAACGTAACGTGAGCATATCCCACAAGCTTTTAGTAGTCGTGCAGTAAACAAACTGGTGGTAAATGTCTTTGTGAAGAGCTTGTGTGAGAATCATGAATGCTTTCTTTTCTAACTCAAACTTCTTCTTATCTTCTTCAGACAAAGTGCTGTAAGTTTGTGGATTAGATCCTGCAACTTCCAACTCATTTTCAAAAGCTGTGAAGAAGCACATCCATAGATCTTGACCTTGTCCCTGAACATAAGTTCTCAGCCTTTCTTTCCACCATCCCCAATCATTGATGTGATTTAACTTTGGCGGTTTTGTGCTTGTACCAGTTTCACTGTCGTTCTGCATCATAGATTGAATGCTGTTGCTTTGATTTGTGACCAAAGCCCATTGATTTGCAGTTATCATTGCAGCTTGAGGTGGGGCAATAGCTCGCATCCATGCAGTTTTGTCGAAATCTGACGTAGATTGCGTAGATTGCATAGCTGATGATTGTGGAGTCGAAGTTATTTGAGTCCACGCGGTTGGATCCCACTGACCGTTTGTTCCCATTTTATGAAAATTAATATATTAAGTGAAAATTGATTTAAAAATTGAAAAATAAGTTTTCTCCTTTTAAAAATTTAATTTTCACAAACTATGTTAAAATCTCGAAGGATAACAACCAGCCGAAGGATCAAGAATCGAAAGACCTGAAAAGCACAACCTGTTAAACTTAAACAGACAAGGATCGAAAGATCAACACCTGTTCGAAAGATAGACACTTGTTCGAAGGATCAACAGTGTTCGAAAGATCACTGTTGAATTTCGAACAATGACTTCGAAAGATTCACCAAGACGAAGGATCCTTATCTTTCGAAATGTAACAGTAGCTCGAACAATATATCCTTCGAAAAGATTCCTTGGCTCGAAAGATAACTCACTGACTTCGAAAGATGTTCGAAGGATGGGTATCTGTCGAACCTCCTTGATCGAAAGATGATCTTTCGACTTCGAAGGATATCTTTCGATGAGTACTGACACAGCAGACAAACAGGTGACAGGTTGGTGAAAAAGGTGACGGGTTGGTAAATCTTTCGGCAGAAAGTATGGTTCAGACCATCATTTTCTGCAAAAACAGATTTTGTTTGATTATTTTAATCAGTTCACCCTTTCCAATACACCAACAACTTTCGAAAATAACTAAACAAGATCAAAAGATGTAAACTTTGAAGAACACTTGAATATATTATGAACACAATGGGTTCTCCGGTAAAACTACAAACTTCCGAAACCCGGTTTTGCTTGAAACTTCACTAAAAATCAACTTCTAAAATGTGAACATGAAAGAAAAAGTGATTTTTATAAGAACTTCCAGCAAAACAACAAGATTTAAACCCGATTAACAATGTTTTTCAGAAAAATATAACTTTTCAAAACCCGAAAAACAGCAAGAACACCTCGGTTTTAACAAGGAGAAGAGCCAAGGCTCTGATACCACTTGTAGGTCCCTCTCGAGGATGAGATAAAACCTTATCCTTGTTATATCAAACACACTAGCGAGTGCGGAATCCAAGCTAGCATGCAACCGAGACTTTATACGAGAACAAGCACAAACACAACACACAACATTCAACGATTAACACCACTTGTATTAATGCGTATGAAAGGTTCGGTTATAATCCCAATGTTCACAGATGTATTCTGCAAACTCTCTCAAAGTTCTCTCGTGTGTGTGCTCTCAACAGAATGCTCTCTCAGTTTCTGTCTCTCTTGTCCTCACTATGTGTTCTCTTCTCCCTTTTTACACAACACACTACATGGGTATATATACCCGACACAGCAGGTCTGGTCGAAGGATCAGACAGATTGATCGAAAGATCATCTGTCGACCAGAAAGCCATCGAAAGATTCACAAATACCTCGAAGGATGATATCCTTCGAGATATCCTTCGAGTTCATCCATCGAAGGTTTATGTTTCGAACTCATCTATCGAATGTTCATCTTTCGAGCTCATCGAAGGATATAAAACAATCCTTCGATGACACATCCTTCGACACAACCAGCTTACAACATTTTTCTAACTGTTTGGTCAAGTCAAACCAGGAGGATGGTTGACTTGGTCAAACTTACATCAACCTTACATTAAAGACATCGTTTTGTATCATGACGAAATACAGACAAAGTACAGACACAAGTGCACCAACAAAAACCACAGCAAGTCTTGTCACATATAGATCCCCTCAGTACAAAAAAAGGGTCAAACGTGAACACCCCTTCCCCCAGCCTACTAAGTACTTTGCTGGAGAAATAATTGTTTGATGTCACTTATGTGGTATATGCCTGTGTATATATATACTACTACTGTCTCGTATGACAATATCAAACAAATGCCTAACCCTGTTGTGTTATGTTCCGACAGAACATGGCACCCAGGAAAACTGTGAATGCTCGTAATGATGATCAACCACCTCCTCCTCTCCTACCAAGGACGACTGCTGAAGAGCTCAACGCCCTACTGGAAAAAAGAATCTCCGCTGCTATCGCCCAATACGAGGCGAACCGAACTCAAGACAGTGGAGGACCAAGCAATGCTAGACGCAATGGGAATGGAGATTTGTCGGGAGGAAACACAGCTCAAGGTAACCTTAAGATGATTTACTAAGCATGGAGAAATTTATGAACGGTCTTTGTTTCATTATTTCTTCGATTGCTCATGTGTGAGTTGGTTGGATCAATTACAGGCTGCACTTTCAAGTAGTTTCTCGACTGCAAACCAATGAACTACGCCGGCACAAGAGGTGCAGTAGCGTTTGTACGCTGGACGGAGAAAACTGAAGCCACTATCCGTATGAGCAAGTGCACCGGGGATCAGCAAGTCACCTTTGCTACTGGGTTATTTGTTGATGAAGCTCTGACTTGGTGGAACTTGCAAGTCCAAACCTTGGGTGACGATGTCGCTTATGGCCTAACTTGGAATGAACTGAAAGAAAGAATGAGAGAGAAGTATTGCTCTCGTGCTGAGCTCCAAAGGTTGGAGACTGAGTTCTGGCACTTAACCATGGAAGGTGCAGACATCACTGGGTATACTCGAAGGTTCCATGATTTGTCTAGGGTGATCCCCTATATGGTAACTCCTGAGTTTAAGCGCATTGAACGCTACATTTGGGGACTGGCCTCAGAATTTCGCGGCATGGTAACTTCGGCCAAACCTCAAAAAATCACTGAGGCTGTAACTATGGCTATCAGCCTTACTGAAGATTGTGTTCGTATAAAGAAGTTATCGTTGAACCCAACAGAGAAGACCGAGACGCATGCTGAGTCGTCCGGTGACAAGAAGAGAAAGCATTCGAATCTGAATCAAGCAACTCGCAACAACAAGGGTTTCAATAACAAGAAGCGTTACCCCAACCCGCCTCAGGAGGCAAAAACTCTTGCAACCATGAATGACGCCCCTGCCAAGAGGTACCTGGGCACTCGGCCCATTTGCAGCAATTGCAAGCGTCACCACGAAGGGGTTTGTCGCGTTCCAAAATGCGACAAGTGCGGATAACTGGGTCACTATACCGAGGACTGTTGGGGAAAAGGAAAGAACGGGAATGGAAACCCAACAATGGTGGAAATGGAAATGGCAATGGTAACCGGAATGGCAATGGAGCTGGGCGAAACCAAGGATGCTTCAGTTGTGGAAGCAATGATCATTTCATGAAAGACTGCCCAAAAGGAAACAACGCTCAGGCACGAGCCTTTGTGATTGGGGCAAGGAACGCTCGCGAGGACCCCAATGTGGTGACCGGTACGTTTCTCATTAACAATCACTTTGCATCCATATTATTTGACACTGGTGCCGACTATAGCTTCATGTCTGTGGAATTTAAGGGTATGCTTGGAATAGAATCTAGTAGATTAGATATTCCTTACTCTATAGAGCTAGCCAATGGTAAACTTGTTGAATCAGGCGAAGTCGTTAGAGGTTGCACATTGGAACTTGGTGAACGAAGATTTAGTATCGATCTCTTACCTATTCAATTGGGTAGCTTCGATGTAGTGGTCAGAATGGACTGGTTGTCCAAGAACAAAGCTGAAGTTATTTGTCATAAGAAAATCATTCGCATCCCTTTAGCGAATGGTGAAACTCTCATAGTGCATGGAGAAAAACGAGATGCGCCTCTGCGAATCATCAGCTATATGAAGGCACAGAAGTGCTTAAGGAAAGGATGTGTTGCTTTCCTAGCGCACGTTGTAGATAAGAAAGCTGAAGAGCCGAAACTCGAAGACATTCCTGTGGTGAAGGAATTCCCTGATGTTTTTCCCGAAGATCTGCCAGGACTACCTCCGCAACGACAAGTCGAATTCCGTATAGACTTGGTTCCAGGAGCCGCTCCTGTAGCCAAGGCTCCCCATCGGCTTGCACCATCCGAAATGCAAGAATTATCTATACAACTCCAGGAATTGTTGGATAAAGGATTCATAAGGCCAAGCTTCTCACCTTGGGGAGCTCCAGTATTGTTCGTAAAGAAAAAAGATGGAATTCTGTGGATGTGTATCGATTACAGAGAACTGAACAAGCTCACAATCAAGAATCGGTACCCATTACCGAGGATTGATGACTTATTTGATCAGTTACAAGGATCAAGCTACTATTCCAAGATCGATCTCGATCTGGATACCATCAGTTAAGGATACAAGAAGAAAGCGTGCCAAAGACTGCATTCAAAACACGATATGGGCATTACGAATTTCATGTGATGCCATTTGGACTGGCGAACGCACCAGCGGTCTTTATGGATCTGATGAACCGCGTATGCAAACCATATCTCGATAAATTCGTGATTGTGTTTATCGATGATATCCTGATTTACTCGCGAACGAGAGAAGAGCATCAGCAACACCTCAGAACCATTTTGGAGCTACTAAAGAAAGAGAAACTTTATGCAAAATTTTCAAAGTGCGAATTCTGGATTCGCGAAGTGCAGTTTCTGTGTCACGTTGTGAACGAAAAGGGCATTCATGTAGACCCATCCAAGATAGAGGCCATAAAGAATTGGGAAGCCCCCAAAACCCCAACTGAAGTTCGACAATTTTTGGGCTTAGCGGGCTATTACTGACGTTTCATCGAGAATTTCTCAAAGATAGCTCAACCGCTAACGACCCTTACACAGAAAGACAAGAAATACGATTGGGGCTACAAACAGGAAGAAGCCTTCCAACTACTTAAAAATAAGCTATGCGATGCACCGATACTATCATTACCCGAAGGCACTGAAGACTTCGTGGTATACTGTGACGCTTCACGACAAGGTTTGGGTTGTGTGCTCATGCAACGCCAAAAAGTCATCGCTTATGCTTCAAGACAATTAAAGGTACATGAAAAGAATTATACCACGCACGAATTGGAACTCGGCGCGGTGGTATTCGCCTTAAAGATTTGGCGACACTATTTATATGGTACTCGATGTACAATCTTCATAGATCACAAAAGCCTATAACACATATTTGATCAGAAAGAATTAAACATGCGATAGCGACGATGGGTCGAGCTGCTAAACGATTATGACTGTGAAATTAAGTACCATCCTGGAAAAGCAAACATTGTAGCAGGCGCGCTAAGTCGAAAAGAAATGGTTAAGACCCTAAGGGTTCGGGCGTTAAAAATGACTATTCGAACGAACCTCACTGCACGTAATCGTGATGCACAACAAGAAGCTCTTAAGGGAGAAAACCGTAAAGCTGAATACCTCTGGGGTATGTTGAAATACATGGTGCCAAGTAAAGAGGGAGCCTTATACTTTAAGAAGCGTATTTGGGTTCCGCTCTATGGTGGCATACGAGAAGTCATCCTTGGTGAAGCGCACAAATCAAGATACTCGATCCATCCAGGATCGGACAAAATGTATCAAGATTTGAAAGACTGCTATTGGTGGCCGAGACATAAAAGCGATGTTGCTGTTTATGTTGGAAAATGCCTGACCTGTGCCAAGGTTAAGGCTGAATATCAGAAACCGTCTGGCCTACTGCAACAACCAGAAATTCCCATGTGGAAGTGGGAACAAATATCGATGGACTTCATAACAAAACTACCCAGGACCCCTAGGGGGCATGATATGATATGGGTAATAGTTGATTGATTAACGAAATCTGCGCATTTCCTACCAATCCGAGAGAAGGATAGCACTGGAAAGCTTGCAGAGATATTCTTAAGGGAAATTGTGGCACGTCATGGAGTGCCTATCTCAATCATTTCAGACAGAGATGGACGCTTTGTCTCAAGAATCTGGCAATCCTTTCAGGAAGCCTTTGGATCTCAGCTAGATCTAAGCACGGCCTTCCATCCACAAACAGACGGCCAGAGTGAACGGACTATACAAACATTAGAAGATATGCTTCGCGCATGTGTCATGGATCTAGGCGGCAGCTGGGATACTCACCTACGTTTAGTTGAGTTTTCCTACAATAACAGTTATCATACAAGCATAAAAGCCGCACCGTTTGAAGCTCTGTATGGCCATAAGTGCCGATCGCCTTTATGTTGGGCAGACGCTGGAGATAAACGTATGGTTGGTCCTGAACTTGTACAAGAGACAACCGACAAGATCATGCAGATCCGAGAGCGCATTAAGGTGGCTCTAGATCGACAAAAGAGCTACGCTGATAGAAGACGAAAACCATTAGAATTCGAGGTGGGAGACAAAGTGTTGTTAAAGGTCTCACCTTGGAAGGGTGTAGTAAGATTTGGAAAACGTAGAAAGCTGAATCAACGATACATCGGACCATTCAAGATCTTAGAAAGAATTGGTACCGTGGCATACAAGTTGGAATTACCGGAAGAACTTAATGGAGTGCATGATACGTTCCATGTATCCAACCTCAAGAAGAGTCCAACACAAGAAAACGTGATCATCCATGCGGATGAAGTGCATATTGATGACACCCTTCGATTTACAGAACAACCCGTTGAGGTTACAAACTGGAAAGTCAACAAGACCAGGAGGAGCACTGTTAAACTTATCAAAGTACGTTGGAACTCTAAGCTCGGACCCGAGTACACGTGGGAACGTGAAGACCAGTTCAAAGAAAAGTACCCCCACCTGTTCAAGAAGACTCCTGCAAGAGTTAGTTCAGCCTGAATTTCAGGACAAAATTCTTTTAACGGGGGGAGACTGTGACAACTGGCACAAAACCGGTAATTTCCGTACACTTTAATTATTATTTAATGACTGCAATTATGTGCTTAAATGTCAACATTGTCTGATTACATACTATACAAGTGAATTCATGCACGTTTTATACTACAAAATATTGCTTTATACATTAACGAGAACGTTGCGTCAGAAATACTAGTAAACTCACTGGTAAGACACATTGTGTCAACAAATCTGCAGAAAGCAGTTACACAATAGAATTGGAGCCTAGGTGTAGGTCCAATGACAAGAATGCATTAAAACCCAAGAGTACATACAAGGGTTAACATATAGACGCTCCGAAAGCTAAAATACGCACTAAAAAGCACCCGAAACGCACTTTAAGTGCGGAATTTTATTAAATTCAGCTATAAATCAGCTTTTAACACATAAATGTAATGCATAAATCATGATTTATCATTCAGAATATTTCCCTAAGTGTCGGGAAACGAAAGTGTTACAAAAGGGTACTTAAAGGACGCTAAACGGTACAATTTAGCACTTTAACGAACCGGTATCTAACAAAACAACCGGACATAACCCGGAACATCAAAATATTACTAGAAGCATTATTGTAATGTTTCTGAGCTAGTTATGGTCCCCAAACACCATAACACCCCTTATAACATAATAACACACTAAGTCCCTAAACCTTACACTTGAAAGCTTACCTACTTATGAAATTAGAGAAAGAAATTTACACTAAACCCCCCCCCCCCTTTTTGGCTGATTTTCGGACCAAGCATGGCCCCACACAAGACTTACATAAATCTTCCTAAAAACTTCTATAATCCATTCTGGGATTTGATGAGATTAGCTTGTACTTAAGGAGACATATAATACATTGGGTAAAACTCAAACTTGGATATAAGGACACTAGAACTCTCACTCATCTTCATCACCATCAACCTCCCCCTCCCTCTCCCTTGCTCATGGCTCCATCCACCACCATACCACCACCCTTTTTCATTCAACTTCCTTCCATTCCAAGGTGCACACAAGGTGTTAGAAGCTAAGTTAAGAGGTGTGGAGCTTGTGGATCTTGAAGGACCTCTTTCATTTTCCTTTATCCACTAAATCTTCATCTTGATCTTCCCTAGCTTAAAAGCTAGTAGTAAGCTTCTTTGATCCTTGTTTACTTCATATTTTGAGTGGTTAAAAGTTGATGTTTAATGATTAACTCAAGAACACTAATGAACATATTCATGAAACTTAAACATAAGCTTTAAATATAAAGAGATCATGTTATTTTAGTGTTAATATGCTTGTTGATTATTGTTTGTTTGAGAAGATGATGTTGATCATCATGTAGTCTTGCTAGATCATGATTAAAAACATAATCTAGCAAGATGAGAGGATGAACATGTTAAAGGTTATGGATCATCCTCACTAAAGTCATGAACTTGAAGGAATATAATGTTTCTTGTAAAATGATGAACAAAGTAAGTTTAAAGGCTTGTAAATATGAATATTTCAAGTATGATTATCCAAGAAACCAAGTTAAAAATACAAGTTTTACTAAATCTTGGTTCTTACATAAATATACATCATTTTTAGTGTTTAACAAAGTGAAGAAACACATGTGTAACAAGAAAAGTACATGAAGAAGTATTTTTAGAAAATGTGATTACAAGTTGTAAACACCAAATCTTTTCAAGAATGAGATTTACAAACAAACAACCATGTTTTTAAGGGTAACTAAACCTACTAAATAACATGGTAAGTTACTACAAGTTTTTACAAAAACTTCAAGTTCATGATATGGTGTGATTTACATGATTGTGGCTTATGATAAGTCTTGATTATGTTGTTGATATTGTTGATGATTTAAAAAGAAAATAAACCCATGTTTTGAAAACATGGGAAACCTCCATTTTTAGGGGAAATTCTGTCAAAATTTTTATAAATTTTGACACTTAGAAAAATATAGTTTTGAGAAACTTATCCCCTAAAAATGTATCTCAAAGTATCTACCAAGGTTTCCCTAATTTTTGTGTTAAGAAATGATGATTTCTTCAAGATAAAATTTGATACTAAGTATGTATATTTTTGAGAAAATATATATATTTATTGGTCACCAAACTTTGTGCTAAGTGTATGTAGTATGTATTACATGTAATAGTGTATTAGGATTTGAAAATACACTAAATACTCATGAGAAGTAAAAACAAAAAAATACACATACAGCATACAAGATACATAAATCGGGTGCAAAATACAAGAAACTTATATTTATTTTTGAGAAAATAATATAAGTAAGACACTTAGTTAAAAATATAAATTATTTTTAACACAAGAACACATATACAAAAGAGAGGGACTTGTACTTGTGTGTTACAAGTCTAGTGACTAACGTAAATAAAACACGTTTAGGTCACAACGCTATACAAGCAAACCCGGTGAAGTTTACGACGCAAGGAACGCAAAGTTGTGAGTTCATGCTCCCCCTTTTCTTTTAACTGTTTTCAGTTTTATAACTTCGGGAGTGAAATACATGTTACTAAATGTTTACAAGAGAGTTCGTGTCCCCACTTTTAATCTTTTACTTACTTATAAATTTGGGACGAACACATGAAAATTGATGCTTGATATAATAAACGAGAATTGATACTTGATATAATAAACGAGAATTGATACTTGATATAATAAACGAGAATTGATACTTGATATGATGAATACATAAACAAGAAGCACTCTTGGTGATCACTAGTACCAAGTATGATGAGTTTTGAGGAATGATACGAGAAATCGTGTCACGAATAGGGTACCATAAGCACCATTAATCGTGTACATACTTAGACCGCAGAACAAAAGGTTAGATCTAACGGGTGTCCGGGCAGCCACACTCTCGGTGAACACTAGTACCGAGTAGTGCTTTTGTGTCTCTGTCGTGAATCGACAACTAGAAAATGCCTATGGTTTGGTGACTTCCTATGTCGTGTTACATGTTAATGGCCTTGCAACCCATTGACTACACAAGAATACTTTATTTGGTTCATACCACAAGAATACTTTATTTACACAAGAATACTTTATTTTCACAAGATACTTATCATGTTTTCATACAAAGTATACAAACGTGTTCAATACAAAGCTGCATGAATTCACACCAACATTATGTTGACGTTTTTCCAAAAACTCACATGTATTTCAGGTAACTAAAGTGGATGTGCGCGCGGTCTTACTCATGCTCTTGGATGTCGCTTTTGTTTGTCTTTGAATAAAGTTGTGAACCTATTAGACAAAATGAGGTCTCGTGATGTAAACACTTAAATTATGATTTCAGTTATGTAATGTATGACATTCGAAATTATTTTATGAGCATGTAGTATGTTTACCTTTCGTATGCAATGAGAACCTTTCATGATCACACCTCGTGCTTCCACCGCAGAAAGGGGTGTGACACAATACCCCACTTGCCAGTGATTCAAGATAACCACGACTTAATCCCTGTAACTATAACTTTTGAAAATGATTTGAGTATTGTAAAACATTGTTGATAAAAAGAGAATGACTCACATTGCAGATTTATACGGGCAGAGTTTAGCCTACTGATTAGCCTTGTAACCTAATTTAAATAACAATGCACACGAACTAGGTCAGTAACTAATACAGCATTTACGATAACTCACGAGACTAAACCCCTCACAACGAATGACAAAGTGCTATACTTAAACATCCGTCGAATTCACGTCTAATGACAAAGTATGGCCCTAATGTGGGCAGCACTTAAACTTCCATCGGATAGTTTCAATCGATTGGACATTGAGTCGTAGCAGCGATCGAGTTAATACACTGTATCGTAGCAGCGCCTCGCTATATTAATTTTTGATTTTGTGCAGTGTGCTTTCGTTTTTGTGAAATGGTTTCGACACCATTGAACTGCTCCTGATCAAATCTATTTATAGGTGAAATTTGGGTCTCACGCGGCCCGCGTGAGCCCACCCTTGATCTTTACACGGCCCGCGAGGGCTAGCTTGACGTAGACTAGGGCTACGGTGTCATCAGTAGACTTGCCACGCGTGTGACACGTGGATCTGGACGCTTATCCGGTCAAAATTCACTTTGACGCGGCCCGTGTAAGCTTCCCTTATGGCTTACGCGGCCCGCCTGAAACCCAAAAATCTTGATTTCTTGATTTTTCATGCACAGTAGGGTTTCAGGGGTCCGGGTTTTTGCTTATGGGTAGTTTTGGGACATTTTTGAAGGTCCTTACATCCTCCCCACCTTATTTAAAATTTCGTCCTCGAGATTTACTGAACTAAATTAGGATGCTTTCGCTTCATCTCCGATTCTAATTCCCAAGTATACTCAGGTCCATTTTTTGAATTCCATTTGACTTTGACCAGCACTAGTCGCTTGTGCTTGAGAAACTTGATCTTTCTGTCTTCTATTTGCAGTGGCTTCTCAAAAAATTTTTACTTTTCATTTACCTCTACATCTTGAAGAGGTACTACCAAGGATTCATCTGATAGACATTTCTTGAGGTTAGATACATGAAATACATCATGTACTCCAGCTAGCTCCTCTAGTAGTTGTAAGCGATATGCGACCGGTCCTATACGTTGGATTACTGGAAATGGTCCTACGTATCTTGGACTTAGCTTTCCTTTCTTACCGAACCGAACTACTCCTTTCCAAGGAGAAACTTTCAAGAGTACCTTGTCTCCAACTTGGAACTCTAATGGCTTGCGTCGATTATCGGCATAACTCTTTTGGCGATCTCGAGCCGTCTTTAATCTTTCCTTGATTTGAGTAATCTTGTCGGTAGTTTCTTGCACTATTTCAGGACCTGATAATTGACTTTCTCCTATCTCTGCCCAACAAACTGGAGTTCTACACTTGCATCCATACAACGCTTCAAAGGGGGAAGCTTCAATGCTTGAATGATAACTATTATTATAGGAGAATTCAATTAAAGGTAGATGGTCATCCCAGTTTCCACCAAAATCTATCACACAAGCCCTAAGCATGTCTTCCAGGGTTTGGATCGTCCTTTCACTTTGTCCGTCTATCTGAGGATGATATGCAGTACTTAGATTTAGTCGAGTTCCCATAGCTTCTTGTAAACTTGTCCAGAAGTGGGAAGTGAAACGACTATCCCTATCTGATACAATGGAGAGCGGAACTCCATGTAAGGATACTACTTCATCTACATACAATTTGGCTAACCTTTCCATGCTAAAGGTTTCTTTCATAGGTAGAAAATGAGCTGATTTGGTTAATCGATCCACAATTACCCAAATCGCATCATTACCTTTTCTGGTTTTGGGTAACTTAGTAACAAAGTCCATTGTTATGAGTTCCCATTTCCATACGGGCATTTCTAATTGTTGTAGTAGTCCTGAAGGTTTCTGGTGTTTTGCCTTAACTTGTGAACAAGTAAGACACTTAGAAACATACCTAGCTATGTCCTTTTTCATTCCTATCCACCATAAATTATTCCTTAAATCTTGGTACATTTTGTTGTTACCAGGATGCATGGTATAACTAGATTTATGGGCTTCTTCTAAAATCTTATTTCTTAATTCTCCTTGCTTAGGTACCCAAATTCTTCTTTTGTGGAATTTCCAAATTCCATCACTTCCTTGCTCTAATTCTTTTACTCGTCCGTTCATTCCTTCAGCATCATCCTTGATTGCTGTTTCTTGAATGCTTTTCAGTTGTTCCATTAAGTCTAATTGTAAGCTTAATCTAAGAGCATGAACTCGCTTTTGCTTTTCATGATACTTACGACTTAAAGCATCAGCAACTACGTTGGCTTTTCCTTTCTGATAATGAATATCACAGTCGTAGTCACTTAGAATCTCCATCCATCTTCTTTGCCTCATGTTTAATTCTTTTTGCCCAAAGATGTATCTTAAGCTCTTATGATCTGTATAAACATTAAACTTACTTCCATACAGATAGTGTCTCCAAATCTTAAGGGCAAAAATTATGGCTGCTAACTCTAAATCATGAGTCGTATAATTTTCTTCGTGCTTTTTCAATTGTCTGGAGGCATACGCAATTACCTTCTTGCGTTGCATTAGCACACATCCTAATCCTAGCTTAGAAGCATCGCAGTAAACTTCAAAATCCTCTGTTCCTTCTGGTAAGGCTAGAATTGGAGCGTTTGTTAACTTTTGCTTTAAAATCTTAAAGGCCTCTTCTTGCTTAGGTCCCCATTCAAATTTAACCGCTTTACAGGTTAGCTTAGTTAATGGTACAACTATTTTGGAAAAATCCTTAATAAACCGTCTATAGTATCCGGCTAACCCTATAAACCTTCTAATTTCCATAGCTGACTGTGGGACTTTCCATTTGGTGATTGCTTCTATTTTAGAGGGATCTACGTGAATACCTTCGTGATTCACCATGTGTCCTAAAAATTGCACTTCCTGCAGCCAGAATTCACATTTCGAGAATTTGGCGTAAAGCTTCTCCTTTCTTAACAAAGTTAAGAGTGCATGCAGGTGCTGACAGTGCTCGTTCTGACTTTTGGAATAAATAAGTATATCGTCGATGAAGACAATTATAAATTTATCCAAATATGGTTTACATATTCTATTCATCATGTCCATAAATGCTGCGGGAGCATTTGTTAGTCCGAAGGGCATGACGTAAACTCGTAATGACCATACCTAGTTCTGAAAGCAGTCTTAGGTATGTCTTCTTCTTGTACCTTTAATTGATGATATCCAGAGCGTAAATCTATCTTAGAAAAGTATCTAGCTCCTTGAAGTTGATCGAAAAGATCATCAATCCTAGGTAATGGGTATCGATTCTTAATTGTAACCTTATTCAATTCCCTATAATCGATACACATTCGCATCGAACCGTCTTTCTTCTTTACAAACAACACTGGCGCTCCCCACGGGGATGAACTAGGTTGTATGAATCCTTTACTTAGCAATTCATCTAACTGCTTTTTCAATTCTAGCATTTCAGTGGGTGCTAACCGATAAGGTGCTTTAGCTATCGGTGTAGTTCCAGGAATTAGATAAATTCTAAATTCTACTTCCCTATCAGGTGGTAATCCAGGTAGTTCTTCTGGGAATACATCTGGGTATTCTGCTACCACAGGAATTTCTTTAAGTTCTTTACCTTTCGTGTTAATGAATACTGAAATCATATACACCACTTCTTGTTTTCTTGAATAACTGGCCAATTTCATTACTGAAATGAATTTCAGTGGCTTCCGTGGCTTATCTCCTTTAATCACCACTAATTCTCCTGTGGTTGTATGAATTTCTATGGAATTATTATCACAAAGAATTCGAGCATGGTTGGCTACTAACCAATCCATTCCTAATACCACATCGAATCCTCTTAACTTCATAGGTAACAGGTTTGTAGAAAATTTGTGACCTAAGAGTTCTATCTTTTCTTCTTGCAAAACCTTATCTATGTTAACAGAATTTCCATCTGCCGTTTCGACTGTAAAAATCTGCCTAAGGTTGGTTAAGGGTAGATTAAGAGCTTGGCAGAATGAAGTATTTATAAAACTTTGGTTTGCACCAGAGTCAAATAATACTTTTGCATAAACGTTGTGAACTAGGAATGTACCAGCTATTACATCAGGAATTAGCTCTGCTTCCTGAGTAGTCAACTGGAAGGCTCTTGCATTTTTCTTGGTAGTTCCTTCTGCAGGTTTGACTTTGTTATCAGCTGGTTTGACCAGTTTTAGGCAGTCTGGTCTAAAGTGTCCAGCTTCTCCACAGTTGTAGCAGACTGTTGCTTTCTTCTTTCTTCAATCTTCTTCTTGATGCCCCGGAATTTTGCAGAAATTGCAATACCCTTTGCATCTTCCAAAATGCTTTCTTTTGCAGGTATTGCAAAATGGAATAGTGGAAGATTGCCCACTTCCTTTTCTCTTGAAATTACTACGATTACCCACACGGAATCCTTGGGTAACCTTTTGGGCCACTTCCTTCTTTCTATTTTCTTCCCGAGTACGTACTAGTCCGTCAGTCAAAGTGTTGGCTAATTCCACTGCATCGTCAATAGTGCGTGGTCTCGCAGCTTTAACGATATCACGGATTTCGCCAATCAATCCCCAAATATAGCGGGATATAAGTACCAGTTCTGGCGAAGCCAGGGTTGGTACCACTCTCGCATATTCGAAGAATGTCGAAGTATACCCTCGACAGTCTACATCCACCATCCGGTGGTTCAGGAACTTATTGGTCATTTGTTCCTTTTCATATTCGGGACATAATTTTCTTTCTACTAGCTGCTTAAATTCTTCCCAACTCATGGCATAGGCCATATTCCTTCCTTTGGCTTGAAGTACCATATTCCACCATTCTAGCGCCCCTTCTTTAAAAAGATGCGACGCATACATGACCTTGTCTTCCTCGACACATTTACTTATCATAATTACTGCTTCGGTTTTCTCCAACCAACGCAGCGCCGCCGTCGCCCCTTCATTTCCTGCAAATTCAGCCGGTTTACAAGCAAGAAACTCCTTGTAAGTGCAACCAGGCATTGCAGCTTTCATTTTCTTAAGGAGTGGGGCTTGCATCCCATCGTTGTTGTTATTAGTATGGTTGCCGCCTCCGTTTACACTATTACTGAAATTATCTCCATGGGTACGTTTGCTAGGTATAATTTGTTGAGGTTCAACGAGATTTCGAGCAGTAGCAAGTATTGCTGGAATAGCATTGGCTATTCCTTGAGCAACGATATTCTCGATATCTTGCCTATTCTGAAATTGATCTTCATTGTTATGCTCAGATTGATTAACTTCATTATCGGGTTCATTACCAGCATGTGCCATCTGGTAATTAATTTATATAAGTGATTAGTAGAAAATAATTAATAATCAAACAAAACAATCGCACATAATTATACTAACACGTATAACCAAAATCGTTGATTTTTCAACATTCGATATTTTATATATTATAATAGGCATCCGTACAAACTGGTTATCTTACAAAAGTTTTATTTTTAGGTTATTTCACATAAGCATATTTTGATTATTATATTATTATTAAACACAAGCTTCCTCCATTCCACATTATTCCCTCAGCTGGCGTTTTTAGAAACGACGTTCCCTCTCGTCGTACTTCCAAGAGATCTGTTCTCCCACATCCCGGATTTGATTCCCTGCATCTATTAGCTCCTCGCCAAAATGACGGAGTTCAGCCAAGTTCTCATTGCTCATCGGCGGGTTTGGTGCAGGCTCTGGGTCGAATTGAGGGAAAAAGGTATAAGGGTTATTGAGGAGGTTCTGAAACTGCCAATCGTTGGTCCACCATTCTTCCATTTCTCCTAGAGGTCGGGTGTTGACAAGGGGATCTGGAATGGCTGGTTCCAAATTTATTGGGAGTTGGTTTTCAGCAGGATAAGTAAAGAGGGTTTCATTAACAGGCTTAAGGATATCACAACTTGCTAGTATGTAATCAAGTTCTTCCTGCAACGGCCTTTCCTCGGCTTGCCTGGAACTTTCTCCAATCTCTATTTCCTTGCCTTTACCTTTGGGATCTTCCTTTTTGGTAACTTTCCGTGTCGCTTGTTTCTTCCTGCGTACACGCCTCCAGCCCACAATTCTTCTTCTCTTCTTTGGTTTGGATTTCTCCGGAGGTTGGGTTTGAAATTCCATAGGTTCTTCTATGTCAGCACAATACCCGGTAAAGTCTCTGGAAACTTCCACATTAACAGGATAGAGATTGAGATTCTCAAGAGCTTCTGACAATTCATTCATGTTGTTTAGCAGTTATGAAGAAACACAAAATCTAGGTTAAAGTTTGTAATTTGAATTTTCACATAATCACAGAATGGCAATCAGAAAATTTACTATGTAATTACAAATATCTAATAAACCATTTTATTGAAACAAAATATTTATATTTAATACAACTAAAATTCGACTAGTGGTTATTTATTATATTTAAAGTTTCTGGTTTGTAGTTGATATAGGTGCTGGTATTGGTTCGGGGTGTTGGTAGTTTTAAAGGTTAACATTTACTGCTACAGTTGCTAGCATGTAAAGATTTGCCCATTGTTCATCTAACTCATCTTCCCATGGTGGGTTATTGCCTACTTCTTGAATTTCTTTATTCATCATTCCTTTTGACCGTGACTTCTTTATTTTCTATTGACTTTTTCTAATAATCCAACTTCTTTTATTAGGGGTAAGTGGTTTCTCAAACTGTGCCTTACGAACAAATATTCCTTCCTCAGTATCTGCTGAGTATCTTGAGGAATTTGATTGGGATGAAGTTCCCTTATCTTTCGGTGAACTATCTAATTTAAGATAGATATCCGAAATTCTTTGCTTACCCATACTGTATATTAATAGATAGTCAAGATATAAACATATAGTCACAAAATGACATTCAGAAAATTAAGTATTTTAAATACTTAATAGGCTTAAATCAGTGGCTCTGATACCACCTTTTCCTGTCACGGCCCCAGCCCCGGTTTGACCCGGTCAGGAGCTGCGGGACAGGAACCCGTGGTATTTATTAATTGATGCGACATCGGAATATTTATCAGGATCTTTTAAAACTTGAAAATGCCCAATTATTTTATTAGATAATCTGGGACAAGCCCCGTAATTTACAATAGAGGAATTTCACAAGTAAATTCCTTGATTTATAAAACATGTTTATTCTTTTTAACTGAGCCACCTCTTCAAGCTTGTTAGTGCTCCGTACACGTTTTCCTTGATTTACAGCAGGTCGCTTGAAACATGTTTTAAAAATATTTTATCAGCGGGGAAATACTGGAGAGTCATTCAAGTATGTAAAATGACACATTAGTTATCAATTACAGCATAAGAGCGATTACAATGGCTTCTATCTTATTTTTATCTGGCGTCGTGTCACCTGGTGACGATCGTCATACCACTATTAGGTCTTTCCCCAAGTAGTGATGATTATCACAGTTAGGATTTATTAGCCTAACTGTGAGAAATTAGTAATGTGCACAATACCCCACTTGCCAGTGATTCAAGATAACCACAACTTAATCCCTGTAACTATAACTTTTGAAAATGATTTGAGTATTGTAAAACATTGTTGATAAAAAGAGAATGACTCACATTGCAGATTTATACAGGCAGAGTTTAGCCTACTGATTAGCCTTGTAACCTAATTTAAATAACAATGCACATGAACTAGGTCAGTAACTAATACAACATTTACGATAACTCACGAGACTAAAACCCTCACAACGAATGACAAAGTGCTATACTTAAATATCCGTCGAATTCACGACTAATGACAAAGTATGGCCCTAATGTGGGCAGCACTTAAACATCCATCGGATAGTTTCAATCGATCGGACATTGAATCGTAGCAGCGATCGAGTTAATACCCTGTATCGTAACAGCGCCTCGCTATATTAATTTTCGATTTTGTGCAGTGTGCTTTCGTTTTTGTGAAATGGTTTCGACACCATTGAACTGCTCCTGATCAAATCTATTTATAGGTGAAATTTGGGTCTCACGCGGCCCGCATGAGCCCACCCTTGATCTTTACGCGGCCCGCGAGGGCTAGCTAGACGTAGACTAGGGCTACGGTGTCATCAGTAGACTTGCCACGCGTGTGACACGTGGATCTGGACGCATATCCGGTTAAACTTCACTTTGACGCGGCCCGCGTAAGCTTCCCTTATGGCTTACGCGGCCCGCCTGAAACCTAAAAATCTTGATTTCTTGATTTTTCATGCACAGTAGGGTTTCAGGGGTTTGGGTTTTTGCTTATAGGTAGTTTTGGGACATTTTTGAAGGTCCTTACAAAAACACACTTTTTCCAACATTAGTACTAAAAAATGGTTAGTTTTATGCCACATTTGATGTAATTTATATCTTTCATTTTGCACACATCAAATACCCCCACACTTGAATCTTTGCTTGTCCTCAAGCAAAACTCTTTATAATGTGGCTTTACACTCCCAAATGGAACGGGTAGAAGAGAAGGTTTTTGGGCTTGTCAGAGAGTGTCGGGATTTCCAAGATTCTTTATTAAGTTTTATTTTTATTTATTTACAATCCTATTCGTCATGATTTATTTAGAACATTACATAAGATAAATTACTTATTAGGGCATAACATGCCTCTTTAAAATTCCATTTATATACAAGTTCACATACCTCACGGGGGATCACTCAACACTCGGCCAAAGATGTATTTTTGTGAAACACTCGAGAGCGGCATGGAACTTACTTCTACCATAAGCTTGCCAAGCAATCCATCCTCCTCCTTTTTAACTATACACCTTTGTAAATATCAAGAGGACTTTTGGGGGAAGGGTTAGGCTTGGGTGAAAGGTAGGTGGTTGGGTTAGTGGTTAGTAGAAAAGGGTGAAAGGTGTAAAAAGCATCGGTTTTCGTAAAACATTTTGTTTTTATGACTTTTATTCCAATGAAGCATTATTCAAACAAGCCTTTTTTTGATGAGCTTTGTTTGTTTATTGCTAACTTCATTTTTCTTTTCTTTTCTATGAAGTTTTTTTTAAGGAAGTCACAAGAAAACCGAGCTTTGTTACTAAAATAAAGGGTTTAAAATGAAAAAGGGTTTTGGTGGGTAAAAGGGGTTAACTAGGGGTTAACTAGGGGGATTTTGGGTAGGTGGTAAAAAAAAATTAATGGTGTTGAAATAAAAAGGGTTAGTCCTAATGCCTCAATCATTTACTTACTTGGGTTTAAGTTGGTAAGGACCGGGAATGTATCGTCATGGCAAGTTCTAGAGTTGTAAGAACCAAGCGGCTATTCACACAAGAAACAAAAAACGAGCATTTAGTTTAAAGATGTGTATTTATATGCTCAATAAAGGCTCAAAACTCACTTTTTTGTGGGAATGGGTTTTTATGTGATCAAGTATATATAATCAAATTTTAACTAGATTTGTCATGTCGTTTCATAATTTTCTTATGTTGGTTCTTTTTATCACGACGCTATCGGTTGTAAATTTGTAAAAGTATAACCTTTTTAGAACTTGTTATTCCCAAACTAAACCAAGACAAGTAAAAAAATGAAAATTTTTTTTTGAAAAAATTCAGGGTGTTTAGCGGTTCCAATAGAGTTTTGTGTAAGGCTTGTATTTAGGACTTGCAAAATTCAAGGTTTTAGCATCCCCCCCCCCCACACTTAAATTACACATTGTCCTCAATGTGTCCCAAAAATAAGTTTTTAGGTTGATTGAATGTGTACAAAGGGTTAAAAACAAGATTTTATGTTACTGGGTAGCTGAACACGGGGTGTGTTGGCTGAGCACGACCCCGTGTCCAGTTACCTGAACTGAGCATTTTCTGCAGACTGTTCAGCACGGGGCCGTGTTGGCCGGACACGGCCCGTGCCAAACTTGCTGTAATGAAGAAAAATTGTCGGGAGGCTCTGTTTTTGTGCATGGGGTGTTAGATCAAGTTTCCCTTAGTAACCTCCACCATTTCGAGTGTGCTTTATTCCTGAAAATTAAAACTAAACTAGAAAACATAAAAGTTAAACTAATCTAAAACTAAGGATAGTTCCGCGGAATGCCTCCGTGGTGCGCCACGTTTATAAGGGTCCTTGGCTAGACCAACCTTATCGGGTGGTTCTGGCTCGTCTTCAATTAGGGGGTCGTCATTGCCGAACGGATATTTCATTGAACGCTCAAGATCGACATTTCTTTTAAATGCCCCTAATTGAATAAATAGATTGTTGTACTTCCGGTTTTTCAAAGCTTCCTGGGTTTTTACAAAAGGTCGTCCCAACACTAGAGGAGCGTCATCAAGGATGACAAAGTTGGTTGGGATTACCATTTGATTTGTTTGGACCAAGACATCCTCAACTACACCGATTGATTTTATTATTTTCTGATTGGATAGAAAAATGGGTATTTGAAGTGGAGAAAAATCACTAATACTTAATTTTTTGAAAATGTAGTTAGGCATTATATTAACGCAAAGATCTTTATCAATTGTGATATTACTAATAAAGGAATTTTGAAAAAAACATGGAACTGGTGTAATGTTAATTTCAAACGGGTCTTCTTTTATTAGCGAAGTTTGATCATTTGTTAACTTAATGCTTACTGTTTCGTCAATTTTAGTGTTAATGTTTAACTCTTTTAAAAACTTAGCATGAGTGGGAACTAAACAATGATTTTCGAAAGAAGGTGACAAGAGATTAATTTCTTCAAAATTAGACTCTTCTTGAATTTTAACGTTAACGGACTCACCTTTTTCGTTGTTTAACTCATGTGTCGGTTTTTCACTTATTTGTTCTTCCATTTTTACATTTTCAACTATCTCTTTTTTATTTAATTCTTCTCTTGAGCGGGACTCCTCTTCCCTTGCGCGAGATTCTAATATGTAATGTTCGATAGTTTTAATTTTTTCTATTATCCTATCGGCTATGTCGGTGATAGAGTAAGGATCGGGATCCTCAAAGCTCGAATCCGGTTGTTCGATCCTTTGTTCCTCATAATACTTATAGGAAGTAGATGGTTCACACCATTGTCCTTCATTGTAAGTATATGATGGATAAGGGTCGTAATTTTGTTCTTCATAATACTCATACGAGGTGGGTTGTTCACGCCATGGTTCCTCATAATAAGCATATGAAGGTGGTGGCTCATATTGTGGTTCCTCAAAGTATGAGTATGAAGGCTCATACCTTGGTTTATCAAAATATGAGTATGAGGGAGGATGTTCATACCTTTGGTCTTCATAGAATGTGCATGAAGTGGATGGCTCGTACCTGGCTTCCTCATAGTAGGTGTATGAAGTGGATGGTTGAAATAAGTCACAATATTGAATCGAGTGCGGGTTACCACAATTAGTGCAATAGTCTTCCCTATAATCATCCTCCTCATAGGTGTAGTTGTAACCTCCTGAGTATTGATCCATGAGAATCACTCAGCAGATCACAACAAAGTCTCGAGACCAGGAAACAAAAATAAAAACGAAAACAGAGGCTGGACACGGCGCCGTGTTCAGATTCTGTATCTGGGCGTTTTAATTAAAGTTACTGATTTGGTTGAGCACGGGGCGTGTTCAGTGAGCACGACCCCGTGTTCAGGCTCTGTTACTGGGTGTTTTATAAAAAAATGCAGCACGGCCCCGTGTTCAGTGAACACGGCCCCGTGTTCAGGTTACTGTAAATGCAAAAACTAACTAAAATGCAGAAAAATGCGCGCGTTTTTTTAAAAAGAGTTTGAAAAACTGATCAGGCCGTCGATTTTAAGCTTTCTTAAAATCCTTGTGTCCCCGACAACGGCGCCAAAAACTTGATGCGTGTGAAGTGTCGTATAGTTTTTAATGTATATTTTAAGCCCTTTAACACTTCTTTAGGCAAGTTTTAAATTTACAAAACACGATATTTACTAACACTAAACACACATATGGGCAAGTGCACCCATCGTGAGCGTAGTATAGTGTTGGTAAGATACCGAGGTCGTCCAAGGACACAAGAGCTTTAATACCGGTTTATCCTCAACGTCTAATTAAATCAAAAGTTTAGAAAAAAGGTTTTAAACTAGAAAAATAAAACTAACTAAAATGCTGAAAAATAAAATAAAAACAGATAGACAAGATGAATCACTTGGATCCGACTCGTGTTTAGTGTAACCTTTGATTATTTTCGTACTTTTGCACTTTTTAAGATATTATCTTAGTTATTGTAGTAGGCCCCTCTTCTGAAGGTGACGTTACCCTCAACCCAATAGTTTGGTTCAGCAAGGATACAATCCTAAAGGGTTAGATTATTGAAAGATAATTAATTAAGTTATTAATACATATTGTGGTAGGCCCCTCTTCTGGAGGTGACGTTACCCTCGGCTAAGTAGTCTGAGTCAGCAGGGATACAATCCTAAGTAGCCGGGTTAAAGTTTTAATAGTAGTTTACATATGAGGGGGTCAAGGAGTTCGGACACCCACCATCAAATACCAGTGGGTATTGAAGGAGGTCCTACTAAAGTTGACCCAGGTCCTTGCAGGATCTATACACTGAACAAGGCAAGACTCTTACCAAACCGTTCCCTTAACCCCTGACCAGGTAGCCAACATACCTCCATATAGACCGTGGAGATATGAATGGTGAAAATCTTTTATTTTATATAGACAGTAAAATAATGCCAAGACACCACAGACAAACGATAAGGAAGACTCACATTCAACATAAGAAACTAGTTATTAAAGTCATTAATACATAACCAAATAAAAAGTGCGAAAAGATTAAAAATAAAAAGTATTACACTAGACACTTGTCTTCACCAAGTGATGTAAGAGACTTAGGCAAACATGGCCTTTGATTGTCAAGAACTCTTACGATCAATCTTGGATCCCGAGACTACTCACACACTCTATGATGGATGATGGATGATGGTGGTGGATGTGGGTTGTGATGGTGGTGGTCGGTGGGTGAAGTGTGAGAGAGCTGGTTTGCCAAGGGATGGTTTGCAAATGAGCCTAGCACCCCTATTTATAGTCTGCACAGAAGCCCGGACACGGCCCCGTGTCCATTGGGCACGGCCCCGTGTCCACCCATTTTCTCTTTCTTCATTAATTACAGTTTGTCTGCATTAGTTGACCACGCCCCCGTGTCCGCTGGGCACGACCCCGTGTGCAGAAGCATATCTGTACTATCAATTACCTTAGATTCTGCGAATCTTAGAGTTGACCACGGCCCCGTCTCCACAGGGCACGCCCCCGTGGTGGGTGATAGAAGCTTCTACAACTTTGTCTTTTCTTCAAACACTTGGGCACGCCCCCGTGCTCATTGAGCACGGGGCGTGTTCAGCCTTCTGTTCTCTTGTTTTGCTTGGGAAGATGCTGTCGGGGGGGTCGGGCATGCCACGTTTATTCCTTTTCTTGTATTTATGTTAGATTTAGCTGTCTTTTTGCTTCTTTTGTTCATTTGAGCTCATTTAATCCTGAAAATACAAAAGGAAGACAAAAACACACTTTTTCCAACATTAGTACTAAAAAAGGGTTAGTTTTATGCCACATTTGATGTAATTTATATGTTGCATTTTGCACACATCATCCACTACACCTACAGCCTCGTCCCGTGTACCCCCAGGTGTTTTAAATGTGGTGGTTTAGGACACTTCGCGCGGGAGTGTCTGAACACTCAGGTGGTTACTCTTACCGAGGATACGTTACCCTTATATGATACGGAAGATAATCAACCGAAAGAAGAGAAAGTTGAAGTAGTTTACCCAGACAAGGGTGAAGCTCTAATTGCCCAGCGGGTTTTAAGTACCAATCCGGCCCGCTCAGTTGATGACAAACTTTGGCTTCGTAACAGTATATTCCGAACGCGGTGTACGGTCAAGGGAAAGGTGTGCACTATTATTATTGATGGTGGTAGTTGTGAAAATATGGTGGCTTCAACCATGGTGGAAAAATTGGGGTTAACAGTGGAACCACATCCTGCGCCTTATCAATTGACATGGTTATAGAAAGGTAACGTTGTCAAGGTTAATCAAAGATGTCTTGTTCACTTCAGCATAGGAACCCGATACTCAGATGAAATTTGATGTGAAGTTATTCTTATGGATGCCTTCCATATTTTATTGGGGCGACCATGGTAGTATGATAGAAATGTAAAGCATGATGGGTTCCTTAACACCTATACTTTCTAAAAGGAAGGTGTCATTGTTCAGCTAGCTCCCCTTGATACTTGTGAATCAGAAACCGAAGCCCTAGTACTCAACAAATCAACCTTCTTGGATTTCACTAAAGCCTCAAAAGTCTCACTCATATTTGCTATGGTCATCACTGAAACCCAATCCCGCAACCCATGACGCCCCACCAATGGTACAACCAATACTTGCTGAATTCCATGATGTTTTTCCATCTGAGATACCCGCGGGTCTTCCTCTTGTCCAAGTAATCCAACACTGCATTGAATTTATGCCCGGAGCTGTCATCCCGAATAAACCAGCGTACCGTATAAACCCGAAAGAGTAGGAGGAACTACACAGGAAAGTCACTGAACTCCTTGATAAAGGCCTTATTCGAGAAAGTATGAGTCCATGTGCAGTTCCGGCGTTGTTGGTTCCAAAAGCTAATGGCACGTATCAGATGTGTATCATAGGCGGTCTGTTAACAAAATCACAATCAAATACCAGTTTCCCATTCCCCGTTTTGATGACCTTCTCGACTAACTATACGGATCAACAATTTTCTCTAAAATTGATTTAAGAAGCGATTCTGATGCGCCCCGGTGATGAATGGAAAATGGCTTTCAAAACACGGGATGGGTTATACGAGTGAATGGTAATACCCTTTGGCCTCTCAAATGCGCTAAGTACATTTATGAGGTAGAGGAATCATATTTTTAAGCCACTGATTGGACAGTATGTTGTCGTTTATTTCGACGACATCCTATATCACAGCCCCAGACCCCACCCTGGGAGCGGGAGCCGCGAACCAGTTAGATGGTATCGGTTTTTATTAAATATGCAGCGGAAAACTTTCATCAGGACCGTAGTTAGGAAATATTATCAGAGTTTAAAACACCATATTTTATAATAAACAAGTGGGATAATACCCGAGTTTCATTTGCAATACATTTATAGGGATAAACCCTAATTATTGAAAACAAAGTCTACTTTTTATTTAGGTAACTTTTATAGCCACTTTTCTAAGCCTTCAGTGCTCTCCGGCTGGCGTCTACTGGCTTCACACTAAGTTACCTGAAACGCGTTTTTAAAACATTTTATCAGCAAGAAATACTGGCGAGTGCATCCCAGTTTAATCAAAACAGCTTTATTAACTTTTATAGTATTGAGAGAGATTACAATGTTTATATCACACAGTTACTCATTCAGTATTGTCAATCCTGACTTGTGGGTCAAATTACTTATTGGCAAACTCTTTGTCCAATAGTAACGGATTTCAAATAATGTATACAAAACCCCAACATACGGACAGTAATTGTAGAATACATAGACTCAATCACTGTTAATTATAATTGAAAATTTTTTGAGGTTTTTACAAAAAAGTTTACAAAAAGAGAATGACTCACAAGAGAATTACAAAAAGGTGACAAAAAGTAAGATGTAATCACATTTGTGGACTTAGGTATTTCTATAGCTTCCTGGTAATATTCTTGGATTATTTCCTTGAGTTTCTAAAACATACAATGCACACGTGTTAGTAAGATAACCCAAATCACATTAGTCATACCACACGAGACAAAGCTCCAACGACTGAGTCAGGCAGAGCCTTGACATGCGTTACGGAGTCCTAGATCAATCGAGCAGGGTAACGAATATGTGATCGGGGGTTATTGTGACAACTCGAGTTTCCAAGATTCTATCTTCGCATTAATTGTACGATTAATTGTTTAGTTGTTTGTTTACACGACTTGTTTGTTTCGCAACTGTACACGTTCGTAATATGTTAAATCATATTGTGATTGATATGTTATATATGGTGTGTGACATAGGAATGATATGATGTATGGTTATAATTGATTAATGCGAATGTTTAGGAACCGATATTGGTAGATGTTAAGTGTGTGTAACGTTAATGGGCCGCATCTCAAACCCGAGCCACACACTTGGGCCTAAGGTCGCACCCCTCTCACAATAATTTCGGCCCATGTATATTAAACCCAAACAACCACTTTTGCACATAATAATGGCTGCTTTATCCAAGTGTTGCGACATCCCAATTTATAAGGGCTCAGGCCCAGTTCGGCCACTAAACCATTATTTAAAACATATATCATGTTATGCCTATTGTTACCGAATGATAAACTCAAACAAGAAACCCTACCCCTCCTCCTATTGGCGACGGCAGGCCCCACTCCCTCCACCCCTCTCGAGAAGTTCATCAGTTCCCTTTGTGTTCGGTTAGTAATGTCTTGATTGTTTTTATGTCTAGATAGTGCAGCCATGTGAATGATGATTACTTCAAGATGACACCCATTTGGTTTATATTTGCATGTGTAATTTTCAGTAACATGAGATCTTTCATGTGTGTGTGTAACTTATAAATAACATGCAAATTATTGAAGGAACCGTCAATCTTAATTCTTATACACATGGGCCACGTGAATTGTCAGAGAACCGATTAACATGATAGGGCCTTTGAAACCACTGAAATCTATTGTGTCAATTCAGTTTTTGTAAATGGCCGACAACATATATACTAAACAAACTTCTATTGGGCCGCTGAATTTGTAAATGATCTATAAGGATTAACTGTGTTAATTGGGCTTGTGAAAATAGATGGTATTTATGATTTAGTGTGCATACTAGGTAATAAGTGTTGTGATGATCGGATTTAATGATAGTTCTGGTTGTACAGTGATTGGTAGTTCAATTGGATGGCATGTTTTGGTATGAATAAGCGATTTGTTTGATTGAAACCGTTGAGATTGTTAGCGATGATTAGGGTTGTGTTGTGGAATGTAACTGTTGTTGATGATTGTTGGACCCAACGAAAACCCTACCTCCAACGAAAACACCTTGGTGTTTTCGGCCCAAGGGATTTCGGCCCAAAGAGGGTTTCGGCCCTGTTAATTCAGTTAACTGTTAAACAATAACTCTGTTAATTATAACTCTGTTAGTTTGTAACCTTGTTAAGTATGCAAACTCTGTTAATCATCAAAACCCCTGTTAAACGATTGAACTGTTAACTCTGTTATGTCAGTAAGTGGTTAACCCTGTTAAGTGTAAACTGTGTTAACTCAGTCAAACATACTAACTCTGTTAAGCATGACAATTAGTTTAGGAACTTGCTTGTAACTTTGAACCTGGTATGATTGGCAAATTGGTTATGTGTTATTTGATGTTAAATGCCAAACCACTCTGTAATACTGATTGTACGTGAAACATTACGAACGTGAACTGATTGAGTATACGTGTCCTATAGGACCTGATTGATTAACTGTGAGCATATACTTTAGCATACCGAGCAAACCAAGGTGAGTTCACACTAGCCAAGGCATGGGATTCCCAGGGGTTGGGAATGGGATTGAATAACTACTCGTACAACTATTACTATTAAACAAATTATTACTGTCCTCGGTTGAAGGGCACGTACGTAAAACCTACGTACAGTTATACTTACTACTGTCCTCGGGTTGAAGGGCACGTACGTAAAGCCTACATACACGATCTTAAGACCATCACCTCTATCAAAGGAAGTCCCTCAATTATCGACTTAATCGCCGAGGCCTAGGGCGAGCGGGTCGTTAGTTAATAGCGCTATTAGGTTTAACAAACCTCACACCGTGCCAGTGGGACGGGCGTGTACTAATGGACTATGGGCAAAGGGTCAATGCTGATAGACATTGACTTAGGGCACCTCTTACATTTTCGTAGCAGTCGATACGCGTGGTCTTGTAACACATGGGAAGCTCCCACTAATCATCGCACATATGCCTGGATTGGCCGCGATAAGGATTAATACGATACTTGGTTTACAAAACGAACATACGATTTACGAAATGAATACTTTAACCAAACAACCAACTGTGAACTCGCTCAACTTTGTTGTTGATTCGTTGCTACATGCCTTGCAGGTCATTAGGTACCCATGGAGCTTGCACAGGGAGGAACGGTCGTTGTGGGACATGGCGATGTGTGCCATGCTTTAAACATTACTTTATTTCATATTTAATGCTTGCTATGGGTTTTACAAATTATGCTTCCGCTAAACATATAACTATGCTTTGGGTTTTTTTAACACCTTTCATATTGTTTGGTTGAATTATATTTACTTATATGTTGTTCAATATGATTGGTGGCTTGATCCTGGTCAGTCACGCCTCCAAGCGGTGATACTACGAGTGTTGATTTTTGGGGGTGTGACAGATTGGTATCAGAGCCATTGGTTATAGTGAATTTGGTTTTAATAAAGGAAAATGTTTTTGTTAAAACCAGACTATAACCTGTACAGTGCTCGACAATCCACAACAACGCTTCACTCCACGTGCAAGACTCAACATTCTAGGTGATACGATTTATGTTTACATTGCCTACATGCTAAATTACATAGAACTTTGCTCATGGTATGCTTAGATAAACGTAACAACTGTTGATTGAAACACTTATGTGCTTACTCTCTTCTGTCATCACACATTCGCGAACCTCTCTCACTCATGTTCTCTTTGATATCAAGATCATGAGTGGACGCGTTAACCTAACTCAAGCCCAGTTGGCGGCTTTGATCACTGAACAAGTTACTGCAGCACTCGCAGCTGCACAGGCAGGAGGTATAACCTGCCATCACCACTTACTCTAGGTCCTTTAGATCCTACTCTCGTAAACCAACACTCGTGCTTAAGTATGTTTACTCTTACGCACACGACAGGTCAACACGCTTAGCCACCTGTATGCGCATTCAAGATTTTTATGGACTGTCGTCCTACTACTTTCAGTGGCACTGAAGGGGCCGTTGGACTCCTCCACTGGTTCGAGAAGCTCGAATCGGTCTTCGAAATGTGTGGATGCCCAGAGGCTCGTAGGGTGAAGTACGCCACTGTTACTCTCGAAGGCATTGCGCTAACTTGGTGGAACGCGCAAGTTCAGATGCTGGGGCTGGCGGCTGCTAATGCCACCCCATGGAATGATTTTAAGGAAATGATCAAGCGAGAATACTGTAACCGTGATGACATCCACAAACTGGAAGTGGAGTTCTTTAACTTGAAGATGACGAGGTCAGAGATAGAGGCGTATACGAAGCGATCTAACGAACTGGCAATTTTGTGTCCAACTATGGTGGATCCTCCCATCAAGCGCATTGAGCTGTACCTCAAAGGCTTAGTACCAGAGATTCAAAGTCATGTGACTACTGCTAACCTTGCTACTATTCAAGATATTACTCGTCTTGCTCATCGTCTCACAGACCAGGCAGTGGAACAGAACAAGCTGCCTAAACGTATTGGTGGTGCTACTACTACTACTACTCCCAGTGACAACAAGCGAAAATGGGATGGAACCTCCAACAAGGGTTCGACTTCGGTTCAGTCCCAGGCACAGCAGCGAAAGATCGATGACTACCAGAGTCCTGGTCAGCAATCTTCTGGTAGTCAAGGGCAGGGTGGATATCGAGGAAACCACCCAAAGTGCAACACATGCAACAGGCACCACAGTGGTCAGTGCAACAGGGGTCGTTGCCAGAGGTGTCTCAAGATGGGTCATGAAGCTAAGGATTGCAGGAGCTCGCGACCTGTGAATCAGAACCAACAACAACAACCAACAGCTCCACAGAACCAGCAGCGACAGCGAAGTAACATGGGATGCTTTCAGTGTGGTGCTGAAGGCCACTTTAAACGGAACTTCCCTCAGCTAAACCAGAAGCAGAACAACAACAATAATCAGGGCAACGAGAATAACAATGGGGGTAATAACGACGGCAATGGTGCCAGGGGTCGAGTGTTCGTGATTGGTCAGGGCGATGCTAGGAATGACCCCAAAGTTGTGATAGTTTTGACATCGTCATTGGTATGGATTGGTTATCCCAACAGCAAGCAGAGATCCTATGCAAAGAGAAGATCATTCGCATTCCTCGTTCTGGCAAAGAACCTCTAGAAGTTCAAGGCGACAAGAGTGGTGTCGTGAGTGGCATGATCTCCTTCTTGAAGGCACAGAAGTGTTTGCGAAAAGGCCACACTGCTATATTAGCACTCGTTACAGATACATCGACGAAAGAGAAGAAGTTAGAGGATATTCCAGTTGTACGCGACTTTCCTCAAGTGTTTCCTGAATAGTTACCTGGGTTACCGCCTCATCGCCAGGTCGAATTTCAGATCGAGCTAGCTCCTAGAGCAGCACCCATAGCTCGAGCACCTTATCGCTTAGCTCCAACTGAACTGGAAGAACTGTCCAAGCAATTGCAGGAACTCTTGGATAAGGGTTTCATTCGTCCCAGCTCTTCACCTTGGGGAGCTCCAGTTCTGTTTGTGAAGAAGAAAGACGGTACCTTCAGGATGTGCATCGACTACCGCGAAATCAACAAGGTGACCGTGAAGAATCGCTATCCTCTTCCACGCATTGATGACTTGTTCGACCAGCTGCAAGGGTCGAGTTACTATTCAAAGATTGATCTGAGGTCAGGCTACTATCAACTGAGAGTCCGGGACGAGGACGTCTCCAAAACAGCATTCAGAACACGCTACGGCCATTACGAGTTTCTGGTCATGCCATTCGGGCTAACAAACGCGCCTGCAGTCTTCATGGATCTTATGAACAGAGTGTGCAAGCCTTACTTGGATAAGTTTGTGATTGTATTCATCGACGACATTCTGATCTACTCTAGGAGTCGGGAGGAACACGAGCAGCATCTACGACTTATTTTGGAACTACTTCGAGCAGAACAGCTGTACGCCAAGTTTTCAAAATGCGACTTCTGGCTTCGTGAAGTCCACTTTCTAGGCCACGTGGTGAACAAGGATGGGATTCATGTGGATCCATCTAAGGTAGACTCGATTAAGAACTGACCTGCACCTCGTACACCAACAGAAATTCGCCAATTCTTGGGTTTGGCAGGTTACTACAGAAGGTTCATCAAAGACTTCTCAAAGATTGCACAGCCGCTTACATTACTGACACAGAAAGGTGTTGCTTATCGTTGGGGTAATACACAGGAAACAGCATTTCAGCACTTAAAGGATAGACCCTGTAGCGCACCTATCCTCTCATTGCCTGAAGGCACGGACGATTTTGTAGTCTACTACGACGCATCCATCCAAGGTCTTGGATGTGTGTTGATGCAATGGGATAAAGTCATTGCTTATGCTTCGCGCCAACTTAAGATTCACGAACGGAATTACACTACACATGATTTAGAGCTGGGAGCTGTTGTTTTTGCGCTCAAGATATGGCGACATTACCTGTACGGTACCAAGTGCACTATATACACCGATCACAGGAGTCTCGAGCATATCTTCAAACAAAAAGAATTGAACATGCGACAACGTCGATGGGTCGAATTACTGAACGATTATGAATGTGCTATAAAGTACCATCCGGGTAAAGCCAATGTGGTGGCCGACGCCCTCACTCGAAAAGATACTACACCTAGGCGTGTACGGGCGTTGCAACTCACTATTCAATCTAGTCTTCCTTCTCAGATACGAGATGCTCAGGTAGAAGCATTGAAACCCGAAAATGTCAGGGCTGAAGCCCTACGCGGTTCAAGGCAACGGTTAGAACAAAAGGCAGACGGCGCCTACTATGTAACAGAACGCATTTGGGTCCCACTCTATGGCAACTTACGCGAGCTTGTAATGGATGAAGCTCATAAGTCTCGCTACTCAGTACATCCTGGTTCGGATAAGATGTACCACGACTTGAAAACTACATATTGGTGGCCTAGCATGAAAGCTCATATAGCAACTTACGTTAGCAAGTGTTTGACTTGTGCGAGAGTCAAAGCGGAATATCAGAAACCATCGGGCCTACTCCAACAACCAGAGATACCACAATGGAAATGGGAGCAAATTTCCATGGATTTTGTTACTGGCCTGCCTAGATCTCAACGTGGTAACGATACTATTTGGGTGATCGTGGACCGACTCACAAAATCTGCACACTTCTTGGCTATCAAGGAAACAGACAAGTTCTCTACTTTAGCAGACGTTTACTTGAAGGAAGTGGTTTCGAGGCACGGGGTGCCCACCTCTATTATTTCCAATCGTGATGCACGTTTCACTTCAGAACTTTGGCAAGCGATGCACAAATACTTCGGCTCACGATTAGACATGAGCACAGCTTATCACCCGCAAACGGATAGGCAGTCTGAACGCACCATCCAGACCCTTGAAGACATGCTTAGGGCATGTGTGATTGACTTTGGCAACGGCTGGGAAAAGCATCTGCCACTTGTGGAATTTTCGTACAATAACAGCTATCACACCAGCATTAAAGTTGCTCTGTTTGAGGCATTGTACGGGCGTAAATGCCGGTCACCTCTTTGTTGGGCAGAGGTGGGTGATAGTCAGATTTCGGGCCCAGAACTCGTAGTTGATACTACTGAGAAGATCGCTCAGAAACGACAACGCATGGCGGCAGCTCGTGACCGTCAGAAAGCATACGCCGATAAGGACAGGAAACCACTCGAATTCCAAGTTGGGGATCGAGTACTACTTAAAGTCTCACCCTGGAAGGGTGTTGTTCGTTTTCGCAAAAGGGGCAAACTCAATCCACGATACGTTGGACCATTCGAAATCATTAAGAAAATAGGCAAGGTGGCCTACAGACTGAACTTACCAGCAGAACTCAGTGCAGTTCACAACGTTTTTCACGTGTCGAATCTGAAGAAGTGTCTGTCAGATGAGACCCTCATAGTTCCTCTGAAGGAGCTCACTATCGGCGATCAGTTGCGATTTGTCGAGGAACCTGTTGAAATCACGGACCGGGATGTTAAGGTCCTCAAGCACACTAGAATACCTCTTGTTCGAGTTCGTTGGAACTCCCGTCGTGGCCCAGAGTTTACTTGGGAACGAGAAGATCAAATGAAACTCAAGTATCCCCAGTTATTCGGAAACAGTGCAACCACTACTGAGGCTGAAGCTACTAAAGAATTTCGGGACGAAATTCCAAATCAACGGGGGGATGATGTGACACCCTAGGAAAAACCAGGAAACAACATAACACAACTAGCTTCCTCAGTAACCGCATGCTAAATTTCGGGACGAAATTTCTTTCAAGTTGGGGATAATGTGACAACTCGAGTTTCCAAGATTCTATCTTCGCATTAATTGCACGATTAATTGTTTAGTTGTTTGTTTACATGACTTGTTTGTTTCACAACTGTACACGTTCGTAATATGTTAAATCGTATTGTGATTGATATGTTATATATGGTGTGCGACATATGAATGATATGATGTATGGTTATAATTGATTAATGCAAATGTTTAGGAACCGATATTGGTAGATGTTAAGTGTGTGTAACGTTAATGGGCCGCACCTCAAACCCGAGCCACACACTTGGGCCTCACAATAATTTCGGCCCATGTATATTAAACCCAAACAGCCACTTTTGCACATAATAATGGCTGCTTTGTCCAAGTGTTGCGACAGCCCAATTTATATGGGCTCAGGCCCAGTTCGGCCACTAAACCATTATTTAAAACATATACCATGTTATGCCTATTGTTACCGAATGATAAACTCAAACAAGAAACCCTACCCCTCCTCCTATTGGCGACGGCAGGCCCCACTCCCTCCACCCCTCTCGAGAAGTTCATCAGTTCCCTTTGTGTTCGGTTAGTAATGTCTTGATTGTTTTTATGTCTAGATAGTGCAGCCATGTGAATGATGATTACTTCATGATGACACCCATTTGGTTTATATTTGCATGTGTAATTGTCAGTAACATGAGATCTTTCATGTGTGTGTGTAACTTATAAATAACATGCAAATTATTGAAGGAACCGTCAATCTTAATTCTTATACACATGGGCCACGTGAATTGTCAGAGAACCGATTAACATGATAGGGCCTTTGAAACCACTGAAATCTATTGTGTCAATTCAGTTTTTGTAAATGGCCGAAAACATATATACTAAACAAACTTCTATTGGGCCGCTGAATTTGTAAATGATCTATAAGGATTAACTGTGTTAATTGGGCTTGTGAAAATAGATGGTATTTATGATTTAGTGTGCATACTAGGTAATAAGTGTTGTGATGATCGGATTTAATGATAGTTCTGGTTGTACAGTGATTGGTAGTTCAATTGGATGGCATGTTTTGGTATGAATAAGCGATTTGTTTGATTGAAACCGTTGAGATTGTTAGCGATGATTAGGGTTGTGTTGTGGAATGTAACTGTTGTTGATGATTGTTGGACCCAACGAAAACCCTACCTCCAACGAAAACACCTTGGTGTTTTCGGCCCAAGGGATTTCGGCCCAAAGAGGGTTTCGGCCCTGTTAATTCAGTTAACTGTTAAACAATAACTCTGTTAATTATAACTCTGTTAGTTTGTAACCTTGTTAAGTATGCAAACTCTGTTAATCATCAAAACCCCTGTTAAACGATTGAACTGTTAACTCTGTTATGTCAGTAAGTGGTTAACCCTGTTAAGTGTAAACTGTGTTAACTCAGTCAAACATACTAACTCTGTTAAGCATGACAATTAGTTTAGGAACTTGCTTGTAACTTTGAACCTGGTATGATTGGCAAATTGGTTATGTGTTATTTGATGTTAAATGCCAAACCACTCTGTAATACTGATTGTACGTGAAACATTACGAACGTGAACTGATTGAGTATACGTGTCCTATAGGACCTGATTGATTAACTGTGAGCATATACTTTAGCATACCGAGCAAACCAAGGTGAGTTCACACTAGCCAAGGCATGGGATTCCCAGGGGTTGGGAATGGGATTGAATAACTACTCGTACAACTATTACTATTAAACAAATTATTACTGTCCTCGGTTGAAGGGCACGTACGTAAAACCTACGTACAGTTATACTTACTACTGTCCTCGGGTTGAAGGGCACGTACGTAAAGCCTACGTTCACGATCTTAAGACCATCACCTCTATCAAAGGAAGTCCCTCAATTATCGACTTAATCGCCGAGGCCTAGGGCGAGCGGGTCATTAGTTAATAGCGCTATTAGGTTTAACAAACCTCACACCGTGCCAGTCGGACGGGCGTGTACTAATGGACTATGGGCAAAGGGTCAATGCTGATAGACATTGACTTAGGGCACCTCTTACATTTTCGTAGCAGTCGATACGCGTGGTCTTGTAACACATGGGAAGCTCCCACTAATCATCGCACATATGCCTGTATTGGCCGCGATAAGGATTAATACGATACATGGTTTACAAAACGAACATACGATTTACGAAATGAGTACTTTAACCAAACAACCAACTGTGAACTCGCTCAACTTTGTTGTTGATTCGTTGCTACATGCCTTGCAGGTCATTAGGTACCCATGGAGCTTGCACAGGGAGGAACGGTCGTTGTGGGACATGGCGATGTGTGCCATTCTTTAAACATTACTTTATTTCATATTTAATGCTTGCTATGGGTTTTACAAATTATGCTTCCGCTAAACATATAACTATGCTTTGGGTTTTTTTAACACCTTTCGTATTGTTTGGTTGAATTATATTTACTTATATGTTGTTCAATATGATTGGTGGCTTGATCCGGGTCAGTCACGCCTCCAAGAGGTGATACTCCGCGTGTTGATTTTTGGGGGTGTGACAGATATAATACTTACAACGTGGCAGATCTTCACGTTTTAGGGGTATAATACCCGTTAAAGTTCGTATTATAACTTTGAGAGAGAAAGAAATGATTGAACGGTGAACAAATGCAGCTTCGATCCCCTTTTATAGCCTGGTCAGGGGCGGCTTGCGGCCCACGACCCCCTGTGGTCTTTCACTCGCGCCCCACAAGGGCGTTCTAGGTCGGTGTAGGTTTGATTAGTCACGACGTAGGTCTGACACGTGTCAATATTGTGTGTACGTCAAGCCAAGGGCCTCGCACCCCGCGAATTTGTGATCTCGCTCGTGGTCCGCGAGCGTTAATAATTATTTGTTTTATTTGTTTTTCATTAATATTAACGTTATTCAGGTCCGTTTCTCACATACGTGGTGTATTTTAGGATGTTAAGGGGTGTTTTAAGGGACCTTAGGAGGGTTGTTACACCTCCCCACCTTGTTTTAAATTTCATCCTCGAGATTTGGGTTACGTCATGTCGTTATCTTCTTGGAGTTATGTCATGTTTTCTAGTTAGTAAAAACAGTATCAATGTGTTTGAGGAAAAATCAAGATATGAATATAAAGATATCATATAACAACTGGAACTCAATCGTCCAATGTAATTAGTTTCAGGAATCGATGTTGAGATTAATTGATACAATCATGAAGATGGCTAGGTTTTACTAAATCAAATGTAGATGACTTTTAGAAATAGGATTTGATGTCAAAAGAGAACTTACTTTGATTGTCAATCGAGGAAGACTCGATATCAATAATTTCAAATGAAAATAGAAGCACGAAAATGATTTGTCAACTATCAAACCAAAAATCAGTGTAGTGATATTTATTGAGGATTCACCGAAAATTCAATAAAGTTTAGTGTATCATTGTCTTAATACATAATTGTATCAAGATTACTTTAAATGATGAGTTAAACAAAAGACGTATGGAGTTTCGCATGAATTTGTATGATTAGGGTCATGATTAGCTCAAGCTACAAATTTATACAGACACCGCAAGGTGTCGTAATGAGTTCAATAATCACGTTGACCAAACAAATCCAACTGTTCTCGAAAGTAACTGAAAGTTTTAATGAAGTGAATCTGGATATTCAAAATTATTGGATGTTCAAATGAAGGGATAAATGAATGTCATAGAATTGATCGAAATGAAAGAAATGTTGGAGGTACATAGGAATATAATATGAATTTATGTACCTTTATCTTTAACACATAATTGTATTAAGACGGGTTTAGGATAATGAACCAACAGAAGATAGATAAATTTATACCTTAGGTGTGAAAATGAAAGGAGTTCAAGCTTCAAAGAAAATGCCACCACATGGTGTTGTGATTTAACAAATGATTTATTCGAGTTGAAGACTTTAAACAAGTCTATTATGATTCAAAATGAATGAAGTATTTGTTGAGATTACTTTGAATATGATGATTCTGAACTCATCATATGGGACCTTGAATTGCATATATATTGTGAGCAAGTTCAAACAATTGAGTTTGATTTAGATACATTCCAACGATGGATATATGTATTGACACGAAATGGTTACAATGAAAAATCCGATAAGTAACTTTTTGAAAAGGAACGGAGTTTTCCAAGAAATTTGTTGACTCGATATCAAAAAGACAACGTTTTGCAATTATCAAAATGAGTATAACGAAGTAATATTCAAACTCGTGAATAAATGGTCATTTGAATTGAAATCACATGCGTAACAAGCAATGCAATTTGTCAAGAGATGAGACAAATGAGTGTTTGCTTTATGAAAGAAATCTGGCGATACAATGATCATTTATTTATAAAATTTTGATTGGAACCAAAAGTCAACTAATACTTTAGTACAGACAAAACGTACTGTAACATTCCCAAAATTTTTATTTATATAAAATATATAAAAACTTATGTTATTAAACGGATACATCATGGGTAAGTTGACCGATAAGAAATATGAGGTATTTTGGCAAACGAAAGAACCGTTTAATAACTAATTTATAAAAATACATTATATTTGAACCTACTCTGTTTTTAATGAAACTTGGTTCAAAATGTAGATAAAAATATTCTCGTTCTAATGGCATATTTATCATTTTATAAAACGTCATATTTTAAAAGTTATAAGCGTCAAATAAGTGAAGCAGTTAAATTAATTATAATATATAAATTAAATAAAAATAATAATCAAAAACTTAATATGTACGTATGTAATAAAATAATGAAATAATAAAGTCACCTTTTATTAATATATGTAAACGTGTATAGGTAGAATTAAATAGGTGAAGATGCCTAACTTACTCACCAAGACACTGGAGTACTATAAGAAGGAGTGGATGTCAACTTTTCACAATTGCCTTTCCTTCGGTCTTTGTCTCGCCAACTTCTAATATTCCCTTTTTTCTAATAATTCACCTATAATACTACAAAACCCTACCCGTTTTAAGTATTGTAGCCCCTGATCACTAATACCATTTCCAAGTGACGTAGGGCCCCGTAACGTATGTCAAGGCTCTGCCTAAATTCGTTGGGGTTCTGTCTCGTGATGTAGGGATAAAGTGGAATTGGGTTACTATACTTAATATGAGCGCACTATATATTTTATTAAATAGTCCAGGAGCTATACCCAAAATATTGCCAACACCCCTAAAATATTTAGAGTACCCCTATATGTCTTAAATTACACCTCGTATACAAAAACCGGTCCTGAATAACCTTTATTTTATTAAAAAAAACAAATAATATAAGTTTTACCGACCGCTCGCGGGCCGCGAAGACTATGTCTTCGACTTACGCGGGCCGCGACAGCTCAATATCCGGAAAACACCACAAGCCGCCACGTGTCGATGACTCAGCAACCCTAGCCGCCTTTTCTGGACCTCGCGGGCCGCGTAGCCTTTAGCTACATCTTACGCGGGCCGCGTAAAACTCGAAATCAGCTCCTATAAATAGGAGGCATCAGCTGTCCATTTCAATTCGTTCAGAATTCATTTCTTTCTCTCAATTCTAAAGTGTAGGCATTATACACGCGTATAATACCCCCTAATTAGCGAAGTTCTGCTCCGTTGTAAGTATTGTAACCCCAGTTTCGTATTAGATACGCTGCCCGATTGATTTAGGGTTCCGTAACAACTGTCGTGGTTCTGCCCGATGTAGTTATTGGAATACCGTCTCGGGGAGGGTATCATTAATATTATCAAAGGGTTATTATACTAACCTATGTACATTTGTGTAAATTATAGATTAATCCCAGGAAACCCTTACGCGAAGTCTAAGATAGCAATGTGAGTTTATCCTCTTTTTGTAAACCTTTTTGTGAACTGTTTTACAAAACCTTAATGTTTTACAATGTGATTAAGCGGTGATTGAGTCTTTGTAGTTCTTCAATTACTGCCGGTATGTTGGGGTTTTGTATACAAAATTTACTACACTGTGAGTAGTAAGTCGGGACGACAATACGTTACCATTGGACAACGAGTTAGCCAATGTGTAATATGACCCACTAGTCAGGATTGACAGTACTGAATGAGTAATTGTGTAGAAATAAATAATGTGATCGCTCTCAATACTGTGTTAATTCATAAAATGTTTCTTGATTAAACTGGGATTCATTCACCAGTATTTCCCACTGACAAATGTTTTTAAACACGTGTTTCAGGTAGCACAATGTGAAAGCCAATTAGTAAAAAACCAGCTCGAGAGCACTGACGGCTTGGAAAAATGTGGCTATAAAAGTTACCTAAAAGACGATGTTTTAAATTCAATAAAATAGGGTTTATCTCTATAAACTTATTGTAATAAGAAACTTGGGTTTTACCCGTGTGATTATTAATTTTAAATATGGTGGTTTTACTCTGATAAACATTTCCTAACTACGGTCCTGACGTAATTTCCGCTGCCAAATTAACCAACTGATACCACCAAAATTCTGAGTTCGCGTCCGCCCGTTCACGGGACAGATAAGGGATCAGGGGTTGCGACAGAATGTGGTATCAGAGCCATGCCACTGGTTCAAGCCAAAGAAGTGTTCTGATGACACTTAAGTTTTATATTCTGTGTTAGGAAAATAACTTATGTGATTATGTGTTTTATATTATTTGACTATTTGTTAGTCTACAGTATGGGTAAGCAAAGAATTTCGGACATCTATCGTCAATTAGATAGTTCACCAAAAGATAAGGGAACCTTATTTCAACCAAATCCCTCAGGATACTCAGCAGATACTGAGGAAGAAATATTTATTCGTAAGGCACAGTCTAAGAAACCATTTACCACTAAGAAGATAAGTAGGATTATTAGAAAAAGTCAAGAGAAAATAAAGAAAATAAAGAAGTCACAACCAAAGGGAGTGATAATCAATAAGGAAATAAATACACAAACTCAGGAAACATGCAATAACCTACCATGGAAAGATGAATTAGATGAACAATGGGTAAATCTCCATATGTTAGCCACTACAACAGTAAATGCTAACTTATATTAAATAATTAAACCGCCAAACCAGTACCAGCACCCATGCCACCTATGAGCTAGAAACTTTAAAGGAACTTCGCCCATTAAATAACAACTTAGTAGAGACAGGAGATAGAATAAACCTTATATAAAAGCATGTTGAGCCTAATAATCCTATAACCTAGATAGACTAAAATAAGTTATGGATGCATAATCACTAGTATATTTTGAATTCCAGATGTAGTTTGTAATAAATATATATATATATATATATATATAAGTCGCCATGTTCGCCGTTTTTAATCAATCTATTTTTATGATTGTCCCCAAATGTTTGTACTAGAAATTTGTCTGTGATAATTAATACCACCTACTCAAATAATATCATAATATACATCAAACTAAGTTAGTTTTTAACAAAGCAGTCATGTTTATGATTCTCTTTTGAAACCAATCATTTACTTTGTTTTGAAATACATATTGAAATATATGGTATAAAGCTTTAAAACTTTGTGGTTCTAATAATATTATTTCAAAATAATTTATATTTAAATAAATAAAACCAAAGCTATTAAATTAACCAAAAGCTTTAAAACTTTGTGGTTCTAATAATATTATTTCAAAATAATTTATATTTAAATAAATAAAACCAAAGCTATTAAATTAACCAAAAGGATTTTAAAAATTAATTTAAAAGATTGCTTTAGTGGATCTAGCCAAAGCAAGTTTTGAAACCCAGGTGTACCAATTTACCACTTTATTTTATCCCTTCTGGTTTATAACTAGTTGGCTATAAGACTTCATACTTTCATAGTTTTATGAAATAACTAATGTTGGGATTACTTGTAAAAGTTTCTATTGAAATACTTAGCGATAAAATAGATGGTTAAATAAATATGATGGGTATTCATGATTAAATTAAATCATTTAAAATTTTTAGAGATTTGGGTTGGTTGGACTACATAGAAAGGCCTAACTAAACGTTGAAAGCATTTCTACAAATCTTTAATATTAAGGTATGTCCAGAATAGATCTTATGCCTGGAATTAATTAATATAAGATTAACCAGTCATATTAGTTATAGGATTGTGTATCCTAAATTATAAAGAAAAATATTCGAGTCAGCTGGCTAATGTATAATAGTTAAATAATATAATTCTATTATATTTGAAATGTATATACACTATAATACATTTAAATAAAATATACGTGTATATAATATAAAAATATATATATTTATATATATTAGGATACATGTAAAATTTATACATTTAAAACTATAAAGAGAAGGTATGATAAAAAGGGTCATTATATATATATATATATCATGATAATCATGTTTGTGGCCTTGTATGCCTAGTTGTGTTTTCTGGGATGTTTGTTACTAGGGTTGGTATGCCAATGCTAGTTTGGGTGTGGTAACTCAGCCACACCACTGTTTTTTATGGTTTGATTAATAAAATTCACCGGGGTAACCCTTTACCCAAAAAAAAATGATAATCATATATAAATAATCAGGTTTTCATTATCTATCATTTAGAATATTATATTAAAAAAAGTAATAAAATTTTATGATGTATACAAAAAAGAGAGAAAAGATGGGTTTGATGGTTTGAACAATCAATACATATAAAAGAGATTGAATAATTAATTTTTAAAAGTAAAAATAGTGTAACAATGAAAACATCTTTTCTTATCCTACTTAAATCAATAATTTAGCATCTATTTATTTATTTTACCTAGCACGTTAAAATGTTCCTAAACATTCATCTTTCAAACTAGAATTAAAATGGATGCCTCACATAAAAATAGTTGACTCAAATATGTGTTTAGTAAAGTATTAATCTTAACATAAATAAAAAAAACACTAAATATATTTTGAATATAAAATAGACATACTTTGATAATATGGGATGAAATACGCTACATAAGGTTTGAAAAAAAAATACATATATATAAAAATAAAAATAAAAATTTTTGAACAATGTTATGTGTTTTAAGTTTATACTATATATTAATAGTTAATCTTATATATATCCGCTATATTGTTATAACTAAAGTTTTCATTTACAGAAAATAATTTATGTATAGTATATATCTCTTGGCACCCATAAATACAATGTCATGGGTCACATATGCACATATTCTTCTAAATAATGCCTCTCAATCTTAAATGTATATTATAATTGATTTTTATTAAGGAAAATGTAGGAATGTGATAATTGGAATAGATATATAGATGGTTACTTGAGGAGAAATTATTTAGATAATATACATAGTGAGTCTGGTATAGTTTAACCCATTAGTTAAAAATGAAATTGTTCTTATGAGTCCAGAAAATTTATATTTTGAGTAATTTATTTCCCTAAACTTTTAATTCCAAAATATTATATTTGACAGAAATTTATTTCAATATACTACTTTTATAAAAGAATAAAATAAAGTCATGGAAATAAGCTTGATGATTGGTACCATCGGATGTATAGTTATTATTTTATATATGTATGTATATATTCCGTAAGTTTAATATTAACTAGAGATTTGAAATTTTATACACATATATGCATATACCCAATAGAATTTCTTGATGATATACCCAATATAATATCTTCTGTAAGATAAACATAAGAGAAAATATCATTGGTGATTCATATGAAAACATGAAGTCATTATAAACCATAAACCTACTATGTTTAAAAAACAATATACCATATGTCTCAATAAAATATTCATTGCAACGGAATCTAAGGTTATATATATGCATAAATAAAAGAGTTAGAATTTTGATAAGTACTGGTAAACACCTAGGAGAGTATTTAGACTTGAACCTAAGGAAAATGCCTTAGTATAAAGCTTTGAGATAAGCCAATTACTTGCATAGATAAAGTGTAATGGCTATTGGTATGTCGTGAGGATAATGACTAGAACAGTGCAAGTATGATAAATAAGCAATAACACCTGGCCACTGTTATTTCTTGTTTATTAATACTACTCGGTTCTAGAATATGATCCATCATGAGAATACTAATTTCCTTATTTTTTTATGCAAGCAATAATAAATGATGAACTTTTAAAATCATGATTTGAGAAAAAAAATTCTATTTATGGGAAATACAATAATAATTACCTTTCCGGCTAGACTGGGTATGGTGTAGTAGACTCTCCAGCTTGTCCGGGTAAGATGGGGGTACCTCTCCGGCGAGACCGGGTGAGATGGGGTATATGTTATGATAATGGAATTCCCTAAATAGTACCATGACCTGATGTCTGACCTGTTTTTGGAAATATGAATCTTTTAAATACATTGACCTTATAAATGGTGTATATTACAAGTATGTGAAATACATGATTATATAGATATGTATATCTATGAGAAAATCCAAAGACCATATTGATTGACAATTAGGAATAAATCACGAACAAGTGTGTCAATGATAATTTTAGACTTATTTATTAGGAATCTCCCGTATACGTCTATAATTTCGATATCAAACATTATTTCGTTTGATCATCCGTCTCGTAGTTCGTGCGACAAGATAAACAACAGGAACTCTATAAGTTGGGACGCCATCAAAAGTATAAGAATTCCCCTTGCGATTATTAACACATTAAGAAACCTGTAACTAAAAGATTATACGGAAGCTTACGCTAACAAAATTTTTACCTTCATTAAGAACTCCTAAGAAGAATAAGAATCTCATAGAGAATAGTTTTTGTCAAAGTAAAGTGAAATTCAAAACAAAGACCAGAATATACCTTGAAACTAAACTAACTAAAAATATTCATCCACATTTCAGGGAATCTCGAGGACGAGATTTAAAACAAGGTAGGGAGGATGTAACATTCCCAAAATTTGTATTTATATAAAATATATAAAAACTTATGTTATTAAACGGATACATCATGGATAAGTTGACCGATAAGAAATATGAGGTATTTTGGCAAACGAAGGAACCGTTTAATAACTAATTTATAAAAATACATTATATTTGAACCTACTATGTTTTTAATGAAACTTGGTTCAAAATGTAGATAAAAATATTCTCGTTCTAATAGCATATTTATCATTTTATAAAATGGAATATTTTAGAAGTTATAAGCGCCAAATAAGTGAAGCAGTTAAATTAATTATAATATATAAATTAAATAAAAAAAAAAAAAAAAACTTAATATGTACGTATGTAATAAAATAATGAAATAATAAAGTCACCTTTTATTAATATATGTAAACGTGTATAGGTAGAATTAAATAGGTGAAGATGCCTAACTTACTCACCAAGACACTGGAGTACTATAAGAAGGAGTGGATGTCAACTTTTCACAATTGCCTTTCCTTCTGTCTTTGTCTCGCCAACTTCTAATATTCCTTTTTTTCTAATAATTCACCTATAATACTACAAAACCCTACCCGTTTTAAGTATTGTAGCCCCTGATCACTAATACCCTGTCCAAGTGACGTAGGGCCCCATAACGTATGTCAAGGCTCTGCCTAAATTCGTTGGGGTTCTGTCTCATGACGTAGGGTTAAGTGGAATTGGGTTACTATACTTAATATGAGTGCACTATATATTTTATTAAATAGTTCAGGAGCTATACCCAAAATATTGCCAACACCCCTAAAATATTTAGAGTACCCCTATATGTCTTAAATTAAACCTCGTATACAAAAACTGGTCCTGAATAACCTTTATTTTATTAAAAAAAAAACAAATAAAATAAGTTTTACCGACCGCTCGCGGGCCGCGAAGACTATGTCTTCGACTTACGCGGGCCGCGACATCTCAATATCCAGAAAACACCACAAGCCGCCATGTGTCGATGACTCAGCAACCCTAGCCGCCTTTTCTTGACCTCGCGGGCCGCGTAGCCTTTAGCTACATCTTACGCGGGCCGCGTAAAACTCGAAATCAGCTCCTATAAATAGGAGGCATCGGCTGTCCATTTCAATTCGTTCAGAATTCATTTCTTTCTCTCAATTCTAAAGTGTAGGCATTATACACGCGTATAATACCCCCTAATTAGCGAAGTTCTGCTCCGTTGTAAGTATTATAACCCCAGTTTCGTATTAGATACGCTGCCCAATTGATTTAGGGTTCCGTAACAACTGTCGTGGTTCTGCTCGACGTAGTTGTTGGAATACCTTCTCGGGGAGGGTATCATTAATATTATCAAAGGGTTATTATACTAACCTATGTACATTTGTGTAAATTATAGATTAATCCCAGGAAACCCTTACGCGAAGTCTAAGATAGCAATGTGAGTTTATCCTCTTTTTGTAAACCTTTTTGTGAACTGTTTTACAAAACCTTAATGTTTTACAATATGATTAAGCGGTGATTGAGTCTTTGTAGTTCTTCAATTACTGCCGGTATGTTGGGGTTTTGTATACAAAATTTACTACACTGTGAGTAGTAAGTCGGGACGAAAATACGTTACCATTGGACAACGAGTTAGCCAATGTGTAATATGACCCACCAGTCAGGATTGACAGTACTGAATGAGTAATTGTTTAGAAATAAACAATGTGATCGCTCTCAATACTGTGTTAATTGATAAAATGTTTCTTGATTAAACTGGGATTCACTCACCAGTATTTCCCACTAACAAATGTTTTTAAACACGTGTTTCAGGTAACACAATGTGAAAGCCAATTAGTAAAAAGCCAGCTCGAGAGCACTGACGGCTTGGAAAAATGTTGTTATAAAAGTTACCTAAAAGACGATGTTTTAAATTCAATAAAATAGGGTTTATCCCTATAAACTTATTGTAATAAGAAACTTGGGCTTTACCCGTGTGATTATTAATATTAAATATGGTGGTTTTACTCTGATAAACATTTCCTAACTACGGTCCTGATGTAATTTCCGCTGCCAAACTAACCAACTGATACCACCAAAATTCTGAGTTCGATTCCGCCCGTTCCCTGGACAGATAAGGGATCGGGGGTTGCGACACGTACGGGTGTTTATTTTATAATTTGTTGTTGCCTCCTGCGTTGTTTATGCGTTTTCCTTAGCTTCGTATGTGGCTTTTGCCTTGTTATCAGGTGCCTTAGATAGTTCCGGGCAGTAGGGACGGATATGACCTGGTTCTCTGCAGTTGAAACAGATGTTAGTTTTCTTCTATATGCTTCCTTTGTATGCCCAGTCTTCTTGCAGAAGTTACAGTAGAGAGTTCTCCTAAAATGGCTTTTCCGTGGATGCTCTTCATTATAGTTCCTGCAGCTAGGTTGTGCGATTGGCGATCCAATTCCTTTATTCTTAGAGGATTTGACAGTGCGGAATTCCTTGTAAGAATAACCATAGGTTGTGGTTTTCTTTTGTTTGGGAAATGGAGTTTTGATACGAATATCATGGCCTCCATTGATACTAGGGCTAGGTTTGAAGTGAGGGGTATGCTTATAGCGTATAGTAGTATTCTCGTTTATAGGCATAGAAATTTTAATAGCTTTAATGATTGAAGGTATGACATTAGATATGCCTTGAGCTATTATATTTTCTATAGTATTTTTATCCAAGGAGTTTCCATTACTAGCATGAATTTCTTGATTACGTGCTATTTCCTTTGACATCTGGATTGCAAACATTTTAAGATATAACTAGCATAGTACTAAACAATCATACAGACACATTTTGTTGCTCATATTGCGTTAGTACAATTATAATTATACCTATCAGCATTATGCGTTGGTAGATATATATATACACGTTATATATCATCATTTACTTTCATTGTATATTTTATCAAAATGTAAGGAAAGTATATATTATATTAGGTGTTGTTTCCTCTCGTCGTAGTTGCAAGTTTTCTCTTATTTTACAGGCTCGGTGTCTTACTAAAAATAGGTTTTCTTCATATTGCCTTATCTTAGCTATATTCTCAAATCTCATGGATGGATAGGCATTCATGATGTATTGTGGAAATTGTGGTTGGAGATAAGGGTTTTGTATGAGATTCTAAAATTCCCTTGTTATTGGCCATCCATTGTCCCCCTTGGATTGGGTGCTAATACGATTATCCCTAAGGTTTCTTTTGGATTATATGCGAGTGTGGGTCAAGGAATCATCTGAATAAGTTCTGAGTAAACATGTATGTTTGTTTCTTCTGTTATATAAAAGCTTGTTTTTTTCTATAGAAGATATTTGATTATTATATTGTGTACACTATCAAGAAATTTTGTTTTGTATATGCATACGTATACAACAATTTCAATTTCCTATATATATAACTAGGTTATCACCCGGAACTGCTTCCCGGGTAGTTTAATTTTATTAGTTAATAAACATGTATTTTTATTAAAATGTAATATATTATTTCATTAAATTTTTACATGACATTGAATAATTGTGGGAGCACCCCTGTGTGATACGGTACCGGTTAAGTCAAACCACTTATGAAAAAACAGGTTGAAATTGCTTCGTACCATAATCCATGAACTTCACGAGCTAAAAAATTAATTTGAAATCATAAGTGTTGTAACGATAAGGTTTATTACATATAATAGTGAAAAATGAAATTACAATTATAATTCATAAAACGGGACATGTGTCCCAAATATGTACTTCACATAAGTGAGTGTCATATATATCAGTTGATGAACTAAATTTGCATCTAGATGCTTAAGACAATCTTAATCTAATACAACATGTTTTGGAGGTTTTGCTACCAAAAGCTTCCCTTCACTCACTAAACAGAGAGCAACAAAAAACTCAAGAAGAAAAAGTTTACATGTCCTTATAAGTGCTATGGTTCGAATTTTCGATCCATGAATCAGGCAAACCCCTCGTAATGCATAATCAACCTTGTGACATTATACAAGCATATATGTACAAGTAACACATTAGAAACAAACTTGAAAAGCAGTATGCATTACAAAAATCTACAGAAAGTTTCAACATTGATGAAAAAAGGTTACTACTATAATCATCATCTGACCCGCCAAAAGCTGAATCCCAACAACACCAAAAATGGTTTGAACTTTTAAAGCACACGTTTGGAACTTTGTCTACATGGAAGGAAGGAACAAATTCATTAGATAAGATTTAAATGCATAAACTATTGCAGAAGCAAATAACCCAAACATCAACAGGTAGGTTATACTAATATGGAGGTTCATGCAACCAAATCACATGCATTTGAAACGTAACTAAAGATTCAAAGCGAGGAAATTTGTCACAAATATCAACAATAAAATGGCCACTTTTAGTTTGAGCCTGTTTTGACCCGTTACCCAATGTGCCCATCTTCCCACCTCTATGTGTGTATAATCTGAATCAACTTTGTAAATTGAAGGGAAAATAGGACTAAATAGATAAAAAAATTATATAACTTAGAAGACATATTACTTACCTCTTGTTAACAACATTGTGCACTCGACATAACCACTGGGAAAATCAGTGTGAGAACCAGCTTGTATAGGATTTGTCTGCCAAAGTTCATGGATTAAAGCATCACAGATTTTCCTCCTCGAGGCATATCTTCACATTTATCATGCTCAAATATGTTTAGCTGTATGCGGATATATAAAGAAAATAAAATAGAATTTAAACAATCAAACACTTCAAAAACTAATTCTAAGATTATACCTTCCATATTTTAAAAAAACATGTTTAAGGACTAAAACAACCATTGGTTTTACCTCTAACTTATCATCATCAGAGACAGAAGTTGACTTTAAACCACATACCATATACCAATTCCCTTCTTATGAACCTTGCATTGGAACAACATACTTACAATGATAACTGAGTCAAGCTTGATTGTTGCTTCCAACTGATCATCCAGCCAAATGACAGTTGAACCTGCCAATTTGATTAAAAAGCTTGTGCCATGTTAGTTATTAGCTAGCTTTGTTTTAAGTGTCATTTTTATAATAATATGCATTAGATACAAAACTATTATTAAAACTATAATATAACTTTTCTTCTAAATAAACCAACTTAGAAGGTTGTAAAGACTTGATTAATTTTAACTCGTTTGGCCCGTCTTGTTTTCGGCTAAGTTGTTATTAGACCATGTGTAGTGGTAATGTGTTATAATGCCCCCACCATGGGGCATTATCCGACACGTGGCTTCCTAGTCAGCGATGGGGCATTATAGCAAAAGTGGCGTAGTGGGGCATTATGCCAATAACCCCCATATTATTTTTAATGAAAAAAAAAAAAATATAAAGCAAACAGATGATGGATAGTATTGGCTAGTCAAAGTTGTCAGACAAGTGCTCTCAATTGATTGGTTAAACATGTTTGTGCATAGCGTTTTAATTAAAACGCTCAACCCTTTTTTTTCAAATATAACGCCCTATAACGCCTAGTGTAATGGAAGGGGGGGGGGGCGTTATGGGGCGTTTTTTTTCAATTTTTTTTAAAAATCACGCCCCACTACGGGTGGTCTTAGCTTTTATTTAATCAACCTGTCAAAGCCAAATTAAATATTCAAAAATAATAAGGTTGAATTTAACAACCCTAAAATAATAATAAAAAAAGTATATGATAATAATTTCATAGTCATGTCGTGCACTTAAGAACAAAAATATATCCTGCGCGTAAGAACAAAAAAACCAGCGTATTTAATCTCAGCGAATATACGTACATGCATTCATGGTTTAAAAGGCGATTTGAGGCGCACCTTGGCTGAGGCAGTGAAAAACCACATAAAAGGCTAAGCCTCAATCATTCATGTAACGATGGAGGTGGTAGCGACAGCAGTTATTCTTTAACCTATCTTCAATCATTGATGTAAGGTTTTTAATAAACTAAAATCAACGGCAACCCAAAATCAACATATACTTTTTAATAATAAGAAAAAAATGCAGACCTGTCAATTGAACTGGCTCCAGAGCAACTCGTCGAAACCCCGGTCGTCATTGCTGGAGGCAGTGGCTAGGGCATTATGTCCCCGTTTCAGTGAAAATTCCACCCCAAATTATTACTACAGGTCCGTTTATCCTGAGCCTCAACAATCACCATGCCCCGCAACACATTTATGAGCGTCTTGGTCTAAGTACATTCATCAAGAGATACAGGGTCTCTAACCCAATATCACTTCTAAAGTAAAGTTCCACCATTTCTTTTGAAGCAAGAATCAACTAACGCTTGTTTATTATTAGCTAACGAAAAAACCAATTAGAAATTAGAATATTGGAGCATGTTGGATCATTATTACAAGTAAAAAAAGATAATCTAAAACAATTTCATTAAAATTAGTAATATTAGCTATTTAGCGTACCCATGATGATTGTTGAAGGTAAAAAGTGTACCGGAAAATATGAAAAACGCACTGGCTAGTAAATAATCGGCAAATGAGATACGAAGAAAATGCAATCGGCAAGTAGAGTATGTACACAACTTAGTTGTTATGATAATAAAGGCACATTTTGTCATGAACTTGTTTTGACCCATTTACCTAATAAATGTAAACTGATACATTTCACCACCTCTAAGTTTACCATTTAGAACGTAACAAAGATCAAAGATGGCATAAGCAACAAAATGAAAAAAATGTATCACCACTTCTTTTGCAATACCTTTGATCGACATTTCCTGGTAGCTATATGAATAGCGTTGCTGCCCTTTTTGTCTGTGCGTTTAGAATGAAGTGATCCACAACAAATAAATCATCCACGCCAATAGTAGGCTGCCCTTCTAAAGCCATATGAACATACTTACTATGCAACTCCAAGTCAAGGGTAGCCAAACTGAGCTACAAAATAAAATGTATGAAATCAAAACATTATATTAACTAATAAAGATTAAAACTTTATATCAAGTATATATACTGATTTTGAACATACATATCAAGCAGAATCTTGGCAATGATTTATATAAAAACAAAATTTACACAACCTGTATAGGTAAAGCCACACCAACTTTGGTTACAATATCATATTCCCATGTAAAACCCCATCCCGATTAATGCCGGCAAGACTTGGCCGACGGTGGTCAAATTCCAACAGAGGAATGTTTTCGAGAGGGTTTCAAATTGAGAAAATGCGTTTGCGTCAACCATAGGGTTTCAAATCGAGAAAATGAGCAATATTGACTGTGTACCTGATAGTTGAATCAATTGTGTTGTGTAGAGATTGATGGATTAAAGAGGTTGAAGCAGGAGAATGATGAACAATGTGAAATCTAGGGTTTTTTCATTCTGTAGAATTAGCCGGTTACAACAACAAAGATTGAGAAGAAACATACCTGTTGGTTAGTTGTTGCTGTTGAGATTTAGGTTCTGAGAGTGAAAAAAGAAAATATATTGGGTAAAAACCAACTATGATAAAAAAAATATCTCGATTAAGAAATACTGATAGAAGATTGAATACCTACATTTTGCATGGTGTGGATCCTAGATGATTCAAGTAGCGATGACGAAGGATCAATTAGGGTTTTGGGAGATGACGGCAGAAATTGGAAGATGATTCAAGCAACGGGAAGGATCCATTAGGGTTTCACTGGTAATGGAATCAAGAAAACCAACCTCTATTTGAATCAAGAAAAGCACCACCGTAACAATGGTGGTGGTCGAAATCATCCAATATGTGGAGCGGCGTGATGTTTTCCAGAGTAAAACCTAAAAGATTAAATGAAGCGGCATTTATATACTCGGGTAAAAAACTGGGTATGGATCAACACGCGGTATCCATTAAAACCCATCTATTTCCCGCCCAAACCAAGCTGAGAAGCCCTAATATTGCGACACGTGTCCCAAATTTTATTCGTTTATTATATATAATAGATACCAAATCATTTTTATAAGAATCCAATATATAACTAATGGTATTAATTATTCTACTTGTTCCCATAACTTTATTCATTCTTTTACACTAACAATAGTAATAGTATATTGAAATAAATTTCTGTTAAATTTATCGAACATAATATTTTGGAAAAAAAGGGTAAGTCCCTAAAAGAAATAAATTTAATCAAAATCTAAATCATTAGAACAAGTTAACCAGAGGGTTGAATCATATTGGTTATAAAATATTAGGACTAAATTCTGAGTTTATCGTATTTACTTATTACTCTAGATAATACAAAGTTTGGCATTTTCTAAATTTGATTCTCAATATATTAAATAGTGAAGTAGTAATCCTGTATTAGAATACATATATGTATGTATATATATATACACACACACGTCTCAGTTGTTGTTTAAGAGGTGAATTGAACTATTAAATGATAAAATTTCTTAAGCTATTTCCTGTTGATATATATGTGTTACATAAATATATTTATACATTACCAATTATTTTTGTATATTTTTCTAATTTATGGGTGAAATATCATTTGTTTTGTTAATACAGGTTATAAAAAATATAAAATATTTTATATATTTTTGTACACTTTTCGCGTGTATGTAAATGTACATGTGCTTATATGGGTATAATATAACAAGAGCATATGTAATAAAATATAATATTTTCATAGTGTTATTATGAAAATCTTGTTTTAATTATTGTATTTAAACAATAAACATGTTTTAAGTATGCTAAGATATTATATTTTAACAAAATTAATATAATTATATGATTCGTCAAAACTTTGACAAAAATATATATATTTAAGTCGAGTAAAATTTTAGGTTATATCATAAACCATAAAACATATTACTCGTATCAAACAATATTTTATATTATGATATTTTAGAGGTATCATACCAAAATTGTGTAATCTTATATTAATATCTTCGATTATGTAGGATCGAGAAACGATCTAAACGAGTCGATCAGAAGAGTTCATGATCTAATCAAAGGCGGAATTCAGAGATTAGATCTTCGTTCAGCTTGATATTCACTATTAATTGTCTCTTGTATTGATTAGAACGCGTTTACAGACTTAATTGGAGACACTTCGGCAGAGCTTTGCTACCGGAATCCAAAAGTTACAAATGAAAGACATGAGCTCACTATATATAGGCAGGCCAGTCCACATGAACTGGACATAGCCACTTCATGTGAAGTGGCCACTTCACATGAACTGGACACTACCACTTCACATGGATTGGACACATGCCACTCCATATGGACTGGACAGTTCGTGTGAACTGGTCTAACAACTCTAAAAACCTATTTTCTAGGCTACTGAGCTCCGATCTATCCTATCTAGACACACGACTCGATACAAGACGAAGTCAACAGACATATGCACCAACAGACTCCCCCTTGGATGTTGACGAGTCTTTGGCACACTGGTCTTCAATCTTGATCAGTCTTCTCTCTCTTTTCAGCTTCAGGAGCTTCACCTGGCTTTCCGTAGCAACAGGATCAGGAACCTGGCTTTTCCGTCTTCAGACTCCCCCTATCAACAAGCTGGGATCGCAGTCTGGAATTCTTTGTTTGTAGCTTATGATCGAAAACCTGCCATTAATCTTCAGGAATCTAAACTTAGCTTTTTCATCATTTCCTGCACAAATTCTCTACCCAAAACATAAGTTTTCAATCGAAAAACTTACTGGTAGAAAGCACATCTCATCAAAATTAATAGTTACATCAAATTCAAATTAATGGCCTTGATTAACTAATCTTACAATCATTTTCAACAAACGTTTGTATATGTAACATTAAACATTTTCAACAAACTCTCCCAACCCAATGTGGTTCATCATGTTTAGCACTAGGAATTTTGAAAATCAGCTTTTCAACATCAGTTGTCGAAAATCTTTTTGTATTATCAAAAATTTATGCTAAAAACACAATATTTTTGAGTTTTTGTTTTTAATGAAAAAAAAAACAGTAAAAAAATATTCACAGACAATATTTTTGCGAGTTTGTGTAAGAGGATCATATCAGTTTATGAGACAAATCACCAACACCGTTAAGCTTTTATCATTTTAAGATCTAAACGATTCACTTAGATTGTCAGTATACTGATCCACTTAAAATTTCACACACAGTTCAACTGTTTCGAGATACGAGATTAATGTTTTAAGAGACTTAAACGTATTCGCATGTCCCACCTCAGAATATACTCCTGTATCCAGATCCCAATATTCAGTCTTATAGGTGAATATACCTAGATGATATCTGTAAGGGGTTAAATTGCGAAGGCCGTGAGAGCTCAGGTCAGAACTTCCGTTCAGCAGAGAGATGACGGCTTCGACTTTTGGTGGGTCCCCTTTAGAGGATCTTTTTTACAACAGCACATGATTTGCATTTTGCAATGTTTTATCATTTTTTATGCTGAGGGCAGGCTTTTATTTCAAGCAAGTGTAAAGTATTCTCCGGGGACTAGGCCATTGCTTCCGCAAAATCAGAAGTCCCGGGATAATACCCCAGATATCACTAAGCATAAAGACCTAGTATCTCAGAAAGAGGGGTCCTTCAAACAAGATTTCGGGGGTTACCCATATATCCGAGAGATGTTTCCCCACGATATAAGCAAGTTTGAAATTCAGGTTATATCTCGACACAATCTACTAAATGTGCAAAAACCTTCTGGCACATCATCAGTGAGACCGTTTATCACATTTGACTTTCCAATTCTTTAGCATGCCGTGATCGTCCACTGATGTACTATCATTTCCTTTTTTTCACAACAAAACTCATTTTTTTTATTTTATCATGTTTTTTTTTTTACTTTTTCAAATTTTCTAATGTTTTTGGATTTTCTGAAAATTTCTTACTCCCCCTAAAATTCAAAATCATTTAAGTAAACATGAAAACAAACTGTACAAGCAAAGTGACAACTGATATCGAATTGCCTCAATTCGCCATCCACTTGGCATAAACAATCAGAACTCCCCCTCACAACAAAACATTTTCCCATTGTGATTTCAAAACACTTAAGTTTGTTTTAATCAAATGGTATTTCTGGAAAATTAGTTTTGTTGATATAATAAAACCACTTGTAGGTTAGGGGATAAACTGATCACTTTGTTTTTCAATCATTTGTATGAAAAACAAGTACAATTTAATATCCTTGATTTACCACTTGAAAGTGAAAACCTTTCTTCAACCACTTGTTGGTTCACTTATCAACCAATATCACTTGAAAATCAAAATATAACAACATAAAGATATCACCTGTAGATTTACCAATCAAACAATTTAAGAATGATGCCGATTCCTGCTCCACGATTACCAACTTGGGAGCTCCGGCAAGTCAGAATTTTCAGTTAGGAAATACTTCCCCCCAAGCCTGACCATCCTTGGGAGATTCTGGGACACATCTATCCCACCAACATTTTGATTTATAAAATTCTTTTGCACTTTTAACCTCCCCATCAACCATCTTCCCGAAAATATGTTTAACTTTTCCATTAAACACTTTTTCAGCATCAAATTCTTTCTTACCAGCAAAGAATTGGCCTGAAATTTCAGTTTTACCCACTTTCAACTTCAAATTTTCCTTTGACAGTTTAGGAAAGTTTTCATCGTTCACCTCTGGAACGGAATTCTCAACCTTTCTCTCAACAGATGACTCCTCTGATTTTATGGAATCAGATTCATTGTCATAACTAATCTCAGATTTTACAACCCATTTTTGTTTGTTCAAATCGACTTTTCTTTTGTAAAAACGTTTTGAAATTTCACCAACTTCCAAACTCGATTTATCAACACATTTCCTACTCTTTTTAGAGTTAGAAGAAACTTCCTGTTTTGTATAATTGGACTCGTGACAGTTCCAAGCAATGTGTCCCATCTTGTGACATTTGAAACAGGTTCTTCTATCAACTCTTGGAGCAAACGTTGTAAACCCTTTTAACCGGTGAACTCGGACTCTTTTCTGACGAACTCAAACTTTTAGACTTAGACTCCGGTTTTGACTCTTCATCCATATCCAACACCTGATCGACCACTTTCTTTAATAACTCAGACTCATGATCAGTGTCAGACGCTGTGAATGTGACATCAATATTGTCTGGTAATTCATCAATGATTTCAGACTTTAACTTGATGTTGACTGCCTTATTTAGACGCTCCTCGTTAGGATTCCTGGGGGAATAAATGTCATAGATTGGAGGCGGACACTTGTTATACCAGCATCTGTGTCTTTCGTCTCTTTATCTTTGAATGCTTCAAGACCTGCAACAGTAGGATAAACACGATCAATCAAATAATCACAAGTAGTATAACTTAACAATAATCGTTTAATCCTTTCACTCTCAATCTTTTCAAGTTCCAACTCCTGCTTCAGTTTAGCACAATCTTCAATATACTCATTGATGACGCTCTGCTTTGTCATTAATGTTGAGCTCATCATTGTCATAGCAGCATCAACCTCTTTGTTTGTCTTGTTCAAACCATCAACTGTTCTATTAAGAACATCATACGACTCCGTCACATACTTCACATCAGACAGTAAATCTTCTTTAATCTTCTGTAATTCAGCAATTTTTTTATCTTTCTCCTCACAAGCTTTGCAAGATTATAAACACTTCAAACATGGTTTTTCAACTTCAACCACCTTTTCAATTACCTTTTCAATCTCGACAGTCTTTTCAACTTCAACGAGTTTCTCAACTTCAACAATTTTTTCTATTTCGACAATTTTCTCTACTTCGACTATTTTTTCGACTTCAATTATTTTTTCCACCACTTTCTCCACTTCAACGATTTTCTCTACTACTTTCTCAGTTACTGGTTCAATATTAGCTTCTCCAGCTTCTGTCTTTTCCTTTTCATCAGCTAGCATTCTTGCTACTTTCAACTCTCTCCACAATCTGGCAATCTTTTTCTGATTCAGCATCTCCATTTTATCTGCAAAAAAGAAATTAAAACTGTCAGGATCTATGCCTTTTCTAGCTTTGTTAAGATATTCTTCCTCATCATCGGTATCAATATCACTTCCTAAATCTGGAAAAATCGGTATTCTTTTCGGACTAGATTTGACTTCATCTTCTTCCATGATTCAGTAATCTAACAATTCACAATCAACTGTCTTTCAAACGAACTGAGGGTTAAAACGAACTGATGATAATGTTTCAAATGACCTGATCCACTTCGTGTGGACTGAAAGGATAAAAGGCAATTCGTGTGAACTGATCAGTTCATGTGGAGTGGACAATGGTCAGTTCATATGGAGTGAACACTGGTCAGTTCATGTGGAGTGAACAATGGTCAGTTCATGTGGAGTGGAAACTTTAGTTCGTGTGGACTGGAATCTTCAGTTCATGTGGACTGGAGATATGACGAACTTTCGGGATGAATTTTGTCAAATTGATCAAGTTTTAAGCCGATTTTAGGTCTGATTCTTTCAAGGATTGATTAAACCACTGTTTCGCACGATATATGTGAAAATCAAGACATTTTGACCGTTAGAACTATGTTAATTTTGAAAATATGTGAAGAATGTGAGTAGAAAACAGAAATTTTCCAGTGAAAACAAGCCAAAATGGTAAGAACTCTCCCTCCTGAGCTCTGATACCACTTGTAGGATCGAGAAACGATCTAAACGAGTCGATCAGAAGAGTTCACGATCTAATCAAAGGCGGAATTCAGAGATTAGATCTTCGTTCAACTTGATATTCACTATTAATTATCTCTTGTATTGATTAGAACGCGTTTACAGACTTGGAGACACTTCGGCAGAGCTTCACTACCGGAATCCAAAAGTTACAAATGAAAGACATGAGCTCACTATATATTGGCAGGCCAGTCCACATGAACTAGACATAGCCACTTCATGTGAAGTGGCCACATCACATGAACTGGACACTACCACTTCACATGGACTGGACACATGCCACTCCATATCGACTGGCCACATGCCACTTCACATGGACTGGACACATGCCACTCCATATGGACTGGACAGTTCGTGTGAACTGGTCCAACAACTCTAAAAACCTATTTTCTAGGCTACTGAGCTCTGATCTATCCTATCTAGACACACGACTCGATACAAGACGAAGTCAACAGACATATGCACCAACAGATTAAGACATTAATGTTAATATCATAATATTATTATAATATTATAAAATTTATATTCAATTATATTTATATAAATACATGGGTATGATATATATAATATATCACAAAATTTAATAAGATATATCATTATTAATATATCACCTAGATATATAATGTCAAACATAGCATAACTGTAAGATACAGATATTGGTCACACATATTGGGATTTCAAAAATGGCATAAAATCATTATTATAAATATTAAGATTTTACTTTCACAGAATAATCTATAAGGTATTAATTTCCTAACATAAATATTCAAGGTTTAGGTATTAAAAGAACACCTAAATGGCTTAAACCAGTGGCTCGGCTCTGATACCACCTTCTGTCACAGCCCCCGACCTCACCGTGGGTGCGGGAGCCATGAACCAGTCAGATGGTATCAGTGTTTAGTAAATATACAGCGGAAAACATTCATCAGGATCATAGTTAGAAAATATTTATCAGAGTTTAAAACACCATATTCTATAATAAACAAGTGGGATAAAACCCGAGTTTCATTTGCAATACATTTGTAGGGATAAACCCTAATTATTGACAACAAAGTCTCCTTTTTATTTAGGTAACTTTTATAGCCACTTTTCTAAGCCTTCAGTGCCTCCAGCTGGCTTCTACTGGCTTCACACTAAGTTACCTGAAACGCGTTTTTAAAACATTTTATCAGCAAGAAATACTGGCGAGTGCATCCCAGTTTAATCAAAACATCTTTTATAACTTTTACATTATTGAGAATGACTACAATGTTTATATCTACACAATTACTCATTCAGTACTGTCAATCCTGACTTGTGGGTCATATTACTCATTGGCTAACTCTTTGTCCAATAGTAACAGATTTCAAATAATGTATACAAAACCCCAACATACCAGCAGTAATTGTAGAATACATAGACTTAATCACTGTTAATTATAATTGAAAACATTTGAGGTTTTTACAAAAAGGTTTACAAAAACAGATTGACTCACAAGAGAATTACAAAAAGGTGACAAAAAGTAAGATGTACTCACATTTGTGGACTTAGGTATTACTATAGCTTCCTGGTAATATTCCTAAATTATTTCCTTGAGTTTCTAAAACATACAATGCACACGTGTTAGTAAGATAACTCAAATCACATTCGTCATATCATACGAGACAGAGCTCTAACGGCTGAGTCAGGCAGAGCCTTAACATGCGATACGGAGTCCTAGATCAATCGAACAGGGTAACAAATGCGTGATCGGGGGTTATAATACTTACAACGAGGCAGAGCTTCGCGTTTTAGGGGTATAATACCCGTTAAAATTCGTATTATAACTTTGAGAGAGAAAGAAAGGATTGAACGGTGAACAAATGCAGCTTCGATCCCCTATTATAGCCTGATCAGGGGCGGCTCGCCGCCCGCGACCCCCTGTGGTCTTTCTCTCGCGCCCCGCGAGGGCGTTCTAGGTCGGTATAGGTTTGATTAGTCACGATGTAGGTCTGACACGTGTCAGGACACGTGCCAATATTGTGTGTTCGTCAAGCCAAGGGCCTCGCCCCCCGCGAAGCACCCTGTGATCTCGCTCGTGACCCGCGAGCGTTAATAATTATTTGTTTTATTTGTTTTTCATTAATATTAACGTTATTCGGGTCCGTTTCTCACATACGGGGTGTATTTTAGGACGTTAAGGGGTGTTTTAAGGGACCTTAGGAGGGTTGTCACATCCTAGTTTTTAGTCGTGACCTACCCCAACACCTCTACCATTTACGCCAGGTATTTACGATTTTAAGGGATCAAAAATTTTATGCAAGTCGTGATAAATGTTCCTTTCTTATCATCGAAAATATTATTTCTGGGCTACCTAATTCCGGGGGATGGTATTCGTATGGATGAGTCCAAGATAGAGGCAATTACCCCTTGGCCCACACCAAGCACGGTTCATGAAGTCCGAAGTTTTCATGGACTAGCATCTTTTTACCGACGGTTCATCCACAACTTCAGTACCATTGTGACGCCTATTACCGATTATTTAAAGGGGCAAGTCTTTTATTAGACACGTGCCACTACAAAGGCGTTTAAGGAATTGAAACTTTGTATTATACCAGCACCATCCTTGCATTACCCAACTTTCAGATAGCATTCCAAGTCGGATGTGATGCATCCGGATTTGGTATTGGGGGAGTCCTTAGTCAAGAGGGGCGTCCAATTTCCTTTTTAAGTGAGAAGCTTAGCGAACCCAAACAGAAGTTCAGTACGTATGACAAAGAGTTTTATGCCATTATATGAAGTTTAGAGTTTTGGTGAAATTTCCTCCTCCACAATGAGTTTGCTCTATTTTCAGATCATCAAGCGCTACGGTTCATCCAGGGTCAACACAAACTCAATCCACATCACGCCAAATGGGTCGAGTTCCTACAAGATTTTTCTTATGTCATTAGACACAAATCTGGCGCAACCAATACAGTCGTTGATGCTCTCAGCCGCCGGCGTGCACTTCTGTAACACCTTGAAATTTCATGTCCTATAATGTATTGGCACGTGTCATAAGCTTGAACGTGTGAATGAATACTCTAGAGGGACTAAAGTTGACAAATAAAGAAACTGTGTGAATATAAGGGTTCAAAATGTCAACAATGGATAAATATACTTTACAATAACCCTACATGATGTTTATAACCTTAAACGAATAAATCATGGATCATACGAAGCTAATTGTGAAAGAAAGTGAGAGATTACAAACTACAGGGATTAAATGTGTCGACATGTTTAAAGTATACCTCTGAGTGACCTTTTAGCAAACCCGAAGCTTTGTAACGATTAATTATGCTCACTAGAATGCGTGATAAAAATTTCACCAAGTTTCGTTATCGTATGAGAAAGTTATGATAAAATTCGTGTGCGAGGGGTTAAAAGCGTCAACGTTAAAATCTATGACTTTTCGGGTAATCAAAAGTTAACCTAGGACTTAACAAAGTTGGTATAAGTCTTGAAGCCCTTAGAATTCAATTCAGAGGGCCCAAAGTGCAAGAAATAAAGGTAAAATCAAGTTTGGAAGTCCAGGGGTCAAAACTGTCAACATTAGAAAGATTCATTGTGCTGGCCAAGGGCTTGCGCACCTCAACACCCAGAGCCTTACGGTGCGTAAGCAGGTCCCAGATGCAGAAAACTTCACAGCTGCCTGTTCCAGCCGGTTGCACCGCCTCAAATCGCCATTTCTGGATTCTATGGGCTTGTTTGATGGTTTTAAGGGGCCTAGGGACACTTGTACTGATCCCATAACATCTATAGAGTTGCTTGGCATGATCTTGATGCATCAAGAACTCCTATATAAGAAATCCCAAGTTGCTTCATTTGATCACACTCACTTGAAACCCTCACAACTCAACTCCTGGAGGTTGCTGGAGCTCAAGGACATTTCCTAGTGATCTCTAGTCTTAATTAGGACCCTTGTAAGTGTCCTTAATTCTTTCTAATTCAGTTTTGCTTAAGTTAATTAGCGTAAAGTCAAACCGTCGTAATTAAGATTTGACTTCGTCATTAATCTTAATCCCTTCAGTCAAAATTCAAATTGAAAGTACCTATGAGTTGGTAATTATGTGGGCATTAAACCCTTAAAAGGTCACCCTATGATTCCCACTCTATCTAGGTCAATTGTCGAGTCAAACTTGATATTAAAAAGTCAACAGGAAGCTTAATTTTAAATTAATGCATAATTAGCAATGTAAAGGCTATGCAACCTGTTTTGTCATTAATATAACTTGGTAATTAATATAAGAACATGTCTAAACATGTTCAACTCGACAATTTTCAGCTTAGGCTCGGTTCGGAACCGAAAGTCGCATAGTTTGACTTATGCTTTGACTTCCAGTTCTGACCCATTTAAGCAAAGTTTAGAAATGCCTTAGAGCTTTATTAGGACCAAGTTACCTATAAGTATAACTCTCTGTGATTATACAACTTGGTTCATTAGTTATCCGATTCATATGCATGATTCCGTTAAATGCTTAAATGTTGACTATTATGCCCTTTTGACCTTAAAACGTGATTTTTGAAAAATTAAAAGAGTAGTGATGTGTGCAAAACGAACTATAAAATATCAACTGAATTAGACTCTCTAAAGTAGACACGAAAGCTTTAAATTTATAACTAAGACCTCTAAACCTAAACCACACAATCGGCAAGTGTACCGATCAATGTAGTATAGCCTAAGCAAGTCCGAGTATCGAACCCAAAGACTCTATGTATTACGTAAACTAGACTCTAATAGACACTGACTGACGCGACTTAAACTTGTTTATTTGTTTGGGGGGGGGGGGGTTACTGAAAATCTAGGAAATCTATATTAACTAATTAATTAACTAGACTTAGACTAAAACACGAACGAAAACTGAGGTTTGTATTCAGATGAGATTAACGACTACCTAGACTCGAATCCAGTTTGAATGGGAATGGATTTCTAATGGTATTAAAGTTGTATGGAGCCGGGATCGTAAGATACTAAACCTTAAGGTATTTCAATGCTAAGACTTCCCGACCCTTCTCAGGAAGAAACCTAGGAAACCCTACAAGGCTGTTGTGAACACCGACTGTTAGATTTCCTCTCAGTCCTCTAACGATTCTAAAAGTGCCCTAATATGACTATCTACCTCTCAGCGCGATAATCTAAGGCAATTCTAGGTTCTAACTTGGTTTACTAGACACGGATGCAATTAGAGAACTAAGATCGACTTCTCTCAAAACCTATCTTAGATATATATTGCACAGCGACCTAATAACTAACTCGAGCCTCTCAGCGACAAGTTAAGCAGAACACTTGATTTTATTAAATTACCGAATGTTACTTCTAAGGTTACTTATGCAATTTTCACCCTAAAGGATCAAAGGTTTATTATGTGATATAGACACTCACCTAAACCTAAAACCCTAGCCCGATTCTATTCCGTGATAAAGACCGTCACCAAGATTCAAGCGAAGCAATAAACAGTAGTAAAACAATTGTCAAGCATGCATGTGCACCAAATCAGAAATCCTAAAACACTTTACTTTCAGAAATCAATCCATACACAAACAATAAAAACCATTAAAAATCCAAACTTTATTCAAACATTCATCTTGTCTAGGTAGTATCTAGGGTTTAGCCAAGAAACATGTTGTCTAACAAAAACAAATCAAATTCAAAACAAGAATTCATGGCAAAAGATTGAAAACACGAAATTAAAGAAAACCGGGAGATAAAACCCGAACAATCTTCACTCCCACGCTTCCTAGCTTCAACCGTATGATTCCCGCAAGCAAAAGATCTTCGTAATGTATGAAAACAGCTCCAGACGTCCTTAGGGTTGTGTTCGTTCGTAACCTCCCTCTATGATTATTAAAAATTCATTAAATAGTAAACCCTAGCAGCTAAACAAGTAATTCGCGACCTGCTAACCCGTCGCGTAGCGCGACTGATCTTCCCTTCATGCTAGCGCTACGCGAGCCTCTCCAAAGTCAGCAATTTCAAGTTAAATGTTGTAGCGTAGCGCGACTGATCAACCTTTTATGCTAGCGCTACGCGAGTGACGTTTTTTTCACAGAATGTTGTCTCCGAAATTCAGCTTTAACACCTTAAAACTCCTCAAAAATAATTCTAACACTTTTCACTTCATTCCAAGACATACACTTTCAGCATTAAGCTCGTTTCCACTCAATTTTCAGCCATTTATCATATTAAGACCTGGAAAACGAAACTTTGATCAATAGTACGCAATTCAAAACAAAAACTGAACTAAACGTAACGATAAAATGTACAAACTATACACGATATAAGTATGTATTTTGCAATACATCAAACATCCCCACACTTACACTTTTTTCGTCCCCGAAAAAGAATTGTGCAACGGAATCAGAGACAACTTATTACTTGGATCAAAAATTTATTTATATCTTGTTAAAACCAAGACTTGCGTTAGCTGCGATTGCGAATATACTGATCCTCTTAAACCCAAATCTAATCCTAAGCCCTTATCATGTGAATTTAATTTAAGTGCGGTCAATCCACCTAGGGTCTCACACTAGAATCTACGGTCCATTTACTCCCACCTCAAGCTTATAGGACTAAAAGAACGATCACTGGATCAATTCCTAACCGTTTTATATCAAAACCAAGAGAGTAAACAATCAATTTTTTTTCTTTTCCATTTTTTTCTTTTGCTTTTTCTCTTTTTTTTTCATTTTTTTTTTCATTCGAATTCGTGAGACTAGACGATGCTTTCCCTAACCCAGCGGTATTCCGACTGTAGAGTCGCTATCCCCAATCACAGATTACATAGGTTTCGGTACTTTTATTCGGCAAATCGATTTCACACATCCCAGAGGCAAACCGGCTGTAGAGTCGCTATCCCCAACTCGGAATACGTAGGCCTGTGTTACTTTCATTTAGTTTCTAGCTCACTTTTATTCTATTTTTTTTCGCATGATCACAAACTCTAACGGTTTTAACTTATAACGGTGCCCCTTATACTATTATCGGCAGTTTTGATTTCCCATATTTCCCAGGCGAAAACCCACTAGCGGACCGACAATTTAAGGTATATTAGATCAAAGGGACTTAAAACTAAACCCGGGCCTATCCACATATCCCTAACTAGACGCAAGCTCGATTTATTATAATCTCATATTATTATTATTCAACCCAAGAAACAATTCACCTTTTCTATCACTTTCCGTTTTAATTTGCAAACTTCTCATATCGAAAGACATTTTCTGATTTTTTTAATTTTTTTGGATTTTTCAATTTTTTTAATTTTTTTTTTTTCGTTTTTCATATTAAGACTCAAAAATTTACAAGTATCCCATCCCCACACTTAGAGATTGCATTGTCCCTAATGCAAGAACGAAAATACGACACAACACTACCTACGAAAAGAAACTGCGAACGAAATAAAAATACAACAACAAAAGGGAAACGACTTAGCTGGTTAGGACAAAAGTCAGTGCCAGCCGTACGAATCTTGAATCCCCCGAACGATCGTATAGCATTTCATTCGCGATCGTTGACTAGTCTGCTTGAGTTTATCAATATAGCAAGTCCGAAATCACCCGAATGGCAATCGAGTACGGGTGGTACAATCCAAACCTGCATAATCAAAACAAAAACAAAACCCAACGCAGTACCGACTCTAAAAACGACTCAAAACTAATAATTTAGACTCAAAGTACAAAATAAAAGACTCAAAAATACAAACTCTACAAATTGATATCAACTTCTCACAAACTTACGGAGGATCATGTAAGCGCAGCTCACCCTCCAACATCGCTCTCACCTTACGGGCCGTAGCACTATCATTCCTAAAACTGCCCGAATCTCTCCCAACTCTCTCATACTCTCTCGACTCATCATCGGGCGGTTTGAATCTAAACGTATCATCTTTATACCTATCCCCACACTGAGCCCTGCTCAGTGTCTCAATCCTAGATTCTAAACTCACCACTCTCTCCTCTAATTCTTCCAATTTCCTACCCGGTGGATCCCCACACTTGAATCCTGTCACCTTTTCTAAACTCGCATCCCTCACATCCTTCTCCTCATCTTTCTCTTCCTTCTCACATTCCCCCACTAACGAAACCGAATGCACTCTATCTCTAGGCCCTCTCGAATCCATAACATTAAAAACTACCGCTTCCTCTCCCGCTCTAAGTGTGATGGTGCCTAAAGAGACATCTATTAGGGCTTTGGCAGTGTTTAAAAATGGGCGGCCTAAAATCAGTGGTATGTTTTCATCGGCTTCCATGTCTAGAATAACGAAATCGGCCGGGAAAACAAACTTATCTACCTTCACAAGCAAATTTTCAACTATTCCCCTCGGGTGTTTCACGGACCTATCAGCTAACGACAATGTCATTCGGGTAGGTGAAAGCTCGCCTAAGTCTAGCTTCTCGTAAAGCGAAAAGGGCATTAAATTGATACTAGCACCTAGGTCGGCTAAAGCTCTAGTGTTGGTATTACTACCGAATAGACAAGGAATAGTGAAAACACCGGGATCGGTAAGCTTTTCAGGAAGCTTATTTGAAACAATAGCTGAACACCCTCCATTCAACGGGACATTTGACAACTCCCCTAACTTCTCCTTATTCCTAAGAAGGTCCTTCAAAAATTTTGCATACTTAGGCATGGACTGGAGTGCCTCTATAAACGGAAGATTAATCTTCAATTGCTTGAAGATATCTAAAAACTGTCCGTATTCCTTTGAATATTTTTGATTCTTAAGACGTGAAGGAAACGGAGCATATGCATGATTCACATAAGGTGAAGGCCTAACAACTACGGGCTCTTTCTCAACTTTCTTCTCAACATGAGACTCACCTGGCTGTGCGGTACTAGCTGGGCTTAGCCTCTTTTGCACTTTGCCGGGAGCCTCCACCTCAATCACTTCATCTATTATATCACCATCCTCGTCAACCTCTCTCTCCTCAACAACTCTCGGGTCTCCTACGGTCCTACCACTACGAGTAGTAATGGCATTTACTTGGGCATTAGGGTTTTGTTGGGTGTTACCCGCAAATTTACCGGGTAATCTCTCCTCTAACTTCTTAGCAAATATCACCTACAACCCTAGAAAGGTCCTGGACCGCAGCTTATTGATTCCTAAGCATGAGATCATGTTCACTAAGTTTCTTTTGGGTGCTTTGATCCCTAGCAACTAGCTGGCTCATCATAGCCTCCATTCTTTCCATGCTACCCCCTACATCGAAACTTGAACTTTGACCTATTTGACCTTGACTACTCGACCCCCCATCCTTAACCTGCCCATTTGAACTCCCATTAAAAAGTGAACCTAGACCCCTATTTGGATTTTGAGCTAATTGAAAACCAGGAGGTCCACTTGAGCGAAAATTGCTGTTATTATTGAAGTTATTATTATTATTAGAATGCCAACCCGAACCAAAGTTATTATTATTACCTCCGAAACTGCTAGGTTGACCTCTACCGAACCCTCCTCCTAAGTAATCACACTTCTCCTCACCAACTAGTAAAGGGCACGCACTCGTATCGTGACCCCCTCGACACAACTCACACTTATCAATCTTAACTCTAATCTCCTTAAGTTGCCTATCCATATTTTCCAAAACAGAGGCCAAACTAGGGTCCATAGTGACATGGTTCACCCCATGGGCGGGTGCACTAGTAGTGGTATTGGAATTACCACTTTGATACCTCTGATCGGATCGTGATTGGGATTGAGACTGAGCAAATGCCTCAAAACGCTCTAGACACTCAGGAACTGTAAGAATACCCATCATATGCCCCCCCGCATTGGTATCAAACCTATCTCTAGTCTCCTGGGTAAGACCATTATAAAATTTCTCACATAAGGCCCAATCGGAAAGACCGTGCTGGGAGCAACGAGCACAAAGGGTTTGAAACCTTTCCCAAGCAAGGTAGTAAGGCTCGTCGGGCCCCATGCGGAAGGAGTGAATCTCGTCTCTGAGCCGTGAAGCTTTAGCGGGCGGGAAGTACTTATTCAGAAAGGCTTGACGAAGCCCCGCCCAGGTGGTAAAAGTACCGGTTGGTTGTGAGTCCAACCAAGTAGCCGCACGGCCGGCTAAAGAAAATGGGAAAAGCTGTAGGTATGTAGCATCGTTGGGTGCACCGCTAAGGCTAAAGGTAGCTAGCATCCTAGAGAAACGGTTAATGTGGGCCGGGGCGTCCTCATCGTCTCGGCCATGGAATTGGATACTATTGGTGATGGCCTGCATGGCATAAGACGGAATCTGCCATGAATTTTCATTAACTATGGGTGGGACGGTGATGGGTGAAGCTAGGCCGGTGAAATTCTGAGTGGCCTGCTGATGAACGGTTTGCCTAGGGTTTGCCAAATTTTCTAAAGTTTCTAGATTACTAGAGGTACTAGAAGTAGGGCTATTGGGTGGAGAAACCTTAGGTGAATGGTTTGGTGAAGGTGGTGGTGTAGGAGGTGGGGTGGGTAATGGGGTGGAATCGAAATGTGGGAAACGAAAAGAGGATGTAGAAGTAACCTGTGGGCCTTTGCCCAATTGGGATGATGATTGCTTAACTGGTGGTGGCGGTCCGTGCGAGCGCAGATGTGGCATCCACTGCTAGCAAAAACCTGAACACAAGAAAAGCAAACACTAGTTACCGAGACACAAGAAAAGACAAAGACTCAACAAAACAAAAAAAACACGTAGCACGTATTTGTCAATTAGATCTATCAAAGCTAATAAACGCAATTGCCAAGAGTCCCCGGCAACGGCGCCAAAAACTTGATGTGTGCAAAACGAACTATAAAATATCAACTGAATTAGACTCTCTAAAGTAGACACGAAAGCTTTAAATTTATAACTAAGACCTCTAAACCTAAACCACACAATCGGCAAGTGTACCGATCAATGTAGTATAGCCTAAGCAAGTCCGAGTATCGAACCCAAAGACTCTATGTATTACGTAAACTAGACTCTAATAGACACTGACTGACGCGACTTAAACTTGTTTATTTGTTTGGGGGGGGGGGGGGGTTACTGAAAATCTAGGAAATCTATATTAACTAATTAATTAACTAGACTTAGACTAAAACACGAACGAAAACTGAGGTTTGTATTCAGATGAGATTAACGACTACCTAGACTCGAATCCAGTTTGAATGGGAATGGATTTCTAATGGTATTAAAGTTGTATGGAGCCGGGATCGTAAGATACTAAACCTTAAGGTATTTCAATGCTAAGACTTCCCGACCCTTCTCAGGAAGAAACCTAGGAAACCCTACAAGGCTGTTGTGAACACCGACTGTTAGATTTCCTCTCAGTCCTCTAACGATTCTAAAAGTGCCCTAATATGACTATCTACCTCTCAGCGCGATAATCTAAGGCAATTCTAGGTTCTAACTTGGTTTACTAGACACGGATGCAATTAGAGAACTAAGATCGACTTCTCTCAAAACCTATCTTAGATATATATTGCACAGCGACCTAATAACTAACTCGAGCCTCTCAGCGACAAGTTAAGCAGAACACTTGATTTTATTAAATTACCGAATGTTACTTCTAAGGTTACTTATGCAATTTTCACCCTAAAGGATCAAAGGTTTATTATGTGATATAGACACTCACCTAAACCTAAAACCCTAGCCCGATTCTATTCCGTGATAAAGACCGTCACCAAGATTCAAGCGAAGCAATAAACAGTAGTAAAACAATTGTCAAGCATGCATGTGCACCAAATCAGAAATCCTAAAACACTTTACTTTCAGAAATCAATCCATACACAAACAATAAAAACCATTAAAAATCCAAACTTTATTCAAACATTCATCTTGTCTAGGTAGTATCTAGGGTTTAGCCAAGAAACATGTTGTCTAACAAAAACAAATCAAATTCAAAACAAGAATTCATGGCAAAAGATTGAAAACACGAAATTAAAGAAAACCGGGAGATAAAACCCGAACAATCTTCACTCCCACGCTTCCTAGCTTCAACCGTATGATTCCCGCAAGCAAAAGATCTTCGTAATGTATGAAAACAGCTCCAGACGTCCTTAGGGTTGTGTTCGTTCGTAACCTCCCTCTATGATTATTAAAAATTCATTAAATAGTAAACCCTAGCAGCTAAACAAGTAATTCGCGACCTGCTAACCCGTCGCGTAGCGCGACTGATCTTCCCTTCATGCTAGCGCTATGCGAGCCTCTCCAAAGTCAGCAATTTCAAGTTAAATGTTGTAGCGTAGCGCGACTGATCAACCTTTTATGCTAGCGCTACGCGAGTGACGTTTTTTTCACAGAATGTTGTCTCCGAAATTCAGCTTTAACACCTTAAAACTCCTCAAAAATAATTCTAACACTTTTCACTTCATTCCAAGACATACACTTTCAGCATTAAGCTCGTTTCCACTCAATTTTCAGCCATTTATCATATTAAGACCTGGAAAACGAAACTTTGATCAATAGTACGCAATTCAAAACAAAAACTGAACTAAACATAACGATAAAATGTACAAACTATACACGATATAAGTATGTATTTTGCAATACATCAGTAGAAACCTTAGATACTAATTTATAAACTTGCACCTAAAATTTGACATCAGTTTGAGGTCTAGATTAAGAGTTATGCTCATTAGCGTAATTTGAAAGCTTTTTAGTAATTAAATGGCGTAATTAGCATATAGCCTATCTAAACCCACTTTTTGATACCAAACCTTTTACCCACTGATATAAAATAATATTTAGAGATTTTTGGAGATTTTTATTTATTTTTAGGCTGAGCATAACTTAGAGTTCTAAGTATGATTCGGTTAATGCCGGTTTTGCCCTTTTAAGCCATAAAATGAGTTTTACAAATCCTTTTGACCCCAAACCTTTTTCTACTGATCTAATATAATAAATAAAATATTTTGAGCCTTCTGGAATTATAAAAATATCAACTTTCCTTTGAAAACCCGGAAATGGCTCCAAATCGCCTTTTTAGGCATTTTTGACGCATAGTATGTATTAAGATTATGTTGAGCACATAAGGTTTGATACCTACTGATATTTTAAGTAAATTATTATATTTTTATAGTAAGCTAAAGTTTTAAACTCATGTTTATATTTAAACTCTTTTATAACCTTTTAAATGACCAAAATACCCCTACGGGGCTTAAATTAAGATTAAACTCGTTTTGGGCATAATGGAAGATATCCTACCGATATCACAACATATTTAAGGCATATTAACTTAGGAAACCTATAAATGATTCATTTGGTTACTCGTTACGCACTTTTCGCATTCGGATCGGCTTATGTAACTAGTTTGCTTATATTAGCCGAAACGGGTCAAACCATATCTTTTTTTTATCTCAAAATCCAGAAGGTGTTTAGATTACCCATATTATACAATTCTTCAAACTTGTCGGGTCTAAAACACATTCTATACCGGTCTTCGCCTTATCATGCGTTTGAACCGTATCTTTCTATAAGACTAACCGGTCTAAGCTTAGGCTTAATTAAAGACCCGTTAGCATTCTAATTGGTATTTATACCATCGTTCCAGACTAGAGCCTTCCGGTAAATGGTACCTACGCTTACTTAAGTGAATACGACTGAGTTATTAAATTCTTGCTATTTAAGACAGGAGCTAGCTCAGGTAAATACTCTTAACTTATTTTCCCTATACGGGCTTAGGATACGGTATTATAATAATACCGCTTGGTCGGGTATTGAATGTTTAGTCGTATTGTGATTAAATTATTGAGGTAACCCGCTTTAATCTGTATTGTTTGAAATAAAGACCTTTAGGGGTTAATGACCATGTCCCGGATATCCTTGACATCATTGTATTATAAAATGGCCACGCCTTATACACGGGGTGTAGGCATACACCTGACAGTTGCTTAAGGAAAAACGGTATCTCACTCTCTTGTGGGCCTATACTTGTGGCGTGTCTGTTAATCTGACTCGGTTTCTACATCGGGCCCTGAACGTATAACGAACATGTAAATCTGTATACAAGATTATAAATATAATTGTCCCAAGTTATAAAGAGTTTGTGCCACGTGCATTCAAATCAATTTTATTAAACCTTTTCAAAATGAGTCGGTTGAGTGTATTTACCAGTGAAAACTGACGTATTTTCCAAAAGGGTTAAGTGACAGGTACTGAACGTAATTGGCTGGAAGCTCAGAGCGTTTATAAGGAATCTTGCAAGTTCTAGGCGCCTAAAGTCTGTTGAACAATGTTTATGTTTTAAGATCCGCCTGTGGATCCTTTACTTTCCGTTGTAATACTCTGATATTACGTTATATTCGGATTGTAATATAATTTATCTTTTGCTTCCGCTGTGCATTCATTTATATTGTGTTGTTTGACTATGATGATATCAACTACGTCACGATACTCCCCACCGGGCCCACCAGAAATACGTGGAAAGTCGGGGTGTGACAACTTCTTACGTCATTACTGGTTTGGGTTGACGCCTTCAAATCCTTTTGTACAAACGGTGAAAGATCAAGGATGGTCTTTATAAGATGGGGGATAAGGGGAGGCAAAAGATGGTCTATGATGACTACACTTAGCACATGGCACGAAAGATTGGGTCACCCTTCAAAATCTAAACTTCCCCATGTTGATTTTTTAAAAATGTTTCTTTGGATTCAAAGGATTTTTGTGACTCTTCTGTTAAAGGCAAGTTAAGTAGGCTGACTTTTTCCAATTAGTGCTACTAAAACTCATGCATGTTTTAATTTGATACATTACGATATATGGGGCAAATATCGGATGCCCTCTATCATAGGCGCCATTTAATTTTTAACTATTGTTGATGATTTTAGTCGAGTTGTGTGGGTTTGTCTACTCTAACACAAATATGAGGCTAGTATGTGTCTTGTATATTTTCACAAAATGGCACAAACTCAATTTGAAAAAAAAATATATTAAAAGGATAAGATATGATAGGTGACAGACCGTGTCATCCCGATCAGTCAAAAACCCAATTAACCTAGCTAGCTAGGGTAAGTCGAGTATCGTATCCATGAAGAGCATGTGGTCAGTATTGCAAAAGTTGTTTGATTAGAAAAGTATTTACAAACAAGTGTACAAATTAATTATGAAATTTAGAATAATGATGAAGCTTGCTAATTTTCTTTTAAAAGATTGTTTAGAACAATTATAAAAAAACGATTAACTAGAATGAGTAAAACAATAATTTAGAAACAAGGTTCACACCCGGTTTAAAATTGTAAGACCTAGGGTTCCTACACACTTTAGAATCAATTTAATCACAAGTTGGTTGTTAACAGGTTTAGTGTTACAAGACTTAGGTGCCGATAGCTATCAACGTCATAATGAATGGACAAAAATGCACTTCGTTACCTATAACATGTAAACCCTAGCCTATACCAAAGCATAATTGCACATATTCCTTTCACAAAGTCAAATTTCATAACTCACTTGAAGACTAACAACACTTTTATACGTCAAGCGCGTCCATGTTAATTTGTGGACGCTATCTAGACACATTATTTACATCACCCCAAAAATCGAGTTATTTATTAATTCACGTTTTCCTTTGGGTTAAGTTGTACGTCAATGGGTAAACATATGCGAACCATGCGAAAGCTCGGTAATTGCGGGGGTAGACGTAATTATGAAAGTGGCAAGCGATATAGTCTATATGAGCACTGTTTTTATCACTCGATACGGGCCGTATACATTATTTATTTACTTTTTATCCGCTCGTATATAATGTATACGTGCATTGTTTTTATGTTATTTATAGACGTATAACGTTATACGACCCATATACAAGTGATGATTTTTTTTGTTTTGGATACGATTATATTAAACGTTTTTAATGGATAGTAGGAGACTTGAGACTTGTAGGAATTTAGAAACATTTGGATACGATTATATTTAAACGTATTTAAACGGATAATAAAAAACTACTCGATTAAAAGTTACAATTACAAAGTCACAGCGTCCCTAAATCCACTTAGTCTTTCGTCTTATATTCATCGACGATATGCTAATATCGTATTATACATTCATTGTACATGGTTTCCCAACTCACAGCAGTTATATTCCTTGTTGGTTTGCCAATAAGGTGACCGGCTAGGCATTGGATAATCCCCATGTAACTTGACGTGAATAAAATGGCTCTTGTTAACATGAATGATCGAAACAGTTTGATGAGGGATACTCGCTTCGGCTATTATAAACAAAAGGAAAAAACGTAGAATAACCAACGTCGCTTATTAAGTCCTAGATGATATTCCATCGACTAGCTATCATTAGTCCCGTGAATGGCATTAGCAGCCACTTATCACACGGTGCAAACTCTATATCCTGCCAGTCTAAGGAGTTTCGAACTAACTAAAACTCAACATCATTTATCGTATTCCATAAATGGTAGTATCGGTTGCACTCACCGAGATGCTCCGCTTGTATTCATGGCCACTCCAGCTCATGACGCGACAAACCGACAACAATAACTCGAAAACCACAATTCTCATCACCCTGGACATCATGTATATGACTTAGGTATGGATGGAAGCAAGGTGGAATGAATCTTTTGTAATGGTTAAAGAGGTTATGTTGTACTGCAGTTAACAAAGGTAACAACATTGCATCTTGTATGGATTTCGAGACTTGTCCTTTCCTTTTCCTTTGTCTAGAGCCCTTCGCTAGCTCGTCGATGAACGTGGGTGCCCGACCACAAGAACTATCTGACTTAACATACGAGCTATGCCACCCAGGTGCATGGTATGACTCTTGTGTTGTAATGACCCCTGAATCTCCATAAGCGTCTACTGTTAAAAGGAAACTATGTATAGAAGGCTCCACAAATGAATCAGCAAACTTTTGTTGTTGAGCCTTTAAAGTTGGACAACCCCGTGAGTTTTTCTGCACGATTGGTTGTTTTACATTTCTCTGATAGTGATTAACCAATTCATTTATCTTTTGAAACGGGTTTTTCTTTACTACTTTCGGCTTCCCCATTATATGTTGTTTAAGTATCGTTAGTTCGTTATTGACGTCAATATCCTCCTCTTGGAAATCTTCGTTCAAAGATTTCATATCTAGCTTTCGCCAAAAGGGGTCTATCGACTCTAGTGGAATCCTTTCACCTAAATTAAATTAAAGAAACAAACAACAGAAAGCGTAAAAATCATCGCGTAATGAAATGTTTTAAGATAAGACGTGACAAATCGAAGGATATGTTATATTTCTGTAGATACCCTAACAACCAACACGCTCATGGCAACCCATAGCTTGTTAACAAACGACAGTCGCATGTATCATTAGCATATTGCAACTTCTTTTGCTTTGATTTCATTAAATAACAGGTCCATACATGCATGTGAAACCTTCTTTTGTAGGAAATTAAAGACTGGTTTGTCATGGTCACCCATTGTACGGCTCCTGCTTTCTTCAATGTTGTATCTTATCTCTGTTACCTGGTTTTTAGGACCTGATCGATAAGTGGTAGAACCTTATCGAACGTGTTGTTTGATTCGTCAAGGTATCTCTTCAAAAGCGCACGTTGACTCTCCACCTTGTTGGTTGTACGATGACCAAAGTTCAGATGTTTATCGGTCCAAAAAGAAACAAATCGTTCTCTATATGGTTCTAGCCAGTTAGAAAATAGATAATCCATAATCTGTTAATACAAAGTTAATTACAATTATTATTGTTCAGATAGGTATGATTAATAAGAGAATGAGTAGGAAACTTACCGTTACGTTTTTTGCTTGGCAATCCTTCTCGTATTCGCTCATACTAGTAGGTGTAGTCAAAATCGGTCGTTGAGTTAATCAACTTGCGCCGCTTGTATAAAAACTTATCCTAGTCTGTTTCTATTTTAAAGCTTAACTTTCAATATTTGATGATATTTTGTTGTATTTGCCACCTACACAGTGAATATCTGGCGTTAGGAAACACGATTGCACATGCGTTCATGAGGGCGAGGTCTCTGTCCGTTACTGTTACACGGGACTCCATAACACTGTCCAACGAGTCTTTCAACTTCTGTAACACCCACGTGAAGTTTTCATCTTTTTCGTTGGTTATGAATGCATGGGCAATGCAAAAAGGAGAGGTATGTGGGTGTGACATCGATAATATGAACTAGCGGCATTTTGTACCAGTTCGTCTTATAGGTGGAGTCTATAAGCAACACATGTGGGAAAGCACACAACAACATGTTTGACTCCAGGTGGATAAAGAAAACATCTTGTAGCCCTTCGTCCTTTTCAGATGTTTTGTGGGAGAAAACAAACCCAACATTGTTCAATCAGTAGAAAAGAATCTACATTGGAGTCTCGCCGTCTGGATCCCTCCGACCCAATTTTGTTCACGCAATGTATATTGTAGTTCTTGTTGAGACATTTTCGGGGTTTTGTTCTTTTATGGTAGTAATAATGTCGCGTGGTCGCATGTTCTGATACGTGCTGCTCCAACGTCCTCATTTCTGCTTGAGTCAACCTCATTAGTGTAACGCTCCGTATTTTTGTACTTTCCTTATTTAGAAAGATGTAATTGTATTTCTATTTTTGGAGACTTGTATTCTTATTCGTTTCTAACATTCTAATCCGAGACTTTGATCATAATGAAATTCCATACTTTATACATACGTGTTATACATGCAATCAACTGTTAATTACGTGTTTACTTGCAAACTGATACTTGTTATACATTCAAAATGTCATCCACACATTCACGATATGCAGCTAATGCCTACTTACCCGTTCCATACTCGAACACATGTTGAATTGTGAAGTTATAACATAAATTGATAAACAAACCAAAGTTCAGGGGCTAAATTGCAATAAATCAAAACAATTTTGATTAAACAACGCGTCGCATTTCGCGAAGCCCCTCCTCCATCACCTTCGCGCGATGCCAAGGCCTTCGATCCATAACGAGTTGTTTCAAGTGCACGGGTTGGTCACATTTTTCCACCTTTCTCCTTCCCCATGTGACAACTGGCACCAAACCGGTAATTTTCATACTATTTTAATATTATTTATTAATTGCAATTATGTGCTTAAATGTCAACATTATGTGATTACTTGCTTTACATATGAATTCATGCATGTTTTATACTTCAAATATGGCCTTGTGCATTACTTTAAGCGTTGCGTCAGAAAGACTAGTAAACTCACCGGTAGGACACACTGTGTCAGCACTTCTGCAGAAAGCAGTCATACGATAGATTTAGGGCCTAGGAGTAGGTCCAACATCTAAAATACATTAAAACCCAAGTATGGATACAAGGGTTAACATATAAACTTTTCGGAAGCTAAACTATGCACTAAAAGACATCTGAAACTCACTTTAAATGCTGAATTCTGCAGAATTCAGCAGAAAACAGCTAAAAACAGCAATTTAACACCAAAATATTATGCAGAATTAATGTTCTAGTGTCCAGAACAACTTACAAAGTGTCGGGAATTGAAACTGTCAAAAAAGTGATTCATACTTAGTGAAACTGCGCAATTTAGCACTTTAACGAACCGTAACGAAACGAATAACCGGACACTATTCGGAACATCATAATTTCACTAGAAGCAATGTTTTTATGATATTAAACTAGTTATGGGGATAGAACACCTTAAAAATCATAAAAACACCTAAACACACTTAAACTAACCTAAACCTTCTAGTTTCCATTTAAAACCCTCAACTTCCAAGAAATTACATTTACCCCCCCCCCCTTTATATGTGGCCAGCCCCAAGGGCCCACATTTCTTTTGATTATTATAATCTTCCATGTTTGCTAGATATTGTGCATATAAACCTATGTGTAACAAAGTGTTGGTGGATAAAAGGGTATTTAGACCATAAGACTTCGGTATTTAGACCATAAGACTTCTGATTATTATAATCTTCCATGTTTGCTAGATATTGTGCATATAAACCTATGTGTAACAAAGTGTTGATTATTATAATCTTCCATGTTTCCATGTTTCACTCAAAATTATTCACCATCTTCTTCCTCCCTCTCTTCTTGCTCTCGGCTCACACACCACACACACACATCAACCATTTCATTCGCATATCAAGCAATCTAAGGTCACTACAAGGTGTATGGAGGCTAACTAAGGAGGCTTGAGGTGCTAGAACTTGAAGGACCACTTGGAGGAGCTTTTAACCAGTCACTTTCTTCCATCTTCATCATCTTCCTTCTTGTGCCACTTCCCTAGCCATTAGAGCTAGTTGTAAGCATCCTAATCACTAATAGTTCATGTTTATGTTATGTACAAGTCTCACCATCTAAGTAACTAAACTTTAAAAGATGAAAATGAGAAGATCTAACATAATCATGAATAAAACAAGAAATTTTAGTGATTATTAGTGTATGTGATGAAGTTGATGTTGTTAAATCTTGTGTGTATGTTTAGATCTAGTATGTTAAGCTTGTTAGAAGCTTAGATCTAACAAGTTTAAGCATGGATCTTGAAAGATCCATGGTTAAACTTGAAGATGAACATGTGAAACACTTATGTGAACTTGAGAAATGAATATTTAACCATGAACATGTAGTGTTGAAGAAACAAAGTGTATGTAAAACTAACTTTTGAAACTAAAATCCATGAAAAGTTTGTTAAAAGTGCAACATGAAGCTTATTTATGCAAGATCTAAAGATGTAAAGTATGGATCTTGAAATATCCATGATGAAACAAGGTTTTAAACATAAAGATCTTTCTAATGAACATAAAAAAGATTTTTAAACATGATTTTCAAGACTTTGAAACCACAAAACTCATGGATGGTTTTGTTAGTAACTTAAAGTTTCATAAAAGTTTGTTTAAAAATTACAAGAGAACTTGTTTTTGGAAAGATCATTGTATGTTAAGTGTAGATTTTAAAGACTACATATTTTTAACCACAAATCAAGTTCACCATAATGTTTCATATGAAGAAATTAGTGTATGTTATTGTTGAAAATTGGTTTTGGTGATAAAAATAAAATAAACACATGTTTTGAAAACATGGGAAACCTCCATTTTTAGAGGAAACTATGTCAAAATTTTTATAAAATTTTGACACTTAGAAAAATATAAGTTTTGGTGAAACTTAATCCCCAAAAATTCACCTAAAAGTATTTACCAAGGTTTCCCTAATTTTTGTATGAAATTTCAAGTTAAAATATGATGATTTCTTCAAGTGAAAATTTATATTAAGTATGTATATTTTAGGAAAATATATATATTTAGTGATCACCAAATTTTGTGCTAAGTGTATATCATGTGTATTATATGTAGTAGTATATTAGGAACTTAAAAATACACAAAATACTCCCAAGGAGTATAAATACCAAAATACACATACAAATACATGAGAGTACCTAAGTATTCAAGTATACAAAATTCCTCTCAAGAATGATATTTGGACAATACAAGAAAATATATTTGTAAAAAATATTCCACAAATATTTGGACTTTGGACAATTGTTGGACATAAATATATATATATATATATATATATATATATATATATATAGGGAGAAGATCATGCGAGAACCACCTCTTATTGCAAGAACCGCGAGAACCAATGTGAACACAACCAAAAATGCCTAAAAATAGCTAAAAATCACACAATTTTTTTTTAAATATTTTTTTTATATAAAAATCGCAACTTTTCGAAGCAAAAAAAAAATTAAAAATTAAAAAAAAAAATTTTTTTGCCACAAAAAGTAGCGATTTGAGCATAAAAAATATTAAAAAAAATTAGATTTTTTTTAGATTTTTTTAGGTTTTTTGGGGGTTTAGTTTTTAGCATTTTAGCTTGGGGGGGGGGGGGGGGTTTAGGTTTTTTGGGGGTTTTAGTTTTTAGCATTTAGCTTGGGGGGGGGGGGGGTGGGGGTTAGGTCTTTTTTAGGTTTTTTAAGGTTTTTTTAGCTATTTAGGTTGTGTTCACATTGGTTCTCGCGGTTCTCGCAATAAGGGTGTTTCTCGCATGAACTCCTCCCTATATATATATATATATATATATGGACAAATATATAACCATTATCAAGTAATGGAAATTACACAAAAATCGGGTGAATGACAAGAATAATTAAATGTATTTTATAGCATGACAAAATATATATATATTCCCTACCAGACTTAAAAATACATTATTTTTAAGAAATACAATTCCGGAAAGTAATAAAAATCAAAGTATTGATTTTTGGCGAATAATGCAAAAATACACAAGTATTTACATAAAAATACAAGTATACTTTCCTAAGCATACTTGCACAAAAATAATATTGAGAATATTATTTCACAAAAATACTTATATTTATTTTTGGAAAAATAATGTAAGTAACATGTATAGACAAGTTAAAAATACAGTTTATTTTTAACACCTATTACTTCGACAAATTCTACATAAATAGATATATATATTTTTTGAAAAGTAAAATATATATTTACAATAGACAATACACACTCAAAGTGCAATACACAACAAACGGGCAAGACCCGACAAACAAGGGCACGACCCTCATAAAGGACGAACATACAAGAACAAATACACAAGCTAAAGATGGTGACTTGTACTTGTGTGATACAAGTCTAGTGACTAACGTATATAGAACACATATAGGTCACAACGCTCATGAAGCAAACCCAGTGAAGTTTACGACGCAGGTTACGCAAAATTGTGAGTTCATGTCCCCACTTTTAAACATTTTCTTGTTTTCTAAACTTGGGGAAAATACATGTACTGTGGTATGTCAAAACAAAACTAAGGAATGACTTTATAGATCATGTCACGAATAGGGTGTCATAAGCACCATTAATCAACGTAAGTCCTAGACCGCGGAACAAAAGGTTAGATCTAATGGGTTTCAGGCAGCCACACTCTTGGCCACACTTTTACCGAGAGTGCTTTTGTGTCTCTAGTCGTGAATCAACAATTAAAATGCCTATGGTTTGGATGCTTCCTATGCCGTTACATATGTTAGTGGCCTCGCGAACCATTAGCGATCTCGTAATTCCTTACATTTACAGGATACTTTTTCAAGTACAACTGCATACCATGATTCTTACAACAATACTTGAATGTTTTACACAAAAAATGCATGAATTCACACCAACTTTTGTTGACGATTTTCCAAAACTTACATGTATTTCAGGTAACTAAGTGGATGTACGTGCGGTCTCTCTCTTGCTCAAGGATGTCATTTATGTTTTTAGTTATGTCGTGTTAGGACTCCAATGCCTCTTTTGTGGGATTTGGTTGTTATATTCCACCTCATGTGGTGATATAGTGATCAAAACCTTGATATTTGTCTTTGAAATAAAGTTGTAAACTTTTCTAACAATTATCTTTCATGTGATGTAAACACTTAACTTAACTTATATTTTGGATATTTAATATCAATGGCATTATGGAGTTTGTTTATGATCATGTAGTATGTTTACCATTCATATGCAATGAGAACCTTTCAGGATCACACCTCGTGCTTCCGCCTTAGAATGGGGTGTGACACCCCAATCACCTTATAACTCCACTAATACCCAAACCCTACTTCACCATTATAAAACTAAGCCTCCATCATCTCATTTGCACTTTTCCAACTCTCTAAACACTCTCAAGGCACTCTCAATCTGTTCGAATAGCAAGTTTAAGTAGAATTCTATCAAGTTTAAACGTGAGCTCTCATCTCACTTTTCTTCAACTTCCTTCACTTCTTCTTCTTCTTGAAAGCTTGGAACACCTCTAAGAGTGTTTCCATAAGTTTACAATGGTAAACTAAGGTGGAACATAACCATCTTGAGGTCCAAACTTTATTTTTGAAGTTATATGTTACAAACTTTTCATAAACTTAACTTTCTTGTAAGAATCTTGCACCTATCTTGCTTCTAATCCAACCTATGGTTATAGGGCTTGAACATGGTTGATTCCATGAGTTTAGAGGTCCAAGAACCTCCTAAACTTTCAGTTTTGACAAGGTTTTAGACAACCTACAAGTGTTGGGACCATCCAAGCTCACCCTCTTCAATATGGTGAGACTTGTGTTTTGGTGAATGTGTGAACCATGGAAGCTTGGGCTCTCCAAACTTGTTCCACTACCTCACTTGCTTATTTTATTTATGTTCATCTAAGTAGCTTCCAAGACTCAAAGTAACATAACCCAGCCTCGCCTCCAACATTTATCATGGTAGGTATGAAACACCCGGCTTAATCTTACTTGCCTACTTGACGAACTAGTTAGTTTATATTCTTATTATTCATGACCAATCGGGTTTATCAACTATGTTGATAAACTTGTGCTTTGGTGAATCTTACAAAGAGGTTTAACGGATGGAATCATCCCACCTCCATGGTTACATTACTTATATGATAATACATGATGGATAATTTATAACTTATGCTATATATGTCACACTAAGGGGTGTGCATGGGTCGGTTTGGGTCGGTTTTGGGTCATAACCATAACCATAACCGAGATGTCGGTTATTGAAAAGTGATAACCATAATCAGTGGTTATAGAGGTTTTGGTTATGGCGGTCTTGATGGTTATGGTGCTCGGTTATGGGTTGGTTAACCATGAATTTGGGCTTAGCTAAATTTAGCCAAACCCTATACACTATCTCTACACCTCAAAGCAAATTTCCATCATTCACAAGTTCCATGATGTGACAACCCGAACTCTCTAGGTAATCATCATTTGATTTCCCGATCACTAACTTGTATTATTGTGTTTTATCTGTCATCATACATCGTAGCTATGTGCACACCTTGACGAGTAAACCTGTTTAGTCATTTTCACTACCCTATTTTTATAGAATACATGTGAGTCATTAGGGTAACATGTAATCTAAATTTATAAACCGAGCCATGTGGACTAAACACCCTTTACGAGTAACCTGGGCCAAATCCTTTCTTGTGTTGATTGAATCATATTCGGCCCACACACCATAAGCCCAAGTGAAGCCCAACTCTTGTGATTAAAGGCATGGATGCATGCACTATATACGTGGTTCTTATTGTTGGGTAACACAAAAACATAACAAACCCTAATATACTGTGAGCAGCAACAAGAAGGAGTACGTCGCAATCCCCTTTCTTGCGTGTTAGATATTTAGATCGTCTCGTTCGTTCGTTGGGTTAGTATTTTATCCCCGTTTCACTTATATGTATATATATGCTATGTGATGTTGTTATGAATATGTAACTGAAGTATAATTCATTGGTTCGATGGGTGCCTTTCTTGCGGTTAGTTGTGTTGATTGTTTTGAACTAAGTATTATTAATTGATGAATGATTGTGTGAACCGGCCCGACGAATGATGATCTAAAAGTAATTTGTGATGGTAACCAAAGATCTTGGCCTGTGTAACGATGACTGTATATAAGACTCGACATAGTTTAGTATGGTTGAATATTAATAGTGATGATATAATCATTAAGTAATAATTAAGGTGTGAAACCTTGATTTAGTAAGGAATGATACGCAATAATATGTTAACCCTTGAACTGTTTGATATCAAATTGTTAATTGGTAATTATCTTGAGCATGCGTCTTGTGATCATCACCTGTTATTGTTAATTGGTAAGATGATTATTCAAAGTTTAAGGTTCATACATTTATATATATATATATATATATACATGATAAAATATGATGAATTTGATGAAACGATGAACTGGTAAACCAAGTTGAGTGGTAGATTCAAATAATTCATGTGAAACCTTTGGAAGTTGTTTTAAATTGTCGAATTAGAATGCAAACTATTGCCATGCATGTGACTGAATTAATCAAATTAATGGGCCATCACATCGTTCTTTGGACTTGCATAACTGGGACACCTACATACATGAATGCACCTTGGGTTTGGGCCTAGTCTCATAACAGGACCATTTATGAAAATCGTACACTTGTAATAGGAGTTGTGAGATGTGCTAAACTGTTTACTTGGGACATGAATACATGATGAAATACCGTATGTAGCCTGAATAAAATTGTATGCTGTGTTATGATGCATGATATGATGTTAGATTTCATGAACAATTGTTCAAGCATGCGGGATGTAATGTGTATATTACCTGAGTTACATGGATAGGATATGTGTGATTTGGTGTTAATGAAACTGATTGGTTTTGGTAACCACATTAGGGACAAATTGACCAACTTGGAACACGTGCCTTAAATTACCGAGCAAAACTAAGGTGAGTTCATTCCTCTTGAGCATGTGTCCCGGTGGTTGGGTAAGTCATTGGGTATCCCTAAGAGGGATGGGTTTTTGGGTAAATCAAATGGGTATTCCTGAGAGGGATACGTCCTGTGGTTGAAATCTGAAATGTTGGATAATACACTCGTCCTATCACCTTTAAGTCCCATCTTTTTGTTACCGGAGAGGTAACAGGGTATTAGTTGGTAGCGCTACTTAGGTTTGGCACCCTCACCCCGTACCGGAGAGGACGGGTGTGAACTAATGACCCAGTCATGCCCAGTGCTTTGATAGGAGCACTGGGGAACGGGCAAAACATACATCAGGAGCCATCTTGTATCCGAGGTATTATCAAGATTGTAATCAATGAACTGAGTTAAACACTTGGTAACTAACGTTTTCGTAAACTATGAACTCACCAGCGTCGTCTGATACACGTGTGTGCATGCTCGCAGGTTATTGATACGTGTGGATGTGGAACTTGCTGTCTGGGATGCTGGAGTGGTCATGGGTCAAGGAATATGGAAACTTGAAACGAGACTAAATGATTTCATACACTTGGGTTTTATTTAAACATGTATTATGCTTATGTTGAACACGATGATTTATGTTTACTGTTTTGTAACACTTTATGTTAATGAATGAAAGTTTTATTTAAAAATATCGAATGAGTTCAATGTGATTGGTGGCTAGATCCTGGTACGTCACACGTCCCGCGGTATTCCCTCATGTGGTATTTGGGGGGTGTGACAGTTTGGTATCAGAGCCACTGGTTATAGTGAACTTAGTTTTAAAACATTTTTGCAAAACCAGACTATAACCGAACAGTTCTGAATACGTGAATACGACCATGACACTCAGCTCCAGATTGCAAGGTTCGTCTTTCTCACTTGTTGCATACATTACGTGACTAGTACACATTTGTTTATGATGTAACATACGACCACACACTCGTCACTATAGCATGGTTGCATGAATTGCTTGCTTATATTATTATGCATTTTAAAACCGTGAGGGGCGGGCGCTGAGAGCGTGCCGGCTGCCACAGCGGACAATATCATGATGCGTTGATAGAATGTCATAGTCTTTGGAATTTTGTGATCTTATTACTTTGACAACCTCCGTTTGACATCTGGGTTTGAGGAACCATTTGACATGAGTTAGGAGGAACTGAGATGAGCATGCAAATCACAATATTATTGTGGGTGCACACATAATAATAATGTGGGGTGCATGTGAGTCCCAGTGAGACTTAACAAGTGAAAAAGGGGTTATGTTTTGTTATTCAATCAATGAGAAACGTATCAAATCTATAGGGGTCCTAGCAATGATTGCCTCCTACTTGAATGTGATCTTTTCACTCCTCTCTGAATCCTTACGAATCTCGAAGCTATCGAGTATTACTTGAACACCCATCTGAACGCCTAGAAAACTGTGTAGAATGTTAGGTAGTAGTACGAACGTCCCTGGGTTGGATGTCGCAGTGTCGAATGATTGGTCGCTACCTTTCTCACTTATCTTCGTTTGCTGGAACTCAATGTATTGACGTCTTAGATCCCGAAGTGCGGCCACTTCTGCAACACTCTCGTAACATACCATGTATTACTCAATTAACTTGCTAGATCGATGGACGAGAGGATGAGCGTAGTACTTTACCGGTCCCAGTATTTGGACAACCCTGATTGACTTCAATCGAATCCTTAACCTTGGTCAGCGACTTAAGGGAGTCAACTCTTACGAATCAATCGGGACATAAACGTTGACAATTGGCTGTAGAGTGGAATGTGTAACTTCCCGCACAGTGAGTAGAGCCTTAGCACGTGACATGGAATGGGAAAAGATGGACCCTGTTGGTGAAAGGTCACAGGACCCCATTACAAGCAACGACATTAGAGGCAACAGTCACGGCAACATCAGGGCACTTGTAATTGTAGCCTACAGTATAGAAATGAAGGTGCCTATGGCATGGATTGGCTGTTGCTAAACCAAGGCGACAACAACCGAGGGAATGATGGCAGTACTGGAAATTCTCGTAACGAAACAACAACACCAGAAATGAAACTCATGGAGGGGCATTTAGGATTGGCGTGGGCGACGCCAGGATTTTAGCAGCATGGTGGCCTACACGTTCTTGATAACAAATCATCTCGTGCCTGTTCTGTTCAACCCTGATACTCCTTGAAGCTGAATTTGTTGTGAAATCGGCTGATGGCAAATCAAATGAAACCGTTCGTTAGGATGCAAACTCGACCTTGTGGGACAAGTGTTCAACATTGACCTTCCTTCTGCTATCCTTGATGGCCTCAATGCAGTAGTTAGTGAGGATCGGTTATCCAGAGATCGCGCAGATATATCCTGTGAGAAGAAAATTTTACGTATCCTTCTCCCTAGTGGAGAATCGTGATCCGTTCTAAGACACCAGAATGGTGCAAAGGTTAGCGCCATTTCAGCTATGAAGGCCCATAAGTGTCTAAGAGGGACTACCCTGTTATGTTGGCAACCGTTACTAATGTTAAGGCTAAAGAAAGAGGATCGAGGATCCACCAATTGCTTGTGATTTCTCTCAGTTTGCTACCCGAGGAACTTTCAGGGTTACTTCCACAACTGCTAGGCAGAATCTCAGTTTGATCTCACACCAGAGGCAGCCCTGATTACTCGTACTCTTTACCGTTTTGCACCAGGAAGGTTGCAAGAACTGTCTAATAAACTACAGGAACTGTTGGACAGAAGTTTTGTTGGACCTAGTTTTTCGCTTTGGGGAGCCCCAGTTATATTCGGGAGGATAAGCCTTTTTGTATGTGTACTGACTATCTAGAACTCAGCAAGGTGACAGTCAAGAACTGTTCGCCTCGACCATGTATTGACAACCTGTTGACCAGTTACGAGGGCCAAGCTCCCATTCGAGGATCGATTAACGAACGAACTATCATCAGATGGAAGCCAAGGGGAGGATGTTCCTAAAACGGCATATCAAACGTAGTACAGCCGTTACGACTTTGTATTCCATGACCTTTGGGTTAATCAACACACCAGCAGCTTTATGGATCATATGAATCGACCGTGTTATGTGATGACATTTTGAAACATTTTCAGGAGAAAGGAACATCATGGGCGGCATTTGTATATTATTGTAGAGCCCATGAGGGAGGAGCCACTTCACGCGAAGTCTTGTTAAATGTAACTACTGGATTCGAGAGGTACATTTTTGGTCTTGCAATCAACGAGGTGGGAATTAACGTAAATCTCGCTAAAGATCCATTGTGTTAAAAACTGGTCGGCACCAAAGATTCCTTCGGGGATACAGCAATTCCTTGGTTTTGCTAGATTCTATCGCAGATTCACCAGGGGATTTTCGAAGATTGCGCAGCTTAAATCTCTTCAGCACAGCAGGGTGCTGTGTATTCGGGGGGAGACAAAACAGGAGAACGTCTTTTTAGCTTTTGAAATCCGACTCTAGAATGCACTGAGCAACGTCTTTACTCGAGGGTACAGGTGATCTAGCGGTATACCATGATGGTTCAAATTGGAAACCCAGTTACACGCCGATGCAACACGAGAAGACGATGACGCACGTTGTGGATTTACGAAGGGGAACTGCACGACACACAACCTGCGGTGGAAACCGTGGTCTTTGGATTTAATTGGAGGCATTACTTGGATGGTACCAGATGCACTACTTAGACCGGTCACAAGGGCCTCCCGTGTACCCTTGTTTCGAAAGAGAGCTAAACATGTGATGGCATCGCTGGATGGAACTTTGAATGATTACGACTGTGAAACCCGAACGTGCACGAGCTTTGCAGCACACTATCGACTCTAACCTATCTGATCAGATTCGCCCTGTTCGAACCGAAGTACTGAAGGAAGAAAATTTCCAAGTTGGGTCCATGCGGGGCATAGAGGAGCAACCTTTGGCAAGTTGGACGATGTTCGTGTCACGGCCCCAGCCCCGGTTTGACCCGGTCAGGGACCGCTGGACAGGAACCCGTGGTATCGATGATGCGACAACGGAAGATTTTTAACAGGATCTTTTTAAAACTCAAAATGCCCAATAAATTTTATTCCATAAATTGGGATAAATCCCATAATTTACAACAGAGAAATTTAACTAGGAAATTCCCTGATTTATTAAATCATGTTTATTCATTTTAACTGAGCCACCTCTTCAAGCTGGTTAGTGCTCCGTAGCACGTTTCCTTGATTTACAGCATGTCACCTGAAACATGTTTTAAAAATATTTTATCAGCGGGGAAATGCTGGCGAGTCACTCAATTTAATAAAATGACACATAGTTATCAATTACAGCATAAGGGCGATTACAATGGCTTCTATCTTATTTTTATCTGGCGCCGTGTCACATTGCGTGACGATGGTCATACCACTATTGGGTCTTTCCCCAAGTAGTGACGATCACTGTTAGGATATATTAGCCTAACCAATGAAAATAGTAATGTGCATAATACCCCACTAGCCAGTGATTAAGATAACCACAACTTACTCCCTGTAATTATAACATTTGAAAATAATTTGAGGTATTGTAAAATAGTTGATAAAAAGAGAATGACTCACATTGCAAGTTTAATTGGATAGAGCTTAGCCTACTGATTAGCCTTTTTGACCTAAATTAAATAACATGCACACGAACTGGGTTAGTAACTAATACAACATTTACGATAACTCACGAGATTAAACCCTCACAACGAATGACAAAGTACGATACTTAAACATCCATCGAATTCACGACGAATGACAAAGCATAACCCTAGTGTGGGCAGCATTTAAACATCCATTGGATAGTTTTAATCGATCGGACATTGAATCGTAGCAGCGATCGAGTTAATACCCGGTATCGGAGCAGCGCCTCGCTAATATTGAAAGTAAATTCGACTTTAGGACAGTAGTAATTCATTTTTTGAGAGTTTTGATCGACACCAGTGGACTGTGCATGCAACAAGCTATTTATAGCTGAAATTGAGGCCTTACGCGGCCCGCGTAAACCCAGGGTTAACCCTTACGCGGCCCGCGAGGCAGCCTAGTCTACGTATAGGTTGCATGGGTCACGAGTAGGCTTGCCATCTGGTCACCACATGTATCCGGAACACTTATCCGGTCAAACATGTATTGACACGGCCCGCGTAAGACATGTCTTGTCTTTTACGCGGCCCGCCTGGGAACCAGAAATTTGTGTTTCTTGATTTTTAATATAGTTTAGGGTTTCAGGGGTCCAGGATTATACTTACGGGTATTTTTTAGGACAATTTTGAGAGTCCTTACATCCTCCCCACCTTATTTAAAATCTCGTCCTCGAGATTTATTGGAATAAGTGAGGATACTTTCGCTTCATTTCTGATTCCAGCTCCCAAGTGTATTCAGGTCCTCTCCTTGAATCCTACTTGACTTTGACGAGTACTAACCGTTTATGTTTGAGAAATTTCACCTTTCTGTCCTCTATCTGAAGAGGTTTCTCAACAAATTTTAACTTTTCATTTACCTCTATATCTTGGAGAGGTACTACCAAAGATTCGTCTGATAGGCATTTCTTGAGGTTGGATACATGAAACACGTCATGTACTCCAGCTAACTCTTCTGGTAGTTGTAAACGATAAGCAACTGGTCCTATACGTTGGATCACTGGAAATGGTCCTACGTATCTTGGACTTAGCTTTCCTTTCTTACCGAATCGAACTACTTCTTTCCAAGGAGATACTTTCAAAAGTACTTTGTCTCCAACTTGAAACTCGAGTGGCTTGCACCGATTATCTGCATAATTCTTCTGGCGATCTCGAGCCGTCTTTAGTCTTTCCTTGACTTGAGTGATCTTATCGGTAGTTTCTTGCACAATCTCTGGTCCTGATAATTGACTTTCTCCTATTTCTGCCCAGCAAACTGGAGTTCTGCACTTACGTCCGTATAGTGCTTCGAATGGGGAAGCTTCGATACTTGAATGATAACTATTGTTATAGGAGAATTCAATTAAAGGTAAGTGATCGTCCCAGTTTCCACCAAAATCTATTACACATGCTCGGAGCATGTCTTCCAAAGTTTGGATTGTTCTTTCACTCTGCCCGTCTGTTTGTGGATGATATGCAGTGCTTAATTTTAGTCGGGTTCCCATGGCTTCCTGGAAACTTTTCCAGAAATGGGAAGTGAAACGACTATCTCTATCCGATACAATGGAGAGTGGAACTCCATGTAAGGATACTATTTCATCCACATACAGTTTTGCCAACCTTTCCATGCTAAAGGTTTCTTTTATTGGTAGAAAATGAGTTGATTTGGTTAATCGATCCACAATTACCCAAATCGCATCATTACCTTTTCTGGTTTTGGGTAACTTAGTAACAAAATCCATTGTTATGAGTTCCCATTTCCATACAGGCATCTCTAGTTGTTGAAGTAACCCTGAAGGTTTCTGGTGTTCTGCCTTAACTTGTGAACATGTGAGACACTTAGAAACATATCTAGCTATATCCTTTTTCATACCTATCCACCAGAAATTATTTCTTAAATCTTGGTACATTTTTTTGTTACCAGGATGCATGGTATATCTAGATTTATAGGCTTTTTCTAGAATTTGATTCCTTAATTCTCCCTGCTTAGGTACCCAAATTCGTTTCTTATGGAATCTCCAAATTCCATCACTTCCTTGTTCCAATTCTTTTATTCGTCCATTCATTCCTTCAGCATCGTCCTTGATTGCTATTTCTTGAATATTCTTTACTTGTTTCATTAAATCTAACTATAGATTTAATCTAAGAGCACGAACCCTTCGTTGTTTCTCATGATACTTACGACTTAGGGCATCGGCAACTACATTTGCCTTTCCTTCGTGATATTGAATATCACAGTCGTAGTCACTTAAGATTTCCATCCATCTTCTTTGTCTCATGTTTAATTCTTTTTGCCCAAAGATATATCTTAAACTTTTATGATCTGTATAGACAGTAAACTTACTTCCATACAGATAATGTCTCCAAATTTTAAGGGCAAAAATTATAGCTCCTAATTCTAAGTCATGAGTTGTATAGTTTTCCTCGTGCTTTTTCAATTGCCTTGATGCATACACAATTACCTTCTTGCGTTGCATTAACACACATCCTAATCCTAGCTTTGAAGCATCACAATATACTTCAAAATCTTCTGTTCCTTCTGGTAAGGCTAGAATTGGAGCATTTGTTAACTTTTGCTTCAAAATCCTAAAGGCTTCTTCTTGTTTAGTTCCCCATTCAAACTTAACTGATTTACAGGTTAGCTTAGTTAATGGTACGGCTATCTTAGAAAAATCTTTAATAAACCGTCTATAATATCCAGCTAAACCTATAAAACTTCTAATTTCCATTGCTGATTGCGGAACCTTCCATTTGGTGATTGCTTCTATCTTAGCAGGATCTACGTGAATGCCTTCGTGATTTACCATATGTCCTAAGAATTGCACTTCTTGTAGCCAAAATTCACACTTCGAGAATTTGGCGTACAACGTCTCCTTTCTTAACAAAGTTAAGAGTGCATGCAAGTGCTCACAATGTTCCTCCTGACTTTTGGAATAAATAAGTATATCGTCAATGAAGACAATTACAAATTTATCCAAATACGGTTTACAGATCCTGTTTATCATGTCCATAAATGCTGCAGGAGCATTTGTTAACCCAAAGGGCATGACTGTAAACTCGTAATGACCATACCTAGTTCTGAAAGCAGTTTTAGGTATGTCTTCTTCTTGTACCTTTAATTGATGATATCCAGAGCGTAAATCTATCTTAGAAAAATATCTAGCTCCCTGGAGTTGATCAAAGAGATCATCAATCCTAGGTAATGGGTATTGATTCTTAATTGTAACCTTATTTAATTCCCTATAATCGATACACATTCGCATCGAACCATCCTTCTTCTTTACAAACAACACTGGTGCTCCCCAAGGGGATGAACTAGGTTATAAAAATCCTTTGCTTAGTAATTCAGTTAATTGCTTTTTCAATTCTAACATTTCAGTGGGTGCTAACCGATATGGTGCCTTGGCTATCGGTGTAGTTCCAGGAATTAGATGAATTCTAAATTCTACCTCTCTATCAGGTGGTAATCCAGGTAGTTCTTCTGGGAATACTTCCGAGTATTCTGATACTACTGGAATGTCCTTAAGCTCTTTTCCTTTAGTGTTAATGATTACTGAAATCATATACACCATTTCTTGTTTTCTGGAATAACTAGCCAATTTCATTTCTGAAATGAACTTCATTGGCTTTCGTGGCTTATCTCCTGTAATCACTATTAATTCTCTGGTGGGTGTATGAATTTCTATGGAATTCTTATCACAAAGAATTCGAGCATGGTTGGTTACTAACACCACATCGAATCCGGCTAATTTCATAGGTAACAAGTTTGCAGAAAATTTATGGCCTGAAAGTTCTATCTTTCCTTCTTGCAAAACCTTATCTATGTTAACCGAATTTCCGTTTGCCGTTTTGACTGTGAAAATATGCCTAAGTTGGGTTAAGGGTAAATTAAGTACTTGGCAGAATGAAGTATTTATAAAACTTTGGTTTGCAGCAGAGTCAAATAATACTTTTGCATAAACGTTGTGAACTAGGAACGTACCAGCTATCACATCCGGGATTAGCTTTGCTTCCTGAGTAGTCAGTTGGAAGGCTCTTACATTCTTCTTGGTAGTTCCTTCTGCAGGTTTGGCTTTGTTATCAGCTGGTTTAACCAATTTAGGGTAGTCTGGCTTAATATGTCCAACTTCTCCACAGTTGTTGCAAACTGTGAATTTCTTCTTCCTGCAGTCTTCTTCTTGATGCCCCGGAATTTTGCAAAAATTGCAATATCCCTTGCATCTTCCAGAATGCTTCCTTTTGCAAGTATTGCAAAATGGACCAGTGGAAGATTGCCCAGTCCCCCTTCTTTTGAAATTGTTACGGTTACCCATACGAAATCCTTGGGTAATCTTTTGGGCTACTTCCTTTTTCCGGGTTTCTTCTCGTGTACGCACCAGTCCGTCAGTTAGGGTGTTAGCTAATTCCACAGCATCATCAATAGTGCGGGGTCTCGCAGCTTTGACAATGTCACGGATTTCGCCAATTAATCCCCAAATATAACAGGAGATAAGTACTGGTTCTGGCGAAGCCAGGGTAGGTACAACTCTCGCATATTCGAAGAATGTCGAAGTATACCCTCGACAGTCTATATCCACCATCCGAAGGTTCAATAATTTATTTGCCATTTGCTCTTTTTCATATTCGGGACAAAATTTTCTTTCCACAAGACTCTTAAATTCTTCCCAGTTCATGGCATAAGCCACATTTCTTCCTTTGGCTTGTAGTACTGTATTCCACCATTCTAGCGCCCCTTCTTTGAAAAGATGTGACGCGTACATGACTTTGTCGTCCTCGGCACATTTACTTATTGTAATTACTGCTTCGGTTTTCTCTAACCAACGCAGTGCAGCAGTTACCCCTTCATTACCTGCAAACTCAGCCGGTTTACAGGCAAGAAATTCTTTATAAGTGCAACCAGGTGTTGCAGCTTTCATTTTCTTAAGGAGCGGAGCTTGTATCCCATCGTTGTTGTTATTAATATGGTTGCCGCCTCCATTTACACTATTACTGAAATTATCTTCCTGAGTTCGTTTACTAGGAACAATTTGATGAGGTTCGATTTGATTTCGAGCAGCAGCAAGGATTGCTGGAATAGCATTGGCTATTCCCTGAGCAACGATATTTTCGATATCTTGCCTATTTAGAAATTGATCCTCATTGTTGTGCTCGGATTGATTACCCTCGTTAACTTGTTCATTACCAGCGTTTGCCATCTAGTAATAAATTTTATATAATTAATTAGTATCAATAAGAAACAACCAAATATAACAATTTAATCGCACATAATCATATAAACAAATACACATCTAAATTGTCAATTTCTTAACTTCTATGTTTATATAATATAATATACTTCAATACAAACTGTTATTTTACAACCGTTTTATTGTTTATTTTACACATACTGGTTTTTATTATTATTTATACAAACACAGTTTCATAATCCCCTTTTTCCCTTGTCAGCTAGCATATTAAAAACGATGTTCCCTCTCATCATATTTCCAGGAGATTTGTCCTCCTATCTCCCGGATTCTATTCCCTGCATCCATCAACTCTTCGCCGTAGTGGCGGAGTTCAGCTAAATTCTCATTACTCATTGGTGGATTTGGTATAGGTTCTGGGTCGAACTGAGGGAAAAAAGTATTGGGGCTGTTGAGAAGGTTTTGAAACTGCCAGTCGTTAGTCCACCATTCATCCATTTGTCCTAAAGGTTGGGTGTGGATCAAAGGGTCTGGAATAGCTGGTTCTAGGTTTATTGGGATTTGAGTTTCAGCAGGATAGGTAAAAATATTTTCATTGACAGGCTTAATGGTATCACAACTTGCCAGTATGAAATCTAGCTCTTCTTGTAATGTCATTTCCTGGGTTGGCTTAGAACTTTCTCCAATCTCTTGCTTAGAACCTTCCCTAATTTCCATCCCTGCTTGCCTTGAATCTTCCTCAATTTCTATCCCTTTTCCTTTATCCATGGGATTCTCTATCTTAGGAATTCTTCTAGTTGCTGGTTTTCTTCTGCAGACACGTCTCCAACCTACAAATCTTCTTCTTTTCTTAGGTTTTGCTTTCTCCAAAGGTGGAGCTTGAAATTCTATAGGGTTTTCCACCTCAGAAAAGTAACCAGTAAATTCTTTAGAAACTTCTATGTTCACAGGGTAGAGGTTGATATTCTCTAGGGCTCCAGATAATTCATTCATGCTGTTTAACATATATGTAAAAATATTAAGTTTAAAAACAAAATTTCACAGATAACTTTTAAGTATTATTGCATACCGCGTGACTAATTTAATACAAAGGACAACTGATAATTAAAACATACTAGGGTTTATTGTAACTTATTTATTTACTGGGTAAAGTTTCTGGTTTGTAAATGATAAGGTTTGCTAGAACTGAATTAGGATATTTAAAGATTTGTATTTACTGCTACAGTGGCTAGCATATAAAGATCCGCCCATTTTTCATCTAATTTATCTTCCCATGGTGGGTTATTGCCTAGTTCCTGGGTTTCTTGATTAACCCTCATTTCTTTTGGTTGTGACTTCTTTCTTTTCTCCTGACTTTTTCTAATAAAAGCGCTTCTTTTCTTAGGAGAAAGTGGTTCCTCATATTGTGCTTTTTGAACAAATATTCCTTCTTCGGGATCTACTGAGTATCTTGAGGAATTTGATCGGGATGAACTTCCCTTATCTTTTGAGGATTTATCTAGTTTAAGATAGATATCTGAAATTCTTTGCTTACCCATTCTGTAAATTAACAGATAATCAAAATATATCACATAATGATAGAATGACAATTAGAAAAAAAAAATTAAGTATTTTGAAATACTTAATAGGCTTAAATCAGTGGCTTGTTCAGTGGCTCTGATACCACCTTTTCCTGTCACGGCCCCAGCCCCGGTTTGACCCGGTCAGGAGCCGCGGGACAGGAACCCGTGGTATCGATGATGCGACAGCGGAAGATTTTTAACAGGATCTTTTTAAAACTCAAAATGCCAAATAAATTTTATTCCATAAATTGGGATAAATCCCATAATTTACAACAGAGAAATTTAACTAGGAAATTCCCTGATTTATTAAATCATGTTTATTCATTTTAACTGAGCCACCTCTTCAAGCTGGTTAGTGCTCCGTAGCACGTTTCCTTGATTTACAGCAGGTCGCCTGCAACATGTTTTAAAAATATTTTATCAGCGGGGAAATGCTGGCGAGTCACTCAATTTAATAAAATGACACATAGTTATCAATTACAGTATAAGGGCTATTACAATGGCTTCTATCTTATTTTTATCTGGCGCCGTGTCACATTGCGTGACGATGGTCTCCCCAAGTAGTGACGATCACTGTTAGGATATATTAGCCTAACCAATGAAAATAGTAATGTGCACAATACCCCACTAGCCAGTGATTAAGATAACCACAACTTACTCCCTGTAATTATAACATTTGAAAATAATTTGAGGTATTGTAAAACAGTTGATAAAAAGAGAATGACTCACATTGCAAGTTTAATTGGACAGAGCTTAGCCTACTGATTAGCCTTTTTTACCTAAATTAAATAACATGCCCACGAACTGGGTTAGTAACTAATACAGCATTTAAGATAACTCACGAGATTAAACCCTCACAACGAATGACAAAGTGCGATACTTAAACATCCATCGAATTCACGACGAATGACAAAGCATAACCCTAGTGTGGGCAGCACTTAAACATCCATTGGATAGTTTTAATCGATCAGGCATTGAATCGTAGCAGCGATCGAGTTAATACCCATCATCGGAGCAGCGCCTCGCTAATATTGAAAGTAAATTCGACTTTAGGACAGTAGTAATTCGTTTTTTGAGAGTTTTGATCGACACCAGTGGACTGTGCATGCAACAAGCTATTTATAGCTGAAATTGAGGCCTTACGCGGCCTGCGTAAACCCAGGGTAAACACTTGCGCGGCCCGCGAGGCCGCCGAGTCTACGTATAGGTTGCATGGGTCATGAGTACGCTTGCCATCTGGTCACCACGTGTATCCGGAACACTTATCCGGTCAAACATGTATTGACGCGGCCCGCGTAAGACATGTCTTGTCTTTTACGCGGCCCGCCTAGGAACCAGAAATTTGTTTTTCTTGATTTTTAATATAGTTTAGGGTTTCAGGGGTCCGGGATTATACTTACGGGTATTTTTTAGGAGAATTTTGAGAGGCCTTCCAGTTCGCTACTTCATGGAACGAATATGGATTCCACTATATGGCAATCATAGGAAACTTGTGTTGAGCAAAACACACCCGCCTTGTTATTCTAGTAGTCTGGGTTTTGATGAGAGATATTAGGATCTGTAAATCTTGTATTGGTGATCGGGCATGAAGGCCCACCTAGCAATGTATGTGAATGATGTCTGACTGGTGGGAAAGTCAAGGTGGAGTATCAGAAACCTTCTAGTTGGGTCAGCAACCAAAAACACCCATAAGGAAATGAGAGTAGACTGCCATCTAGACTACTTGTAACTCGAAACAGAGAGAATATCACCTGAGTGATCGATGATTCTCTCACATTACCAGCACACTCCCTTGCAATCAAGGGGACTGACGAGTCTTCACAGCCGTGAATGTTCCTCTGAGAGAGGCGGCTTTTAGGCATGAGGTGCCAACTCCTATCACCTATGATTTTGAGCTATACCTGATTTATGACTGGCAATACACAACACTCTTGGCTCACGTCTAGACATGAGCATTACTTATCACCATAGGACAAATGGTCAGAGTAAACGAACCCCCCTGACACTCGAAGACATGCTGCGAGCATGCATGTGATTGACTTAGTAAAAATTGGAAGGACACATACCTTTGGCTGAGTTCTACTGTAGCAGTTATCATTCTAGTATTCAGACAGCTCTGTTTGGAGCATTGTATGGATGATAATGCCAACCTTCTTGTTGGGCTAAGGTGAGTGACAACCTAATCACATGTCCATGACTTGTACTCGAAACTCTTGGGAAGATTGTTAGATCAAAAATCGCATGTCAATAACGCGTGACCGCCAGGAAAACCGATAAGCTTAGGAGGCGATGGGAGTTCGCTGCAGGCGAACGCGTCATAATTGAAAGTCTCACCCTGGGAGAGTGCGGTGTGGTTTGGGAAACGCGGTAAGCTTAATCCGCGCTATGTTGGGCCATTCAAAATTCTGGATCGTATTGGCAAAGTGGCATACAAGCTCGAGTTACCTGTCGAGTTAGGTAACGTACGTGATGTTTTCATGTTTCGCAACTAAAGGAGCGTTTGTCCGATGAAACACTTGTTGTACCACTCCAAGAACTGAAAATTAATGACGAGTTGCAGTTGTCGAGGAATCTATCGAAAACATGGACCAGGAAGTCAAGGTTCGTTGACTTAGTTGAATCTCAAATGTGAGAGTTCGTAGGAACTCAAGTCGTGGACTGGAGTTCACGTGGGAACGCAAAGATCAGTTGAAGCTCAAATATCCTCAACTTTTCCCTACTGATCAAAATAATTTGGGGATCACTGGTGAATTTCGGGACGGAATTCCATTTCAAGTTGGGGATGATGTGGCACCTGAGGAAGATCTGCAGCAATCTTGATTTATCACTCCACTTCTCTGTGCTTACTTATCAAATTTCGGGATGAAATTTCTTTCAAGTCGGGGAAGATGTGACAACCCGAACTCTCTAGGTAATCATCATTTGATTTCCCGATCACTAACTTGTATTATTGTGTTTTATCTGTCATCATACATCGTAGCTACTTGCACACCTTGACGAGTAAACCTGTTTAGTCATTTTCACTACCCTATTTTTATAGAATACATGTGAGTCATTAGGGTAACATGTAATGTAATGTCACACCCCGACCACGTGGAACATACAAAACGTGGCGGAAATGTCGGGGAGTGTTGTAACAGAATTAATTGTTTCAAATCCATGGCAATTGAAGTTTCGTTTTATTGATTAAAAGTGTTACAATGACTTAACAAACAAGAAAATACAACATAATTAACTAGTCTTGCATCTTTTATTGTCACTAAAGCCCAAGTCTGCCTATGTGTATCTTGATCATCTTATGCAACAGCTCCTGAAAAACACATGTGAAAATAGGTACGTCAGCATAAAAATGCCTGTGAGATACATAGGTTTTGTGAAAATAAGTTTCATGACTTATGTTTGAGAAAATGTTTAGTCATGAACCTTGTTATTTGCTTTGTCTTTTAAATCATTTGACAAACGATAAGATCAGATGATAAGTATAAATAAATGTAAGGTTAAATGAATAACCAAGTAAAATATGTTTGCATAAGATAAGTTGTTTATAAATCAATGTCTTGTGAAAAGTATGTTATTTGTATGAAATGTTCTATGTCTCAAATTGAGATGATTCAAATAACGTTACGACATGTAATACCATACAAACACTTATATATAGGAAGTACCAGCGGCGTATCCACCATGCTTGTATCATATTACACACGCATCGTTACTTAATCACTTAATCAAACCAACCCAAACAATGTAAAATGTTCATGTCAAGATGTAAATCATGTCAAAATGTCTATGTCAAATATCCATGTCAAATGTCTATGTCAAATATCCATGTCAAATGTCTATGTCAAATATCCATGTCAAATGTCTATGTCAAAATGTCATGTATGGCAAGTGAAAGGTCTCAAGTAAACCATATGCACAAAAACAAAGTATTGAAGTAAAACTTGGTTTAAATCAAAGCTATGTTTTGTGTAAATGCATGCAAATATTTAATATGAACATTTATGCGGTATTGTGAAAATGCATACATCCAAGCCTTGCGACTGTGGTGATAAACCCTTTAAACAAATTAAAGGTCTATCTGTCTTATATCAACGAATTCGGTCATTCCTTTCTGTCCCCTTTCCCTGGGATGTCCGGAACGGGAGTTGTCAATTCCTATGGTACCACTACCTACTAACGAACGGCGTAGCTAATGTTAATGAATGTATTGTCCCATGTAAACAAACCAAATGTCATACCAAAATGTAAACATGTGAAAACAATGCACTAAGTATGTAATCAAATGAACATACATAGCGTGAAATGTCATGTAAAACGATGTACTAAGTAATGCACACAATGGGCACACCTAGCAGGAAATGTCATGTAAAACAATGTACTAAGTAATGCACACAATGGGCACACCTAGCAGGAAATGTCATGAAATCATGTACTATAATGTACTAACGAACATAGCATGTATATGATGTGAAAACAGGAAAGCATGAAAGTAACAAGTAGGCACATGTGTTCCACCCCAAAACAGTTTGGAAAACAGTAAAAGAGGGGTCTATGTACTCACTTGAGATTGCTCAGTTGTCTAAAGATAACCACCAAACAGTGCTAGAGATCACGGATATCAAACGGCACCTAGTATAGGTAACTATGTTAATAAACCGGACCTAGATCGGAAGATCGGGTAGCATGAGGGTTCGTAAACCAAACGAGTGTAGAGACTCGTGTCATTTGGTTTAACAAAGCCTACATACTAATTGAAACCTAACATAATTGTATACGACCCATTACGACCCGTTTAGGAAGCTTATGCTACTTTAACGCGTCGTGTGCGTGAAACGCGTTCGGACCGTCTAACTAGTCCTATGACAAGTGTTATATGCCTAAACATGTTACATAATCAGTTATGTGACAAAAGTTTAGGTTACATATGCTTAATTACCAATTATACATGAAAAGGGTATTCTGGTAATTTACCTAAGGCATATAAACTACCTATCATACAACTACTTAAACGCTGTGACCATAGGGTATAACCTCGGAAGGTTATTCCCTACCTACTATGGTCACCTAAAGTGTTTGGTCGGATCCTAATGATCGACCAAATGGGTCGGGTTCGAGGTATAAGCGATTTATCAGATCGCTTACCCTACGACCCTAGACAACGTGGTAATCAGTAGGCATAGTCCCAAGGGACTATGACCATCGTGATTACAATCACGTTGCGAAGTTCAAACGAACTTCGCATTGACCATTACTGGTCAACGCTGAAAGTCAAACAAAGTTTGACTTTCTGACTCGAAAAGCAGTAAAAATAAGGAAAAGAACGAAAGAATACTTACGAAGGGTCCCCGAATGCTAATCCCGATCCAAGAACTCAGGTATGAAACAATGGTTTCAACTTAGAGCTCTCAAATAAGAATTCTTGTGCTTTAAAACAATGAAAGGCATGGGGTATATATAGTTTTCGGTGAACCGTTGAGATCGTTTCATGGAAACCGTGATTCGATCCCATCCGTACACTTGTTGAAAGGTTATGGAAGCCACATATGCTCCTTATCTTAGTGATTAAGCAACTTAAAACATGTGGTTAAGGATCAATCAGCTGCAACTTGTGTTTAGAAACATTGAATCTGCCCAGATAGTCAGTCGCGTAGCGCGACAGGTAGCCCCATAGGCGTCGCGCTACGCTAGCACCTCCCCTGAAACAGAAAGTTTCAAAATTGGCAGCAATGGTCCCTGCACGTGTTTAAGGCCTTTTTCGATGCGTTTGAACCCCGTTAACCTCATTTCAAGGCTCTAAAATGAAGTTAAAGTATAGGGAACTCAAAACATACTCAAAAATATGCCGGATGATGGTTCGTTTGGTCGTACGAACGCGATGTTCGCTTAATTACGACGGAATGCGCATAAGCGCGAAAAACGATCCAAATGACGCGACGAATGGATTTTTCTTATGGCGAACACTAAAATATAATGTAGTCATGCTTACATAAATTTTTGGATGTCCAGATGTATTCAGAACGTAAGTTATGCGCGAAAATGCAAACTTGTGCACTTTTTGACACTTTTAGTCCCTGAATGACACAAAAGTTTATTTTAGCACACCGAACCCCTCAAAGCCTATTTCTAAGCTATGTAAAGGATATTTATGGTATGTTTAACTTATGGTCATGTTCCGGAATGTCTGTTACAGTTCAAATTGGCATACTTTCGCAGTTTGTCAACTTTAGTCCCTGTAAGCGAATTAACTTGGTTTTGCCATACCAAAGCCTTCAAAACTTATTTCTAAGTTATGTAAAGGTTATTTAAGGTATGTTAAGCCTATTTCACTATTCCGGAGTGTTTGTTGCATTAAACTGGTTATATCTACGCATCGGTGCGCGTATAACTTCTAGAAAGTGAATTTAGAGTTTGAAATTGAACAAGAGTTGATATGTGTAAACGATACACATACTTTTACAAATCCCAAGTATGAAATATAATATTTCATTGGTTTGGTATTTGTTTGATGGCCGTGAAGGCACAGGTGTTACATGTAAATTTATAAACCGAGCCATGTGGACTAAACACCCTTTACGAGTAACCTGGGCCAATTCCTTTCTTGTGTTGATTGAATCATATTCGGCCCACACACCATAAGCCCAAGTGAAGCCCAACTCTTGTGATTAAAGGCATGGACGCATGCATCATATACGTGGTTCTTATTGTTGGGTAACACAAAAACATAGCAAACCCTAATATACTGTGAGCGGCAACAAGAAGGAGTACGTCGCAATCCTCTTTCCTGCGTGTTAGATATTTAGATTGTCTTGTTCGTTCGTTGGGTTAGTATTTTATACCCGTTTCACTTATATATATATATATATATATATATATATATATATATATATATATGCTATGTGATGTTGTTATGAATATGTAACTGAAGTATAATTCATTAGTTCGATGGGTGCCTTTCTTGCGGTTAGTTGTGTTGGTTGTTTCGAACTAAGTATTATTAACTGGTGAATGATTGTGTGAACCGGCCCGACGAATGATGATCTAAAAGTAATTTGTGATGGTAACCAAAGATCTTGGCCTGTGTAACGATGACTGTATATAAGACTCGACATAGTTTAGTATGGTTGAATATTGATAGTGATGATATAATCATTAAGTAATAATTAAGATGTGAAACCATGATTTAGTAAGGAATGATACGCAATAATATGTTAACCCTTGAACTGTTTGATATCAAATTGTTAATTGGTAATTATCTTGAGCATGCGTCTTGTGATCATCAACTGTTATTGTTAATTGGTAAGATGATTATTCAAAGTTTAAGGTTCATACATTTATATATATATATATATACATGATAAAATATGATGGATTTGATGACACGATGAACTGGTAAACCAAGTTGAGTGGTAGATTCAAATAATTCATGTGAAACCTTAGGAAGTTGTTTTAACTTGTGGAATTAGTATGCAAACTGTTGCCATGCATGTGACTGAATTAATCAAATTAATGGGCCATCACATCGTTCTTTGGACTTGCATAACTGGGCCACCTACATACATGAATGCACCTTGGGTTTGGGCCTAGTCGCATAATAGGACCTTTTATGAAAATCGTACAATTGTAATAGGAGTTGTGAGATGTGCTAAACTGTTTTCTTGGAACATGAATACATGATGAGATACCGTATGTAGCCTGAATAAAATTGTATGCTGTGTTATGATGCATGATATGATGTTAGATTTCATGAACAATTGTTCAAGCATGCGGGATGTAATGTGTATATTACCTGAGTTACATGGATAGGAAATGTGTGATTTGGTGTTAATGAAACTGATTGGTTTTGGTAACCACATTAGGGACTAATTGACCAACTTGGAACACGTGCCTTAAATTACCGAGCAAAACTAAGGTGAGTTCATTCCTCTTGAGCATGCGTCCCGGTGGTTGGGACAGTCATTGGGTATCCCTGAGAGGGATGGGTTTTTGGGTAAATCAAATGGGTATTCCTGAGAGGGATACGTCCTGTGGTTGAAATCTAGAATGTTGGATAATACACTCGTCCTATCACCTTTAAGTCCCATATTTTTGTTACCGGAGAGGTAACGGGGTATTAGTTGGTAGCACTACTTAGGTTTGGCACCCTCACCCCGTACCGGAGAGGATGGGTGTGAACTAATGACCCAGTCATGCCCAGTGCTTTGATAGGAGCACTGGGGAACGGGCAAAACATACATCAGGGGCCGTCTTGTATCCGAGGTATTATCAAGATTGTAATCAATGAACTGAGTTAAACACTTGGTAACTAACGTTTTCGTAAACTATGAACTCACCAGCGTCGTCTGATACACGTGTGTGCATGCTCGCAGGTTATTGATACGTGTGGATGTGGAACTTGATGTCTGGGATGCTGGAGTGGTCATGGGTCAAGGAATATGGAAACTTGAAACGAGACTAAATGATTTCATACACTTGGGTTTTATTTAAACATGTATTATGCTTATGTTGAACACGATGATTTATGTTTACTGTTTTGTAACACTTTATGTTAATGAATGAAAATTTTATTTAAAAATCTCGAATGACTTCAATGTGATTGGTGGCTAGATCCTGGTACGTCACACGTCCCGCGGTATTCCCTCATGTGGTATTTTGGGGGTGTGACACATGAACTAGTGAATAACAACTAACAATTTAACACTACTGACCACACATTGCATGTCTACATAAAACTAGTTAAAACTTAAATCCAAACGACTTGTAATGATTCCTCTTCGATTCTCAACAAAATTGCACGATAATTCAGAAACTTGACGGTCACTTATATATTCAACAGAGTATAATAATGCCATACCTATAAATAATCTCAAAAACTCAAAGCAAATTCCATCATTTCAAATAAGGGGTATTTTTTATTGGGTTTCATTAATTCAATGATGGTCCTTTGGTATTCCTCCTGGCTCCAGCTATTTCAAATTTTGAATAATATATAAGATCGGATCGGTTATACATATGGGTTGGTTAACCATGACTTTACTAACTAGCGGGTCGGTTCGGTTATGGCGGTTATGAAAATGTAGAAAACCATAACCGACCCATTATTGTCGGTTTTCAAAAAATTAAAAACTGACCCGTCGGTTTTTCGTTCGGTTCGGTTTTTTTGGTTATTTCGGTTATGGGTCGGTTAATTCGGTTTTATGCACACCCCTAGTCACACCCCAACCGATTGTGGAAACATCGGAGTGAGACGAAAACGAGATTGCAAGAGACTTCATAACACTATTTACGAAAACTATTTAAATAACAATATTTCATTTCATGGCTAAATCAAAGTACATTGTTCGAAACAAATACAACAAAGAAACATGAAGCAAAATACAACAACAATACAAAAATTAAAATGGGTTTCTAGTTCATCATACTAGATTCAGTTCATCATCATCGTCATCAAATTCCTACAACACGTATTAAAGTATAGTTCAACACAAAATTATTGGCGAGTATACAAGTTTGATTACTAGCATGAATATAAAAGTTTAAATGAATCCACATGGCATAATTGTCAACTTAAAACTATCATATAATACTAGCATGAAACTATACATGTCAACCCAAAGATTCCGGCTAGCGTAATCTAATCAAAGCAATGAATAGACAGTTTTGTTTACTTAACATGACCTCAAGAATACGGGCGGTGCGTTAATCCTATAGCACTATACATGTTAAGGGAGGCTTGTACGAAGTTAATAAAAGTATAAGGCATAAGAATAGTCTAGCATATAAGAGTTCAAGTATAACGTATTAAGCATGTATGATGGATTGTTTGGTTGTGATTTTAGCATAAAGTATGTGATTGTGTATGTTTAATAGTGGTGTGCGTTACGCGTGATATGATTTTATTAATATTTTTGGTTCGTTTTACGCATTAGTCAAGTTTTAACTTTATAAAACACGATATTATACTAACACTAAACACACTAGGGCAAGTGCACCCATCGCGAGTGTAGTATAGTGTTGGTAAGATACCGAGGTCGTCCAAGGACACAAGAGCTTTTAATACTGGTTTATCGTCAGCGTCTAATCGATCTAAATTTTTTGAAAAGAGTTTTTAAACATGAATCTAAAAAGTAAAAGATAAATAAAATGAAAAACAAATAGACAATATAGAATCACTTGGATCCAACTCATCTTTAATGTACCCTTTGATGATTTTCGCACTTTCGGACTTTTTAAGAGATTATCTTAGTTATAGTAGTAGGCCCCTCTTTTGAAGGTGACGTTACCCTCAACCCAGTGGTTTGAGTCATCAGGGATACAATCCCAATGGGTCGGAATATTGAAAGACAATTAAGTAAGTTATTAATGCGAAAAATGGTAGGCCCCTCTTTTGAAGGTGAAGTTACCCTCGGCTAAGTGGTTTGAGTCAGCAAGGATACAATCCCAAGAAGCCGGTTTAAAGTTTTAATAGTAGTTTACATATGAGGGGTTCAAGCTATTCGCACCCCCACCATCCAATACCTTTGGGGCATTAAAGGAGGTCCTAGTAAGCTTGAACCAAGTCCTCGCAGGATCTATACACTGAATGAGACAAGAGCTTTACCAAACCACCCTTCTAACCCCCTTCCAGGTAGTTAAAGCACTTTATATAGACTGTAAAGACACGAATGAGCAAATCAATGACATCATGAAGAAATGGTAAAGAAAATTCACTTTCAACATAAGAAACTAGTTATTAAAGTCATTAATACATACCCAATTAAAAAGTGCCAAAAGATTAAAAATCAAAAGTAATACATTAAAGACTTGTCTTCACCAAGTGATGTAAGAGATTAGCCAAACATGGCCTTTGATTAACAAGAACTCTTACAGTCAATCTTAGATCCTGAGACTACTACACACTCTAAAGATGAAAGATGGATGATGGTGGTGGGTGTTGGTGTTGTAGTGGTGGTGGAGTGGTGGCAAAGTGGGAGAGAAGTGGTTTGTGTAACACCTGTGCCTTCACGGCCATCAAACAAATACCAAACCAATGAAATATTATATTTCATACTTGGGATTTGTAAAATTATGTGTATCTTTTACACATATCAACTCTTGTTTGATTTTAAGCTTTAAATCGCTTTCTGGAGGGTTATACGCGCTCTGATGCATAAATATAACCAGTTTAATCCAACGAACACTCCGGAATAGTGAAATAGGCTTAACATACCTTAAATAACCTTTACATAACTTAGATATAAGTTTTGGAAGGTTTGGTGTGGTGAAATCAAAGTTTAATCGCTTACAGGGACTAAAGTTGACAAACTGCGAAAGTATGCCAATTTGAACTGTAACAGACATTCCGGAACATGACCATAAGTTAAACATACCATAAATATCCTTCAAATAGCTTAGAAATAGGCTTTGAGGGGTTCGGTGTGCTAAAATAAACTTTTGTGTCATTCAGGGACTAAAAGTGTCAAAAAGTGCACAAGTTTGCATTTTCGCGCATAACTTACGTTCTGAATACATCTGGACATCCAAAAATTTATGTAAGCATGACTACATTATATTTTAGTGTTCGCCTTAAGAAAAATCCATTCGTTTCGTCATTTGGATCGTTTTTCGCGCTTATGCGCATTTCGTCGTAATTAAGCGAACATCGCGTTCGTACGACCAAACGAACCATCATCCGACCTATTTTTGAACATGTTTCATGTCCACAATGTTTAGGCAACATTTTAGGGCCTTAAAGATGGCTTTACGGGCCTTGGAAGTGTCGGAAATGCCTTGAAACACGTGCAGGGACCAAATGTGTAACTTTTGAAACTTGCTGATTCAGGTGAGGGTGTCGCGTAGCGCGAGCCCTAAAGGCTCACCTGTCGCGCTACGCGACTGACTGATCTGGGCCAGATTCAATGGTTAATCACAAGTTGCAGCCACTTTAATCCTCCACCACATGTTTGCAACTTGCTTAATCACTAAGATTAGGAACATATGTGGCACCATGACTTTCCGACAAGTGTACGGCCTTGATCGTTTCCCCTTTTCCAAGAAACGATCCTAGCGGTGGACCGAATACTATAAATACCCATCCACCCTCAACCCAAAAACTCACACCTTTGCACCTTTGAACCTTTGAATCTTGGACCCTTCGTAAGTATTCTTTCGTTCTTTTCCTTATTTTATTTATTGCTTTATCGAGTCTGAAAGTCAAACTTTGTTTGACTTTCTGCGTTGACCAGTAATGGTCAATGCGAAGTTCGTTTGAACTTCGCAACGTGATTGTAATCACGTTGGTCATAGTCCCTTGGGACTATGCCCACTGATTACCACGTTGTCTAGGGTCGTAGGGTAGGCGATCTAATAAATCGCCTATACCTTCGAACCCGACCCAGTTTGGTCGATCATTAGGATCCGACCAAACACATTAGGTGACCATAGTGTAGGGAATAACCTTCCGAGGTTATACCTTATGGTCACGACGTTTAAGTAGTTGTATGATAGGTAGTTTATATGCCTTAGGTAAATTACCAGAATACCCTTTTCATACATAATTGGTAATTAAGCATATGTAACCTAAACTTTTGTCACGTAACTGATTATGTAACATGTTTAGGCATATAATACTTGTCATAGGACTAGCTAGGCGGTCCAAACGCGTTTCACGCGCACGACACGTTAAAGAAGCATAAGCTACCTAAACGAGTCGTAATGGGTCGTAAACAATTAGGTTAAGTTTCATTTAGTATGTAGGCTTTGTTAAACCATATCACACGAGTCTCCACACTCGTTTGGTTTACAAACCCTAATGCTACCCAGTCTTCCGATTTAGGTCCGGTTTATTAATGTAGTTACCTATATTAGGCGCCGTTTGATATTCCGAGATCTCTAGCATTTGTTTGGTTGTTACTCAAGGACTTCTGAGCAATCTCAAGTGAGTACATAGACCCCTCTTTTACTGTTTTCCAAACTGTTTTGGGGTGGAACACATGTGCCTACTTGTTACTTTCATGCTTTCCTGTTTTCACATCATATACCGACTATGTTTGTTAGTACATTATAGTACATGATTTCATTACTTTTCTGCTATGTATGTTGACTGATAACATGCTAAGCACATTGATTTACATGACTTTTCTACTTTGTATGATGACTTTGCATACTTAGTACATTGTTTTTATACTGCATCTCTGTTGCATATGTTCCAGTAACATATGGACACATTGTTTTACAGCTCTACCTTGTATGTTTACTCTAGCATACTAGGTACATTATCTTCATAAAACATGCTTACATTTTGGTATGACATTTGGTTTGTTTAAACTATACTATACATTCATTAACACCGATCATGCCGTTCGTTAGTAGGTAGTGGTACCATAGGACTTGACAAATCCCGTTCCGGATATCCCAGGGAAAGGGGATGAAAGGAATGACCGAATCCGAATACATATTCTCTTGATAACTCACTTTTACATAGTTATCCGTCTGTCTCAAGGCTTGGATGTATGAATTTTCACAACACCGCATAAATGTTCATATTCAGTATAGCATGCAAATATCTTACAAAACATAACTTTGATTTAAACCAAGTTTTAATTCAATACTTTGTTTTGTACATTTTTACTTATGGTTTAAGTAGTCTACATTTTACTTACCATACATATCATTTTGGTTATACATTACTTGACTACTTTTGGACTATAGACATTTGACATGGATATTTGACATAGACATTTGACATGGATATTTGACATAGACATTTGACATGGATACTTGACATAGACATTTGACATGGATATTTGACATAGACATTTTGACATGATTTACATCTTGACATGGACATTTTACATTGTTTGGTTTGGTTTGATTAAGTGATTAAGTAACGATGCGTGTGTAATATGATACAAACATGGTGGATACGCCGCTGGTACTTCCTATATATAAGTGTTTGTATGGTATTACATGGCGTAATGTTATTTGAATCATTTCAGTTTGAGACATAGAACATTTTATACAAATAACATACTTTTCACAAGACATTGTTTTACAAACAACTTATCTAATACAAATCCATTTTTACTATGGTTATTCATTTAACCATACATTATTCACTTATTTATATATATCATCTGAACTCATTGTTTTTCAAATGATTTACAAAACAAAGCAAATAACAAGGTTCATGACTAAACATTTTCTAAATCATAAGTCATGAATCTTATTTTCACAAAACCTATGTATCTCACAGGCATTTTTATGCTGACGTACCATATTTTCACATGTGTTTTTCAGGAGCTGTTGCATAAGATGATCAAGATACATATAGACAGACTTGGGCTTTAGTGACAATAAAAGATGCAAGACTAGTTAATTATATTGTATTTTTCTTTGTTTGTTATGACATTGTAACACTTTTATTAAATAAAACGAAACTTTAATACCCATGGTTGTGAAACATTAATTCTGTTACAACACGCCCCGATGTTTCCGCCGCGATTGGTATGTTCTACGCGGTCGGGGTGTGACAGAAAGATGGTATCAGAGCCAATGGTTATAGGGAATTAGGTTATTAGTAATTAGTAATGCTTTGACCTAGTCTATAACCTTCTTAGGACCCTAACGCGAGTTTACTTGCGTTTAGTCATAAAACAATACTGTCGCCTATCCTTAGGCGACAACCGCAACAAGAACATAAATTTCAAAACCGCTTTGAAAACTAATCATCTGTTCTAGGATGATTGCTTACTAGGTTTTGAACCCTCTATTATAAGGTTTTGAACCCTTTGAGTTTTCAAAATCTCGTCAAGGTTTTGGGTTTTAAATAATGTGAACACGTGCAAACTGGAAGGGTGAATGCCTGTATTCTGGGTTTTCTGTCTAGGCAAGCACTTCGTATACATCTCATCAGACGCGAGACCAGTTGTGCTTACCTGGGAATTCTTGGGATGAGTGTTCACTTATAGGCGAGCATGTCTTCGCGATACATTATTTTTGACCCATTTACTTTGATTTGTCACTGTGTGTCGTTTGTTGCTTTGTAGTAACAAACAAATGACCACTATCCTTGCTTTCATCAGATTTGTTCATCTCATTCTTTTCGTCAAATTCTCTCACTCGTTTCCTTTCATGTTTCCTCTTTTAGAATGCCTCCTCGACGCGAGAACCAGATAGAGACTGCCGAACTGGCAGAAATTATTGCGCAGCAGATGGCTGCCCAATTTCCAAATCTCTTTGCTCAATGGCAACAAGCCAACAACAACAACAATGCCCTATGCAAATACAAGGACTTTAATCAGGCTAAACCACTCAAGTTTAGTGGCTCTGAGGGAGCAACTGGGCTTCTTCAGTGGTTCGAGAGCATTGAGAATACTTTCCGCCACGTTCAGTGTCCGGATAATCGCAAGGTCGAGTTTTCTTCAAGTGTGTTCCAGAAGAGGGCTCTCACATGGTGGAACGGGGTTATGAGGGACCGAGGTGCAGAAATTGCTCTTGCGCAAACCTGGGCTGAACTTAGGGCTCTTATGATGAGGGAATTCTGTCCTCGTCATGAGCAGCGAGCTTTGGAGAAGGAATTTGATGAGTTGAAGCAAGATAGTGGTGAGCACAGGGCGTATACTGATAGGTTTGAGGAGTTGAGTCTGCTTTGCCCGACAATGGTTACCCCACTTGACATAGCTATCGAAAGGTACATCGACGGCCTACCTGATTCGGTACAAGACATCCTTACTGGTAGTAACCCTGCCACACTCCGTCAAGCGATCGAGTTATCAGCAACATTGACTGAGTCACAGATTAGGAAGAATAAGTTACACAGGAAGGGTGACAAGGGCGAGAAACAGTCGTCTGACAAGGAGGATAGCAAGAAAGGTCAAAACAAGAATGCAAAGGATTCTAGTTCATCCAAGAGGGCAAGGAAGCGTAAGGTTTCCCAAAACAATGCCATTACTGCACAGGCCCAAGCTGCACCAAATCAGCCTGCGCAACCACTAGCCAAGAAGCCTTATTTTGGCAATGCACCTATGTGCAATAGGTGTAACGGCCATCATCAACCACACCTCGAGTGTCGTCAGTGCACCAACTGCGGAAGATCCGGTCATCTTGCTAACACCTGTCGCATCCCTGCTAATCCGAATCGCCCAGTTCAGAACCCGGCTCAACAAGTTGCTCAGCCACTTGCTCAGCAACAGGGTCAAGCTGCACAACCACACTATCCACCTGGTGCCTGTTACAATTGTGGGGATCTAACCCACTACAGAAACCGATGCCCAAAACTTGCTAATGCGAATCCGACCCACGGATGAGCATTCAGCTGAACAAAGGATGTTGCTGTCTTACGCTTTTGTTCTTTTGTTTCCTTGTAATGTGAAACAATCTGTTTTTGTTTATAAATAAATCGTTGTTCACAAATGCTGTTATACAAGTATAATTACATGTGTGTATGATTTTCCTATGATACCTACATCAAGGAACTATGTTCCTTACAAACTACTCTTGTGATTCTCTCTTTTAAATGATCACTCGTGATTCCTTCAAAAATTTTAAGTACTCGTTTCATTCTAAGAAACAAAGTACACAAAATAAAGTGACATTATGAGTGATCATGCTTCTGCACATCTGTGCCATTAAATCCTTGGTTAGATAACTAAGGGTATTTTCAAATCTCTTACCCATTACGTTTTGATTTTTCAACATACACAGTACCAGTATTTCAAAACAATCTTCATGATCTCAAAACATTTCATATAGTTTGAAAACAATTTTCCTAGATGCATTGTCTATGTTATTTCAAGAACATTGGCCATGTTATCAAAACCAACCTTTCTAATTTCAAAATATTTCATATAGTCTGAAGACAATATTAACACAATACATTTTCTGATCAAGTGCATGATTTCGAAAAGCATCATTCATGTCTTTCAAAAACCTTATACATAATTTCAAAATTTATCTCGCATGATTTTAAAACTTTTTTTTAAAATATATCTATCTAATACACCTACTTTATGATTTCAAAAGTATTATATATAAGGTTTCAAAAACGTTAAACACATTTTTCTTAAAAGAACCCCATGCATAGTTTTCAAAAATATTTTCCTCATACATTGACTTAACCTTCAAAAAAATTCTGCTTCATATGTCGCCTTGACATATCTAGCATCTCAATTTCATAAGCATTTTTACTTCATGTTTTGACATAAGCACGTCCAGTGCAAGGTATCAAACATCTTCAACTTCTAAAATCCATAAGGGATCTTTTTATCTTCACAATTAGATCCTTGTGGATGATCATCATTCAAATCAGAGTCCTTAATTGGATTTCTTATATACCTAAATTCGAACATTTCGGGTTCTAGTAATCGAAATCGAATTTTCTTTTTGAATCTTTCTATCTTTATAGTTAGATTCTTAAAAATCTTTAAAGTGCCAAATGAAATCCACGAAATGGATTCCTATTGTACTTTAAATACATGTACTCTGTTAGCAGAACAAACTTCTAGTTAAACAATTTTGTGGTTATGTGACTATGTGTTTATTCATCTTGAGTTTTCATTTATGCATTTCTGTGTTTTTAATACTCTGGATATTCGTTATCCAAATCCTCGCAGAATCTTTCATATCTTCATATGAGGGATTCGTAGCAGGATATTCAAAAGGTACTACCTTCAATCCTTAATGGGCTTCTATGTAATAGTTAAGACCCTTGGGTTATATAGTACCATTCCATGTTCCATAAGAGACCCTCTTAGTGGTCTAGTCAAAAAGATTGATTCACAATTTGGTTAAAGAACGACATCTAGTGATGTAGCTGAGCAGACTCCTTGATAGTCTATTTAGATCATTTATTGATTTAATTCAAAGGACTCTATGGCGGTCTAGTCACACTCATCACAGGTTCATTCACTTGGTTTCACCCTACACATTATAAAATAGACTGTGTGAACTGTGCAAGGAATTGTCTAATTATGGACGCGTACATAATCATAAAATTTAATGCACAGAAACCCAGTAAGATTTGTTATGTGTAAGAACCGATAGTGACAACAATAACGAAATGAGAACGATGTAATGGAGGTACGGTGGACGCACCAATGACGCTTCATATACTTGTATATAAGTATCCCTCTTACATTGCAATCATGATGTTATTAAAGTTACTAGAAGTTCAGAACCCAAACCAATGTTGTTCGATCTTTTCAACTTCATGTTTTAAACTCTTACAAGTTTCCTCTAAATAAATTTCGGGACGAAATTTCCTAAAGTAGGGGAGACTGTAACACCTGTGCCTTCACGGCCATCAAACAAATACCAAACCAATGAAATATTATATTTCATACTTGGGATTTGTAAAATTATGTGTATCTTTTACACATATCAACTCTTGTTTGATTTTAAGCTTTAAATCGCTTTCTGGAGGGTTATACGCGCTCTGATGCATAAATATAACCAGTTTAATCCAACGAACACTCCGGAATAGTGAAATAGGCTTAACATACCTTAAATAACCTTTACATAACTTAGATATAAGTTTTGGAAGGTTTGGTGTGGTGAAATCAAAGTTTAATCGCTTACAGGGACTAAAGTTGACAAACTGCGAAAGTATGCCAATTTGAACTGTAACAGACATTCCGGAACATGACCATAAGTTAAACATACCATAAATATCCTTCAAATAGCTTAGAAATAGGCTTTGAGGGGTTCGGTGTGCTAAAATAAACTTTTGTGTCATTCAGGGACTAAAAGTGTCAAAAAGTGCACAAGTTTGCATTTTCGCGCATAACTTACGTTCTGAATACATCTGGACATCCAAAAATTTATGTAAGCATGACTACATTATATTTTAGTGTTCGCCTTAAGAAAAATCCATTCGTTTCGTCATTTGGATCGTTTTTCGCGCTTATGCGCATTTCGTCGTAATTAAGCGAACATCGCGTTCGTACGACCAAACGAACCATCATCCGACCTATTTTTGAACATGTTTCATGTCCACAATGTTTAGGCAACATTTTAGGGCCTTAAAGATGGCTTTACGGGCCTTGGAAGTGTCGGAAATGCCTTGAAACACGTGCAGGGACCAAATGTGTAACTTTTGAAACTTGCTGATTCAGGTGAGGGTGTCGCGTAGCGCGAGCCCTAAAGGCTCACCTGTCGCGCTACGCGACTGACTGATCTGGGCCAGATTCAATGGTTAATCACAAGTTGCAGCCACTTTAATCCTCCACCACATGTTTGCAACTTGCTTAATCACTAAGATTAGGAACATATGTGGCACCATGACTTTCCGACAAGTGTACGGCCTTGATCGTTTCCCCTTTTCCAAGAAACGATCCTAGCGGTGGACCGAATACTATAAATACCCATCCACCCTCAACCCAAAAACTCACACCTTTGCACCTTTGAACCTTTGAATCTTGGACCCTTCGTAAGTATTCTTTCGTTCTTTTCCTTATTTTATTTATTGCTTTATCGAGTCTGAAAGTCAAACTTTGTTTGACTTTCTGCGTTGACCAGTAATGGTCAATGCGAAGTTCGTTTGAACTTCGCAACGTGATTGTAATCACGTTGGTCATAGTCCCTTGGGACTATGCCCACTGATTACCACGTTGTCTAGGGTCGTAGGGTAGGCGATCTAATAAATCGCCTATACCTTCGAACCCGACCCAGTTTGGTCGATCATTAGGATCCGACCAAACACATTAGGTGACCATAGTGTAGGGAATAACCTTCCGAGGTTATACCTTATGGTCACGACGTTTAAGTAGTTGTATGATAGGTAGTTTATATGCCTTAGGTAAATTACCAGAATACCCTTTTCATACATAATTGGTAATTAAGCATATGTAACCTAAACTTTTGTCACGTAACTGATTATGTAACATGTTTAGGCATATAATACTTGTCATAGGACTAGCTAGGCGGTCCAAACGCGTTTCACGCGCACGACACGTTAAAGAAGCATAAGCTACCTAAACGAGTCGTAATGGGTCGTAAACAATTAGGTTAAGTTTCATTTAGTATGTAGGCTTTGTTAAACCATATCACACGAGTCTCCACACTCGTTTGGTTTACAAACCCTAATGCTACCCAGTCTTCCGATTTAGGTCCGGTTTATTAATGTAGTTACCTATATTAGGCGCCGTTTGATATTCCGAGATCTCTAGCATTTGTTTGGTTGTTACTCAAGGACTTCTGAGCAATCTCAAGTGAGTACATAGACCCCTCTTTTACTGTTTTCCAAACTGTTTTGGGGTGGAACACATGTGCCTACTTGTTACTTTCATGCTTTCCTGTTTTCACATCATATACCGACTATGTTTGTTAGTACATTATAGTACATGATTTCATTACTTTTCTGCTATGTATGTTGACTGATAACATGCTAAGCACATTGATTTACATGACTTTTCTACTTTGTATGATGACTTTGCATACTTAGTACATTGTTTTTATACTGCATCTCTGTTGCATATGTTCCAGTAACATATGGACACATTGTTTTACAGCTCTACCTTGTATGTTTACTCTAGCATACTAGGTACATTATCTTCATAAAACATGCTTACATTTTGGTATGACATTTGGTTTGTTTAAACTATACTATACATTCATTAACACCGATCATGCCGTTCGTTAGTAGGTAGTGGTACCATAGGACTTGACAAATCCCGTTCCGGACATCCCAGGGAAAGGGGATGAAAGGAATGACCGAATCCGAATACATATTCTCTTGATAACTCACTTTTACATAGTTATCCGTCTGTCTCAAGGCTTGGATGTATGAATTTTCACAACACCGCATAAATGTTCATATTCAGTATAGCATGCAAATATCTTACAAAACATAACTTTGATTTAAACCAAGTTTTAATTCAATACTTTGTTTTGTACATTTTTACTTATGGTTTAAGTAGTCTACATTTTACTTACCATACATATCATTTTGGTTATACATTACTTGACTACTTTTGGACTATAGACATTTGACATGGATATTTGACATAGACATTTGACATGGATATTTGACATAGACATTTGACATGGATACTTGACATAGACATTTGACATGGATATTTGACATAGACATTTTGACATGATTTACATCTTGACATGGACATTTTACATTGTTTGGTTTGGTTTGATTAAGTGATTAAGTAACGATGCGTGTGTAATATGATACAAACATGGTGGATACGCCGCTGGTACTTCCTATATATAAGTGTTTGTATGGTATTACATGGCGTAATGTTATTTGAATCATTTCAGTTTGAGACATAGAACATTTTATACAAATAACATACTTTTCACAAGACATTGTTTTACAAACAACTTATCTAATACAAATCCATTTTTACTATGGTTATTCATTTAACCATACATTATTCACTTATTTATATATATCATCTGAACTCATTGTTTTTCAAATGATTTACAAAACAAAGCAAATAACAAGGTTCATGACTAAACATTTTCTAAATCATAAGTCATGAATCTTATTTTCACAAAACCTATGTATCTCACAGGCATTTTTATGCTGACGTACCATATTTTCACATGTGTTTTTCAGGAGCTGTTGCATAAGATGATCAAGATACATATAGACAGACTTGGGCTTTAGTGACAATAAAAGATGCAAGACTAGTTAATTATATTGTATTTTTCTTTGTTTGTTATGACATTGTAACACTTTTATTAAATAAAACGAAACTTTAATACCCATGGTTGTGAAACATTAATTCTGTTACAACACGCCCCGATGTTTCCGCCGCGATTGGTATGTTCTACGCGGTCGGGGTGTGACAGTTTGACAAGGGATGCCTTTGAAAGGAACCAAGCACCCCTATTTATAGTCAGATCAAAGCCCTGACCACAGCCCCGTGCCTACTGGGCACGGCCCCGTGGTCACTCTTTTCTCTTCCTTCATTAATTACAGCTGTCAGTAGAGGGCCCCACACGCCCCCGTGGCTCTTGGACACGGCCCCGTGGTCAACTCTTTGCTGTACTATCAAGATTCTGCAAATCTAAGAGTTGACCACGGCCATGGTTTGGTGAGCACGGCCCTATGGTGGGTGTGGAAGCTTGTGTTTGTCTTTTCTACAGGAGCTGTGGCTGACCCCGACCCATGGTGAGCTGACCACGACCCCGTGGTGAGCTGACCATGACGCATGGTGAGCTGACCACGGCCCCGTGGTGGGGCTTCTGTTTCTCTTGTTTTTATTCTTGGGATGCTGCCGAGGGGCCAGGCATGTCATGTTATTCCTTCTTCTTGTATTTTGTGTTGGTTTTAGCTGCGAATTTGCTTCTTTTATTCGTTTAAGCTCATTTGGTCCTGTAAATATAAAAGGAACAAAGAAACGCACTTTTTCCGACATTAGTACTGAAAAAGGGTTGGTTTTATGCCTCGTTTGATGTAATTTATATGTTGCATTTTGTACACATCAAATAGCATACACGTATTACGCCCAAAAAGTGTAAAAAGTAAAAAGGGAGTCATGTATACTACCGGTTTTGTGTAGCTTTCCGAGTTAAACCCCCTAATGTTGATAAGTCTTTAAGATGGGAACACCGAAGTTACCTGACAAGGGGAAACGAAGCTGTATGAGTTTGTGGAAGATTCGAATTCGGAATTTATGTATATAAAAGTATAAGTACACGAAAGTATATCTTGTCAAAATACTCATTTTGATACTAAGTCCGTATGTTTCATGGGACCTAATTTGCCCATTAGAATCAAAACTGAGGTGTCTAGAACAAAGACAAAGTAACCTATGTTCATGAGATATAACCATAATCCAGTTAATATCACAAATTCGGTTAAATATATATGCATTATATAGTATATAGTATAAGTTGATATTTGTCCATCATATAATATCATAGAATTCATGTAGGTCAAACATGGAGGTATGTATACCTCTTTGTATGATTCACCAAAGCACAAATTTTACCAACATCGTTGGTAAATCCGGTTGTTCATGAATGAAAATAAAATAAAGACTAATTAGTTCATCAAGTAGCCAAGTAATAACAACCGGGGGGTTTCATACCCATCATGGAAAATGTTGGAGATGTGGCAGGGTTGTGTTACTTTAGGTCTAGGAAACTACTTGGATATGAATAAAAACATCAAGTGAGGTGGTGGAACAAGTTAGGATAGCCAAGGTTCACACCTTTACCAAAACACAAGTCTTTCCAAATGAACTATGGTAAACTTGGATGGTTTCATCACTTGTGGGTTATCTAAACCCTATCAAAACAGAAAGTTTAGAGGGTGTTTGCACCTCTAAACTCATAAGAATCATCCTAAAACAAGTCCCACAACCATAGATGGGTTTAGGAACAAGCAGGCATAAGATTCATGTAAGAAAGTTAAAGTTTTCGTAAAAGTTTGTAACATAACTTCCAAAACAGAAAGTTTGGACCTCAAAATGGTGATGTTCCATCTTAGTTTACCATGGTAAACTTGTGGATGGTGTCACCCAACTGGAAAGGAGAGAGGGGGTCGCGTTACGCGGCACCCCTTTGTTCTGTTGAAGTTTTGTTTTCACATTTTGTCCCCTGAACTTAGATTTCCTTGTCATTTTAAGCAATAACTTTCATAATTATTATGTTTTTAAGTATGGAATGCGTATGCAAGTATAATTCGAATATCGTGAATGCATGTATGAATAAGTGTACGTATATCAAGTGTCGATTTGCAAGTAAACGTGTATTTAACGATTGATTATATATAACAAGTATGTGTAAAGTATGATTTCATCATGATCAAAAGTCTTGAATTACAAAAATTGGAAATGGAATACAAACATGATACGAATACAAGTTTCCATAAATAAAAATATGACTAAACTATCTAAATAAGGAAAGTACAAAATGCGAAGCGTTACAGTCTCCCCTACTTTAGGAAATTTCGTCCCGAAATTTATTCAAGAAGAAGACTCAACGAACAGATGCGGATGCTTGGTCTTCATTTCACTTTCGATTTCCCAAGTAAATCCAACGCCACATTTTCCTTCCCATCGAACCTTAACTATGGGAATTCGACTGCACCTTAGATGCTTGGTTCCTCGGTCCATGATTTCGATCGGTTTCTCTACGAAGTGTAAGGACTCGTTGATTTGGAGATCATCAAGTGGAACTTGGAGTCCTTCTTTGGCTAGACACTTCTTTAGATTTGAAACATGAAATGTCGGATGAACGTTGTTAAGTTCTTGAGGTAGATCCAGTTGATACGCTACCTTACCAATTCTTTTGAGAATTCTGAAAGGACCTACGAAGCGAGGAGCGAGTTTGCCTTTCTTACCAAATCGAACTACTCCATTCCAAGGGGATACCTTGAGGAGTACGTAATCACCAACATTAAATTCCAAGGGCTTGCATCTCTTGTCTGCGTAACTTTTTTGTCGGCTTCTAGCTTTGAGTAGGTTATCACGATTTTGTAGAATCTTGTCCATCGTCTCTTGTAAGAGCTTGGGACGGGTGATTTGAGCTTTTCCGATCTCGTGCCAACAAATAGGAGAACAACACTTACGACCATACAATGCTTCGAGTGGTGCCATTTGAATACTAGCGTGCTAACTATTATTGTACGAGAATTCTACCAAAGGTAACTGTATATCCCCAGTTTCCACCAAAATCGATTACGCAAGAACGAAGCATATGCTCGAGAGTTTGGATAGTACACTCGGTTTAACCATTGGATTGAGGATGAAAAGCAGTACTAAGGTTAATATGAGTACCAAGAGCGGTTTGAAAGGTTTGCTAAAGATACAAGGTGAAACGACCATCACGGTTAGAAATGATGTCAATGGGGATACCATGACGATAAATGACTTCATTCGTATAGATACAAGCTAATTCCTCAACTCGGGAATCTTCACGAATGGGGATGAAGTGAGCATATTTGGTCAGACGATCGATTATTACCCAAATGCTATCATAACCAGACAAAGTTCGAGGGAGTTTTGTGATAAAATCCATGGCTATACTCTCCCATTTCTAGACCGGAATTTCTGGTTGTTCGAGTAAGTCAGAGGGACGCTGGTGTTCGACTTTCACCTTGGAACACGTTAGACATTTCGAAACAAAGGTGGCGATATCCTTCTTCATACCGGGCCACCAACAAGATGTAGGAAGATCTTGGTACATCTTGTCGGCTCTTGGATGAATAGGGTATCGAGACTTGTGTGTCTCCTTCACTAAACATTCACGAAGATCATCATGGTTTGGTACCCAAACGCGATTGAGGTAGTAAAGGATACCATCGGACTTGGATACGAGTTGATTTTCAGCACCACACTTTATCTCGTTGTATAAGTTATCCTCATTAACGGACGAGTATTGTGCTTCGTGAATGCGGTTTTGAAGGTCGTTTAAGATTTGGAAATAACAGATACTCTTCACATGAGTTTTTTTACTAAGAGAGTCGGACACGACATTCGCCTTACCAAGATGGTAGCGAATCTCGCAGTCGTAGTCGTTAAGCAACTCTACCTATCAGCATTGACGCATTGAGTTCTTTTTGGTTAAAGATGTGTTGAAGGCTCTTATGGTTGGTGAAGACCACACACTTAGTACCATAAAGTTAGTGTCGCCATATCTTTAACGCAAAAACAACCGTACCAAGTTCAAGGTAGTGGGTAGTGTAGTTTTTCTCGTGTATCTTGAGTTGTCTCGAAGCGTAAGCGATAACCTTGTCTCGTTGTATGAGAAAACAACCGAGACCTTGGCTAGATGCATCGGATACATGACGAAATCGTCATTACTATAGGGAAGAGCGAGAATATGAGCATTACAAAACATGTCCTTGAGCGTTTGAAAAGACTACACTTGTTCGGAACCCCAAAGAAAAGGTTTATCTTTTTGGGTCAAAGAAGTAAGAGGAATGGCGATCTTCGAAAAGTTAGAAATGAATCGATGGTAATAACCCGCCAATCCAAGGAATGAACGAATTTTGGACGGAGACTTTGGTGCTATCCAGTTCTTGACGGCTTCGATTTTCGTGGGATCAACGTGAATGCCTTTCTCCTTCACAACATGACTGAGAAATTGAACCTCTTTTAGCCAAAATTCACATTTGGTGAATTTGGCGTAGAGTTGTTTGGTTCGTAAGACATCGAGGATTAAACGCAAGTGTCGCTCATGCTCATCTTGGGTTTTGGAGTAAATAAGAACATCGTCTAGGAAAACGTCTATTAATTGGTTCATCAAATCCATGAAAACCGCGGGTGCATTGGTTAACCCGAAAGACATGACTACAAACTCGTAGAGATTGAAGCTAGTACGAAACACGGTTTTAGGAATATCATTTTCGAGGACTCGAAGTTGATGGTAGCCAGAACGCAGATCGATTTTAGAAAAACACGTTGCGCCTTGAAGTTGATCAAAGAGGTCATCGATGCGTGGAAGAGGATAACGGTTCTTGACGGTTAGCTTTTTGAATTCACGATAGTCGATGCACATGCGGAATGATCCATCTTTTTTCTTGACAAAGAGGACTGGAGTGCCCCAAGGAGAAGTACTAGGGTGTATAATCCTTTATCAAGTAACTCTTGAAGTTGGCTCGATAGCCCTTGCATTTCTGAAGGTGCAAGGCATTAAGGAGATTTTGCAACTATAACAACCCTCCTAGAACCCTTAACGTGACCCTAAAACGTTCCTTATATACCTCGTATATGAGAAACGAGCCCGAAATACCCTTATACTTCTAAAAAACAAGAAAAACCAAATCTGGGATTTGCTCATGGGGGCGATCCCCTTAGCTAAGTTTGTCGCGGGTCGCGACTGACTTTATTTGTCGGACAAGGCATTGCGCCAGGTGTGTGGCGACTCAACAGAGCTAGCCCTTGACTCGACAAAGCTAGACTCGACACGTGTCCTCTCGCGGGCCGCGAGAGTGTTTGAAATAGGCTTCACGGGCCACGAGCCGACCTTCGACAGCCCTATAAATAGAGGCTTCAGCCTCATTTGGTCATCGTTCATTTACAAATTGATTTAAATGATCAAATTAGAGAAGTACAGGAAACAACATTCAAGGATGATGCTGAAGGTTTAAAAGGAATGATTAAGGAGTTAGAACAAGGATCAGATGGAATTTGGAAGTTCCATAAGAAAAGGATGTGGAAACCTAAACAAGGAAACCTATGCCACAGAATTCTAGAAGAAGCTCATAAGTCTAAGTATACGATACATCCTGGAAGTGATAAAATGTATCAAGATTTAAGAAAGAATTTCTGGTGGATAGGAATGAAAAAGGATATAGGAAACTACGTTGCTAAATGTCTAACTTGTTCACAAGTTAAAGCTGAGCATCAGAAACCCTCAGGGTTTTTGCAACAATTAGAGATGCCAATATGGAAATGGGAATTGATGACAATGGACTTTATTACCAAATTACCCAAGACAAGAAAAGGAAATGATACAATCTGGGTCATTGTAGACAAATTGACCAAATCTGCTCATTTCTTACCAATGAAGGAAACTTTTAGTATGGAACAGTTAGCCAAGTTATATGTTAATGAAATAGTTTCATTACATGGAATTTCTTTATCTATTATATCTGATAGAGATAGCCGTTTTACTTCTCATTTTTGGACAAGTTTCCAAAAAGCAATGGCAACCAGGTTAAATCTAAGCACAACTTATCATCCACAGACGGACGGACAAAGCGAAAAGACAATACAAACAATGGAAGATATGCTTAGAGCCTGTGTAATTGATTTCGGAGGAAATTGGGACGACCATTTACCATTAATAGAATTTTCCTAAAATAACAGCTATCATACTAGCATTAATGCTACACCTTTTGAAGCACTTTATGGACGAAAGTGCCGAACTCCAGTCTGTTGGGCAGAAATTGGAGAAAAGCAATTATCTGGACCAGAGATAGTGCAAGAAACAACAGATAAGATAATTCAAGTCAAGGAAAGACTAAAAACAGCACGAGATCGTCAAAAGAGTTATGCAGATAACAGACGAAAACCTTTAGAATTTCAAGTAGGAGATAAGGTATTGTTAAGAGTTTCTCCATGGAAAGGAGTAGTCAGATTCGTTAAAAGAAGAAAGCTAAGCCCCAAGTATGTTGGACCTTTTGAGATTATTAGAAGAATAGGAGCTGTAGCCTATCAGCTACAACTGCTAGAGGAAGTGGCAGGAATACATGATGTGTTTCATGTATGTAATCTCAAAACGTGCTTAGCAGACGAATCACTAGTAATACCTCTTAAGGACATAGAGGTAAATGAGAAACTTAAGTTTATCGAGAAACCTATTCAGATTGAAGATAAAAAGATCAAGAATCTCAAACACAAGAGACTAGTTCTAGTCAAAGTGAAATGGGATTCCAAGAGAGGACCAGAATACACTTGGGAGCTTGAGTCAGAGATGCAGAAGAAATACCCACACCTATTCCAGTAGACCTCAAGGACAAGATCTAAAATAAGATGGGGAGGATATAACAACCCTCCTAGAACCCTTAACATGAACCTAAAACATTCCTTATATACCTCGTATACGAGAAACGAGCCCAAAATACCCTTATACTTATAAAAAATAAGAAAAACGAAATCTGGGAGTCGCTCGCGGGGCGCGACCCCCTTAGCTAAGTTTGTCGCGGGCCACGACTGACTTTGTCCGACAAACAAAGTCAAACTTTTTATAACAAATCAATGGGATAAAACCCAAGTTTGTCGAGTGACACGTACTGACCGAGTAATTGTGTAGCTATAAACATTGTAATCGCCCTTAATACTTTGATGTGTAACAAATTATGCTTTGCAAAATGGAATGTACTTGCCAGTATTTCCTGCTGATAATATGTTTTTAAAATGCGGTTCAGGTAACACAATGTGAAAGCCAATAGAAGCCAGCTGGAGAGCACTGAAGGCTTGGAAAAGTGGCTATAAAAGTTACCTAAATAAAAAGGAGTTTTTGTTTTCAATAATTAGGGTTCATCCTTACAAATGTATTGTCAAATGGACTTGGGTTTTATCCCATTGATTTGTTATAAAAAGTTTGGTGTTTTACTCTGATAAAAATATTTCCTAACTACGGTCCTGATGTATTCCGCTGCCAAATTAATAAACACCGATACCACTGATCTGGATCTCGTGGAACCTACTCCGGGGTAGGGGTCGGGGGTTGCGACAGAGGGTGGTTTCAGAGCTACAGCCACTGGTTTAAGCCAAAGAAGTGTTTTGCTGACACTTAAATTCTGTGTTAGGAAAAAATTTATGTAATTACGTGTAAATATTTTGGTTTATTTGACTATTTGTTAGTTTACAGTATGAGTGAGCAAGGAACTTCGGACGCTTATCGTCATATAGTTAGGTCACCAAAAGATGAAGGAACATCATCTGAACCCAATCCCTCAGGATACTCAGCCGATACTGAGGAGGGGATATTTATTTTTAAGGCACAGTCTGAGGAACCCTTCACTACTAAAAAGAAAGGTTGGTTTAATAGATGAGCACATGAGAGAAAAAAGAGAATGAAGAAGTTACAACTACAGAGAGCGATAGTCAGAGCTAATAAGGAAGCGAAAGCACAACCTCAGGAAGCAGTCATTAGGCCACCTTGGGAAGAGGAACTAGATAGACAATTGGCAGATTTCCATATGTTAGCTACTACAGCAGTAGACGCTAACCTAAACCAAATAACTGAACCGCCACTGTTACCCTTATTCCCAGACCAACAAATGCTAGAACCCAACCAAGAAAACCAATTACCGATACCTGCATTTGACCCCAACGAGTTACCTAGAATCCCAACCCCAATGCCTTTAGAACGTGATCTGTGGTGGGATAACGATAGAACTTTTTTTTTGAAATGAATAGGGAGGATCCTTACGAGGAACCCGTACCTCATAACCCTGACCCATTAAACCCACCAATGAGTCGAGAATGTGTGCAGGAACTCCGTCAGTACGGAGAAAGTTTAGTGAATGAAGGGAATAGAATCCAACAGATAGGGGAGAAACTAGTTTGGAAATATGATGAGAATGAGATGAAGTACTGGATGAACGGTACCTAGAGTAATACCTAGATATATGTGTAATTTTGTATTTTGATAAAAAAAAAACTAGACTAGATCGACTAAAATAGATGCGGATGCATAACTACTAGTATAATTGATTTCCAGTTGTAGTATGTAACCGATGCATATATATATATATATATACACACACATATATAGAAAGAGTAAAAGTCGTAATGATCGACGTTTTTGATCAATCTGTTTGTGTGATTGTGTCACACCCCAACCGATGGCGGAAACATCGGGGCACGACACTGAGCGAAACAGATTTTCCAAGAGAAATCCATAACGACTAAATTACCAGATAATTAACATTATGTCCCATACCATAACTCATCAAAGTAAGCAGTTATTACCGACATAGATATCTCATAGACGAATAAATTGTTTCGACAACTCAGAATTTAAATTATTTGTTTCTTGACTCTTCCTAACTTGATTCCATATAGCAAGCATCCTAGCATCTCAAACACCTGTCACATACGTTAAAATAGAGGTCAATACACATAGTGTAAAGGTGAGCATACAAGTTTGATAGTATAATAGATAGCGAAAGCGAGTTTACGCATAACTAGCATGTAACATGTATAATGTGAAACAAGTAGGTTATCGACAATGAAATATGCACAGACATGACTGTGACATGTGAAGAAAAGCCCTTAACAACCCCTGTCCACGACAGGTGCTGAGTCCAAACTATAGTACTATCATTGCTAAGGTGTCAGGCAACAATCACTGTTTAAACATAACATACAAGATTTCATCGAGTAACACGTATAACATGCAGTAACGGTTAGCGTATAAAAGTGTTTGCATTGTGTGGCGATTGTGATTTGATTATAGATAACGTATGTAACACCCAAAAGTGCTTAAAGCAAAAAGGGATTGAGTATACTCACAGAGATGGTAGCTACTAAACACAATCTGTGATTAGATTGAAGGGAGCGCTAGAGTAAGCCTGAATATAGAACGATAGCATTAGCGATGAGCGGTGCGTTAAACGGTGCGAGTGCCTTAGTGATGAAGGGTCATCCGAACGGGTGGCAATCCGGACGGATGGTCATCCGGTCGGATGGCCATTCGGTCGGTTTGCCATTCGTTTGGGATGGATGTGTTTGTGTATGATGTGACTTTGAAGTTTTCATTGTGGCATTTTCAAAATAAGGAAGTGTTTCTATCATTCAGGTCATCCGGCCGGATGGTAATGCGGATGGATGGCCGTCCATTTGGATGGCGGTTCGCTGAACTGATCTTCCTTATATTTTTGTGAAAATTGTTAAGTGTTGAACACCATAGGTCGTCCGATAGGATTGTCGTTCGATCGGATAGCTATCCGTTCGGATGGTGATCCGTTCAGTAACCTTGTTTGTTTGAAACTTGTAAATTTCGTTAAGTTTGGGAAATTTTACGATTGCACCGAGATGGTATTACAACGTGTCAAACAACGGAACCCTATCGAGTCCAAGTCACCCGATCGGATGGGAGTCACTCGTCCGATCAGTTAACTGTTCTTGATGGTCATTCATGTTCAACCCGTGAATTGGTTGTCTCATTGATAGAAATTCGTTCTTGGACCGACACTTCACTAGAGAATGAGTAGAAGGCCTGTACAAGCTCAGATTCTATCGGTTTTATGTGAAAAGTTGAGATTATTGAAGAAAAATTTGAAACACTTTGATTATGTTTAAATTTAGGATGAAATCAGTGTTTAATTATGTTGAAATCTCTTAGATCTGAGTTGTTCTTGGTGGAATGATGTCATACTTTGAAGTTCATGAGAACTCATGATGACATCACCCTAGAACACCCCAAATCCACCGATTTCATGGTGAAAAGTTAAGATTTGATGGTGAAAATGATGAAGAAGTGTGTGTAGATGATAGAAGTACAAGATTTGGGTTGAAAATTTACAAGAATCGCGAGAAATCGAGAGAAAATAGCCCTAAGAGTGCTGGTCGGACGAGAGAGTTGTCACAACACTGTTCATGATGTGATAGGTGTTATTTATAGGCAAGAGAGGAAAAGAGATGATGTGAAGTGATGGATCGAGAGGTGGTTCGATCGGATGGCCATCCAGACGGATGACCATTCGATCGAATAGTCATTCGATCGGATGGACGGTGTGAGTTGGTTTTCGATGTTTCGTTTCGTGTGTTGAGCGTTGCGATGCGTTGTGAGTGAGTGATGCGATAGTATTACCCATTAATTACAAAAATAACCTATATAATAATAACATAAATATAATCCTTGAATCTCGAGTTTGCGATGAGATTGCGTTGCGATAGAGTTGCGATTGCGTTTGCGATTAAACACCTCAACATAAACATAACACGCACAAGTAACACATAATAGCACACACATATAAAACAATATCCATAACCTATCTTTCGAGTTGTGATGCGATAGCGATGCGATTAGCGATAGATCGATTAGCGGTTAAATTGCGATTTATTAACATGTACTCCACATAATACAAGTAAAGCAACTTAAATTAGAGTATCGATGATCAATCAAAGAGTACAATCAATGATAAATCAAGGAATGATAGATTCCAATTAGCAATCTTGTCTTCCTTTGACTTGACTTTGACTTGTACTTTGACTTTGACTTCGAAAGTCGGGTTGTTACAGCCTCCCCTACTTTAGGAAATTTTGTCCTGAAATTTAAGGCGCAGGCGTAACAAACAGTTGTGGATACTTAGCCTTCATGTCACTTTCGAGTTCCCAGGTGAACTCGGCGCCGCATTTACCTTCCCAGCGAACCTTCACAATGGGAATGCGTGAGCGTTGGAGTACCTTGGTTTCTCGGCCCATGATCTCGACAGGCTTTTCCACGAAGTGTAATGTTTCGTCCACTTGTAGATCCTCAAGAGGGACATGTAAATCCTGGTCGGCTAGACACTTTTTGAGGTTCGAAACGTGAAAAGTCGGGTGAACGTTACTAAGTTCCTCCGGGAGTTCGAGTCTGTAGGCCACCTTGCCAATCCTTTCCAGAATTTTAAAGGGTCCAACATATCGAGGCGCGAGCTTTTCTTTCTTGTCAAATCTGATCACTCCCTTCCAAGGTGCAACCTTTAGGAGTACATGATCGCCAACGTCAAATTCAAGGGGCTTGCGGCGTCTATCGGCGTAACTCTTTTATCGACTCCGAGTTTTCAGCAGATTGTCTCGGATCTGGAGGATTTTTCTGTCGTTTCTTGTAACAGCTCTGGACCGGTAATTTGCGCGTCCTCGATCTCGTGCCATACAATAGGCGATTGACATTTCTTCTGTATAATGCCTCAAAAGGTGCCATTTGGATGCTAGAGTGATAACTGTTATTGTACGAGAATTCGACTAAAGGTAAATGCGAATCCCAATTACCACTGAAATCTATTACACACGAGCGCATTTTGGTTACAAAATACGCGAGAATGCGCATTTTGGCCGAAACTACGACTCGTCACTGAGCCTAGATAACGTGGTAATCAGTAGGTATAGTCACTAGGGACTATAACCATCGTGATTACGCTCACGTTATGAAGTTCAAACGAACTTCGCATTGACCATAAACTGGTCAATGTAGAAAGTCAAACGCAGTTTGACTTTTAAGCTAAAAACGAATGAAAAGAACGAAGGAATACTTACAGAAGGTCCCCGCAAGTTTGATTTCCCAAGTATTTCTCAGGTATGAAGTGGTTAACACTTCAACTTAGAGAAAATCTCAGAAAATCAAGTGGGTTTTGAGCTAAAGAGGTGGGGGTATTTATAGATATAGCACAACCGTTAGGATCATTTATCGGGAAATGACCTTCGATCATGGCCGTACACCTCATGCCCATAGATTTGCAATACAAGGGGTGCCTCAAAACAAGCCAACGATATTTAAAAAGTTACAAAATAGACCCCCAAGTTCGACCCCATTGCTGAAAAATGAAGAAAATCATGTTTCTGTCCAGATCAGGTGCTGGCGCTACGCCACGGGATAGGCAGTAGCTGGTGGTGTAGTGCCACCAGGTAACAGCTCCAAACTTTTTGCCAAAATGGCAGAAATGGTCCCTACACATGTTTAAGGCATTTTTCGATGCGTTTGAACCCCGTTAACCCCATTTCAAGGCTCTAAAATGAAGTTAAAGTATAGGGAACTCAAAAAATGCTCAAAAATATCTCAGATATATACGACGGAAGTCGTAACGAACGCAAAAACGAACGCAAATTACGCGACGAATGGAATTTTATCAAGCCAATCACTAAAATAAAATATTTTAATGATTACATAATTTTTTGGATGTTCAGATATATTCAGAACGTAAGATATGCGTGAAAATGCAAACTTGTGCACTTTTTGACGCTTTTAGTCCCTGAATGATCAATAAAGTTTATTTTAGCATACCGAACCCCTCAAAGCCTATTTCTAAGTTATGTAAAGGATATTTAGGGTATTTTTAACTTATGATCAAGTTCTGGAATGTTCGTTACAGTACGAATCGGCATACTTTCACAGTTGTCGAAACTAGTCCCTGTAAGCGAATAAACTTAATTTCGGCATACCAAACCATCCAAAATTTATTTCTAAGTTATGTAAAGGTTATTTAAGGTATGTTAAGCCTATTTTACTATCCCGGAGTGTTTGTTGTGTTAAACTGATTACATTTACGCATCAGTTCGCGTATACTTTCCAGAAAGCAATTTAGAGCTCGAAATCGAACAAGAATTGATATGTGCAAACGATACACATATTTATACAAATCCCAAGTATGACACACAAAATTTCATTGATTTGGTAATTGTTCAATGGTCGTGGAGGCACAGATGTCACAGTTGCCTGATACACTCTTCTGCATGCTTGCAGGTCTATAGGTATATATCATTGGAACTTGCTGTCTGGGAGGCTGGAGTGGTCATGGGTCGAGATACATGGAATCGCGAGACAAGTCTAATGGTTTTCGTACATATGGTTTATGAAACACTTAACTAATGATTTATGCTTCTCCTAAATATGATGAATTACATTTAGTGTTTTGCAACACTTTATGTTAGTAAATGAAAGTTTTTAATTGAAATCTTGTTATGAGTTCAATGTGATTGGTGGCTAGATCCTAGTACGTCACACGCCTCGCGGGGGTTTCCGCATGTGGTATTTTGGGGGTGTGACTGTTTGGTATCAGAGCCACTGGTTATAGTGAACTTGGTTTTAAAAATGTTTTTATAAAACCAGACTATAAACGAACAGTTCTGAATACGTGAATACGACCATGACACTCAGCTCCAGACTGCAAGGTTCATCTTTTTACCTGTGGTATACATTACATGATTAGTGTACACTTGTTTATGATGTAGCATGCGGACACACACTTGTCACCATAGCATAATTTCGTGAGTTGCTTGTTTACAGTATGATGCATTGCTAGTATGTCGTAGTCCTTAGATTTCTCTGATCTTGTCGTTTTGACAATCTCCGTTGACATATGAGTTGAGGAACCATTTAACACGAGTTATGAGGAACTGAGATGAGCATGCAAATCACAATATTATTGTGGGTGCACACATAATAATAATGTGGGGTGCATGTGAGTCCCAACGAGGCCTAACAAGTGTGAAAGGGGTTCCATTCCATCATTCGACCAAATGTGAAACACAACGATTCATAGGGTTCATAGCAATGACTGTCTCCTGTTTGAACGTGGTCCTTTCACTTCCCTCTGATTACGAGTCTCGATGATAATGAGCGGTACCGAATACATAACTAAACGTCTAGCGAACCGTGTATAAATGTTAGGTGATAATGCGAACGTCTTTGAGACAGATGTCGAAACGTTAAATGGTTGTTCTATACTTTCTCACTTTTCTCGTTTACTTTGACGCAACAAATTAACGCCTCAAATTTAGAAGTATGGGCACCTCTGTGATTCTCTAATGATTTACCGTGCGCTATTCAATCGACTCGCAAGACCGATGGACAAGAAGATGAACGTGATGCATTACCAACCCTAGTGTTAGGACGACCCTGCTTTCTGACAACGAACATCAGTAGGTCGACATCAATCGAGTCCCTAACCCTAGTAAGCAATGTCTGGGGGCCAACTCTTACGAATCAACCGGGGCATAAACGCAGGAAACCGATAGGAATATGGGATGTGTAATTACTAGCGCCATGGGCACTACCCTAGAACGTGACAAGAACAACGGGAATGTGGACCCTAAAGGAAAAAGACCGCAAGGATCTGTTTTCAAAGCAACAACATTAGAGGCAAAGGCCATGGCGATAACAAGGTACTCACAAATCATAACTTTCAGTATGGGAATGAAGGTGACTTTGGCAAGGATTGGCTGTTGATAAGTCAAGACGTCAACAACCCAGGAAGCAATGACCGTATTGGGAATCCTCGTAACAGTAACAACAACCCTGGAAGGGGTACTCATGGAAGGACATTTAGGATTGGCTTAGGCGACGCCAGGCATAATAGCAACATGGTGCTTGTATGTTTTTGGGTAACTAATCGCTTCGTCCCTGTTCTGTTTAACCTTGAAGCCTCTTGAAGACAGTCACGTTGTAGGAGTGGCTGATGGCAAGCCAATTGAAGTCTCACACGTTCACCTGAGGTGCAACTCAATCTTGTAAGACACAATTTCGACATTGACCTTCCCCCTGCTACTGTTAGAAGCTTTGGTGTAGTCGATAGTATGAACCGGATGTCCATGTGTAACACCCCAATCGCGTAATATAACAATACGCGGCGGAAATATCGGGGAGTCACGTTACAAATTGCTCACAACTACTGGTACTAAATTGTTTCAATATCATTAACATTGTTTTACAAACAAAGAATACATGTAATTGTTCTTTTGTTTTAGAAGTCTAAGGCCCGTGTGCAGTCCTATGCGTTGCATGCTTGAACAGTCGAAAACCTGAAACATATGCGAAAACAGTCAGCATAAAATTGCCGGCGAATACATAGGTTTTATTAGCCAAACAAATGGCAAAACATTTAGTATTAATCTTAATTGTGAAAACTCGTGACAAAATAGGTTTGTATATGGCAATATGATATTTACTAAGTCATTTTATGCCTTACATTGAAATCTCGATTAAACCATCGTAAAAACTTGTTAATGTTATTAGGAATCCAATCAAGGATTAATAATTGTAGGTCCCGGTTTTGATCCGTTTCGATTGCGAACCGACTCGTGAACGTGCGGAATCCGTACACGATCGTGACCGAACACACAAAAACGTACTAATGACGTGATTCTATTAACAATCTGACGAGTACAAATCCAAGAATCACGTAGAGAGAGCTTTCTCTCTCTAGACTTTCTCTCTCTAAGATTTTCTCTCTAAACCACCAAATGAGCAAAAGTCTTAACTCTAACACTCTAACTCCCTATTTATAGGCTAAGGATTATAATGAGAGAACTCATTATTTACAGAATTGCCACCTTGCCTTTTACTACATATTACAATATAAGTGCTAGAATTAAACTGTTTCTGCTACGGTTAAGATTGACGGAGGCGATAGACATACTGCACTAACAGACTCCCCCTTGGATATTGCCGCAGTCAATCTGTAGTCAAACTCGTAGCGACTTGTTTCTCTCTCTCTCTTTGAGTCTTCTTGAAGCTTTATCATCTCTTCTGCAACATAGACTCCCTCTTTCTTGAACAGAATCCTGGTGGATCTGTCTTGAGCTTCATCTCCCCCTTTCAGCAAACTCCTTCTTCAGGCTCCCCCTTTCGTCAAGCTTCCGTGCTTTGGGATCGACACCTGGCTTTCCGTATACAAGCTCCTTCAGGATAGTTTCCTGGCTTCTTGAATCCACGCTTCCTCTTGCGTTGAGCTCGTCTTCAGACTCCCCCTTAGACTCAGCTGTCGGGATCGTAGTCTGGCTTTCACATGTTCACAAGTTCAGGATCAATTCCTAGCTCTATTCTGCATATGCTCAGGATTTGAAACCTGGTTAACCTGCAAATCCTCTACCCATAACATAAGTTTCACAAATTTATAACACTTATATTTAAGAAAACTTACTGGTAGAAATCATTCATTCATCAATCTATATAGTTACATCAAGTTCAAATGAATGACCTTGATTAACTAAGCACACAATCTTTCAAAACATTTGTATATAATATTCAAGTTTTTTAACATATTCTCCCAACCCAAAATAGTTCATCATGTTTAGCACTTGGAATTTTAAAAATCAGCTTTCCAACATCAGTTGTCGAAAATCTTTTTGCATTTTTCAAAACTTTATGCTAAAACACACTAAAATCTTTTTGGATTTTGAGTTTAAAGAAATGCAGTAAAGAAATATATACAAACAATATTTTTGTGAGTTTGTGTAAGAGGATCATATCAGTTTATGAGACAAATCACTAGCACCGTTAAGCTTTAAACATTTTAAGTTCTAAACGATTCACGTTGATTGACGATATGTTTGTCCTCTTAAGCTCAATCTAAAAACTTTAGAAATGCTTACTGATACGTTAAGGTATATTATTTTTGCACTAAATTCTTATGGACCCCACGATCTCAGCATATCCCCTCATCATGCAATACACTAACTCAAGTAATGCCTTTAAACTTTCATCAACTGTGATATGTGCGAAAATAACTCAGAATGTTTAAACATTAACAATCAGGCCGATACTTCCGTATACGCAGAGAAAGTCCAATGTTTAAACAAAATAAGAAAATAAAAATAAGTTGAAGTTGTTTAGGCTTTAACCACCAGGTCGATACTCCCGTATACGCAGAGGTGATCCAAAGCTTAAACGAAACACCAAAGAAAATAAAGCAGAACGTTTAAGCAATAACATCCAGGTCGATACTCACGTATACGCAGAGGATGTCCAATGCTTAAACAAAATAAAGAAATCAAACAAGTTTAAATCTTTGCAAAATGAAATGCACAATCACAGTGACTTTTCAGCAAAGTTGTGAAAGCTCACAGACTTAACCGGTTTTATGTCTTTCGACAATCAGCGATTACCGAGTAGGCACACAGTCAAGAAGGACAAAACTAAGTACTATGCTTTCAACCATGTTTCCCACTAGAACTAGGCTTTTTCATTTAAGTTTGTATCGTTATCACAAATCTACTAGTCTAGCTGAGCCTATCGTCACATCGTTAGTGAAATCGTTTATCACATTTGACATTTCATTTCTTTAGCATGCTGTGATAGTCCACTGATTTACAATCATTTCCTCTTTTCTCAACAAAACTCATTTTTGCTTTTTCAATGTTTTTGGCATTTTCAAATTTTCTAATAATTTTTTTTTTTTAATTTTTCTCCCCCTAAAATCAAAATATGTTTCAATTTTGATTTTCAAAGGAAAATTTGAAAACAAACTATACAAAGTAAAGTGACAAACTGATATCGAATCGCTTCAATTCGCCATTCACTTGGCATAAACAATCAGAACTCCCCCTGACAACAAACTATTTTCCCATTTAGATTTCAAAACACTTAAGTTTGTTTTAATCAAAATGGTTTTTCCGGAAAATTAGTTTTGTTTGTCTTTTTACAAACTCGGGGTTCTTTCATCACATTGTTTTCCTTTAACCACTTATCGGAAAGATAAATCAAGTACAACTTAATGTCCTTGATTAGTCTTTTGTGATCCGAAATATCACAGTTACCAACCTGTGAATTTCTCAATAAAGATGCCGATACCTGTTCCACACTTACCAACCTGGGAACTCCGGCAAGTCAGATTTTTCATTTGAAAAGATCTACCCAAGCCTGACCACTCTTGGGTTTGACAGTTTTTACCTCAACAGATGGCTCTTCTGGTTTTGACAAACCAGAATCATTGCCTGATCGTGGCTCCTCTAACTTTGATGAGTCAGAATCATTGCCTGAACGTGGCTTGTCTGACTTTAATGAGCCAGATTCATCGCCGACATGTGGCTCATTTGTTTCCGAAGAAACAGATTCATTGCCACAAACTTTCTTCTTCTTCTTTCCCTCTTTCGTCCTCAGATTTGTATCTGATGAATCCGTTTTGCTTGATTTGTCATTATTTGGCGAACAAGACGTTTTATCAGAACTTTTATCTGTTTTACCAGTTGTATCCGAGGACAAAATCCTCTCGAGATATACTCTCGCCTTCTTTCTTTTCTTCCTCAGTTTGTCTTTCTGCCCTTGTGAAAGTTTTACTTTCTTTTCTTGAACTTTCTGTTCTTGAACTTTTGGTTCTTGAACTTTCTGTTCTTTGGGCTTGACATTGACTGGTTTCTTTTCCATTTTCTGAGATTTAGCCCTCGATCTTTCCTTTGATCTCATTGGGCAATCTCTTGCAATATGTCCTCTGATTTGGCATTCATAGCACCTTCTCGTTTCGAATCTCTGACTTTGGCAGTTAACAGCAATGTGTCCTTGATAGCCACAAGTGTAACACACTCTGTTATCATACCTCTCACTACCTTCATACCAAACACCGTCTTCATACCACACACTTAGATCATAGCATTGATTTGCCTTGTGGTACTCATGTCTCCTCTTGTATCCTTGATTTGGCATTTGAGCACTGTGGTCAAACCTGCACCACTGATTACCAACTTTTTGTGAGTTTTTATTTTCAGATTTTTGTGATTTTTTATTGTGATTGGATGATTGATCTGATGAGCTGTTATTTTCTTTCTGAAAATTTTTCGATTTTTTATCTTTTTGTTTCTGTTCCACATTCTTCTTTACAGGTTTTTGCGTTGAGCATTCACCTTTCTCAGTAGAATGTAAAACAATATTTTTAAACATTTCATTTAATTTCAAAATTGTTTTTCTTTTTTCTTCCTTTTCTTTTTCATCATCAGATTTATCATCACAATCTTCAATTTTGACTTTGTCAAAAGTTGTGACCTTGTCACTTATTGGAACTGAATTGATCGGTTTTGGACAAACATATGATGCAGAAGTCACAAAACTTTTCAATTTATTCTCTAAATTTTTTATTTTCTTTCTATCACCTTCTGCTTCTTTTTCAAGTCGTATAATCGTCTGACGATGGGAGTTTATTACCTTTTGCTTTTCAATATTGTTCTTGCTAAAAACAGATCTCCCATCTTCAAGAATCTTTATTTGACTTTGAAAATCTTTTTCAATCTTTAATTTTTCATTTTCAAAACTTTTGATTTTATCTTTAAAAACAGAATTTTCATTTTCCAAAACTTTTATTCTTTTATCAAAAACTGTTTCTCTATCTTTTAAAGCCTTATTTTCTAATTTTGCCCAAAACACTTTTTCATGTTCTAAAGTATTTAGCTTATTCTCAAAATCTTTGTTTTCTAATGACAAACTCTCAATATTCTTCAAAAGTTTGTCATTTTCAGATTTTAGTTTTTCGCAGTTCAAGCGCAAATCCAAAATCTGTTCATCATCAGCTTTCTTCTCGTCTTTCAAAGCTTTGTTTTCCAATGTCAAATTCTCCACATCTTTCAAGAGATTGACATTTTCTGCTTCGGATTTTTCACATTTTGAGCACACAACTTCACTTTTTGAAGTTTCATCCTTCTTTGATTCTTCATTCTTTGTCATTCCTTCTTTAATCTTTTTTATTAATTCAAGAAATTCAACCAAACTCATATTTTCTGAGTTTCTTTCTATTTCATCTATTAACTCTTTCTTTTTCTTTTTCTCTTCTTCATCTCCCCACCATTTCTTCTGCCAATACTCATCTTCTTCAGCAATTTGTTGAATTATGGTTTCAAGATCGAGGGTTTTGTGGTCAATGGCAATGTTTCCCATGGGGTCGAGATAACATTCTCTGTCTGGATCCCATCTCCTCGCTCTTTTTGCTTCAAGATAGATACCAGATATTTTGATCATTCTGTTTTGAGCTTTCATCTTTCTGCAACCATACTTCTCTTCTTCAGTTCTGTTATCTTTAAAAGGAACAGGTTCTGATTTTGCCATGATTTTATATCCTTGAATTACGGGTGGTGATCCGTGCGGTTAACATCAGGAACAACAGCAACAGTTTACGACTTTTACGAACTTTCGAACCACAAAATTCTCGATTTCTCCTAAATGGATTTGAATTTCGAACTGAAAATTTGTATGATTGTAGATCAGGTACTTTCACTTATCATATCCAAAATTCAGCAATTTTCGACCGTAAAAACCTATTCAAATTGACAAAAATCAGATAAGAACGTGAAGAACAAGAAAAATATGAAAAATTTGACAAATCTGGATGATTTAGGCTCTGAATCTGATCAAATCTTGAATGAAATCGTGCGTTTGATCCTTGCCACCGAGCTCCTGCTCTGATACCAATTGTAGGTCCCGGTTTTGATCCGTTTCGAGTGCGAACCGACTCGTGAACGTGCGGAATCCGTACACGATCGTGACCGAACACACAAAAACGTACTAATGACGTGATTCTATTAACAATCTGACGAGTACAAATCCAAGAATCACGTAGAGAGAGCTTTCTCTCTCTAGACTTTCTCTCTCTAAGATTTTCTCTCTAAACCACCAAATGAGCAAAAGTCTTAACTCTAACACTCTAACTCCCTATTTATAGGCTAAGGATTATAATGAGAGAACTCATTATTTACAGAATTGCCACCTTGCCTTTTACTACATATTACAATATAAGTGCTAGAATTAAACTGTTTCTGCTACGGTTAAGATTGACGGAGGCGATAGACATACTGCACTAACAATAATAACTGTTTTGAAATAAATCAAAACTTATCTAAGTATTATATAAATCAAATAAATGAGACATGATAATACTTCAGATATCTTTCTAAGAATCTAACATATAAAAATATGGGAGAATTCTACAAAGATTTTGATAATCAAACATTGAAACAAATGTACACAAAATCCTAAAGTGATCCAGATAATGCTACAAGAATAATAAAATAAGAACATTTATATATAGGAAGTACCAGTGGCGTATCCACCATGTTCTTATTTTATTATACCCGTTTCTTTATCTAAATCACAACTACCACATAACACATAAATCGTCAACTTGTACCAACTTGTAAACAGGCATTAAAGCACACAATGAATCCAATCAAGGACTCCAATATCAGTACTTTAAACATCCTATAAGAATCAACCTATGAAGATAGATAGATGCTATAAGGATTCGGGTTCTGTCACATTGTCTAATCTAACATGAGTTAAAGTACACAATATATCCAAACATGGACTTCAATATTAGTACTCTAAACATCCCATATAAGTCTAACTATGATGATAGATAGATACTACAGGGATCCTGGGTTCTTGTCATATTGAATTATTGAATCAAAACAATCCTAAATCCTAATGGTGATTCGGGATAACGCCACGAAAGGTAATACAATAAGCACACTTATATATAGGAAGTACCAGCGGCGTATCCACCATGTGCTTATTATATTATCTAGTTTCGTTATCTAAATCACCAACAAACTACACAAAAACCAACCATCGAGTTGTAAAGTACTTCTTAAAAATCTCACTATGAAGTTAGGAAGATCTAAGACTGTACTTCAAATATCCTACATGAATCTAACTATGAAGATAGGTAGATCACTTAAGGATAAAACATTGCATATGCATAATCGGAATAACACACATAAAAGCACTTAGTGAACACACATATGCCATACATTTTGAAAACAAATCGATTACACATATGAATCACCCCAAAACATTTGAAAACAGTAAAAGAGGGGAACTATGTACTCGCCTGGGGTTGCGTATAGTCCCGGTTCAAAGGGTATAACAAAGCACAAAAGACCAAGAGTTCAAGTGTTGAAGCGGTTCCTAGGGTAACAGATACTATGTTAGGGAATTGACACCTAAATCGGAAGATCGGGTAGAATGAGGTCTTGTAAACCAAATGAGTGTTGGAACTCATGTGATATGGTTTAACAAAGCCTACATTCTAAATCGAAACATATCCTAAGTGCTTACGACCCATTAAGGTAGCTTATGCCACTTTAACGCGTCATTCGCGCGAAAGCGCGTTCGAGACGCCTAACTAGTCCTATGACAAGTATTATATGCCTTAACATATCTAATTATGTAATATAATCAGTTTAGATGTCAAAACGTGTGTTACATATGCCTAAAATGAAATTATGCGAAAAAGGGCATTTTGGTCATTTTCCTAAGGCATATAAACTACCTATCATACGACTAACTAAACGAAGTGACCATAAGGTATAACCTCGGAAGGTTATTCCCTATACAACTATCATCACATTATATGTTTGGTCGGATCCTAACGATCGACCAAACGGGTCGGGTTCAAAAGTCTAAGCGGTTGTTTAGACCGCTTATCTTACGACCCTATATAAGCACTATCCTAAAAGTGACGAGTTAAACATGTTAAAATATGTTTAACGAAGTTAGAAAACAAGTTTGATATCAAAACAAACGGCTTTGATACCCAAAAATAGTGTGGTTGCAAAATACGCATAGACGCGTATTTTGACCAAAACTATGATTCATCACTACACCTAATTAACGTGGTAATCAGTAGGTATAGTCACAAGGGACTATAACCATCGTGATTACGCTCACGTTGCGAAGTTCGAACGAACTTCGTGTTGACCATAGACTGGTCAAAGCTGAAAGTCAAACACTGTTTGACTTTCACGCTTAAAAACGCATAAAAGAACGAAAGAAGCTTACAAGAGGTCCAAGCTATGGAGGTTTGATCTAGATATTCTCAGGTATGAAGGATTTTATCCCTCAACTTAGAGAAATCAGATCAAGGTGTGAAATGAAATGAAAATGGGTGGGGTATTTATAGGATTTGGTCCACCGTTAAGATTGTTTATCGAGAAACATGCTTCGATCTGAGCCGTACACATGCACCCATGGTTTTGGAATACCATGGGCATCTCAAAATAGCCCATAGGAAGCTTAAAAACCATTTGCAAGTGTTGGAAATAGCTGGAACAAGCTGGAAAACAATTTTGCAGATCTAGGCATTTTTACGTAGGCCATGTAAGCAGAGACATTGGCTTACGTGCCGCTCCTGAGATAAGTTTGGCAGAAATGTCAAAACAGGCCCCTGCATGTGAAAACTTGGTTTTCGACGCATTTTTGGCACGTTTAAGCCCCGTTAACCCCATTTCAAGGATCTAAAATGAAGATAAAGTATAGGGAACATGAAACATGCTCAAAAATATCTCAGATGTCGGTTCGTTTGGTCGTACGGTTGCGTTGTTCGGTTAATTACGATGAAACACGAACGAACGCGTAAAACGATCCAAACTACGCGACGAATGAAATTTTATCATGCCAATCACTAAAATAAAATATTTTAATGATTACATAAATTTTTGGGAGTCCGGATATATTCGGAACGTAAGATATGCGCGAAAATGCAAACTTATGCACTTTTTGACGCTTTTAGTCCCTATTGATCAAGAAAGTTTATTTTGCGCACCAAACACCTCAAAGCCTATTTCTAAGCCATGTAAAGGATATTTAGGGCATATTTAACTTATGATCAAGTTCCAGAATGTGCGAGACTATGTGAATCAGCAGACTTTCGCAGTTTGACGCAAATAGTCCCTGAGTGTGAATAAACTTGTTTTTGACACACCAAAGCTTTCAAAACTTATTTCTAAGTTATATAAAAGTTATTTAAGGTATGTTAAGCCTATGTCACTATTCTGGAGTGTTTTCCGCATTAAACTGATTACGTTTACGCATCAGTTCGCGTTTAACTTTCTAGAAAGTGATTTAAAGCTTGAAAATGAACTAGAATCAAAATGTGAAATTGTAAAACCAAAATAAACAAATTTTTGAGACCAAAACACATTGTTTCTTTGATAAAATATAGTGTCATACATTGTGTGTGTTTACGGAGCACAAGTGTCACAGTCTCCCATACTTCAGGAAATTTCGTCCCGAAATTTATTCGAAGGAGACCGTAGAATGGAATTGAAACAACTAATGGATAAGCAGATTGCTAGATCCCAAAGATGTGGAGCATCATTTGGAATGGAATTCAAAATGTGATTTGGGATATTCAAAGTGTCTCAAGGTATTCAATCCTTTGAAACTTGTGATAGTCGACTAGTGTTAAAAAAAATCAACTAAGTATGGCACTATGTTATACTAAGCTCCTAGTGTAATTCCTAGCAAACAAAGGGGTGTACATTCAAGCCCTACACGTACACGGTTTCTATCGTCCCACGAGGTATATCCAATGCACCATGAGCATCTCTTGCATAGGAGACGGGTCAACATACCTATGGCATCAGGATCGTCACCTTTAACACCATAATATACTCTGGGTCGGCTCGATTTGAGTTAATGAATGTACTCGTCGTCTTCCATCGGAAATAACCACACAAATAACACTAAAACACATAATCACATAATGGTCCAAGATAACATAAAATCACTAAATGATCTCAGCAACGTTCTGAAGAATAACACGATAAGAACACTTATATATAGGAAGTACCATCAGCGTATCCACCGTGTTCTTATCGCATCATACTCCTCCTGTTACCTTCATCACTCTAGATTTTATGCCACCATACTTAACAAGGCTTACTATGATTCTCATGCGTCGAAACTCATAATTAAGTGTGCACCCATAATTACTCGTTTCGTCGCATGGTCCACATAGCTCCTCTTGTTAAGCGAGGGTAACAAATAATAAGGTCGAACTATCATCTAAATCAACTAAACATTGTCACAATAATATATCTGTCAAGTCGAATCGTATTTCATACTAGCAATGATAATACTACTTATTTTGCATACGACAATTTTAGTAGTAGGTGTTCTATTCTAGTACGAATTTTTATATATGTTTCATATTAACCAAACAGGTAGAATGCAACATATATTAATTATACATTATCACCATAATGTAAGCATATCAAGAAGATGTTCTCAAATCATGTGCTAGGTACGCTAAGTTAACAAACTAAGTACGTTAAATCAGCATACAAAGCAAATTGAATTTATAATCATGTGCTATACATATTAGATAAACAAATCATGTATATAATGCTATGATCATAAAGTAGTATAAACTTGTTCATAGTATTCGTATCGATCGTGTCACCACGTTCGTACGAAAGCACCGGAGTGCAATTTATATTATGCTAATATTATAAGATTTAGTTCCTAAAGAACGGAATCCTCAAAATCAGCATGTAATTTGAAATCACACATAGTGCAATCACATTAGAGTTTGAAATTGAAAATTGAATAACAAAGATAAAGATAAACTTCTTGGAATTCATATTGTCATTACAAACATAGTTAAAATATGTACATTGTTCTTGAAAAGAAACAGGAAATTTAGAGGTTCAAATGATCGTAAGCGCTTGATCATTAGCTTGAGCCTCGTTGATGTTGAACACTCATCCATTAGCATTGGCAAGCTTGGGGTAGTTTCTCTTGAAGTGATTTAAGTCACCACAATTGAAACATACTCTTGGGTGAGTCTGAGTTAGGGCTGCTCGGTTCTGGATACAACAGGTCACAGCTAGATGTCCAAATAAACCACAAATTGTACACTGGCGACAAGGGGAATTTGATGCATGATGATAGTTGCAATGATTACACCGAGGTTGCTTTCCATGATAAAATTCTTTGAAGTCTTGCGCCTTGAAGATTCGGCCTTCGTTCGTTTTGAATTCTCGTTAGTAATTTCAGTGTTTTGTTTCTTATACTTAGAATATATATATATATATATATATATAGTGTAAATTTTAACCCAGAAAAATCTTGTTTATAAGTTTCGTTCTTGTATTTGAAATAAGAGTTGTTTGAAAATAAGTTTTTGTAATATTTTTGGATGAGAGATTACAAACCGAGTTAATGGTTTGTATCATAAATTCTTTACCTGTTAAAAATTTATTAATTTTAAGACAAAAATGTTTTTAAATTTAAAAAAAATTAAAATAAAGAAACTATGTGTTTGAAAATTTGAAATTTCTCATCCAAATGGTAAAAATTTGAAATTTTTGAAAAACAAAGGTAGTATTTTAAAAATAAAATAGGATCTCGTGGAGTCGTGAAATGAAATGAGATTCATTTCAACTACATCGAATCAAACATATCACCGAAGGTAATATGATGAAATAGTATTGGGAAAGGAAAGATGTTTCGATTGTCATGAAGATAAAATATATTACCGAGGGTAATATGAATGAGTAGGGTTACAAAGGTCATTTAGAAATCGATCGGTAGGGTCAAGATAGATAGGTTTTTATAGTGCTTCACGAAGACATGCTTTAGCCTATAAGTGGACACTCACCCTAAGAGTTCCCAGGTAAGAATAATGCGGATTTGTACGAACACTCTAGCCTTAGACAGAAAACTCGGGGTACAGGCATCCACCCTTCCAGATTGCATGTGTTCACATTATTAAAACCCAAGATTTCAATGAAAAACGTTTGAAGAAAACATTTAAGAAATATTTTGATACAAATCATTTGAGATAAAACATGTTGTGAAATATTTTGACAAAAACGTTTGAGAAAACATTTTGAAAAATATTTTAATGAAAACATTTTGAGAAAAAAATTTTTGAGGAATACCTTAAGGCATAAAGCCTAAGGGTTTTAGGATAAATCATCTAAGGTTAGATGATTCGTAAATCATGGAGTAGTTGTGGCACGAATAAGGATGAGGATTAGGAAAGAAGTCCTAAGTCTACTCATGTTTGGGTCCTAGGAAAGTTATAGACTAGGTTTAAGGCATGCTAATAACCTAAGTCCCTATAACCAGTGCTCTGATACCAATCTGTAACACCCTAATCGCGTAATATAACAATACGCGGCGGAAATATCAGGGAGTCACGTTACAAATTGCTCACAACTACTGGTACTAAATTGTTTCAATATCATTAACATCGTTTTACAAACAAAGAATACATGTAATTGTTCTTTTGTTTTAGAAGTCTAAGGCCCGTATGCAGTCCTATGCGTTGCATGCTTGAACAGTCGAAAACCTGAAACATATGCGAAAATAGTCAGCATAAAAATGCCGGCGAATACATAGGTTTTATTAGCCAAACAAATGGCAAAACATTTAGTATTAATCTTAATTGTGAAAACTCATGACAAAATAGGTTTGTATATGGCAATATGATATTTACTAAGTCATTTTATGCCTTACATTGAAATCTCGATTAAACCATCGTAAAAACTTGTTAATGTTATTAGGAATCCAATCAAGGATTAATAATAACTGTTTTGAAATAAATCAAAACTTATATAAGTATTATATAAATCAAATAAATGAGTCATGATAATACTTCAGATATCTTTCTAAGAATCTAACATATAAAAATATGGGAGAATTCTACAAAGATTTTGATAATCAAACATTGAAACAATTGTACACAAAATCCTAAAGTGATCCAGATGACGCTACAAGAATAATAAAATAAGAACACTTATATATGGGAAGTACCAGCGGCGTATCCACCATGTTCTTATTTTATTATACCCGTTTCGTTATATAAATCACAACTACCACATAACACATAAATCGTCAACTTGTACCAACTTGTAAACACGCATTAAAGCACACAATGAATCCAATCAAGGACTCCAATATCAGTACTTTAAACATCCAATAAGAATCAACCTATGAAGATAGATAGATGCTATAAGGATTCGGGTTATGTCACATTGTCTAATCTAACATGCATTAAAGTACACAATGAATCCAAACATGGACTTCAATATTAGTACTCTAAACATCCCATCTAAGTCTAACTATGAAGATAGATAGATACTACAGGGGGTTCTTGTCATATTGAATTATTGAATCAAAACAATCCTAAATCCTAATGGTGATTCGGGATAACGCCACAAAAGGTAATACAATAAGCACACTTATATATAGGAAGTACCAGTGGCGTATCCACCATGTGCTTATTGTATTATCTAGTTTCGTTATCTAAATCACCAACAAACTACACAAAAACCAACCATCGAGTTGTAAAGTACTTCTTAAAAATCTCACTATGAAGTTAGGAAGATCTAAGACTGTACTTCAAATATCCTACATGAATCAAACTATGAAGATAGGTAGATCACTTAAGGATAAAACATTGCATTTGCATAATCGGAATAACACACATAAAAGCACTTAGTGAACACACATATGCCATACATTTTAAAAACAAATCGATTACACATATGAATCACCCCAAAACATTTGAAAACAATAAAAGAGGGGAACTATGTACTCGCCTGGGGTTGCGTATAGTCCCGGTTCAAAGGGTATAACAAAGCACAAAAGACCAAGAGTTCAAGTGTTGAAGAGGTTCATAGGGTAAGAGATACTATGTTAGGGAATTGACACCTAAATCGGAAGATCGAGTAGAATGAGGTCTTGTAAACCAAGTGAGTGTTGGAACTCATTTGATTTGGTTTAACAAAGCCTGCATTCTAAATCGAAACCTATCCTAAGTGCTTACGACCCATTACGACCCATTAAGGTAGCTTATGCCACTTTAATGCGTCGTTCGCGCGAAAGTGCGTTCGAGATGCCTAACTAGTCCTATGACACGTATTATATGCCTTAACATATCTAATTATGTTATATAATCAGTTTAGATGTCAAAACGTGTGTTACATATGCTTAAAATGAAATTATGCGAAAAAGGACATTTTGGTCATTTTCCTAAGGCATATAAACTACCTATCATACGACTAACTAAACGAAGTGACCATAAGGTATAGCCTCAGAAGGTTGTTCCCTATACAACTATGGTCACATTATATGTTTGGTCGGATCCTAACGATCAACCAAACGGGTCGGGTTCGAAAGTCTAAGCGGTTGTTTAGACCGCTTATCTTATGACCCTATATAAGCACTATCCTAAACGTGACGAGTTAAACATGTTAAAACATGTTTAACGAAGTTAGAAAACAAGTTTGATATAAAAAAAACGGTTTTGATACCCAAAAATAGTTTGGTTGCAAAATACGCATAGACGCGTATTTTGACCGAAACTATGATTCATCACTACACCTAATTAACGTGGTAATCAGTAGGTATAGTCACAAGGGACTATAACCATCGTGATTACGCTCACGTTGCAAAGTTCCAACGAACTTCGTGTTGACCATAGACTGGTCAAAGCTAAAAGTCAAACACTGTTTGAATTTCACGCTTAAAAATGCATAAAAGAACGAAAGAAGCTTACAAGAGGTCCAAGCTATGGAGGTTTGATCTAGATATTCTCAGCTATGAAGTATTTTATCCCTCAACTTAGAGAAATCAGATCAAGGTGTGAAATGAAATGAAAATCGGTGGGGTATTTATAGGATTTGGTCCACCATTAAGATTGTTTATATAGAAACGTGCTTCGATCTGAGCCGTACACATGCACCCATGGTTTTGGAATACTAAGGGCATCTCAAAATAGCCCATAGGAAGCTTAAAAACCATTTGCAAGTGTTGGAAACAGCTGGAACAAGCTGGAAAACAATTCTGTAGATCTGGGAATTTTTACGCAGGCCGCGTAAGCAGAGACACTGGCTTACGCGCCCCTCCTGAGATAAGTTAGGCAGAAATGTCAAAACAGGCCCCTGCATGTGAAAACTTGGTTTTCGACGCATTTTTGGCACGTTTAAGCACCGTTAACCCCATTTTAAGGCTCTAAAATGAAGTTAAAGTATAGGGAACATGAAACATGCTCAAAAATATCTCGGATGTCGGTTCGTTTGGTAGTACGGTTGCGTTGTTCGGTTAATTACGACGAAACACGAACGAACGCGTAAAACGATCCAAACTACGCGACGAATGAAATTTTATCATGCCAATCACTAAAATAAAATATTTTAATGATTACATAGATTTTTGGGAGTCCGGATATATTCGGAACATAAGATATGCGCGAAAATGCAAACTTATGCACTTTTTGACGCTTTTAGTCCCTATTGATCAAGAAAGTTTATTTTTGCTTACCAAACACCTCAAAGCCTATTTCTAAGCCATGTAAAGGATATTTAGGGAATATTTAACTTATGATAAAGTTCCAGAATGTGCGAGACTATGTGAATCAGCAGACTTTCACAGCTTGACGCAAATAGTCCCTGAGTGTGAATAAACTTGTTTTTGACACACCAAAGCTTTCAAAACTTATTTCTAAGTTATATAAAAGTTATTTAAGGTATGTTAAGCCTATGTCACTATTCCAGAGTGTTTGCCGCATTAAACTGATTACGTTTACGCATCAGTTCGCGTTTAAATTTCTAGAAAGTGATTTAAAGCTTGAAAATGAACTAGAATCAAAATGTGAAATTGTAAAACCAAAATAAACAAATTTTTGAGACCAAAACACATTGTTTCTTTGATAAAAGATAGTGTCCGATATTGTGTGTGTTTACGGAGCACAAGTGTCACACCAAGCCTCAAGCAAAAATCTTCTGTAAGGAGGAAATCACATGTATATCTCTTCATGGTGGAGATTCACTGAATGTCAGCATCACTTCGGCGGTGGGAGCCCATAAGTGTTTCACCTACCCTGCTACCCTATCATCGATTACCGGTGCGCAGCCCGAGGAACTTCAAGGTTTTTCCCGCATTGTCAGGAGGAATATCCGATGTGTATCACACCAGAAGCAGTCCTGATTTCTGGCACCTCTTTTCGTCTTGCGCCTGGAGGGTTGCAAGAACTGTCCAATCAACTTCTGGAACTACTGGATAGGAGTTTCATCGATCTAGCTCCTCGTCTTGGGGAGCCCGAGCTCTATTGTGGAAATAAAGGACGAGTCCTTTCGTACGTATACAGACTACCACAAGGTGGCAAACATAGACCGTCACCCTCTATCTCGCATCGACGACCTGCTTGACCCGCTGCAATGATCAAGCTTCTATTCGGAAACTGACTCAAGATCGGACTGTCACCCGATGGAAGACACAGAGGAGGATGATTCCTAACACAGTGTTACAGACACAGTACGGCCACTACGATTTTCTGGCCATGTTGTTTAAGATATCCAACACACTAGTAGCCTTAGGAATCACCTGAGTAGTATATGTCAACCTCATCTCGCTAGACTCGTCAACCGTGTTTACCTATGACGTTTTGAATCACTTCCAGGAAAAAGGAACACCATGAACGGCACTTGTAATACATCTTAGAGCTCCTAGGGGAGGGGCAAACTCCATGCGAAGACTACCTAAGTGTGACTTCAGGATTCGAGAAGTACATTTTCTTGGTCGTGTAGTCAACGAGTGGGGATACACGTGAATCTCACTAAGATCCATTTTAATAGGAATTGATCGGCTCCAAGGAGTCCTTCGGGGATACAAGCAATTTCTTGGTCTCGCTAGATACTATCGCAGATTCATCGCGAGATTTTCGAGGATCGCGTGGCTTTAATCTCTTTAGCACAGCAGGGTGCTGTGTATTCGTGGGAGACAAAACAGAAGGACGTATTTTCAGCTTTTGAAACCCAACTCTACAATGCAATGAGCATCGTCTTTACCCGAGGGTACGGGTGATCTAGTGGTATACCATGATGGTTCAAATCAGAGTCCCAGTTACACGCCGATACAACACGAGAAGGTGATGACTTACGTAGTGGATTTACAAGAAGAATTGCACGAGTCACAACCTGCGGTGGAAGCCATGGTCTTTGGCTTTAAGTTGGAGGCATTACTTGGACGGCACCAAATGCACTGCTTAGACCGATCACAAGGGCCTCCCGTGTACCCTTGTTTCGAAAGAGCTAAACATGTGATGGCATCGCTGGATGGAACTTTTGAATGATTTCGACTGTGAAACCTAAACGTGTATGAGTCTCGCAGCACACCATCAACTCTAACCTACCTGATCAGATCCGTTCCGCTCGAATCGAAGCGTTGAAGGATGAGAACCTCCAAGCCGAATCCGTGCGGGGCATGGAAAAACAACTTGTAGCTAAAAATCGAACGGCATTCACTACTTCATGGAGCGAATATGGGTCTTACTATACAGTAATTCGAGGGAATTTGTGTTGAGCGAAGCACACCAGCCTTGATATTCTAGTCGTCTGGATTTTGGTAGGAGATATTAGGATCTATAAATCTGGTACTGGCAACCGGGCATGAAGATCCATATCGCACTGTATGTGAACGATGTATGACTTATGCGAAAGTCAAGGGGGAATATCAGAAACCTTCTGGTTTGTGTTAGCAACTAGAAACACCAGTGTGGATTTTGTCACTGGTCTACCTAAAACTCAAAACGGAAACAATATCACCTAGGAGATCGTTGATTGTCTCATGTAACCGGTACACTTTCTTGCAACCAAGGAAAACTGACAAGTCTTCATATCCTGTGAGTAATTACCTGTGAAGGGCGGTTTCTAGGCACGGGGTACCAACTCCTGTTACCTCTGATTTTGATCTATACCTGATTTATGACAGGCAATGCACAACACCCTTGGTTCACGTCTAGACATGAGCATTGCTTATCACCGTAGGACAAACGGTCTGAGTAAACGATCCATCCTGACACTCAAAGACATGCTACGAGCATGTGAGTGATTGACGTTAGTAAAAATTGGAAGGACACTTACCTTTGGTTGAGTCCTACTGCAGCAGTTACCATTCTAGTATTCAGACAGCTTTGTTTGAGGCATTGCATGGACGATAATGCCAATCTCCTTGTTGGATCAAGGTGAGTGACAACCTAATCACAGGTCCCGGACTTGTACTCGAAACTCTTGTGAAGATTGTTTAGATCGAGAATCGTTTGGCGGCAACGCGTGACCGCCAGGAAAGCTGATAAGCTTAGGAAACGCTGGGAGTTCGCTGTAGGCGATCGTATCATGTTGAAAGTCTCACCCTGGGAGGGTGTGGTACGCTTTGGGAAGTGTGGCAGGCTTAATTTACGTTCCGTTGGGCTATTCAAATTCTGGAAAGAATCGGTAACGTGCACGTGACCCACAAAACTCGAGTTACCCGACGAATTAGGTAACGTACACAATGTCATTTATGTCTCGAATCTAAGGCAGTGTTTGTCCGATGAAACACTTGTGATACCTTTAATAGACAAGTTGCAGTTGTCGAGGAATCTATCGAAAACATGGACCAGGAAGTCAAGGTTCGTTAACATAGTCGAATTCCAATCGTGAGAGTTCGTTGCAACTCAAGACGTGGACCGGAGTTCACGTGGGAACACAAAGAGCTGATAAAGCTCTTGTATCCTCAACTGTTCTGACGGCTAAATCAACTTTGGCTGTCATTGGCAAATTTCGGGATGAAGTTTCTTTCAAGTTGGGGATGATGTGGTACCCGGGGAAAACCCACAGTCATCCTGATATACTCATCGTTTCTTTTCCCTCTTCGACTGCTTATCAAATTTCGGGACGAAATTTCTTTCAAGTTGGGGATGATGTGACAACTCGTATTTTCAGGGTCTTTTACTTACTTTATACAAATCCATTTATGCTTTGCCTACGTTACGATCACGTATATGTTATACGGAATGGACAATGTGTTTGCTTATACTTGATTGATTGAATGGAATGTGGTGGTGTTATTAAACATTATGTGAATTATTAAACTTAGCCACACACTAAATTCCGATTCACGCACCGACTCACAACTGCCCACTCTTGTACTTTGGTCCTCGGCCCACTCATATCTTGTCAAGCCCAACCGGCCCTAGCTCAAAGCCCAAACCATACATGATGCGCATACATGAGGTATGAGTTTTGTGTACTGGATATTAGAAGGGATAAGAAAATATAAAACCCTAAATCCTCTCACCTCTCCTTCGAAGACAACGACAGCCCCTTCTCTCCCTCTCTTGAAGACGTATCCTTCTTGTTCGGGCACCTTCTGGTTGCACATCTTCTTGGTTAGTTTGCACTTTCATTATGATGTGAGGTTTTTGTTAGATAAGATAATGTTTTCGCATGATGGTTAATGTTTAGAGCATAGTTGCTTGTAGAGTGTTAATGAACATTGATGATAATCGAATGGGTAGGACTAATCTTGAATGTTGAAACATGTTGATTTATGTCGTAATGATCAAATGACGATTTAGGGTGCATGCGCATTAGAGTTTGGTAGGTTAATCTTCAAGTCTGACTTGAATGGTTAGATTGGATGTTAACCTAGATTAACGATGTCATGATCATTGATATGTTTGTGTGGATTGAAGAATAGTTATGGTTAATGATGGTTCTGTAAATTTAATGATAAATTGTTATTACGATCTGAATGTACTCATGGTGTGTATTGAAATTGGTTAGAGTGATTATGCGATAAAATGAAACTACCATGGTTAGGGTTTGCAGGAAATCACGACGATCTGTTAAGGAACGGCGAAGAATGATCCCCGACGAAGAACCCAACTCGACGAAGGACACGATTCTTCATCGACTGGGCTTTGGCGAACAATCAAGGTTCGCCGCAAACATTTCTTGACGAAGTTTGACTCTTCGCCAAGAGGGACTCTTCGCCATAATGGTTCTTCGTCACTCATATCCTCGACGAAGAATAGATCTTCGCCTAGAGGATGCTTCGCTGTGAAGAGTAACTGGACAGAACAGTGAAACAACTTGTGATGAATATGATAATGAATATCTGTGTTTATAAATCCTTTTTGATGCATGTTAATAATATTAACTAAGAATAAGAAACCTGATTAGGTTCTTGTAAATAGCAAACTCACCTGTTAACTGTTGTTATGTGACATGCAAGCGAGACGTGAACTTTTATGAGATTTGAGTATTGACTATGTGTTACACGGTGATCTTTGTGATGAATGCAATATGTGAATAATACGTGATTTAATTGATTATGATACTGATTATACTGGTAACCATGGTAGGGTTTGGTTAACCAACTTGGAACAGGTAATGTAACGTAACATACCGAGCAAATCTAAGGTGAGTTCACTGCTCTTTTTCAAGCATGCGTCCCGGGGAGGGACATCTGGTAAATATTCCAAGGAGGAATATTGGGTAATGGGTTTGACTGGAATGTTAAACCGGAATGTTGAATAATACACTCACTCCTATCACCTTAAGTCCCATCTTCTACCAAAAAGGTTGCCGGGGAGGTAACGGGGTTATTAGTTGATAGCGCTATTAGGTTTGGCACCCTCACACCATACCGGGGAGGACGGGCGTGAACTAATTACCTTAAATCATGACCAATGCTTTGATAGGGGCATTGGGGACGGGCAAAATAATCTGGAGCCATCTTGTACGGTATCGAGTTATTATCAACATTGTTTTTTTAGAAATGCTTTTGAACTAAACTAAACTTTTGGCAGTAAAACATGTAACACGATTCTCGGTAAACAAAACTGTGAACTCACCAGCGTTGTCTGATACACTCTTCTGCATGCTTGCAGGTCTATAGGTATATATCATTGAAACTTGCTGTCTGGGAGGCTGGAGTTGTCATGGGTCGAGATACATGGAATAGCGAGACAAGTCTAATGGTTTTCGTACATATGGTTTATGAAACACTTAACTAATGATTTATGCTTCCACTGAATACGATGAATTACATTTAATGTTTGCAACACTTTATGTTAATGAATGAAAGTTTTTAATTGAAATCTTGTTATGAGTTCAAGGTGATTGGTGGCTATATCCCGGTACGTCACACGCCTCACGGGGGTTTCCGCATGTGGTATTTTGGGGGTGTGACATCAATACACTTAGTGTAAAGGTGAGCATACAAGTTTAATAGTATAATAGATAGCGAAAGCGAGTTTACGCATAACCAGCATGTAACATGTATAATGTGAAGCAAGTAGGTTATCGACAACGAAATATGCACAGACGTGACTGTGAGTAGTAGAATGCGCAACACATATCACCACTGTGACACGTGAAGAAAAGCCCTTAACAACCCCTGTCCACGATAGGTCCTGAGTCCAAACTATAGTACTATCGTTGCTAAGGTGTCAGGCAACAATCATTGTGTAAACATAACGTACCAGCATTCATCGAGTAACACGTATAACATGCAGTAACGGTTAGCGTATAAAAGTGTTTGCGTTATGTGGCGATTGTGATTTGATTATAGATAACGTATGTAACACCCAAAAGTGCTTAAAGCAAAAAGGGATCGAGTATACTTACAGAGATGGTAGTTACTAAACACAATCTGAGATTGGATTGAAGGGAGTGCTAGAGTAAGCCTGATTACAGAACGATAGCATAAGCGAAGAGCGGTGCGTTAAAAGGTGCGAGTGCCTTAGTGACGAAGGGTTATCCGAACGGATGGAAATCCGGACGGATGGTCATCCGGTCGGATGGCCATTCGATCGGTTTGCCATTCGTTTGGGATGGATGTGTTTGTGTATGATGTGACTTTGAAGTTTTCGTTGTGGCATTTTCAAAATAAGGAAGTGTTTCTATCATTCAGGTCATCCGGCCGGATGGTCATCCGGACGGATGGACGTCCATTCGGATGGCGGTTCGCTGAAACACCATAGGTCATCCGATCGGATTGCCGTTCGATCGGATGGCTCTCCGTTCGGACGGTGATCCGTTCAGTAACCTTGTTCATTTGAAACTTGTAAAATTCGTTAAGTTTAGGAAGTTTTGCGATTGCACCGAGATGGTATGACAACGTGTCAAACAACGGAACCCTATCGAGTCCAAGTCACCCGATCGGATGGGAATCACCCGTCTGATCAGTTAACTGTTCTTGACGGTCATTCATGTTCAACCCGTGAATGGGTTTTCTCATTGTTAGAAATTCGTTCTTGGACCGACACTTCACTAGAGAATGAGTAGAAGGCCTGTACAAGCTCATATTCTATCGGTTTTATGTGAAAAGTTGAGATTATTGAACAAAAGTTTGAAACACTTTGATTATGTTTAGATTTAGGATGAAATCAGTGTTTAATTATGTTGAAATCTCTTAGATCTGAGTTGTTCTTGGTGGAATGATGTCATACTTTGAAGTTCATGAGAACTCATGATGACATCACCCTAGAACACCCCAAATCCACCGATTTCATGGTGAAAAGTTAAGATTTGATGGTGAAAATGATGAAGAAGTGTGTGTAGATGATAGAAGTACAAGATTTGGGTTGAAAACTTACAAGAATAGCGATAAATCAAGAGAAAATAGCCCTAAGTGTGCTGGTCGGATGAGAGAGCTGTCACATCACTGTTCATGATGTGACAGGTGCTATTTGTAGGCAAGAGAGGAGAAGAGATGATGTGAAGTGATGGATCGAGAGGTGGTTCGATCGGATGGACGGTGTGAGTTGGTTTTCGATGTTTCATTTCGTGTGTTGAGCATTGTGATGCGTTGCGAGTGAACGATGCGATACTATTACCCATTAATTACACAAATAACCTATATAACAATAACATAAATATAATCCTTGAATCTTGAGTTTGCGATGAGATTGCGTTGCGATAGAGTTGCGATTGCGTTTGCGATTAAACACCTCAACATAAACATAACATGCACAAGTAACACATAATAGCACACACACGTAAAACAATATCCATAACCTATCTTTCGAGTTGTGATGCGATAGCGATGCGATTAGCGATAGATCGATTAGCGGTTAAACTGCTATTTATTAACATGTACTCCACATAATACAACTAAAGCAACTTAAATTAGAGTATCGATGATCAGTCAAATAGTACAATCAATGATAAATCAAGGAATGATAGATTCCAATTAGCAATCTTGTCTTCCTTTGACTTGACTTTAACTTGTACTTTGACTTTGACTTCGAAAGTCGGGTTGTTACAGATTATGTATAAATATTTATACTAAATTTATTCTGTGATAATTAATACTTGATAAATGTTTATAATTCAGATGGACAACGAAGTAAATCAGTAAAACCAGGATAATGAAAATAACGGAAACCAAGTAGATAACAGTGAAATCCAACATATAGTAGCACAAGGAATTATAGATGCTATGCCTTATATTCTCAAGACTGTTAAGGAAGCAAATAATAAATCTGCAAATGGAAGTAAACGCCAACACACTGAACCAAGTCACAGTGTGAACGATAACAGACCTATAACCCAAGCTCCATTTCCTAAAAGAAGAAGAATCGTCTCTTACGGTTGTTCTTATAAAGAATTCTTGGCCTACAAACCAATAGAATTCTCAGACAATAAAGGAGCCATTGCAGCCTTACATTGGATAGAAAAGACAGAAGCAGTCAAAAAGACAAGTAAATGTGCAGACGAAGATAAGATTATGTTTGCTTCTAATCTTTTCAAAAATGCAGCCTTAGAATGGTGGAATACTATTCTCCAGTCTAGGGGAAGTGACAGAGTTTATACTATGGAATGGATCAACTTTAAGGAAATGGTTGAAAGAAAATTTTGTCCTCCTAATGAAAAGGAACAAATCGCCAATAAGTTCCTAAATCTTAGAATGACTGGAATAGACTGCGAAGGTTACACTATCATATTCTTCGAATATGCTAGGATAGTGCCAACCTTAGCCTCACCTGAACCAGTGTTAATCTCCCGTTATATTTGGGGATTAATTAGTGAGATTAGACACATAGTCAAGGCAGCTAGACCGCAAACCATAGAAGAAGCAGTAGAACTAGCCAATACCTTGAGTGATGAATTGGTACGTACACAAGAGGAAAACCAGTTAAAGAACCTAGCTCAAAAGCTTACCCAGGAATTTCGCTATGGTAATTCCTACCGTGGAAAAGGAAAACGTTCTTCTGCACCCTACTGCAAGTTTTGTAAAAAGAAGCACTCAGGAAAGTGTGTTGTGTCCTGCAACTTTTGTAAGTACCCAGGACATAAGGATGAAGATTGTAGGAGAAAGGCTAGTGCCAGAATATGCTACAATTGTGGAGAGGCTAGTTACATCAAATCGAACTGTCCGAAACTAGCTCTAGCACCAACCAACAAAGCTAAGACAGCTAAAGGACCCAAGAAGAATGCCAGAGCATTTGTTCTGATAGCTGAAGAAGCCAAGATGATTCTAGATGTGATTGCCGGTATGTTTTTAGTTAACGACATTTTTGCCAAAGTATTATTTGACTCTGGTGCAAACCAAAGTTTTATTAATACTTCTTTCTACAAACTTCTCGACCAATCCTTAACCAAACTTCAACAAGATTGTCTGGTAGAGACAGCAAACGAAGAATCCATTAAGATAAGTGAAATCTTGCAGGTAGCAAGAATAGAAATCCTAAACCATCATTTCTTTGCTAACCTTTATCCAATTAATCTAGCCGGATTCGATGTTGTATTAAGAATGGATTGGTTGGTAGCCAATCGTGCCAGTATTTTATGTGATCAAAAGACAGTACAAATAAGTACACCAAGAGGTGAAAAGATCACAATCAAAGGAAATAAGCCAACCATATCGACGAAGTTCATCTCTGTGATGAAAGCTACAAGTTATGAAAGGAAAGGAGGAGTAGTATATATGATTTCTGTAATCATCAATACTAAAGGAAAAGAATTAAAAGATATTCCCATAATATCTAAATTTTCGGACGTCTTTCCAGAAGAGTTACCTGGATTACCGCCTGATAGAGAGGTTGAATTTAGGATTCACCTGATACCAGGAACAGCACCGATTGCCAAAGCACCATATCGATTAGCACCAACGGAGATGCAGGAACTGAAGAAACAATTGGACGAACTTCTTGACAAAGGCTTTATACAACCAAGTTCATCACCATGGGGAGCACCGGTGTTGTTTGTTAAAAAGAAAGACGGATCAATGCGTATGTGCATTGATTACCGAGAATTGAACAAAGTTACGATTAAGAATCAGTACCCATTACCGAGAATCCATGATCTGTTCGATCAACTTCAAGGAGCTCGATTCATTTCTAAGATAGATTTACGCTCAGGATATCATCAACTGAAAGTACAGGAAGAGGACATTCCTAAAACTGCTTTCAGAACAAGGTACGGTCATTATGAATTTACCGTCATGCCATTTGGTTTAACCAATACCCTAGCTGAATTTATGGACATGATTAACAGGATATGTAAACCATACCTGGATAAATTCATAATTGTCTTTATAGATGGTATTCTAATATACTCTAAGAGTAAAGAGGAACATTCAGCGCATCTGCATACACTTCTGACATTGTTGAGAAAAGAGAAGCTCTATGCTAAATTCTCAAAATGTGAATTTTGGTTACAAGAAGTGCAATTCCTTGGACATCTGGTTAATCATGAAGGAATTCATGTGGATCCCACAAAGATCAAGGCGATTACTAAATGGAAAATCCCTGAGTCGTCAACAGAAGTATGAAGTTTTCTTGGACTGGGAGGATATTATAGACGGTTTATCCGAGATTTCTATAGGATAGCCATTCCATTAACTAAACTGACCTGCAAATCCATTAAGTTTGAATGGGGACCAAAACAGGAAGAAGCTTTTAAGATTCTTAATCAAAGGTTAACCAACGCACCCATACTTGCGTTACCAGAAGGAACTGAAGACTTTATGGTCTATTGTGATGCATCTAAGTTAGGATATGGATGTATGTTGATGCAACGTCAAAAGGTTATAGCGTATGCCTCTAGACAACTTAAGAAACATGAAGAGAATTACACAACCCATGATCTAGAATTAGGAGCCATAGTTTTTGCCCTTAAGATTTGGAGACACTATTTATATGGAAATAAATTTGTTGTCTTCACAGATCATAAGAGTTTAAAATATTTTTGGGCAGAAAGAATAAAATATGAGACAGAGACGCTGGATGGAAGTTCTTAGTGATTATGATTGTGATATCCAGTATCATGCTAGGAAAGCAAATGTAGTAGCTGATGTTTTAAGTCGAAAGTATCATGAAAGGCCGAAACGAGTACGTTCTCTCAGATTAAATCTACAAATAGATTTAAATGATCAAATTAGAGAAGTACAGGAAACAGCATTCAAGGACAATGCTGAAGGTTTAAAAGGAATGATTAAGGAGTTAGAACAAGGATCAGATGGAAATTGGAAGTTCCATAAGAAAAGGATGTGGATACCTAAACAAGGAAACCTACGCCATAAAATTCTAGAAGAAGCTCATAAGTCTAAGTATACGATACATCCTGGAAGTGATAAAATGTATCAAGATTTAAGAAAGAATTTCTGGTGGATAGGAATGAAAAAGGATATAGCAAACTACGTTGCTAAATGTCTAACTTGTTCACAAGTTAAAGCTGAGCATTAGAAACCCTCAGGGTTATTGCAACAATTAGAGATGCCAATATGGAAATGGGAATTGATAACAATGGGCTTTGTTACCAAATTACCCAAGACAAGAAAAGGAAATGATACAATCTGGGTGATTGTAGACAGATTGACTAAATCTGCTCATTTCTTACCAATAAAGGAAACTTTTAGTATGGAACAGTTAGCCAAGCTATATGTAAATGAAATAGTTTCATTACATGGAATTTCTTTATCTATTGTATCTGATAGAGATAGCCGTTTTACTTCTCATTTTTGGACAAGTTTCCAAAAAGCAGTGGGAACCAGGTTAAATCTAAGCACAACTTATCATCCACAGACGGACGGACAAAGCGAAAGAACAATACAAACAATGGAAGATATGCTTAGAGCCCGTGTAATTGATTTCGGAGGAAATTGGGACGACCATTTACCATTAATAGAATTTTCCTACAATAACAGCTATCATACTAGCATTAATGCTGCACGTTTTGAATCACTTTATGGAAGAAAGTGCTGACTCCAGTCTGTTAGGCAGAAATTGGAGAAAAGCTATTATCTGGACCAGAGATAGTGCAAGAAACAACAGATAAGATAATTTAAGTCAAGGAAAGACTAAAAACAACACGAGATCGTCAAAAGAGTTATGCAGATAACAGACGAAAACCTTTAGAATTTCAAGTAGGAGATAAGGTATTGTTAAGAGTTTCTCCATGGAAAGGAGTAGTCAGATTCGTTAAAATAGGAAAGCTAAGCCCCAGGTATGTTGGACCTTTTGAGATTATTAGAAGAATAGGACCAGTAGCCTATCAGCTACAACTGCTAGAGGAAATGGCAGGAATACATGATGTGTTTCATGTATATAATCTCAAAAAGTGCTTAGCAGACGAATCACTAGTAATACCTCTTAAGGACATAAGGGTAAATGAGAAACTTAAGTTTATCGAGAAACCTATTCAGATTGAAGATAGAAAGATCAAGAATCTCAAACACAAGAGACTAGTTCTAGTCAAAGTGTTCCAAGAGAGGACCAAAATACACTTGGGAGCTTGAGTCAGAGATGCAGAAGAAATACCCACACCTATTCCAGCAGACCTTGAGTACGAGATCTAAAACAAGATGGGGAGGATATAACAACCCTCCTAGAACCCTTAACGTGAACCTAAAACATTCCTTATATACCTCGTATACGAGAAACGAGCCCGAAATACCCTTATACTTATAAAAACAAGAAAACCGAAATATGGGAGTCGCTCGTGGGTTGCGACCCCCTTAGCTAAGTTTGTCGCGGGCCGCAACTGACTTTGTTTGTCGGACAAGGCATTGCGCCACGTGTCTGGTGACTCAACAGAGCTAGCCCTTGACTCAACGAAGCTATACTCGACACGTCTCCTCTCGCGGGCCGCGAGAGTGTCTGAGATAGGCTTCGTGGGCCGCGAGCCGACCTCCAACAGCCCTATAAATAGAGGCTTCAGCCTCATTTGGTCACCGTTCATTTCCAAAAATCTCTCTCAACTTTCTGTAGGCAATTATTATACTCACGTACTATACCCATTATAAAGCGAAGCTCTGCCCCGTTGTAAGTATTATAACCCTGCTGTTACCCTACACGATCGATCTAGGGCTCCGTAATGCATGTCAAGGCTCTGCCTGACTCAGTCGTTAGAGTTCTGTCTCGTGTTACACTCGATTGATCTAGGATTCTGTAATGCATGTTAAGGCTCTGCCTGACTCAGTCATTGGAATTCTGTCTCGAGTTGTACGGTTAATGTGATTTGGGTTATTTTACTAACACGTGTGCATTGTTTAATTTTAATAGATAATAACCAGGAGAATCACCAGGAAGCTATAGTAGTATCACCTAAGTCAACAATGTAAGTACACCCACTTTTCCTCACTTTTTGTGAGTACCTTTCTTTTTATGAGTCAAAATGCTTTATCAAAACCTCAAATGTTTTCAAATACAATTACAATGATTAAGTCTTTGTAATTCTACAATTGCTGCCAGTATTATGGGGTTTGTATACAGCACTTGATAACCTTCACAATTGGGCACGGGTATCCAATGTTTGATATGACCATAGTCACAGATCCGTCGAGTGACACGTACTGACCGAGTAATTGTGTAGATATAAACATTGTAATCGCCCTTAATACTTTGATGTGTAACAAATGATGCTTTGCAAAAGGAAATGTACTTGCCAGTATTTCCTGCTGATAAAATGTTTTTAAAACGCGTTTCAGGTAACACAATGTGAAAGCCAATAGAAGCCAGCTAGAGAGCACTGCTTAGAAAAGTGGCTATAAAAGTTACCTACATAAAAAGGAATTTTTGTTTTCAATAATTAGGGTTCATCCCTACAAATTTATTGTCAAATGAACTTGGGTTATATCCCATTGATTTGTTATAAAAAGTTTGGTGTTTTACTCTAATAAAAATATTTCCAAACTACGGTCCTGATGTATTCCGCTGCCAAATTAATAAACACCGATACCACTGATCTGGATCTCGCGGCACCCGCTCCCAGGGTAGGGTCGGGGGTTGCGACAGCAACAGGTGTAGCGCAAGGGAGGAGATCAATATGAAAGTCAACAAAACGAGGAGGAGGAGGACCAGAAGTCTTCGGGAAATACGTCAGGAAAATCGTGAACTACAGGAACATCACTCATGCTTTTTCCTTTGTCCTTCTTTTCCACAATGTGGGCAACAAAAGTATACTCTTTGGGAAAATATTTGTTCGCTTAAGTACACGGCATGAGCTTGAGACCTTTTGAAGGTTTCTCACCATAGACGTGTAACGAGTCACCAGATGGAAGAGGAAGACGAATAAAGTTCTCGAAACAAACAACTTCAGCATGAACTTGCTGAAGCCAATCCATACCTACTATGATGTCAAAACTACCCAATTGTATGGGTATGAGGTCAATTGAAAACTTGTGATCGTTGATATTAAGAGAACAATTAAGGAGGACGGAATCGACAGTTATAGATTTACCGTTAGCGACTTCGACAGTGAAAGATTTTGGCAACTTAGAGCGTCTACACTTAAGCAATTATTCAAATTCAACGGATACAAAACTTTTATACACACCAGTATCAAATAAATAAGAAGCATAATCATCGTTTACAAGGAACGTACTGTTGATAACATCATTGTTGTTCTAGGCTTGAGCGGCGGTGATGACGAAGGCTCGCCCACGAGGAGCTTTTTGATGGTTGTTGTGTTACGGGCATGCATTACTGAGGTGTTTTGGGTTGCCACATTTGTAGCAGGTGCGACCGTTGTTTGCTGGTGGTTGATTGTGGTTCTGGATAGGTGGTTGGGTTTGGTTTGGGTTGCCTTGTGGCTTTTGGCCACTTCGTCATTGGGTGTTAAAGTGCCCAAACCTATTGCACGTGGTGTAAAGGCGGCACGGTGTGTGGACTGGGTGGTGATAGGTGCAAGTCACACACTTGGGATGAGTCCCGGTGTATGCTCGTTTCGCCGGTTCAGGATTTTAGCCTACGACGAGTTGTTGTTGTGGTTGAGGGTTTTGCGGAGTAACAACCACATAGTTTCGTTTGAAGTCTTCCACTTCTTACTGTGGGTGTTGGGTTTGGGTAAAGGTTTGGATGGTTCGGCGATTGGTTCGGTGGTTGCTTGGTGCACGGTCTTGGTTGAACCCTTTGTGTCGAAGGTTCCATCCAAGATTCGGTTGTGGTTGAACTTGGCGGCAATGCAGAAGGTGTCTTCAAGGGTTTTGGGTTGAGCAGACTCAACAAAGTTGGAAACGGAGGGTGGAGGGCTCAGATGTATTTGGCGATGGCCTTGTCGGTAGAATCGACTTGGTTTGGGCATAACGCACTAAGTTGTTTGAACCAAGCGGTGAGACCGGTGTTTTCGCTCCCGACTTGCTTAAGGTTCCAAAACCCATTGTTGATTTGTTGGAGGTCGTGGGGAGGATAGAACTCATCCTTCATGAACTTCTTGAGCTCAGTCCAGGTCAACGAATAAGCAGCGTCATCTCCACGCGCATTACGCTCAGCGGTCCACCAATCGAGTACGCTCGATCGGAAGATGCCGGTGGCATTGGTGGTGCGTAGATGCTCAGGGCACCCACTTTGTCGGAAGGTGACCTCAATGGACTCAAACCATTGGAGCATCGTCCCATCTTCGCCCATAAACGGCATCGGTCTACATGAGTTAAACAACTTAAAGGTGAAGGTTGACTTAGGTGGGTTGACTTTGGACTCAACCGAGGCATGGGGAGAGTCAGCGTTGTTGGTAGGTTGGATCTTGCTAACGATATCGAGGATAACCTTGGTCATTTGCTTGGCCATGAACTTCATCATGTCCTTCTTGGACATCAAGTCTGCGTTAGGCTTGGTACTTGATTTGGAGCTCTTCCTTGACTTCGAGAGGCAGTTGGAAGACATCTAAAAATTCGAAATAGGGGAAAAGGATGAGACTTGATAATAATAATAGGCTTAGAAAATCATGTTTGTTTGCATGAATGAGCATACGTAAGTTTCACATAATTTACACAAGTATACCAGGTATTCATTTTGTATAACCACGAATAAAGACAAAAGGACTATAACTTTAGTTTGTTCTCGAGTATTAATATTGTTTTAGATTGTGGGTAACGTGCGATTCGTGCTTTGGCTTTGAAACGAATGAAGTATCAAGTATAAAACACATTAAAATGGATATTATGTAAAAGAGATTCAACGTAAAACTTGGAGTGTCTCGGAACGAAACTAAGACTATTCCAAAGTGATCGAAAGTTCTTTCAAGTTAGGACAACATGCTTTGTCCTAATAGGTAGAATACTCTCACCGAGGATCGGTTAACGGCATTCACCCTTCCGGTTACTACATGACCCTAGTCGATCGAAAATTCAAGACTTTGGCGGGATTGAAAATCGAGGAGTGGGACTAGTTGTCAAGCTGCGGGTTTCACCCCTAACTTGGAAACATCGTACCCTAAGCGTGGTTAGTACTTACCGAATGGGTCAAGGAAGTAAATTCTGACTCATTGGTAAGGGTCCACGAGAGTATAATTGGAATATTTTCCATCAAGATGTGGATTTCACTCCTAACTTGAAGGCATAATTTCGTGAAAAATCAAATACGCGGATTGAGGGACTTCACCAAAAGTTGTGGGTTTTCACGCCTACTTTTGGTGAAAATCGTCTTGTTTGTGAAATGCGAGTGCCTTCACATCTCCATGTGTGTATTGTGTTAGCCTTAGGAAAGACATGTATAATTTAAGACAAAAAGAATAGAGATGAAGCAAAATGGAATAATACAAGTATTTTAATCACAAAAATTCAAGAATGGTCAAGTATGGTACTTAAGCTATAGACTAGGTCAAATCAAGGCAATTTTTCCTAATTCCCTATAGTTATGGCTCTGATACCAATCTGTCACACCCCAACCGATGGCGGAAACATCAGAGTGAGACAAGAACAATATTGCAAGAGACTTCATAACACTATTTGTGACAAGTATTTAAATAACAATATTTCATTTAATGGCTAAATCAAAGTACATCGTTCGGAACAAATACAACAAAGAAACATGAAGCAAAATATAACAATACAAAAATTAAAATGGGTTTCTAGTTCATCATACTAGATTCCGTTCATCATTATCGTCATCTAATTCCTGCAACACGTATTAAAGTATAGTTCAACACAAAAGTATTGGTGATGTGTGCAAAACGCAACATATAAATTACATCAATTGTGGCATAAAACTAACCCTTTTTTAGTACTAATGTTGGAAAAAGTGTGCTTTTGTCTTCCTTTTGTATTTTCAGGATTAAATGAGCTCAAATTAACAAAAGAAGCAAAAAGACAGCTAAATCTAACATAAATACAAGAAAAGGAACAAACGTGGCGTGCCCGACCTCCCCGAAAGCATCTTCCCAAGCAAAACAAGAGAACAGAAGGCTGAACACGCCCCGTGCTCAGTGAACACGGGGGCATGCCCAAGTGTCAGCATAAAAGACAAAGTTGTAGAAGCTTCCATCACCCACCACGGGGCCGTGCTCAGCGGACACGGGGCCGTGGTCAACTATAAGATTCGCAGAATCCAGGAAAATCTTAATAGTACAGATATGCTTCTGCACACGGGGTCGTGCCCAGCGGACACGGGGCCGTGGTCAACTAATACAGACAAGAGCAATAAATGAAGAAAGAGAAGGAGGATGGACACGGGGCCGTTCCCGAGCTGCTGTTCAGGCTATAAATAAGGGTGCTTGGCTCATTTGCAAACCATCCCTTGGCACACCACCTCTCTCACACTTCACCCACCACCCACCACCATCACAACACCATCATCCACTACCATCATCCATTGTCCATCATAGAGTGTGTGAGTCGTCTCGGGATCCAAGATTGATCGTAAGAGTTCTTGACAATCAAAGGCCATGTTTGCCTAAGTCTCTTACATCACTTGGTGAAGACAAGTGTCTAGTGTAATACTTTTTATTTTTAATCTTTTCGTACTTTTTAATTGGTTATGTATTAATGACTTTAATAACTAGTTTCTTATGTTGAAGGTGATTCTTCCTTATCGTTTGTCCGTGGTGTCTTGGCATTATTTTACTGTCTATATAAAATAAAAGATTTTCACCATTCATATCTCCACGGTCTATATGGAGGTATGTTGGCCACCTGGTCGGGGGTTAAGGGAACGGTTTGGTAAGAGTCTTGCCTTGTTCAGTGTATAGATCCCGCAAGGACCTGGGTCAAATTTAGTAGGACCTCCTTCAATACCCACCGGTATTGGATGGCGGGGATCCAAACTCTTTGATCCCCTCATATGTAAGCTACTATTAATACTTTAACCCGGCTACTTAGGACTGTATCCCTGCTGACTCAGACTACTTAGCCGAGGGTAACGTCGCCTTCAAAAGAGGGGCCTACCATAATATGCATTAATAACTTAATTAATTTTCTTTCAATAATCCGACCCTTTAGGATTGTATCCTTGCTGACTCAAACTACTGGGTTGAGGGTAACGTCACCTTCAAAAGAGGGGCCTACTACAATAACTAAGATAATCTCTTAAATACAGCAAAAGTGCAGAAATAATCAAAAGTTACACTAAACACGAGTCGGAGCCAAGTGATTCATCTTGTCTATCTGTTTTATTTTTATTTTATTTTTCAGTATTTTAGTTAATTTTTATTTTTAGTTTAAAACCTTTTTTCTAAACTTTTGATTTGATTAGACGTTGAGGATAAACCGGTACTAAAAGCTCTTGTGTCCTTGGACGACCTCGGTATCTTGCCAACACTATACTACGCTCACGATGGGTGCACTTGCCCATATGTGTGTTTAGTGTTAGTAAATATCGTGTTTTATAAATTTAAAACTTGGCTAAAAAGTGTTAAAAAGGGCTTAATATATACACTAAAAACCTATCACACTACACACGCATCAAGTTTTTGGATTCGTTGCCGGGGACACAAGGATTTTAAGAAAGCTTAAAATCGACGGCCTAGTCAGTTTTTCAAAACCTTTTCAAAATGCGCGCACATTTTTCTGCATTTTAGTTTAGTTTTGCATTTACAGTAGGTTGAACACGGGCCGTGCTCGCTGAACACGGGGCCGTGCTACAAATTTTTCACAAAACACCCAGTAACAGAAGCTAAACACGAGGTCGTGCTCATTGAACACGCCCCCGTGCTCAACGAAATCAGTAACTTTAATTAAAACGCCCAGATACAGATTCTGTACACGGGGCCGTGTCCACTAAACACGGGGCTGTGTCCAGCCTCTGTTTCCGTTTTTATTTTTGATTTCTGATCTCGAGACTTGGTTGTGGTCTGCTGAGTGATTCTTATGGATTAATACTCAGGAGGTTACAACTACACCTATGAGGAGGATGATTATAGGAGTAACTATTGCACTAATTGTGGTGACCCGGACTCGGTTCAATATTGTAACTTATATCAACCATCCACTTCATACACCTACTATGAGGAGCCCAGGTACGAGCCATCAACTTCATACACATCCTATGAAGACCAAAGGTATGAACCTTCTCCCTCATACTCATATTTTAATGAACCAAGGTGTGAGCCTTCTTACTCATACTTTGAGGAACCAAGATATGAGCCACCACCTTCATATGCTTATTATGAGGAACCATGGCATGAACAACCCACCTCATATGAGTATTATGAAGAACAAAATTACGACCCTTATCTATCATACACTTACAATGAAGAACAATGGTGTGAACCATCTACTTCATATGGGTACTATGAGGAACAAAGGATCGAACAACCGGATTCAAGCTTTGAAAATCCCGATCCTTTTTCTATAACCGAAGTGACCGATAGGATATTAGAACACCTTAAAGTTATCGAGCGCTATATAAAAGAATCTCGCGCAAGGGAAGAGGAGTCCCGCGCGAGAGAAGAATTAATTAAAGAAGAGATAACTGAAAGTGTAAAAATGGAAGAACAAACAAGTGAAAAACCGACACATGAGTTAAACAACGAAAAAGGTGAGTCCGTCAACGTTAAAATTCAAGAAGAGTCTAATTTTGAAGAAATTAATCTCTTGTCACCTTCTTTTGAAAATCATTGTTTAGTTCCCACTCATGCTAAGTTTTTAAAAGAGTTAAACACTAACACTAAAATTAACGAAATGGTAAGCGTTAAGTTAACTAATGATCAAACCTCGCTAATAAAAGAAGACCCATTTGAAATCAACATTACACCGGTTCCATGTTTTTTTCAAAATTCATTTATTAGTAATGTCATGATTGATAAAGATCTTTGCGTTAACATAATGCCCAACTACATTTTCGAAAAATTAAGTATTAGCGATTTTTCTCCACTTCAAATACCCATTTTTCTATCTAATCGGAGAATAATGAAATCAATCGGTGTAGTTGAGGATGTCTTGGTTCAAACAAATCAAATGGTAATCCCAACCGACTTTGTCATCCTTAATGACGCTCCTCTAGTGTTGGGACGACCCTTTGTAAAAACTCACAAAGCTTTGAAAAACCGGAAGTTCAACAATCTACCTCTTCAATTAGGGGCATTTAAAAAGAGTGTCAATCTTGAGCGGTCAATGAAATATCCATTCGGCAATAATGACCCCCTAATTGAAGATGAAGATGAAGCACCCGATACAAGTGAAAAGTTTGACCACTTTGTTGAAGAAGAGGTCGCCATAGAACAAACTTTTAAAGTTCTTGATCAAAATAAGCAACCAAATAAGGAGTCTCCTAAAGACCCACCTCTTGAGCTCAAAGAACTTCCAAAAGGTTTGGAATATGCTTTTCTAGACAAAGATGGTAAATCATCTGTAATTATTTCATCTAAGTTAAAAAGTTTAGAAAAAGAAAAATTAATTAACCTTTTGAAAAAACACAAAAATGCGATTGCTTGGAAGCTTGTAGATATTAAAGGAATAAGTCCTTCCATGTGCACGCACAAAATTTTGATGATTGATGACTACAAATTAGTAATACAACCACAACGTCGAGTAAATCCAAATGTTCAAGAAGTGGTTAAAAACGAAGTCATCAAATTACTTGACGCCGGACTTATTTATCCTATCTCTGATAGTCCTTGGGTAAGTCCCGTCCAAGTTGTTCCAAAGAAAGGAGGTATGACGGTAATAACTAATGAAAAAAATGAATTAATACCAACGAGGACCGTCACAGGATGGAGAATATGTATAGATTATAGACGATTAAATGAAGCAACAAGGAAAGATCACTTTCCTTTGCCCTTAATTGATCAAATGTTAGAGAGATTATCCGGTCATAAATTTTACTGTTTCTTGGATGGTTTTTCAGGTTACTTTCAAATCCCGATAGCACCCGAAGACCAAGAAAAGACAACTTTCACATGTCACTATGGAACTTTTGCTTATCGACGCATGCCATTTGGTCTATGTAATCCCCCCGCAACATTCCAACGTTGCATGGTAGCAATCTTCCATGACATGATAGAAAAAAAACAATGGAAGTCTTTATGGACGACTTTTCTATCTTTGGGGATTCATACGACCAATGCCTCGATAACCTTAAACGAATGTTATCCCGATGTGAGGAAACTAACCTCGTCCTGGCCTTAATTGGGAAAAATGTCATTTCATGGTAACTGAGGGAATAGTACTCGGTCACAAAATCTCAAGCGAAGGAATGGAAGTTGATCGAGCTAAAATAGACACTATTTCTCGATTACCACCTCCATCCTCCGTTAGAGCTATCAGAAGTTTCCTAGGGCATCCCGGATTTTATAGGCGGTTTATCAAAGACTTTTCTAAAATTTCAAGGCCTCTAACAAAATTACTTAAAAAAGATGCTCCTTTCATCTTTGACAAGGATTGCAATCAGGCATTTCTAACCCTAAAGGAAATGCTAGTCAATGCACCTATCATGATAGCGCCTGATTGGAAATTTCCTTTCGAAATCATGTGTGATGCTAGTGACTTTGCAGTTGGAGCTGTCTTGGGACAAGGAAAAGAAAATCATTTTCACCCAATTTATTATGCTAGTAAAACACTTAACGATGCACAATAAAATTACACAACAACTGAAAAAGAATTACTAGCTGTGGTATTTGCTTTTGATAAATTTCGTTCTTATCTTGTTCTTTCTAAAACTATAGTCTATACAGATCATGCAGCCATTCGATATCTCTTCAAAAAGCAGGACGCAAAACCACGTTTGATTCGGTGGATTTTACTCCTCCAAGAATTTGATATTGAAATTAGAGACAAAAGAGGAGCTGAAAACACCGCAGCAGATCATCTTTCACGCTTAGAAGACCCAGCTTTGGAGGCAACCAGGGACGAGCAAATCAACGAAAAATTTCCAACAGAATCCCTGGAAATGGTGGAATACAAAGAAGAACCATGGTACGCCGACTATGCTAACTACCTAGCTAGCGGTATAGTCGCTAAAGGTTGGCCACATCATCAAAGAAAAAGATTATTTGCTAATGTGAAGCATTACTTTTGGGAAGACCCCTATCTTTTCAAAATGTGTGCCGACCAACTCGTCCGACGATGCGTACATGGTAGCGAAGCAAGAAGAATTCTCCGCCATTGTCATGAAGGTCCATACGGAGGACATCATGGTGCCGCTAGTACCGCACGAAAGGTATTTGATTCAGGATTTTATTGGCCAACCATTTACAAGGACGCCCAAAGTCTTGTCAAGACATGTGATGCTTGCCAAAGAACAGGTAATATTTCTTCCAAAAATGAAATGCCACAAAATGGCATTCTTGTTTGTGAAATTTTTTATGTGTGGGAACTCGACTTTATGGGACCTTTCTTACCGTCAAAAGGAAACACAAATATACTTGTGGCAGTAGATTACATGTCCAAATGGGCCGAGGCCGAGGCACTTCCAACAAATGATGGAAGAGTCGTGGTAAGATTTCTGAAAAAATTATTCTCTCGTTTTGGAACATCTAAAGCATTAATAAGTGATAGAGGTACCCATTTTTGCAACCATCAACTTGAAAATTTTTTAACAAGATATGGGGTCTATCACCGGGTCTCAACAGCATATCACCCGTAAACAAACGGACAAGCCGAAGTGACTAATAGAGGTTTAAAACGAATACTCAAAAAACCGTAGGGTTAAATAGAAAAGAATGGGCAGATAAATTAGATGATGCTTTATGGGCTTTTCAAACTGCTTACAAAACAACAATAGGTACAACCCCATATAAGCTAGTCTATGGGAAAAGCTGTCATTTGCCAGTAGAAATTGCACACAAAGCCTACTGGGCAATTAAAAATGTAAACTTAGATTTAGAATTTGCCAGTAGAAATCGATTTTGTCAATTGAATGAGTTAGACGAACTTAGGAATTATGCATACTCAAACTCATAAATTTATAAGGAAAGAATGAAAAACTTGCATGACAAACATATTAAACCTAATGAATTTCGAGTAGGAGATCAAGTTCTTTTGTTTAATTCAAGACTTCGACTATTTCCTGGTAAATTAAAGTCTAGGTGGTCAGGACCTTTTTCCATCACCCATATTTTCCCACACGGTGCAGTAGAAATTAAATCTCGGAATGGACCTCCATTCAAAGTCAATGGCCAACGGCTGAAACTCTATCAAGGATTTATTGAGGATGAAGAGGAAGAAATCTCGCTTCAAACGGTCGATGAGTAAAGGCAACAACATCATACCTGGTAAGTTACGAACCAACGGGATGACATCATAATCGGTAAGTCTTCTAATCAAGTTTTTGGGAAACAAGGGGCACTCACACGAGCACTAAAAAAAAATTTGCTCGGCACGAGGCCGTCTCCGCTGGATACGGGGCCGTGTCCGCGCAACTGTCGGGATAAAACCCCTTTTCATAACAGTTACTTCATTCCACACGCCCCGTTTCCCCGAAAACGCTCTGGTTCAAGGCAATTTTCCGCAGATTTTTGACGTCTCCTATCATTCTAACAACATCAATATATGATTCTATCACTATTATTAGTTAGATTAAGCATTTGCATGTAGTTAAAACTTCAAAAATTTGGGGAAAATCTAGGGTTCTTGAACTTCATCCGGATCGAACCTCAATTTTTTGCTTAAATCTGTTAGCATTAGTTTAGAGTAGTGTTTTAGGAAGTAAACCCACTTGTATTGTTCAAAGATTCGCCCGATTTCTCACAAAAACCTTAAACCTTTGTTTTCGAACCAAAAAAGATAAAATTGAATGTGTAAACGGTTTGTTATGGGAAAAACGGCACTTGGGTTTCATTTTCGGGGAAAACCGCACCTAATGAACCAAAAATTTTCAAGTTTTCGAAACCGGGTCGAAAAACGAAATTTTTGAGTAACAGACGCCTGGACACGGGGTCGTGTCCGCTGAACACGGGGCCGTGTCCAGCTCGATGTTTGCAGTTTTGTCCGAAAATTCCACTGTTTCGTGCTAACTTTTGGTGTATTCTTTCAGATGTCAAGGAAATTCACGAGGTTCAACGCAAATGAGCTCGATGCTAGGGCTAGATACGAAGTACTTCAAACAAGACCGGAAGAATACCCAAGACAAGCATGCATGGATTTGTTAGCATTGGTGAACCAACTTGACCGCTTCAACAACCTAGTCACAGGACCACTAAGAGTCACCCTGACCACTCGACTTCGCTCAGTCCACGAGTGCACCATGGAATTCTATAGCACCTTCACGTTCAATTCAAGGTGCGACCCATTTGACAATGATGGGGTAGCATTCCGATGTGGTGGAACTAGGTACTCGATTTCAATGGCACAATTTGGGTCGATAATTGGGTTGTATGCGGAGGAAGATGCGGGTAATGAAGAAAACACCGGAGGGGTGCGAGAGTTGGATGAAAACGAACGCCAAGCCGCATGGGATCAGATTGGTGAAGGGCACTACAACCCGAGCAGCACTAAGAGCACTAAGCTGAGGGACCCGCTTTACCGTTACATTCATAGAGTCCTCGCTTACTCTCTTAGCCAAAGGCATGATAGCAGTGGCGTTGTGGGGTTGAGAGATTTGGTGGTCCTTCATTGTATTCATACCCGCAGACACCTAGATGTTCCGTACCTCCTGCTCCGTAACATGCATCTGAACCGACTTGCTACTTCACCAACCCCTATCTTCTTCGGGGGGTGGATATACCATCTCTTCAAGCACTTCACGAACATACCTAGATCCTTCGAGAGGAGTCCATGGTTGGGAAGAGTGGATGTACACATCTGCCGCTCCATGAACTTAATTTATGAGGCTGAAGACGGGTCGGTTAGGTTCCAAAGGATGCAGGGGCACACATGGAACCCGCAAGAGGCACTCGTCCTTCACGCTCCACATCAGTACCAGTACCAGCCCCACGGTGATCCAGGCCAGTCCTCCTCACAAGGAGGTGGTTTTCCTATTTTCCAAAGTTTACATGATTTTTTGCAGGAAAACCTCATGTGCACCAGGAACACCTATAATATGGCAAGCAACACGTACAACCGGGTTGGAGCAATCGAGAGAAACATATCCGATATCCAAGATGATATTGGGAATATCCGGGAGTACATTGCGGGGCATGGTGGAGGAGATGATGATGATGAGGACGAGGACATGGACTAGGCTGGAGGAGCGGAGGCAGGAGCGGTTGGTTGGTGATCCCACAGGTTAACCCCCCTTTTTTTATCTTGAACAATTTCCGGCATGCGTGCCGTGTGTTGAACAATTTACTTTCCTTTAACTCTTTTTATTTTCTGCATTTGTTTTTTTTTCTTTTCTTTCTAACTTTGTGATGTGGATGTTGAACTTTGTAATTTAGGATGTTTGCTATGGTTTGGTGTAGTGTTTATTGCTAAAACAGGTACATAAGAGGCTTAGAACACTAAACATTAGTGTTACTAAAGCCGGGACAGGAAAACCAGAGCCAGAAACCTATTTTTCACCTTTGCAGATTGTCTACACGGGGTCGTGTCCAGCCAACACGCCCCCGTGCCCACTTCCCCAGACCTGCTGTTTGTCTAAATCTGCGGACTTTTGCTAGACACGGGGTCGTGCCCAGTGGACACGCCCCCGTGTCCACATTCTGTAAGTTTTCGTTACTGGCACCTGAACACGGGGCCGTGCCCGGACACCACGGGGCCGTGTCCAGATGCCCAGTAACACAAAATTTTGCTTTTTCACACCTTTTACACATTCAATCAACCTAAAAACTTATTTTTGGGACACATTGAGGACAATGTGTAATTTAAGTGTGGGGGGGATGCTAAAACTTTGAATCTTGCAAGTCCTAATTACAAGCCTTACACAAAACTCTATTGGAAACGCTAATCACCCCAATTTTTTTCAAAAATTTTCATTTTTTTACTTGTCTAGGTTTAACTTGGGAATTTCAAATTCTAAAAAGGTTATATTTTTACAAATTTACAACCGATAGCGTCGTGATAAAAAGAACCAACATAAGAAAATTATGAAAAGGCATGACAAGCTTAGTTAAAATTTAATTATATATACTTGATCACATAAAAACCCATTCCCACAAAAGTGAGTTTTGAGCCTTTATTGAGCATTCAAATACATATCTTTAAACTAAATGCTCATTTTTCGTTTCTTGTGTGAATAGCCGCTTGGTTCTTACAACTCTAGAACTTGCCACGACGATACATTCCCGGTCCTTACCAACTTAAACCCGAGTAAGTAAATGATGGAGGCATTAGGACTAACCCTTTTTATTTCTACACCATTATTTTTCTTTTTTTTTTACCACCTACCCAAAATCCCCCTAGTTAACCCCTTTGAGCCTAAACCTTTTCATTTCTTAACCCAAACCAAACACCCTTTCACCCACCAAAACCTTTTTTTATTTTTAACTCTTTGTTTTAGTAACAAGCTCGGTTTTTCGTATGACTTTCAAAAAAAACACATAGATGATGAAGCAAAAGAAATAAACAAGCAGGTTCATCAAAAATAACTTTGTTTGAATTATGGCTTCATCAAAATAAAAATTGCAAAAATAAAAAGTCTTACGAAAACCGATACTTTTTATGCTTTTTCGCCCTTTTCTACTAACCACTAACCCAACCACCTACCTTTAACCCAAGCCTAACCCTTCACCCAAAAGTCCTCTTGATATTTACAAAGGTATATAGTTAAAAAGGAGGAGGATTGATTGCTTGGCAAGCCTATAGTAGGAGTAAGTTCCATGCCGCTCTCGAGTGATTCACTAAAATACATCTTCGGCCGAGTGTTGAGTGATCCCCCGTGAGGTATGTGAACTTGTATATAAATAGAATTTTAAAGAGGCATGTTATGCCCTAATAAGTAATTTATCTTATGAAAAGTTTTAAATAAATCATGATGAATAGGATTGTAAATAAATAAAAATAAAACTTAATAAAGAATCTTGGAAATCCCGACACTCTATGACAAGCCCAAAAACCTTCTCTTCTACCCATTCCATTTGGGAGTGCAAAGTCATATTATAAAGAGTTTTGCTTGAGGACAAGCAAAGATTCAAGTGTGGGGGTATTTGATGTGTGCAAAATGCAACATATAAATTACATCAATTGTGGCATAAAACTAACCCTTTTTTAGTACTAATGTTGGAAAAAGTGTGCTTTTGTCTTCCTTTTGTATTTTCAGGATTAAATGAGCTCAAATTAACAAAAGAAGCAAAAAGGCAGCTAAATCTAACATAAATACAAGAAAAGGAACAAACGTGGCGTGCCTGACCTCCCCGAAAGCATCTTCCCAAGCAAAACAAGAGAACAGAAGGCTGAACACGCCCCGTGCTCAGTGAACACGGGGGCGTGCCCAAGTGTCAGCATAAAAGACAAAGTTGTAGAAGCTTCCATCGCCCACCACGGGGTCGTGCTCAGCGGACACGGGGCCGTGGTCAACTATAAGATTCTCAGAATCCAGGAAAATCTTGATAGTACAGATATGCTTCTGAACACGGGGTCGTGCCCAGCGGACACGGGGCCGTGGTCAACTAATACAGATAAGAGCAATAAATGAAGAAAGAGAAGGAGGACGGACACGGGGCCGTGCCCGAGCTGCTGTTCAGGCTATAAATAGGGGTGCTTGGCTCATTTGCAAACCATCCTTTGGCACACCACCTCTCTCACACTTCACCCACCACCCACCACCATCACAACACCATCATCCACCACCATCATCCATTGTCCATCATAGAGTGTGTGAGTCGTCTCGGGATCCAAGATTGATCGTAAGAGTTCTTGACAATCAAAGGCCATGTTTGCCTAAGTCTCTTACATCACTTGGTGAAGACAAGTGTCTAGTGTAATATTTTTTATTTTTAATCTTTTCGCACTTTTTAATTGGTTATGTATTAATGACTTTAATAACTTGTTTCTTATGTTGAAGGTGATTCTTCCTTATCGTTTGTCTGTGGTGTCTTGGCATTATTTTACTGTCTATATAAAATAAAAGATTTTCACCATTCATATCTCCACGGTCTATATGGAGGTATGTTGGCTACCTGGTCGGGGGTTAAGGGAACGGTTTGGTAAGAGTCTTGCCTTGTTTAGTGTATAGATCCTGCAAGGACCTGGGTCAAATTCAGTAGGACCTTCTTCAATACCCACCGGTATTGGATGGCGGGGGTCCAAACTCTTTGATCCCCTCATATGTAAGCTACTATTAATACTTTAACCCGGCTACTTAGGACTGTATCCCTGCTGACTCAGACTACTTAGCCGAGGGTAACGTCGCCTTCAAAAGAGGGGCCTTCCATAATATGCATTAATAACTTAATTAATTATCTTTCAATAATCCGACCCTTTAGGATTGTATCCTTGCTGACTCAAACTACTGGGTTGAGGGTAACGTCACCTTCAAAAGAGGGGCCTACTACAATAACTAAGATAATCTCTTAAATAGTGCAAAAGTGCGGAAATAATCAAAGGTTACACTAAACACGAGTCGGAGCCAAGTGATTCATCTTGTCTATCTGTTTTATTTTTATTTTATTTTTCAGCATTTTAGTTAGTTTTTATTTTTAGTTTAAAACCTTTTTTCTAAACTTTTGATTTGATTAGACGTTGAGGATAAACCGGTATTAAAAGCTCTTGTGTCCTTGGACGACCTCGGTATCTTGCCAACACTATACTACGCTCACGATGGGTGCACTTGCCCATATGTGTGTTTAGTGTTAGTAAATATCGTGTTTTATAAATTTAAAACTTGGCTAAAAAGTGTTAAAAAGGGCTTAATATATACATTAAAAACCTATCACACTACACACGCATCAATTGGCGAGTATACAAGCTTGATTACTAGCATAAGTATAAAAGTTTAAATGAATTCACATGGCATAATTGTTAACTTAAAACTATCATATAGTACTAGCATGCAACTATACATGTTAACCCAAAGATTCCCGCTAGCGTAATCAAATCATAAGAATAAACAGACCGTTTTTTTACTTAACATGGCCTCAAGAATGTGGGCGGTGCGTTAATCCTATAGCGCTATACATGTTAAGGGAGGCTTGTACGAAGTTAATGACAAGTATATGGCATAAGAATAGTCTAGCATATAAGAGTTCAAGTATAACGTATTAAGCATGTATGATGGATTGTTTGGTTGTGATTTAAGTATAAAGTATGTGATTGCGTGTGTTTAATAGCATACACGTATTGCACCCAAAAAGTGTAAAAAGTAAAAAGGGAGTCATGTATACTCACGGTTTTGCATAACTTTCCGAGTTAAACCGTGACGTTGATAAGTCGTTGAGATGGGAACACCGAAGTTACCATATAAGGGGAAATGGAGGTGTATGAGTATTCAGAGTTTGTGAAAGATTCGGATTCGGAATTTAAGTATATAAAAGTATAAGTACACAAAAGTATATCTTGTCTAAATACTCATTTTAACACGAAAGTATATCCGATATCCGAATCCGAATTATCCGAAAATTCGGATATCCGAATTTTCGGATTCAGATTCGGATAGTGATTTTAAAAATTTTCGAATATTACGGATATCCTAAATATTTGAAAATTTAATTTATATTTTTTTTGGATATCCGAATATTCAAAAATATCCGAAAAATATATGAAATATACGAAAACTTATATTCAGATATCCGAAACTATCCAAAATATGTGGTTTCGAATATAAAAAAATAATAAAAAATAAAATAAAAATTGGATACTCGGATATCCGATTTTCAGATATCCGAATTTTCTGATAACTGGTTTTGAATACCCCTAGAGCTTGGTGCAAGGTAAGCCCGATCTTTGTTTTTTTTATAAAAGATTTGCTGGAGTTGCATGAAGTGGTGGGCTAGGAAGAAAGGCTAAAAGTGTGTTCCAAGGTATTATCATGGTGACTTGTTGGTGCTTGTAGATAGCGAGAAATGACAAAAGGTTCACGAATATTGAAGTTAAAATTGAAATAATAATTCAAGATATCAAATCCCTAGGCTTCTTGTGATATAGGAATAGATGGAATGAGAGAAATGTCTCATGGGATATGTGGTGTAATTTTGTTTTAATGTAAGTCGGTGTCTTTGTTTGGTTGCCTCCCTCCGATTTAGTTGATTGGCATTGTGAATAATGCTTACCTTTCAAAAATATAAATGTGCCATTCATGTGAATGCGGTTTAGTACTTTTCCCCGTACCCTTTAATTTTTTATGTTATAGTGTAAATTGGTTTTTATTTGAAGTGGTTCTTAAGTTGGAAAAAGTGTACAGTCTGTTTTTTCTCTAGTTTGATCTAGAAATTTCTATACAAAAATACCTTTTATGTTTTCCAAATTAATATGTTCATAAATTGATTCATGGTTAGTTGGTTACCATCAAGCCCCATGATGCATAATTTCAAACTGATTAACCGAAGCTGAGCTTGGAACATCATAACTTAACTACTTTTAGCTAGAAGAAAGCAAAAAAATATTAAAAATTGCATTGGATAATTAACCGAACTTAACCGAAAATAATCTGTAACGAATGGTTTAACCAAACCATGGTTAACCGTTGATTATGATTATAGTTAACACTTTTCATTAACCAAACCCACGGTTAACCAATTTCGCACACCCCTACCAAAGGGCATGCAACCCAACGTTACCGATGTGTTAAAATAATGCCTCTCCAAATGGCGAGTGTTCAATGAATCACCCTTATTGTGAGCAAAATGTGTGACAACCCTCATAAATCCAGGTATCCGTATGATTAAGTGCTTAATGACTGTGCTGAATTACAATTAACTGCTTTCTGATTACTACATCATACTTACATGTGCATCACATTTCATACTGTCACATCCTTACTACATACAAACACTTAGTGACATAAACGATGCACAAAACACAGTTAGCACAGTTAGCGGATAACTCAGAAAAATGCTGACGATGTTCAGTACATAGACAAACAGTGTTTTGGGGCCCAGTATGAGCCAGGGACAAGGTACTACACTAGCATGGAGTGTAGGGAAGTAAGGACCATAAAACTGCTTCACTAGGTGATAGTTTAAGTGCCGGAAAGTACCTAAAACCCACATAAAGTGCAGAATTCTGCATATTTCAGCAAAATTCAACAATTTAACAAACTAGTAACATGCAAAAATATGGCAAACTAGGGGTGAGCATGGTGCGGTTTGGTGCGGTTTTAGCATAAAACCGCAACTCATACCGCGAGGTGCGGTTTTTATTTTTTTAAAACCACATGTTGCGGTTTTTTTGCGGTACGGTTTTTGCGGTTTATTTGCGGTTGCGGTTCGGTTTCGGTGCGGTTTCGGTTTTAATAGTTGAATACATCTAAAAAAAAACTCTCAGCAATACTTGAATACATCTAAAAAAAACTCTCGGTTTTAATACTGGAATACATCTAATACTTGATGGTAATTAGAATATAATTTTTGCAAGAGCAATGTGAAGAGCATATGTATGGGCTAGAGGACATCAATCAAAACAAGAGTTTGTACTAGAAACATGTCTAGAATAATAGTTGCTATGTGAAACGGTGAAAGCTTAATCACATAGGGAAATGAAGGGAAAGGTACGTAGGTTTCTTTTTTATCAAAAGGTTATTGGGTTGAAAGTTGGGCTGTTTGGAGTGCTAATTTAATGGGCTTGTAACTAGTAGGTTAACATCATTTTTTTTTAGAGGGAGCAGACGATAGTTAACTTAACAAAGTCAAGTCTGTACTTTTTTTTTAACAAACACAGATTATATAATATATAGGGAATTTTATATTTAAATCTTTAAGTATATTATATAATATATATATATATATATATAATAATTTTGCGGTGCGGTTTCGGTTTTTTGGTGCGGTTTTTAAAGCTAAAACCGAACCGCACCATACCTTTGCGGTTTCGGTTTTTGCGGTTTCGGTTTTTGCGGTTTTTGTGTCGGTTGCGGTTTCGGTTTTTACGGTTTTTGGTGCGGTTTCGGTTTTCGGTTCGGTTTTTGCTCACCCCTATGGCAAACTGTGTAGGATCGTTGTGCGACCTGAATGAGTCATTCAGAAGAGTTTTGGATCCGAATCAAAGGCGGAATCAATGAAACGGACGCTCGATTCAATTTAAATGTCTCTATTATTGATTTAACAACAATTTACAACCTGGAGACGATTCGGCAGAGCTTCGCTACTCAGATCCGAAAGTTACAAATGACAAACCAAGTGCACCTATATATAGTGTTGTGATTCCGTTTGAAATGACCAAGGGTGATTTCAAGCGAAATTAACTTTGTTAATTTTGTTTGAAATGGCCATTGGCTGTTTCAAGCGGAGTTACCTTTAAACACATAAAAATCAGTTTCTAGCAACCGAGCACTGGTTTATCCTATCCTATTACATGACTTGATACAAGACGAAGTCCACAGACATAGTGCACTAACAGACTCCCCCTTGGATGTTGACGAAGTCTTCAGTGTCGAGTCTTTATCATGACACATCTTCAGTCTTGATCAGTCTTCAAACTCTTACCAAATTGTCTAACATTGTAACCATCCTTCAATCTTTATCTTCTTTGATCATTCTATCTTGAATGTTGTACCAGGATCTGTCTCTGGCTCTAACATTAACAGCTTCTTCAAGCTCCCCCTTTCGTCAAGCTTCCGTGCTTTAGGGATTGACACCTTGCTTTCTGGTTACAAGCTCCCCCTTGCTTTGAGCTCGTCTTCAGACTCCCCCCTAGACTTAGCTGTCGGGATCGTAGTCTGGTACAATATCTGCAATCACTCATACATTTATAAGTACAAACATTTCAAACATTCAATTATCCAGGAATTTTGACATGGCTCTCTCATTGTATACTAAAAAATATTTTACACTAAAAATAATTTCAATTTTCCAGCAATCGTAATCTGGCTTTATTCAACTTTCTAAACCACTCCCCCTATCAACAATCTTTACAGATTTGGCAGCGGTAAGAATCCAACATCGAAAACTTGCTCTTTTACAGATTTTAACAATCTAAGAATCCAAATCCCTCACAGTTAATCATCCAAGTCCAAATTAATGACCTTGGAGATATCACAAACTGTTTTTTATTTTTGATTTTAAAATTTCAAGTTTCAAATTAATGAACTTGTTTTATTTTCAGAAACACAATCAGCATACTTAGATTTTGAAACTCAGCTCTCAGACATCGGTTGTCGAAAATAAAGCAGAATCAAAAATCTTTTTGTATTTTTCTGAAACATGAAGCAATAAAGAACTATGTACAAACATATTTACAGACAATATTTTTGTTTGAGTTCGCGTTAGAGTACCGTTGAGCTTAGATACACAATAAGAATTAAACAATTCACTTAGATTGTCGATATACTGATCCATTTAAATTTTCACACAAATTTCAACTGATTCAGGATACGAATTAGGTGTATTAAGAACTTAAACTCATTCATGTGTCCCACCTCTTGAATATACTCCCGTATCCAGATCCCAATATTCAGTCTTACAGGTGAGTATACCTAGATGATATCTGTAAAGGGTTAAATTGCGAGGGCCGTGAGAGCTCAGGTCAGAACTTCCGTTCAGCAGAGAGATGACGGCTTCGACTTTTGGTGTGTTCCTTTTAGAGAATCTTTTCTTCAACAGCACATGATTAGCATTTTTCAATGTTTCATCATTTTTAATGCTGAGGGCAGTGCTATATTTCAAGCAAGCAGAAAGTATTATACGGGGACTAGGCCATTGCTTCCGGAAAATCAGAAGTCCCGGGATAATACCCCAGATATCATATAAAGACCTAGTATCTCAGAAAGAGGGGTCCTTCAAACGAGATTTCAGGGGTTACCTATATATCCAAGTAGTGTTCCCCACAAAATAAGCAAGTTTGAATTTAAGTTTATATCCCGAAAAAGTTTACTAAATGTATAAAAACCTATCGGCATATCATCAGTGAGACTGTTTAACGCTATTTAATCATTACATTTCTTTAGCATACTGTAACTGTCTACTGATGTACTATCATTTCCTCTTTTGACACAAAAACTCATTTTTGAATTTTATCATGTTTTTGCCTTTTTCAAATTTTCTAATGTTTTTGGATTTTCTGACAATATTACTCCCCCTAAAATGCAAAATCATTTAAATAAAATTTGACAAACCGACACTGATAGCTTTGTTTCGCCATCCATTTTCAGTTATGCGTGCTCTGTTTTGCAGAAAGTATAACATGTAAAGCAGCAGTTACCCCCATGATTTACAACACATTGATATTTTACAGCTTGAAAACCGTTTTTCAATCTTGTGAAATTAACCATGTTTGTTCCGCCGTGAGGGTTTCGGCATATTCAAGTAACATATTTTTGTATTTTTGAATATTTGACAAATTTAAAAACAAACATATTTTTGGTTTTTCAAAATTTTCAATTTTTAGGGTTTTTGAAGTATTTTTTATTTATATACAGAAATCAAACAAACTCCTTGTTTCAACCAAACCAGGGTTCAGCAGCCTCCTCTTCTTGTGCCAGGCTACTCTGATTTCCATTCTCACAATCTTCATTTTTCTTGAGCACATGCACATTCAACTTAATTGAATTATTTGAACAAATTAGCCCAGGTCTGTTTGACCTTAGGCATTTCAACACAATATGCTGCATTCAACTTCGGAAAATCTTTATCATTCTTAACAAAGACTTGTTCAACTTTGACTTCAATTTTTTCATCTTTTACCGAAGTCATTTGTTTCTTAACACTCCATGTTTGACCTTTAGGAGTACCTCTTTTGTAAAAATGTGACTCTTTTTGAATATTTTGATTTTGAACAACAACTTTAGGTTTCCAAAACTCGTTTGGTTTTGTCATATCAACCGATGTTTTCCAATTTTGTGTTGTTCTTAATCTGGGTGTGTGAGAATTCCAGGTCTGTCTTGAGTCGAACCTATTCGGGTTTGATTTCCAAGTTTGGTTCGAAACAAACTTGTTTGTGTTATACCTCCAAGTTTGTTTTGAATCAAATCTGGTTGACCTGTGTTTCACATCCTCAGATTTATGTTTCTCAACATTTTCAGACTTCTTTTTGTCAACATCCACAGGTTTCAAATTTGGACACTTACGTGCAAGATGTCTAACTTGATCACATTTAAAACATGTTCTTTTTGAAACATCTTTGACCTGTGGTTGTTGCTTTTTCTTTTGAGCATAGAACTCTTCATTAGACTGACGCCTAAATTGGAGTTCTTTCTCTTCTTCAGAACTTGTTCCATGAACAAAATTCATCTTTGTCTGATAATTTGGCGTTTCATTTTTATTTCGACTTTGTTTCTTCTTATAACCCAACCCAGCCTTCATGTTTTTCTTCTTGTAACTAGGTTTGTTATAACAAGTTTTGTGACCTTTTCCAGCAAACTTTGGAATCTCAGATTTTTCAATCTCAACCATTTTGAAAACTTTATCAACCTTTTCTGAAATCACATTCTGAATCGGGAAAATCACATCTAAGAATAACTTGTCCGATCCAATCATGGTATAAACCAATCCTTTTGAATCATCATCCAATTTTTTCTCGGATTTTGAGTTTTTCAGATATCCATCATGAAAATTACCTTCATTTTCATCCTGTGATTCAGATTTACCTGTATCAACTGACTCTTCTTTCAACACACTTTCAACGACCTTACCTACCACCTCTGAATCACTAGAATCATCAGATTTGGAATATGTTATGTCAATGTTATCTGGCAATTGATCTACCATGTTGAAAGCTTTTTCGACCTTTTCATCATCATAAAATGCAAACTTTTCCAGTGGTGGAACTTGATGAAACTCTGAGCCAATACCTTTCTTGTTTTGCTCAGAATCTTTTCCATCCAGTTTTATGTTGAAAATTCTTTCAAGCACATATGACGACGCGTGATAACTTTTTAACTTGTTATTATCCTGTTCTAAATCAGCAATCTGACGCTTAAGTTAACAACATCCTCAATGTAAGAATTAACAACTTGTTGCTTTATTTCATAATTTTGCTTATACTCCTTAGTTGTTTCAGAACAGCAATTCAATCGTGATTGAACAAATTTCATTTCACTTTTCACCTTTTCATATGACTCTTTTGTAATGTGATATGCCAATTTTATTGAATCATATTCCTTTTTCATTTCTTGACAAACATTTTCTTTTTGATCACATTCTTCTGTCTTATTCAAAACATTTTCCTTCAAAACTTCATTTTCTTTTTCTAACTTTTTACATTTTTCCAAAAGGTTTTCATCATTATCTTTCAAAATCTTTTCATTTTCTAACATTTCTTTGCATTTATTTTTGAAAACTTCTTCTATTTTTGTGAATTCAAGATCTCTTGTTCTGAATTTTTCATCTTTTTCAGTACAAGCACTGCACGTTTCCATGCATTTCTTGCACTGTTCAACGATTTTGAAATGAGTTTCAGAGTCAAAATTTACCTCAGTGATTGGCACCTCAGTGTTCTCTACTGTATTTGTCTTATCAGCATCTTTCTGCTTCAGTTCAGTTTCACTCTTATTTTCTTTACCAGTACCAGCATCACCAACAACCTTCGAATTCTCATCCTTCACTTCAATCAAACCTTCAACCTTTTTCTCAGCTTCTTCATCCTGCTGTTCTTCAGTAACAACTTCTTTCACTTCATCAGCTACCTTCACATCTTCCTCAGCGACCTTTTTCAAATCATCAACCAAATTCTCAATTTTCTTCTTCATTCTTTCTTCATCCCTCTTCTTTAGACTTGAAGTCATAACATCCCTAAGGAGTTTTTCAAACTTCTTCACATATGTTTCATCTTTTTCAACATTAGTATAGTATTCAACGGATTGAGGGATTACTAACAGAACGTCATCAAAAACTATGTCCTTCTTGGAAACAACAGGTTCATCATTTCTGTTGATGTAGCACTCTCGCTTTTTGTCCCATCTCTTGTTGATCACTGCACTTTCATATTCTTCTTGCATCATATCCATTCTGTTCCAAGCAATATTTCTTTCTCTGTATGTTTTCTCATTCAGAATCTCTTCTCTGGTTTTCTCTTTGATTTCAGCAACAACATTTTCTTCTTTGTTTTCTTCTTTAATTTCAGCAACAAAAACATAATGTTTGCTGTTTGATGAGTTTCTGCCATGAGCTGTACTTTGATTATCCAAACGATCTTCTTCCGGAAGAATCTGGCTCCAATCATATCCTTCATCATCATGGATTACAGCACAAGCTCTTGACTTATCTCTGGGTTTATCTTCAATCATTTTTGGCTCTTCTTTGCTTCGGTGGTAGATTGCCTTTCGGTAATAATCATCATTGAACGGATGTTCATTTCCACCAACTGCAGAATTGTTGCATTCTCTCTTGAAATGACCTTTTTGCTTATATTTGAAACAGGTCACTTTGGACTTGTCAAATCCAAGTTTTGTTGATGCACCACCTAATGATTGTTTCCCAGTAATCTCCATATATCTCTGAGCTCTGCGAATGCAACTTGCCAAACACCAGCGAATGTCAATGAGTTTCATCTCTTCCGGATCAATCTGGTCATAGTCTTCTTTGGTTAACTCTGAGTTTCCAATTTTGCCAGCTACAAGACCTTCATACTATTCCAGAACAGATGCAAGGAAGCTCATTTGCTGTTTAGCTGCATTGATGCTCATTGCCGGAGAATTTTTCAACTTGAGAGCAATGTTGCACAGTATCTCATCTGTTTCTTCAGAACTAGCTTTTGACGAATATGAATGATAACCCGGATCATAACTTGATGAGCTTTTCTGATGTTCTTTTGTCCTCTCACCACTGAATGTTGTCTTTGGTGATTCTCCAACTTTCACCGAAGGTAGATTACCTTTGTAATAGAGACCAACATTCTGTTGATGTGAAGAACTACTCATCTTGTTCTGTTTCTGCAATTCAAGCTCATGAGTTTCAATCTTTTCAATTAATGTATCGAGAGAAATTGTATCATATAAAGCATCATTTTTCAATATGAATACAAACGTTTGCCACTGATCAGCTCGTGGTAACGCTTCTATGATTTTATCAATTATTTCCTCTCTCGTTTTCACATTCTCAAACCTTTCGAGTTCAATTTTTAAATGACAAAATCTCTCTATCATTTGCCTCACTGACTCTCCTTTAATGCTATCAAACAAATTGAATTCTTTCTTTACCAAATCAATTTTATTCTTTTTGATTTGTTTACCCCCCTCAGCTTTAACTCGTAAAGCTTCCCAAACAGATTTTGATGACCCATCATGGTTAAGCAATGCAAAAATGTCATTTCTAATTGACGACTGGATCAAAGCAATCATTCTCTGTTCAGACGAGAATTCCTTTTTGTCCTCAAGGCTTAACTTCTTCAAAGAAAGTTCCTCTCCTTTGTCATTTTTTGGTCTTTCATATCCGAACTCTAGACATAACCAGCTTTCATGTGCGTAAGCTTTTGCCCAGTTAATAAAACGGTCTTTCCACCAAGTATAGTCCTCAATATTATCAAGCTTGGGTGGTTTTGAATGAGTTCCATAAAAGTTGTCATGATTAATGTTTTCATTGACCGCTTTTGTTATTGATTTTGGTGTGACAGTTGAAGTTTCATAAGACTCGGATGTAAATACGTTGTAGAACGTATTGTAGAACTCTTCAGCCATGATGAAAGCTTCTTGAATTTCCTTGAGACAAAAACAAACAAACAAACACAATCAGTTTAAACAATATCGAACAACTTGAAATAAACTGACACTTGGTTGACGTGAAATGATCTTGACGCAAAATGTCCACTTTCAAACGGAATAGTGATCTTCAAACGAAATCACTTTGGTGCGGAGTCACTTGTTCAAACGGAATTACTTTGAAACAACTTCAAATGAAATCACAACTTCAAACGAAATCAGGACTTCAAACGGGATAAGGACTTTCAAACGAAATCACTTGTTTCAAACGAAATCTTCAAGCGGAATTACAATTTGATGCGGAATAGCTAATTCCGTGTGAACCTTCTCAAGCGAAATTACACTTTGGAGCGAAATCAGGTGAACTTTTCAAACGAAATAGCAGTTTCAAGCGGAATTACTTGCTAATTTCAAACGGAATTATGATGATTTCAAACGGAATTATGATGACATCAGCAAATCGGTCCAATTTTTGTCCAATTGATCCAGTAAAAGGTCGAGTTATGATCTGAAACTTTCAAGGATTTGTTAAAACATTGTTTCGCATGTAATATGTGAAATTCAATCCATTTTGACCGTGAAAACTTGTTCAATCGTGAAAAAGAAGGTGTAGAAGTCAGAAAACTGATGAAATCAAGCTAAACTCTTCCTCCTGAGCTCTGATACCACTTGTAGGATCGTTGTGCGACCTGAATGAGTCGTTCAAAAGAGTTTTGGATCCGAATCAAATGCAGAATTAATGAAACGGACGCTCGATTCAATTTAAATGTCTCTATTATTGATTTAAGAACAATTTACAACCTGGAGACGATTCGGCAGAGCTTCGCTACTCAGATCCGAAAGTTACAAATGACAAACCAAGTGCACCTATATATAGTGTTGTGATTCCGTTTGAAATGACCAAGTGTCATTTCAAGCGAAATTAACTTTGTTAATTTCGTTTGAAATGGCCATTGGCTGTTTCAAGCGGAATTACCTTTAAACACATAAAAATCAGTTTCTAGCAACCGAGCACTGGTTTATCCTATCCTATTACATGACTTGATACAAGAAGAAGTCCACAGACATAGTGCACTAACAAACTGGTCCTGAATGCTTTCCTAAGTGTCGGGAATTAAAAGTGTCACAAAAGGGTACTTAAAGATCACTAAACGGAATAGTTTGACACTTTAACGAACCGGTATCTAACCAAACAATCGGACACTACCCGAAACACCAACATTTTACTAGAGACATTGTTTTAATGTTTCTGAGCTAGTTATGATCCCCGAACACCCTAACACACTATATGACACCTTATATGCATAACACTTAAACATTATACTTAGAATCTCACTAATTAACATAACTTACCATCAAACTTACACTTATACCCCCTCCCCCTTCATATTTACGGCACCAAGGGAGTGGCCCCAACCCAAATCTTCTCTTGATCCACTAAATCCCATTTGATCTGGCTTAGATTTGATAAGATCATGTCTTGTACTCTTGGAACACAAAACCCATTGGATAATAGCCTAAAATTGGTTATAAGAGGAACATGGAGGATCTTAATCACCCACACTTCTCAACACCATCTCTCTCCCTCTCCTCCTCTCCCTCTCGGCCGAGAACTAGCACCACCACCACCATCACTTTCAATTCAATCCCATCCATTCCAAGTTCATTCAAGGGTGTTAGAAGGTGATTAAGGAAGCTTGGTGCTTGTGGATCTTGAAGGACCTCCATCAATTGCTTTTATCCATCACTTTTGTCATCACCATCATCAAGTGTTCTTCCGTAGCCTTGTGCTAGTAGTAAGGCCCTTATGATCTCTTGATCTTTCATATATAGTTGGTTAATAAGTGATGAACATTGTTAAACATGATGAACATTAAAAGACATATTCATGAATCTCTAACATAAGCTTGATATATAATGAAACTATGTTGTTAGTGTATGAATGATACTTGCTTGTTATATTCTTGAAGATTATGATGTTGATCATCATAAGGAACTTGCTAGATTGTGATTAAACACATGATCTAGCAAGTGAGAGGATGATTATGTGATGAAATAAGATGATCATCCTCATGTGTAAGCATGAACTTGAAAACTAAAGTGATTTCTTGAAAAATAATAAACAAAGTGAGTTAGTAATCTTATGGATCTAAGATTTATGAATGGTTTTCCAAAAGAACCAAGTTCAAAATGTGATTTTTAGAAGATCTTGGTTCTTGCTTAAATATACACTATTTTTGGTGATAAAACAAGTGTAGAAACACTAGAGAAACAAGAACATTCATAAAGAAACATTTTTGTAAAATATGTTTACAAGTTGTAAACACCTAAAACTTTCAAGAATGAAGTTTATCAAGAAGTAAATACATTTTGGAGGGTAACTAAACCTACTAAACACACTACCAAGTTCCTACAAGTTTTTAATAAAAAGTTCAAGTTCATGTTGTAGTGCAAATAACATTGTTTTGTACTTGGTAAGTGTAAGTTGTTTAGGGATTGATTGTAGATTGTTTATGATGATTTTTGAAAAGAAAATGATATGCTTTAATAGCATGGACACCTCCATTTTCAAGAGAAACTATGGCAAAATTTTCTAAAAATACAAACACTTAGAAAAATATTTTCTAAACAAGTATTTAGAAGTGAGTTTTAACCATGGGTTTCAATATAAACTTTGCCATAACTTTTGTAACAAAAATACAAATATTGGAGGTTGGTTTTTATAAATAAAAATGGATAAGTATGTATTTAGAATATATATTTACATTAATAACACATTTTGTGTGATTATTTGTATACTTGGTGAAATAGTTATATTATTTTAGGGTAAAATAATATAACTTAACAAAATACCATGAAATTTACTATCCAAAATAATACCAAGAATATCAAGGAATAAATATAAGTTACACACATAATATTGTGGAACCGAACGATAGAACGTAACTTACGAAATATTCCGGAAAATACCGTATAAATATATTTTTGGTAAATATTATTTTGGATACAAAAGGAATGAAAGTATGATTTTTATTATTATTACAAGTTATATCATACTTTGAAAAAAGGGAAAATATTATTTTTGGGAGTAAAATATATTTCCTTATTATATTTAGAAGATATATGATTTTTGGGAAAAATATATATTTTCTTGAAATACATTATTTTTGGATAAAATAAGTTTATATATATTTTCTAAGATAAGACTTGAAAATATATTGTTTTGGAGCTACAAATACAGATATACATGTATGAGATACCCCCATCCTTGGGAAGGAAATACGAAAATAAATACTTGAGAAGTATTGTATAAAATATTGTTTAACAAATTATTCCAAAACTAAATATAATTTAAAGTTGAAATGATTATTATTTTAACAAGTAATTATAACTTGGAATAATATTGGGAACATAAGAAACGTAACTCAAAAACGTTAAACTCTAAGCCAATGCACGGCCCGATCGTCTAATAGACGTTAGTACATTGTAGGTAGTCGGGTTTGCTGAGAAAATTTGGGTTACGATTCTGAAGACACAATACAGTGAGTTCATATCCCCCTTTTCTTTTAACTGTTTTCAGTTTTATACTTCGGTGCTGGAATACATGTTACAATTATTACAAACGTTTATACATGGTATGGTTAGTTAAGGAGGGTTACTGCTAGATCAAGTGAAAGGTGGGTATAACACTTAAGGCCATTAATCCTCGTCGTAGGACCGAGGGACATGAGTGATAGATCTATTTGGGTGTAGCGAGCCCACACCCATGGGGACCAGGGTGACTATGTCTTCCAGCCGGAGGCCCGGTACAAATTTGCTAGGTTTGAGTTTTCCTGCACCATTTCACACATATCAATGGCCTTGCAAACCATTGGTGATCTGTTTTTCCTTATTGCTACATACCAGGGACATACATACATACAGACATACTTTAAAGGTTTATTCATACACATACACATGTATTTCAGGGAACTAAGTGGATCTGGCAGGTGTGTGCATGCGTTTCAAGCTGCGTTATAAATAAAAGATGTCATTCGAGGTCGTTGGGTTTAGGAGATGTATCTTACTCCTGGACGAGATACATGTTTCTAAACTCGGGTTTGTTTAAGGTCTTTTGTCGAGTCTTGGTGAACTCCTTAAAACATGTTATGGTTTGTAATTTGAATTCGGTGTCAACATTTCAGACAAGTATGTTGTGGTATTTTCAAACTTAAATTTATGGATGAATATCTTTTGGTTTTATCATATAGCATTGTTATGATTGAATGCTATGGTATTAAGAAGTCACACCAATAATCACGCTTCCGCAAAAGTCATGGTGTGACAGCTTGGTATCAGAGCTTCGTTCGTAGCGAACTAGGATTCTTTCTCGAGTCTAGACTACGATCATTAGGGCTCTCACGAAAACATTTTCACAAACATGTTTTCATTGCATACACAAAATGTCCAAATCCATTTAACAAATATTTTTACAAATAAAAGACACAAAATTTCAAGGAATTCATTTATATTTCAGTCTGAGAGACTGGGGAGTTAGTCTGAGAGACTAGCTGGGTAGTGCAGTCTGAGAGACTGGGGAGTTAGTCTGAGAGACTAACTGGGTAGTTCAGTCTGAGAGACTAGTTGGGGCAGTCCGAGAGACTGGGAGGTTTAGCCTGAGAGGCTGGGTAGTCCAGTTTGAGAAACTGGAAGGTTTAGTCTGAGAGACTAAGTAGTTCAGTCTGAGAGGCTAGGTGGGATAGTCTTGGGAAGACTAGGATGCATACATGCTTACATTGTTACTACTTACATGCTTATTTGATGATTGTTGATGTTTGTGCATATGTGTGATTGATTTGTTACAGACACCATGTCCTCCTCTGAGAGTGGAGTATCCGATACAGAAGACCCTATGGCCATAGTTTCGGATGATGAGATCATCCCAGAGGATGAGGTTTTTACATCTGACACTACGAGTGACGACGATGATGATTTCCAGCCGTTTGCTTTACCAGATTTTGGCCATGATATACCGCTAGCTGATGGTCTTCCTGGCGAGGATCTACTTCTTGTTCAGATCCCTGCTCCTTTTCCTCTTGCTGCATTTCCTCTCGAGGATCTGCCTTTTGATGCCATGTCTGACAACGACATCGATCTTTTTATTGAGGGTCCCCCTGAGGGTGCCCAGAATGATGGAGCCCCAGTCGACGATGTTATTGCTGTTCCGCTTATTGAGATTTCGTCTTACCATTCAGGTCCTGATTCATTTGAGTCTGTGTCATCTACTACTCTACACACACTGGGATTACAGCGTTATCCCACAGATTCTGATTCCGACACAGCTATGTCTGCCGCACCTGTTCCTCCACAGGACTTCAAGTTTGATCCTGTCTTTCCACACGACTTCGATCCTGAGCATGAGATTAAGTTTGTCCTCGATGATCAGCCTTTTGAGGCTCCTGTCGTTCCTGACGATCAGCTCTTTGATATACCCGCTGATCTTGAGCTTGCACCAGCTGACCCTGAGCCTTTGATTACACCTGAGCCCATACCTGCTCATGATCCTCTACCGGAGCATGACCCTGTTGACATTCCAGTTGTTGCACCACTATTACCTGACCCTCTACCTGCACCCACAGACCATGCTCCTTTTGCTGACCATGTAGATCCCCGTTATGCATTCACCCACAATGGGTGGATAGAGGACGACGATGACCTGCCACCTTTTGTTAGACCTGTTACTCCCCCACCTACACCTGCACCTACACATGCACCAGCTGATATCACCCTGTTTCACCCACATGTGTCTGACATTCACGGCACAGATCTACCGGTCACGTTCCTACAGGATATCCCTCCTGCCCATCCAGGGGAAAGTCCATCGAGTCAGCAGCCCAGTCACATACCACCGGTGACAGCAGCCTTTCCTTTCATGCCACCGTTTGCACCTGCTACACATACTGCACCTTTTGCTTCTGCACCATCGGGCGAGCCACTGATTTGGTTTCTGCCCAACACGATGCCTGTTTCTGATCCATATCATCCCTTCCATTACACTGGATATACGAGAGATGATCTGCTTTTGTCCTTACAGCTCCAGCAAGAGATGTTGTGTCGCAGAGTCATGGATCTTGAGAGGATTTCGCGTCCTCCACCTTGCACTTGTCAGTCACCATTCGCGACACCACCCGCTCCTCTCCTGCCATACCTAGATTTTGGTGTCCGTTTTCTTACTATGGAGCAGCAGGTTAGCTATCGTTCATGCCCTCGAGGAGGAGCTAGCGCGTCTGCGCAGTTTGCTATTCGTTCCTCCACCTCCTCCTCCTCCACCATCAGCATAGCAGTTTTTGGTTTTATGCAGGCAGCATACTTTTAGTGAGAGTGCAGCTATTGAGCCAGATTGCACAGCCTTTTGACGACCACTTTTTGACTTGTTGACTTTTGACTGTTGTAGTTTGATAGATGATTTGGACAAGGGTGGTGTGACCCTGTAGTCCCTTTTGATGTATGGTACATTGTGAAACTTGTAAAACTGTATTTGTGGTCATTTGATATATGAAAGCTCAATCGCAACATTCTCATTATATACGTTGTTGGATTACTTGTTTGTGTTATGACATGGGATGTTATGTGCTTACTTGCGTTGATAAATGTTATTACATACGCGTACTACATACTTATATGCATAAGACCTGACCTATACTATCTTCTTTAGAAGATGCCTCCTCGAAGAGATAACACACTGCCTACAACTGAGGCCGAGTTACAAGAACGGATTTCACGGGCGATAGCACAACACGAGGCCTTACACTCCGAGCATAGTGGAGGTACCTCGGGAAGCAACCCACCTCTTGGTAATGTTTGAGTCACTAAAGAAACATTACGTTACATTTGGATATTCCATGTGCGATCGCTAATGCTTTATGTGAATGATGTTACTTGTACATGTTGTACCTATAAACAGTTCTTAGACTGTAAGCCATTGAATTTCGACGGCACCGGGGGTGCTGTAGCTTTTGTCAGATGGACGGAGAAGACTGATTCTGTGATAAGAATGAGCAAGTGTGCTCCGCAACACCAAGTCAACTATATCTCCGGATTGTTCTTAGATGGAGCGTTATCTTGGTGGAATCTCCAAGTTTAAACTTTGGGAGAAGATGCTGCTTATGCCATGACATGGGATGAAATGAAGGAGCTCATGCAAAAGAAATACTGCTCCAGAGCTGAAATCCAAAAGTTGGAAACTGAATTCTGGAACCTCAAGATGGACGGTCCGAAAATTGCTGAATATGTGCAAAGATTTCACGACCTATCCCGTGTTTTACCATACATGGTTGATCCAGAATTCAAACGCATCGAGCGCTTTATCTGGGGGTTGGCACCTCAGATTATGAGTATGGTGACAACGTCAAAGCCTGTAACAATCACCGAGGCTATTGATCTGAGTGTATCACTGACTGAAGAAGCTATCAGGTTAAACAAGTTTTCGATCTCTGACCAGAAGAAGAAGGAGACTCACGTTGAGTCATCTGGTGAGAACAAAAGGAAGTTCTCAAACTTTAAGAAGGGTACCAGCAGTGCTAACAAGAAAAAGGATGCGAACTTACCAGCTGAAGCCAAGACTGGGGTTGAAAACAAAGGAAAAGGCTACATGGGCACTCTGCCCAAATGTGATGTATGCCAGTACCATCATTCCGGCCAGTGCAGACTTAGGAAATGTGAGTCCTGTGGGAAGGTTGGCCATTCGAAGGAAACATGCTGGGCTGGTACTGGTGCTGGTCGTGGTGGTCAGAGGGGTTATGGCAGTGGTAATGGAAACAACAACCGTGGTGGAAATGGGTATGGAAACCGCCCTCAAGGAGGAAATGGCGGCAATGGGAATCGTGGTAATTTTGGGAATCAAACTGGAAATGGAAACCGTGGAGCGAATAACAATCAAGGTAGTAATGGGAATGGTAATGGTCGAGGACCAGGCTGTTTTAATTGTGGAGACATGGGGCATTTCAAGAGAGAGTGCCCAAAGCTCAATCAAGCTCAAGGAAGGGTTTTCAACATCGGTGCGAGGGAAGCACGCCAAGATCCAAATGTGGTCACTTGTACATTCCCTGTCAACCAACGCTTTGCATCTGTACTATTTGATACCGGTGCCGATTATAGTTTTGTATCGCTAGAATTTAAGAATATACTTGGGTTGGTAGCCAGTAAGCTAGACATTCCGTATTCCATAGAACTAGCTAATGGAAAGCTAGTAGAAGCGAATGAAGTTATTAGGGGTTGCGTAATAGAGCTTGGGGAGCACGAGTTTACACTTGATCTGCTGCCAATTGAGTTAGGAAGCTTCGACGTGGTAGTGGGGATGGATTGGTTGTCAAGCAATCGAGCAGAGATTGTATGTCATGAGAAGGTCATTCGCATTCCGATGGAGAATGGAGAAACAATTGTGGTACATGGAGAGAAGCACGATACGCCCCTAAGGATCATCAGTTGTTTGAAGGCTCAAAAGTGTTTGCAGAAAGGATGTGTTGCCATCTTGGCACACATTGTGGACAAGGAAGCCACTGAGCCAAAGCTAGAAGACATTCCAGTCGTGAAGGAATATCCTGAAGTCTTCCCCGAAGACTTGCCAGGATTGCCGCCGCAAAGGTAAGTCAAGTTTCACATTGACTTAGTTCCAGGTGCTGCACCTGTAGCCAAGGCTCCTTATCAACTTGCGCCTTCAGAAATGCAAGAGCTGTCAACGCAACTTCTGGAGCTATTAGATAAAGGATTTATCAGACCAAGCTTCTCGCCTTGGGGAGATCCAGTTTTGTTCGTTAAGAAGAAAGATGGTAGTTTCTGCATGTGTATCGACTGCCGGGAGCTAAACAAATTGACCATTAAGAATCGGTATCCTTTGCCGAGGATTGATGACCTGTTCGATCAACTGCAAGGTTCAAGTTTTTACTCCAAGATCGATCTTCGATCAGGTTATCACGAGTTGAGGATTCAAGAAGAAAGTATTCCAAAGACGGCCTTTAGGACTCGCTATGGGCACTACGAGTTCCTGGTTATGCCGTTTAGGTTGACGAACGCGCCAGCAGTATTCATGGATTTGATGAATAGAGTTTGTAAGCCGTATCTCGATAAGTTTGTGATCGTGTTTATCGACGATATCTTGATTTATTCGAAGACGAAGGAAGAACATGAGCAACATCTAAGAGCTATTTTAGAGCTGCTTAAGAAAGAGAAATTGTACGCAAAGTTCTCGAAGTGCGAGTTCTGGCTGCGTGAGGTTCAGTTCCTTGGTCATGTGGTTAACGGAGATGGAATCCATGTGGATCCCACAAAGATCGAAGCGATCAAGAATTGGGAGACTCCGAAGACGCCAACCGAAATTCGACAGTTTCTAGGCTTGGCTAGGTATTATCGCAGATTTATTGAGGATTTCTCGAAAATCTCTCAACCTTTGACCTCCCTCACTCAGAAGGACAAGAAGTACGAATGGGGAGACAAGCAAGAAGAAGCATTTCAGTTGTTAAAGAACAAGCTTTGCGATACACCGATCTTATCTCTACCCGAAGGCACTGACGACTTCGTGGTATATTGCGACGCCTCGCGTCAAGGTTTAGGCTGCGTGCTGATGCAGCGACAGAAGGTTATAGCTTATGCTTCACGCCAGTTGAAGGTTCACAAGAAAAATTACACCACGCATGATTTGGAGTTATGCGCAGTGGTGTTTGCATTAAAGATCTGGCGACATTATTTGTATGGCACGCGATGCACAATCTTTACTGATCACAAGAGCTTACAGCATATATTCGATCAGAAAAGGCTTAATATGAGACAGCGACGATGGGTTAAGTTGTTAAATGATTATGATTGTGAGATTAAGTATCACCCAGGGAAGGCGAATGTGGTCGCCGACGCCTTAAGTCGGAAAGAAAGAATTAAACCCATAAGGGTTTGAGCTTTGGAAATGATTGTTCAAACGGACCTCTCATTGCGCATTCGTGCCGCACAGAGAGAAGCCCTTAAGGAAGAGAATCTTGAGAATGAATATCTCCATGGGATGGAGAAACAGTTGGTACCAAATGATGAAGGAACGTTGTGCTTCATGAAACGAATTTGGGTTCCTCTCTTCGGTGGTCTACGAGACGTTATTTTTTATGAAGCTCACAAGTCACGGTACTCGATCCATCCAGGATTGGATAAAATGTACCAAGATTTAAAGGATTTTTATTGGTGGCCGAGATTAAAAGGTGATGTTGCAACATATGTTGGCAAATGTTTGGCCTGTGCCAAGGTAAAGGCCGAATATTAGAAGCCTTCAGGTCTTCTGCAACAACCTGAAATACCCATGTGGAAATGGGAGCAGATTTCAATGGACTTTATAACGAAGTTACCAAGGACACCCAAAGGTCACGATACGATTTGGGTAATCGTGGACCGTCTGACCAAATCTGCACACTTTTTACCAATCAAGGAGAAAGACAACACTAGCAAGCTTGCTGAGCTATACCTGAGAGAGATAGTTGCACGGCATGGAGTGCCTCTCTCGATCATTTCTGATAGAGATGGAAGGTTTGTGTCAAGGATCTGGCAATCCTTCCAAGAAGCCTTTGGTTCTCAGCTGAATCTGAGTACTGCATTCCATCCACAGACTGATGGCCAGAGTGAACGAATGATTCAAACGTTGGAGGATATGCTGCGAGCTTACGTAATGGATTTGGGTGGTAGTTGGGACACTCACTTACCCTTGGTAGAATTCTCATACAACAACAGCTACCATGCGAGCATCCAAGCTGCACCATTTGAAGCTCTCTATGAACACAAGTGTCGATCACCGTTATGCTGGGTAGACGCGGGTGATAGACAGCATGTTGGTCCTGAATTGGTTCAAGAGACAACAGACAAGATTATACAGATCCGAGAGCGCATCAAAGCGGCTCGTGATCGACAAAAGAGTTACGCGGACCAAAGGAGGAAACCTCTGGAGTTTGAGGTAGGAGATATGGTTTTGTTAAAGGTTTCACCCTGGAAGGGTGTAGCACGCTTTGGGAAGCATGGGAAGTTGAACCCGCGATACATTGGACCATTCAAAATCCTGGAAAGGATTGGTCTTGTAGCTTACAAGTTGGATCTACCCGCAGAACTGAATGGAGTTCATGATACATTTCATGTATCTAATCTGAAAAAGAGTCCAACTCAAGAAACAATTGTCATTCCTGCCGACGAAGTTCACATTGATGACACACTCCACTTTACTGAAGACCCTGTTGAGGTTACTGATTGGAAGGTTAACAAGACGCGCAGGAGTAGTGTTAAACTCGTCAAGGTTCGTTGGAACGCGCGACACGGCCCAGAGTTCACTTGGGAGTGTGAGGATCGCATGAAAGCAAAATACCCACATTTGTTCCCCAAGACCCCTGCAGCTAGTAGCAGAACTAAAATTTCGGGACGAAATTTTCTTAACAGGGGGAGAATGTGACAACCCTCATAAATCCAGGTATCCGGACGATTAATTAACTATGATTAAGTGCTTAATGATTGTGCTGAATTACAATTAACTGCTTTCTGATTACTGCATCATACTTACATGTGCATCACATTTCATACTGTCACATCCTTACTACATACAAACACTTAGTGACATAAACGATGCACAAAACACAGTTAGCACAGTTAGCGGATAACTCAGAAAAATGCTGACGATGTTCAGTACATAGACAGACAGTGTTTTGGGGCCCAGTATGAGCCAGGGACAAGGTACTACACTAGCATGGAGTGTAGGGAAGTAAGGACCATAAAACTGCTTCACTAGGTGATAGTTTAAGTGCCGGAAAGTGCCTAAAACCCACATAAAGTGCATAATTCTGCATATTTCAGCATATTTCAGCAAAATTCAGCAATTTAACAAACTAGTAACATGCAAAAATATGGCAAACTGGTCCTGAATGCTTTCCTAAGTGTCGGGAATTAAAAGTGTCACAAAAGGGTACTTAAAGATCACTAAATGGAATAGTATGACACTTTAACGAACCGGTATCTAACCAAACAACCAGACACTACCCGAAACACCAAAATTTTACTGGAGACATTGTTTTAATGTTTCTGAGCTAGTTATGATCCCCGAACACCCTAACACACTATATGACACCTTATATGCATAACACTTAAACAATATACTTATAATCTCACTAATTAACATAACTTACCATCAAACTTACATTTAGACCCCCCCCCCTTCATATTTACGGCACCAAGGGAGTGGCCCCACCCCAAATCTTCTCTTGATCCACTAAATCCCATTTGATCTTGCTTAGATTTGATAAGATCATGTCTTGTACTCTTGGAACACTAAACCCATTGGATAATAGCCTAAAATTGGTTATAAGAGGAACATGGAGGATCTTAATTACCCACACTTCTCAACACCATCTCTCTCCCTCTCCTCCTCTCCCTCTCCTCCTCTCCCTCTCGGCCGAGAACTAGCACCACCACCACCATCACTTTCAATTCAATCCCATCCATTCCAAGTTCATTCAAGGGTGTTAGAAGGTGATTAAGGAAGCTTGGTGCTTGTGGATCTTGAAGGACCTCCATCAATTGCTTTTATTCATCACTTTTGTCATCACCATCATCAAGTGTTCTTCCCTAGCCTTGTGCTAGTAGTAAGGCCCTTATGATCTCTTGATCTTTCATATATAGTTAGTTAATAAGTGATGAACATTGTTAAACATGATGAACATTAAAAGACATATTAATGAATCTCTAACATAAGCTTGATATATGATGAAACTATGTTGTTAGTGTATGAATGATACTTGCTTGTTATATTCTTGAAGATTATGATGTTGATCATCATAAGGAGCTTGCTAGATTGTGATTAAACACATGATCTAGCAAGTGAGAGGATGATTATGTGATGAAATAAGATGATCATCCTCATGTGTAAGCATGAACTTGAAAAATAAAGTGATTTCCTGAAAAATAATAAACAAAGTGAGTTAGTAATCTTATGGATCTAAGATTTATGAATTGTTTTCCAAAAGAACCAAGTTCAAAATGTGATTTTTAGAAGATCTTGGTTCTTGCTTAAATATACACTATTTTTGGTGATAAAACAAGTGTAGAAACACTAGAGAAACAAGAAGATTCATAAAGAAACGTTTTTGTAAAATATGTTTACAAGTTGTAAACACCTAAAACTTTCAAGAATGAAGTTTATCAAGAAGTAAATACATTTTGGAGGGTAACTAAACCTACTAAACACACTACCAAGTTCCAACAAGTTTTTAATAAAAAGTTCATGTTGTAGTGCAAATAACATTGTTTTTGCACTTGGTAAGTGTAAGTTGTTTAGGGATTGATTGTAGATTGTTTATGATGATTTTTGAAAAGAAAATGATATGATTTAATAGCATGGACACCTCTATTTTCTAAAAATACAAACACTTAGAAAAATATTTTCCAAACAAGTATTTACAAGTGAGTTTTAACCATGGGTTTTAATATAAACTTTGCCATAACTTTTGTAACAAAAATACAAATATTGGAGGTTGGTTTTATAAATAAAAATGGATAAATGTGTATTTAGAATATATATTTACATTAATAACACATTGTGTGTGATTATTTGTATACTTGGTGAAATAGTTATATTATTTTAGGGTAAAATAATATAACTTAACAAAATACCATGAAATTTACTATCCAAAATAATACCAAGAATATCAAGGAATAAATATATAAGTTACATACATAATATTGTGGAACCGAACGATAGAACGTAACTTACGAAATATTCCGGAAAATACCGTATAAATATATTTTTGGTAAATATTATTTTGGATACAAAAGGAATGAAAGTATGATTTTTATTATTATTACAAGTTATATCATACTTTGACAAAAGGGAAAATATTATTTTTGGAAGTAAAATATATTTCCTTAGTATATTTAGAAGATATATGATTTTTGGGAAAAAATATATATTTTCTTGAAATACATTATTTTTTGATAAAAATAAGTTTATATATATTTTCTAAGATAAGACTTGAAAATATATTGTTTTGGAGCTACAAATGCAGATATACATGTATGAGATACCCCCATCCTTGGGAAGGAAATACGAAAATAAATACTTGAGAAGTATTGTACAAAATATTGTTTAACAAATTATTCCAAAACTAAATATAATTTAAAGATGAAATGATGATTATTTTAACAAGTAATTATAACTTGGAATAATATTGGGAACATAAGAAACGTAACTCAAAAACGTTAAACTCTAAGCGAAGGCACGGCTCGTTCGTCTAATAGACGTTAGTACATTGTAGGTAGTCGGGTTTGCTAAGGAAATTTGGGTTACGATTCTGAAGATGCAATACAGTGAGTTCATGTCCCCCTTTTCTTTTAACTGTTTTCAGTTTTATACTTCGGGGGTGGAATACATGTTACAATTATTACAAACGTTTATACATGGTATGGTTAGCTAAGAAGGGTTACTGCTAGATCATGTGAAAGGTGGGTATAACACTTAAGGCCATTAATCCTCGTCGTAGGACCAAGGGACATGAGCGATAGATCTATTTGGGTGTAGCGAGCCCACACCCATGGGGACCAGGGTGGCCCATAGGGTGACTATGTCTTCCAGCCGGAGGCCCGGTACAAATTTGCTAGGTTTGAGTTTTCCTGCACCATTTCACACATATCAATGGCCTTGCAAACCATTGGTGATCTGTTTTTCCTTATTGCTACATACCATGGACATACATACATACAGACATACTTTAAAGGTTTATTCATACACATACACATGAAATCGCTCAACTTTTGTTGATTTTTTTAAACTACATGTATTTCAGGGAACTAAGTGGATCTGGCAGGTGTGTGCATGTGTTTCAAGCTGCGTTATAAATAAAAGATGTCATCCGAGGTCGTTGGGTTTAGGAGATGTATCTTACTCCTGGACGAGATACATGTTTCTAAACTCGGGTTTGTTTAAGGACTTTTGTCGAGTCTTGGTGAACTCCTTAAAACATGTTATGGTTTGTAATTTGAATTCGGTGTCAACATTTCAGACAAGTATGTTGTGGTATTTTCAAACTTAAATTTATGGATGAATATCTTTTGGTTTTATCATATAGCATTGTTATGATTGAATGCTATGGTATTAAGAAGTCACACCAATAACCACGCTTCCGCAAAAGTCAGGGTGTGACAAAATGATGATGTAAATTTAGGGTAACTTTAGTGCTCCACTCTCCACAACTCGTCAACTCGCATTTAATCGGAAAGCTTAGCAAACCGTGAGTGTACATGACTCCTTTTTACTTTTCGACACTTTTTGGGTGCAAGACTTATTCTTTATTAAAATGCACACATACACTTACAAACATGCTTGACACAAACAAACAATCCAATATACATGCTTAATACGTGATGCTAGTACTCATACATGCTAGAATACTTATTTGCTTTATACTTGTCATTAACTTCGTACAAACCTCCCTTAACATGTATAGCGCTAAAGGATTAACACACCGCCCGTATTCTTAAGGTCATGTTAACAACATACACAATAGCCTCGTCAACAATCACACAAGAAGAAGTGGTTCAAGCGACGTGGCGCCACTCCAACAAATATAGAATGTATCATGGCCATCCTTTTTCGATGATACCTTCATGGGAGCTTCTACGCAAATCTCCAATGTGGCATCTTGTACCACCGTTTGACCCAACAACCCATAGGTCAAAACGGTCCAAATCAACAACGACTAGCGAACCATCTGATTCCGATTCTCGTACTACTATCAACTTAAACGACGAGTTGGACGAATTGAATTTTGAGGAACCGCAAGAGCTGCCACGACCAAAGGGTATGATAGAAACAAGGCAGCAGCACGAGCACGAGACACCTGCTCTTCAATGTTATCGGATGGCCTATCAAGGTTGGACGAGTTTGACGATAGACTCACTCAGCTTTTCTCGATCAAGGAAAATGACCACGAACTTAAAATGGATAAACAAATCGAGAAAGGTACGAAGTTTATCGAGAAAGGCTTTTCCAACCTACCGGAGGATGACCGAGTCATTTTAGAAACTCGTAAGGCAAAAATCCGAGTAAAATATATGTAGTTTTTTAGTAGGTTTTTATTTATATTTTTAAATTGGTTGTTTTTTAAGTAACTTTGTAGTTTTTTTATTTTTAAGTATTTTGTAATCTTTTATCGATTTTATTGAAATTATGTTTATTTTTAAATTTTGTTTTAAATAAAAATGGTATAAAAATTTAAAAAATACAAAATATAATAAAAAAATAAATAATTAGGTGATCATGATAGGGACTTTAAACCATTGCATGCAAGTTACGGAAGGAGCTTTAAAGCCCCCCATATGAGGTGGCGCCTAGGTGGCGCTGAGTTGGCATAATAAAGCCCCTCGGGCTTTAAATCACATCCACCAGCATTATAGTTGTTTATATAGTAAGTTGTGACGCGTTTAAGTTGTGACGCGTGTTCCCGACGTGTTGTTGGTATTGTTGGAACGCTCGCCCCCTAATACGCAGTTTGACCGCGTTGTAGAGTACGTTGTGTGTCCACAATCGATATCACTAGTGTTATTTCCTCCTCTTTGGTCCAATGCATCATTTTCGACTTGTTGGTTTTTTGTTTGGTGGAAGAAGAATGGGAAAAAAGAATGTAATTTTTAGTTTGGGTTTGGGTGACTATTTAGAGGTAAAAAAATGTAATTTAAAAAAAAAAAATTAAGTTACCATATGTAACCATCACCCCCAAACGGTTATATCGAACCAGCAAATCAAAGCCAACCATGTCACACTGCCCCCCCCCCCCCCCCCCCCCCGCCCCACATCAGGCTCAATCTCCACGCGAGCAGGGCAACGCTACTCCAATGTGGTCTAGCCAGCGTTTTGAGCATTCTACCGCCGCAACCCATGCCCCACACCCGGCATCCTTAGAATCAGATTAGATGAGTTTCTCTTTAAATATCAATCCAAAGATCTAGTATTTATAACATGTAATGTTACACATCCATGGCAAATAACAAATAATTAATAAGTATAAACTAAAGAAGCTAAACATGATTAATTTTTGGCGCGTTAATAATTCGGAAAATGAAAAGACATAAATGTCAGTGTATGAATGGATGATCAAAAGCACAAAGAAAAACCGAAAAAAAGGCTACGGAGAAGTTGAGGAGACTTCACATCGACTTGGATTTTCAAAAATCAAATTCCGATCCTTTCTTCTTTTCCAAAGTTATTCTTTTCGAAAAAGTTATTCTTTTCTATAATCTTTCCCTGTTAACTTCCCCTTTTATTCGTACGGAGTTTTCGAAAAAGTTATTCTTTTCTATAATCTTTGCACTGCATTACTACTGTTGCTACTGTGTTCACGATTACTTCCTTCGAGGGTAAGAAAACCCTTTTCGTTTCTTGAACAATTGATGAACAATAAGTAGTAAAAAGCACATCTTTATGTTTGTAATGGAAAAATATCATCTGGGTAAGAAAAGGGTAGCTGATCAGATGGGTTTTTCATGGTCTGCTGATGAGGACATTTTGAATGAGGACCTCTATGAACATGAGGTTTGTTTTATTTATTTTTCTTTTAAAGAAAACCCTTTTGGTTATTTGATGCATTTTTTACTGTTGTGAACTTGTTGATGCAGAGGATAATGGAAATAGATCATTTGGGGAAGACAAAAGAAGCAGGTCAGCATCATAATCCTAGGTTTGAGCAGATGCTTTTTTCATGGTCTCTTGAAGATATTCTGGATGAGGACCTCTATAAAAACCAGGTTTTTTATTTTTATTTTTTAGTTATAAATGTTTATATATAGTTGCTTAATGTATTTAGCTTTTTTTGTTGATATCAAGTGTTCTTATTGTACTATTTTTATTGTTTCTTTGCTCTATGCTCTATGCTATTTTGTTTGTTAGTAATATGGCCTTTTCATCACTTTATGTTATATGAAGTTTACTACTACTATTATTAGTACTCATCTGTCTTGTTGGTTTTTGATTCCTTTAGCTAGACTTTATGTTACTTGTTTTGCTACATTTTACATGTAAAAATGGGGTTTTTTAGAGCTGGGGCGTCCCACACTCCTCATACTATGCCTTTTGAGTGAGATTTTACTGGGTATGTTTGTTTGTATGTTTTATATTGTACTTTCAAGGTATATGAAGTTTAATGTCTATTTCAGATATATCTTTTCAACCCATTTGACCTTGAGGTCAATGCTTTAGTCCATACTTCTTAGAATGCTTATAATTGTTTTGTGTATTTTGTTAAATAGTGACATGGAGATTGTTATTTGAATCTTTTGAAGTATAGAAAACATGTTTTTTAAAATGAGTTTTTGTTGTTTGGATCATATGTTGATAACATGATACATTCTTATAACTTGATGTATCGTTCATAGGTGGAGAAAATACCACTTACTTTTCACTCTGAAGCACACTATGCTGGTTCTTTTGTTTATCCTCTGCTGGAGGAAACACGTGCCGAGTTGGCGTCAACTATGGAGATCATGTACAAAGCTCCATACGCTGAACTTTTCTCTTTGAATGTGGCTAAGGGCCGTGGAAAATTTTTCTATGATGTCACTGTTAATAATTGGCGTAACAGAACTAGTGAACGTGGCAAAGAGCCTTACCGGACATTACCCGGTGATCTGCTTATTCTAGCGGATGGAAAACCCGAATCTGTTCCTGACTTGCAGCGTGAGGGACGGACATGGTATTTTTCGTTGGTATACCAAATAAGTCAGGATGATGATGAAGAAGATAGTACATCGCTACGTTTTAAAGTTAAAGCTTCACAAGAAATAGAATTTCAAGATGGTATGTTTGTTGTTTACTTGATGAATATAACAACCAACAAAAGAATCTGGAACTCATTGCACATGCACCGGAATATGAATATTATCAAAGAGGTTCTTTACACAGATTCCATGGTACGATTTTGTTCAATAACGTTATATATTCTCAGTAGGGACGAGCAAACGGGTATTGGGTTACGAAAGTTACGGTACCAAACCGTACTGTACCGATCAAATTTCTGTGTCAATTCGTTACCCATTTTTCATGTGTACCGGAATCGGTTCGGTACGGTATGGTATTTTACCCACTTTTTACGTGTACCAGTCAAGATGAATCGGTACCGAACGGAATTGTAAATCGGAAATTGCAAAGTATTTGGCTAACACCCAAAACGTTTATTATTATTATTCAAGAAACTGACTCAAAACTTGAATTACAATCACTAATACCCAAAGCATGGTATTTATAATCTAAACACACCTATTAGATTATAACTAGGATTGCTAATAAACCTATTGTTTTGGACATGATAATTATCACTAAATAATTAAACCCAAACACGTTTAAATATTCTAATAATTATCCACTCCATAGTTCCTTGCCTTGTACGCAAAGGAAACTCTTTTAATTCGAAATTTCCAACAATCACCCCCGGAATTTCGAACTCGTATCTAACAAGTCTTCAACTCCAAGCTTTTCAGTCATCTACTTGAACTTTATCTTCCCAAGAGCCTTCGTCAAAATATCCGCCTTTTGATCAATGCCACTAACATGCTCGACCACGATATCTTCACGATCAACACATTCCCGAATGTAGTGAAACCGGGATTTTATGTGTTTGCTTCTTCCATGGAAAACCGGGTTCCTCGCGAGAGCTATCGCCGATGTATTATCAACACATAACACCGCCGCTTGAATTTTCTTATCGAGTAATTCACTAATCAATTCTTTCAGCCAAACCGCCTGACACGCGGCTGCACTAGCCGCCATATACTCTGCCTCACACGATGATAAAGCAACTGTACTTTGCTTTTGAGAACACCAAGTAATTGGGGAAGACCCAAAATAAAACACGTGTCCCGTAGTACTTCTTCTATCATCCGGATTTATGTTGTGACTACTATCACTGTAACCGACTAACATATTTTCTCCTCGAGTATAGGTAATGCCATAACTAAAAGTACCTTTTAAATAGCGAAGAATTTGCTTGATGAGAGCTGCATGAGATTGCTTCGGGCAATGCATGTACCGACTGGCTACTCCAACCGAAAACGCCAAATCTGGTCGAGTCTGTAAAAGGTACCGGAGACACCCAACAATCTTTCGATATCTCGTTGCATCAAAATCTTCTTCGTCTTCAAATTTAGAAACTTCTACGTTTGGGTCTATGGGAACACTAGTAGGATTGCAGTTAATCATACCGACTTCCGTCAGTATTTTCTTTGCATACGCCTCTTGCTTAATTTTTATCCCGTCCTTGCTCTGCGACACTTCAATTCCAAGATAATAAGTAAGCTTTCCCAAATCCGACATTTCAAAGTTTTTAGCCATCCCGCGCTTAAACTCCATAATAAGTTTCAAATTTGAACCCGTCACAATTAAATCGTCCACGTACATTCCGATTAATAAGACGTCCGTTCCAACGGTTCTTCGGTATACGGCTTGTTCTTGCGAGCACCGGTGAAATTTCTTATCTAATAAAATATTATTTAATTTTGTATTCCACGCACGTGGAGCTTGCCTTAATCCGTATAACGCCTTTGACAATTTATAAGCTTTATGCTCCTCGCCTTCTTTAACGAATCCTTCCGGTTGAACGACATAAACTTCTTCTTTTAATTCGCCATGTAGGAACGCGGATTTAACATCTAGATGATGTAATTCCCAATCTTCATTCGCTGCGAGAGATAAAAGTAACCGAACTGTTTCAAGTCGAGCAACTGGCGCGAACACTTCGTCAAAATCGACTCCGGGTTGTTGAACATAACCCTTTGCCACGAGTCTAGCCTTGTGTTTATTTAGTGAGCCATCCGCGTTTCTTTTAACCTTGTAAACCCACTTCAAACCAATCGCTTTTGCACCACGCGGCAACTCGGTTAACGACCACGTATTGTTTTTATTTATTGATTCGATTTCTACGCGCATTGCTTTCATCCACTCCGGTTTATTTTTGGCATCATTAAAATAAGCCGGTTCGTCATCCGCAAGCAATAAAAATTCTTCATCAATAGAAATCGAATTTAAAACATAATCGTTAAAACGTACCGGTGTAACTATTGCGCGATTCGATCTACGAACAACCACTGGCTCGGGTGTCACAAAATTATTTGATCCTGAATTATTGTTACCACACATGCTACTGTTACTACTGTTGCTTGCGGGATTATTATTGTTCAGCTGGGTCACATCACGCCCAGATGGGCCTTGTTGATTATAACTAATTGAAACAACACCTTCTTCACTATGTATTGGGCTATGCGAGCCCACATCCTCCATATTAGTTGGGTATATAGAATTCACTAAAGTAGTGTTGTTGACTTTCCTATCTTTTTCTTTCAACAGATTAGGTGGGCCACACATGTAATTTGAATTTAAATGGCTTTGACTAGATGATGGACCTGTTGAATTTTCACTCATTGAATTTGTTGAATAAGCTCCACCATCATCATACGAACCTGACGATCCCGATCCAGAATTCGTTTCAACAATTTCGGTATTAACAGTTCCATCTCCGGTGTCAATCACGCCATTAAAATCTGCCCAAAACATACCCGGTTCGCGAGACTCTTCGTCATTAAAAACAATATTTTTCCCCAATTCCAACCACGCGTTTCATCAAACTCCGTATCCCCGTCTCGACCCACAACAATTCTTCGAGTCGTTGGATTGTATAAATGATACGCCCCCGAACCTTTTTCGCTTCCAAGATAAACTAGACGAGTCGAACGATCGTCTAATTTTGGAAGATGCCCACAATTTTCCAATAAGCGGCACATCCGAAAACCTTAAGAAATTGAAGATCCGGTTTCTTTCCTTTTAACATCTCGTACGGTGTTTTGTCTTCGTGTAACGCTCGTGTTGGAATTTTATTTATTAAATTGGTTGAGTGTCTCACCGCCTCCCCCCACATAAAATTAGGAACTTGTCGCGCTTTTAATATACTTCGAGTCACCTCCATTAAGGTACGGTTCCGCCTTTCCACAACCCCGTTTTGTTGAGGTGAATATGGAGCGGTTAAGTGTCGAATAATCCCTTCGTTTTCACAGAACCGATTGAACTCATGAGACGTAAATTCTCCCCCTCGATCGGTTCGAAACGTCTTGATTTTTCTACTAACTTCCACTTCCACCATGACTTTAAACTTTTTGAAGGTTTCAAACGCGTCACTTTTTTCCTTCAAAAGAAAAGTCCACATGAAACGTGAAAAATCATCAACTAAGACAAATACATACCTATTTCCCGCTATTGTGCTCGGAGAAATTGGACCACATAAGTCTCCATGAATAAGTTCCAAGGCACGCGTTGCCCGAAACGACGCCGTCTTCGGAAAAGATTGTCTCGTATGCTTCCCGACTAAGCACGAATCACATATTTGATTTTCATGATTGATTTTTGGCATCCCTATGACCATATCTATATTCACCATTTGTTTCATGGACTCGGAATTTAGGTGACCAAGTCTCGCGTGCCATAACCAATTTTCATTATCAATCCGAGCTTTCAAACAAACGGGTTTTCCAACTTTTAATTTAATCGTATAAAGACGATTTTTAGATCGAGTAACATTCATTAATACCTTGCCTTGAGCGTCACACATTAATAAATAATCGTCTTTCATACGAATATCACATCCACACTCTGTTGCTTGACCGAGACTAATTATATTACTACGTAAACTAGGGATATAATAAATATCGGTCAATAACCTTTGCTCCCCCGTTTTACCCAATAGTAATATAGACCCTTTCCCGCATATTTCGACTTGAGAACCATCCCCGAATTTAACTTTGCCACCAACACGCTTATTTAATTCAGAGAAAAAGGATATATTACCCGTCATATGGTTACTCGCGCCATTATCCAAATACCACAAGTCTTTTTCTTCCGAACCGTTCTCGTAATTTTTTGGAATGACCTTTTCTTCATTCAAGTAAACGATTTCTTGAACATCTTGCACCATAAACAAAGACGGGTCAATTTCTTCCGCTTCGATCAAGTTTGCTTGTTTCTCTTTCTTTCACTCTGGACATCTCGAAACAAAGTGACCGAACTTGTCGCATCGAAAACATTGAACCTTCGAATAATCCTTCTTTCCTTGTTGTTTATCCCCTTCGTTGGACCCGTTTTGTGACCCGCGATTTTGACCAGATTGGTTTCGACCACGTCCACCACCACCACCACCACGTCCACAGTTCGAGCCTTTCCCACGTCCCTTACTCAAATCGCGTGAAGTCTGTCTAGAACTTGAAGAGGCATTAGAATTATTAAACATTAGTTTCGTTTGAGTACCTTGATTATCTGACTGCAATTCTTCATCTTTTATGCGTTCTTCATACGCCTTTATTCGACCAACAACATCGTCGAATGCAACTGTTTTTAGATCCACAAGTTGCTCAACTGAGGCTACCATATGGATGAACCGCCGTGGTAAACCACTGAGAAACTTTTTCACGATCCTTTGCTCCTCTATTATAGAACCGAGATACGCCGCTTTTGAAGACAAACCTGTTAACTGGCTAGAAAACTCATCAACTGTACTAGAATCCTTCATCTTCAACGCCTCAAATTCTGACATGAGTGTCTGTAGTCTTGCTTCACGTACCCGATCGGCTCCCAGATGGCGCGCTTTCAGTGCATCCCACATCTCTTTTGCCATCTTCATATTACCAACTTGCAAGATCTGTTCTTCCGGTATGGATTGAAACAACAAAGCAATCGCCATATTGTTTTTCTTCACATCGGTTTCAGTTCCGGGTTCAATGGCCTCCCACACGCCATGAATGTTAAAAATCGCGCGAATACGCAACGCCCAAATTGTATAATTAACCTTATTCAACATCGGGCATTGAAGTGATGTTGAATTTGGAACCGATTTCTCGGTATTCGAGCCACTACCGCCATCGCTTCCAACCATATTTTTCTTTCGTCGACTATACGTAAGATTAAAAGAACCCGGTGTAACTGGTTCAGTTTCTTCCAGTCTACACGTTTAATTCCCGAGTTCCACTACGAACACGAACCCGAAAATAAAACAACTCTATATTTGTCTCGAGCTTAAAAATCCAAAACAAAAATACTTTTGTTTGTGTACTGTTCTCGAAAAATCAACACACAACAGTATCAAACAATGTATAGGTAATTGGACTTTTAAGGATAATTGGACTTTAATTATACTTTTAGCTTGGGCCAAACGTCTGATCCAAAACTTTAATCCAATACCCTTTTTTTTGTTCGACACTAGCAAAACAACACCGCCAAATCACGCAGCTCTGTTTTTCCGATCAGCTTCTACCCTGGATTCGTTTGACAACAGAAACAGCAGTACCCTATTCGCGACCTGCCTCCTTTTCTGTTTCAATCCGGATCCCACGTTGTAAAACAGCTCCGATCAAATTTCCGATTCCAGCCGGCGTCTAGCTTGGTTCTAGATCGGTTTTGTGCAGGACAATCAGCAGTTCAGAGAACTGCTTCCAACCTGCTTTCGATCGGACGACAGGACAATCAACAGTTGCTAGAACCGTTTCCAACCTGCCGATCCTTGAACTCAAACTTCCGGCGAAATCACCTTCAACCCTATGCTCGATCGTAGGTGAGTTAGTTCCCAGGTATGCTGTGATACCAATTCAAGATGAATCGGTACCGAACGGAATTGTAAATCGGAAATTGCAAAGTATTTGGCTAACACCCAAAACGTTTATTATTATTATTCAAGAAACTGACTCAAAACTTGAATTACAATCACTAATACCCAAAGCATGGTATTTATAATCTAAACACACCTATTAGATTATAACTAGGATTGCTAATAAACCTATTGTTTTGGACATGATAATTATCACTAAATAATTAAACCCAAACACGTTTAAATATTCTAATAATTATCCACTCCATAGTTCCTTGCCTTGTACGCAAAGGAAACTCTTTTAATTCGAAATTTCCAACAACCAGTACAATACCGAGCTCATCCCTGATTTTCTGCTAGTAATGTCGTTGTTAATTGTGATTGTGTTGGTTACAGGTTAAAGAATGCTGCAATATCTGTCCTTTCGATGGCAATTTTTCTCGGGAGTTTGATTCAGATCTTTTTGATAAGCTGAATGAATCGCAGGTGGGGGCCATTAGGGCAGCTCTTAGTAAAACCGAATGTTGCCACGGTTCTTTTGTGGAGCAGATATGGGGCCCACCCGGAACAGGAAAAACGACTACTGTAAGTGTGTTGTTGTTTATACTCTTGCAAATGAACCGTAGGACACTTACGTGTGCTCCAACGAATGTTGCTATAGTACAAGTAGCTTCACGTGTGCTTAATCTGGTAAAGCGATCGTCTTATACTACAACGGAAAGTGGAGAGTTCTTTTATTGTATTGGAGACGTACTTCTGTTTGGGAACAAGCAGAGGTTAAAAGTCGGTACCGAGGTTGAAGAAATCTATCTTGAAAATCGAGTTAAGAGGCTTACAGAGTGCTTTGGGACTTTGACTGGTTGGCAGCATTGCATACGATCTATGATTGATTTACTTGAAGATTGTGTTTCTAAGTATCACGTTTATGTGGAAAATGAATTGTTCAAAGAAAAACAACTTGCAGCTGAAAATGAAAATGAAAATCAAAATCAAAATGAAACTAAAGCTACCAAGTTGGAAGTAAAATCATTCATTAAGTTCGTGCGTGATTCATTCAGTGCGTGCGTATTGCCACTAAGGGGATGCATACTAACGTTTCTAACTCACATTCCAAAAAGTTTTCTAAAGGAACGCAATTTCCAAACAATGGTATCTCTTATAGATGATTTAAGTAATTTTAAATCACTATTGTTTGAAGAGAGTTTGGTTTCTGAAGAGCTTGAGCGGCTTTTTACTTCTAAACCATTGCAAATCGATCTTGATAAGTCGGGCGGTATGTCATCAATCAATTTTGTTAGAGCGAAGTCTCTATCTGTTCTAAAAGCTTTGCAAAAATCTCTTGAAGGACTTGGTCTTCCAACTGCTTTGAACATATTTGCAATAACGGACTTTTGTTTTAAAAACGCTTCCCTTATATTCTGCACAACTTCTACTTCTTTCAAGTTGCATGATGCTAAAATAAAGCCGTTGGAGATCTTGGTGATCGATGAAGCTGCACAGTTAAAAGAAGCGGAATCCACCATTCCGCTTCACCTTCCCTGCATGAAACATGCTATTCTCATTGGAGATGAGAAACAGTTACAGGCAATGGTTACCAGCAGTGTAGGTGTATACTTACTTTTATGTTGTATGCTTACGTAGTTATGTTTTATTCTTATTAATATAAGCTGAATGTGTGTGGACAGATATGTGAAGAAGCTGGCTTTGGAAGAAGTCTGTTTAGCAGACTGAGTTCTTTGGGGCATTCTAAGCACTTACTTGATGTTCAGTACCGGATGCACCCTTCGATAAGCTCTTTTCCAAATTGGAAATTCTATCAGAATCATATTTTGGATGCTCAAAATGTGACATGTAAAAGTTATGAAAAACGATATCTTTCAGGACCAATGTTTGGTCCGTATTCGTTTATAAATGTTGTTGGTGGAAGAGAAGAAAAGGATGATGAAGAACGAAGCCGGAGAAACTTGGTTGAGGTTGCTTTAGTGATTAAGATTGTTCAAAATCTTTATAAAGGTATGCATATCAGTTATATTCTATCATCTGCTAACATTTGTGTTTGTTTGGTGGATGTTTGCTTGAGTTTAATTTGTTTTTTTTCACTATTATAGCATGGGAGAACTCAAAGAAGAAGCTTACTATCGGCATTGTGTCTCCTTATGCTGCCCAAGTTGTTTCCATTCAAGATAAACTTGCTAAAAAGTATGAGAAACTTGATGGATTTTCCGTAAAGGTGAAAACTATTGATGGGTTTCAAGGTGGAGAAGAAGATATCATTATCTTATCAACAGTAAGATCTAATAACCATGGAAATGTTGGTTTCTTATCTAGTCCTCAAAGGACCAATGTAGCCTTGACTAGAGCACGGTATGATATCCTGTCACAATCCTTACAAACTTATAGTAACGTATTACTTGTTTTTTAAGCTTTCACTCTTGAACGTGTTTTTGAACTTTTAGCCTTTTGTTTTCATAAGTTTGTCTGACTAACTGGCTTTGTTTATGTACTATTTTCTATTTTTTCTAGACATTGTCTCTGGATATTGGGAAATGAAAGAACCCTCACGAATAGTGAATGTGTATGGAACGAATTAGTCTGCGATGCAAGGAACCGCAATTGTTTGTTTGATGCCGATGCTGATGATTGCTTGAAGTCGACAATCATAGCTGCAAAGAAAGAGTTAGACCAACTCGATGACCTGGTTCACGGCAACAGCGTTCTTTTTAAACATACAAAATGGAAGGTATTTAATCTAAACGGTTTAATTCTACACTAAATTATCTCATTATGTGGTATATTTTGTGTTTTTGTAAATCTTGTTTGTTGCACTTTCATCCAACAGGTTCTCTTTAGTGATGATTTCAGAAAATCTTTTGGAAAACTGACATTTGCTCGCTTGAAAAAGGTGGTTATAAATCTTTTACTGAAACTTTCTGGTGGTTGGCGGCCCAAAAACACAAGTGTAGACGTGTGCTGCGAAAAATCTTCACAAATTCTTAAAAAGTTCAAGGTTGAAGGTCTGTATGTCGTTTGCTCAGTTGACATTATCAAGGAAGTAAAATACATACAAGTTCTCAAGGTTTGGGATATATTACCTTTGGAGGAAATTCCCAAACTTACAAAACGTCTGGAGGGCATCTTTTCCGCCTATACGGATGATTATATTAGTCGTTGCACAGCAAAATGTTTGGAAGGGTATGTTCATTTACTGTCGACTGATTACTGAATTCTTTTTTTTTTTAAAGTGATTATACATGCGTATTTCATTTTTTTGTGTTTAGGGATTTTGAAGTTCCTAGGAGTTGGCCGGCTTCTCAAGAATTAATCAGATTTCATACGTTAAACAATTGTGAAGGTGACAGTGAAGCGATTGTTAGTGCTGGTGATGGAAGAATTTATGTTGAAAACTCGAAAGTTAGTGAAAGCTTATTGCTCATGAAGTTTTACTCTTTGTCTAGTGGGGTGGTGAGCCATTTGCTTTCCGGTAAAGAACTTGATCTACCGATGCAAGTTACTGACGAACAAATGGATATAATTCTCTTTGGCAAAACATCCTTCATAATTGGGCGATCGGGAACGGGGAAAACCACAATTTTGACCATGAAGTTGTTTCAAAACGATCATAGTTATCGTGTTGCTTCTGAAGGGGTTAATGAAGCAAGAAGCAACCAGATTAAGAATGTTGAAGATGTTAATGACTCCGAAGGCAGTAAACCGGGTGTTCTTCGCCAGCTATTTGTGACAGTCAGCCCAAAATTGTGTTATGCTGTGAAGCAACATGTTTCTCAACTTACAAGGTGCACAAATGCTTTTGTCTATTTTTTTCTTTTAATTTTCCTTGTATTGATTGTCTAACAGAATTATCTATTTGACAGTATTTCATGTCATGGAAACTCATCAGCAGAGATCAATCTCGAGGATGCGGATTCTACGTCGGAGTTCAATGATATTCCAAACACATTTGTTAACATTCCTGTGAAGAAGTATCCCTTAGTGTTGACATTTCATAAGTTTTTAATGATGTTGGATGGCACTCTGGGAAGATCTTATTTTGATAGATTTCCCGAGGCAAGAAAAGGTTCTCAATCTAGTCATATAAGTTCAGGATCCGTTGTATTGCAAACTTTTATAAGATTGAACGAGGTTACGTTTGATAGGTTTTGTTCAGATTACTGGCCTCATTTCAATTCAAATTTAAAGAAAAAACTTGACCCATCTCAAGTATTCACTGAAATAATTTCTCATATTAAAGGGGGTCTGCAAGCAGGAGAATTTAGTGATGGTAAACTGAGTTCCGATGGTTACTCTTTAGTGGCTGAAAGTCGTTCTTCCACTTTAACCAAACAGAAACGAGAAAATATTTACTCTCTCTTTCAAGCCTATGAAAAGATGAAAACTCAACGTGGGGAATTTGATATGGGTGATCTTGTAATTGATCTTCATCATCGACTTAAATATGTGAGGTATGAAGGTGACCATATGGATTTTGTCTACATTGATGAAGTTCAAGATCTTAGCATGAGACAAATTTCCCTTTTTAAGTATATTTGCCAAAACGTTGATGAGGGTTTTATTTTTGCTGGTGACACCGCACAAACCATTGCAAGAGGTATTGACTTCAGGTTTCAAGATATTAGGTCATTGTTTTATAAGGAGTTTTTAACCTCACAAAGAACGGGGAAACAAGAGAAAGGTATCGTATCTGAGATTTTTCAGTTAAAACAGAACTTCAGAACTCATGCAGGTGTTCTTGATTTAGCCCAGAGTGTCATTGATATTCTGTACTGTTACTTTTCTCACTCGATTGATATTTTGGAGCCTGAGACTAGTCTCATATCTGGGGAAGCTCCTGTTTTGCTAGAGTCCGGTAATGATGAAAATGCAATTGTGACGATTTTTGGAGGAAGTGGAAGTGGAGCAGAAGTTGTTGGTTTTGGTGCTGAACAAGTTATTTTGGTACGTGATGATTCGGCAAAATCCGAGATTTGTGAATTTATTGGAAAACAGGCTCTTGTTCTCACTATCGTGGAGTGTAAAGGTCTTGAGTTCCAGGTCAGTGTAGTAAACAGACTGTCATGAACATATCATTTATTTTTTGTGATTTTAATTTGCTCTTGTTTTTAATATTTTGTCTCCATGATTTTTAGGATGTATTACTCTACAATTTTTTTGGGACATCTCCTTTAAAAGACCAATGGAGAGTTATATATGAATACATGAAGGAACGTGACTGGCTTGATGAGAATCTTTATAAATCATTCCCTAGTTTTTGTGAGTCAAGGCATAGTGTATTATGTTCAGAACTGAAACAACTATATGTGGCAATCACCCGTACACGACAAAGGCTATGGATATGCGAAAATAAAGAAGAACTTTCTAAGCCAATGTTTGAATACTGGAAAAGAAGGGGACTCGTTCAGATAAGAAAGCTTGATTCAGTGGCGCAGGCAATGCGTGTTGCAAGCAGCCCTCAAGAATGGAGGGAGCGTGGCAAAAAGGTGTATTGTTTTTTTTATTGCTTTAGTTGTTATATGGTTTGTTATTTGAATACATTATTTGACATGATTATTGTATGTTTTCAGCTTTTTTATGAGAAGAATTTTGTGATGGCAACTATGTGTTTTGAAAGAGCGGGTGACACCATGTGGGAGACTTTAGCTAAAGCTTCTGGTCTGAGGGCATCTGGTGATCAAATGCGGAGAACAAATCCAGAAGCCTTTATAAGCTATGTTAGAGAAGCAGCAGGAATGTTTGAATCTGTTGGGAAACTTGAGTCTGCTGCCTTATGTTTTTGTGATTTGGGGGAATATGAAAAAGCAGGTAACATCTTTTCTAAACGTAAATGTCTGTTTATTAACCTGATCCGCTCATCTTTCGACATCTAATTTGATCTATTGTATTTGTGCAGGAAAAATCAATCTTAATTGTGGAAAGATGGATGCAGCGGCTGAATGTTTTACTCGAGCCGGGTGCTATAGTGATGCAGCCGAAGCTTTTGCAAAAGGAGATAAGCTCTCTGAGTGTCTGTCTGTTTGCAGAAAAGGGAAACTATTTGATCAAGGATTCCAATATATCGAACAATGGAAAGAGCATTGTAATGTTCAAAGTAACGAATTAGAACAGATTGAACAAGTCTTCTTGGAGAGTTGTGCTCATGATTACCATGAACGTAAAGATCCTAAATCCATGATGAAGTTTGTTCATGCTTTTCGTTCGATGGAATCCAAACGTAAATTCTTAAAGTCATTAGGCTGCCTTGATGACCTTTTGATTTTGGAAGAAGAATCCGGTAATTTTCTTGATGCTGCTGAGCTTGCAAGGTCTTGGGGCGATGTTTTAAAAGAAGCTAATCTTTTGGAGAAAGCTGGACATTTTAAGGATGCAACGGTTTTGCTACTTTGGTACGTGTTCTTTAGCTCGTTGTGGGGAAACGGGAATAAAGGTTGGCCCTTGAAGCAGTTTGCTGAGAATGAAGAACTTTGTGAAAAAGCAAAGTCGCTTGCAAAAATACATTCAGAAAATTTTAATGAATTTGTATGTAGTGAGCTTGAAATACTCTCTGATCAGCGTAGTAGCTTGCTTGATCTCAAAATAAGTTTGCATGTTTCCCAGAAAAACAAGAGTTTGAGGGGAGAAATCTTTCTGTTTAGAAAAATCTTGGATTCTCATATTCGTTTAAATTCTTCAAAGTATGGCTGGGAGGACGAGTTACCAGTTGATATAAATAAGCACTGTGACGACAAGACTTTTCGGAACCAAGTTTCTGTTAGAACTCTGGTTTATTACTGGAATGCTTGGAAGGAAAATGTCTTGGATATTTTTGAGGTTCTTGAAAGCTTCCACAAAGAAGGACCAAATGAACACGAGGCTCGTCTTGATTTTATTTTAAATTATTTTGGGGTGAGGAAACAGTGTGTGAAAGGCAATACCGTTTACATTTTGGTCAACAGGCATGCTGATTGGATAAGAAGTGCCGGGCAAACGAGTCTTCAAAAGGATGGGAAGCTTTTAAGTATGAAGGTCAAGGATTTGGTGTTTTCTATGAGATCTTATTGGCAGTCTGAGTTAGTTTCCATGGGTATAAACGTGCTTGAAACTTTGGAAGGTTTGAATAAGTCAAAGTCAACGGGTTCCGCATTTCATCGAAGCACATCTCTTCTTCACATTTTTGAGGTTTCCAAGTTCCTTTTAGACTGCCAGCACGTTAACCCCAAAGATAAAAGGATGCTGGAAAAATTCCTAGGAGTTTCTTCAACTTATTTTGATTTTGTGTTTCCGTTAGACTGGCGAAGAGCAGTTTGTGTTGATATGATTTCTTTAAGGGAGACCGATCTATCTCTCAACTTGCTTGAGGAAATTATTCATCAAAACATAAAGGGTGGCATTAATTATCTGGCAATTGGGAGGGTGATGATGGCGTGTCTTGGTTCTAGAAAACCCGCAGCACTTTACGAGCATATTACTAAACGGATTCAATGGAATCCCGCATGGAAGCAATGTTTTGAGATATTCATGAATGGTGGCCTTAAAGATGTTTATGAATCTGAATCACTGCTTCGTGCTTTGGACGATACTTATAGAGCCAATTGGAGATGTACCGGCTACATGTCACCTCATAGTTTTGTGTATCTCTTGGAAAGTCTTCTTTTCATGACATCTTTTCATTCAAGAACCTTTTTCACAACTAAATCCTCATTTGTTGGATGGTTTACACATATTCACTCTCTGTCAACTTATTCAGCACCCCAACAGATAATTTCAAATGCAATAAACTTCATTTTTGAAGTGATTAAACAAGTTCTCTACAATAAAACCGATACCATTTCATGGATTGAAAAATGGACAACTGATTATTCTCATTGCCATAGACTGTTATCACTGAAGCTGGTTATGATGATGTCGTTAATTTGTCTGCAAGTACCAGATTGTTCTCAACCGCCACATTTTTCTCAAGTACTACTTGATTTGCTGTCGGGAGTTAATAATATTGCTTATTTGCTTCCAAAGAAGTTTGTGTATCTTCTTTTAAGAAGAAGAAACGGTTATTTCTTGAACTTGAATCCAGAATTGGTCGCAGAAGCGTTTATGAGCATAGAGGATTCTCTCCTGATCGTTTTGACAGGAAACGCGAGTCCAAGAATTCGTGCTTCTTGTGCTGTATTTGTGGACCTTAGGAAATCTAAACAGAAGATAATGAGTGAATTGTTTCCAAGAAAAACGGTACCATGTGTTCAAAAATCTTCAAATGAGACATCATCTTCAAACACATTACCTGATGACAATCTGAATGTGGATCCTGTGGAAGTGCAATTGAATTGGAGAGTTGTTGAAGATATAACTGTAGCTATAAACGGGAAGCAGGAAGTGGCACCGAACACCTTGTCTGCTGCAGATATGATAAAGGTAATATTCTGTTGTTGCGGTTGTAATGAATGATTTTGTCAGTTTTCTCATTATTTGTCTAGGTTTCATGCCTTTGTATTCAATGTTCTGTTTTCAGAAAGCTTTGGATCAAAATGTAAGCACATTAGCTACTGCGCTTGCGGACGAACAGTTCTGTGCTGGTAAAGATGCAAGTGTTGTACGTGAAGCGAATCTTGCATATGATGATTTAAAGCTGCTTTCTTCCGCATTTGGCCCAAGGTTAGACTTGTGAATTTTTGAAGTGGTTTTTATTTTTGATGTGATGTGTTTATATACATATTAGTTATTACATGCATTTAGAACTTTTTTCAAGATCTTTTTGGGTATCTGTGATTATTTTCAGTCAAAAAGATGTGAAGCATTCAGTTCTCATTAAGATTGTGCAAGGGGTTGCGGAAAGGCTGCGAATTACCAGGCCAACGGTAGATGATTTCTTGAAGCGTCCTGTCATGAATGAGGAATCAGAGATTGAGCAAATGGCGGTGTCAGAGAGTAGCAGCAAAACTCATGTTGGACAAACGAGCGAGGAGAAGAATGATGTAAAGGGAAAAGGAGTGGCGGTTGAAAATCAAACTGGTGGTTGTAACACTCAGGATGCAAAATCAAACTGGTGGTGGTGGTGATATGGATGCATGATCGGCTTCAAATCGTTTGTTTTGTTTGTGTTTCTTCCTCCTAAGAATTTTTTGTGGGTAACTTTACAAGGACAGGAAGATCATGTCTTTTGAGTTTGAGAACCTCTGCTTGATGTATATAATGGAAACATGATCGTGGGTAAATTACTTTTTGAGTCCCTGTGTTTTATAGGTTTTAACTAGTTGAGTCCAAAAGCAAAAAATTTAACGACCTGAGTCCCTATAAGCATTTTCTTTAACCGTTTGAGTTCAAATTTCTAACACTGTTACAATTTTTTGGTTAAGTATTGCTAAATGACCAAAATACCCTTATAGTTAATGTTAATGTAATATTGTTGTGCGTGCATTTGTGTATAGATATATTTAAAATGTCATTTTTAAAAAGTTTAATGCATTGTGCGTATACAATTGTGTGGATATATCATTTACACTCTCATTTTTACATGGTGTATGTATGTGGTATGACCACACAGTCTGGATATGTACGCAGATCTGGAATGATATTTTGATTATGAAAACCATATTGCAATTTTACCATTTTACACGGTGCGGATATGCACGCTAGAAACCTACGCATTCATTTAGGCCATCATTTATAAAAATTCCAAAACAATATTGAAACCTGTTTACTATTTTGTTATTTTTTTTCATAAGTCATTGCATTAGACCTCTTATTCTATAAATACCAAAGGGTAAATTACTTTTTTGAGTCGTCGTGTTTTAGTAGTTTTAATCACTTGAGTCCAAAATCAAAATGTTTAACGACCTAAGTCCCTATAGCCACTTTTCTTAACCATTTGAGTCCAAATTTCTAACTCCATCCACCAAATCTGTTAACTACGAGGGCAATTCAGTCATTTAGACACAAAGTACAACTCTTATATGCACAAGAATATAATTAACAAGTCTTTGATGCATAATAATTTTAATATTAGATCAAATCAATTACATACCCTCTCTCTCTCTAAACATCCTACCACCGCCAGACCACAACCACCTCCATCACAGCATCATCCCCACCACCACGGCCATCCCACTACCGCCAACACCACAATCCCACTGAAAGCACTATTGGTTCTAGTGATAAAAGAAATCAAAGGAAGCCCTCTCAGTTGATCTTCACAACAAAACCATAAAAATGATAAGAATTTGTAAAAACAAACAAAACCCAATATTTATTTTCTGAAAAAAAACATCTCACCTAATATATTAGCACGAGATCTGAATATTTTTTCTCTCCATCATATCAACAAACCGGCAATAATATGACACCCACAGAAGAAGCATCAATAACAGCTATAACACGCTTTTTGTTTAAATGGGTTTTGTGATTTGAGCTTGCATCAATGGCGGCAATTTGAAAATTCAGCATGTTGGGTCTTGCATCAACTGTATTGTAATAATTTTCCATTATGAAAACAAATTGATATGAATTAAATAAACAGGGGATTTCTAAAAATACTCACACTTGCTCTGTTTTCAAAGTAATGAGAAATTGGAAGAATTGGAGGGTGAATTGGGTTCGCCTCCATCATCCCCACCACCGTACCACCCCCACCGCGCCGGAAAATCAGTACAAAGTACAATACAGGGGATTTCTAAAAATACCCACCGTTCGCCTCATCTCCACCGTGACCTCCGATCATCCCCACCACCGCACCACCCCTACCGCGCCGGAAAATCAGATCGGACTTTATGTGTTTTGGCCGGACCTGTCGAGAGAAGAGGGAGGACGGTAGAGAGGCTTCTTTTTCCTTTTGGTGTTGTCAGAATGTTGCGATCGGATGTTGGGGGTTTTAGGTTTTTGATTCCCGAGTCTCATTTAATAGAGGGAGAAGAGGGGAGGGGAAGGAAAATTTTCTCTCCTAATCTTTCTAATTTGGGAGGATGAATATATGGTCATATTTGATCATATTTTCTTCCCTTTTTCCCTCCTTTTCCCTCCCCTCCCCCTGTTAAATGAAACTCGGGAACATGGTTTTTCATATTTTCATCTCTTTTCCCTCTCATCCCCCTGTTAAATGAGACTCGGGAACATAGTGCAAGTGATTTTGGGGGAGTAAAGGAATACTTGGTGTAGATGTTTGAGAAAGCAGGGTGGCCAGGGGCGGACCCACGTTAAGCGGAACGGGGTCCCTGGACCCCAATCTTTTTTTTAAAAAGTAGCAGAAGCGGTATATAAAATTTTCTATGGACCCCATAAAATAATTTAGTTGGACCCCATAACAATGACAGTGAGCCTGGTGCAGTGGTAAAACCCCTTTGTTTACTTACAAAAGTTCTTAGGTTCGATTCTTGTTTGTTTCGTTTTTTTGTGTTTTTTTAAACCTTATTTTAAATTAACCACTCTATTTTTTTTTTCTATTTCAATTTTTTCTCACATATATTTAGCTGAATGTGTAGTAAATGAAACTTGTACTTTAGTTATGATATCGTTTTTTTGTGTTTTTTTTAAACCTGATTTTAAATTAATCACTCTATTTTTTTTCTATTTCAATTTTTTCTCACCTATATTTAGCTGAATGTGTAGTAAATGAAACTTGTACTTTAGTTATGATACTGTTTTCTATTATGTTTCTCGACCCGATCCGATTCGAACAACGACCGATCCAAAAAAATTTGAACACCGGAAAAATAGGACCCCATGGTCCAAAAATCCTAGGTCCGCCACTGAGGGTGGCCATTGATGCAGAATTGTTTGAGAGAGAGAGATAAGGAGAGAGATGTAGAAGAGAGAGAAAAAAATCTAAATAAATTAGTTTTTTATTTTTTAATTATAAGGGTAAATTGGTCATTTAACAAAACTTAACAACAGAATTCTAACTGTGTTAGAAATTTGGACTCAAATGGTTAAGAAAAGTGGCTATAGGGACTCAGGGCGTTAAACATTTTGATTTTGGACTCAAATGGTTAAAACCCCTAAAACACAGGGACTCAAAAAGTAATTTACCCAATACAAAATTAACTAAGCATTATAAATTTTATTTAAACTAAGGAACATTGGATTTTAATAATCCCAACTATTCGCCGTTGGTCGCCAACAGTTTCAACTTAAAAAATAAACACTGACAGTCCCAGCTATTGACATATTGACCACCAATGGACCCTGACTAATAGAACCCTAACGTCGTTAGTATTCGGTCGCCGGAAAACCGTTTTTGTCTAGAAAAAGGTTTCTAAGGTTACAAAGATGTTTGGGACGAAAATGTTGAGTTTTCCGGCCAAAAAGTGGAGTTTTCCGACGAAAAAAAGTTTTTAGGCGAAGGAGTATTCTGCTGACTTTAATAATTGGGGCTTTTACTAGAAAAATGTTCCCAAAGGTCCATAATAAGGTTACAAAGAGGTTCGGGACAAAAATGTTGAGTTTTCAAGTCAAAAATGAGTTTTCCGACCAAAAAACGCTTTTCTGGCCACCTGAGACTAACGGCGTTAAGGTTCTGTTAGTCAGGATCCATCGAATGTCAATATGTTAAAAGTTAGAACTGTCAATAGTTATTTTTGTTGATGGTCTGAATTATTAAAATCCAATATTCCTTAAACTAATTAGAAGAAGAAATAGAAAAAGAGGGGCCTACATAGAAATCCTTTTTTTTTTTTGTTGACCTGACTGGCTGACTATGTGGACTGTGGGCCAAAGCCGAAGTGTATTAAGTTAAACTTGTGTTGGGCCCATTCCAAAGAGAATTAAAATAAAAAAGAAGCATTTGGTTAAGGCCCGTGACATATTTTTGCTGGTGGAGATAAAGATAAACGAGTCAAAGCCTTATAATGATCGCTTGAGTTAAATACTTAAATTAGTTAACTGATCTTTGTGTGCCAACAGCCGAATTGCCATGTTCATCTTCTTAACATATATTTCGCTGGTTACTGACGGGTGGTCCGCAGGACAACCCTTAAGACCTTTAAATAGACTAAAATTCCATACTTTATCCGGTTATTAGCTTGAATCTGGTAATCACAAGATGTTTGATGATACAGGTGCTATAATGATCAAAATGCGGGTTTTAGGAAGCTTGGATGGATACTAGAAGTTAGTGGAGTCAAAGGTTTGATGGAGTGAAGATTCGATCAAGAAACAATGAAAAAACCTCACTCAGCACCGTAACCTACGGCATCTGGACGTAGGTTACGGCCTCCACATGTGAACAAAACCCTTGCCGTAGCTCAGAGTCTTGGAGCCGTAAAGAACCACTTATCGTCGTAACCTACGGTGATCTGCCGTAGGTTACGGCGCCTTATGATGTTGCAGCTATACTGACCGCCGTAACCTATGGTGATCTGCCGTAGGTTACGGCACCGACTGATCCCATTTTGTAACTTATGGCATTTATTGCCATTTTGATGATGTTTTATGGTTCTAATCATTTTTTTCTCGGTTACTACTCACTTGTGGACGAATTTTGGCTAACTTTTGGAGACTAGAGCTTGAAGAACACTATCCTAATCTTTAGTTTTGTTGCTTTGATCTTGATGAACAATAATACTCTTGTGATGATGTTGTTTCAAGCCATGAGTGGCTAAGTACTCTATGATCATCTTTGGTGGAAGGTTTTGCAAGACTTTATGCTTGAATTTTATATTTCTAGAATAACAATTTCTTCTTTATTGAATTGCTTGTTATGGTGTGTGATTGATTGCTAGTAAATTGTTGATTCTTGTGCTAAACTAATTAGAAACCATACGTTCTTGGTGCCGTTGGCAATCGAGATATCATGGGTATAGTTAGGCTTGGGTAAGGGTTGATTGATCATCGGGTAACAACCTCACGTTCTAGGAATCTGAGTACTTAGTTCCCCTTTCATCACTGCAACTAATTACACATGAACTATGTCTATGTAGTTCTTTCTAGTGGAATGATAGCATAAATGTTAAAGCAAAACCAGAAACTGAAGATGATCATTTGTCTCTAATTTGTTTACAACCAAATCTTTTCTCTTTCAATTTAATTAGTTTAATTTAGTCTAAAACCAATTCATTCACATAAACTCTTGAATTTTACTTTTCTTGCAATTAGATTAATTTAGTTAACATAGATAAACCTTCAAATAACACATATTCCACAAACTCCCTGTGTTCGATACCCACTTGCCACTAACTATTTAGTAGTAATTGGATTAAATTTGATTGTGACCACGACATCACGTCAAATTTTGGCGCCGTTGCCGGGGAGTAGTGCGCAACGTGTGTTATCTTGTGTATTAGTTTGAAAAAAAAATTAATTAAAAAAAAACCCAAAAAGATTTCTTTTATGTTCATGATTTACACTTGGTAGTAGAGTTGTGTTGTGCAGGATGACAGGGCATTACACAAATTTCAGCTTATTTACGTGAATCGAATCAAACCGAGTTGACCGAGTTAACTCATAAAATACAATACATCTATTTCTTTAAGAACCAATACATTTAATTATCAATACTAACTCATTTTAAGTTCCTTACAAATTAACAAGTTATGTTAATTTTTCGGTAAATTACACTTTTCGTCCTTTATGTTTGTATTGAGTTGCAATGGATAGACTTTAAACTCAATAATTACAATCACAATCCTTTATTTGCAAAACTCATTACACCTTACGTCTTTTAGCTCTAACCTATTTAAATTTTAAGTTAAGTTTATTGACATGAGGGTAGTTTGGTAATTTTACCTTTTTACTTTAAAAATATATTAACTAGAAAAGAAAAAACAAGAAAATATGTTTATAAACCAAACAGTCGGGTTCACACACTTTCAACTCTCTCTCTCTCTCTCTAAAACCCCTGTAACTAAGATTCTCGCCGTATCACCACCGCAAATCTCAAAATTCAGATGACAAATCCGACACAACTTCCCATTTTTTTCCTAAACAATCAACTCACCATTCTCCAGATCAATCTCATCCGAAAAAGACTCAATTCAGTTGTGATTATACGAGAAGATTCCAGAAGAACCGCATTCGGAGTCCACACGCACCGTCACCGTCGGTGGTGATGGTGGAGTGGGGAGGGAGGTGGTTCTGGCGGGTGGGAGGACGACGGTTGCGGCGGCGAGGTGGAAGAGGTGGTGGGGGTTGAACGACGGTTTCAGACTTCAATGGTTCTCCAAATGGACGACCAATGATGGTGACAGAGGTAGGTTGTAACACCCCGTGTTTCGAAAGTCAAAGTCAATATTGAAGTCAAAGGAAGATAAGATTGCTAATTGCGATCTGTCACTCTTTGCTCAACTCCTGTTTTGACTTCTTTGACTTGTAGATAGTCTATTTATGTTATCGCATTAGCTCTATTATGTGGAGTACTTGTTAATAATCGAGGTTTAATCGCTATTAATCGCATGTTTAATCGATTTATCGCTTATCGCTATCGCATTCGCAACTCGAATTATATGTGCTGGATATTGTTTTACGTGTGTGTGCTATTTATGTGTTACTTGTGCATGTTATGTTTATGTTGAGGTGTTAATCGCAATCGCAAATCTATCGCATCGCAATCGAAACGCTAAACGCAAGTTAATTATAGTGATTGTATGTTAGATATAGTAGTTGGGATTAAAAGTAATTTGATGGGTAATACTATCGCATCACTCGCTCGAATCGCATCGCAACGCTCAACACTCGAATCGAAACGATAAAACTCATCGCGCCGGACTCGTGGATCGAGTGGCCAACCGACCGAGTGGCCATCCGATCGGATTGCCATCCGATCGGGTTGCCATCCAATCGAGTTGCCACCCGATCAGACTGCCACCCGATCAACCAGCCTCCTTCCCACTTTCCATTTTAGGAAACCCTATAAATACCCTTCAAATGTCACATCACTTGATGTGACAGCTCTCACTCGACCCAGCTCGCTCCAGCCCACATTTCTCTCGATTTCTCCTGATTCTTGTAAGTTTTCAGCCTAAATCTTGTACTTTCTTGATCTACGCGCACTCCTACACCTTTCTATCTTTTGAATCTTATCTTTTAACCGTGAAATCACCGGATTTGTGGTGTTCTAGGGTGATGTCATCATGGAGTTCTTAAGAACTTCAATGTTTGGCTTCATTCCACCAAGAACAACTTAGATCTAAAGGATTTCCACAACATTTATCAGTGATTTCACTTAGATCTACACGAATTCATGAGTGAAAGGATTGAGAGAAGGTTTTCCAACTTTCTTTCAAATCTTTTATACCCAATACACTCAAACCCGATGGAATCGGAGCTCGTTCTAATCTTCTACCCATTCTTGGTGATGTATTAGTTCCAGATCTAAATTCTATCCAAGAGATACTGACTTCAGGTTTGAACATGAACTACCGACTCGAACCGTGAACCGGTCAGAATAGGGTGATTCCTGTTCGATCGGGTCACTTGGGCCGAGATAGGTCTCTGTTGTTCAAGCATGTTATCAAAATATCTCGTTAAAACACTACAAAACTTCAAACGAATCAAGTGACAAGACGAACGGATCGTCGGGACGGATTGTCGTCCGATCGGATTGCCACCCGATCGGATTGCCACCCGATCGACCGGCCATCCAATCGGGTTGCACTTGGGTTCCATACTTAAACTATTTTTCAAACTATTTAAGGGTTCTGAACGCTGAAACGGATTACCACCCGATTGGACTGCCATCCGATCGAGTGACCGTCCGATCGTGTAACGTTTGGGACTTGGATATTTAAACAATTTTCAACATGTTCAGTACGTACGGATTGCCGCCCGATCGGATAGCCATCCGATCGAGTGACTGTCCTGCTGTGAACTTGTTCTCAATCTGAGAAGTCTCGCCAATCGGATTGCTGCCCGATCGAACGGCCGTTCGATCGACCGACCTAAAAGGTAGAGATACTTCTCTATTTTCAAAATGCTACAACGAAAACTTCAAAAGGCAAACCATCATACACAAACATATCCTCACCAAACGAGGTGACAATCCAATCGAATGGCCATCCGATCGGATGACCATTCGAACGGATTGCCACCCGATCGACTGGCCATCCGATCGGATTGCCACCCGATCGGATTCCCATCCGATCCTTGGTACACTTGCATCGTTTTACGCGTCGCTTATCGTTTATGCTATCGTTCTGATCAGGCTAATTCTACTCCAGCGCTCCCTTCAATCCATCATCGTTGTGAGTATACTCGAACCCTTTTTGCTTTATGCACTTTTGGGTGTTACATACGTTACTTATTCTAAATCACATCGAACACACTACGCAATACTTTAACGCTAACCGCCACCGCATGTTATACGTGACTTAATGATTGCTTGTTTGTTATGTTTACACATGGATTGCTGTCTACCTGCCTTAGCAACGATAGTACTATAGTTTGGACTCAGCTCCTGTTCACTCAGGGGTTGTTAAAGACAATTAATCACATGATTCACAGTGGTGAATATGTATTACGAACTGCCTTGCGCGGTCAACCCGCAGTCATTGGTATTGATAGGATCATATCGATAACTTACATGCTTCATTTCACTCGTTGTACGTGCTAGTTATGCGTAAACAATTTCGAACTCTATTATATCTATTAAACTTGTATGCTCACCTTTACACGATGTGTATTGACATTTACTTTAACGTATGTGGCAGGTGCTTAAGATGTTAGAATGCTTGGCTTGCTGTGAAATCGAGGCTAGGAAAGAGTCTAGAAACAAAGACAATTTATTTTATTTGAGAATCTGAGTTGTCGAACATGTTTTATTTGTTTGAAGAATATCTCTGTCTGTAATAACTAGATTATCTTATGGGTTATGGTATGGGTCATAATATTTAAACTATTTGGTAATTTAGTCGTTATGGAATTTCTTTGAACAATCTGTTTCGCTCAGTGCCGCGCCCCGATGATTCCGCCATCTGTTGGGGTGTGACAGATTGGTATCAGAGCCATAACTATAGGGAATTAGGCAAGACTCGACCTAGTCCGGGTCGATGTCTTAGAAACGACCGAGTCTATAGTTAAGTACCAACAGACCGACTTGTGCATACCCTTAGGGGTCTTGTACAAGCCTACTTACTATTTTCGCTATTCTCACCTGCATTACACTATCAGAGCACTCTAGAAAGAACAAGTGGTTAGGTCGAGATTAGGTGTGAAAACCGCAAACACTCGACTTAATTGCTTGTTTGACCCGCATTTTTATCTATAAACAGGAGAATTTGCGTTGAATCAGGAGTGAAATCCATACTTTGACGCATAATTCCTCCTTATTTTATAAAAACAGGAACGAAGTCGCTAAGTTAGTGGTGAAACCAGAACCTTGACGACTTACTCCGCTCTCTATTTCAGTTTTACAAAACTCTCACCAAAGTCTCGACGGACTCCAACGACATAAAGTCACCCTATAACTAGAAGGATGCGTGCCATTCGCCCAGATTCGAGGCGGGAGCACAGTCCCGAAGGTCAAAATGTGTGCTAAATGTCCTTGTGAATGGTCGAATCACTTTAGATAGTCGACGTCTATCCCAGCCACAGACAATCTATTCTCGATTTCTATGTGTTTCGATTCTGAGCCCGCAACTGCTGACTCTGATATTTGCCGACTTTATGTGGAATTTATGTGTTTTATGTGATTATACGTTTTGATTTCTGGTGGATTATTCATTTTCGCTATTTAGTTCGATCAACACGCACAACACACTACACGATCGCCCATAAATCGCTGGTCATTGTTCGCAATCACTGCTCGATACTCGCAATCGCTATAATTAATCGCTATACGCGCTGTGAAGGATAGGGAATACGTGCAACATATAGTTAGGTTTCTGTATTCTGACTGCCTTTTGTGTTTATGTGTTTCCGTGCTCTACGTGATTATATGCTTCTGTGCTTATGTGCTAATGTGAATCTGAGATTACGTGTCTATGTGTATACGTGTTACGTGATCGTGTTCCTGAGCTTTAGTAGTATTAGGCGTGTGAGGTGAGATTCGATTATATTGTGTTTGATTCCTATGGCGATGTCTGTTGAAGACAATGTCGTCATCTGGATCTCGCGCTACTCAAGCTGCTCGCCGAAAGCAAGCAGATTAACGCCTCGCCTCTATGATTACTAAGCAAATGACGAATGTTATCCCTCAGATCGTGAGTGAACTACACGAGAATGCGAGCAAATCTTTTGAAAAGTCAAGGACCGATACTCCCAAAGCTACTTTTAGCTTTAAGCAGTTTAAAGCTTGCGGACCGAAAGAATTTACTGGCGAAGATGGTCCTACGGCCTTATTCCAATGGTTTGATTCGATCGAGGTCACCCTGCGCCAGAGTGGCTGTCCTGACGAACTCCGCACGCTGAATGCTACCGGCGTCTTCCAGTCCCGCGCTTTAGACTGGTGGGCGGCCGAGAGAAACAAACGCGGAAATGATGCAGCTTATGGTCTGACATGGGATGAGTTGAAGAACGTCATGTTGGAAGAGTTCTGCCCTCCCCATGAACACCAAAAGTTGGAGGACGAATTCTGGCACATCATGCAGAAGGAGGGTGACAACGCTGCTTTAACCGCTCGCTTCAAGCAGCTTAGCATAATCTGTCCTGATCAAGTTAAGACCTCCGACATGGCAATCAAGAAGTACATTCGAGCTCTGCCAGATTGTGTCGCAGATTTTGTGCAAGCTTCAAAGCCAGCATCAATCGAAGAAACTTACCTGCTTGCCGTTTAAATCAACGACAAGCAAGTCAAGGCTGGTGTCTGGGACAAAGCCTCAAAGAACCTGCATCAAGCTACCACCATACCAACCGCTGAAACCGCCGCCACTCCTCAGTGTTCAAAAGCCTCTCGTCGCAAGAGGAAGAATAACAACAACTCCAGCAACAAGATCTGTGCTGTAACCACTGCTACCCCGCTTCAAGCTATACCAACTCAGCATCAACCTCAACACCGATCAGCTACAGCACCCGTTACCCAAGCACCGCTTGCAAAGCGTGCTTACACTGGTCCTTTCCCCGCTTGCCCGACATGTACCTACCATCATCCAGTGGGAATCGCCTGCAGATTTTGCGTGCATTGCAACATGTATGGCCACTTCACCGCCAACTGCCGTACATATCCTCGACAAGCGCCAGCGCCAGCTACTGCTCATCAAGCTCTGCTCCCTGCCCCTCAAGGACAACAGGCAGCTCCGGCACCCGTAGTCAACGCTAGAGTCTGCTATGCGTGTGGTGATCCCAGCCACTTCGTAAACATGTGCCCCAATTAGGTTGTGAAGCAAGAGCAACAACAGCAGCAGCCCCAGCAACAACAACAACAGCCTCAGCAACAACATCAACAATCCGCTCGTGCTCGAACTTTCAACGTTAATGTGTGCCAGGCTTAAGCTAACAACAACGTGGTCAATGGTACGTTCCTTGTGAATGGTATTTATGCTTCGTGTTTGTTTGATACTGGAGCCGATAACTGCTTTGTATCGTTTGAGTTCGAAAAGCTTCTTAATCGTAAGCGCGCCCATCTCCCCTCGACGTTCGATGTTGAAGTTGCTACCGGAAGAACCGTTGCTGTTAACTCTGTTCTTCGTGATTGTACTCTCGAACTCAACAATCACATCTTTCCTAACGACCTTATTCCGATGCAGCTCGGTAGTTTTGATGTCATAATAGGCATGGACTTTCTTCGCGAAAACCATGCCGAAGTTGTTTACTTCAATAAGATGATTCAATTCTCGCTCGCTAATGGTGATCAATTGTGTGTGTATGGTGAAACTCTCTCGAAGGATCTCAAGCTTATGTCATGTATCCAAGCTAGCAAGTATCTCTGCAAGGAATACAGAGCTTTCTTGGCTAACATCATAGTAGAGGAGAAGGAAAAGAAAAGAAAGACTGAAGTGAAAGACGTTCCTGTTGTTTGTGAATTCCCTAACGTTTTTCCTGAAGATCTCCCAGGTCTACCGCCAAGTCGTGATATCGAATTTCGCATCGACCTCGTTCCTGGAGCAAACCCTGTTGCCAGAGCTCCTTACCGACATGCTCCGTCTGAAATGCGCGAACTCTCGAGTCAGCTCCAGGAATTGCTTGACAAAGGCTTCATTCGCCCTAGCACCTCTCCTTGGGGCGCACCAGTCCTTTTCATCAAAAAGAACGATGGGTTGTTCCGGATGTGCATCGACTATAGGGAGTTGAATAAGTTGACAATCAAGAATCGTTACCCCCTGCCTCGCATTGATGATTTGTTTGACCAGTTACAAGGTGCTACGTGTTTCTCCAAGATCGATCTACGCTCATGCTACCACCAGTTACACATACAAGAGGAGGATATTCCCAAAACCGCTTTTCGCACTCGGTACGGCCACTACGAGTTCGTTGTTATGCCTTTTGGTTTAATCAACGCACCCACGGTTTTATGGATCTGATGAATCGCGTGTGTAAACTTTTTCTCGACCGCTTCGTCGTCGTGTTCATCGATGATATCCTGATCTATTCCAAGTCGAAAGCCGAACACGCGCAACATCTACGTTGGTTCTCGAGCTACTCCGGGGGAATCGACTCTATGCCAAGTTCTCCAAGTGTGAATTCTGGCTAGAAGAGGTTCAATTCCTCGGTCACATTGTTAATAGTCAAGGTATTCATGTCGATCCCGCGAAGATTGAAGCTGTCAAGAGTTAGGTTACACCCAAGACCGTTCTTTTCTCAGACTAGCGGGCTATTATCGCCGGTTTATCGCCGTGCCGCTTACTGCTCTCACGCACAAAGACAAGCCGTTTGTTTGGGGAACTGGACAAGAGACTGCCTTTCAAACCCTCAAGTACATGATTTGCAATGCTCTTGTTCTCACTTTACCCGACGGAAACGATGACTTCATTGTCTATTGTGATGCCTTGAACCTTGGTCTTGGTTGTGTTCTCATGCAACGAGACAAGGTTATTGCTTACGTATCTCGTCAGCTCAAAATCCATGAGAAGAACTACACAACCCACGATCTCGAGCCAGTTGTTTTTGCGTTAAAGATTTGGCGACACTACCTTTATGGTACCAAGTGTACGATCTTCACCGATCATAGGAGCCTACAATATATCTTTGATCAGAAAGAACTAAATATGCGTCAACGCCGGTGGGTAGAACTCCTCAACGATTATGACTGTGAGATTCGTTATCATCTTGGCAAAGCAAATGTCGTTGCCGACGCTCTCATCAGACGGAGTTATTTGCACAGCGCCCGTAATATTCAAGCCCAATATGATCTCGAAACCCTCATCCGCGAAACCCAACATGCCTGCTTTAATGAACGCACTTTGAAGAAGGAAAGGATTCTCAACGATGGAGCCCAGCTAGAAAATAAGTCGAATGGGATATTCCATTTTCTGGACCGAGTTTGGATCCCTAAACGGACCAACTTGCGAAAGATTTTGATGGACGAAGCCCACAAATCCCGATATTCTATTCATCCCGGTGCCGACAAGATGTACCAGGACCTACGCTACAAGTACTGGTGGCCGGGCATGAAGAGGGATATCGCCCTCTATGTTTCAAAGTGCCTAACCTGCTCAAAGGTCAAGGCTGAGCACCAAAGACCCTCTGGCTTACTCGTTCAACCCGAGATCCCTATGTGGAAGTGGGAGCATATAGCTATGGACTTCATAACAAAGCTCCCGCGCACACCCTCGGGTCACGACATCATCTGGGTTGTCGTTGACCGTTTGACTAAATCTTCTCACTTTCTGCCGATACGGGAATACTACAAGGTAGAAAAGTTAGCCCGAATCTACACCAAAGAAATCATTTGTCAACATGGGATGCCTCGTGTCATCATTTCTGACCCCGATGCTCGGTTTACCTCGCGTTGTTAGGAAAAATTTCAACCTGCTCTCGGTACTGTGCTTAATCTAAGTACTGCTTTCCACCCTCAAACCGACGGTCAGACTGAAAGAAAGATTCGTACCCTTGAAGACATGCTCTGTTCATGTGTTATAGATTTCGGCGGCAATTGGGACGCATACTTACCTTTGGTCGAATTCTCGTACAATAACAGTTATCATTCCAGCATTCAAATGGCACCATCTGAGGCATTGTATGGAAGAAGATATCGATCGCCTATTTTATGGCACGAGTTCGGGCACTCGCAATTAACCGTTCCTGAGCTATTGCAAGAAACGACTGACAAAATCCTCCAAATTCGAGACAATCTACTGAAAACATGGAGTCGTCAGAAAAGTTACGCTGATAGACGACGCAAGCCCCTCGAATTTGACGTTGGCGACCATCTACATCTAAAGGTATCACCTTGGAAGGGTGTGGTCAGATTCGGCAAGAGAGGAAAGCTCGCGCCTCGATATGTTGGACCCTTTAAGATTCTGGAAAGGATCGGAAAAGTGGCTTACCGACTTGAACTACCGAAGGAACTTAACAACGTCCACCCGACTTTACACGTTTCGAACCTCAGAAAATGGTTGGCTGATGATGATTTACATGTACCCCTCGAGGATCTTCAAATAAACGAAACACTACACTTCGTGGAAAAGCCTGTCGAAATCATGGACCGCCAAACCAAGCAACTCCAACGCTTGCGCATTCCCATTGTGAAAGCTGGGAAGGCAAACGAGACGCAGAGTTCACTTGGGAACTCGAAAGCGACAAGAAGGCGAAGTACCCGCAGTTGTTTGTTACGGCTTCGGCCTAATTTCGGGACGAAATTCCCTTAAGAAGGGGAGGCTGTAACACCCCGTGTTTTGAAAGTCAAGGTCAAAGTCAAGATTGAAGTCAAAGGAAGACAAGATTGCTAATTGCGATCTGTCACTCCTTGCTCAACTCCTGTTTTGACTTCTTTGACTTGTAGATAGTCTATTTATGTTATCGCATTAGTTGTATTATGTGGAGTACTTGTTAATAATCGGAGCTCGTTCTGATCTTCTACCCATTCTTGGTGATGTATTAGTTCCAGATCCGAATTCTATCCAAGAGATACTGACTTCAGGTTTGAACATGAACTACCGACTCGAACTGTGAACCGGTCGGAATAGGGTGAATCTTGTTCGGTCGGGTTACTTTGGCCGAGATAGGTCTCTGTTGTTCAAGCATGTTATCAAAATGTCTCGTTCAAACACTACAAAACTTCAAACGGATCAAGTGACAAGACAAACGGATCGTCGGGACAGATTGCCGTCCGATCGGATTGCCACCCGATCGACCGGCCATCCGATCGGGTTACACTTGGGTTCCATACTTAAACTATTTTTCAAACTATTTAAGAGTTCTGAACGCTGAAATGGATTACCACCCGATCGGACTGCCATTCGATCGAGTGAGTGTCCGATCGTGTGACGTTTGGGACTTGGATATTTAAACAATTTTCAACATGTTTAGTACGTACGGATTGCCACCCGATCGGATAGCCATCCGATCGAGTGACCGTCCTGCTGTGAACTTGTTCTCAATCTGAGAAGTCTCGCCAATCGGGTTGCTGCCCGATCGAACGACCGTTCGATCGACTGACCAAAAAGGTAGAGATACTTCTCTATTTTCAAAATGCTACAACGAAAACTTCAAAAGGCAAACCATCATACACAAACACATCCTCACCAAACGAGGTGACAATCCAATCGAATGGCCATCCGATCGGATGACCATCCGAACGGATTGCCACCCGATCGACTGGCCATCCGATCAGATTGCCACCCGATCGGATTACCATCCGATCCTTGGTACACTTGCATCGTTTTACGCGTCGCTTATCGTTTATGCTATCGTTCTGATCAGGCTAATTCTACTCTAGCGCTCCCTTAAATCCATCATCGCTGTGAGTATACTCGAACCCTTTTTGCTTTATGCACTTTTGGGTGTTACATACGTTACTTATTCTAAATCACATCGAACACACTACGCAATACTTTAATGCTAACCGCCACCGCATGTTATACGTGACTTAATGATTACTTGTTTGTTAAGTTTACACATGGATTGTTGTCTACCTGCCTTAGCAATGATAGTACTATAGTTTGGACTCAGCACCTGTTCACTCAGGGGTTGTTAAGGACAATTAATCACATGATTCACAGTGGTGAATATGTATTACGAACTGCCTTGCGCAGTCAACCCACAGTAATTGGTATTGATAGGATCATGTCGACAACTTACATGCTTCATTTCACTCGTTGTACGTGCTGGTTATGCGGAAACAATTTCGAACTCTGTTATATCTATTAAACTTGTATGCTCACCTTTACATGATGTGTATTGACATTTACTTTAACGTATGTGGCAGGTGCTTAAGATGTTAGAATGCTTGGCTTGCTGTGAAATCGAGGCTAGGAAAGAGTCTAGAAACAAAGACAATTTATTTTATTTGAGAATCTGAGTTGTCGAACATGTTTTATTTGTTTGAAGAATATCTCTATCTGTAATAACTAGATTATCTTATGGGTTATGGTATGGGTCATAATATTTAAACTATTTGGTAATTTAGTCGTTATGGAATTTCTTTGAACAATCTGTTTTGCTCAGTGTCGCGCCCCGATGATTCCGCCATCGGTTGGGGTGTGACAGATTGGTATCAGAGCCATAACTATAGGGAATTAGGCAAGACTCGACCTAGTCCGGGTCGATGTCTTAGAAACGACCTAGTCTATAGTTAAGTACCAACAGACCGACTTGTGCATACCCTTAGGGGTCTTGTACAAGCCTACTTACTATTTTTCGCTATTCTCACCTGCACTACACTATCACTGCACTCTAAAAAGAACAAGTGGTTAGGTCGAGATTAGGTGTGAAAACCGCAAACACTTGACTTAATTGCTTGTTCAACCCGCATTTTTATCTATAAACAGGAGAATTTGCGTTGAATCAGGAGTGAAATCCATACTTTGACACATAATTCCTCCTTATTTTATCAAAACAGGAACGAAGTCGCTAAGTTAGGGGTGAAACCCGAACCTTGACGACTTACTCCGCTCTCTATTTCAGTTTTACAAAACTCTCACCAAAGTCTCGACGGACTCCAACGACATAAAGTCACGCTATAACTAGAAGGATGCCTGCCATTCGCCCAGATTTGAGGCGAGAGCATAGTCCCGAAGGTCAAAATGTGTGCTAAATGTCCTTGTGAATGGTTGAATCACTTTGGATAGTCGACGTCTATCCCAGCCACAGACAATCTATTCTCGATTTCTATGTGTTTCGATTCTGACCCCGCAACTGCTGACTCTGATATTTGCCGACTTTATGTGGAATTTATGTGTTTTATGTAATTATACGTTTTGATTTCTGGTGGATTATTCATTTTCGCTATTTAGTTCGATCAACACGCACAACACACTACACGATCGCCCACAAATCGCTGGTCATTGTTCGCAATCGCTGCTCGATACACGCAATCGCTATAATTAATCGCTATACGCGCTGTGAAAGATAGGGAATACGTGCAACATATAGTTAGGTTTCTGTATTCTGACTGCCTTTTGTGTTTATGTGTTTCCGTGCTCTACGTGATTATATGCTTCTGTGCTTTATGTGCTTATGTGCTTTTGTGCTTATGTGAATCTGAGATTACGTGTCTATGTGTATACGTGTTACGTGATCGTGTTCCTGAGCTTTAGTAGTATTAGGCGTGTGAGGTGAGATTCGATTATATTGTGTTTGATTCCTATGGCGATCTCTGTTGCAGGCAATGTCTTCATCTGGATCTCGCACTACTCAAGCTGCTCGCTGAAAGAAAGCAGACAAACGCCTCGCCTCTATGATTACTAAGCAAATGACGAAGGTTATCCCTCAGATCGTGAGTGAACTACACGAGAATGCGAGCAAATCTTCTGAAGAGTCAAGGACCGATACTCCCAAAGCTACTTTTAGCTTTAAGTAGTTTAAAGCTTGCGGACCGAAAGAATTTACTGGTGAAGACGGTCCTACGGCCTTATTCCAATGGTTTGATTCGATCGAGGTCACCCTGCGCCAGAGTGGCTGTCCTGACGAACTTCGCACTCTGAATGCTACCGGCGTCTTCCAGTCCCACGCTTTAGACTGGTGGGCGGCCGAGAGAAACAAACGCGGAAATGATGCAGCTTATGGTCTGACATGGGATGAGTTAAAGAACGTCATGTTGGAAGAGTTCTGCCCTCCCCATGAACGCCAAAATTTGGAGGACGAATTCTGGCACATCAAGCAGAAGGAGGGTGACAACGCTGCTTTAACCGCTCGCTTCAAGCAGCTTAGCATAATCTGTCCTGGTCAAGTTAAGACCTCTGATATGGCAATCAAGAAGTACATTCGAGCTCTGCCAGATTGTGTCGCAGATTTTGTGCAAGCTTCAAAGCCAGCATCAATCGAAGAAACTTACCTGCTTGCCGCTGAAATCAACGACAAGTGAGTCAAGGCTGGTGTCTGGGACAAAGCCTCAAAGAACCTGCATCAAGCTACCACCGTACCAACCACTGAAACTGCCGCCACTCCTCAGCCTTCAAAAGCCTCTCGTCGCAAGAGGAAGAACAACAACAACTCCAGCAACAAGAACTGTGCTGTAACCACTGCTACCCCGCTTCAAGCTATACCAACTCAGCATCAACCTCAACACCGATCAGCTGCAGCACCCGTTACCCAAGCACCACCTGCAAAACGTGCTTACACTGGTCCTCACCCCGCTTTCCCGACATGTACCTACCATTATCCAGTGGGAATCGCCTGCAGATTTTGCGTGCATTGCAACATGTACGACCACTTCACCGCCAACTGCCGTACAGGTCCTCGACAAGCACTAGCGTTAGCTACTGCTCATCAAGCTCTGCTCCCTACCCCTCAAGGCCAACAGGCAGCTCCGGCACCCGCAGTCAACGCTAGAGTCTGTTATGCGTGCGGTGATCCCAACCACTTCGCAAACATGTGCCCCAATCGGGTTGTGAAGCAAGAACGACAACAGTAGCATCCCCAGCAACAGTAACAGCAGCCTCAGCAACAACATCAACAAGTTGCTCGTGCTCAAACTTTCAACATTAATGTGCGCCAGGCTCAAGCTGACAACAACGTGGTCAATGGTACGTTCCTTGTGAATGGTATTTATGCTTCGTGTTTGTTTGATATTGGAGCCGATAACTACTTTGTATCGTTTGAGTTCGAAAAGCTTCTTAATCGTAAGCACGCCCATCTCCCCTCGACGTTTGATGTTGAAGTTGCTACCAGAAGAACCGTCGCTGTCAACTCTGTTCTTCGTGATTGTACTCTCGAACTCAACAATCACATCTTTCCTATCGACCTTATTCCGATGCAGCTCGGTAGTTTTGATGTCATAATAGGCATGGACTTTCTTCGCGAAAACCATGCAGAAGTTGTTTGCTTCGATAAGATGATTCGATTCTCGCTCGCTAATGGTGATCAATTGTAGGGGTGTTCATGAGCCGATCCGATCCAATCGAGGGTCTACTCATGCTCGGATTGAATTACAACCGATCCGATCCGAGCGGATCAAATTTGTAAAACCGAGCGTAAAAGTGATGCTCATGCTCATATTGAATTTGAATCGATCGGCTCGGTTTCGCTCGTTTTCGCTCGGTTTTTATCAAATCCTTAAAAAATCGAGCGGATCGTTTTCGCTTGGTTTTGCTCGATTGAATGATAAGGCTTCGTTCAACAAAAACAAATTCTAACTGAATTAAAACATGTCCAATACTTTAGTAACAAAAGCAATACATAACTCAAATCATGATTCTAAAAATGTTCTTAACAATATCAAGAAACACAAAATAAAGTGCGAATACAAATTGTCATTTAGTTCAAAAGCCATAAACTTCTTCTTCTATAATATAAATATATATATTAATTATTATATAAAATATATATATTAATTATTAATAAAAATAATTCGAGCGAAACCGAGCGATCGACGAGCGAGCAGAGCTATGCTCATGCTCAGAGTGAATTTGAATCGAACCGATCTGATCGGCTCATTTACAAACTGAGCGGGAATCGAACAAGCATTTTTCGAGCGATCGTCGAGTGATCTTCAATCGTCGAGCAGTTTGAACAGCCCTAATAAATTGTGTGTGTATGGTGAAACTCTCTCGAAGGGTCTCAAGCTTATGTTATGTATCCAAGCTAGCAAGTATCTCTGCAAGGAATACAGAGGTTTCTTGGCTAACATCATAGTAGCGGAGAAGGAAAAGAAAAGAAATACAGAAGTGAAAGACGTTCCTGTTGTTTGTGAATTCCCTAACGTTTTTCCTGAAGATCTCCCAGGTCTACCGCCAAGTCGTGATATCGACTTTCGCATCGACCTCGTTCCTGGAGCAAACCCTGTTGCCAGAGCTCCTTATCGACTTGCTCCGTCTGAAATGCGCGAACTCTGGAATCAGCTCCAGGAATTGCTTGACAAAGGCTTCATTCGCCCTAGCACCTCTCCTTGGGGCGCACCAGTCCTTTTCGTCAAAAACAAGGATGGGTCGTTCCGGATGTGCATCGACTATAGGGAGTTAAATAAGTTGACAATCAAGAATTGTTACCCCCTGCCTCGCATTGATGATTTGTTTGACCAATTACAAGGTGCTATGTGTTTCTCCAAGATCGATCTACGCTCAGGCTACCACCAGTTACGCATACAAGAGGAGGATATTCCCAAAACCACTTTTCGCACTCGGTACGGCCACTACGAGTTCGTTGTTATGCCTTTTGGTTTAACCAATGCATCCGCAATTTTTATGGATCTGATGAATCACGTGTGTAAACCTTTTCTCGACCGCTTCGTCATCGTGTTCATCGATGATATCCTGATCTATTCCAAGTCGAAAGCCGAACACGCGCAACATCTACGTTGGTTCTCGAGCTACTCCGGGGGAATCGACTCTATGCCAAGTTCTCCAAGTGTGAATTCTGGCTAGAAGAGGTTCAATTCCTCGGTCACATTGTTAATAGTCAAGGTATTCATGTCGATCCCGCGAAGATTGAAGCTGTCAAGAGTTGGGTTACTCCCAAGAACCCGTCTGAAGTCCGTTCTTTTCTCAGACAAGCGAGCTATTATCGCCGGTTTATCGAAGGGTTCTCTAAAATCGTCGTGCCGCTTACTGCTCTCACGCACAAAGACAAGCCTTTTGTTTGGGGAACTGGACAAGAGACTGCCTTTCAAACCCTCAAGTACATGATTTGCAATGCTCCTGTTCTCACTTTACCCGACGGAAACGATGACCTCATTGTCTATTGTGATGCCTCGAACCTTGGTCTTGGTTGTGTTCTCATGCAACGAGACAAGGTTATTGCTTACGCATCTCGTCAGCTCAAAATCCATGAGAAGAACTACACAACCCACGATCTCGAGCCAGTTGTTTTTGCGTTAAAGATTTGGCGACACTACCTTTATGGTACCAAGTGTACGGTCTTCACCGATCATAGGAGCCTACAACATATCTTTGATCAGAAAGAACTAAATATGCGTTAACGCCGGTGGGTAGAACTCCTCAACGATTATGACTGTGAGATTCGTTATCATCCTGGTAAAGCAAATGTCGTTGCTGGCGCTCTCAGCAGACAGAGTTATTTGCACAGCGCCCGTAATATTCAAGCCCAATATGATCTCGAAACCCTCATCAACGAAGCCCAACGTGCTTGCTTTAATGAACGCACTTTGAAGAAGGAAATGATTCTCAACGATGGAGCCCAGCTAGAAAATAAGTCGAATGGGATATTCCATTATCTGGACCGAGTTTGGATCCCTAAACGGACCAACTTGCGACAGATTTTGATGTACAAAGCCCACAAATCCCGATATTCTATTCATCCCGGTGCCGACAAGATGTACCAGGACGTGCGCTACAAGTACTGGTGGCCGGGCATGAAGAGGGATATCGCCCTCTATGTTTCAAAGTGCCTAACCTGCTCAAAGGTCAAGGCTGAGCACCAAAGACCCTCTGGCTTACTTGTTCAACCCGAGATCCCTGTGTGGAAGTGGGAGCATATAGCTATGGACTTCATAACAAAGCTCCCGCGCACACCCTCGGGTCACGACATCATCTGGGTTATCGTTGATCATTTGACTAAATCTGCTCACTTTATGCCGATACGGGAATACTACAAGGTAGAAAAATTTGCCCGAATCTACACCAAAGAAATCATTTGTCGACATGGGATGCCTCGCGACATCATTTCTGACCGCGATACTCGGTTTACCTCGCGTTGTTGGGAAAAATTTCAACCTGCTCTCGGTACTGTGCTTAATCTAAGTACCGCTTTCCACCCTCAAACCGATGGTCAGACTGAAAGAAAGATTCGTACCCTTGAAGACATGCTCTGTTCGTGTGTCATAGATTTCGGTGGTAATTGGGATGCATACTTACCTTTGGTCGAATTCTCGTACAATAACAGTTATCATTCCAGCATTCAAATGGCACCATTTGAAGCATTGTATGGAAGAAGATGTCGATCGCCTATTGTATGGCACGAGATCGGGCACTCGTAATTAACCGGTCCTAAGCTATTGCAAGTAACGACTGAAAAAATCCTCCAAATTCGAGACAATCTACTGAAAGAACGGAGTTGTCAGAAAAGTTACGCCGATAGACGACGCAAGCCCCTCGAATTTGACGTTGGCGACCATGTACTCCTAAAGGTATCACCTTGGAAGGGTGTGGTCAGATTCGGCAAGAGAGGAAAGCTCGCGCCTCGATATGTTGGACCCTTTAAGATTCTGGAAAGGATCGGAAAAGTGGCTTACCGACTCGAACTACCGGAGGAACTTAACAACGTCCACCCGACTTTCCACGTTTCGAACCTCAGAAAATGGTTGGCTGATGATGATTTACATGTACCCCTCGAGGATCTTCAAATAAACGAAACACTACACTTCGTGGAAAAGCCTGTCGAAATCATGGACCGCCAAACCAAGCAGCTCCGACGCTCGCGCATTCCCATTGTGAAAGTTCGCTGGGAAGGCAAACGAGGCGCAGAGTTCACTTGGGAACTCGAAAGTGACATGAAGGCGAAGTACCCGCAGTTGTTTGTTACGGCTTCGGCCTAATTTCGGGACGAAGTTCCCTTAAGAAGGGGAGGCTGTAACACCCCGTGTTTCGAAAGTCAAAGTCAAGATTGAAGTTAAAGGAAGACAAGATTGCTAATTGCGATCTGTCACTCCTTGCTCAACTCCTGTTTTGACTTCTTTGACTTGTAGATAGTCTATTTATGTTATCGCATTAGTTGTATTATGTGGAGTACTTGTTAATAATCAGGGTATAATTGCTATTAATCGCATGTTTAATGGATTTATCGCTTATCGCTATCGCATTCGCAACTCGAATTATGTGTGCTGGATATTGTTTTGCGTGTTTGTCCTATTTATGTGTTACCTGTGCATGTTATGTTTATGTTGAGGTGTTAATCGCAATCGCAAATCTATCGCATCGTAATCGAAACGCTAAACGCAAGTTAATTATAGTGATTGTATGTTAGATATAGCAGTTGGGATTAAAACTAATTTGTTGGGTAATATTATCGCATCGCTCGCTCGAATCGCATCGCAACGCAACGCTCAACACTCGAATCGCAGCGCCGGACTCGTGGATCGAGTGGCTAACCGACCGAGTGGCCATCCGATCGGATTGCCATCTGATCGGGTTGCCATCCGATTGAGTTGCCACCCGATCGGACTGCCACCCGATCGACCAGCCTCCTTCCCACTTTCCATTTTAGGAAACCCTATAAATACCCTTCAAATGTCACATCACTTTATGTGACAGCTCTCACTCGACCCAGCTCGCTCCAGCCCACATTTCTCCTATTTCTCCCGATTCTTGTAAGTTTTCAACCTAAATCTTGTACTTTCTTGATCTACACGCACTCCTACACCTTTCTATCTTTTGAATCTTTACTTTTAACCGTGAAATCACCGGATTTGAGGTGTTCTAGGGTGATGTCATCATGGAGTTCTTAAGAACTTCAATGTTTGGCTTCATTCCACCAAGAACAACTTAGATCTAAAGGATTTCCACAACATTTATCAGTGATTTCACTTAGATCTACATGAATTCATGAGTGAAAGGATTGAGAGAAGGTTTTCCAACTTTCTTTCAACTCTTTTCCACTCAATACACTCAAACCCGATGGAATCGGAGTTCGTTCTGATCTTCTACCCATTCTTGGTGATGTATTAGTTCCATATCCGAATTCTATCCAAGAGATACTGACTTCAGGTTTGAACATGAACTACCGACTCGAACCGTGAACCAGTCGGAATAGGGTGATTCCTGTTCGGTCGGGTCACTTGGGCCGAGATAGGTCTCTGTTGTTCAAGCATGTTATCAAAATGTCTCGTTCATACACTACAAAACTTCAAACGAATCAAGTGACAAGACGAACGGATCGTCGGGACGGATTACCGTCCGATCGGATTGCCACCCGATCGACCGACCATCCGATCGGGTTGCACTTGGGTTCCATACTTAAACTATTTTTCAAACTATTTAAGGGTTCTGAACGCTGAAACGGTTTACCACCCGATCGGACTGCCATCCAATCGAGTGACCGTCCGATCGTATGACGTTTGGGACTTGGATATTTAAACAATTTTCAACATGTTCAGCACATACGGATTGCCACCCGATCGAGTGACCGTCCTGCTGTGAACTTGTTCTCAATCTGAGAAGTCTTGCCAATAAGATTGCTGCCCGATCGAACGGCCGTTCGATCGACCGACCTGAAACTTAGAGATACTTCTCTATTTTCAATATGCTACAACGAAAACTTCAAAAGGCAAACCATCATACACAAACACATCCTCAACAAACGAGGTGATAATCCAATCGAATGGCCATCCGATCGGATGACCATCCAAACGGATTACCACCCGATCGACTGGCCATCCGATCGGATTGCCACCTGATAGTATTACCATCCGATCCTTGGTACACTTGCATTGTTTTACGCGCCGCTTATTGTTTATGCTATTGTTCTGATCAGGCTAATTCCGCTCTAGCGCTCCCTTCAATCCATCATCGCTGTGAGTATACTCGAACCCTTTTTGCTTTATGCTGTCACACCCTAACCGATGGCGGAAACATCAGGGTATGGCACTGAGCGAAACAGATTGTCCAGAAGTTTCCATAACAATTATCATTACCATTCAATTTAAAATAACATGTCCCATACCATGTCTCAAACAGTAAACAAATTATTACAGATAAAATCTAGGCAAATAATTCTGTTCCGACAACTCAGATTTATACATAGATAGTTTATTTATTGGTTTCTAGGACCTCTTTTCCTAGCTTCGTTTTCATCACGGCGCAGAGAGCATCCTAGACCTTTCCTAGCCTCGATTTCACAGCGAGCTAGGCATACAAACAACTTAAGCACCTGTCACATACGTTAAATAAAGTCAATACATATAATGTAAAGGTGAGCATACAAGTTTGATAATAGCATATAGAGTTCGAATTCGTTTACGCATAACCAGCACGTACACATAGTGAAATGAAGCACGTTAGTTATCGACATGGACCCCTCGATACCAATGACTGCGGGTTGACTGCCTGAGGCAGTTCGCAATACATGATTACCACCGTAATCCATGCAAGTAATTGTCCTTAACAACCCCTGCGAACAGGTGCTGAGTCCAAACTATAGTACTATCATTGCTAAGGCAGGTAGACAGCATTCCATGTGTAAACATAACAAACAAGCATTCATAAGCCACGTATAACATGCATTAACGGTTAGCGTTCAAATAGTATTGAGTAGTGTGTTTGATGTGATTTGAATAGTTGTAACGTATGTAACACCCAAAAGTGCATAAAGCAAAAGGGGATCAAGTATACTCACAGCGGTTGATGGATTGAAGGGAGCGCTTAGCGAGTAAAGTTAGCCTGAATGGATTGATAGCATAACGATAAGTGACGCGTAAAATGATACAAAGTATGAATGGGTCGGATAGCAGTTTGGTCGGATGGTAATCCGATTGGACGGCTTGTTTGTGCGGATGGCAATCCGTTCGGATGGTCATGTGGTCGAACGGTAGTCCAGTCGGATGACTATTCGAGTGGATTGTTTCTTCCTATGAGATGAATGTGTTTGTGTATGATGGCTTGTCTTTTGAAGTTTTCGTTGTAGCATTTTGAAAACATTTGAAGTATCTCTATCCTTCAAGTCGGTCGATCGGACAGTCAATCGTGCGGACGACAATCTGTGCGGATGGTCATCCGGTCGAACGGTAGTCCGGTCGAACGGTAGTCCGGTCGAACGGTAGTCCGGTCGGACAGCGACTTTAGTGATGAGGTTACTTAGTGGGAACAATTCACAGCAGAAGAGTCACTCGGTCGGATGTCCATCCGACCGGGTGGCAACCCTGTTAATGAACATGTTGAAAATTGTTTAAGTCTTTAAAGTCTTAGTATCTCATGATCCGAAGAGTAATCCGGTCGGATGGTAATCCCATCGGATGGCAATTCATTCAATACTCAAACTTCAGATAGAATTGATGAAGTGTGGGACCCAAGGTGTTATCCGTTCGGACATCAATCCGTTCGGGTAGCCTATCCGTTCGGACAGTAGTCCGGTCGGATAGCACTTCGTCCCGGTTGCTCCGGCCGTCTTACACTTGGTCGTTTTGTTTGTTTGTCGTTTTATCGAGACGTTTTGACAACGTTTTAACCAACAGAACCCCATCTTGACCCAAGAGACCTGATCGACCAGGAATCACCCTAGTTCGGCCATTTAACTGGTTCAAGACGGTTGTTCTTGTTTAACCCAGAATTGGTGGTCTCGTGAGTAGAATCCATGTCTAGAGCTAGCACAACACTAAGAATGAGCGGAGGACTAGATCTAGGTCCGGTTCTATCGGTTTCATTAGATCTAGCATAGATCTTTGTTCATTTGTGTGGAAATCGGTTAGATCCAAGTTGTTCTCGGTGGATTGAAGCCAAGACATGAAGTTCTTCAAGAACACATGATGACATCATCCTAGAACACCTCAAATCTAGCGATTTCACGGTTAAAAGTTAAGATTCAAAAGATAGAAAGGTGTAGGAGTGCGTGTGGATCAAGAAAGTACAAGATTTAGGACGAGATCTTACCGAGATTGAGATAAATCGAAGAAAAGGTGAGCTGAGCGTGCTGGTCGGACAGAGGTTTCCAAAAGTAGAAAGTTTGAGAGTGACATGGGTATTTATAGGATTCCAAAAGGGGAAAGTGTGGGTCGGTCGGATGGCATCCCGCCAGAATGACTATCCGGTCGGATGTCATCTCGATCGGATGGCATCTTGACACCATGGCCAAGTGGCAGCCCGGTCGGATGGCTATCCGGCCGGATGGCACTTGGTTCGTGTGTTCGACCCGACGATTTTTGCTGATTCGATTTCGATTGCGAGTGGTGCGAATGCGATAGAGTTTCCTATTCAAATTACTTTTAATCCCAACCACTCATATCTCGCATTGTCCCTTCTCCACTAATTATCGTAGCTTGATTGTGATTCGAGTTCGATGTCGATTGAGTTCGATTGCATTTAGTTTGAATACCACACATAACATAAATGAACATGCATAAGTAACACATATGGCACACACACGTATAATAATATCTAAAAAGCGTAGTTCGAGTTGCGGTTCGATGTCGATTCAATTAGCATAGTTTGATTGTCGTTTAGTTAGCTTTATCGCATTGTTACTTCCTATAGTTCACAGTCGTAAGTTGCTTAGATTGCGAATAACATACTTCGATTATTGTAATTATTGACACTTACTCCACATAATACAACTAAAATAAACATACAAAAGAAATCTACTACAAGTCAAGTTGTGCGAAATCGGACGTTGACTTTGACCTTGACTTTGACTTTGACTTCTCGAAAACACGGGGTGTTACAGCCTCCCCTTGTTTAGGGAATTTCGTCCCGAAATTAGGCTGGAAGTTGTACAACACCGTGAATTACTTTGGAGAACTTTCTCTTTCTAGACTTTCTCCTTAGATAACTGCGGGTACTTCGCCTTCATGACGCTTTCGAGTTCCCAAGTGAACTATGCGCCTCGTTTGCCTTCCCATCGGACTTTCACAATAGGAATGCGAGAGCGTCTGAGCTGCTTGGTTTGGCGATCCATAATTTCAACAGGCTTTTCCATGAAGTGTAATGTTTCGTTCACCTGTAGGTCATCGAGCGGAACATGCAAGTCGTGGTCGGCTAGGCACTTTCGGAGGTTTGACACATGGAAAGTCGGGTGGACGTTACTAAGTTCCTCCGGTAGTTCGAGTCTGTAGGCGACTTTTCCAATCCTTTCCAGAATCTTTAAAGGTCCAACATATCGAGGCGCGAGCTTTCCTTTCTTGCCGAATCGGACCACACCCTTCCAAGGTGATACCTTTAGGAGTACGTAGTCACCAACGTCAAATTCAAGGGGCTTGCGTCGTCTATTGGTATAACTTTTCTCTCGATTCCGAGATTTTACAAATTTGCTCGAATTTGGAAAATTTTGTCTGTCGTCTCTTGTAATAGCTCAAGACTGGTTAATTGCGAATGACCGATCTCGTGCCACACAATAGGCAATCGACATCTTCTTCCGTATAAAGCCTCGAATGGTGCCATTTGAATGCTTGCATGATAGCTGTTGTTATACGAGAATTCGACTAACGGCAAGTATTTATCCCAATTACCACCGAAGTCTATGACACACGAACGGAGCATGTCTTCAAGAGTACGGATCGTTCTTTCAGTCTGACCGTCGGTTTGAGGGTGGAAAGCGGTACTTAGATTAAGCGATGTACCGAGTGCCATTTGAAATGTTTCCCACAGTCGCGAGGTACACCGAGCATCACGATCAGAGATGATGTCGCGAGGCATCCCATGATTACAAATGATCTCGTCGGTGTAGATTCGGGCTAATCGTTCTACCTTGTAGTCTTCCCGTATTGGCAAAAAGTGAGCTAATTTAGTCAAATGGTCAACCACAACCCAGATGCTGTCGTGACCTGATGACGTGTGCGGTAGCTTTGTTACGAAGTCCATAGCTATACTCTCCCACTTCCACATAGGGATCGGTGGTTGTTCGAGTAAGCCAGAGGGTCTTTGATGTTCAGCCTTGACTCTTGCACAGGTCACACATTTTCCAACATAGAGAGCAATATCCCTTTTCATTCCCGGTCACCAGTACTTATAGCGAAGACCCTGGTACATTTTGTCGGCACCGGGATGAATAGAATACCGGGATTTGTGGGCTTCGTCCATCAAAATCTGTCGCAAATCGGTCCGCTTAGGAATCCAAATTCGGTCCAGAAAATGGAATATCCTATTTGATTTACTCACAAGCTGGGCTCCATCGTGGTAGATTATTTCCTTCTTCAGGGTGCGTTCATTAAAACACGCATGCTGAGCTTCGCGGATGAGGGTTTCGAGGTCGTATTGGGCTTGAACATTACGAGTGCTAAGCAGATAGCTCCGTCTACTAAGTGCGTCGACAACAACATTTGCCTTTCCTGGGTGATAATGAATCTCACAGTCGTAATCGTTGAGAAGTTCTACCCATCGGCGTTGACGCATATTAAGTTCCTTCTGATTAAAGATATGTTGTAGACTCCTATGATCGGTGAAGATCGTACACTTGGTACCATACAGGTAGTGTCACCAAATCTTTAATGCAAAAACAACTGCGCCTAGCTCGAGGTCATGGGTTGTATAGTTCTTCTCGTGGATTTTGAGCTGACGAGATGCGTAAGCTATAACCTTATCCCGTTGCATAAGGACACAACCGAGACCAAGGTTGGAAGCATCACAGTAGACAACGAAATCATCGTTTCTGTCGGGTAGTGTGAGAACAGGAGCATTGCAAAGCTTGTGCTTGAGGGTTCGGAAGGCGGACTCTTGTTCAGTTCCCCAAACAAAAGGATTGTCCTTATGCGTAAGAGCGGTAAGCGGCACAGCGATCTTTGAGAATCCTTCGATAAATCGTCGATAATAGCCCGCTAGTCCGAGAAAAGAACGGACTTCAAACGGGTTCTTAGGTGTAATCCAACTCTTAACAGCTTCAATCTTCGCAGGATCGACGTGAATACCTTGATTATTTACGATGTGACCCAGAAACTAAACTTCCTGCAACCAGAATTCACACTTGGAGAACTTGGCATAGAGTTGGTTCCCCTGGAGTAGCTCGAGAACCAAACGTAGATGTTGTGCGTGTTCGGCTTTCGACTTGGAATAGATCAAGACATCGTCGATGAATACGATGACGAAACGGTCGAGATATGGTTTACACACGCGATTTATCAGATCCATGAAAACCGCGGGTGCGTTGGTTAGACCAAAGGGCATAACAACGAATTCGTAGTGGCCGTATCGAGTGCGAAACGTGGTTTTGGGTATATCCTCCTCCTGAATGCGTAGTTGGTGATAGCCTGAGCGTAGATCGATCTTCGAGAAACATGTAGCACCTTGTAGCTGATCAAACAAATCGTCGATACGGGGTAGGGGATAACGGTTCTTGGTAGTTAACTTATTCAATTCCCGATAGTCGATACACATCCTGAATGACCCATCCTTCTTTTTTATGAAAAGGACCGGCGCGCCCCAATGAGAGGTGCTCGGGCGAATGAAGCCTTTCTCAAGTAATTCCTGGAGTTGGTTTGAGAGTTCGCGCATTTCGGATGGCGCGAGCCGGTAGGGAGCTTTGGCAATAGGGTTGGCTCCAGGAATGAGGTCGATACGAAAGTCGATATCACGACTTGGTGGTTGACCGGGAAGGTCCTCTGGAAAAATGTTAGAAAATTCTCGAACCACAGGAACGTCTTTCACTTCCTTCTTCTCTTTCTTTTCCTTCTCCGCTACAACAATGTTAGCCAAGAAAGCTCTGTATTCCTTGCGGAGATACTTGCTAGCTTGGACACACGACATGAGCTTGAGACCCTTCGAAGCGGTTTCACCGTAAACAAACAATAAATCACCATTCGCGAGCGAGAATCGGATCATCTTGTCGAAGCACACAACTTCAGCATGGTTTTCGCGAAGAAAGTCCATGCCTACTATGACGTCAAAACTTCCGAGTTGCATCGGAATAAGGTCGATTGGGAAGATGCGATTGTTGAGCTCAAGGGTACAATCACGAAGAATAGAATTAACGGCGACAGTTCTTCCGGTAGCGACTTCAACATCGAACGTCGAGGAGAGTTGGGAGCGTTTACGACTAAGGAGCTTCTCGAATTCGAATGACACAAAGCAATTATCGGCTCCAGTATCAAATAAACACGAAGCATAAATACCATTCACAAGGAACATACCATTAACCACATTATTGTCGGCTTGGGCTTGACGCACGTTGATGTTGAAAGTTCGTGCGCGTGCGGCTTGTTGTTGTTGTTGCTGGTGTTGTTGCTGGTGTTGCTGCTGCTGAGGCTGCTGCTGCTGGGGCTCCTGTTTTACAACCCTGTTTGGGCACATGTTGGCGAAATGGTTAGGATCGCCACATGCGAAGCAGGCTCCGGCGTTGACCGCGGGTGCCGGAGTTGCTTGTTGACCCTGAGGGGCGGTGAGTAGAGCTTGATGAGCAGGAGTTTGTCGAAGCTGGTGGTGGTAGGTACAAGTAGGGCAGAGCGGGTGTGGCCCAGTGTATGCACGCTTAGCAGGCGGTGCATTTGCCACAGGCGCCGCTACTTGACGCTGTTGAGCTAGTACAGCTTGTGTCGGTGCAGCAGTAATCGCACAGTTCTTGTTGCTGAAGTTATTCTTTCTCTTGTTCTTCCTCTTGTTGCTCGATGAGGTGGTGGTTTCAGCAGCTGGTGCGGCGGTGGTAGCTTGATGCAGGTGCTTTGAAGTTTTATCCCAGACACCGTCCTTGACCCGCTTGTCGTTGATTTCAGCGGCCAGTAGATAAGTCTCTTCGATCTTCTTAGTCTTAGCCACTTGCACGAAATCGGCAACACAGTCAAGCAGGGCTCGGATATACTTCTTGATTGCCATGTCTGAGGTCTTGACTTGATCGGGACAAATGATGCTGAGCTGTTTGAAGCGAGCAGTGAGTGCAGCATTTTCACCATCCTTTTGCTGTATGTGCCAAAATTCATCCTCTAGCTTCTGACGTTCATGAGGAGGACAGAATTCTTCCAGCATGACTTCCTTGAGTTCGTCCCACGACAGACCGTAGGCTGCATCGTTCCCTCGTTTGTTCCTCTCGGCCGTCCACCAGTCTAGAGCACGGGACTGGAAGACGCCGGTAGCGTTCAGAGTACGGAGGTCGTCAGGGCAACCGCTTTGTCGTAGAGTGACCTCAATAGAGTCAAACCATTGGAACAACGCTGTGAGGCCTCCCTCGCCAGTGAATTCTTTTGGCCCACAAGACTTGAATCGCTTGAAATTAAAGGCTTTGGTGATAGCTTTAGGAGCTTCGGTCCTCGACTCCTCAGATGATTTGCTGACATTCTCGTAAACATCACTCACGGCCTTTGCTACTTGTTTAGCGATGATAGCAACAAGGCGTCTGTCTCTCTTTTCCTGACGAGAAAGTGAGGGATGACGGGATCCAGACGACATTGTCTGCAACAGACATCGTCACAGGACTCAACACATTGTATTCGAATCTCACCTCACGCGTCTACTACTTACTAAAGCTCAGGGACACGCATAATCACGTAAACGCATAGACACATAACTATGTAGAACACAGAATCACATAAACACATAAGCACGTAGAGCACAGAAACACATAACCACATAAGCACGTAGAGCACAGAAACACATAACCACTTACGCATGTAATCACAGAGGTAGTCAGAATACAGAAACCTATCAGTTACAGTCCGCGATTTGTTCGAATATAACGGTCTCGTCTAGTATACCGAATAGCATAGTATAAGCGTATGGAATATCATAAGGTCGTCCATAATTCAGTGATTTGTTAACGATATGTAGTGTGTTGTGCGAGTAGCGGAAGCAAAAAGGCGTTAGATCGAAACCAGTGATATCTCAATACGTTAACAAATAAACATGAAACATATAAAATTAACGAATCATCAGAGTTAGCAATTGCGGGCTCAGAATCGAAACACATAAAAATCGAGAAATAGATTGTCTGCGGCTAGTAGACTTCGACTAACCAAAGTGATTCAACTATTCACAATGATGCACAACAAGTTCTTATTGACCTAATAGATTGTGCTCTATCACCGTCATGCGGTAAATGGCACTCGTCCTTTCAGTTGTTTAAGTACCCGAGTCCTTGGAATCCATCAAAACTTTGGTGAGAGCTTTGTAAAACAAAGTAATAGTCGGAAAAAGTCGTCAAGGTTAGGGTTTCACCCCTAGCTTAACAATTTCATCCTTGTTTTGATAAAATTGAGGAGATTATTCGTCAAAATACGGATTTCACTCCTGATTTGGCATAATTCTCCTCGTTTGTAGATAAAATACGGGTTGTTCAAGCAACTTTAGTCGAGAGTTTGCGGTTTTCACACCTAATCTCGACTTTATCGCCTATTCATAATTGAAAATTCGAGTGCAGTGATAGTGTAGCATAAGCGAGAATAGCGAGAAATAGCGGTAAACCTATACATAATCCCTAACGGATATGCACAAGTCGGTCTATGGTTCCTAGTTATAGACTAGGTATCTAAGACATCGACCCGGACTAGGTCGTGTCTTGCCTAATTCCCTATAGTTATGGCTCTGATACCAATCTGTCACACCCCAACCGATGGAGGAAACATCAGGGTATGGCACTGAGCGAAACAGATTGTCCAGAAGTTTCCATAACAATTATCATTACCATTCAATTTAAAATAACATGTCCCATACCATGTCTCAAACAGTAAACAAATTATTACAGATAAAATCTAGGCAAATAATTCTGTTCCGACAACTCAGATTTATACATAGATAGTTTATTTATTGGTTTCTAGGACCTCTTTTCCTAGCTTCGTTTTCATCACAACGCAGAGAGCATCCTAGACCTTTCCTAGCCTCAATTTCACAGCGAGCTAGGCATACAAACAACTTAAGCACCTGTCACATACGTTAAATAAAGTTAATACATATAATGTAAAGGTGAGCATACAAGTTTGATAATAGCATATAGAGTTCGAATTCGTTTACGCATAACCAGCACGTACACATAGTGAAATGAAGCACGTTAGTTATCGACATGGACCCCTCGATACCAATGACTGCGGGTTGACTGCCTGAGGCAGTTCGTAATACATGATTACCACCGTAATCCATGCAAGTAATTGTCCTTAACAACCCATGCGAACAGGTGTTGAGTCCAAACTATAGTACTATCATTGCTAAGGCAGGTAGACAGCATTCCATGTGTAAACATAACAAACAAGCATTCATAGGCCACGTATAACATGCATTAACGGTTAGCGTTCAAATATTATTGAGTAGTGTGTTTGATGTGATTTGAATAGTTGTAACGTATGTGACACCCAAAAGTGCATAAAGCAAAAAGGGATCGAGTATACTCACAGCGGTTGATGGATTGAAGGGAGCGCTTAGCGAGTAAAGTTAGCCTGAATGGATTGATAGCATAACGATAACTGACGCGTAAAACGATACAAAGTATGAATGGGTCGGATAGCAGTTCGGTCGGATGGTAATCCGATCGGATGGCTTGTTTGTGCGGATGGCAATCCGTTCGGATGGTTATCTGGTCGGACGGTAATCCAGTCACAAAAATACTTAAGCTAACCTACTCAACGTCCGAATAAGCTGACCTACTCAATGTCCGAATAAGCTGACCTACTCAATGTCCGAATAAGCTGACCTGCTGATGTTCAAATAAGCGGACCTGCTGATGTTCACATAAGCGGACCTGCTGATGTTCACATAAGCGGACCGGTTGATGTTCGAATAAGCGAACCTGCTGATGTTCGAATAAGCGGATCTCTATGAGCGGACCTCTATGAGCGGACCTCTAATGTTCGAATAAGCGGATCTCCTGATGTACACAAGAACGGACCTAACACGTACTTTGGAGCGGACCTATTGAACTTTGAAGCGGACCTCTTGATAAAGTGTATCTATGAGCGGACCTAACCATGTCACACAAGCGGACCTGTCAAGTGTCCGTAAAAGCGAACCTAAATCCGAAGGTCATTTGATCCATTTTTAGTCCGTATTTTGGTCCGAAACTTTCAAGGGTTTGTTAATGTTCAATAATACACGATCTGTGAAATTTTGAACGAATTTCGTCCGTTAAAACTTGATCTGATGATGAAAGAAGGTGTAGATTTCAGAATACTTGAGCGAAAACGAACTAAACAGTAAGAACTCTTCCTCCTGAGCTCTGATACCACTTGTAGGAACGTTATACGACCTAACGAGTCGATCAGAAGAGTGCTCAGACTGAATCAGAGGCGGAATTCATTGATTCAGTCTTTGTTTAGCTTGATTTCACTATTTAACGTCTCGTTTATTGATCTTCTAACAGTTACAAGCTCTGGAGACAAAATGGCAGGGCTTCGCCGTACCAAACAAGACCACACGTACACTACTATCTAGATCCGCTCAAGTGTGCCTATTTATAGGCTGATGGGTTATATGGTCATGTCCGTATAAGCGGACCTATCATGTCCGTATAAGCGGACCTATCATGTCCGTATAAGCGGACCTGCATGTCCATATAAGCGGACCTGCATGTCCGTATAAGCGGACCTGTCATGAATGACACATAAGCGGACCTATCTAACTTATGTGTTTCTTGATTTTCTTTCACTATACAATCATCTCTAACCCAAGACTCGAACTAAGATGTAGTCGACAGACAACTGCACCAACAGACTCCCCCTTGAATGTTGACGGAATCTTCAGTGAGAGTCTTCAACATGACAACTCTTCAATCTCTATTGATCTTCTTCAGGAACTCTTCCTGGAATCATATACCCGGATCTTTCTCTGGTTCTAACTTTCGTCAGACTCCCCCTTTCATCGATCTGGGATCGCCGTCTGGAATTTGTTATCACCATTGAAATCAAATCCTGGTTTTTAAAGTTTAAGCACTCCTCAGGTTCTGATTAATCTCCTGGCTTTCCGTAGCAACAGGATCAGAAACCTACACATCTCAAACACTCTATTACAAACAAAACAATGTTGTGATTCAACTTAATGAATCAACTAAACCTTTGAGAATCATTTTCATTTAAAATTGATTTTAAATTTGAAACATTCCAAATTCTGATTCAACTTAATGAATCATCTTAAACATTTCAAACCATTTAACCAACCCAACTGTTCATCTTGTTTAGCCTTTGAGATTTTGAATATCAGCTTTTCAACATCAGTTGTCAAAAATCTTTTCATATTTTTCAAGCTATGAAACACAAACGCAATAACAAAAATTAAATGCAAAAATGAAATATGTACAAACATATTTTTGTGAGTTTGCGAAAGAGGATCAGATCAGTTTTTAGACAAATCACAAGCACCGTTAAGCTCTTAATCGTTTTAAGCTCTAAACGATTCACATGGATTGACGATATTGTTGTCCACTTAAACTCAAACTAAAAACTTTCGAAATGCTTACCGATACATTTAAGGTATATTAATTTTGCACTAAGCTCTTATGGACCCCACGATCTCAGCATATCCCCTCATCATGCAATACACTAACTCAAGTAATGCCTTTAAACTTTGATCAACTGTGATTTGTGCGAAAACAAAGCAGAATGTTTAAACATTAACAATCAGGTCGATACTTCCGTATACGCAGAGAAAGTCCAATGTTTAAACAAAATAAGAAAATAAAAATAAGTTGAAGTTGTTTAGGCTTTAACCACCAGGTCGATACTCCCGTATACGCAGAGGTGATCCAAAGCTTAAACGAAACACCAAAGAAAATAAAGCAGAACGTTTAGGCAACAACATCCAGGTCGATACTCACGTATACGCAGAGGATGTCCGATGCTTAAACAAAATAAAGAAATAAGACAAGTTTAAATCTTTGCAAAATAAAATGCACAATCACAGCGACTTTTTAGCAAAGTTGTGAAAGTTCACAAACTTAACCAGTTTTATGTCTTTCGACAATCAGCGATTACCGAGTAGGCACACAATCAAGAAGGACAAAACTAAGTACTATGCTTTCAATCATGTTTCCCACTAGAACTAGGCTTTATCATTTAAGTTTGTATCGTTATCGCAAATCTACTAGTCTAGCTGAGCCTACCGTCATATCTTTAGTAAGATCGTTTATCACATTTGACTTTTCAATTCTTTAGCATGCTGTGATAGTCCACTGATTTTCTATCATTTCCTCTTGTTTCAGCAAAACTCATTTTTAAAATTTTCAATGTTTTTGACATTTTCAAATTTTCTAATTTTTTTTAAAATATTACTCCCCCTAAAATCAAAATATGTCTCAATTTTGATTTTCTGAGAAAATTTGAAACAAGCTGTACAAGAAATGTGACAACATGATGAGAATTACTTCAATTCTCCATCCACTTAGCATAAACAATCAGAACTCCCCCTCACAACAAAACATTTTCCCATTATGATTTCAAAACACTTAAGTTTGTTTTAATCAAATGGTTTTTCCGGAAAATAAGTTTTGTGTGTCAATTCTCAAATTCGGGGATCTTTCATCACTTTGTTTTCTTCAATCACTTGTAAAGACTAACATTTTTAAGATCAATCCACAAACATCACTTGTAGAAAATCAAGTACAACTTAATGTCCCTGATTTACCACTTGTAAGACGAAATATCACTTTCGTGAATTTCTCAAGAAATGTGCCGATTCATGTTCCACACTTACCAACCTGGGAACTCCGGCAAGTCAGGTTTTTCATTTAAACAGATTCACCCAAGCCTGACGGTCCTTGGGAGATTTTGAATTCTTGTTCAACAATGGTGGAAAATTTCCATCATCCATTGTTAAACCAGAATTCTCAACTTTTACCTCAACACAAGGCTCTTCTGGTTTTACCATACCAGAATCATCGCCTGAACGTGGCTTGTCTGACTTTGACCTGTTAGATTCATTGCCTGAAGGTGGCTTGTCTGACTTTGATACGTCAGATTCATCGCCGACCATTTTCTTCTTTTTCTTATCTTCTTTCGTCCTCAAATTTGTATCCGATGAATTCGTCTTGCATGACTTTGCAATCGAGGAAGTCGATTCATCAGAACTCTTATTTTTACCAACAGATGAACCCGAGGACAAAATCTTCTCCAGATACTCTCTGGCCTTCTTCCTCTTCTTCCTCAGTCTGTCTTTCTGCCCCTGAGAAAGTTTCACTTTCGTTTCTTGAACTTTAGGTTCTTGAACCTTTTGTTCTTTGGGCTTGACATTGACTGATTTCTTTGCCATCTTCTGAGAATTAACCCTCAATCTTTCATTTGATCTCCTTGGGCAATCTCTGACAATGTGACCTCTGATGTTGCAGTTAAAGCATCTCCTCGTCTCATAACTCCAACCTTGGCAGTTAACAGCAATGTGTCCTTGATAACCACATCGGTAACACACTCTGTTATCGTACCAATCACCATTTTTAGTCCAAACATTCAGATCATAACACTGTTTGGCTTGGTGATAATCCTTGCTCCTCTTGTTTGCTGGATTTGACTTTTGAGCACTGTGGTCCGACCTGCACCACTTATTGCCAACAAGTTTAGAGTTTTCATTTTTCGATTTTTGTAATTTTTCATTGCGATTGGATGATTGATCTGATGAACTTTTATTTTCTTTTTGAACATTTTTCAAAATTTTCTCTTTTTGTTTTTGTTCCACTTTCTTCTTCAAAGGTTTTTGCTTAGAGCATTCTCCCTTTTCAATTGATTGTGGAACAGTTTCTTGAAACTTTTCTTTTAACTTCAAAAATAAATTCTTTTTTGTCAATTTTTCATTTTCAACATCAGATTTCTCATCACAATCTTCAACTTTGACATTGTCAAAGTTTGTGACATCGTCACTTATTGGAACGGAATTTAAAGGTTTTGGGCAATGAATAGTTGAAGTATTCACAAACACCTTCAACTTTTCTTCCCATTCATTGATTTTCTTTTGAGCACATTCTGCCTCTTTTTCAAGTCGAATAATCTTTTCAAGATGAGAATTGATTTCAATTTGTTTTTCAAGATTGTTTTTACCAAACAGATCTCTCTCATCTTCTAAAATTTTTATTTGACTTTGAAAATCTTTCTCAATTTTTACTTTTTCATTTTCAAAACCTTTTTCATTTTCTTTCAAAATTTTGTTTTCTAATGTCAAACTGTTCAAACTAATTAACAGTTTGTCATTTTCAGCTTTCATCTTTTCACAATTTCCCTGCAACATAAGAATCTGTTGAACATCAGCTTGCTTCTCATCCTTCAACTTTTTAACTTCCAATATCAAACTTTCCGCATCCTTCAAGAGTTTGTCATTGTCAGTCTTAAAGTTGTCACATTTCGAGCAACCTGAGTCAGAACTTGAGGATTCAATCTTCACAAATTCTTCATTCTTTTGAACTTGTTCAATCTTCTCAGCTCTGATCTTTTCTTTAACAATAACTGCCTTTTGATTCTTTCTTTTTGCATCTTGTTTTTCTTTCAATTTTTCAATTTTATCGGCATAAAATAATTTTCCACTACGTTGATCAGATGGAAGTTGTTGTTTAAGATTTTCAAGTTTCCGGATTTCTTCTTCATAATTGTCACCCTCTTCATCAGATGAATGATAAAAAACCGGACCTTTTTCAACAACTTCTTTTTCTGAGACTGTTTCTCTTTCTTGCTTTATCGGAATATACTGCTGAGATTCATGATACACATATGCCAACAATTCTTCAAAATCCATATTTCGATTTCAAGAGTTCACAAAAGCGGATCTATTGATGACCGAATAAGCGAATCTACTCAATGTCCAAATAAGCTAACCTACTCAACGTCCGAATAAGCTGACCTACTCAATGTCCGAATAAGCTGACCTACTCAATGTCCGAATAAGCTAACCTGCTGATGTTCAAATAAGCGGACCTGCTGATGTTCACATAAGCGGACCTGCTGATGTTCACATAAGCGGACCGGTTGATGTTCGAATAAGCGAACCTGCTGATGTTCGAATAAGCGGATCTCTATGAGCGGACCTCTATGAGCGGACCTCTAATGTTCGAATAAGCGGATCTCCTGATGTACACAAGAACGGACCTAACACGTACTTTGGAGCGGACCTATTGAACTTTGAAGCGGACCTCTTGATAAAGTGTATCTATGAGCGGACCTAACCATGTCACACAAGCGGACCTGTCAAGTGTCCGTAAAAGCGAACCTAAATCCGAAGGTCATTTGATCCATTTTTAGTCCGTATTTTGGTCCGAAACTTTCAAGGGTTTGTTAATGTTCAATAATACACGATCTGTGAAATTTTGAACGAATTTCGTCCGTTAAAACTTGATCTGATGATGAAAGAAGGTGTAGATTTCAGAATACTTGAGCGAAAACGAACTAAAAAGTAAGAACTCTTCCTCCTGAGCTCTGATACCACTTGTAGGAACGTTATACGACCTAACGAGTCGATCAGAAGAGTGCTCAGACTGAATCAGAGGCGGAATTCATTGATTCAGTCTTTGTTTAGCTTGATTTCACTATTTAACGTCTCGTTTATTGATCTACTAACAGTTACAAGCTCTGGAGACAAAATGGCAGGGCTTCGCCGTACCAAACAAGACCACACGTACACTACTATCTAGATCCGCTCAAGTGAGCCTATTTATAGGCTGATGGGTTCGCTTATATGGTCATGTCCGTATAAGCGGACCTATCATGTCCGTATAAGCGGACCTGCATGTCCATATAAGCGGACCTGCATGTCCGTATAAGCGGACCTATCTAACTTATGTGTTTCTTGATTTTCTTTCACTATACAATCATCTCTAACCCAAGACTCGAACTAAGATGTAGTCGACAGACAACTGCACCAACAGCACATAAGGCACACACACACGTATAATAATATATAAAAAGCGTAGTTCGAGTTGCTGTTCGATGTCGATTCGATTAGCATAGTTTGATTGTCGTTTAGTTAGCTTTATCGCATTGTTACTTCCTATAGTTCATAGTCGTAAGTTGCTTAGATTGCGAATAACATACTTCGATTATTGTAATTATTGACACTTACTCCACATAATACAACTAAAATAAACATACAAAAGAAATCTACTACAAGTCAAGTTGCGTGAAATCGGTCGTTGACTTTGACCTTGACTTTGACTTTGACTTCTCGAAAACACGGGGTGTTACATATGCACTTTTGGGTGTTACATACGTTACTTATTCTAAATCACATCGAACACACTACGCAATACTTTAACGCTAACCGCCACTGCATGTTATACGTGACTTAATGATTGCTTGTTTGTTATGTTTACACATGGATTGCTGTCTACCTGCCTTAGCAATGATAGTACTATAGTTTGGACTCAGCACCTGTTCACTCAGGGATTGTTTAGGACAATTAATCACATGATTCACAGTGGTGAATATGTATTACGAACTGCCTTGCGCAGTCATTGGTATTGATAGGATCATGTCGATAACTTACATGCTTCATTTCACTCGTTGTACGTGCTGGTTATGCGTAAACAATTTTGAACTCTATTATATCTATTAAACTTGTGTGCTCACCTTTACACGATGTGTATTGACTTTTACTTTAACGTATGTGGCAGGTGCTTAAGATGTTAGAATGCTTGGCTTGCTGTGAAATCGAGGCTAGGAAAGAGTATAGAAACAAAGACAATTTATTTTATTTGAGAATCTGAGTTGTCGGAACATGTTTTATTTGTTTGAAGAATATCTCTGTCTGTAATAACTAGATTATCTTATGGGTTATGGTATGGGACATAATATTTAAACAATTTGGTAATTTAGTCGTTATGGAATTTCTTTGAACAATCTGTTTCGCTCAGTGCCGCACCCCGATGATTCCGCCATCGTTTGGGGTGTGACATAGGTTATGTTTTTCGATCTTTGATTTTCCGGCCGAAGCAAATGGTAGCGGCGGCTACTTGGAGCCAGTGGTGGGTAGGATAAAAATTTAGGGTTTTTTATTCAGCCTATAATTGTTAAGAGGTGGATTGTGTTTTGAACATGAAGAACCCTAGATCTGTTAAGAGTGATTAGGGGAATTTTGAGTGTTTTCTGTGATTGAGGGGCTTTTGATTCACGATGTAGGTTTTGATAGCTTTCATCCATTGGAATTGATACGAGTGTGAGTGGTGATTTGAATATTATTAGGGTTTTTTTTTGTTAGAGAGAGATAGAAGGGGTTGAGGATCTTGGCGGAGGTGATGGCGATGTGGTGTGGTGTGGTGTGGCGTTGCGGGTCTGGATGGAGCCGGTGGTGTGGTGTGATGGTGGTGTGTGGCAAAACATATTTATTGCACAAATAGTCCTTAAAATAGAAAAGGACGAATTTACCCTTGTGTGCCATTCACATGACTGAAATTAACTTAAAATTTTTACTAGGTTAGGGCTAAAGGACGTAAGGTGTAATGAGTTTTGAAAATAAAGGATTTTGGCTGTAATTATTGAAGTTAAAAGTTATCAATTGTAGTTCGATACAAACATAAATGACGAAAAGTGTAATTTACCCTTAATTTTTTTTTAACTTAGTTCTAAAGAAAGATACTAACTATTTTAATATATAAATAATAATTTCTTATTTATTTAAACTTTGTATATATTTTTAATTTGATATCTTTATGTATTTTTATCTAGTTTAGAACCCCGTATTTTACATGGGTTGCATAAATTTAATTTTATATAATAAGCAATATAGCAATATAGTTTAGAACCTCGTGGTTTCAAAAACTTGTCATTTTCATCCTTGAGGGCCAAACCTCAAGGGAAATATATCACTTAGGTTGGTGAGTTTAGAGCTATGTACTGGGGTTGTTTATAGTTGGTTTATCAGTCACTTCGTAATTTACTGTATAGTACGCCTGTATCGTTTTGATTCCTTAGAGTACTGGTACGACATTTGGTATAGCAATCCAAAAAGATATGCCAAATGAGATATTCACAACTTGATTTTAACGTAAAAACGTCAACAACCGTCCAACTTGATTTAATGGGCTAGTTCCGCCACTGTCTAAGAGTAATTGTTTATTAAAAAGATAAATATGTTGAACAAGTGTCTTGGATCAACGTAACCACCTGTTTTAGTCCACACAAAACCTATCGACCCAACCAGCCCACTGGTTGATATTCTCTAGGAACAAAAGGAGGATACGAAGAATGACGGCCGTCCTGAACTAGCAGGATCTTCTTCGTTATTATTAGGTCGCCACCCGTATCCTGAATAAATGTAAATACACGAACGTTTATTTACAGTCGATAAACAATATACCAAAAGTGGCTAAAAATAAATAACTTACCATTTGGTTTTTTCATCTAGACACCAAAGTCCCATACAGAAGACCTACAAATCAAAGAGAACAATAATTGCTTATTTGAAAAACAAATAACACAGGCACATGCTAAAGCTATCATTTTTAAAATATGAGTTAACTGCCATTTTCGTCCCTGTGGTTTGGTCACTTTGGCCATTTCAGTCCATTTTTCAAAAATGCGCCATTTTCTTCCCCGACGTTCTGGAAAGGTGTCATTTCAGTCCAAAAATCATAACCCAGTTAAGTCGGTTTGTAAATAAGGACTGATTGTGTAAATTTGTAACATAAAGGACCATTTAAGTAAAATGTATAAATATTAATATATAATTATAAAATAAAATATAATATATATATATATATATATATATATAATGTATACACATCTCAGGCCACCGTCACCACAGCCACTGCCACCACCTCACCACCGCCGCCGGAACCGAAGCTCCGGTGGTCACCACCGCCGCCGCCGGAACCACCACCCACGAACCAAACTAACCACACACCCCTCCACATCTCACAGATCAGACAAGAGAGGGAGAAAGTCGGAGAGAGAGAGAGAGATAACGACGAGAGAGAGAGAGAAAGAGAGAAGGAGGCGGGAGAGAGAACCGGCGATGATGAAGGTCTGATGATGATGATGAAGATCGCGATGATGATGAAGGTCGATGATGATCGATGATGATGATAACAGATGATGACGATGATGATGTTGATGGTGGTGGTTCCGGCGGCGGCATATATAGACACACACATATACGTACACTAATATGTAATATGGATGCTCAATAATCTTCCTCGTATATATATTACAACAAAATCGAGAGTTTCATAACTTAAAAACTGGAATATGGTTTTGGATTCTGATCTAAGAACTAGCTAGATCAAGGCATATATAGACACACACATATACGTACAGTATACATACACTTGATACAATAATACTTCTTGGATCAAGAAGATGATCTCAGAAGAAATATACTCAGCTTTTGCCCAGAATTATGACTATTAGAATTAGATGATCGTCCATCGTTCTCAGGATTTATCATGTGAAAGGACTCTGAGTTCGGCGATCCAATTATTCGCCGGAAACTTGCTCGGAGATACATGATCCCATCGGAGCTATGATCATTTTCAGGTGGCAAAACCCCGGCTCCGGCAGAGACAGATTGCATACGGGTAAGAGTTGCTGAGTCAGCAGCTGTTATCTTACGTCTGGTGGCATAACCAACCTTTCGACCGTTACAACGAACGATTCTACAGTTCCGGGGGCGGCGGCGGTGGTGACCACCGGAGCTCCGGTTCCAGCGGCGGTGGTGAGGTGGTGGCAGTGGCTGTGGTGACGGTGGCCTGAGATGTGTATACATTATATATATATATATATATATTATATTTTATAATTATATTAATATTTATACATTTTACTTAAATGGTCCTTTATGTTACAAATTTACACAATCAGTCCTTATTTACAAACCGACTTAACTGGGTTATGATTTTTGGACTGAAATGGCACCTTTCCAGAACGTCGGGGAGGAAAATGGCGCATTTTTGAAAAATTGACTGAAATGGCCAAAGTGACCAAACCACAGGGACGAAAATGGCAGTTAACTCTTAAAATATTTTTCTTAATGTTGAACCTGAGAGACAAAGAAAGGCTCCATGCAGTTCTCTTTCATTAATTTCTGAAACGTTGGCTGTGGATACTCAAATCTACATAGATGTCAAAAGATATGAAAAACAAAATTCAAGACTGTAAAATCAAATATACAAAATTCAAGATTGTAAGATCAAACGTTAAAAAAGTGGTCTTGTAGTTCTTTTCCACCCGTTTCTTTTTAAGCGAAAAAGCATTCAACCCGTTTCTTTTTAAGTGAAAAGGCATTCGACCCGCTTCTTTTTTAGCGATAAAGCATTCAACCCACTTCTTATTTAGCGATAAAGCATTCAACCTGCTTCTTTTTTAGCGATAAAGCATTCAACCCGTTTCTTATTAAGCGAAAAAGAATTCGACCCATTTTTTTAAGCCGAAAATTGATTCGACCCATTTTTTTAAGCGATATATTATCTATTTTTTCACATATTTTACCTATAAAAAAAAATCAAAGAGTCTCACCAGCCATTCCCTGTGACTTCGAAAACTTTCTTGATGAAGCTTTTTGAAAGCAATAACAATGCCGGTTCCGGGCTTAGTAGCAGTGAAAGGCTGTTCATCTATCCAGCCCTTGAAAACCATACCGAACTCGCCTTTTCCCAACACGCTATCGGGTCGGAAATTACTGGCGGCCATTTTCAGATCAGAAAAGCTAAAACTTTTCAAATTGGGTGACTGTAATATCTCGCCCTCACTGCGGTATAGTGGCGGCACAGATGATACCTTACTGTTGTTTGAAGTGCTGTGATCATTAACATCTGAATATGCCCCTGAAATCATTTAGAAAACATTCAATTCAAGTTCATGTAAATTGAAATTAAGATCGTTCGAAAAACTCGCTCGAAATTGGCTAGTTTGTAAACGAGCCAAGCCCGAAGCAAGGTAAGCTCGGCTAGTTAGATTGTAAACCAAAAGTATAATACAATTTTTAATATATGTTAATTGTAAACCAAAGGTATAATACAATTTTTAATATTAATAGATTACGAAGTCTTTTGTTATAAATTTCATGTTAGAGACTAACACACATAAACAACAGGCGCTAAATAATCATAGATATATGTTTCTAAGTAACGTGCCAGGTAACGGGTCAATGTGGATTTACGTCAAACCACATAGTTTCGGTATGGTTGACGCAAAATCTTTTAGTGTTCTTTTTTATAAGCAATTAGTATGCCCAGTATGATTAAAAATGTTCTTTTCTACAAATAATGTTCCGTATGTATTAAAAGCGCAGTTTGGGCAACTTTCGACCGGTTACCTTCATCGCTATTTTTCTAATTTACCAGTTTGGCCCAGTAAACAAGTTGAAATTGTCATCTCTAATTAGAGCAAAACTGAAAAAGTAAATACCTATTTTAGCATAAGATTAAAATGTTGGTGCCAATTTATAAAAACTTACCAGGTTCATGAAACTGACCCGTTTAACACCCACTGATTCAAGCTTAAAAAAACTCATCAACTTTTATCAATTCGTGCTTAGCGTACTATTTCAAAATGATAATCAGAGGGAATTGATAATTGTATTGGTTTTTTTGTATTTTCTGAATGAATTACAAGGGAAGAAGAAGCCTTCATAAATAGGCTATACAAGAAAGCTATAAAAAGAAACAAATAATCTCGATGACTGATTTCAAGGAGTTGTGAGCTGGCAATGAGTGTAGAGCTTTGATAAATATGGATATGATGCTAACTGATCCATAATTCTTTCTAGAATAATATTCTTTATTTTTAACACTCCCCCTCAAGTTGAATAGTGGGATCACCGAAATTCAACTTGTGCAGACAATGTGCAAATATTCTTCCATTTGTGGCTTTTGTTAAAATGTCAGCGAGCTGATCTTCAGATCGAACGTATGGAAGTTCTATGATCTGGGCTTCTAACTTTTCTTTGATAAAATGTCTGTCAACCTCCACATGCTTGGTTCTATCGTGTTGTACTGGGTTCTCAGAGATCTGTATAGCTGCTTTATTATCGCACATGATCTTGGTTGCTTCACTTGGTAAGAAACCTATTTCATCCAAGAGTTTACGTATCCAGAGTACCTCAGCTAGACCTCGTGCAATTCCTCTGAATTCAGCCTCGGCACTCGAAAGTGCAACCACCTTTTGTTTCTTACTCCTCCATGTGACGAGATTCCCTCCGACTAGAGTAAAGTACCCTGCAGTTGACCTTCGATTTTCTTTATCTCCTGCCCAGTCTGCATCAGTGTATGCCTGAATCTTTAGGTGCCCATTTGGTTTGAATAAGACCCCATGGCCAACTGTCCCCTTAAGGTATCTAATGATTCTCCAGACTGCTTCCATATGGGCTGCTTGTGGTTGATGCATGAATTGGCTCACTACTCCCACTGCGTATGCGATGTCGGGGCGGGTGTGGGAGAGATATATAAGTTTTCCCACTAATCGCTGGTATTTTTCTTTTTCGACCAATTTAGCTTCTTCTTCCATTTGCAGTTTCAGATTTGCTACCATTGGGGTATCCACAGGTTTACAATCGATCATCCCTGTTTCTGCCAATAAGTCAAGGATGTACTTTTTCTGGCAAATGAAGATTCCCTGTTTAGACCTGAGGACTTCGATTCCTAAGAAATACTTGAGTCTTCCCAAGTCTTTCATCTCGAAATCAGCGAACAAATTTTCCTTTAACTTCTTCATCTCTTCTTTGTCATTCCCAGTGATAATCATGTCATCGACATAAATAATTAGACATGTTATGGACTTACCCCTTCGTTTCAAGAACAAAGTGTGATCAGAATTACTTTGTTTAAAACCATATTTCTTCATGGCTACAGTAAATCTCCCAAACCAAGCTCTAGGAGATTGTTTTAGTCCATATAGAGACTTCTTAAGGTGGCAAACTTCATTATTCTCAAATTCTTCTGAAAATCCCGGAGGGGGCTCCATATATACCTCTTCTTTTAGTTCCCCATGTAAGAAGGCATTCTTGACATCTAGTTGATGGAGAGGCCAATCTTCATTAGCTGCTATTGAGAAGAGGACTCTGATTGTGTCAATCTTGGCGACAGGGGAAAAGGTTTCGGAATAATCGATCCCGTATGTCTGAGTGTACCCCTTAGCGACTAACCGGGCTTTATACCGCTCAATAGTTCCATCAGGCTTGTACTTCGTGGTAAATACCCACCGACATCCCACGGGTTTTTTTCCAGGGGGAAGGACACACTTTTCCCATGTTTCATTTTCCTTAAGAGCCTCCATTTCTGTTTGCATTGCATCTCTCCAATTCTTTGATTCCAATGCTTCCTTGATAGAGTTCGGGGTTTCTTCAGAAGAAATAGCAGACAAGAAAACTTTGGCTTCTTCTGACAGGTTTCCTTTGGCAACATTTGCCATGGGATATCTGGAACTCCTACTTTCTTTTTCAGGTGAGTACCTTTTTGGAGGAACACCTCTGTTTACTCTCTGTGGAAGGACATATCTCTGTGGTGCTTCTTCAGTTTCATCTAGAAGTTGTTCCCCTTGCAATGAATCAGTTGCTTCTTCATGATCACCATGAGTAGCAAGGTTTTCTACATTACTAGCATCATTATTATTGAAATTATCAATATTGTCTTGAACACCGGGTTGAGAAGTACTTACCTCAGACATCTGGTTGGGAAGATCATGTTCCGTGACACTGATTGTAGGTGTCGTAGATGTAGGTGACTCAGCTTGGGTATCATGACTGACTTCTTCTGACGATGGTACCCACCTTAGCCAACTTACTGTGTCATTACTCTCTTTCTCCCCCTGACCAGTGTGTTGGGTGAGGTAAAAATACTCGGTTTCAAGGAAATCACAGTGTGTAGTAGTGTACACATGGCGTTTTTTGGGATTGTAACACCGATACCCTTTCTTTTCAACACCATATCCCACAAATACGCACTTCTCAGCACAAGGGTCAATTTTTGTACGTTCCGTCTTTGGTATGTGAACAAAGACAGTACTTCCAAAAACGCGAGGCTCAAGTGTGAGGATAGGGGGAATTTCAGTGAATTCGGATAGGGTTTGTAACGGAGTTTTAAACTTTAGAATCATTGTAGGTAGACGATTGATGAGATAAGTAGCCGTGGCAAGAGCTTCAGGCCAAAAGGTTTTTGGTACTTGTGATTCGATTATGAGAGCACGGGTAATTTCTAGAAGGATGCGATTTTTTCGTTCGGCTACGCCATTTTGTTCCGGGGTATGTGAACAAGAGGTTTGATGCACCATCCCTTTTGTTTCAAAAAATTGTTTCATGGAGGAGTTAACAAATTCTCCTCCATTATCGGAACGAAGAATTTTGATATCTCGTTGAAATTGGGTTTTAATCATGGCATGAAAAATAACGAATTTCTCAAACACCTCAGATTTATTTTTTAAGAAATAAACCCAAGACATACGAGTGCAATCATCAACAAATAAAAGAAAATATCGAAAATTTGCTCCCCCCCCCCCCATTAATCGGTGCAGGACCCCACACATCAGAATGAATTAAATCAAATGGGTAATCAACTCTAGTGTTGCTTGGTTTGAAGGTGTGTCTATGACTTTTCGCCAAGACACAAGTTTCACAGTTTAGAGGTTCATTCGAACGAAAAAGTTTAGGAAACAAATGATGTAAATACCCAGAAGATGGGTGTCCAAGTCTTCTATGCCATAACCATGCCTCTCTATTTGTAGTTCCATGAGCCAACACTGCAGTTCCTTGCTGAGTCACTTCATCTACATAATACAATCCTTGCCGCTCAGTGCCACGTCCAATAATCGTTCCCGTCCTGATGTCCTGTAATATACAGAAAGTGGGATGCATTAGAAGCGTGCAATTTAATTCCTTAGTCACATGACTTATAGACAAAAGTTTATGAGACAAGGATGGTATATAGAGGCAATTTGACAATCTCAGTGTTGGTGACAATTCTATTGTACCCCCTCCTTTTACAGGCACAATCTCGCCATTCGCAGTTTGTATGTGTTTTCTGTGGGGTTTCGTAGTAGCACAAATGTCGGAAGGGTCGTACGTCATGGTGTCGGTAGCACCGCAGTCGAAGATCCATGGCCCCGATTTCCCATTGTTTACTGCCATATTGGCCACCCCCACATTTGTGTTATTTTTAATGGAAGTATCAATATTAACAACTTGAGGGGTAGTTTTTGTAATATTACAAGAATAATAAGGGTGTAAGAATGAACTTGAAAAAGAGTTAAAAGAAACTCCCTCGTCTTCATCACTACCATTCATCTCATCTGGTTCAGCCGCCACCGACACAAAGGCTCCGGTGAAGTTATCTCCGCCGCTGCTGGTGGCCTTCGGGTTGCCCACGGCGGCCGCTGCCTCCCCTTCTTCTTTCTTTCCTTTCTTATGACCGTCACCCCACCAATCTGGATGACCCACTAACCGAAAACATTGCTCCTTGGTATGTTTCGTCATGTTGCAGTGAGTGCACTTTAGCTTTGATTTGTCAACCTTTGTTGGAATTCCAGAAGGTTTGATGTTTGGATTCGGCCTGCGTCGGGCGATGAGTCCGACCCCTTCTGCTTCAGTAGTAACAAGACCGGCGGCGACCCCCTGTGACGGTGAAGAGATGGCCCCGAGAATGTTTTGGTGAGCCGTCTCTTTCCGTACAGCAGCGTAGGCTGCCTCAGCTGTTGGTAAAGGATCCCATCTAAGAATTTCCCTTTTTATGGGATCGAACTTCTGATCTAGGGCATTCAAAAATTGGAACAACTTTTGTTCTGCCCGTATGGTGTTGTAGGCGGTAATATCGGCGGCGCAGGTCATTGGGTTCGGATCTCGTCTTTCGATTTCACCCCAGATTCCTTGCATCACTATCCAGAAATCGTCAAGGGGTAGACCGTTTTGTTTAAATTCATTAGCTTTGACTTGTAGATCGAAAGTCTGCAACTTATCTTTTCCACTGCTGTACGTGACCACCAGAGCATCCCATAGCGTTTTCGCTGTCGGGAACTCGGTAAGGTTGCTAGCAAGCGAGGGTTCAATGTTTTGGATGAGCCAAGAAAATACTACCAGGTCTTCTTGTTCCCATTGTTCATATTTTTCATCTGTTTTGTTTGGTGGGTTCCCAGAAAGGTGATTCAATAGGGCTTTGGATTTTCCACCAATGGCAACACGGATCATCCTTGCCCAGAGGGCATAATTCTGGCTGTTCAGTTTAATACTGATCTGTAGGCTATCGGATAGTTTATGGGTTGAGGTTTGGGTGTTGAGGCTATTTTTGAGAAGGTTGGCTATTTGGGTTGAGAGGTCATCTTTTATGACCATATCACTGTCGTTAGACATGGTGATCAGAAGGGTAAATGATGAGCAGGTTGTGAGGATCTCTCACTGCTCTGATACCATATTTCAAAATGATAATCAGAGGGAATTGATAATTGTATTGGTTTTTTTGTATTTTCTGAATGAATTACAAGGGAAGAAGAAGCCTTCATAAATAGGCTATACAAGAAAGCTATAAAAAGAAACAAATAATCTCGATGACTGATTTCAAGGAGTTGTGAGCTGGCAATGAGTGTAGAGCTTTGATAAATATGGATATGATGCTAACTGGTCCATAATTCTTTCTAGAATAATATTCTTTATTTTTAACACGTACATGTTACAATATACGATCAAAAAAGGATGAAATGCTTACAGACATAAGACCTATTTATCAACGTAATTAATTTGTTATACTTTTTAACAAAATAAAAGCAACTAAAAAGACTTGGATATACTTTAAAACACTTGTATAATAGATGAGGATTCCTCATGCCTCCACGTTGATCCATGCTTACCAGGTATGTAGAAGATAAGGCGAACTAAATGTGCCAAGAATAATGGTTGGTTGAAAAGGGTAAGAACCCTTTGTTCTTAACCATGTCTGCATAACAATAGAATAATTAAAAAATATGAGTAAAATTTAATTAACATTGAATCCAAATTGTAGCAATTGTAGTTGAATCCATGTGATGAAACACAATTTCACATTCACAAAATATTAAAAATTTTCATAAATGTTTACACTTTACAGACCTAAAAACAGTTAATAGAAAGAAAAAAAACTTAGTGAATTTGTATACGCTTTACAATTGCAACAAATAAATGCACATCACCACGGGTTCCAACTTTAAGCATTATAATTATTTACCAAAATTCAGACATGCATGTGCAGAACAAGATCTAGTAGCTACCCTAACCAAATACTAAAAGAAAGCTTACCACAGATCTGCGCCCGAGCCACCGTCTATGACCAGCCTTCCTAAGCTTCTTGTCCATGTGCTAAGTTTGACACCACCCCAATGGTTGCCCTGCACCCAGTATCAATCAGTCTCTCTACACCAGAAGGCAGCTTCATCAAACATAGTTTAAAGGTCTCGCTCCGGCTCGGCTCATCTGTAAACCAAGCTGACCTGGCACAACTCATTTTCAAGCGTGAAGCGCACAAAAGTGACAATGTTTAAAATCAAAGCGCAGATCGCAAAAGAGGAGGGCTTTTCGTACGTGAGGCGCAAGGTGCATATATATATATATATATATATAGAGTAGGGTTCGCACGGAAAGTGTGTTTTTCCTAGAAAGTCTAGGAAGCGATCTGGTCCATCCAATTGGTGTGTTTAAGGGTTGAGATTAAATCAATGGCAATCTTGTAATATTTGAGTTTAATTAATTGATTGTTTTAAATGAGTAGGGGCAATTTTGTCAATGGCCGTGTTTTAAATCAATTAGATAACCGCCCAGTTCCTAAATTCAAGCGATTCTCCCCCTCCCTCTCCAAACCCATATTGGAAACCCCAATCCCTACAAAAAATAACTACAATCATGGAAGAAGATAACTTTAGAAACGATGGAGAATACCGGATCAAATTAAAACACTTCTCCATCTCCACCATCTCCGAGTTCATCATCACCATTCAAATATTGTTCTTATCATCTCCGTTTTCTTGACGATGTGTTTTAACAGCAAGCAGATTCATACAGTTGTGTTTTAGCATTCAGATTCATACATATGCGTTTTAACAGCAAACAGATTCATACAGTTGTGTTTTAACAGCAAGCAGATTCATACAGTTGTGTTTTAGCATTCAGATTCATACAGATGTGTTTTAACAGCAAACAGATTCATACAGTTGTGTTTTAGCATTCAGATTCATACAGATGTGTTTTAACAGCAAACAGATTCATACAGTTGTGTTTTAGCATTCAGATTCATACAGATGTGTTTTAACAGCAAACAGATTCATACAGAATTGTTTTAACAGCAAGTAGATTCATACAATTGTGTTTTAGCAAGCAGATTCATACAGATGTGTTTTAACAGCAAACAGATTCATACAGTTGTGTTTTAACAGCAAGCAGATTCATACAAATGTGTTTTAACAACAAGCAGATTTATACAGTTGTGTTTTAGCATTCAGATTCATACAGTTGTGTTTTAGCATCCAGATTCATACAGATGTGTTTTAACAGCAAGCAGATTCATACAGTTGTGTTTTAGCATTCAGATTCATACAGTTGTGTTTTAACAGCAAACAGATTCATACAGTTGTGTTTTAACAGCAAGCAGATTCATACACTTGTGTTTTAGCATTCAGATTCATACAGTTGTGTTTTAACAGCAATCAGATTCATACAGTTGTGTTTTAGCATTCAGATTCATACAGTTGTGTTTTAACAGCAATCAGATTCCTACACTGTGTTTTACCATCTTTATATTGTGGGATCTATAAAAAAAATTGACTTTAGCCCTGTAAACTATTAAAACACAGCACCAAGAACATGATGATAAATTCCAGTAATCTTCTGAACAATGGAATATGCGATGTAATGTGACATGGAATTTTAGTTAATGAACACATTGACTTCCAGATTTGAATTCGAAAATAATAAAAATCCCGAAAATCATGGAATTTTAGTTAATGAAGATACATTCCAAAAATAAAATTAAAATGTGAAATTACATGATAGCCCTTCTACTTAAAATCCCTCAATGACACATGTCCAATTCTTATTCCTTCCTAGACTTTCTAGGAAAAATAGACTTTCCACCTAACTCCTACTCTATATATATATATATATATATATATATATATGGAGGGGCTCATGCGAGAACCACCCTTATTGTGAGAACCTTGAGAACCAATGTGAACACAACCTAAAATAGCTAAAAAAAACCTAAAAAAAACCTAACCCCCACCCCCAAAAACCTAAACCCCCCACCCCCAAAAAAAACCTAACCCCCCCCCCCCCCCCCCAAGCTAAAAAAAACCTAAAAAAAACCTAACCCCCCCCCCCCCCCCCCCAAGCTAAAATGCTAAAAACTAAACCCCCAAAAAACCTAAAAAAAATCTAAAAAAATAAAAAAAAAAAATCTAAAAATTTTTTTTTGATTTTTTTAATATTTTTTAGGTTAAAATCGCTACTTTTCGAAGCCAAAAAAAAAATTTTAAAATAAATTTTTTTTTTTTGGCTTCGAAAAGTAGCGATTTTAACCTAAAAAATATTAAAAAAATCAAAAAAAAAAATTTGTGTGATTTTTAGCTATTTTTTAGGCATTTTTTGTGTGTTCACATTGGTTCTCGCGGTTCTCACAATAAGAGGTGGTTCTCGCATGATCTTCTCCCTATATATATATGTATATATATATATGTATATATATATATATATTTTATATATCTTATAGTTTTTGGCATCCCTTACCCAAAAGGCCAAAATATAGTTATAAATAAGGCTTATATATGATTTAATGTACAAATTACTTAAATGTACAACCATTTTAGCTACGTGTATAACAGTTTAAAGCACAAAAACACCATTTGTACAAGAAGCGTGCACCTCATTAGGATTTTTTTTTTCAAAAAAGCTCGCTTTTTGTGCGCTTTTTGTACATAGCTCACCTTATGTCACACAAGGCACGGCTCCGCGCTTTTTTAAACCAAGATTTTAAACTGAGCCGGCTCACTCTTTTCAGATGTATCATGATGCCTAAAGGTAATAAGATTTGAAATTTTTTTATTAAAATGGGCATTTCCAAGGAGCCACCTCTGAAGCACAAGAGGCTAGACTACTTTTTTGGCATCGCACCAAATCTGGAAGATTTAGGAACATAATCAAGTGGCAATTATTAAGTGAAAGCATTTAGACTTACCACTTTAACAGGCTTAGGCTTGTAATTATGAGAGACAGAAAGCATAACCTCTTCATTCCAAATTGGATTAAAGTTGTTATTCCTTATAGTAATGGATCCTGCCAAAAGAAGAAATAAAGAGTATCAGGACACACACACTGACGTGATCAATTCTTTTGTGAGTTTTTGGGATTTCTTATTAGAATTGTTCATCAGCAATTTTGGTCAGAACCCGTTTGACCTAAATCAAATTGATCTTTTTTTTTTAAACTTCCTGTTTTGACCCGCTACCCAGCTGCCCATTTAGCTAGGCTTAGTTTTGAATAAGCAGTATGGAGTTGCTTGTTGCAAACATATTATTTCAAAAAGCAATCGATCTCGAACACTACCTTATGGTATTATTCCTACATTGATCAGGTAATCAACTTTCTAATGGACTAACAACCTTGATGAACTATGTAGCAAAAAAAAAAATACTAACCATAAATAAGAATAATTTCTCTAGGAAGAAAGAAGGGTAGCACGATTAACATGATCATCAAGCCGATATTCGCAGACCACCAACCCGAATGCCACAATTCTTTTTGTCCATGCAAGTTGCTCCTCGGTCCTACTACGGCACCTATTATTAAGCCATCAATGAACAATCTACCATAAAATCTATCTCGTTTTATACATATATGACTGCTGTTAAAAAATGCAAGTGGGTCTCCAAAACATGGTCAGTAAGCACCTACCCACGCTGCCTGTTTTTGCACCTCTCATAACCAAAACCGGCTGCAAAACGTCCAAAGAACCGCCTTCTCTTTTAGTTCTACTAATCAACTTTCTTAAAAACAAATAGAACACAGTAACAAAAGGCGAAAAAAATAGCTCCACTCTAGAATCACCAAACCTGTAAAACAATCTAATCAACATACATGTCAAATTTCAACTCTCATTTAAGCACTGATAACTATTATTGTCTTTTATAAATTTTTACCAGTAAACAGAACATAACTTAAATCAACAAAAAACCAAACATGGTATTAGTATCAGTACCAAAATGATGTCATAGAACTATAAACTTGAATCAACAAAATAACCAAACAATCAAACATAATATTAGTGCCAAAATGATGTCATAGAACTGGATGCATCCAAAACCATACTCTTGACACATAATGGTACCGGCTAAACTTTTACCATCAGAACAAGTTTCAAACTGAACCGAATTAATCATCTTTTCTTGCGATGGAATCTCTCTAGGTTTAGGCCACTTCACCGGTTCCTTCACGTTTAAAGACCCGATAGTCTCTGGCAGCGATGGTGTTACTTCCGTCGCTCTGTTTTTGGAGAACTTGAGGGTTCGTATAGTGCTTTTGATTTAACAAGTAATAGAGAATGAGTGTCGTTATTGTTGGATAACTGATGGAGAGGAGAGTTTGAGGAGGCGGTTGGATAATTGATGGAGAGGAGTAATAAGGAGGTGGTTTTGCTCGGCAGTGATTGTTTGAAGGATGGTGTACATGACGGCGTCGAAGACGGCAACCACGGTGACAATGGTGAAAGAAGAAGCAAACTTGATAATGTCGATAAGCAGACCTAATTGTGGGCATCTAATTTGATCCCATTGCATTGTTCTTAACTGGGGGTGGGATGGAAATAGGGGGATACTGAAAAGACTATGATGTGATTAAAAACCAATTCAGTTGAGAAACGATTCAATTGAAAAGGAGTTATTAAGGGTAAAGTTGACATTTATGATAAAATTGTACATATAAATTTACCATTATAATCTTGGAGTGTCTTAAAATGTTGAACCCTTTCCCATTCAACACTCTTGCCATAAGATTCCCTATGATATACCTCAGGATCCATGTATCGAACTGAAAGAAACACAAAAGGATTACATAATCTAAAAAAAAATGTTAGAAAAAAGAACTTCATTTTTATACATGGTCCACTCATTTTGTAGCCATAAACATCTTTTTCCCGTGTAGTTTTGCTCAAGCCAATGTCTGTAACTTTGAGACGCCCGACTTCATCTTGCAATACATTTCTGAAAGATTTTCTTTTCACAGGAAAAAATATTATAATTCAGAAGTGATAAGTTCAAACAGAATATTATATGCATGTCATGAAAAACTTTACTTATGTTTTGTAATTTGTAGTGTAGAAGTTAAAAAGTGTTGTTATTTTAGTGCATACTCGAAAACAAAGATTGTTTGAATACGTACCTTGGGGTCAAAATCCCTGTGAATTATAGCAAGTGGTTTATGGTGATGAGGATAAGTCATACCCTGCAGATCATAAAAAAGTGCTTTCCGACGTTAAACTTAAAAAATTTAAGGCTGATTCTTCAACTTTTCAAGAAAATGTAGATGATAACAATGAAATTCATGAAAGTAAAAAACAAAATGAACTTTTAGGTTGCTGAGTTTACCTTAAATGCTGCGTAACCCATTCATCTGGGTCCGGGGAGCACCATCAACAACCGTCAACATCATCTCCATCAATACCACAAACAACCATCACATTTAACCAACAAGAAAAACTCCACTGTTGGGCAGCCAGAAACCATATACGCCGGTGACCATCAACTTCGCCGGAAAACTCACAACGCTACGATCTGATTATTAACCTAATAATATGCAACTAAAACCGAATCCCTAGATAATTAAACATACCTCAACAACCGGAAACCAAACACCATCATCATCTTCACTATTGTTCCTGTTCCGGTGACCTTCACTACCATGAACCACCATCATTCACCTCAGAACTTCACCGGTAAACACATTTGTAACTACCACTGTTGATACTGTTACACCCACAACATCATCGGAACCTTGAAACCATAACCATCGCTGTCGCCTTTACACCTATAGCCACCATCGATAATTACCAACATTCGTTCACCTTCTCCGACATCCACATCCAGCATCACCGTCAAGACTGAAACATATATATTCACTTAAAACCCTAATCTTATACTTTTTTTCTGATGAAACTGGATATAAATGGATGAAAGCTTACTTGTTTGTACGGTTCGTCTTCTTCACCCGGGAGAGTTAGGGTTGCTGCCATCCAATCGTGCAGGGTGAAAAACGGATTTAATTGATGAGACCTAATTGATTGAATTAGTAATTGCAGTGACGCTATTGAGGGCGTGTTTGGGATTCCTTTTACACTTCTTCTTCTTCAAAAGTCCTTTTCAAAACAATAAGCAAGAAATTCTTACTTCTCCATTTTGACTTATTGAAGGCATAATTGGAGCTAGAATAACTTATAGAATAACTTATTTCATGGTGTTTGGGATTCCTTTTCTCTTCAAAAGGACTACTCAGATGATATTTGGGATTCCTTCTCCTCCTTAAAAGGACTTTTGGGGCTAAAAGGACTTTTGAAAAGGAATCCCAAACACCCACTGAATTGAGCATTGAAGAAGGTGATTTTCAATTTCGACGGTTTCAATCTGATGAAAGGTTAGAAGTGATGAAAGAAGTGTAGAGGGGTAATGGGAAGAAAAGGGCAAAAGATTAGAGATTGAACATGCCTCTTCACATACCGTCTTAAAATTTGTGGTGGAAATGACCATTATAGGACAAGGAAATGCTTTATATAGGTCTACAGATTCTTTATTAGACTCCGGGGTGTTGGGGGCTTGGGTTGGGGCATTGCTCGATACGTGGCAGATGTGGGCTTCACCAATCAACACTAAAAAAATGGGGTGTGGGAGCGGCGTGATGTGCCATGTGGATTTTTATTATTTTTTTAATGTTGACAATTATATAAAAAACACAACTTATATTAATTTAAAAAAATGTTACATAAAAGACAATCCTAAAATATAAAAAACCTACTTAATAAATCCTAAAAAATAAAAAAACCTACTTATTAAATCCTAAAAAAAATAAAAAAATCAACTTAGTAAATCCTACAAAAAAAATTACAAAGTACGAAAAATATTAAAGTAGGGAACCCACTTAAACTCCGTATTCCCGTCGTGCTTGTACTCGATTTTCACGGTCTCCACTCGATCGTCGTAGGTCAAGTCGCCCGCAGGGACACAATCAAAGCAAATTTTAAACCGATCCAACCTCGGTTTGAGCTCACGCCATTTGTGTTGACATACGTTTTAGTTGTGACGCCTGTTCCAGACGTGTTCTTGGTACTGTTGGAACACTCGCCCCCCCAATACGCGGTTTGACCGCGTTGTAGGGTACGTTGTGTGTCCACAATCGATATCACTAGTGCTATTTCCTCCTCTTCGGTACAATGCACCATTTTCGACTTGTTGGTTTGGGTTTGGTGGAAGAAGAATGGGGAAAATTTGTATTTTATAGTTTGGGTTTGGGTTTGGGTGAGTATTACATTTTTTTTTAAATTAAGTTACCATATGTAACCGCCACCCATCCCCCCGCTTGTGGTATACGCATATAATGTATATATGTGTGGGCACTCAGGGGGCAAAAGTGAAAGTGCACTAATTTTAACGTTATTTTACTAATTTCGTGAAAATAACGTTAAAAAGCAAGGGACGGTTAATCATGCATCATGTGGTGGCATTGATAGCCGAAAGACAAGGGGGTACATGCGCTAATCGGCTTTTGTCCCAATTGCTGAGTGTTATGTGCCTTATGTCCAACAGTCCAAGGCTTGATGCAAAACTACTATCGAGCCGGGGGTCTCACTGGAAGCAGTCTCTCTATTCCTACAGGGTAGAGGTAAGGTTGTCTACATTTTACCTTCCTCAGACTTTACCTTAGCTTTGCTATTGGTGGGATTTACTGAGTATGATGATTATGATGTAACCGCCACCCCCAAACGGCTATATCGAACCATCAAATCAAAGCCAGCCATGTCACACTGCCCCCGCCCCACGTTAGGCTCAATCTCTATGCCAGCAGGACAACGCTACTCCAGTGTGGTCTAGCCAGCGTTTGGGCATTCCGCCGCCTCAACCCACATCCCGCAGCCTTAGAATCATTTTTTTTTTGAACGACACCTTAGAATCATATTAGATGAGTTTCTCTTTAAATGTTAGTATTTATAACATGTAATGTTACACATCTATGGCAAATAACAAATAATTAATAAATGATACTTTAATATCATAAGACCAACCGTAATCGGGCGTTTTTTGTCAAAAAAACTGCCCAAACATGCCGGAACACGCCCGGGTGCCGCCCCCCTCGGCGTTTTGTGGCGTTATTCGCGAAAAAAAGGAGGTTGGACGCCGAAATGGAAAATCTTTGGCCAATCGGATGAGAGCATGAGGGTTTAGAGAGAGAGAGATATGGAATTTTGGGGTTTGAGTTTGCCGGATTTTTTGGGGTTTGCCAGAATTTCAGCCGGAGAAGTTGCAGGTCACGAAGAAGATGAAGGGATGGAGGCGGGTGGTTTGTTTTAAAACTTTGCTCAGTTGACACATTATGCCCCTGTGGTTTTAAACTTCAATATCTTTAATATTTCAAGTTTCAAAAATGCTATATCAGTCCCTAAAGTTTTGTTTATTAAATGTCTCATTTGGATCTTTTATAAAACTTAAAATTTTACAATGTAATTTTTTAGTATTGTAATTTTTTTTTAAGTTAATGAAGTATTTTAAGTTTTTAATTTAAAAAAAATAAATAATTGTGTAATGTTTGGATTAGGCGTTATTGTGCATTATTCTACTACGTCACTTTTGCAAAAACGCCTAATAATGCCCTTATGCTGACTGGACTACCACATGACAAAAAACGATTCAGGGTGGGGCATTATTTATTGAACCAGTACGCATAACATGATTAATTTTTGGCGCTTTAATAATTCGGAAAATGAAAAGACACAGATGTCAGTGTATGAATGGATGATCAAAAGCACAAAGAAAAACCGAAAAAAAAGGCTACGGAGAAGTTGAGGAGACTTCACATTGACTTGGATTTTCAAAAATCAAATTCCGATCCTTTCTTCTTTTCCAAAGCACCCTCTGTTTTTTTTTTTTTTTTTTTCAAAAGACCCCTGTTAATTTCCCCTTTTATTCGTTCGGAGTTTTCGAAAAAGTTATTCTTTTCTATAATCTTTGCACTGCATTACTACTGTTGCTACTGTGTTCACGATTACTTCCTTCGAGGGTAAGAAAACCCTTTTCGTTTCTTGAAGAATTGATGAACAATAAGTAGTAAAAAACACATTTTTATGTTTGTAATGGAAAAATATCATCTGGGTAAGAAAAGGGTAGCTGATCAGATGGGTTTTTCATGGTCTGCTGATGAGGACATTTTGAATGAGGACCTCTATGAACATGAGGTTTGTTTTATTTATTTTTCTTTTAAAGAAAACTCTTTTGGTTATTTGATGCATTTTTTACTGTTGTGAAGTTGTTGATGCAGGGGATAATGGAAATAGATCATTTGGGGAAGACAAAAGAAGCAGGTCAGCATCATAATCCTAGGTTTGAGCAGATGGTTTTTTCATGGTCTCTTGAGGATATTCTGGATGAGGACCTCTATAAAAACCAGGTTTTTTTATTTTTTTATTTTTTTTAATTTTAATTTTTAGTTGTAAATGTTTATATATAGTTGCTTAATGTATTTAGCTTTTTTTGTTGATATCAAGTGTTTTTATTGTACTATTTTTCTTGTTTCTTTTGCTCTATGCTCTATGCTCTATGCTATTTTGTTTGTTAGTAATATGGCCTTTTCATCACTTTATGTTATATGAAGTTTACTACTACTATTATTAGTACTCATCTGTCTTGTTGGTTTTTGATTCCTTTAGCTAGACTTTATGTTACTTGTTTTGCTACATTTTAAATGGGTTTTTTTTAGAGCTGGGGCGTCCCACACTCCTTATACTATGCCTTTGAGTGAGATTTTACTGGGTACGTTTGTTTGTTTGTTTGTTTGTATGTTTTATATTGTACTTTTAAGGTATATGAAGTTTAATGCTTATTTCAGATATATCTTTTCAACCCATTTGACCTTGAGGTCAATGCTTTAGTCCATACTTCACAGAATGCTTATAATTGTTTTGTGTGTTTTCTTAAATATTCACATGGAGATTGTTATTTGAATCTTTTGAAGTGAAAACATGTTTTTTAAAATGAGTTTTTGTTGTTTGGATCATATGTTGATAACATGATTCATTCTTATAACTTGATGTATCGTTCATAGGTGGAGAAAATACCACTTACTTTTCACTCCGAAGCACATTATGTTGGTTCTTTTGTTTATCCTCTGCTGGAGGAAACACGTGCCGAGTTGGCGTCAACTATGGAGATCATGTACAAAGCTCCATACGCTGAACTTTTCTCTTTAAATGTGGCTAAGGGCCGTGGAAAATTTTCGTATGATGTCACCGTTAATAATTGGCGTAACAGAACTAGTGAACGTGGCAAAGAGCCTTATCGGACATTACCCGGTGATCTGCTTATTCTAGCGGATGGAAAACCCGAATCTGTTCCTGACTTGCAGCGTGAGGGACGGACATGGTATTTTTCGTTGGTATACCAAATAAGTCAGGATGATGATGAAGAAGATAGTACATCGCTACGTTTTAAAGTTAAAGCTTCACAAGAAATAGAATTTCAAGACGGTATGTTTGTTGTTTACTTGACGAATATAACAACCAACAAAAGAATCTGGAACTCATTGCACATGCACCGGAATATGAATATTATCAAAGAGGTTCTTTACACCGATTCCATGGTACGATTTCGTTCACTAACGTTATATATTCTCAGTAGGGATGAGCGAACGGGTATTGGGTTACGAAAGTTACGGTACCGAACCGTACTGTACTGATCAGATTTCTGTGTCAATTCATTACCCATTTTTCACGTGTACCGGGATCGTTTCGGTACGGTATGGTATTTTACCCACTTTTTACGTGTACCAGTACAGTACCGAGCTCATCCCTGATTTTCTGCTAGTAATATCATTGTTAATTGTTATTGTGTTGGTTACAGGTTAAAGAATGCTGCAATATCTGTCCTTACGATGGCAATTTTTCTCGGGAGTTTGATTCAGATCTTTTTGATAAGCTGAATGAATCGCAGGTGGGGGCCATTAGGGCAGCTCTTAGTAAAACCGAATGTTGCCACGGTTCTTTTGTGGAGCAGATATGGGGCCCACCTGGAACAGGAAAAACGACAACCGTAAGTGTGTTGTTGTTTATACTCTTGCAAATGAACCGTAGGACACTTACGTGTGCTCCAACGAATGTTGCTATAGTACAAGTAGCTTCACGTGTGCTTAATCTGGTAAAGCCTACTACAACGGAAAGTGGAGAGTTCTTTTATTGTATTGGAGACGTACTTCTGTTTGGGAACAAGCAGAGGTTAAAAGTCGGCACCGAGGTTGAAGAAATCTATCTTGAAAATCGAGTTAAGAGGCTTACAGAGTGCTTTGGGACTTTGACTGGTTGGCAGCATTGCATACGATCTATGATTGATTTACTTGAAGATTGTGTTTCTAAGTATCACGTTTATGTGGAAAATGAATTGTTCAAAGAAAAACAACTTGCAGCTGAAAATGAAAATGAAAATCAAAATGAAACTAAAGCTACCAAGTTGGAAGTAAAATCATTTATTAAGTTCGTGCGTGATTCATTCAGTGCGTGCGTATCGCCACTAAGGGGATGCATACTAACGTTTCTAACTCACATTCCAAAAAGTTTTCTAACGGAACGCAATTTCCAAATAATGGTATCTCTTTTAGATGATTTAAGTATCTTTAAATCACTATTGTTTAAAGAGAGTTTGGTTTCTGAAGAGCTTGAGCGGCTTTTTACTTCTAAACCATTGCAAATCGATCTTGATAAGTCGGGCGATATGTCATCAATCTATTTTGTTAGAGCGAAGTCTCTATCTGTTCTAAAAGTTTTGCAAAAATCTCTTGAAGGACTTGGTCTTCCAACTGCTTTGAACATATTTGCAATAACGGACTTTTGTTTTAAAAACGCTTCCCTTATATTCTGCACAACTTCTACTTCTTTCAAGTTGCATGATGCTAAAATAAAGCCGTTGGAGATCTTGGTGATCGATGAAGCTGCACAGTTAAAAGAAGCGGAATCCACCATTCCGCTTCAGCTTCCCGGCATGAAACATGCTATTCTCATTGGAGATGAGAAACAGTTACCATCAATGGTTTCCAGCAATGTAAGTGTATACTTACTTTTACTGTTGTATGCTTATGTAGTTACGTTTTATTCTTATCAATATAAGCTGAATGTTTGTGGACAGATATGTGAAGAAGCTGGCTTTGGAAGAAGTCTGTTTAGCAGACTGAGTTCTTTGGGGCATTCTAAGCACTTACTTGATGTTCAGTACCGGATGCATCCTTCCATAAGCTCTTTTCCAAATTGGAAATTCTATCAGAATCATCTTTTGGATGCTGAAAATGTGACATGTAAAAGTTATGAAAAACGATATCTTTCAGGACCAATGTTTGGTCCGTATTCGTTTATAAATGTTGTTGGTGGAAGAGAAGAAAAAGATGATGAAGAACGAAGCCGGAGAAACTTGGTTGAGGTTGCTTTAGTGATTAAGATTGTTCAAAATCTTTATAAAGGTATGCATATCAGTTATATTCTATCATCTGCTAACATTTGTTTTTGTTTGGTGGATGTGTGCTTGAGTTTAATTTGTTTTTTTTCACTATTATAGCATGGGAGAACTCAAAGAAGAAGCTTACTATCGGCGTTGTATCTCCTTATGCTGCCCAAGTTGTTTCCATTCAAGATAAACTTGCTAAAAAGTATGAGAAACTTGATGGATTTTCCGTAAAGGTGAAAACTATTGATGGGTTTCAAGGTGGAGAAGAAGATATTATTATCTTATCAACAGTAAGATCTAATAGCCATGGAAATGTTGGTTTCTTATCTAGTCCTCAAAGGACTAATGTAGCCTTGACTAGAGCACGGTATGATATCCTGTCACAATCCTTACAAACTTATAATAACGTATTACTTGTTTTTTAAACTTTCACTCTTGAACATGTTTTTGAACCTTTAGCCTTTTGTTTTCATAAGTTTGTCTGACTAACTGGCTTTGTTTATGTACTATTTTCTATTTTTTTCTAGACATTGTCTCTGGATATTGGGAAATGAAAGAACCCTCACTAATAGTGAATGTGAATGGAACGAATTAGTCTGCGATGCAAGGAACCGCGATTGTTTGTTTGATGCTGATGCTGATGAATGCTTGAAGTCGACAATCATAGCTGCAAAGAAAGAGTTAGACCAACTCGATGACCTGGTTCACGGCAACAGCGTTCTTTTTAAACATACAAAATGGAAGGTATTTTATCTAAATGGTTTAATTTCAGAGTAATTTATCTCATTACGTGGTATACGTTGTGTTTTTGTTCATCTTGTTTGTTGCACCTTTATCCCAACAGGTTCTCTTTAGTGATGATTTCAGAAAATCTTTTGGAAAACTGACATGTGCTCGCTTGAAAAAGGTGGTTATAAATCTTTTACTGAAACTTTCTGGTGGTTGGCGGCCCAAGAACACAAGTGTAGATGTGTGCTGCGAAAAATCTTCACAAATTCTTAAAAAGTTTAAGGTTGAAGGTCTGTATGTCGTTTGCTCAGTTGACATTATCAAGGAAGTAAAATACATACAAGTTCTCAAGGTTTGGGATATATTACCTTTGGAGGAAATTCCCAAACTTACAAAACGTCTGGAGGGCATCTTTTCCGCCTATACAGATGATTATATTAGTCGTTGCACAGCAAAATCTTTGGAAGGGTATGTTCATTTACTGTCGACTGATTACTGAATTCTTTTTTTTTTTTTAAAGTGATTATACATGCGTATTTCATTTTTTTGTGTTTAGGGATTTTGAAGTTCCTAGGAGTTGGCCGGCTTCTCAAGAATTAATCAGATTTCATACGTTAAACAATTGTGAAGGTGACAATGAAGCGATTGTTAGTGCTGGTGTTGGAAGAATTTATGTTGAAAACTCGAAAGTTAGTGAAAGCTTATTGCTCATGAAGTTTTACTCTTTGTCTAGTGGGGTGGTGAGCCATTTGCTTTCCGGTAAAGAACTTGATCTACCGATGCAAGTTACCGACGAACAAATGGATATAATTCTCTTTGGCAAAACCTCCTTCATAATTGGGCGATCGGGAACGGGGAAAACCACAATTTTGACCATGAAGTTGTTTCAAAACGATCATAGTTATCGTGTTGCCTCTGAAGGGATTAATGAAGCAAGAAGCAACCAAATTAAGAATGTTGAAGATGTTAATGACTCCGAAGGCAGTAAACCGGGTGTTCTTCGCCAGCTATTTGTGACAGTCAGCCCAAAATTGTGTTATGCTGTGAAGCAACATGTTTCTCAAATTACAAGGTGCACAAATGCTTTTGTCTATTTTTTTCTATTAATTTTTCTTGTATTGATTGTCTAACAGGATTATCTATTTGACAGTATTTCATGTCATGGAAACTCATCAGCAGAGATCAATCTTGAGGATGCAGATTCTACGTCGGAGTTCAATGATATTCCAAACACATTTGTTAACATTCCTGTGAAGAAGTATCCCTTAGTGTTGACATTTCATAAGTTTTTAATGATGTTGGATGGCACTCTGGGAAGTTCTTATTTTGATAGATTTCCTGAGGCAAGAAAAGGTTCTCAATCTAGTCATATAAGTTCAGGATCCGTTGTATTGCAAACTTTTATAAGATTGAACGAGGTTACATTTGATAGGTTTTGTTCAGATTACTGGCCTCATTTCAATTCAAATTTAAAGAAAAAACTTGACCCATCTCAAGCATTCACTGAAATAATTTCTCATATTAAAGGGGGTCTGCAAGCAGGGGAATTTAGTGATGGTAAACTGAGTTTCGAGGGTTACTCTTTATTGGCTGAAAGTCGTTCTTCCACTTTAACCAAACAGAAACGAGAAAATATTTACTCTCTCTTTCAAGCCTATGAAAAGATGAAAACTGAACGTGGGGAATTTGATATGGGTGATCTTGTAATTGACCTTCATCGTCGACTTAAATATGTGAGGTATGAAGGTGACCATATGGATTTTGTCTACATTGATGAAGTTCAAGATCTTAGCATGAGACAAATTTCCCTTTTTAAGTATATTTGCAAAAACGTTGATGAGGGTTTTATTTTTGCTGGTGACACCGCACAAACCATTGCAAGAGGTATTGACTTCAGGTTTCAAGATATTAGGTCATTGTTTTATAAGGAGTTTTTAACCTCACAAAAAACGGGGAAACAAGAGAAAGGTATCGTATCTGAGATTTTTCAGTTAAAGCAGAACTTCAGAACTCATGCAGGTGTTCTTGATTTAGCCCAGAGTGTCATTGATATTCTGTACTGTTACTTTTCTCACTCGATTGATATTTTGGAGCCTGAGACTAGTCTCATATCTGGGGAAGCTCCTGTTTTGCTAGAGTCCGGTAATGATGAAAATGCAACTGTTACGATTTTTGGAGGAAGTGGTAGTGGAGCAGAAGTTGTTGGTTTTGGTGCTGAACAAGTTATTTTGGTACGTGATGATTCGGCAAAATCCGAGATTTGTAAGGATATTGGAAAACAGGCTCTTGTTCTCACTATCGTGGAGTGTAAAGGTCTTGAGTTCCAGGTCAGTGTAGTTAACAGACTGTCATGAAAATATCATTTATTTTTTGTGATTTTAATTTGCTTTTGTTTTTTAATATTTTTTCTCCATGATTTTTAGGATGTATTACTCTACAATTTTTTTGGGACATCTCCTTTAAAAGACCAATGGAGAGTTATATATGAATACATGAAGGAACGTGACTGGCTTGATGAGAATCTTTATCAGTCATTCCCTAGTTTTTGTGAGTCAAGGCATAGTGTATTATGTTCTGAATTGAAACAACTATATGTGGCAATCACCCGTACACGACAAAGGCTATGGATATGCGAAAATAAAGAAGAACTTTCTAAGCCAATGTTTGAATACTGGAAAAGAAGGGGACTCGTTCAGCTAAGAAAGCTTGACGACTCAGTGGCGCAGGCAATGCGTGTTGCAAGCAGCCCTCAAGAATGGAGGGAGCGTGGCAAAAAGGTGTATTGTTTTTTTTATTGCTTTAGTTGTTATATGGTTTGTTATTTGAATACATTATTTGACATGAATATTGTATGTTTTCAGCTTTTTTATGAGAAGAATTTTGTGATGGCAACTATGTGTTTTGAAAGAGCGGGTGACACAATGTGGGAGACTTTAGCCAGAGCTTCTACTCGGAGGGCATCTGGTGATCAAATGCGGGGAACAAATCCTGAAGCCTTTATAAGCTATGTTAGAGAAGCAGCAGGAATGTTTGAATCTGTTGGGAAACTTGAGTCTGCTGCCTTATGTTTTTGTGATTTGGGGGAATATGAAAAAGCAGGTAACATCTTTTCTAAACGTAAATGTCTGTTTATTAACCTGATCCGCTCATCTTTTGACATCTGATTTGATCTATTGTATTTGTGCAGGAAAAATCAATCTTAATTGTGGAAAGATGGATGCAGCGGCTGAATGTTTTACTCTAGCCGGGTGCTACAGTGATGCAGCCGAAGCTTTTGCAAAAGGAGATAAGCTCTCTGAGTGTCTGTCTGTTTGCAGAAAAGGGAAACTATTTGATCAAGGATTCCAATATATCGAACAATGGAAAGAGCATTGTAATGTTCAAAGTAAAGAATTAGAACAGATTGAACAAGTCTTCTTGGAGAGTTGTGCTTCTGATTACCATGAACGTAAAGATCCTAAATCCATGATGAAGTTTGTTCATGCTTTTCGTTCGATGGAATCCAAACGTAAGTTCTTAAAGTCATTAGGCTGCCTTGATGACCTTTTGATTTTGGAAGAAGAATCCGGTAATTTTCTTGATGCTGCTGAGCTTGCAAGGTCTTGGGGCGATGTTTTAAAAGAAGCTAATCTTTTGGAGAAAGCTGGACATTTTAAGGATGCAACGGTTCTGTTACTTTGGTACGTGTTCTTTAGCTCGTTGTGGGGAAACGGGAATAAAGGTTGGCCCTTGAAGCAGTTTGCTGATAATGAAGAACTTTGTGAAAAAGCAAAGTCGCTTGCAAATATACATTCAGAAAATTTTAATGAATTTGTATGTAGTGAGCTTGAAATACTCTCTGATCAGCGTACTAGCTTGCTTGATCTCAAAATAAGTTTGCATGTTTCCCAGAAAAACAAGAGTTTGAGGGGAGAAATCTTTCTGTTTAGAAAAATTTTGGATTCTCATATTCGTTTAAATTCTTCAAAGTATGACTGGGAGGATGAGTTACCAGTTGATATAAATAAGCACTGTGACGACAAGACTTTTCGGAACCAAGTTTCTGTTAGAACTCTGGTTTATTACTGGAATGCTTGGAAGGAAAATGTCTTGGATATTTTTGAGGTTCTTGAAAGCTTCCACAAAGAAGGACCAAATGAACACGAGGCTCGTGTTGATTTTATTTTAAATTATTTTGGGGTGAGGAAGCAGTGTGTAAAAGGCAATACTGTTTATATTTTGGTCAATGAGCATGCTGATTGGATAAGAAATGATCAAAAGAGTCTTCAAAAGGATGGGAAGCTTCTAATTATGAATACCAAGGATTTGGTGTTTTCTATGAGGTCTCATTGGCAGTCTGAATTAGTTTCTGTGGGTATAAACGTGCTTGAAACTTTGGAAGGTTTGAATAAGTCAAAGTCAACGGGTTCCGCATTTCATCAAAGCACATCTCTTCTTCACATGTTTGAGGTTTCCAAGTTCCTTTTAGACTGCCAGCACGTTAACCCCAAAGATAAAAGGAAGCTGGAAAAATTCCTAGGAGTTTCTTCAACTTATTTTGATTTTGTGTTTCCGTTAGACTGGCGAAGAGCAGTTTGTGTTGATATGATTTCTTTAAGGGAGACCGATCTATCTCTCAACTTGCTTGAGGAAATTATTCATCAAAACATAAAGGGTGGCATTAATTATCTGGCAATTGGGAGGGTGATGATGACGTGTCTTGGTTCTAGAAAACCCGCAGCACTTTACGAGCATATTACTAAACGGATTCAATGGAATCCCGCATGGAAGCAATGTTTTGAGATATTCATGAATGGTGGCCTTAAAGATGTTTATGAATCTGAATCACTGCTTCTTGCTTTGGACGATACTTATAGAGCCAATTGGAGATGTACCGGCTACATGTCACCTCATAGTTTTGTGTATCTCTTGGAAAGTCTTCTTTTCATGACATCTTTTCATTCAAGAACCTTTTTCACAACTAAATCCTCATTTGTTGGATGGTTTACACATATTCACTCTCTGTCAACTTATTCAGCACCCCAACAGATAATTTCAAATGCAATAAACTTCATTTTTGAAGTGATTAAACAAGTTCTCTACAATAAAACCGATACCATTTCATGGATTGAAAAATGGACAACTGATTATTCTCATTGCCATAGACTGTTATCACTGAAGCTGGTTATGATGCTGTCGTTAATTTGTCTGCAAGTACCAGATTGTTCTCAACCGCCACATTTTTCTCAAGTACTACTTGATTTGCTGTCGGGAGTTAATAATATTGCTTATTTGCTTCCAAAGAAGTTTGTGTATCTTCTTTTAAGAAGAAGAAACGGTTATTTCTTGAACTTGAATCCAGAATTGGTCGCAGAAGCGTTTATGAGCATAGAGGATTCTCTCCTGATCGTTTTGACGGGAAACGCGAGTCCAAGAATTCGTGCTTCTTGTGCTGTATTTGTGGACCTTAGGAAATCTAAACAGAAGATAATGAGTGAATTGTTTCCAAGAAAAACGGTGCCATGTGTTCAAAAATCTTCAAATGAGACATCATCTTCAAACACATTACCTGATGACAATCTGAATGTGGATCCTGTGGAAGTGCAATTGAATTGGAGAGTTGTTGAAGATATAACTGTAGCTATAAACGGGAAGCAGGAAGTGGCACCGAACACCTTGTCTGCTGCAGATATGATAAAGGTAATATTCTATTGTTGCGGTTGTAATGAATGATTTTGTCAGTTTTCTCATCATTTGTTTAGGTTTCATGCCTTTGTATTCAATGTTCTGTTTTCAGAAAGCTTTGGATCAAAATGTAAGCACATTAGCTACTGCGCTTGCGGACGAACAGTTCTGTGCTGGTAAAGATGCAAGTGTTGTACGTGAAGCGAATCTTGCATATGATGATTTAAAGCTGCTTTCTTCCGCATTTGGCCCAAGGTTAGACTTGTGAATTTTTGAAGTGGTTTTAATTTTTGATGTGACGTGTTTATTAGTTATTACATGCATTTAGAACTTTTTTCAAGATTTTTTTGGGTATCTGTGATTATTTTCAGTGAAAAAGATGTGAAGCATTCAGTTCTCATTAAGATTGTGCAAGGGGTTGCGGAAAGGCTGCGAATTACCAGGCCAACGGTAGATGATTTCTTGAAGCGTCCTGTCATGAATGAGGAATCGGAGATCGAGCAAATGGCGGTGTCAGAGAGTAGCAGCAAAACTCATGTTGGACAAACGAGCGAGGAGAAGAATGATGTAAAGGGAAAAGGAGTGGCGGTTGAAAATCAAACTGGTGGTGGTAACACTCAGGATGCAAAAAACAAGAAAGGGAAGGGAAAGAACAAAAAGACCAAAGGTAGAAAGGGAAAGAAGTGATATGGATGCATGATCGGCTTCAAATCGTTTGTTTTGTTTGTGTTTCTTCCTCCTAAGAATTTTTTGTGGGTAACTTTACAAGGACAGGAAGATCATGTCTTTTGAGTTTGAGAACCTCTGCTTGATGTATATAATGGAAACATGATCATGGGTAAATTACTTTTTGAGTCCCTGTTTTATAGGTTTTAACTAGTTGAGTCCCTATAAGCATTTTCTTTAACCAATTGAGTCTAAATTTCTAACACTATTACAATTTTTTGGTTAAGTATTGCTAAATGACCAAAATACCCTTATAGTTAATGTTAATGTAATATTGTTGTGCGTGCATTTGTGTATAGATATATTTAAAATGTCATTTTTAAAAAGTTTAATGCATTGTGCGTATACAATTGTGCGGATATATCATTTACACTATCTTATTTTTACATGGTGTATGTATGTGGTATGACCACACAGTCTGGATATGTACGCAGATCTGGAATGATATTTTGATTATGAAAACCATATTGCAATTTTACCATTTTACACGGTGCGGATATGCACGCTAGAAACCTACGCATTCATTTAGGCTATCATTTATAAAAATTCCAAGACAATATTGAAACCTGTTTACTATTTTGTTAATTTTTTTTTTCATAAGTCATTGCATTAGACCTCTTATTCTATAAATACCAAATGGTAATCACTGTGTTTTAGTATGAGTCCCTGTGTTTTAGTAGTTTTAATCACTTGAGTCCAAAATCAAAATGTTTAACGACCTAAGTCTCTATAGCCACTTTTCTTAACCATTTGAGTCCAAATTTCTAACTCCATCCACAAAATTTGTTAACTACGAGGGCAATTCAGTCATTTAGACACATAGTGAGTATAATGAACAAGTCTTTGATGCATAATAATTTTAATATTAGATCAAATCAATTACATACCCTCTCTCTCTCTAAACATCCTACCACCACCACCTCCACCACTGCATCATCCCCACCACCACCATCCCACTGCCGCCAACACCACAATCCCACTTAAAGCACTATTGGTTCTAGTGATAAAAGAAATCAAAGGAAGCCCTCTCAGTTGATCTTCACAACAAAACCATAAAAAATGATAAGAATTTGTAAAAACAAACAAAACCCAATATTTATTTTCTGAAAAAAAAAACATCTCACCTAATCTATTAGCACGAGATCTGAATATTTTTTCTCTCCATCATATCAACAAACCGGCAATAATATGACACCCACAGAAGAAGCATCAACAACAGCTATAACACGCTTTTTGTTTAAATGGGTTTTGTGATTTGAGCTTGCATCAATGGCGGCAATTTGAAAATTCAGCATGTTGGGTCTTGCATCAACTGTATTGTAATAATTTTCCATTATGAAAACAAATTGATATGAATTAAATAAACAGGGGATTTCTAAAAATACTCACACTTGCTCTGTTTTCAAAGTAATGAGAAATTGGAAGAATTGGAGGGTGAATTGGGTTCGCCTCCATCATCCCCACCACCGTACCACCCCCACCGCGCCGGAAAATCAGATCGGACTTTACGGGTTTTGGCCGGACCTGTCGAGAGAAGAGGGAGGACGGTAGAGAGGCTTCTTTTTCCTTTTGGTGTTGTCAGAATGTTGCGATCGGATGTTGGGGGTTTTAGGTTTTTGATCATCAAGTAAGTGATTTTGGGGGAGTAAAGGAATACTTGGTGTAGATGTTTGAGAAAGCAGGGTGGCCATTGATGCATAATGGTTTGAGAGAGAGAGATAAGGAGAGAGTCAGAGAGATGTAGAAGAGAGAGAAAAAAATCTAAATAAATTAGTTTTTTATTTTTGAGTTAAATGCCATTTTAGTCCCTGTGGTTTGAGCCATTTTGCCAGTTTAGTCCAAAGGTTTCATTTTTAACCTGTGGGTCCAAAAATGTTTCACAGTTGCCATTTTAGTCCACTGGGTTAACTTCATCCATTTTTTCTGTTAACGAGAAGGCCAATTCGGTCATTTTATATGGCTGAATTGCCCTTTTAGTTAACAGAATTACATACAAAATGACCAAATTGGCCTTCTCGTTAACAGAAAAAATGGATGAAGTTAACCAAGTGGACTAAAATGGCAACTGTGAAACCTTTTTGGACCCACAGGTTAAAAATGAAACCTTTGGACTAAACTGGCAAAATGGCCCAAACCACAGGGACTAAAATGACATTTAACTCTTTATTTTTTAATTATAAGGGTAATTTGGTCATTTAATAAAACTTAACAACAGAATTCTAACTGTATTAGAAATTTGGACTCAAATGGTTAAGAAAAGTGGCTATAGGGACTCAGGGCGTTAAACATTTTGATTTTGGACTCAAATGGTTAAAACCCCTAAAACACGGGGACTCAAAAAGTAATTTACCCAATACCAAATTAACTAAGCATTATAAATTTTAGAGTTAAATGCCATTTTAGTCCCTGTGGTTTGGGCCATTTTGCCAGTTTAGTCCAAAGGTTTCATTTTTAACCTGTGGGTCCAAAAAGGTTTCACAGTTGCCATTTTAGTCCACTTGGTTAACTTCATTCATTTTTTCTGTTAACGAGAAGGCCAATTTGGTCATTTTGTATGTAATTCTGTTAACTAAAAGGGTAATTCAGCCATATAAAATGACCGAATTGGCCTTCTCGTTAACAGAAAAAATAGATGAAGTTAACCCAATGGACTAAAATGACAACTGTGAAACCTTTTTGGACCCACAGGTTAAAAATGAAACCTTTGGACTAAACTGGCAAAATGGCCCAAACCACAGGGACTAAAATGGCATTTAACTCTAAATTTTATTTAAACTAAGGAACATTGGATTTTAATAATCCCAACTATTCGTCGTTGGTCGCCAACAGTTTCAACTTAAAAAATAAACACTGACAGTCTCAGCTATTGACATATTGACCACCAATGGACCCTGACTAACAGAACCATAACGCCGTTAGTATTCGGTCGCCGGAAAACCGTTTTTGTCTAGAAAAAGGTTTCTAAAGGTCCGATCTAAGGTTACAAAGATGTTTGGGACGAAAATTTGAGTTTTCTAGCCAAAAAGTGGATTTTTCAGACGAAAAAAAGTTTTCAGGCGAAAAGGAGTATTCCGCTGACTTTAATAATTGGGGCTTTTACTAGAAAAAGGTTCCCAAAGGTTCATAATAAGGTTACAAAGAGGTTCGGGACAAAAATGTTGAGTTTTCCGGTCAAAAATGAGTTTTCCGGCCAAAAAACGTTTTTCTGGCCACCTGAGACTAACGGCGTTAAGGTTCTGTTAGTCAAGATCCATTGGATGTCAATATGTTAAAAGTTAGAACTGTCAATAGTTATTTTTGTTGATGGTATGAATTATTAAAATCCAATATTCCTTAAACTAATTAGAAGAAGAAATAGAAAAAGAGGGGCCTCCATAGAAATCCTTTTTTTTTGTGTTGACACTGGCTGACCATGTGGGCTGTGGGCCAAAGCCGAAGAGTATTAAGTTAAACTTGTGTTGGGCCCATTCCAAAGAGAATTAAAATAAAAAAAGAAGCATTTGGTTAAGGCCCGTGACATATTTTTGCTGGTGGACATAAAGACAAACAAGTCAAAGCCTTATAATGATCACTTGAGTTAAATACTTAAATTAGTTAACTGATCTTTGTGTGCCAACAGCCGAATTGCCATGTTCATCTTCTTAACAAATATTTCGCTGGTTACCAGAAGTCGAATTTGGCCGTTTGGGTTTTGTTTGGAGTGACTTAATACACAAAAGAGTTACAATCTACAAACGGTTACCTAAGAAGAAGCGAGGCTGTTTAACACGGAGGAAGCTCGTGCTAGGATAAATCGGATCAAACCGAGTTGACCGAGTCAACTCATAAAATAAAATTCATCTATTTCTGTAAGAACCAAAACATTTAATTATCAATGTTAACTCATTTTAAATTCATTAAATTTTTTATAGAGTAAACTTCCGTTTTGCTCCCTGTGGTTTGGTCACTTTAACGGTTTTGCCCCAAACCTTTCAAAATAGCCAGTTTACTCCCTGATCTATTTGACTTATCTCCGTTTCACTCCCCGCCTCTAACTCTGTCTAAAATGTTTGTTAAATGTAAGGGTATTATGGTAATTCTATATATATGTATTTAATTGATTTCTAAAATCATTTATTAATATAGATATTTATTTATATATATAAAATGAAAAACTCATCATCTCCCTCATTCACCCATTCCCCCACTCTATATGCTTTCTCTGCAACCAGTCACCACCAAATTATTAATTAACTGAAAGGGTATTTTAACTGAAATGACGTTAACGTGTGTTGCCCGCGCATGACGTGACTTGTTTTTTGTTTACTTTGTCTTACGTTCGTGACATTAACGTGGTTAGGTATAACAGTGACGGATCTAGAAAATCCTTATAGGGGCAACATTTAAAAAAAAGGGTAACGAAATCGAAAAAAACGTCAAAATTTTCCAAAATTTACACTACCGTTTGAGCATCAAGGGGCAACGCAGGTTACCCCTTGTTAAGAGATAGATCCGCCCTTGGGTACAGATAAAGAAGAGTATAATGTCTCGCACACTGTGTGAAGTAGTATCTTTCTTTAGAACTAAGTTATAATAATACTAGTTCAGTTAAAGATACTAACTATTTTAATATATAAATAATAATTTCTTATTTATTTAAATTTTGTGTTTACTTTTAACATGATATCTTTATGTATTTTTAGTTATGAATCGGATCAAACCGAGTTGACCGAGTTAACTCATAAAATACAATACATCTATTTCTTTAAGAACCAAGACATTTAATTATCAATACTAACTCATTTTAAGTTCCTTACAAATTTACAAGTTATGTTAATTTTTCGGTAAATTACATTTTTCGTCATTTATGTTTGTATTGAGTTGCAATGGATAGACTTTAAACTCAATAATTACAGTCACAATCCTTTATTTGCAAAACCCATTACACCTTACGTCTTTTAGCTCTAACCTATTTAAATTTTAAGTTAAGTATATTGACATGAGGGTAGTTTGGTAATTTTACCTTTTTACATTAAAAATATATTAACTAGAAAAGAATAAACAAGAAAATATGTTTATAAACCAAACAGTCGGGTTCACACACTTTCAACTATCTCTCTCTCTCTCTCTCACTCTCTCTCTCTCTCTAAAACCCCTATAACTAAGATTCTCGCCGTATCACCACCGCAAATCTCAAAATTCAGATGACAAATCTGACACAACTTCCCATTTTTTCCTAAACAATCAACTCACCATTCTCCAGATCAATCTCATCCGAAAAAAGACTCAATTCGGATGTGATTATACGAGAAGATTCCAGAAGAACCGCATTCGAAGTCCACACGTGCCGTCACCGTCGGTGGTGATGGTGGAGTGGGGAGGGAGGTGGTTCTGGCGGGTGGGAGGACGACGGTTGCGGCGGCGACGGCGGCGAGGTGGAAGAGGTTGTGGGGGTTGAACGATGGTTTCAGACTTCAATGGTTCTCCAAATGGACGACCAATGATGGCGACAGAGGTAGGTTGTAACACCCCGTGTTTCGAAAGTCAAAGTCAAGATTGAAGTCAAAGGAAAACAAGATTGCTAATTGCGATCCGTCACTCCTTGCTCAACTCCTGTTTTGACTTCTTTGACTTGTAGATAGTCTATTTATGTTATCGCATTAGTTGTATTATGTGGAGTACTTGTTAATAATCGGGGTTTAATCGCTATTAATCGCATGTTTAATCGATTTATCGCTTATCGCTATCGCATTCGCAACTTGAATTATGTGTGCTGGATATTGTTTTACGTGTGTGTGCTATTTATGTGTTACTTGTGCATGTTATGTTTATGTTGAAGTGTTAATCGCAATCGCAAATCTATCGCATCGCAATCGAATCGAAACGCTAATCGCAAGTTAATTATAGTGATTGTATGTTAGATATAGTAGTTGGGATTAAAAGTAATTTGATGGGTAATACTATCGCATCGCAACGCTCAACACTCGAATCGAAACGATAAAACTCATCGCGCCAGACTCGTGGATCGAGTGGCCAACCGACCGAGTGGCCATCCGATCGGATTGCCATCTGATCGGGTTGCCATCCGATCGGGTTGCCACCCGATCGGACTGCCACCCGATCGACCAGCCTCCTTCCCACTTTCCATTTTAGGAAACCCTATAAATACCCTTCAAATGTCATATCACTAGATGTGACAGCTCTCACTCGACCCAGCTCGCTCCAGCCCACATTTCTCTCGATTTCTCTCGATTCTTGTAAGTTTTCAACCTAAATCTTGTACTTTCTTGATCTACACGCACCCCTACACCTTTCTATCTTTTGAATCTTAACTTTTAACCATGAAATCACCGGATTTGAGGTGTTCTAGGGTGATGTCATCATGGAGTTCTTAAGAACTTCAATGTTTGGCTTCATTCCACCAAGAACAACTTAGATCTAAAGGATTTCCACAACATTTATCAGTGATTTCACTTAGATCTACACGAATTCATGAGTGAAAGGATTGAGAGAAGGTTTTCCAACTTTCTTTCAACTCTTTTATACTCAATACACTCAAACCCGATGGAATCGGAGCTCGTTCTGATCTTCTACCCATTCTTGGTGATGTATTAGTTCCAGATCCGAATTCTATCCAAGAGATACTGACTTCAGGTTTGAACATGAACTACCGACTCGAACCGTGAACCGGTCGGAATAGGGTGATTCCTGTTCGGTCGGGTCACTTAGGCCGAGATAGGTCTCTTTTGTTCAAGCATGTTATCAAAATGTCTCATTCAAACACTACAAAACTTCAAACGAATCAAGTGACAAGACGAACGGATCGTCGGGACGGATTACCACCCGATCGGATTGCCACCCGATCGACCGACCATCCGATCGAGTTGCACATGGGTTCCATACTTAAACTATTTTTCAAACTATTTAAGGGTTCTGAACGCTGAAACGGATTACCACCCGATCGGACTGCCATCCGATCAAGTGACCGTCCGATCATGTGACGTTTGGGACTTGGATATTTAAGCAATTTTCAACATGTTCAGTATGTACGGATTGCCACCCGATCGGATAGCCATCTGATCGAGTGACCGTCCTGCTGTGAACTTGTTCTCAATCTGAGAAGTCTCGCCAATCGGATTGCTGCCCGATCAAACGGCCGTTCGATCGACCGACCTGAAAGGTAGAGATACTTCTCTATTTTCAAAATGCTACAACAAAAACTTCAAAAGGTAAACCATCATACACAAACACATCCTCACCAAACGAGGTGACAATCCAATCGAATGGCCATCCGATCGGATGACCATCCGAATGGATTGCCACCCGATCGACTGGCCATCCGATCGGATTGCCACCCGATCGGATTACCATCCGATCATTGGTACACTCGCATCATTTTATGCGTCGCTTATCGTTTATGCTATCGTTCTAATCAGGCTAATTCCGCTCTAGCGCTCCCTTCAATCCATCATCGTTGTGAGTATACTCGAACCCTTTTTGCTTTATGCACTTTTGGGTGTTACATACGTTACTTATTCTAAATCACATCGAACACACTACGCAATACTTTAACGCTAACCGCCACCGCATGTTATACGTTACTTAATGATTGCTTGTTTGTTATGTTTACACATGGATTGCTGTCTACCTGCCTTAGCAACGATAGAACTATAGTTTGGACTCAGCACCTGTTCACTCAGGGGTTGTTAAGGACAATTAATCACATGATTCACAGTGGTGAATATGTATTACGAACTGCCTTGCGCAGTCAACCCGCAGTCATTGGTATTGATAGGATCATGTCGATAACTTACATGCTTCATTTCACTCGTTGTACGTGCTGGTTATGCGTAAACAATTTCGAACTCTATTATATCTATAAAACTTGTATACTCACCTTTACACGATGTGTATTGACTTTTACTTTAACGTATGTGGCAGGTGCTTAAGATGTTAGAATGCTTGGCTTGCTGTGAAATCGAGGCTAGGAAAGAGTCTAGAAATAAAGACAATTTATTTTATTTGAGAATCTGAGTTGTCGGAGCATGTTTTATTTGTTTGAAGAATATCTATGTCTGTAATAACTCGATTATCTTATGGGTTATGGTATGGAACATAATATTTAAACTATTTGGTAATTTAGTCGTTATGGAATTTCTTTAAACAATCTGTTTCGCTCAGTGCCGCGCCCCGATGATTCTGCCATCGGTTGGGGTGTGACAGATTGGTATCAGAGCCATAACTATAGGGAATTAGGCAAGACTCGACCTAGTCCGGGTCGATGTCTTAGAAACGACCTAGTCTATAGTTAAGTACCACCAGACCGACTTGTGTATACCCTTAGGGGTCTTGTACAAGCCTACTTACTATTTTTCGCTATTCTCACCTGCACTACACTATCACTGCACTCTAAAAAGAACAAGTGGTTAGGTCGAGATTAGGTGTGAAAACCGCAAACACTAGACTTAATTGCTTGTTCGACCCGCATTTTTATCTATAAACAGGAGAATTTGCGTTGAATCAGGAGTGAAATCCATACTTTGACGCATAATTCCTCCTTATTTTATCAAAACAGGAACGAAGTCGCTAAGTTAGGGGTGAAACCCGAACCTTGACGACTTACTCCGCTCTCTATTTCAGTTTTACAAAACTCTCACCAAAGTCTCGACGGACTCCAACGACATAAAGTCACGCTATAACTAGAAGGATGCGTGCCATTCGCCCAGATTCGATGCGAGAGCACAGTCCCGAAGGTCAAAATGTATGCTAAATGTCCTTGTGAATGGTCGAATCACTTTGGATAGTCGATGTCTATCCCAGCCACAGACAATCTATTCTCGATTTCTATGTGTTTCGATTCTGAGCCCGCAACTGCTGACTCTGATATTTGCCGACTTTATGTGGAATTTATGTGTTTTATGTGATTATATGTTTTGATTTCTGGTGGATTATTCATTTTCGCTATTTAGTTCGATCAACACGCACAACACACTACACGATCGCCCACAAATCACTGGTCATTGTTCGCAATCGCTGCTCGATACTCGCAATCGCTATAATTAATCGCTATACGCGCTGTGAAGGATAGCGAATATGTGCAACATATAGTTAGGTTTCTGTATTCTGACTGCCTTTTGTGTTTACGTTCTCTACGTGCTTATATGCTTTTGTGCTTTATGTGCTTATGTGCTTTATGTGCTTATGTGCTTATGTGAATCTGAGATTACGTGTCTATGTGTATACGTGTTACGTGATCGTGTTCCTGAGCTTTAGTAGTATTAGGCGTGTGAGGTGAGATTCGATTATATTGTGTTTGATTCCTATGGCGATGTCTGTTGCGGACAATGTCGTCATCTGGATCTCGCGCTACTCAAGCTGCTCGCCGAAAGCAAGCAGATGATGCGTGTGAAATGTATATATAAGCTTAAGTATATTTTAAGCCCTTTTACACTTTTTTAGCCAAGTTTTAAATTTATAAAACACGATATTTACTAACACTAAACACACATATGGGCAAATGCACCCATCGTGAGCGTAGTATAGTGTTGGTAAGATACCGAGGTCGTCCAAGGACACAAGAGCTTTTAGTACTGGTTTATCCTCAACGTCTAATCAAATCAAAAAGTTAGAAAAAGGTTTTAAACTAAACAAATAAAAACTAACTAAAATGCTAAAAATAAAAATAAAACAGATAGACAAGATGAATCACTTGGTTCCGACTCGTGTATAGTGTAACCTTTGATTATTTCCGCACTTTTGCACTTTTAAAGAGATTATCTTAGTTATTGTAGTAGGCCCCTCTTTTGAAGGCGACGCTACCCTCAACCCAGTAGTTTGAGTCAGCAAGGATACAATCCTAAAGGGTCGGATTATTTAAAGATAATTAATTAAGTTATTAATGCATATTATGGTAGGCCCCTCTTTTGAAGGCGATGTTTCCCTCGGCTAAGTAGTCTGAGTCAGCAGGGATACAGTCCTAAATAGCCGGGTTATTGTATTAATAGTAGCTTACATATGAGGAGGTCAAAGAGTTTGGACCCCCGCCATCCAATACCGTTAAGTATTGAAGGAGGTCCTACTAAATTTGACCCAGGTCCTTGCAGGATCTATACACTGAACAAGACAAGACTCTTACCAAACCGTTCCCTTAACCCCCGACCAGGTAGCCAACATACCTCCATATAGACCGTGGAGATATGAATGGTGAAAATCTTTTATTTTATATAGACAGTAAAATAATGCCAAGACACCACGGACAAACGATAAGGAAAAATCACCTTCAACATAAGAAACTAGTTATTAAAGTCATTAATACATAACCAAGTAAAAAGTGCGAAAAGATTAAAAATAAAAAGTATTACACTAGACACTTTGTCTTCACCAAGTGATGTAAGAGACTTAGGCAAATATGGCATTGATTGTCAAGAACTCTTATGATCAATCTTGGATCCCGAGACGACTCACACACTCTATGATGGACAATGGATGATGGTGGTGGATGATGGTGTTATGGTGGTGGTGGTGGGTGGTGGGTGAAGTTTGAGAGATGTGGTGTGCCAAGGGATGGCTTTGAAGTAAACCAAGCACCCCTATTTATAGCTTGTACAGAAGCCTGGGCACGGCCCCGTGTCCACTGGACACGGCCCCGTGTCCACCCTTTTCTCTTTCTTCATTAATATAATTTGTCTACATTAGCTCCACACGCCCCCGTGTCCGCTGGGCATGGCCCCGTGTGTAGAAGCGTATCTGTACTATCAAGATATGCTCAGATTCTGCGAATCTTTGCGTTGACCACGGCCCCGTGTCCGCTGGACACGCCCCCGTGTTGGGAAATAGAAGCTTCTACAGGTTTGTCTTTTGTGCCAGGGTTGATCATCCTGGACACGGCCCCGTGCTCGCTGAGCACAGCCCCGTGCTGAGCTGGGCACAACCCCATGCTCAGCTTTCTTCTTATTTTTGCTTTGGGAGGTGTTGTCGAGGGGTCGGGCATGCCACGTTTCTTCCTTTTCTTTGTATTTATGTTGGTTTTGGCTGTATATTTGTTCCTTTTGTTCGTTTAAGCTCATTTGACCCTGTAAATTCAAAAGGAAGACAAAAACACACTTTTTCCAACATTAGTACTAAAAAAGGGTTAGTTTTATGCCTTATTTGATGTAATTTATATGTTTCATTTTACATACATCAAATACCCCCACACTTGATTCTTTGCTTGTCCTCAAGCAAAACTCTTTATTATGTGGCTTACACACCCAAATGGAATGGGTAGAAGAGAAGGTTTGGGCTTGTCTTGAGTGTCGGGAATCCAAGATCTTTATTAAGTTTTATTTTTATTTATTTACAATCCTATTCGTCGTGATTTATTTAAAACTTTTCATAAGATAAATTACTTATTAGGGCATAACATGCCTCTTTTAAAATTTTATTTATATACAAGTTCGCATACCTCACGGGGGATCACTCAACACTCGGCCGAAGATGTATTTTAGTGAATCACTCGAGAGCGGCATGGAACTTACTCCTACCATAGGCTTGCCAAGCAATCAATCCTCCTCCTTTTTAACTATACACCTTTGTAAATATCAAGAGGACTTTTGGGTGAAGGGTTAGGCTTGGGTTAAAGGTAGGTGGTTGGGTTAGTGGTTAGTAGAAAAAGGGCGAAAAGCGTAAAAAGCGTCGGTTTTTTTTTTTATGAAGCCATGATTCAAACAAAGTTATTTTGAACTTGCATGTTTATTTCTTTTGCTTCATCATCAACACTTTAAAGTTATGCGGAAAACCGAGCTTTTTATTAAAACAAAAGGTAAAAAAAAAGTTTTGGTAGGTGAGAGGGGTGTTTGGTTTGGGTAATGAAATGAAAAGGTTTAGGCTGAAAGGGGCTAACTAGGGGGATTTTGGGTAGGTGGTAAAAAAAAGAAAAATAATGGTGTTGAAATAAAAAAGGTTAGTCCTAATGCCTCCATCATTTACTTACTCGGGTTTAAGTTGGTAAGGACCGGGAATGTATCGTCGTGGCAAGTTCTAGAGTCGTAAGAACCAGGCGGCTATTCACACAAGAAATGAAAAATGAGCATTTAGTTTAATGATATGTATTTGTATGCTCAATAAAGGCTCAAAACTCACTTTTGTGGGAATGGGTTTTTATGTGATCAATTATATATAATCAAATTTTAATTGAGCTTGTCATGTCGTTTCATAATTTTCTTATGTTGGTTCTTTTTATCACGACGCGATCGGTTGTAAATTTGTAAAAATATAACCTTTTTAGAATTTGTTATTCCCAAATTAAACCAAGACAAGTAAAAAAAATGAAATTTTTTAAAAAAATTTGGGGTGATTAGCGGTTCCAATAGAGTTTTGTGTAAGGCTTGTAATTAGGACTTGCAAGATTCAAGGTTTTAGCATCCCCCCACACTTAAATTACACATTGTCCTCAATGTGTCCCAAAAATAAGTTTTTCGGATGATTAAAATGTGTAAAAGTGGGTTAAAAACAAGATTTTATGGTACTGGGTAGCTGAACACGGGGTGGTGTTGGCTGAGGACGGCCCAGTGTCCAGACTGCCAGTACCAAAAGTAAACAGAAGGCTGGGCACGGGGGCGTGTCCAGTGAGCACGGCCCCGTGTCCAGGTACCTGAACTGGGCATTTTTTTTACAGAACCTCGGCCACGGGGCGTGTTAGGGTGAGCACAGCCCCATGCTGAACTTGCTGTAATGAAGAAAAATTGTCGGGAGGCTCTGTTTTTGTGCATGGGTTGTTGGTTCAAGCTTCCGTTAGTATCCTTCACCATCCCGAGTGTGTTTTATTCCTGAAAATTAAAACTAAACTATAAAATATAAAAGTTAATCTAAATTAAACTAAGGATAGTTCCGCGGAATGCCTCCGTGGTGCGCCACGTTTATAAGGGTCCTTGGCTAGACCCACCTTATCAGGTGGTTCTGGCTCATCTTCAATTAGGGGGTCGTCATTGCCGAGTGGATATTTCATTGATCGCTCAAGATCAACACTCTTTTTAAATGCCCCTAATTGAAGAGGTAGATTGTTGTACTTCCGGTTTTTCAAAGCTTCGTGAGTTTTTACAAATGTTCGTCCCAACACTAGAGGAGCGTCATCGAGGATGACAAAGTCGGTGGGGACTACCATTTGATTTGTTTGAACCAAGACATCCTCAACTACACCGATTGATTTTATTACCTTCCGTTTGGATAGAAAAATGGGTATTTAAAGTGGAGAAAAATCACTAATACTTAAATTTTCGAAAATGTAGTTAGGCATTATGTTAACACAAAGATCTTTATCAATTGTTACATTACTAATAAACGAATTTTGAAAGAAACATGGAACCGGTGTAATGTTAATTTCAAATGGATCTTCTTTTATTAGCGCGGTTTGATCATTAGTTAACTTAACGCTTACCGTTTCGTCAATTTTAGTGTTAGTGTTTAACTCTTTCAAAAACTTAGCATGAGTGGAAACTAAACAATGATTTTCAAAAGAAGGTGACAAGAGATTAATTTCTTCAAAATTAGACTCTTCTTGAATTTTAACGTTGTCGGATTCACCTTTTTCGTTGTTTAACTCATGTGTCGGTTTTTCACTTATTTGTTCTTCTATTTTTACACTTTTAGTTACCTCTTCTTTATTTAATTCTTCTTTTGCGCGGGACTCCTCTTCCCTTGTGCGAGATTCTTTTATATAGCGATCGATAACTCTAAGGTGTTCTAATATCCTATCGGTCACTTCGGTTATAGAAAAAGGATCGGGATTTTCAAAGCTTGAATCCGGTTGTTCGATCCTTTGTTCCTCATAATACCCATATGAAGTAGATGGTTCACACCATTGTTCTTCATTGTAAGCATATGATGGATAAGGGTCATAATTTTGTTCTTCATAATACTCATATGAGGTGGGTTGTTCTCGCCATGGTTCCTCATAATAAGCATATGAAGGTGGTGGCTCATATCTTGGTTCCTCAAAGTATGAGTAAGGAGGCTCATACCTTGGTTCATCAAAATATGAGTATGAGGGATGAGGTTCATACCTTTGGTCTTCATAGGATGTGTATGAAGTTGATGGCTCGTACCTGGGCTCCTCATAGTAGGTGTATGAAGTGGATGGTTGATATAAGTCACAATATTGAACCGAGTGCGGGTCACCACAATTAGTGCAATAGTTACTCCTATAATCATCCTCCTCATAGGTGTAGTTGTAACCTCCTGAGTATTGATCCATAAGAATCACTCAGCAGACCACAACCAAGTCTCGAGATCAGAAAACAAAAATAAAAACGGAAACAGAGACTGGACACGGCCCCGTGTTCAGTGGACACGGCCCCGTGTACAGAATCTGTATCTGGGCGTTTTCAATAGAGTTACTGATTTCATTGAGCACGGGGGCGTGTTCAGTGAGCACGACCCGTGTTCAAGCTACTGTTACTGGGTGTTTTATGAAAAATGTGCAGCACGGCCCCGTGTTCAGCGAGCACGGCCCCGTGTTCAGCGAGCACGGCCCGTGTTCAACTTACTGTAAATGCAAAACTAAACTAAAATGCAGAAAAATGTGCGCGCGTTTTGAAAAGGTTTTGAAAAACTGATTAGGCCGTCGATTTTAAACTTTCTTAAAATCCTTGTGTCCCCGGCAACGGCGCCAAAAACTTGATGCGTGTGAAGTGTATATATAAGTTTAAGTATATTTTAAGCCCTTTTACACTTTTTTAGCCAAGTTTTAAATTTATAAAACACGATATTTACTAACACTAAACACACATATGGGCAAGTGCACCCATCGTGAGCGTAGTATAGTGTTGGTAAGATACCGAGGTCGTCCAAGGACACAAGAGCTTTTAGTACCGGTTTATCCTCAACGTCTAATCAAATCAAAAAGTTAGGAAAAGGTTTTAAACTAAAAAAATAAAAACTAACTAAAATGCTGAAAATAAAAATAAAATAGATAGACAAGATGAATCACTTGGTTCCGACTCGTGTATAGTGTAACCTTTGATTATTTCCGCACTATTGCACTTTTTAAGAGATTATCTTAGTTATTGTAGTAGGCCCCTCTTTTGAAGGCGACGTTACCCTCAACCAAGTAGTTTGAGTCAGCAAGGATACAATCCTAAAGGGTCGGATTATTGAAAGATAATTAATTAAGTTATTAATGCATATTATGGTAGGCCCCTCTTTTGAAGGCGACGTTACCCTCGGCTAAGTAGTCTGAGTCAGCGGGGATACAGTCCTAAATAGCCGGGTTATTGTATTAATAGTAGCTTACATATGAGGAGGTCAAAGAGTTTGGACCCCCGCCATCCAATACCGTTAAGTATTGAAGGAGGTCCTACTAAATTTGACCCAGGTCCTTGCAGGATCTATACACTGAACAAGGCAAGACTCTTACCAAACCATTCCCTTAACCCCCGACCAGGTAGCCAACATACCTCCATATAGACCATGAAGATATGAATCGTGAAAATCTTTTATTTTATATAGACAGTAAAATAATGCCAAGACACCACAGACAAACGATAAGGAAAAATCACCTTCAACATAAGAAACTAGTTATTAAAGTCATTAATACATAACCAAGTAAAAAGTGCGAAAAGATTAAAAGTAAAAAAGTATTACACTAGACACTTTGTCTTCACCAAGTGATGTAAGAGACTTAGGCAAACATGGCCTTCATTGTCAAGAACTCTTACGATCAATCTTGGATCCCGAGATGACTCGCACACTCTATGATGGACAATGGATGATGGCGTTGGATGATGGTGTTATGGTGGTGGTGGGTGGTGGGTGGTGGGTGAAGTGTGAGAGAGGTGGTGTGCCAAGGGATGGCTTTGAAGTAAACCAAGCACCCCTATTTATAGCCTGTACAGAAGCCTGGGCACGGCCCCGTGTCTACCCTTTTTTCTTTCTTCATTAATACAATTTGTCTGCATTAGCTCCACACGCCCCCGTGTCCGCTGGGCACGGCCCCGTGTGCAAAAGCGTATCTGTACTATCAAGATTTGCTCAGATTCTGCGAATCTTTGCGTTGACCACGGCCCCGTGTCCGCTGGACACGCCCCCGTGTTGGGAAATAGATGCTTCTACAGGTTTGTCTTTTGTGCCAGGGCTAACCTTCCTGGACACGGCCCCGTGCTCTCTGAGCACGGCCCCGTGCTGAGCTGGGCACGCCCCGTGCTGAGCTGGGCACAACCCCATGCTCAGCTTTCTTCTTGTTTTTTTTTTGGGAGTTGTTGTCGAGGGGTCGGGCATGCCACGTTTCTTCCTTTTCTTTGTATTTATGTTGGTTTTGGCTGTATATTGTTCCTTTTGTTCGTTTAAGCTCATTTGACCCTGTAAATTCAAAAGGAAGACAAAAACACACTTTTTCCAACATTAGTACTAAAAAAGGGTTAGTTTTATGCCTTATTTGTTGTAATTTATATGTTGCATTTTACACACATCAGCAGATAAATGGCTCGCCTCTATAATTACTAAGCAAATGACGAAGGTTATCCCTCAGATCATGAGTGAACTACACGAGAATGCGAGCAAATCTTCTGAAGAGTCAAGGACCGATACTCCCAAAGCTACTTTTAGCTTTAAGCAGTTTAAAGCTTGTGGACCGAAAGAATTTACTGGTGAAGATGGTCCTACGGCCTTATTCCAATGGTTTGATTCGATCGAGGTCACCCTGTGCCAGAGTGGCTGTCCTGACGAACTCCGCACTCTGAATTCTACCGTCGTCTTCCAGTCCCGCGCTTTAGACTGGTGGGCGGCCGAGAGAAACAAACGCGGAAATGATGCAGCTTATGGCCTGACATGGGATGATTTGAAGAACGTCATGTTGGAAGAGTTCTGCCCTCCCCATGAACGCCAAATGTTTGAGGACGAATTCTGGCACATCAAGCAGAAGGAGGGTGACAACGCTGCTTTAACCGCTCACTTCAAGAAGCATAGCATAATCTGTCCTGATCAAGTTAAGACCTCTGACATGGCAATCAAGAAGTACATTCGAGCTCTGCCAGATTGTGTCGCAGATTTTGTGCAAGCTTCAAAGCCAGCATCAATCGAAGAAACTTACTGCTTGCCGCTGAAATCAATGACAAGCGAGTCAAGGCTGGTGTCTGGGACAAAGCCTCAAAGAACCTGCATCAAGCTACCACCGTACCAACCGCTGAAACTTCCGCCACTCCTCAGTCTTCAAAAGCCTCTCGTCACAAGAGGAAGAACAAAAACAACTCTGGCAACAAGAACTGTGCTGTAACCACTGCTACCCTGCTTCAAGCTATACCAACTCAGCATCAACCTCAACACTGATCAGCTGCAGCACCCGTTACCCAAGCACCGCCTGCAAAGCGTGCTTACACTGGTCCTCACCCCCGCTTGCCCGACATGTACCTACCATCATCCAGTGGGAATCGCCTGCAGATTTTGCGTGCATTGCAACATGTACGGCCACTTCACTGCCAACTTCCGTACAGGTCCTCGACAAGCACCAGCGCCAGCTACTGCTCATTAAGCTCTGCTCCCTTCCCCTCAAGGTCAAAAGGCAACTCCGGCTCCCACAGTCAACGCTAGAGTCTGCTATGTGTGTGGTGATCCCAACCACTTCACAAACATGTGCCCCAATCGGGTTGTGAAGCAAGAGCAACAACAGCAGCAGCCCCAGCAATAGCAGCAGCCCCAGCAACAGCAACAGCAGCCTCAGCAACAACATCAACAAGCCGCTCGTGCTCGAACTTTCAACATTAATGTGAGCCAGGCTTAAGCTGACAACAACGTGGTCAATGGTACGTTCCTTGTGAATGATATTTATGCTTCGTGTTTGTTTGACTGGAGCCGATAACTCCTTTGTATCGTTTGAGTTCGAAAAGCTTCTTAATCATAAGCACGCCAATCTCCCCTCGACGTTCGATGTTGAAGGTGCTACCGGAAGAACCGTAGCTGCCAACTCTGTTCTTCGTGATTGTACTCTCGAACTCAACAATCACATCTTTCCTATCGACCTTATTCCGATGCAGCTCGGTAGTTTTGATGTCATAATAGGCATGGACTTTCTTCGCGAAAACCATGCCGAAGTTGTTTGCTTCGATAAGATGATTCGATTCTCGCTCGCTAATGGTGATCAATTGTGTGTGTATGGTGAAACTCTCTCGAAGGATCTCAAGCTTATGTCATGTATCCAAGCTAGCAAGTATCTCTGCAAGGAATGCAGAGCTTTCTTGGCTAACATCATAGTAGCGGAGAAGGAAAAGAAAAGAAAGACTGAAGTGAAAGACGTTCCTGTTGTTTGTGAATTCCCTAGCGTTCCTGGAGCAAACCCTGTTACCAGAGCTCCTTATCGACTTGCTCCGTCTGAAATGTGCGAACTCTCGAGTCAGCTCCAGGAATTGCTTGACAAAGACTTCATTCGCCCTAGCACCTCTCCTTAGCCGCACCAGTCCTTTTCGTCAAAAGGAAGGATGGGTCGTTCCGGATGTGCATCGACTATAGGGAGTTGAATAAGTAGACAATCAAGAATCGTTACCCCCTGCCTCGCATTGATGATTTGTTTGACCAGTTACAAGGTGCTACGTGTTTCTCCAAGATCGATCTACGCTCAGGCTACCACCAGTTACGCATACAAGAGGAGGATATTCCCAAAACCGCTTTTCGCACTCGGTACGGCCACTACGAGTTCGTTGTTATGCCTTTTGGTTTAACCAACGCACTCGTGGTTTTTATGGATCTGATGAATCGCGTGTGTCAACCTTTTCTCGACCGCTTCGTCATCGTGTTCATCGATGATATCCTGATCTATTCCAAGTCGAAAGCCGAACACGCGCAATATCTACGTTGGTTCTCGAGCTACTCCGGGGGAATTGACTTTATGCCAAGTTCTCTAAGTGTGAATTCTGGCTAGAAGAGGTTCAATTCCTCGGTCACATTGTTAATAGTCAAGGTATTCATGTCGATCCCGCGAAGATTGAAGCTGTCAAGAGTTGGGTTACACCCAAGAACCCGTCTGAAGTCCATTCTTTTCTCGGACTAGCGGGCTATTATCGCCGATTTATCGAAGGGTTCTCTAAAATAACTGTGCCGCTTACTGCTCTCACGCACAAAAACAAGCCTTTTGTTTGGGGAACTGAACAAGAGACTGCCTTTCAAACCCTCAAGTACATGCTTTGCAATGCTCCTGTTCTCACTTTACCCGACGGAAACGATGACTTCATTGTCTATTGTGATGCCTCAAACCTTGGTCTTGGTTGTGTTCTCATGCTACGAGACAAGGTTATTGCTTACGCATCTCGTCAGCTCAAAATCCATTAGAAGAACTACACAACCCATGATCTCGAGCTAGGCGCAGTTGTTTTTGCGTTAAAGATTTGGCGACACTACCTTTATGGAACCAAGTGTACGATCTTCATCGATCATAGGAGCCTACAACATATCTTTGATCAGAAAGAACTAAATATGCGTCAACTCCGGAGGGTAGAACTCCTCACCGATTATGACTGTGAGATTCGTTATCATCCTGGCAAAGCAAATGTCGTTGCCGACGCTCTCAGCAGACGGAGTTATTTGCACAACGCTCGTAATATTCAAGCCCAATATGATCTCGAAACCCTCATCCGCGAAGCCCAACATGACTACATTAATGAACGCACTTTGAAGAAGGAAAGGATTCTCAACGATGGAGCCCAGCTAGAAAATAAGTCGAACGGGATATTCCATTATCTGGACCGAGTTTGGATCCCTAAACGGACCAACTTGCGACAGATTTTGATGGACGAAGCCCACAAATCCCGATATTGTATTCATCCCGGTGCCGACAAGATGTACCAGGACCTGCGCTACAAGTACTGGTGGCCGGGCATGAAGAGGGATATCGCCCTCTATGTTTCGAAGTGCCTAACCTGCTCAAAGGTCAAGGCTGAGCACCAAAGACCCTCTGGCTTACTCGTTCAACCCGAGATCCCTGTGTGGAAGCGGGAGAGTATAGCTATGGACTTCATAACAAAGCTCCCGCGCACACCCTCGGGTCACGACATCATCTGGGTTGTCGTTGACCGTTTGACTAAATCTGCTCACTTTCTGCCGATACGGGAAGAATACAAGGTAGAAAAATTAGCCCGAATCTACACCAAAGAGATCATTTGTCGACATGGGATGCCTCGCGACATCATTTCTGACTGCGATGCTCGGTTTACCTCGCGTTGTTGGGAAACATTTCAACCTGCTCTCGGTACTGTGCTTAATCTAAGTACCGCTTTCCACCCTCAAACCGACGGTCGGACTGAAAGAACGATTCATACCCTTGAAGACATGCTCAGTTCGTGTGTCATAGATTTCGGTGGTAATTGGGATGCATACTTACCTTTGGTCGAATTCTCGTACAATAACAGTTATCATTCCAGCATTCAAATGGTACCATTTGAGGCATTGTATGGAAGAAGGTGTCGATCGCCTATTGTATGGCACGAGATCAGGCACTCACAATTAACCGGTCCTGAGCTATTGCAAGAAACGACTGACAAAATCCTCCAAATTCGAGACAATCTACTGAAAGCACGGAGTCGTCAGAAAAGTTACTCCGATAGACGACGCAAGCCCCTCGAATTTTACGTTGGCGACCATGTACTCCTAAAGGTATCACCTTGGAAGGGTGTGGTAAGATTCAGCAAGAGAGGAAAGCTCGCGCCTCGATATGTTGGACCCTTTAAGATTCTGGAAAGGATCGGAAAAGTGGCTTACAGACTCGAACTACCGGAGGAACTTAACAACGTCCACCCGACTTTCCACGTTTCAAACCTCAGAAAATGATTGGCCGATGATGATTTACATGTACCCCTCGAGGATCTTCGAATAAACGAAACCTACACTTCGTGGAAAAGCCTGTCGAAATCATGGACCGCCAAACCAAGCAGCTCCGACGCTCGCGCATTCCCATTGTGAAAGTTCGCTGGGAAGGCAAACGAGGCGCAGAGTTCACTTGGGAACTCGAAAGCGACATGAAGGAGAAGTACCCGCAGTTGTTTGTTACGGCTTCGGCCTAATTTCGGGATGAAATTCCCTTAAGAAGGGGAGGCTGTAACACCCCGTGTTTCGAAAGTGAAAGTCAAAGTCAAGATTGAAGTCAAAGGAAGACAAGATTGCTAATTGCGATCTGTCACTCCTTGCTCAACTCCTGTTTTGACTTCCTTGAATTGTAGATAGTCTATTTATGTTATCGCATTAGTTGTATTATGTGGAGTACTTGTTAATAATCGTGGTTTAATCGCTATTAATCGCATGTTTAATCGATTTATCGCTTATTGCTATTGCATTCGCAACTCGAATGATGTGTGCTGGATATTCTTTTACGTGTGTGTGCTATTTATGTGTTACCTGTGCATGTTATGTTTATGTTGAGGTGTTAATCGCAATCGCAAATCTATCGCATCGCAATCGAATCGAAACGCTGAACGCAAGTTAATTATAGTGATTGTATGTTAGATATAGTAGTTGGGATTAAATGTAATTTGATGGGTAATACTATCGCATCGCTCGCTCGAATCGCATCGCAACGCTCAACACTCGAATCAAAAGGATAAAACTCATCGCGTCGGACTCGTGGATCGAGTGGCCAACCGACCGAGTAGCCATCCGATCGAGTTGCCACCCGATCGGACTGCCACCCGATCGACCAACCTCCTTCCCACTTTCCATTTTAGGAAACCCTATAAATGCCCTTCAAATGTCACATCACTTGATGTGACAGCTCTCACTCGACCCAGCTCGCTCCAGCATACATTTCTCTTGATTTCTCCCGATTCTTGTAAGTTTTCAACCTAAATCTACACGCACTCCTACAGCTTTCTATCTTTTGAATCTTAACTTTTAACCATGAAATCATCGGAATTGAGGTGTTCTAGGGTGATGTCATCATGGAGTTCTTAAGAACTTCAATGTTTGGCTTCATTCCACCAAGAATAACTTAGATCTAAAGGATTTCCACAACATTTATCAGTGATTTCACTTAGATCTACACGAATTCATGAGTGAAAGAATTGAGAGAAGGTTTTCCAACTTTCTTTCAACTCTTTTACACTCAATAAACTCAAACCCGATGGAATCGGAGCTCGTTCTGATCTTCTACCCATTATTGGTGATGTATTAGTTCCACATCCGAATTCTATCCAAGAGATATTGACTTCAGGTTTGAACATTAACTACCAACTCGAACCGTGAACCAGTCGGAATAGGGTGATTCTTGTTCGGTCGGGTCACTTGGACCGAGATAGGTCTCTGTTGTTCAAGCATGTTATCAAAATGTCTCGTTCAAACACTACAAAACTTCAAACGAATCAAGTGACAAGACGAACGGATCGTCGGGACGGATTGCCGTCCGATCGGATTACCACCCGATCTGATTGCCACCCGATCGACCGGCCATCCGATCGGGTTGCACTTGGGTTCCATACTTAAACTATTTTTCAAACTATTTAAAGGTTCTGAACGCTAAAACGGATTACCACCCGATCGGACTACCATCCAATCGAGTGACCGTCCGATCGTGTGACGTTTGGGACTTGGATATTTAAACAATTTTCAACATGTTTAGTACGTACGGATTGCCACCGGATCGGATAGCCATCCGATCGAGTGACCGTCCTGCTGTGAACTTGTTCTCAATCTGAGAAGTCTCGCCAATCGGATTGCTGCCCGATCGAACGGCCGTTCGATCGACTGACCTGAAAGGTAGAGATACTTCTTTATTTTCAAAATGCTACAACGAAAACTTCAAATGGAAAACCATCATACACAAACTCATCCTCACCAAACGAGGTGACAATCCAATCGAATGGCCATCCGATCGGATGACCATCCGAACGGATTGCCACCCGAACGGATTACCACTCGATCGACTGGCCATCTGATCGGATTGCCACCCGATCAAATTACCATCCGATCCTTGGTACACTTGCATCTTTTTACGCACCGCTTATCGTTTATGCTATCATTCTGATCAGGCTAATTCCGCTCTAGCGCTCCCTTCAATCCATCATCGCTGTGAGTATACTCGAACCCTTTTTGCTTTTTGCACTTTGGGTGTTACATACGATACTTATTCTAAATCACCTCGAACACACTATACAATACTTTAACGCTAACCGCCACCGCATGTTATACGTGACTTAATGATTTCTTGTTTGTTATGTTTACACATGGATTGTTGTCTACATGCCTTAGCAACGATAGTACTATAGTTTGGACTCAGCACCTGTTCACTCAGGGGTTGTTAAGGACAATTAATCACATGATTCACAGTGGTGAATATGTATTACAAACTGCCTTGCGCAGTCAACCTGTAGTCATTGGTATTGATAGGATCAGGTCGATAACTTACATGCTTCATTTCACTCATTATACGTGCTGGTTTTTGCGTAAACAATTTCGAACTGTATTATATCTATTAAGCTTGTATGCTCACCTTTACACGATGTGTATTGACTTTTACTTTAACGTATGTGGCAGGTGCTTATGATGTTAAAATTCTTGGCTTGCTGTGAAATTGAGGCTAGGAAAGAGTCTAGAAACAAAGACAATTTATTTTATTTGAGAATCTGAGTTGTCGGAACATGTTTTATTTGTTTGAAGAATATCTCTGTCTGTAATAACTAGATTATCTTATGGGTTGTGGTATGGGACATAATATTTAAACTATTTGGTAATTTAGTCGTTATGGAATTTCTTTGAACAATCTGTTTCGCTCAGTGCCGCGCCCCGATGATTCCGCCATCGGTTGGGGTGTGACAGATTGGTATCAGAGCCATAACTATAGGGAATTAGGCAAGACTCGACCTAGTCCGGGTCGATGTCTTAGAAACGACCTAGTCTATAGTTAAGTACCAACAGACCGACTTGTGCATACCCTTAGGGGTCTTGTACAAGCCTACTTACTATTTTTCGCTATTCTCACCTGCACTACACTATCACTGAACTCTAAAAAGAACAAGTGGTTAGGTCAAGATTAGGTGTGAAACCCGCAAACACTTGACTTAATTGCTTGTTCGACCCGCATTTTTATCTATAAACAGGAGAATTTGCGTTGAATCAGGAGTGAAATTTATACTTTGACGCATAATTCCTCCTTATTTTATCAAAACAGGAACGAAGTCGCTAAGTTAGGGGTGAAACCCGAACCTTGACGACTTACTCCGCTCTCTATTTCAGTTTTACAAAACTCTCACCAAAGTCTCGACGGACTCCAACGACATAAAGTCACGCTATAACTAGAAGGATGCGTGCCATTCGCCCAGATTCGAGGAGAGAGCGCAGTCCCGAAGGTCAAAATGTGTGCTAAATGTCCTTGTGAATGGTCGAATCACTTTGGCTAGTCGACGTCTATCCCAACCATAGACAATCTATTCTTGATTTCTATGTGTTTCGATTCTGAGCCCGCAACTGCTGACTCTGATATTTGCCGACTTTATGTGGAATTTATATGTTTTATGTGATTATACGTTTTGATTTCTGGTGGATTATTCATTTTCACTATTTAGTTCGATCAACATGCACAACACACTACACGATCACCCACAAATCGTTGGTCATCGTTCGCAATCGCTGCTCGATACTGGCAATCGCTATAATTAATCGGCATACGCACTGTGAAGGATAGGGAATACGTGCAACATATATTCTGAATACCTTTTGTGTTTATGTGTTTTCGTGCTCTACGTGCTTATATGCTTCTGTGCTTTATGTGCTTATGTGTATACGTGTTACGTGATCGTGTTCATGAGCTTTAGTAGTATTAGGCGTGTGAGGTGAGATTCGATTATATTGTGTTTGATTCCTATGGCGATGTCTGTTGCAGACAATGTCGTCATCTGGATCTCGCGCAACTCAAGCTGCTCGCCGAAAGCAAGCAGACAAACGCCTCGCCTCTATGATTACTAAGCAAATGGCGAAGGTTATCCCCCAGATCGTGAGTGAACTACACGAGAATGTGAGCAAATATTCTGAAGAGTCAAGGACCAATACTCCCAAAGCTACATTTAGCTTTAAGCAGTTTAAAGCTTGCGGACCGAAAGAATTTACTGGCGAAGATGGTCCTACGGCCTTATTCCAATGGTTTGATTCGATCGAGGTCATCCTGCACCAGAGTGGCTGTCCTGACGAACTGCGCACTCTGAATGCTACCGGCGTCTTCCAGTCCCGCGCTTTAGACTGGTGGGCTGCCGAGAGAAACAAACACGGAAATGATGCAGCTTATGGTCTGACATGGGATGAGTTGAAGAACGTCATGTTGGAAGAGTTCTGCCCTCCCCATGAACGCCAAAAGTTTGAGGACGAATTCTGGCACATCAAGAAAAAGGAGGGTGACAACACTGCTTTAACCGCTCGCTTCAAGCAGCATAGCATAATCTGTCCTGATCAAGTTAAGACCTCTGACATGGCAATCAAGAAGTACATTCGAGCTCTGCCAGATTGTGTCGCAAATTTTGTGCAAGCTTCAAAGCCAGCATCAATCGAAGAAACTTACCTGCTTGCCGCTGAAATCAACGACAAGCAAGTCAAGGCTGGTGTCTGGGACAAAGCCTCAAAGAACCTGCATCAAGCTACCACCGTACCAACTGCTGAAACTTTTGCCACTCCTCAGTCTTCAAAAGCCTCTCGTCGCAAGAGGAAGAACAAAAACAACTCCGGTAACAAGAACTGTGCTATAACCACTGCTACCCCGCTTCAAGCTATACCAACTCAGCATCAACCTCAACACCGATCAGCTGCAGCACCCGTTACCCAAGCACCGTCTGCAAAGCATGCTTACACTGGTCCTCACCCCGCTTGCCCGACATGTACCTACCATCATCTAGTGGGAATCGCCTGCAGATTTTGTGTGCATTGCAACATGTACGGCCACTTCACCGCCAACTGCCGTACAGGTCCTCGACAAGCACCAGCGCCAGCTACTGCTCATCAAGCTCTGCTCCCTGTCCCTCAAGGCCAACAGGCAGCTCCGGCACCCGCAGTCAACGCTAGAGTCTGCTATGCGTGTGGTGATCCCAACCACTTCGTAAACATGTGCCCCAATCGGGTTGTGAAGCAAGAGCAACAACAGCAGCAGCCCCAGCAACAGCAACAGCAGCCTCAGCAACAACATCAATAAGCCGCTCGTGCTCGAACTTTCAACATTAATGTGAGTCAGGCTCAAGCTGACAACAACGTGGTCAATGGTACGTTCCTTGTGAATGGTATTTATGCTTCATGTTTGTTTGATACTGGAGCCGATAACTGCTTTGTATCGTTTGAGTTCGAAAAGATTCTTAATCGTAAGCGCGCCTATCTCCCCTCGACGTTCGATGTTGAAGGTGCTACCGGAAGAACCGTAGCTGCCAACTCTGTTCTTCGTGATTGTACTCTCGAACTCAAAAATCACATCTTTCCTATCGACCTTATTCCGATGCAGCTCGGTACTTTTGATGTCATAATAGGCATGGACTTTCTTCGCGAAAACCATGCCGAAGTTGTTTGCTTCGATAAGATGATTCGATTCTCACTCGCTAATGGTGATCAATTGTGTGTGTATGGTGAAACTCTCTCGAAGGATCTTAAGCTTATGTCATGTATCCAAGCTAGCAAGTATCTCTGCAAGGAATGTAGAGCTTTCTTGGCTAACATCATAGTAGTGGAGAAGGAAAAGAAAAGAAAGACTGAAGTGAAAGACGTTCCTGTTGTTTGTGAATTCCCTAACGTTTTTCCAGAAGATCTCCCAGGTCTACCACCAAGTCGTGATATCGACTTTCGCATCGACCTCGTTCCTGGAGCAAACCCTGTTACCAGAGCTCCTTATCGACTTGTGTCACGACCCCCGACCCACCCTGGACGGAATCGGGAGCCGCGAACAGCCACGTGGTACCGGTGATTATTTTGAAAAATATTGCAGCGGAAATTTCATCAGGACCGTGAGTTAGGAAAAATATCAGAGTTTAGAAAACACCGGATTTTATTTATTAAATAGATGGGATAAACACATGTTTTACAAAGGTAGCTTTAATAAGGGATAAACCCAATTACATAAACAATATTTCTTAATTTAATTTAATTAATAAAATAAGCCACTTCTTGAAGCCTTTCAGTGTCGTATCCATCTCTTACTCCAATCTACTGTAATTACCTGAAACGCGTTTTAAAAAGGTTTTATCAGCAGGAAATACTGGTGAATCATTCTATTTACTAAAATGACACGTTTGTTATAATTTACAGTATTAAGAGTTTTTACATTTGCCCCGTATCTTTTAATTAGCTGGTTCAGTTGTCACTAGACCGGATCTATGACTGTGGTCATACCACTATTGGGTCCTGTCACCCAATAGTGACGTATATCACTACTTAGGCTCGCCCACCTAAGTGATAAAAACAGTAGTAATGTGCACAATACCCCACTTACTGCCAGTAACTTAAGATTAACAAAGACTTAATCACTGCAAAGTATAACTGGAAAACATTTTAGGGTTTTGTAAAGCAATTTGTAAAAAGAGAATGACTCACATTATAAGCATGCCGATTTATACAGGCAGAGTTTAGCCTATTGATGAGTCTTGTAACCTAGTGCACACGAACTCGGTAAGTAACTAATACAGCATTTACGATAAATCACGAGATTAAAACCCTCACGACAAATGACAAAGTGTAATCACTTAAACATCCATCGGATTCGCAACGAATGACAGAGTATTCCCCGAGTTCGGGTGGTACTCAAACATCCTGTCGGAATCACGACTAATGACAAAGGATATCACTTAAACATCCGGTCGGATAGTTTCAATCGATCGGACATTGAATCGTAGCAGCGATCGAGTTAATACCGTGTATCGTAGCAGCGCCTCGCTAATTTGAGAGTAATATTCGAATTTGGACAGTATAACTTCGTTTTTGAAAGAAACTTTTGACACCAGAGGACTGCTCGTAGCCTGCTCTATTTATAGCTGGAATTTGGGTCTCACGCGGCCCGCGTGAGCCCTTGCTCGATCCTTACGCGACCCGCGTAGCCGCCTAGTCTATGCGTAGGGTTGCTGAGTCACCAGTAGGTCGGCCAGGTGGATGCCACGTGTCCCTCAAGCTTATCCGGAGATCTGCCTTGCTGGCGCGGCCCGCGTGACCTCCCGCCTATTCTTTACGCGGCCCGCGAGAAGACCATAAATATTGATTTCTTGATTTTTGATATGGATTGGGGTTTCAGGGGTCCGGGTTTTTACTAACGGATCAATTTGGGACCTTTCAGGGATCCGGGTTTTTACTAATGGACCCACTTTGTAACTTTAGGGTTCAACTAGAAAGTCTCCTGGTATAAATTTTGGGTATAACTTCTGAGCTATTTAAAAATATATAATGCACTTGTGTTAAGTATAGTACCCCTCATTCAACCTTGTCCCGATGTACCGAGACCGAATCCCAACAACTTAGTCGGGCAGAGCCCTGACATACGTTATGAGGCTCAGATCAATCGGAAAGGGTAGCGGTGATCGGGAGTTAAAACACTTAAAACAGGGCAGAGCCTTATTATTATTATAGGGTGAAAAAAAATTAAAAGAATAAAAATATAGAATTTTGAGAGAGGGGTCGCAAGAAGTAGAAAGGGATTTAGCAAATTTCGTTGAAGTGATACTGTCCTATTTATACTGAGATTTTTAGAGTCACACATCCTTACAATCCTTACACGTATGCATAAATTCTAAAAACTCAAGGAGTACATGCAGTACAACACGTACATATATGAAGTACATGCATTTATAATATCCTAATGCACATATTGTTTAGATAATATTAATATTATTTATATTGTACAATAAACGTAACATATTTAACTTTTAGTTATTTTATTATATATATATTATAATTAATTTAACTGCTTTACTTATTTGACGCTTATAACTTATAAAATGTGACGTTTTACAAAATAATAAATATGTCTTTATAAGGAGAATATTTTTGTCTACATTTTGAACCAAGTTTCATTAAAAACAGAGTAGGTTCAAATGTAATGTATTTTTATAATTTAATTATTAAACGGTTCATGGGTCCGTCTAATTACTTCATATTTCTAATCTTCAACTTACCCGTAATCTACCCGTCTAATAATATAAGTTTTTTATATCCTTTTATTTTATTTAGAAAGGTCACCTATATACAGGCCAATTAATTAATATAATATTTTAACCAACTATATAAAATAGTGTTTAAAACTATTTGGGTTGAATATATATATTAAAAATAAACTAGTTACTTGTTACTAGTGGTTAATAAATTTAAACAACCTTAAAATTCTTATATGGTAAAAATAGGAATGTTACATCCTCCCATCTTGTTTTAAATCTCGTCCTCGAGATTTGGGCTACGATATTTCTTTTAGACTTATGTCATGTTTTAGTCAATAAAAACAATATTAAGGTAGATGACACAGAATTAAAATATCAAATTTTGTGAATACGAGTTGTATCATAAGTGGGATTCAATGGTTCAACTGAATTAGTTCAAGAAATTGATGACAAACGAATGAGATGAAATGATATAATTTCCAAAGTGACTAGGTTCAAGCCAAAAGATATATGATCAAGAGATATTAAAATGAATGTGAAGGACTTTTAGAATCAATAAAATTCTTTGTCAAAAGAAAGCTTACTTTGATTGGCAACTGAGGAAGACTTAGAATCGACAAGTTCAAAATGAAATAAAAGCATGAAAATGATTTGTCAAATATTGAATTATGATATGAGAAAATCAATGTGCTCAGATGAGTGAATTGCAAGGATACACGAAAAGACAATAGAGTTAGTGTATTATTGTCTTAGTACATAATTGCATTAAGACGATTTTTTTTATGAGTTGAAAGACAGATGTGGTTCTGAATGATTCGAATGATTGTGATTAGCCCAAGCTATAAGTTTATATCGATATCGCAAGATGTCGTAACGATTGAAATAGTTCAATAATTATGGTGATCGAACAAATTCACCGTGTAATCAACTAAAAGCTTTTAATAAAAACTCTAGGGGTTTACGTCTCTGATCTGCATAACTCTTAATACATAATACTTCTATAAGTATTTAATAGTTGTGGAATATTAAACAAGATGAATAATTACTTATAAGTATAAAATGTCTTGTCCATGAATACTTAGACATTTATTTGGATAATTTTATTCGTCACTCTATTTCTTGTATTGTTTTATGAAAATATGTCTTCTCCTTACAGTACAAAGTATATATAAAAAATATTTTTACATACAATTAAAATTTACTAAATAAGTATGATGACTTTTAATTTATATACATTAACTAGTCATTATCATGGTTGGATATTGGTTAGTGCTGCCTTGTTTAAGCATGGGTGATCAGTCCATGCCTAACTAAGGCTAGGCTATCCAATACCTGCCCCTGACAATAACCCTAGTATTTTAAAATAATACTAACACTATTACTATTAATATTTTATTACTAATAATAAAACTAATATTAATTACCAATAATAAATAACTAAACATAAACTTAAATGAGAGTATACCTCAAACTTAATATATATAAAAATATAAATTTTTCACCTCAATGGTTTAACAAGAATAAATATAGTAATACTATATTGTAAATTAGGTACTTACTTATGTAAGTTATCAGTAGTTCTCCCACTGTCGGGATTAGTATTGTTGTTGTCGTGCCCAATCATACTTTCCAAAGGTCTTGCCTTGAAAATCGTGTGTGATATACTTCATTGTCTGTGGACGTATAATTTAAGTTTCATGTGTTTTCTTGTGCATTAGCACAACTTTATATGCTTCTTACTTGCGTTAATAGTATATGGTAACGTATTGGAAATACTTATACTTTTGATGGCGTCCCAACTTAAAGGTTTCTCATTGCACGAGTTACGAGGTAGATGATCAAACGAAATAATGTTTGATATCAGAATTTATAGATAAGAGATTCTTGATAAAGAAATCTAAATTTATTATTGACACATATGCTTGTGCTTTATTCTTTAATTGACTTTTGGAATTCCTTATAGATATACATATCTACATAATCATATATTTCACATGTTGTATTATACATATCCTCTATAAGGTCAATGTATTTAATAGGTTCATTTTCCAAAAACAAATCAGATATCCGATCATGATACTATTTAGGGAAATCTTATCACTTGTTTGACATATTATATACCCCGTCTTATCCGGTTCGCGCTAGAGAGGTAACCTCAGTATATCCGGACAAGCTGGAGAGTCTGCTACACCATACCCAGTCTTGCCGGAGAAAATTTTCTATTTCCCATAAATAGTATATTTTCAAGATTTTAAAAGTGCCTCTTTTATTAGGGCTTTTATCCAGAATCAAGGAAATTTGTATTTCCATAACATATCTTTATTCTTGACCAAGTAATAAGGATTAATAGCAATTAAGTGTTATTGCTTATTTATCGTACCTTTCAATGTTCTAATCACCATTCTTATGGCATACCAATATTCATTACATTATACTTATATAAGTAATTTATCTTGAAGCTTATATTAAGACAAAATTCTTAAGTTTAAGTCTAAATATCATCCTGAGTGCTACCAGATAATATTAAGTTCTTAACTCTCTGTTTAATAGCAATTAGGTGTTGTAATAATACCTAAGTTTAGACGGAGAGTTAAGAACTTAATATTATCTGGTAGCACTCAGGATGATATTTAGACTTAAACTTAAGAATTTATACTAAGGCATCTTTTCTTAAGTTCAAGTCTAAATGCTATCAGGTGTGCTACCAGTTAATGCAATCTCCTAACTCTTTTATTTAAGCTTAGGTATTATTATCACAACACTTATAGGCTTAAAGCAGTGGCTCTGATACCACCTTCTGTCACGACCCCCGACCCACCCTGGACGGAATCGGGAGCCGCGAACAGCCACGTGGTACCGGTGATTATTTTGAAAAATATTGCAGCGGAAATTTCATCAGGGCCGTGAGTTAGGAAAAATATCAGAGTTTAGAAAACACCGGATTTTATTTATTAAATAGATGGGATAAACCCATGTTTTACAAAGGTAGCTTTAATAAGGGATAAACCCAATTACATAAAACAATATTTCTTAATTTAATTTAATTAATAAAATAAGCCACTTCTTGAACCCTTTCAGTGCCGTATCCATCTCTTACTCCAATCTACTGTAATTACCTGAAACGCGTTTTAAAAAGGTTTTGTCAGCAGGAAATACTGGTGAATCATTCTATTTACTAAAATGACACGTTTGTTATAATTTACAGTATTAAGAGTTTTTACATTTGTCCCGTATCTTATAATTAGCTGGTTCAGTTGTCACTCGACCGGATCTATGACTGTGGTCATACCACTATTGGGTCCTGTCACCCAATAGTGACGTATATCACTACTTAGGATCGCCCACCTAAAGTGATAAAAACAGTAGTAATGTGCACAATACCCCACTTACTGCAGTAACTTAAGATTAACAAAGACTTAATCACTGCAAAGTATAACTGGAAAACATTTTAGGGTTTTGTAAAGCAATTTGATAAAAAGAGAATGACTCACATTATAAGCATGCAGATTTATACAGGCAGAGTTTAGCCTATTGATGAGTCTTGTAACCTAGTGCACACGAACTCGGTAAGTAACTAATACAGCATTTACGATAACTCACGGTCCTGATGAAATTTCCGCTGCAATATTTTTCAAAATAATCACCGGTACCACGTGGCTGTTCGCGGCTCCCGATTCCGTCCAGGGTGGGTCGGGGGTCGTGACAACTTGCTCCGTCTGAAATGCGCGAACTCTCGAGTCAGCTCCAGGAATTGCTTGTGAAAGGCTTCATTCGCCCTAGCACCTCTCCTTGGGCCGCACCAGCCTTTTCGTCAAAAGGAAGGATGGGTCATTCCGGATGTGCATCGACTATAGGGAGTTGAATAAGTTGACAATCAAGAATCGTTACCCCCTGCCTCGCATTGATAATTTGTTTGACCAGTTACAAGGTGCTACGTGTTTCTCCAAGATCGATCTACGCTCAGGCTACCACCAGTTACGCATACAAGAGGAGGATATTCCCAAAACCGCTTTTCGCACTCGGTTCGGCCACTACGAGTTCGTTGTTATGCCTTTTGGTTTAACCAACGCACCCGCGGTTTTTATGGATCTGATGAATCGCGTGTGTAAACCTTTTCTCGACCGCTTCGTCATCGTGTTCATCGATGATATCCTGATCTATTCCAAGTCGAAAGCCGAACACGCGCAACATCTACGTTGGTTCTCGAGCTACTCCGGGGGAATCGACTCTATGCCAAGTTCTCCAAGTGTGAATTCTGGCTAGAAGAGGTTAAATTCCTCGGTCACATTGTTAATAGTCAAGGTATTCATGTCAATCCCGTGAAGATTGAAGCTGTCAAGAGTTGGGTTACACCCAAGAACCTGTCTGAAGTCCGTTCTATTCTCGGACTAGCGGGCTATTATCGCCGGTTTATCGAAGGGTTCTCTAAAATCGCCGTGCCACTTACTGCTCTCACGCACAAAGACAAGCCTTTTGTTTGAGGAACTGGACAAGAGACTGCCTTTCAAACCCTCAAGTATATGCTTTGCAATGCTCCTGTTCTCAGTTTACCCGACGGAAACGATGACGTCATTGACTATTGTGATGCCTCGATCCTTGGTCTTGGTTGTGTTCTCATGCAACAAGACAAGGTTATTGCTTACGCATCTCGTCAGCTCAAAATCCATGAGAAGAACTACACAACCCACTATCTCGAGCTAGGCACAGTTGTTTTTGCGTTAAAGATTTGACGACACTACCTTTATGGTACCAAGTGTATGATCTTCACCGATCATAGGAGCCTATAACATATCTTTGATCAGAAAGAACTAAATATGCGTCAATGCCGGTGGGTAGAACTCCTCAATGATTATGACTGTGAGATTCGTTATCATCCTGGCAAAGAAAATGTCGTTGCTGACGCTCTCAGCAGACGGAGTTATTTGCACAGCGCCCGTAATATTCAAGCCCAATGTGATCTCGAAACCCTCATCCACGAAGCCCAACATGCCTGCTTTAATGAACGCACTTTGAAGAAGGAAAGCATTCTCAACGATGGAGCCCAGCTAGAAAATAAGTCGAACTACCGGAGGAACTTAACAACGTCCACCCGACTTTCCACGTTTCGAACCTCAGAAAATGCTTGGCTGATGATGATTTACATGTACCCCTCGAGGATCTTCGAATAAACGAAACACTACACTTCGTGGAAAAGCCTATCGAAATCATGGACCGCCAAACCAAGCAGATTCGACGCTCGCGCATTCCCATTGTGAAAGTTCACTGGGAAGGCAAACGAGGCGCAGAGTTCACTTGGGAACTCGAAAGCGACATGAAGGAGAAGTACCCGCAGTTGTTTGTTACGGCTTCGGCCTAATTTCGGGATGAAATTCCCTTAAGAAGGGGAGGCTGTAACACCCCGTGTTTCGAAAGTCAAAGTCAAAGTCAAGATTGAAGTCAAAGGAAGACAAGATTGCTAATTGCGATCTGTCACTCCTTGCTCAACTCCTGTTTTGACTTCCTTGAATTGTAGATAGTCTATTTATGTTATCGCATTAGTTGTATTATGTGGAGTACTTGTTAATAATCAGGTTTTAATCGCTATTAATCGCATGTTTAATCGATTTATCGCTTATCGCTATCGCATTCGCAACTCGAATTATGTGTGCTGGATATTCTTTTACGTGTGTGTGCTATTTATGTGTTACATGTGCATGTTATGTTTATTTTGAGGTGTTAATCGCAATCGCAAATCTATCGCATCGCAATCGAAACGCTAAACGCAAGTTAATTATAGTGATTGTATGTTAGATATAGTAGTTGGGATTAAAAGTAATTTGATGGGTAATACTATCGCATCGCTCGCTCGAATCGCATCGCAACACTCAACACTCGAATCGAAATGATAAAACTCATCGCGCCGGACTATTGGATCAAGTGGCCATCTGATCGGGTTGCCATCCGATCGGGTTGCCATCCGATCGAGTTGCCACCCGATCGGACTGCCACCCGATCGACTAGCCTCCTTCCCACTTTCCATTTTAGGAAACCCTATAAATACCCTTCAAATGTCACATCACTTGATGTGACAGCTCTCACTCGACCCAGCTCACTCCAGCCTACATTTCTCTCAATTTCTCCAGATTCTTGTAAGTTTTCAATATAAATCTTGTACTTTCTTGATCTACACGCACTCCTACATCTTTCTATCTTTTTAATCTTAACTTTTAACCATGAAATCACCGGATTTGAGGTGTTCTAGGGTGATGTCATCATGGAGTTCTTAAGAACTTCAATGTTTGGCTTCATTCCACCAAGAACAACTTAGATCTAAAGGATTTCCACAACATTTATCAGTGATTTCACTTTGATCTACACGAATTCATGAGTGAAAGGATTGAGAGAAGGTTTCCAACTTTCTTTCAACTCTTTTACACTCAATACACTCAAACCCGATGGAATCGGAGCTCGTTCTGATCTTCTACCCATTCTTGGTGATTTATTAGTTCCAGATCCAAATTCTATCCAAGAGATACTGACTTCAGGTTTGAACATGAACTACCGACTCGAACCGTGAACCGGTCGGAATAGGGTGATTCCTGTTCGGTCGGGTCACTTGGGCCGAGATAGGTCTCTGTTGTTCAAGCATGTTATCAAAATGTCTCGTTCAAACACTACAAAACTTCAAACGAATCAAGTGACAAGACGAACGGATCATCAGGACGGATTGTCGTCCGATCGGATTGCCACCCGATCGGATTGCCACCCGATCGACCGGCCATCCGATCGGGTTGCACTTGGGTTCCATACTTAAACTATTTTTCAAACTATTTAAGGGTTCTGAACGCTGAAACGGATTACCACCCGATCAGACTGCCATCCAATTGAGTGACCGTCCGATCGTGTGACGTTTGGGACTTGGATATTTAAACAATTTTCAACATGTTCAGTACGTACGGATTGCCACCCGATCGGATAGCCATCCGATCGGGTGACCGTCCTGCTGTGAACTTGTTCTCAATCTGAGAAGTCTCGCCAATCGGATTGCTGCCCTATCGAACGGCCATTCGATCGACCGACCTGAAAGGTAGAGATACTTCTCTATTTTCAAAATGCTACAACGAAAACTTCAAAAGGCAAACATTTCATACACAAACACATCCTCAACAAACGAGGTGACAATCCAATCGAATGGCCATCCGATCGGATGACCATCCAAACGGATTGCCACCCGATCGACTGGCCATCCGATCGGATTGCCACCCGATCGGATTACCATCCAATCCTTGGTACACTTGCATCGTTTTACGCGTCGCTTATCGTTTATGCTATCGTTCTGATCAGGCTAATTCCGCTCTAGCGCTCCCTTCAATCCATCATCGCTGTGAGTATACTTGAACCCTTTTTGCTTTATGCACTTTTGGGTGTTACATATGTTACTTATTCTAAATCACATCGAACACACTACGCAATACTTTAACGCTAACCGCCACTGCATGTTATACGTGACTTAATGATTGCTTGTTTGTTATGTTTACACATGGATTGCTGTTTACCTGCCTTAGCAATGATAGTACTATAGTTTGGACTCAGCACCTGTTCACTCAGGGATTGTTAAGGACAATTAATCACATGATTCACAGTGGTGAATATGTATTACGAACTGCCTTACGCAGTCATTGGTATTGATAGGATCGTGTCGATAATTTACATGCTTCATTTCACTCGTTGTATGTGTTGGTTATGCGTAAACAATTTTGAACTCTATTATATCTATTAAACTTATATGCTCACCTTTACACGATGTGTATTGACTTTTACTTTAACGTATGTGGCAGGTGCTTAAGATGTTAGAATGCTTGGCTTGCTGTGAAATCGAGGCTAGGAAAGAGTCTAGAAACAAAGACAATTTATTTTATTTGAGTATCTGAGTTGTCGGAACATGTTTTATTTGTTTGAAGAATATCTCTGTATGTAATAACTAGATTATCTTATGGGTTATGGTATGGGACATAATATTTAAACTATTTGGTAATTTAGTCGTTATGGAATTTCTTTGAACAATCTGTTTCGCTCAGTGCCGCACCCCGATGATTCCGCCATCGTTTGGGGTGTGACATAGGTTATGTTTTTCGATCTTTGATTTTCCGGCCGAAGCAAATGGTAGCGGCGGCTACTTGGAGCCAGTGGTGGGTAGGATAAAAATTTAGGGTTTTTTTTTTCAGCCTATAATTGTTAAGAGGTGGATTGTGTTTTGAACATGAAGAACCCTAGATCTGTTAAGAGTGATTTGCGGAATTTTGAGTGTTTTCTGTGATTGAAGGGCTTTTGATTCATGATGTAGCTTTTGATAGCTTTCATCCATTGGAATTGATACGAGTGTGAGTGGTGATTTGAATATTATTAGGGTTTTTTTTTTGTTAGAGAGAGATACAAGGGGTTGAGGATCTTGGCGGAGGCGATGGCGATGTGGTGTGGTGTGGTGTGGTGTGGTGTGGTGTGGCGTTGCGGATCTGGATGGAGGCGGTGGTGTGGTGTGATGGTGGTGTGTGGCAAAACATATTTATTGCACAAATAGTCCTTAAAATAGAAAAAGACGAATTTACCCGTGTGTGCCATTCACATTACTGAAATTAACTTAAAATTTTAACTAGGTTAGGGCTAAAGGACGTAAGGTGTAATGAGTTTTGCAAATAAAGGATTTTGGCTGTAATTATTGAAGTTAAAAGCTATCAATTGTAGTTCGATACAAACATAAAGGACGAAAAATATAATTTACCCTTAATTTTTTTTTTAACTTAGTTCTAAAGAAAGATACTATCTATTTTAATATATAAATAATAATTTCTTATTTATTTAAACTTTGTATATATTTTTAATTTGATATCTTTATGTATTTTTATCTAGTTTAGAACCCCGTATTTTACATGGGTTGCATAAATTTAATTTTATATAATAAGCAATATAGTTATATCTTTAAAATACATCGTGTATTGCACGAGTTAAATAAATATTATGTAATTGATTAACACATACGGTCGTCAAGATATGTATTTGAATGATAAATTCGATGTACAATTTACTTATTAAAATTTTATTTATTATTAGGTTAGAAACATGTGTATTACGCGTGGTAGAAATATTAGATGATTATTAATAAATTGAAAAAAAGGAAATAATAAATAAATAAGAGAGATCCATGAAATTTGTGATTTAATTTAATTTTTTTTATTTATCTATCCTATGAAATATTAAATAATAATAGTATTAAAAATTATTTAACTAAATCTAATTTAAATGAGAATAAAAATTTATATATTTGCCTAGTTCCGCAAAGGAAAAAAAAACTTCTACTATCTCCTAAGGAGGAGAAAATACAAATTACCTATTATTATTAAGAGTAAACTGCCATTTTGGTCTCTGAGGTTTGATCACTTTTGCCACTTTAGTCCAAAACTCAAACCTTTTGCATCTGGGTCCCTGTGGTTTCAGTTTTATTGCCATTTTGGTCCAAAAAGGAAATCAGCTCATATTTCTCAAATTAAATCATGCTATTTTGCCCTTTTTCTTAGGGGCAAAATGGTCATTATATAGAAAATTTATATAATATATAAACTTTGCACTCTCTCTCTCTCTAAACACCCATCTGCCTCTCTCTCTATATCACAGGAACACCCCTCTGTCTCTCTCTCTTTTCTCTCTCTATCACACGCTCAATGGTGGAGACGGTGGTGGATGATCATGGTAAAGACGATGGCGGTGGTGGATATTAATGGTGGAGACGATGGCAGAGGTGGATGTTAATGGTGGAGACGGTGTTTATCATTATTTGGCAGCGGAAATTTCATCAGGACCGTAGTTAGGAAATATTTTATCAGAGTAAAACACCACATTTTATATTAATAAATATATTGGGATAAAACCCAAGTTTTCATTACAAACTGATTTATAGGGATAAACCCTAAAATAAAATATCTTCTTTATTTAGGTAACTTTTATAGCCACTTTTCCAAGCCTTTAGCTCTGTCCAGCTGGCTTCTATTTGGCTTTCACATTTTGTTACCTGAAACGCGTTTAAAAACATTTTGTCGGTGGGAAATACTGGTGAGTGAATCCCAATTTAATCAAGAAGAGTTTTATCATTTCACAGTATTGAGAGCGATTACAATGTTTATATCTACACAATTACTCATTCATTACTGTCAATCTTGACTGGTGGGTCATATTACACATTGGCTATCTCGTTGTCCAATGATAACGTGTTCCACATTTTGTATACAAAACCCCAACATACCGACAGTAATTGAAGAATTACAAAGACTCAATCACTGCTAATCATATTGTAAAATATTTAAGGTTTTGTAAAAATAGTTTGTAAAAAGGTTTACAAAAAAGGAGATTACTCACATTACAACTTTAGGGTTTTCCTTTATGATTTCCTGGTGATTATCTATTAATTACACAAATGCACACGCGTTAGTATAATAACCCAATATTTACATTAGTTATACCCTCCCCGAGACAGAACTCCAACGACTACGTCGGGCAGAGCTTCGACAGCCGTTACGGAGTGCTAGATCAATGGGGCAGCGTATCTAATACGTAACCGGGGGTTATGATACTTACAACGAGGCAGAACTTCGTTATTTAGGGGGGTATAATGCCCGGGTATAGTGTCTATTCTATAGAAATTGAGAAAGAATGTTGAGAATTGAACGATGTAAACTGAAGGCCGATCGATCTCATTTATAGGGCTGGAACAGGGGGTCCTCGCGCCCCGCGTAAGCCGAAGGTAAATCCTTCGCGGCACGCGACGTATGCCGGGTAGGCCCTAGCTTGGCCCGGTCACCGCTCTAGCCTCGACATGTGTTGACACGTGGCAGCTCCCGGTGCCGCCTCTTGTCCTCTCGCTCGCGACCCGCGTAAGATGAAGAGCAAGTCTTCGCGGCCCGCGAGAGACTATATAATTTGATTTTTATTTAATTTTTGTAAAAATAAAGGTATTTTGGGTCGTTTTTCGTATACAGGGTGTATTCTAGGACGTATAGGGGTATTCTAAATATATTAGGGGTGTCGGAAATGTTTTAGGAGGGTTGTTATAGAATATAATGTCGAATCAAGGAATCTTGCGTCTAGTCGCATGATACGTGGTTGAAAACCGGTGTTCGTAATCGTGTAACTTTATGTTTTTACATGAGTTTTAATCTCGAATGGCCTACTTTTAATTAGATTTGTATTTGCAGGTTTAATGAAGTTTAAGGAGTCTTTTCGGGAGCTTTACGAGTCATCGGGTCAAAAACCGGAGCACCGGGACGCGTTATGGATCAACCGGAAGTGCGAATCGAAGAAATCAGAAAAGTGGGTTGGAGGGCTCGTCGCCGACGGGTACCAGGTCGTCGGCGACGACCTCTAGAACTGCCCGTCGGCCACAAATGTGCATATCTAGTCATTTAAGCCGTCGGAGAAATAAGCACTTTTGGGAACCCGTCGGCGACGGGCAACAGAATGCCGGAACGGGAATTTTTGGTTGTTAGGTTATGTGAACGATTTCTATTGGTGGAGAAACATTGAATTCGGGAGTTACACACTCTTGGGAGGTTTGAACTTGATCTTGGAGCCAATATTCATCACTATTCACCTACCATTGCATCTACCATCACTACATCATCCGAATCAAGATCATCACCATCAACAATCCTTAATCACCAATTCCTCCATAAACCCTAATTCTCCATACTTCACCATTACCAATCATTCTACAAACCCTAATCATCCACCATTCATTCATCCATCAAGCTTCAAGATGCTTTCATTCACGTTCCAAGCATCCGGTGATCAATCTTCTTCAACCATGAGCGGCTAATCATCTCGGTTTCACCCCGGTGTAGGTAGTTGTTAATTCTAGGGTTTCGAATTTTTCTTGTTTCAACTTAGTGACAATTTGTGTTTGATTTTTGAAACTTTTGACAATAGTGTTACATTTGTTGCGAATTCGTAAATTGTCGAACGATGTTAAAAGTTATGACTTTGCGAAATGGTGATATGTAATTGTGCATTGTCGTGGTTAGGATTTACTTGTGTTGATTAGAAAGTGTATTGACGGGTGGTCCATTGGACAACCCTTTATGATGTTAAAAGACAAGTTTATCCCTCATTTAATTGTGTAATTATCTTGAATTAGATAACTACGGTTGCTTATGTTTCAGGTGCGGTTCGGGAGCTTAAAGTGGATAAAATGCGGCTTTGGAGGTTTTGGAGTTGAACGGGTCGCACGTGGAACAAAAGATGGAACAAAGCACAAAATTCAGGTTGTCACCGTAAATTACGGTCCCACCGTAATTTACGGTGGACCTGAAATGCACTTGAATCTCACCGTAACTCAGACTGTCTCCACCGTAACACCTTGAAGATCACCGTAAATTACGGTGATACCGTAAATTACGGTGATACCGTAATTTACGGTGGACATGACGCGAAAACCGTAACTGCCTCATTAAAATCAGTTTTATGGTGTCTTTTCACCTATTCTCATCATTGGAAGTTTTTGGGAGACACTAGGGGCGATTTTGGCTGTTCTTACTTGGTTACAAACAATTGTTAACATTCGGTTTGTGTATTCGATTCGTATGAACATTAATCGTTGTGTGATGATGATGTACCAAGTCATGCGTGGCTAAACTTTTGGTGATCATCCTAGATGTAAGGTTTGCTTTTGAAACACTATGTTTGTGCTTGAATTTCTAGAATAATAACTTTGAATGTTTGTTTGAGTTATTATGGTGTTTGGATATTTGTTTGTAAATTGTTGATTATTGTTTGATGTTAATCTAAACCATACGTTCTTGGTACCGTTGGCAATCGAGATATCATGGGAGGGGTTAGGGTTGGATAATTGTCAATTGATCATCGAGTAACAACCTCGCATTTTATAATCCGAGTACTTAGTTCTCTTTCATCACAAACAGATAATCAAACACGAGCCATGTCTATGTGGTTCTTTCTAGTTAAGCATAAACATTAGTGTGGATTAAAACCTGAAATCTAGGATGGTCGCTTGTTCCTAATCTGTTTACAAAAACACTCTTTGATTTGCAATTTAATTAGTTAATATTAGTTTTTAAAATCAAAACAATCAACTCTTGAACTTTAATTTTTGCAATTTTAGTTTAATCTTAGTTTAAATGCAAAGCTACATAATCGACACATTTTCCACATACTCCCTGAGTTCGATACCCATTTACCGCTATCTATAGTAGTTATTGGGATTAAATTTGCGTGACCACGACAATCACGTCATGTATTCTTGTCCGTTCTTCGGGACGTTGATAGTTATTAGCACCTAAGTCACGGTACACTAAATCCGTTAATCGAATGCATTTGAGTTGAATCTAAAACTTGTAGAAATCCTACGTTAGCAATTACCGAAACCGGGTGTGATTCCTTTTTCTTATTATTGTTCTAGTAATCAATTTTCTCGTAATCGTTAATCATTTGTTGTCAATTAATTTAATCAATTCATTTAATCTAAACTTACTTCTCTCAATTAAACAAAAACACAAAAACATTCTAGTAAGCTTCATAATACGTGACATTCTTGATAATTCAATCGAATCCACACACAAACCACATACTCTTCGTGGTTCGACCCCTCACTACCACTAGCTATTTGTTAAGGGTAATTAGGGCATATAAATATTATCTTTGACCGGAGCGCGACACTCCGATCAAATTTTGGCGCCGTTGTCGGGGAGTGCGTGCGCTTTGTGTTTGGATTATTGTTTGAATTCCGTGATTATCTGTTTAAATTGTTTAGTTTCTGTTTGCACTTTGTCTTTTTCCTTGTTACGCGGGTGTGTTACTTGTGCAGGTTACAGGTAGTGCATGCATACGCGAAACTCCGGGAGGACTTCACCTTTAGTCTATAAAACCGGAAATCAAAAGAGTCGCAAGAAGAAACCTAGAAAGCCGGTTAGAAGCAACTCTTGCTTCTAATCAAACCAACCAAACACCACAACTCACACCGACCATTGAAACCGATTCAATGGCAAACCAAAACGCAAACCAAAACCTCAACCAAAACCAATTTCAATACCGAAGTAACTTCAATCCCGCTTCAAATGTCCAACCTATACCTCAAGAGCAACCGGGTGGTAACGTCAACGCTAGACCACCCACACCACCTTTCAGAAACCAAAATCCCAATAATAACCAACGAACACCCCAACAACAAAACCTTCATCGACAAGCTTCTTTACCCATCAACCTTGATGAACGGAATGTCAATTCCGATCGCAGAGGTAATCGTGATCGCGGCAATCCCGCGAATGAAGACCCATTTTTCAACATCGATGACTTGAGGAATGCAATCCCCGATGATGAGCCTTATAGTGTTCCCGGTTATCAATCGCCGGAACATGTAAGCATTCATACAAAAAATTCGGATGATGGGGGTTACTATGATGATCGAGTGGATGATGATGAAGATTGGGGATACATAAATCGGGGTAATGGCTACAACGCAAGAGGATATGAAGATGAAGAATTTGGCTATCAAAATGCCAATTATGTTGGGGATGACGATTATGGTTATGGAGACGGAATAAATGATGGGTATGAGAACAACCGTCAACCACGAAACGACTATCAACGGAACCGGAATGGTGGGGGTCGCAACAATAACAACAATGCTCACCATAACCGGATTCCTCGTTTTGTGGGGGGTGGCAATCAAAGAGGTAACCAAGGTAGGAATCAAGGAAGGGATGAAAGAAGGGATGATAGAAGGGATGAAATAAGAAATGATAGAAGGGACAACCGAAGAGTGGTTGATCAAGAAGTTAACGGTCCCCATCGTCCTCAACAACCTCCACGGGGAGTGAATGGTCGTTTTAGGCCGGTTGACACCGAGAACGAATCACCAATCGTTTGTGAGAGGAGGATGTTTGATTGTAAACCACATTACATCAACATACTTCCTCATTTTAATGGAAGGTCTAACGACGAACCGTACACACATTTGGCGGAGTTTTCTTCCATTTGCAGCACTATCGGGGGGCATAACTTCGCACTAGAGGAGGTCAAACTTCGTTTGTTCCAATTTTAGTTGAAAGACAAAGCGAAGCAATGGTTCCTTACACTGCCAGCCAATAGCATTCGCACATGGGGAGAAATGCAACAAGCTTTTCTAGATGAGTATTATTCAATGGCAAAGACCGACGATGCTCGTGATGAAATTAGATCTTTTCGCCAATTATCGGGCGAACCATTGCATGAAGCCTTCACAAGATTTCGGGAGTTGATGCGAAAGTGCCCACATCATCAAATAGAGAAGTGGGAGTTGGTCAAGTGTTTTGTACGGGGTCTAGACGACAACACATGGAACCGACTTGAATTAACGAGCAATGGGACCCTTCTAAGCAACCATGAAGATGATGATTGGGAGTTCTTGGAGCGAATGAGTAAACGGTCGAAAGAGAAAGAATCGGCCGATCGAGCTAAGAAACATCCCATTTCCCGGTCACTTCCCGATCTCGACTCTAAAGATCGGATTTCTAATTTAGAGCGGGAAATGGCTCGAATAAAGAAGAAGGAAGAGAACGCGGTGCAATTTGAGGTGTGTGAAGAGTGTGGTGATATTGGACATAGAGCGGAGCAATGTCCAACGGGGTCGAGTGACTCCACCGAGGAAGTCAACCAAGTGTATAGAGATCGGAAGCAATATGACATGAACTCCAATACTTACCATCCGGGCTTGAGAAATCACCCTAATTTCCGGTATGGTAATGCCTCGAATCAAATGAATCCGAATTTTCAATTGGGTAATCAAGGAGGTCAAGGTGGGTCCTCGTACAATAATCGTCAAAGTGGAAACCAAGGTGGTTACCAAAGGAATTATAACCAAGGTGGTAACCAAGGATATCAAAATCGTGAAGGCAACTATCAATGGGGTTACAACCAAGGTGGTAATGGGGGTGGTGCATCCAACTCCCAAGGTGATAATTCGATTAACTCGAAACTAGATGCTATCATGAACACTATGAGCACTCTCACCAACTCACATCAAGAACTTAAAATGGAAATGCGGAATTTAAACCAAGAAATTAAAATTGAAATGCGGAAGGAGTTTGAGGTGAGGGATAAATCCAAAAAGGCATTAGAGAAACAAGTAGGCCAACTTGCGGAGGAAATGGCACAAGTGAGAGGAAGCATGGGCAAGCTTCCAAGTGACACAACGGTGAACCCTAAGCATCAAGGGTCAAGCTCAAGGAACACACGTGAGGTACCCATTAATAAAATTACTTTACGTAGTGGTCGAGTCATTGATAATGGTGTCAAAACACCATCACCCCAGTTTGTTGAAGGGGTGGTGGAAGATGCTAGTGAGGATGAGAATGAGAATGGTCAAACGGGTCAAAATAAAAATGATTTGAAAAAGAATAATGACACTCCCGTTGTGACCATACCGGTCCCTAAGGCTAAGGAAAAGGGTGTGGAGGCTAATACCGCCCCTTATCCCGAAGCATTGAAGGGACCCGTTAAGAAAGTAGTAAACAAAAGAGGTCCACAACAAGAAGAATTGTTGGAGATTTTTAAACAAGTGAAAATAACTTTACCTCTTTTGGATGCAATAAAGCAAGTACCGTCTTATGCTAAGTACTTGAAAGAATTGTGTACCCAAAAACGAACTCATAAATTTCCAAAAAAATTAGACTTAACCGAAAATGTGAGTTCGATTCTTTCGGGTGCACTTCCACCTAAGCTCCAAGATCCGGGTGCGCCTATTATTTCAATTCAAGTAGGCGACTTTAAAATCAATCGGGCACTTCTAGATCTTGGTGCTAGCGTGAGCATTCTACCGGGTAGTTTGTATGACCAATACGAATTTGGTCCACTTCAGTCATCAAATACCACCGTGGTGTTAGCCGATTTGACACCCAAACTACCCCGTGGAATTGTTTCGGGTGTGATAGTAAAAATCAAGGATTTTTACTATCCGGTGGACTTTTTAGTGCTTGATTACGTGGCCAAGGACCCAACCAAACAACCTACGGTGATTTTGGGTCGACCGTTCTTAGCAACCGCAAATTCTCAAATTGATTGCAAAACAGGAATGGTTGACATGACATTTGGAAACCGAAGGTTGAGGTTGCATGTTTTTTCCGGACTTATGAACCCTCTAGTTGATGATGAATGCTATATGGCGGACATTGTTGACACGTGTATACCTCTTTGCGACACAGTCGTGGATGGGGAAAACACAATGGAGGATTGTTATATGTTTGACAGGTCACAGGTAGAGGTGGAAAAGAGCATAGACGAGGAAGTGAAAAGTTTGGAGGTGCTTGCGGTTAAGGAGGGGAAACCGACATGGACGCACCAAGTTGAGAGTTTACCGGGGAGCATTGACACCAAGTTGAAGCCATCGTTAGTAGAGCCTCCGGAGGTTGAATTGAAGGCGTTGCCTAAGCATCTCAAGTATGCTTATGTTGGTGAAGGCAACACGCTCCCGGTTATCATTGCATCAAACTTAACCGTGGAGCAAGAGGATAAATTGATGGGTGTTTTTGTCACTAATCGGGCGGCGATTGGATGGACCATTGCTGATTTGAACGGTATTAGTCCCTCGGTGGTGATGCACAAAATCATCACGGAAGAGAATGTAACTCCCGTTCGAGATGCACAACGGAGATTAAATCTGAATATGCGGGAGGTAGTGAAAAAGGAAGTGCTGAAATGGCTCGATGCGGGTATCATTTACCCGATCTCGGATAGTCAATGGGTGAGCCCAACACAGACGGTTCCAAAGAAAGCGGGTATATAAGTCGTCAAAAATGACGCAGGTGAAGAGGTAGCCACTCAGCCGGTAACCGGGTGGCGAATTTGTATTGATTATAGGAAGTTGAATACCGCAACTTCCAAAGATCATTTTCCTTTACCGTTCATTGATCAAATAGTTGAGAAATTGTCTAGGCAACAATTTTATTGCTTCTTAGATGGCTATTCTGGTTATAACCAAATTGCCATCCATCCAGAAGATCAATCAAAGACCACATTTACTTGTCCCTACGGCACCTTTGCATTTAGGCGAATGCCGTTTGGATTATGTAACGCCCCCGCCACCTTCCAAAGGTGTATGATGAGTATCTTTTCAGATATGGTGGGGAAGTCTTTGGAAATCTTCATGGATGATTTTTCAATTTTCGGGTCATCATTTGTGGCTTGTTTGGACCAACTAGACAAAGTACTAAAAAGATGTGTTGAAACTAGTTTGGTCTTAAGTTGGGAAAAGAGCCATTTTATGGTTCAAGAGGGAATCGTGTTGGGACACGTGGTGTCGAGTCGTGGGATAGAGGTTGATCGTGCAAAGGTGCAAGTTATATCTACTTTGCCATATCCCACGAGTGTTAAAAGTGTTAGGTCATTTCTAGGTCATGCGGGTTTTTATCGACGGTTTATTAAGGGTTTTAGTGATATAACCAAGCCTTTGTGTAACTTGTTGTTAAAAGACCAACCGTTTGATTTTAATGAAAATTGTCAAAACACTTTTAACAAGTTAAAAGAAAAGTTAGTTGAGGCCCCAATCTTGCAATCGCCAAATTGGTCTTTTCCCTTTGAAATTATGTGCGATGCGAGTGATTATGCGGTGGGGGCCGTGTTGGGAAAACGGGTTGAAAAGAAACCCGTTGCCATATACTACGCGAGTAAGACTCTTTCGGAAGCACAATTGAATTACACCACCACCGAAAAAGAGCTACTCGCAGTTAGGTACCTCATGGAGAAAAAAGATGCAAAGCCGAGATTAATCCGATGGGTGTTGTTGCTCCAAGAGTTTGATTTGGAGATACGGGACAAAAAGGGTACCGAGAATGTGGTAGCGGGCCATTTGTCCCGGTTGATGGTTGGTGAGGATCCTAGATCGTTAGAGATCAATGAGTCGTTTCCCGATAAGCATATTATGAAATTGGATAAGTTGCCTTGGTATGCTAACATTGTGAATTATCTTGTTACAGGTGACTTACCGGCACATTGGGATAGATGGAAGAGGCAGCACTTCATGTCTCAAATCAAGTATTACCGGTTGGAAGAACCACACTTGTGGAAGGAGTGTGCGGACCAAGTGATAAGAAGATGCATAGATGATGAGGAAATTCCAAGCGTGTTGCAGCATCTACATTCATTTGCATGTGGTGGCCATTTTAGTGGCCACAAAACGGGTCATAAAGTGTTGAATAGTGGTCTTTAATGGCCAACCATTTTTAAAGATGCAAATGAGTTTTCCAAGAATTGTGTAGAGTGTCAAAAACTAGGGGGTATTTCAAAGAGGGATGAGATGCCCATGCAACCAATCCTTGTAGTTGATATTTTCGATGTGTGGGGAATTGATTTCATGGGCCCATTCCCCAATTCTTATGGCAATTTGTACATCTTGGTGGCCGTTGACTACGTGTCAAAGTAGGTTGAAGCAATAGCCACCAAGACAAACGACCATTCCGTGGTTTGCAATTTTGTTCAAACCAATATTTTTTCAAGGTTTGGGATTCCTCGTGTCATCATAAGTGATGGAGGATCTCATTTTAAAATTTTTCGGTTTGGGAAACTTTTGAAACGGTTTGGTGTTGACCATAGAATTGCTACCCCCTATCACCCGCAAACAAGCAGGCAAGTCGAGGTGTCAAATAGGCAAATCAAAGAGATTTTGCAAAAGACCGTGCGGGCGGACCGTAAGGATTGGTCAATTAAGTTGAACGATGCTTTATGGGCCTACCGTACGACACATAAGACACCCATTGGCACTACACCTTACCGGTTGGTTTATGGTAAAAATTGTCATTTACCGGTTGAACTTGTGCACAAATCATTATGGGCTATTAAAGAGGTTAATGTTCAATATGATGATGCAGGTAAGGAAAGGAAACTCAAACTATGCGAGTTGGAGGAGTTACGGGAAATGGCATATGAATGCGCATCCAAATACAAGGATGGGATGAAGAAGGCGCATGATGCCAAGTTGAGAAAGAAAGAGTTCGAGGTTGGCCAAAAAGTGTGGATTTACAATTCGAAGCTCAAGTTCTTTCCCGGAAAGCTCTGGAGCAAATGGATGGGACCTTATGTTATCACCCGGGTCGGACAATTGGGTGATGTTACCATCGAGGACCCGAAGGATGGGATACGACAAACGGTAAACGGTCATCGGTTAAAACCGTTTCTCGATGGCAATGAAAAGGTGGATGAAAATAAGGAATCGGTGAGCTTCGTGGTAAGCATTCCGGTTTATGAGGTCGAATGAAACGTACCGGTAACAAATTTTGTAAAATTATGTACCATCTATTTAATTGTTTGTGTATTTTTGTGTTATTCGTTCTCGTTTTGTACTAACCCTTGTAATTGTGTAAAGTCTGGACATCATAAGCGGTTCTTGAAGACAAAAGGTATGTTTTTAGACTTATTTGTGTGTATTAGGGACAATACACGACTTTTCGGGGGGTGGTAGGGCCGTTAACGGTTTTCGCGAGTTTAAAATTTTAACTTATAAAAATTTACAAATAGATTTTTAATAATTTTTAGGAATTTTTAATGTATATAGCCCCTTTATTAAAAGTTCATAAAATTCTCTCCTATTTTTGAAAAAAAAAATTGAAAAATTGAAAATGAAAAAAATGAAGCCCGTCGGCGACGGTATAGTGGGCGTCGGCTACGGGTTCCCTAAAAGCCCGTACGCATAAAAATCCCGTAGACAGTCATCTAAGCCGTCGGCACCCAAACCCTTTTTCCTTGCCCGTCGGCGACGGGGTTGGACCCGTCGGCGACGGGTCACCATTTGTTGTTCCGACGCTGCTTCGTTTTTTGTACATAAAACCGAACCAAACCTCTTTGCCACCCAATTAAACTTATTCCTAACCTATACTTAACCACTTACTCGACCCACCATCTCCCCACAATACCCTCATAACATTCGTACCCTCTAAATCCCTGCTCTCTCTCTCTCCTAACTCACCTTTCAACTCCATCTTCTCCACAAACACTCCTAGAACCCTAAACCTTCAAGCTCTCATAACTTTCTCAAATCTCCACCAAATCACCCGATTTTTGGGTCCATCTTGCGTGATTTTTCGAGAGGAACAAAACCCCCAACACGGTTTTCATCAATTCTTGCTAGTTTGCAAGATTTCTGGGCGTGTAATTTCGGGTTTTTGAAAGGGCGTTCATCAAGTTGCTTGCTTTACATCTTTTTCTTAGTTCTTCTTGTTTACAACACTAATGGTATGGATTTTCCTTGATTTTATGCATGATTATCATATGATAGTTGTTTTTCTTCCGAAATTTTAAACTTGTTAGTTTAAGAGTAGGTTGTTTAGACAATGTATGTTGTTCTAGCATGATTTTGAGTAAGATTAGTTGCTTTGGATGGAATTTGAGCATGTTATAACCATAGTGAAGTGATTACACTTGTTATGAACATGATTGAACATGAAGGTGATGTTGAATATATTGTTGAACTTATAAGAAATTGCAAGATTAACAAGGAAATTGATAAGTAGATAATAAAATGAGCGACTTTGGAAGTTTAAAAAGGCGATTTTACATTCACTTGTTAATTAAAATATCAACATCACATATCATGTTCAAAGTTTGAGAGTTTAGTGAAGGTTTGGGTTTATATTGATGTTTCGCTTGTTTGTGATTGTAGTTATGGCCGGTGGTAAAAGACAAAAGACTACAGGGCAAGCTTCATCATCGGGAGTCGGTTCTTCTTCCGGTTTAATACCGAGGAAGTGGGAGCAATTAAGCTCCATCGAAGAGGGTGATGCAAGACTGTATAGACAGGATTGGGTGTGGGCAAAGTTCAGGGATAGCAAAAGCGCCGAAGTTTGGGATGAGGAGAAGAACAAACCCTTATCGGGTTATCAAGATAGGAAGTTAGAGGCCAAGCTCTGGAAATGGAAAATGGTCAACAAAGTGAATACCTCAGTTCCGGAAAGGAGTTTATGTGAAAGAATTGTGAATGTTGAAAAGTTCAGACAAATCGGAATTGTACAAATGTTTGAACGCCAAGGATGGGAAAGGGTGCTTGATTGGTGCGAAGATAACACTTCGCGGATATATTTGGCGGAGGTGTGCGAGTGGTTGTCGACGTTGTGGTTTATGAATAAAGATAGTCCTCCTGCTGAGTGGAAATTGGTTGGTAAAACAAGCCGGGGGGTAATGACGATGTCTTTCGAAACAATCAACTGCATTGCACGCTTTGATTCTTTGGGGGTGCAAGCATATGACTATCCAACTATGCAACAATTTTTGGATAATCATATGAATGATGGTGATCCGGAGCAGATGACCGCGGCTATTTTACCATACAGTGATGGGGGAGAGGCAAAGAGAAATCAAATGACGATTGAGGGAAAGATTCTCCAAGGGATTTCTGTTGAGAACATTTTGGTGAGGTTTGGTGATAGTGGAGGTGTTAGAGCGAGTGACTGTAGGGTGGTGCACTCTTTGCTATACGGGACCCCTACATTGTCATGGAGACACATAGTGATGATGAATACGTGGGCTACTCGGGAGTCGTCCCAGAGGCGTTTTATTCCATACGCATGCCTCATTAGTGCCATGATTGTTCAACAAAATTGCTTACCACCGGAATCACTATGGGTAACTAAACCGTTGGAGGAAATTAACAAGGCCTCCATGAGGAAGAACTGGAAGATAGAGGTTAAGCTCTCAGGGAATAAGTATGTTGTGACCGACAGGATGGGTCATAAGTATGAGTTTCTTACTTCAGGGGCACAACCGGAATCGAGAGAAGATGAAGAGATGGGTGATGAAGAGGAGGAAACTGAGCCCTCCGGTCCACAAAGACCAAGACAAAGATACATGAGGCCGCATAGGGAAATTAATGCAGATGTGGCGGGCTTTGTGAACATTAGATTGGTGCCCTCCTACAAAAATTTTGATCGGGGACAGCAAGAGATATATGACAATGTCTCTGCATGCATAGGTGAAGGTCGAGAGTATAACCTAAGGAGGGAAGCCTGGGAGGAGGCACAGGGACCCCAAATGCAGGAGTTTTGGGCAGTGCAAGCAGCCCATCGGGAGAGAATGGATAAGTTTGTGGAGGAGCAACAACTGTTCCAAGCGATGCAGAGGTCACACATGGAACAGTTGGTGAAGATGCAAGAGGATGAGGCAGCCCGCAGACGGGCATGGGAAGAAAGGGAGGAAAAAGAGCGGCACGAGCGTAACATGTTGGAGGACAACCATTTTAGTGCCTTATTTGTCTCGCAAGAAATGGCAATTAATAATGCCAAGATCCTTCACGATCAGGAGAGACACCAAAGAGACCTTGAGGCTGGTCGTCCCTATGTCGAGCATTCGAGGTGGACCGATTACTCCAATCTCTCCGTTCCATGAGGCCCATCCGACCCATCTCCTCATTGGCCCGAGGCAGTCGGCTCTAGTTTTATTCCGATTCCTTACCAACCACCGCCACAAAGAGAGTCAAGCCCTCTAGATAACTACAGGGATATGTTTGAAGCCCTCACTGGTTATCCGTGCCAGCCTAACCCGCCAGTGAACCCTAATGAGAGATATCAGCGGTAGAGGCGAGGTATGTTTTTGTTGTTGTTGTTGTTGTATATTATTTTGTTTCCGTTATTTTTATTTCATGTTATTTATTTTCGCCTAGTTAAATGAACGTTGTGGGTGTGTTCCCTATATAACCCTCACGAGACCTCTCGTCCTCCCAAGCTATTGGGGGGTTTAAAAGGGCTTGTTGCATAAGCTAAATGCAACCGTGATTCCTACGAAAGTGAGTTAGGTTTGTTGTTGTTGTAAATTATTTTTCACATAAATCAAAGTGAAGTAACACATGGCTTGGTAATATTTTCATAAAAGTGGTAGAACTAGGTAACTAACAAATTTTGATGGTTGTGAGAATCATGCTTCTACACAAGGATTAGAATTTGTAGGTACAACATGTTCGCGGGACAACCGTTCTTATGAAGAGATGAAGAAGATATGAGCATCAAGCGACAAAAATCAGGTGCATGCGTTTCCTTTTTACTTTGATTCTTAGTTTAGTTTAGTAATGAGTGGATTGTACATTGTATTTTATTTTCCGGGGTGAGATTTTGGGAAGGTTAGACGTGTCACATCCCTTGTGCGTTTTAAAACTCTAGTTCTTGCACATTGAGGACAATGTTTACCTCAAGTGTGGGGATGGGGGAGTAGTAAAAGTTTTCGATTTTGACCCGTTCATTTAAATTCTACACATTGAGGACAATGTTTACCTCAAGTGTGGGGATGGGGGAAAATTTCAAAAAAAATTCAAAATTTCTTGTTTCAAAGGCGATCTTAAAAGCACAAGTAACCAAGTCAACGAGGGATGTCACAACCCATTTGGTCTTTTGTCATGGTCAAGTTCAAATTAATAAGCATAACGGGTATTTAGCGGGTGGTTATTTGGGAATAATTCGCCTAAGGAACTAGCAATTTATGCATATCACATATCATACCCTTATACGTGAGGTTTGAGCCACTTTTATATCATAGATTTACATTTACATGTTTCTTTGTTTGAATGGACCATTAGTCGCGTATTGTAGAACTTGCAACTTTTGATACGTTTGAGACCATAGACCGAATACAAGCACGAGAATGATTAAGGCATTAGGTAAACCTTTTCCTTTTACACCATTTTTATATCCTTACCCAAAAATTATCCCCTAGTAGCCAACTTTGAGCCGAAGCCTTTCGTTTGACAACCCACTTAGCCCATAACCATAAGCCTTTTCTTTTTAAACTCGTGTGATGAAAAATTCGATTATAAGAGCTTAAGTTTGTATAGTTGTGATTCATTGAAAAAAAAACAGAAAATGTTGCGAAAAAGAATGAAAAAGCATTGAGAAAAACACAAAAAGATGTGCTAGCAGTTTGTTGAATAAAAGGCGAAAGTCGTTGCCTCATAGTTATGTTTATATTTAGTGTTGTTTAGTTTAGTCTTTTGTAATAAAAAATCGAATTTTTCATCATCTTAGCCACTTTAAAAATATCCTAATTCCTACCTGTCACACCCCGACCGCGTATAACATGCAACCGCGGCGGAAACGTCGGGGAGTGTTGTAACAGAATTAATTGTTTCATAACCATGGCATTCAAAGTTGTATTTTATTTATAAACATAAGAGTTACATTATCTTAAACAGGAAATAAAGAGTTCAGAACATAATTAAACTAAGTCTATCTTCATTTTATGTCTCTAAGGCACAGGTCCGCCCTAGTGTCACGATCATCATCCTACGGAAAAGCTCCTGAAAACACATGTGAAAATAGGTACGTCAGCATAAAAATGCCTGTGAGATACATAGGTTTTGTGAAAATATGATTCATGACTTAAGTTTAGGAAAAATTGTTTAATAACAGTCAGTCATGAACCTTGTAAGTTGTTTTGTTTTGTAAATCATTAAAAAGCAATGATATGTATAAATAAGAGAATAATGTAAGGTTAAATGAATAACCAAGTAAAAATGAGTTTGTATAAGATAAGTTGTTTTGTAAATCAATGTCTTGTGAAAATAAGTTGTTTATGTAAAATGTAATATGTCAAATATTGAAATGATTTAAGTAACGCTACAACATGTAATGTCATACAAACACTTATATATAGGAAGTACCAGCGGCGTATCCACCATGCTTGTATCGTATTACACACGCCTCGTTACTCAAATCACTTACTCAAAGCAACCACTAATGTAAATTGTTTATGTATAAATGAATTGTCATGTGTTAATGTGTAAACCATATCGAAATGTCTATGTGCAATGTAAACCACTAAATGTGTATATCAATGTCAAAATGTTTATGTTTAATGTAGATCATGTAATGTGTACCCAAGAATATCATGTATGGTAAGTGAAATATATCGACTAAACCATATGTAAAATGCACAGAAATAAGGTATTGAAGTAAAACATGGTTTAAATCAAAGTTATGTTTTGTGGAACAAATGCATGCTATACTGATACAAACATTTATGCGGTATTGTGAAAATGCATACATCCAAGCCTTGAGACTGTGGCGATAAACCCTTAAACAAATTAAAGGTTTATCTAAGTTATGTATATCGAATTCGGTCATTCCTTCCAATCCAAACAAACCCATGATTTCAGGAACGGGAGTTGTCAATTCCTATGGTACCACTACCTACTAACGAACGGCGTAGCTAATGTTAATGAATGTATTGTTCCATTTTAAACAACCCAAATGTCATACCAAAATGTAACATGTTATGAAAACAACTGTACTAAGTACGCACACAATGGGCATACATAGCATGAAATGTAATGTAAAACAATGTACTAAGTATGCACACAATGGGCATACATAGCATGAAATGTAATGTAAAACAATGTACTAAGTATGCACACAATGGACATACATAGCATGAAATGTAATGTAAAACAATGTACTAAGTATGCACACAATGGACATACATAGCATGAAATGTAATGTAAAACAATGTACTAAGTACGCACACAATGGGCATACATAGCATGAACACAATGAAATCATGTACTATAAATGTACTAATGAACATAGCAAGTATACGATGTGAAAGCAGGAAAGCACGAAAGTAACAAGTAGGCACATGTGTTTCACCCTAAAATGTTTGGAAAACAGTAAAAGAGGGGTCTATGTACTCACTTGAGATTGCTCAGAAGTCCTAAGATAACCACCAAGCAATGCTAGAGATCACGGAATCAAACGGCACCTAATATAGGTAACTATGTCAATAAACCGGACCTAATATCGGAGGATCGGATAGAATGAGGGTTCGTAAACCAAACGAGTATGGAGACTCGTGTAATATGGTTTAACAAAGCCCACATACTAAAACGAAACTTAACCTAAGTGTTTGTGACCCATTACGACCCGTTTAGGAAGCTTATACTACTTTAACGCGTCGTTTGCGTGAAACGCGTTCGGAATGCCTAACTAGTCCTATGACAAGTAAAATATGCCTTAACATGTCTAATATGGTTGTCAAATCAGTTTAGCTATCAAAAGTTATGTTACATATGTTTAAAATGAATTTTGGCATCAAAGGGGTATTTTGGTAATTTACCTAAGGCATATAAACTACCTATCATACAACTACTTAAACGAAGCGACCATAAGGTATAACCTCGGAGGGTTATTCCCTATATACTATGGTCACCTAATGTGTTTGGTCGGATCCTAATGATCGACCAAATGGGTCGGGTTCGAAGGTATAAGCGATTTATTAGATCGCTTACCCTTACGACCCTAGACAACGTGGTAATCAGTAGGCATAGTCACAAGGGACTATAACCATCGTGATTACAATCACGTTGCGAAGTTTGAACGAACTTCGCATTGACCATAAACTGGTCAATGCAGAAAGTCAAACAAAGTTTGACTTTCGGACTCGAAAAGCAATAAAAGAACGAAGGAACACTTACGAAGGGTCCCCGAATGCTAATCTAGATCAAAATAGCTCAGGTATGAAACAAAGGTTTCAACTTAGAGCACATTAGATCAGATTCTTGTGAGGAAAAGTGAAGGGTGGAGGTGGGTATTTATAGTTTTCGGTTCACCGTTAGGATCATTTCTTGGAGAAGAGGGAATGATCACATCCCTACACTTGTTGTAATGTTGTGGTTACTGATTTTGGCCACCATAAGAGATTAACATGTGGCACTTGACCTTTGGAGGGTGTTAGGGGCTGTTAACTTGTGTTTAAATTGGCCTTTGCTGATCAGAAGAGGCCTAGCGTGACGCCAAGGGGGCTAGGTGTCACGCTAGGGTCCCCCTGATCAGCAAACACTTTCAAATGTTCACCTTTCAGTCCCCGTTGCGTATTAAGGCCATTCCCGACATGTTTAAGGCTTGTTAAATCATTTTCAAGGATCCACAAGGATGCCTAAACATTGTGGGCATGAAACATGCTCAAAAATATGCCGGATGTCAGTTCGTTTGGTCGTACGATCGCGACGTTCGCTTAATTATGACGGAATGCGCATAAGCGCGAAAAACGATCTAAGTTGCGTGACGAATGGATTTTTCTTATGCCAAACACTAAAGTAAAATATTTTAGTGCTTACATAAATTTTTGGATGTCCGGAGGTATTCAGAACGTAAGTTATGCGCGAAAATGCAAACTTGTGCACTTTTTGACGCTTTTAGTCCCTGAATGACCCATAAGTTTATTTTAGCACACCGAACCCATCAAAGCCTATTTATAAGATATATAAAGGATATTTAAGGTGTGTTTAACTTATGGACATGTTCCGGAATGTTCGTTACGGTTCAAATTGGCATACTTTCGCAGTTTGTCAAGTTTAGTCCCTGTAGGCGAATTAACTTGTTTTTGCCATACCAAAGCCTTCAAAACTTATTTATAAGTTATGTAAAGGTTATTTAAGGTATGTTGAGTATATGTTGATGTTCTAGAGTATTTGTCGCGTTAAACTGAGTACGTTTACGCATCAGTTTGCGTATAACTCTCCAGAAAGCGATATAGAGTTTGAAATTACATAAAAGTCAAAACATGAAAAATGTAAAACACAACCAAACAAACATTGGGATCAAATAACATTGTTTTATTGATAATAGAACTGTTCACAATGATTACAAGCACAGATGTTACACTACCCTTAGCCTAGCCCCGTTACAACCCTTACAAAGACCTTATGACTTGTGCTTAGTATTCGTGATCGGTGGTGGAGAATGATTGAGTTGCAAGCCTATGCGGGTACGTGTTCTAATCAGTTTTGAGCGATTACTTGTTGAAGTGCTAATACATTATACACATTAGCCAATTTTTAAGCCGAGTGGAGAGCATATTGTGAGGGATATGCATGATTTGTTAGTTTTACGGGCGGGTTAATCTTGGATAACCATTATTATATGTGATTATTCACTTAACTGGTAAATATGTGAAAATTGTAAAAGGTTTGAACTTTTGTATGACAATAGACCTTAACCTTTGTCTCGCGAATGGGAAGTGTGTTCGTTGTTCGACTCATGTGAAAGTGAAAAACAGATTTGCTTGAGGGCAAGCAAAAGACAAGTGTGGGGATGTGATACGTGGTTGAAAACCGGTGTTCGTAATCGTGTAACTTTATGTTTTTAAATGAGTTTTAATCTCGAATGGCCTACTTTTAATTAGATTTGTATTTGCAAGTTTAATGAAGTTTAAGGAGTCTTTTCGGGAGCTTTACGAGTCATCGGGTCAAAAACCGGAGCACCGGGACGCGTTATGGATCAACCGGAAGTGCGAATCGAAGAAATCGGAAAAGTGGGTTGGAGAGCCCGTCACCGACGGGTACCAGGTCGTCGGCGACGGCCTCTAGAACTGCCTGTCGGCCACAAGTGTGCGTATCCAGTCATTTAAGCCGTCGGAGAAATAAGCACTTTTGGGAACCCGTCGGCGACGGGGTCATACCCGTCGGCGACGGGCAACAGAATGCCGGAACGGGAATTTTTGGTTGTTAGGTTATGTAAACGATTTCTATTGGTGGAGAAACATTGAATTCGGGAGTTACACACTCTTTGGAGGTTTGAACTTGATCTTGGAGCCAATATTCATCACTATTCACCTACCATTGCATCTCCCATCACTACATCATCCGAATCAAGATCATCACCATCAACAATCCTTAATCACCAATTCCTCCATAAACCCTAATTCTCCATACTTCACCATTACCAATCATTCTACAAACCCTAATCATCCACCATTCATTCATCCATCAAGCTTCAAGATGCTTTCATTCATGTTCCAAGCATCCAGTGATCAAGCTTCTTCAACCATGAGCGGCTAATCATCTCGGTTTCACCCCGGTGTAGGTAGTTGTTAATTCTAGGGTTTCGAATTGTTCTTGTTTCAACTTAGTGACAATCTGTGTTTGATTTTTGAAACTTTTGACAATAGTGTTACATTTGTTGCGAATTCGTAAATTGTCGAACGATGTTAAAAGTTATGACTTTGCGAAATGGTGATATGTAATTGTGCATTGTCGTGGTTAGGATTTACTTGTGTTGATTAGAAAGTGTATTCTTGTCCGTTCTTCGGGACGTTGATAGTTATTAGTACCTAGGTCACTGTACACTAAATCCGTTAATCGAATGCATTTGAGTTGAATCTAAAACTTGTAGAAATCCTAGGTTAGCAATTACCGAAACCGGGTGTGATTCCTTTTTCTTATTATTGTTCTAGTAATCAATTTTCTCGTAATCGTTAATCATTAGTTGTCAATTAATTTAATCAATTCATTTAATCTAAACTCACTTCTCTCAATTAAACAAAAAACACAAAAACATTCTAGTAAGCTTCATAATACGTGACATTCTTGATAATTCAATCGAATCCACACACAAACCACATACTCTTCGTGGTTCGACCCCTCACTACCACTAGCTATTTGTTAAGGGTAATTAGGGCATATAAATATTATCTTTGACCGGAGCGCGACACTCCGATCATCGCACACGTTTCGAGGAATCTTACGTCGAGTCGCACACGTATCGAGAAATAGTACGTCGAATCAACTAATTAAAAAAATTAGAAATTCGATGTATACGACCCCCATTTACACTATGTGAAAATTCTATGTTAATAAAAACTTTAACTATTATTTAATCATCAATCAAAATTGGATTTTAATTAATATTAATAACATAAACCTCTTAGTAATCATCGATCAGAATTAAATATTAGTTAACAATATTATTAATGAACTAAATTAACTGAATAATAAAATGCTATGTGCTATTAGTTATAATTCTTTATTAGACTCCGGGGTGTTGGGGGCTTGGGTTGGGGCATTGCTCGATACGTGGTAAATGTGGGCTTCACCAATCAACACTAAAAAAATGGGGTGTGGGAGCGGCGTGAGGTGCCATATGGATTATTATTATTTTTTTAATGTTGACAATTATATAAAAAACACAACTTATATTAATTTAAAAAACGTTACATAAAAGACAATCCTAAAATATAAAAAACCTACTTAATAAATCCTAAAATATAAAAAAACCTACTTATTAAATCCTAAAAAATAAAAAAATCAACTTATTAAATCCTACAAAAAAATTACAAAGTACGGTAAATATTAAAGTGGGGAACCCACTTAAACTCCGTATTCCCGTCGTGCTTGTACTCGATTTTCGCGGTCTCCACTCGATCGTCGTAGGTCAAGTGGCCCGCAGGGACACAATCAAAGCAAATTTTAAACCGATCCAACCTCGGTTTGAGCTCACGCCATTTGTGTTGACATGTGTTTTAGTTTTGACGCCTGTTCCCGACGTGTTCTTGGTACTGTTGGAACGCTCGCCCCCCCAATACGCGGTTTGACCGCGTTGTAGGGTACGTTGTGTGTCCACAATCGATGTCACTAGTGCTATTTCCTCCTCTTCGGTACAATGCACCATTTTTGACTTGTTGGTTTGGGTTTGGTGAAAGAAGAATGGGGAAAAATTGTATTTTTTAGTTTGGGTTTGGGTGAGTATTACATTTTTTTTTAAATTAAGTTACCATATGTAACCGCCACCCACCCCCCGCTTGCGGTATACACATATAATGTATATATGTGTGGGCAATCAGGGGGCAAAAGTGAAAGTGCACTAATTTTAACGTTATTTTACTAATTTCGTGAAAATAACGTTAAAAAGCGAGGGACGGTTAATCATGCATCATGTGGTGGCGTTGATAGCCGAAAGACAAGGGGGTACATGCGCTAATCGGCTTTTGTCCCAATTGCTGAGTGTTATGTGCCTTATGCCCCACAGTTCAAGGATTGATGCAAAACTACTATCGAGCCGGGGGTCTCACTAGAAGCAGTCTCTCTATTCCTACAGGGTAGAGGTAAGGTTGTCTACATCTTACCCTCCTCAGACCTTACCTTAGCTTTGCTATTGGTGGGATTTACTGAGTATGATGATGATGATGATGTAACCGCCACCCCCAAACGGCTATATCGAACCATCAAATCAAAGCCAGCCATGTCACACTGCCCCCGCCCCACGTCAGGCTCAATCTCTATGCTAGCAGGGCAACGCTACTCCAGTGTGGTCTAGCCAGCGTTTGGGCATTCCGTCGCCTCAACCCACACCCCGCAGCTTAGAATCATTTTTTTTAACGGCACCTTAGAATCATATTAGATGAGTTTCTCTTTAAATATTAGTATTTATAACATGTAATGTTACACATTTATGGCAAATAACAAATAATTAATAAATGATACTTTAATATCATAAGACCAACCGTAATCAGGCGTTTTTTGTCAAAAAACTGCCCAAACACGCCGGAACACGCCCGGGTGCCGCCCCCCTCGGCGTTTTGTGGCGTTATTCGCGAAAAAAAGGAGGTTGGCGTTTTTTGAAACACGCCGAAATGGAAAATATTTGGCCAATCGAATGAGAGCATGAGGGTTTAGAGAGAGAGAGAGAGATATGGAATTTTGGGGTTTGAGTTTGACGGATTTTTTGGGGTTTGCCGGAATTTCAGCCGGAGAAGTTGCAGGTCACGAAGAAGATGAAGGGATGGAGGCGGGTGGTTTGTTTTAAAACTTTGCTCAGTTGACACATTAGGCCCCTGTGGTTTTAAACTTCAATATCTTTAATATTTCAAGTTTCAAAAATGCTATATCAGTCCCTAAAGTTTTGTTTATTAAATGTCTCATTTGGATCTTCTATAAAACTTAAAATTTTACAATGTAAATTTTTAGTATTGTAATTTTTTTTAAGTTAATGAAGTATTTTAAGTTTTTAATTTAAAAAAAAATAAATAATTGTGTAATGATTGGATGGGACGTTATTGGGCATTATTCTACTACGCCACTTTTGCAAAAACGCCTAATAATACCCCCGTACTGACTGGACTGCCACATGACAGAAAACGATTCAGAGTGGGGGCATTATTTATCGAATCACTGTTCTAAATAAACTAAAGAAACCAAACATGATTGATTTTTGGCGCTTTAATAATTCGGAAAATGAAAAGACACAGATGTCAGTGTATGAATGGATGATCAAAAGCACAAAGAAAAACCGAAAAAAAGGCTACGGAGAAGTTGAGGAGACTTCACATTGACTTGGATTTTCAAAAATCAAATTCCGTTCCTTTCTTCTTTTCCAAAGCACCCTCTGTTTTTTTTTTTTTTTTTTTTTCTCTAAAAGACCCCTGTAAACTTCCCCTTTTATTCGTACGGAGTTTTCGAAAAAGTTGGTCTTTTCTATAATCTTTGCACTGCATTACTACTGCTGCTACTGTGTTCACGATTACTTCCTTCGAGGGTAAGAAACCCCTTTTCGTTTCTTGAATAATTGATGAACAATAAGTAGAAAAAAACACATTTTTATGTTTGTAATGGAAAAATATCATCTGGGTAAGAAAAGGGTAGCTGATCAGATGGGTTTTTCATGGTCTTCTGATGATGAGTGTTATGTGCCTTATGTCCCACACTTCAAGGATTGATGCAAAACTACTATCGAGCCGGGGGTCTCACTGGAAGCAGTCTCTCTATTCTTACAGGGTAGAGGTAAGGTTGTCTACATCTTACCCTCCTCAGACCTTACCTTAGCTTTGCTATTGGTGGGATTTACTGAGTATGATGATGATGATGATGTAACCGCCACCCCCAAACGGCTATATCGAACCATCAAATCAAAGCCAGCCATGTCAAACTGCCCCCGCCCCACGTCAGGCTCAATCTCTATGTCAGCAGGGCAACGCTACTCCAGTGTGATCTAGCTAGCGTTTGGGCATTCCGCCGCCTCAACCCACACCCCGCAGCCTTAGAATCATTTTTTTGAACGGCACCTTAGAATCATATTAGATGAGTTTCTCTTTAAATATTAGTATTTATAACATGTAATGTTACACATCTATGGCAAATAACAAATAATTAATAAATGATACTTTAATATCATAAGACCAACGGTAATCGGGCGTTTTTTGCCAAAAAAACTGCCCAAACATGCCGGAACACGCCCGGGTGCCGCCCCCTCGGCGTTTTGTGGTGTTATTCGCGAAAAAAAGGAGGTTGGCGTTTTTTGAAACACGCCGAAATGGAAAATCTTTGGCCAATCGGATGAGAGCATGGGGGTTTAGAGAGAGAGAGATATGGAATTTTGGAGAAGTTGCAGGTCACGAAGCAGATGAAGGGATGGAGGCGGGTGGTTTGTTTTAAAACTTTGCTCAGTTGACACATTAGGCCCCTGTGGTTTTAAACTTCAATATCTTTAATATTTCAAGTTTCAAAAATGCTATATCAGTCCCTATAGTTTTGTTTATTAAATGTCTCATTTGGATCTTTTATAAAACTTAAAATTTTACAATGTAATTTTTTAGTATTGTAATTTTTTTAAGTTAATGAAGTATTTTAAGTTTTTAATTTAAAAAAAAAAAATAATTGTGTAATGATTGGATGGGGCGTTATTGTGCATTATTCTACTACGTCACTTTTGCAAAAACGCCTAATAATGTCCCCATGCTGACTGGACTACCACATGACAGAAAACGATTCAGAGTGGGGGCATTATTTATCGAACCAGTACGCATGTTCTAAATAAACTAAAGAAACCAAACATAATTAATTTTTGGCGCTTTAATAATTCAGAAAATGAGCGGGCAGCCAGCTCAGTCGTCAACTGTGTGGAATCAATGGGCTACCCCGAAAGCCAATATTCTGTTATGGAGAGTACTTTTAGGGAGAGTCGCTTCTCGGGAAGCTTTGATGAAGAGAGGGATCCCGATTCCCGATGGGAGCTGTCCTCGGTGTGGGCTCGAGCAGGAAACCACTGATCATATTTTTTATAAGTGCCTTTGGGCCAAATGTATCTGGTGGAACATTCTAGCATGGGTCCGAGTTAGCTTTCCTGGTGAGGACTTTTCGTTTCGGCAATTCTTTGAGTACATTTTACAGCGGCCGGGAGGAGGGGTTTGGAAAAGGATTATTATCATGATTGTCCAAGCTACAGTGTGGAGGCTATGGTATGTCAGAAACGAGAAAGTGTTCGACGGTCGGTTCATCCCGATTAACAAGACGGTGGAGCTTATAAAAGAAGATAGCTTTCTTTGGATTTGTAACAGGGCTAGGAATAAGAATCCGGACTGGGATAACTGGGTGAAGTTCCAGGTGTTGGAACTTTTGTAACTGTCTTGTTCTGTTTTGTTTTTTCGGTTCTGTTTGTTCCCCAGTTTCTTGCTGGCTCTTTATATATATATATAAAGTGTTTTTGCCGTTCAAAAAAAATAATAATTCGGAAAATGAAAAGACACAGATGTCAGTGTATGAATGGATGATCAAAAGCACAAAGAAAAACCGAAAAAAAAGGCTACGGAGAAGTTGAGGAGACTTCACATTGACTTGGATTTTCAAAAATCAAATTCCGATCCTTTCTTCTTTTCCAAAGCACCCTCTGTTTTTTATTTTTTTTTCTAAAAGACCCCTGTAAACTTCCCCTTTTATTCGTACGGAGTTTTCGAAAAAGTTATTATTTTCTATAATCTTTGCACTGCATTACTACTGTTGCTACTGTGTTCACGATTACTTCCTTCGAGGGTAAGAAAACCCTTTTCGTTTCTTGAAGAATTGATGAACAATAAGTAGTAAAAAACACATTTTTATGTTTGTAATGGAAAAATATCATCTGGGTAAGAAAAGGGTAGCTGATCAGATGGGTTTTTCATGGTCTGCTGATGATGACATTTTGAATGAGGACCTCTATGAACATGAGGTTTGTTTTATTTATTTTTCTTTTAAAGAAAACCCTTTTGGTTATTTGATGCATTTTTTACTGTTGTGAACTTGTTGATGCAGGGGATAATGGAAATAGATCATTTGGGGAAGACAAAAGAAGCAGGTCAGCATCATAATCCTAGGTTTGAGCAGATGCTTTTTTCATGGTCTGTTGAGGATATTCTGGATGAGGACCTCTATAAAAACCAGGTTTTTTTTTTATTTTTATATTTTTTAATTTTAATTTTTAGTTATAAATGTTTATAAATAGTTGCTTAATGTATTTGGCTTTTTTTGTTGATATCAAGTGTTCTTATTGTACTATTTTTCTTGTTTCTTTTGCTCTATGCTCTATGCTATTTTGTTTGTTAGTAATATGGCCTTTTCATCAGTTTATGTTATATGAAGTTTACTACTAGAGTAAATTACTTTTTGAGTCGTTTTTGTGGTTTTAACCATTTGAGTCCAAAATCAAAAAGTTTAACACTCTGAGTCCCTAGCCATTTATTTTATAACGTTTTGAGTCCAATTTTGTTCATTTATAACGGTTTGAGTCCAATTTTGTTAAAAAAGTTGGACTCAAAAAGTTAAAATTTGGACTCAAATGGTTATAAAGAAGTGTCTAGGGACTCAGGGCGTTAAATATTTTGATTTTGGACTCAAATGGTTAAAACCAATAAAACACAAGGACTCAAAAAGTAATTTACTCTTACTACTACTTTTATTAGTATTCATCTGTCTTGTTGGTTTTTGATTCCTTTAGCTAGACTTTATGTTAGTTGTTTTGCTACATTTTACATGTAAAAGTAGTTTTTTTTTAGAGCTGGGACGTCCCACACTCCTCATACTATTCCTTTTGAGTGGGATTTTAATGGGTACGTTTGTTTGTATGTCTTATATTTGCATTTTCAAGGTATATGAAGTTTAATGTCTATTTCAGATATATCTTTTCAACCCATAACCCATTTGACCTTGAGGTCAATGCTTTAGTCCATACTTCACAGAATGCTTATAATTGTTTTGTGTGTTTTCTTAAATAGTGACATGGAGTTTGTTATTTGAATCTTTTGAAGTATAGAAAACAAATGAGTTTTTGTTGTTTGGATCATATGTTGATAACATGATACATTCTTATAACTTGATGTATCGTTCATAGGTGGAGAAAATACCACTTACTTTTCACTCTGAAGCACACTATCTTGGTTCTTTTGTTTATCCTCTGCTGGAGGAAACACGTGCCGAGTTGGCGTCAACTATGGAGATCATGTACAAAGCTCCATACGCTGAACTTTTCTCTTTAAATGTGGCTAAGGGCCATGGAAAATTTTCGTATGATGTCACCGTTAATAATTGGCGTAACAGAACTAGTGAACGTGGCAAAGAGCCTTACCGGACATTACCCGGTGATCTGCTTATTCTAGCGGATGGAAAACCCGAATCTGTTCCTGACTTGCAGCGTGAGGGACGGACATGGTATTTTTCGTTGGTATACCAAATAAGTCAGGATGATGATGAAGAAGATAGTACATCGCTACGTTTTAAAGTTAAAGCTTCACAAGAAATAGAATTTCAAGACGGTATGTTTGTTGTTTACTTGACGAATATAACAACCAACAAAAGAATCTGGAACTCATTGCACATGCACCGGAATATGAATATTATCAAAGAGGTTCTTTACACCGATTCCATGGTACGATTTCATTCAATAACGTTATATATTCTCAGTAGGGATGAGCAAACGGGTATTGGGTTACGAAAGTTACGGTACCGAACCGTACTGTACTGATCAGATTTCTGTGTCAATTCGTTACCCATTTTTCACGTGTACCGGGATCGTTTCGGTACGGTATTTTACCCACTTTTTACGTGTACCAGTACAGTACCGAGCTCATCCCTGATTTTCTGCTAGTAATATCATTGTTAATTGTTATTGTGTTGGTTACAGGTTAAAGAATGCTGCAATATCTGTCCTTACGATGGCAATTTTTCTCGGGAGTTTGATTCAGATCTTTTTGATAAGCTGAATGAATCGCAGGTGGGGGCCATTAGGGCAGCTCTTAGTAAAACCGAATGTTGCCACGGTTCTTTTGTGGAGCAGATATGGGGCCCACCTGGAACAGGAAAAACGACAACCGTAAGTGTGTTGTTGTTTATACTCTTGCAAATGAACCGTAGGACACTTACGTGTGCTCCAACGAATGTTGCTATAGTACAAGTAGCTTCACGTGTGCTTAATCTGGTAAAGCCTACTACAACGGAAAGTGGAGAGTTCTTTTATTGTATTGGAGACGTACTTCTGTTTGGGAACAAGCAGAGGTTAAAAGTCGGCACCGAGGTTGAAGAAATCTATCTTGAAAATCGAGTTAAGAGGCTTACAGAGTGCTTTGGGACTTTGACTGGTTGGCAGCATTGCATACGATCTATGATTGATTTACTTGAAGATTGTGTTTCTAAGTATTACGTTTATGTGGAAAATGAATTGTTCAAAGAAAAACAACTTGCAGCTGAAAATGAAAATGAAAATCAAAATGAAACTAAAGCTACCAAGTTGGAAGTAAAATCATTTATTAAGTTCGTGCGTGATTCATTCAGTGCGTGCGTATCGTCACTAAGGGGATGCATACTAACGTTTCTAACTCACATTCCAAAAAGTTTTCTAACGGAACGCAATTTCCAAATAATGGTATCTCTTTTAGATGATTTAAGTATATTTAAATCACTATTGTTTGAAGAGAGTTTGGTTTCTGAAGAGCTTGAGCGGCTTTTTACTTCTAAACCATTGCAAATCGATCTTGATAAGTCGGGCGATATGTCATCAATCTATTTTGTTAGAGCGAAGTCTCTATCTGTTCTAAAAGTTTTGCAAAAATCTCTTGAAGGACTTGGTCTTCCAACTGCTTTGAACATATTTGCAATAACGGACTTTTGTTTTAAAAACGCTTCCCTTATATTCTGCACAACTTCTACTTCTTTCAAGTTGCATGATGCTAAAATAAAGCCATTGGAGATCTTGGTGATCGATGAAGCTGCACAGTTAAAAGAAGCGGAATCCACCATTCTGCTTCAGCTTCCCGGCATGAAACATGCTATTCTCATTGGAGATGAGAAACAGTTACCATCAATGGTTTCCAGCAATGTAAGTGTATACTTACTTTTACTGTTGTATGCTTATGTAGTTACGTTTTATTCTTATCAATATAAGCTGAATGTTTGTGGACAGATATGTGAAGAAGCTGGCTTTGGAAGAAGTCTGTTTAGCAGACTGAGTTCTTTGGGGCATTCTAAGCACTTACTTGATGTTCAGTACCGGATGCATCCTTCCATAAGCTCTTTTCCAAATTGGAAATTCTATCAGAATCATCTTTTGGATGCTGAAAATGTGACATGTAAAAGTTATGAAAAACGATATCTTTCAGGACCAATGTTTGGTCCGTATTCGTTTATAAATGTTGTTGGTGGAAGAGAAGAAAAAGATGATGAAGAACGAAGCCGGAGAAACTTGGTTGAGGTTGCTTTAGTGATTAAGATTGTTCAAAATCTTTATAAAGGTATGCATATCAGTTATATTCTATCATCTGCTAACATTTGTTTTTGTTTGGTGGATGTTTGCTTGAGTTTAATTTGTTTTTTTTTCACTATTATAGCATGGGAGAACTCAAAGAAGAAGCTTACTATCGGCGTTGTATCTCCTTATGCTGCCCAAGTTGTTTCCATTCAAGATAAACTTGCTAAAAAGTATGAGAAACTTGATGGATTTTCCGTAAAGGTGAAAACTATTGATGGGTTTCAAGGTGGAGAAGAAGATATTATTATCTTATCAACAGTAAGATCTAATAGCCATGGAAATGTTGGTTTCTTATCTAGTCCTCAAAGGACTAATGTAGCCTTGACTAGAGCACGGTATGATATCCTGTCACAATCCTTACAAACTTATAATAACGTATTACTTGTTTTTTAAACTTTCACTCTTGAACATGTTTTTGAACCTTTAGCCTTTTGTTTTCATAAGTTTGTCTGACTAACTGGCTTTGTTTATGTACTATTTTCTATTTTTTTCTAGACATTGTCTCTGGATATTGGGAAATGAAAGAACCCTCACTAATAGTGAATGTGAATGGAACGTATTAGTCTGCGATGCAAGGAACCGCGATTGTTTGTTTGATGCTGATGCTGATGAATGCTTGAAGTCGACAATCATAGCTGCAAAGAAAGAGTTAGACCAACTCGATGACCTGGTTCACGGCAACAGCGTTCTTTTTAAACATACAAAATGGAAGGTATTTTATCTAAATGGTTTAATTCCAGAGTAATTTATCTCATTACGTGGTATACGTTGTGTTTTTGTTCATCTTGTTTGTTGCACTTTGATCCAAACAGGTTCTCTTTAGTGATGATTTCAGAAAATCTTTTGGAAAACTGACATGTGCTCGCTTGAAAAAGGTGGTTATAAATCTTTTACTGAAACTTTCTGGTGGTTGGCGGCCCAAGAACACAAGTGTAGACGTGTGCTGCGAAAAATCTTCACAAATTCTTAAAAAGTTTAAGGTTGAAGGTCTGTATGTCGTTTGCTCAGTTGACATTATCAAGGAAGTAAAATACATACAAGTTCTCAAGGTTTGGGATATATTACCTTTGGAGGAAATTCCCAAACTTACAAAACGTCTGGAGGGCATCTTTTCCGCCTATACAGATGATTATATTAGTCGTTGCACAGCAAAATCTTTGGAAGGGTATGTTCATTTACTGTCGACTGATTACTGAATTCTTTTTTTTTTTTTAAAGTGATTATACATGCGTATTTCATTTTTTTTGTGTTTAGGGATTTTGAAGTTCCTAGGAGTTGGCCGGCTTCTCAAGAATTAATCAGATTTCATACGTTAAACAATTGTGAAGGTGACAATGAAGCGATTGTTAGTGCTGGTGATGGAAGAATTTATGTTGAAAACTCGAAAGTTAGTGAAAGCTTATTGCTCATGAAGTTTTACTCTTTGTCTAGTGGGGTGGTGAGCCATTTGCTTTCCGGTAAAGAACTTGATCTGCCGATGCAAGTTACCGACGAACAAATGGATATAATTCTCTTTGGCAAAACATCCTTCATAATTGGGCGATCGGGAACGGGGAAAACCACAATTTTGACCATGAAGTTGTTTCAAAACGATCATAGTTATCGTGTTGCTTCTGAAGGGGTTAATGAAGCAAGAAGCAACCAGATTAAGAATGTTGAAGATGTTAATGACTCCGAAGGCAGTAAACCGGGTGTTCTTCGCCAGCTATTTGTGACAGTCAGCCCAAAATTGTGTTATGCTGTGAAGCAACATGTTTCTCAACTTACAAGGTGCACAAATGCTTTTGTCTATTTTTTTCTTTTAATTATCCTTGTATTGATTGACTAACAAACTTACCTTTTCGACAGTATTTCATGTCATGGAAACTCATCAGCAGAGATCAATCTTGAGGATGCAGATTCTACGTCAGAGTTCAATGATATTCCAAACACATTTGTTAACATTCCTGTAAAGAAGTATCCCTTAGTGTTGACATTTCATAAGTTTTTAATGATGTTGGATGGCACTCTGGGAAGTTCTTATTTTGATAGATTTCCTGAGGCAAGAAAAGGTTCTCAATCTAGTCATATAAGTTCAGGATCCGTTGTATTGCAAACTTTTATAAGATTGAACGAGGTTACATTTGATAGGTTTTGTTCAGATTACTGGCCTCATTTCAATTCAAATTTAAAGAAAAAACTTGACCCATCTCAAGTATTCACTGAAATAATTTCTCATATTAAAGGGGGTCTGCAAGCAGGAGAATTTAGTGATGGTAAACTGAGTTCCGATGGTTACTCTTTATTGGCTGAAAGTCGTTCTTCCACTTTAACCAAACAGAAACGAGAAAATATTTACTCTCTCTTTCAAGCCTATGAAAAGATGAAAACTGAACGTGGGGAATTTGATATGGGTGATCTTGTAATTGATCTTCATCATCGACTTAAATATGTGAGGTATGAAGGTGACCATATGGATTTTGTCTACATTGATGAAGTTCAAGATCTTAGCATGAGACAAATTTCCCTTTTTAAGTATATTTGCCAAAATGTTGATGAGGGTTTTATTTTTGCTGGTGACACCGCACAAACCATTGCAAGAGGTATTGACTTCAGGTTTCAAGATATTAGGTCATTGTTTTATAAGGAGTTTTTAACCTCACAAAAAACGGGGAAACAAGAGAAAGGTATCGTATCTGAGATTTTTCAGTTAAAACAGAACTTCAGAACTCATGCAGGTGTTCTTGATTTAGCCCAGAGTGTCATTGATATTCTGTACTGTTACTTTTCTCACTCGATTGATATTTTGGAGCCTGAGACTAGTCTCATATCTGGGGAAGCTCCTGTTTTGCTAGAGTCCGGTAATGATGAAAATGCAATTGTGACGATTTTTGGAGGAAGTGGAAGTGGAGCAGAAGTTGTTGGTTTTGGTGCTGAACAAGTTATTTTGGTACGTGATGATTCGGCAAAATCCGAGATTTATGAGGTTATTGGAAAACAGGCTCTTGTTCTCACTATCGTGGAGTGTAAAGGTCTTGAGTTCCAGGTCAGTGTAGTAAACAGACTGTCATGAAAATATCATTTATTTTTTTGTGATTTTAGTTTGCTTTTGTTTTTAATATTTTTTCTCCATGATTTTTAGGATGTATTACTCTACAATTTTTTTGGGACATCTCCTTTAAAAGACCAATGGAGAGTTATATATGAATACATGAAGGAACGTGACTGGCTTGATGAGAATCTTTATCAGTCATTCCCTAGTTTTTGTGAGTCAAGGCATAGTGTATTATGTTCTGAACTGAAACAACTATATGTGGCAATCACCCGTACACGACAAAGGCTATGGGTATGCGAAAATAAAGAAGAACTTTCTAAGCCAATGTTTGAATACTGGAAAAGAAGGGGACTCGTTCAGCTAAGAAAGCTTGACAACTCAGTGGCGCAGGCAATGCGTGTTGCAAGCAGCCCTCAAGAATGGAGGGAGCGTGGCAAAAAGGTGTATTGTTTTTTTTATTGCTTTAGTTGTTATATGGTTTGTTATTTGAATACATTATTTGACATGAATATTGTATGTTTTCAGCTTTTTTATGAGAAGAATTTTGTGATGGCAACTATGTGTTTTGAAAGAGCGGGTGACACAATGTGGGAGACTTTAGCCAGAGCTTCTACTCTGAGGGCATCTGGTGATCAAATTCGGGGAACAAATCCTGAAGCCTTTATAAGCAATGTTAGAGAAGCAGCAGGAATGTTTGAATCTGTTGGGAAACTTGAGTCTGCTGCCTTATGTTTTTTTGATTTGGGGGAATATGAAAAAGCAGGTAACATCTTTTCTAAACGTAAATGTCTGTTTATTAACCTGATCCGCTCATCTTTCGACATCTAATTTGATCTATTGTATATGTGCAGGAAAAATCAATCTTAATTGTGGAAAGATGGATGCAGCGGCTGAATGTTTTACTCTAGCCGGGTGCTATAGTGATGCAGCCGAAGCTTTTGCGAAAGGAGATAAGCTCTTTGAGTGTCTGTCTGTTTGCAGAAAAGGGAAACTATTTGATCAAGGATTCCAATATATCGAACAATGGAAAGAGCATTGTAATGTTCAAAGTAAAGAATTAGAACAGATTGAACAAGGCTTCTTGGAGAGTTGTGCTTCTGATTACCATGAACGTAAAGATCCTAAATCCATGATGAAGTTTGTTCATGCTTTTCGTTCGATGGAATCCAAACGTATGTTCTTAAAGTCATTAGGCTGCCTTGATGACCTTTTGATTTTGGAAGAAGAATCCGGTAATTTTCTTGATGCTGCTGAGCTTGCAAGGTCTTGGGGCGATGTTTTAAAAGAAGCTAATCTTTTGGAGAAAGCTGGACATTTTAAGGATGCAACGGTTCTGTTACTTTGGTACGTGTTCTTTAGCTCGTTGTGGGGAAACGGGAATAAAGGTTGGCCCTTGAAGCAGTTTGCTGAGAATGAAGAACTTTGTGAAAAAGCAAAGTCGCTTGCAAAAATACATTCAGAAAATTTTAATGAATTTGTATGTAGTGAGCTTGAAATACTCTCTGATCAGCGTAGTAGCTTGCTTGATCTCAAAATAAGTTTGCATGTTTCCCAGAAAAACAAGAGTTTGAGGGGAGAAATCTTTCTGTTTAGAAAAATCTTGGATTCTCATATTCGTTTAAATTCTTCAAAGTATGACTGGGAGGATGAGTTACCAGTTGATATAAATAAGCATTGTGACGACAAGACTTTTCGGAACCAAGTTTCTGTTAGAACTCTGGTTTATTACTGGAATGATTGGAAGGAAAATGTCTTGGATATTTTTGAGGTTCTTGAAAGCTTCCACAAAGAAGGACCAAATGAACACGAGGTTCGTGTTGATTTTATTTTAAATTATTTTGGGGTGAGGAAACAGTGTGTGAAAGGCAATACCGTTTACATTTTGGTCAATGGGCATGCTGATTGGATAAGAAGTGCCGGGCAAAAGAGTCTTCAAAAGGATGGGAAGCTTTTAAGTATGAATGTCAAGGATTTGGTCTTTTCTATGAGGTCTTATTGGCAGTCTGAGTTAGTTTCCGTGGGTATAAATGTGCTCGATACTCTCGAAGGTCTTTACAAGTCAAAGTCAAACGGTTCTGCATTTCATCGAAGCACATCTCTTCTTCACATTTTTGAGGTTTCCAAGTTTCTTTTAGACTGCCAGCATGTTAACCCCAAAGATAAAAGGAAGCTGGAAAAATTCCTAGGAGTTTCTTCAACTTATTTTGATTTTGTGTTTCCGTTAGACTGGCGAAGAGCAGCTTGTGTTGATATGATTTCTTTAAGGGAGACCGATCTATCTCTCAACTTGCTTGAGGAAATTATTCATCAAAACATAAAGGGTGGCATTAATTATCTGGCAATTGGGAGGGTGATGATGACGTGTCTTGGTTCTAGAAAACCTGCAGCACTTTACGAGCATATTACTAAACGGCTTCAGTGGAATCCTGCATGGAAGCAATGTTTTGAGATATTCATGAATGGTGGCTTTAAAGATGTTTATGAATCTGAATCACTGCTTCATGCTTTGGACGATACTTATAGAGCCAATTGGAGATGTACCGGCTACATGTCACCTCATAGCTTTGTGTATCTCTTGGAAAGTCTTCTTTTCATGACATCTTTTCATTCAAGAATCTTTTTCACAACTAAATCCTCATTTGTTGGATGGTTTACACATATTCACTCTCTGTCAACTAATTCAGCACCCCAACAGATAATTTCAAATGCAATAAACTTCATTTTTGAAGTGATTAAACAAGTTCTCTACAATATAACCGATACCATTTCATGGATTGAAAAATGGACAACTGATTATTCTCATTGCCATAGACTGTTATCATTGAAGCTGGTTATGATGCTGTCGTTAATTTGTCTGCAAGTACCAGATTGTTCTCAACCGCCACATTTTTCTCAAGTACTACTTGATTTGCTGTCGGGAGTTAACAATATTGCTTATTTGCTTCCAAAGAAGTTTGTTTATCTTCTTTTAAGAAGAAGAAACGGTTATTTCTTGAACTTGAATCCAGAATTGGTCGCAGAAGCGTTTATGAGCATAGAGGATTCTCTCCTGATCGTTTTGAGGGGAAAGGCGAGTCCAAGAATTCGTGCTTCTTGTGCTGTATTTGTGGACCTTAGGAAATCTAAACAGAAGATAATGAGTGAATTGTTTCCAAGAAAAACGGTGCCATGTGTCCAAAAATCTTCAAAGGAGACATCATCTTCAAACACATTACCTGATGACAATCTGAATGTGGATCCTGTGGAAGTGCAATTGAATTGGAGAGTTGTTGAAGATATAACTGTAGCTATAAACGGGAAGCAGGAAGTGGCACCGAACACCTTGTCTGCTGCAGATATGATAAAGGTAATATTCTATTGTTGCAGTTGTAATGAATGATTTTGTCAGTTTTCTCATTATTTGTCTAGGTTTCATGCCTTTGTATTCAATGTTCTGTTTTCAGAAAGCTTTGGATCAAAATGTAAGCACATTAGCTACTGCGCTTGCTGACGAACAGTTCTGTGCTGGTAAAGATGCAAGTGTTGTACGTGAAGCAAATCTTGCATATGATGATTTAAAGCTGCTTTCTTCCGCATTTGGCCCAAGGTTAGACTTGTGAATTTTTGAAGTGGTTTTTATTTTTGATGTGACGTGTTTATATTAGTTATTACATGCATTTAGAACTTTTTTCAAGATGTTTTTGGGTATCTGTGATTATTTTCAGTGAAAAAGATGTGAAGCATTCAGTTCTCATTAAGATTGTGCAAGGGGTTGCGGAAAGGCTGCGAATTAACAGGCCAACGGTAGATGATTTCTTGAAGCGTCCTGTCATGGATGAGGAATCAGAGATTGAGCAAGTGGCGGTGTCCGAGAGTAGCAGCGAAACTCATGTTGGACAAACGAGCGAGGAGAAGAATGATGTAAAGGGAAAAGGAGTGGCGGTTGAAAATCAAACTGGTGGTGGCAACACTCAGGATGCGAAAAACAAGAAAGGGAAGGGAAAGAACAAAAAGACCAAAGGTAGAAAGGGAAAGAAGTGATATGGATGCATGATCGGCTTCAAATCGTTTGTTTTGTTTGTGTTTCTTCCTCCTAAGAATTTTTTGTGGGTAACTTTACAAGGACAGGAAGATCATGTCTTTTGAGTTTGAGAACCTCTGCTTGATGTATATAATGGAAACATGATCATGGGTAAATTACTTTTTGAGTCCCTGTGTTTTATAGGTTTTAACTAGTTGAGTCCCTATAAGCATTTTCTTTAACCATTTGAGTCTAAATTTCTAACACTGTTACAATTTTTTGGTTAAGTATTGCTAAATGACCAAAATACCCTTATAGTTAATGTTAATGTAATATTGTTGTGCGTGCATTTGTGTATTTTGTCCTTTATGTATGTCTCAAATTGCAGGCGCTGTCCTTTAAACCAAAACTTGACAGGCGGTGTCCTTTGTGTTTTCAAAATCTTGCACGTTTTGTCCTTTAGGCCAAACTTAGTTAGATTTTTTAGTTAAATCTGGTATCAAGGGGCTATTTTGTAAAAAAAAATTATTCAGGGACTAAATTGTAATCTATAATCTGCCAAATCGAAGCTTTGTTGGGTGGTTTTCAGGTGCGGGAGTGGTGGTGGGGTTCTCAAGAGACTGACGATGGAGTGGTGGGGTTTTCAGACGCGGGCAGAGTGGTGGTTGGGTTTTCAGGCAGCGGAGTGGTGGGGTTTTTAGACGGCGGCGGAGTGGTGGTGGTGGGGTTTTCAGACGACGGCGGGGTGGTGAGAGGCGGAGGTGCTTTGCATCGATAACCACATGGGGGGTTTCTTCACATCGGAGCAGAATTAATGGGGGTTTTCAGAAAATTTGAATCAGAAATGGGGGGTTTCTTCACATCCGATTCTTGAAAGCAGCAATTTTTCTTAACTTTGAATTAGTAGGTGAAACTGGTAAAGGTTTTACTAAAAACACTTGTACTTTCCGCTTCATCAGTAGTACCTTACGCAGCTGACCATTCTCCTCACCAGTATAAACGGAGAACTCACTTTGACCACCTTCATACAATCTCACTTTCTTCATCAATGCCGGAACATCAACTCTTCTAAAATATCCCTCACATTTTCCAATCAACACACCAATCAGATCTTCAAACTATTATACATAGATCACTTCATCAATCATTGATTCATTTCTGTGTTGTTTCTGATTTTGTTTTCAGTTAATTTACTCTTTTTCACCAGATTGATGCCCTAATGTGCCGAAAACTCAGATTTAGGGTTTAATAAACGTTTTACGGATGAAAAGACGGAAAAACGGAGATTGTTAGAGTATTGTGATAAGGTTTTTTTAGCAGATCGGAGTTTGTATTAATGGAATTAACCTCAGATTCAAGTGTTTCAGCTTCGTTAGGGTTAATGCAGCAATCTTCATCTAGTGACGGTTGTTCAAGTCTCGGTAATGGTGATACGCTTGCAGGTGTCGCTATCAAATATGGCGTTGAGGTTGTTTCTAATTTATGTTTCATAGTGATGAAACACAGGTTAACACTTGGGTTAATCTGTGGGATTCTTCCTTCTATGGGTTCAATCTCCTTTCTTACTCGTGAAATGACTTGGATCCTGCAAAACAGCAACACCGTTAGTCTCGTTAAGAGGGGAATATGGGGGTTTCCCTCTTAACCAGGCTCCGGCGTGAGAATAAGTACTGTTCTGAGGAAGAATAAACAGTGTGTGTTGAGTGTGAGAGTATAGAGAGCAAGATGATTCAACCTGGATGATGAAGGGTCCTATTTATAGCCGGAGGGTGAAAGAGGGAAGGAGCAGCAGTGCCAGCTGTGATTGCGCGCCAGCTGTCCGACCAAGGGGAATATCCCTTTGGTCTCCTCTGCTGTGGTCAGTGTAGTGGTACACGTGGCGCGCTTACATTTGCCTATTTTGGAGACGTTGTACTGGTGTTGTCGGACTGCTCCTTGATCCGTTGTAGGCCTACCTGGCGCCTGATGACTGGTGACACGTGTTGTCCTTTATGTCGGATGGAGCATCTTTGGTGCCACCTTGATATTTTCCAGAAGCTTCTGGAAGCTTCCGGATGGTCTCGTTGATGTCAGCGCCACATAAGATGGAAAAGTGGTGTGGTCCTTGCCATGTGGGCAAGGAATTGGGACCATACCTCTTCAAGTCCCCCCAGTCCATTGTGCCTTCTAGTTGAGTTGATCGTCTAGGAGGGATTCTGGACTTATGAGGGTAGTGGTTTTTATGGCGTGTGCTTGTTATGGGAGACCTAGAAAAATTGCGCCATGATGGGCGCATGGCACACGGTTTTTGGTGTCTTTAAGAGTTGAGCCAGATGGACGCATGGCGCATGGGTTTTGGCAACTTAAAAAGTCAAGCCAAATGGACGCATGGCGCATGGGTTTTGGCAACTTAAAAAGTTGAGCCAAATGGACGCATGGCGCATGGGTTTTGGCAACTTAAAAAGTTGAGCCAAATGGCCGCATGGCGCATGGGTTTTGGCCTTGTAAAAGTTGAGCCAAATGGCCGCATGGCGCATGGGTTTTGGCCTTGTAAAAGTTGAGCCAGATGGACGCATGGCGCATGGGTTTTGGCAACTTAAAAAGTCGAGCCAAATGGACGCATGGCGCATGGGTTTTGGCTTTGTAAAAGTTGAGCCAAATGGACGCATGGCGCATGGGTTTTGGCAACTTAAAAGTTGAGCCAAATGGCCGCATGGCGCATGGGTTTTGGCCTTGTAAAAGTTGTCTTCAGGAAGAAGTTTTGTTTGTCTTGGGAAGGAGTGACTAATGTGACTGTCACGTGTCCCCTGTCTTATAAAGGGTGAACAGACGCCCTTTCAGTCACTGTCAGTTGCTTTTCGGCGAGGTGTCAGGCGTCTGTTCACCTGCTCCCGAAAAAAGGTGATGGCGTCTTCTCTTTCTTCTGACGTGTCTCATCCCCATTGGGTACTGTTCTGGATTCTGACGGCCCACTACCCATCGCATTTAATGCGGTGGGTATAAATATCAGGGCGGTTCCTCTTTCTTCTCCACTTTTCAAAATTTGAATTCCTGATTTCTTCCCCATTTCTTTGTCTTCTCTCATCCTTCTTCTAGAGTTCACTCATATTATTCTTTGATTATGTCTGGAGCAAATCCTTCTTCCAGGAGAAGGAGAAACAAGGGCAAGAACCCACCAGGTCCCGATCAGGCAACTATAGGGTGGAAGGAGGATGAGTTTAATAATCTGGTATAGGAGATGGGTTTCCATTCTGAGTGGGGTGCTCAGTTCCCCACCCCAGGATCTACTGCCATGGATGCCCCTCCAGGTTACATTACTTTATATGCTGCTTTTTTCCGGGAGGGCAACTTCAGGCTCCCGATGACCAGGTTTACCGGGGAGGTGTTGAGGAACTATGGGCTCCATATATCTCAGATCAATGCGATTGGGCTTCCTCGTATTACCCATTTTAAGTTTGTTTGTATGGCTCACCGTCTGGAGCCGACGTTCGCGCTGTTCAACGTCTTTTATACTGTGACATATACTAGTGGTTTTTACTCCTTTAGTGCTCGTACCGGCGTTGCTCCAGTTTGTTCTGTTCCCTTGAAGAGCCTTCATGACTGGAAACAAAAGTTTTTCTATATTCGTCGAGGTGTTATCCCTGTGGATATGCATTACCGGTCGGTGGATGAGGGTATCCCTAAGGTTGATGTGGTTGCAGATTTCCCTGAACAGGCCTGGTATAAAAAGTTGACTCATAAAGCTACTCCTATTATTCAGCTTGAGGAGATGGCGTTGGTGGGAGCCGGGATGAGTATGTTGTGGGTTCCAAAACATCCTTTGGGGGTCCCCGTATATGGTTATCAGGGTAAACGTATGTGTCGTCACAGCCTTTTTTGTCTTATCTCGTTTTTGTTATTTTTCTCTTTGTTGGGTTTCTCATCTCCGTGTCTTTTGCAGTGGGTTACACCTTGCTGAATGTTCTGGACCCGAGAGCCGGTGGTGCCATGGTCGAGGCGATACAAAAGGTTGAGAAGGGGCCCTGGTTGGATCAGATTCTCGGTCGTTTCTTGCATCCATCCAACGAGAGTTTTACCTCCTATGCCAACGCTGCCTTAGGTGAAGATAAGATAGTGAGGATGATGATGATGCTTTCGATCTTATTCGAGAGGAAGTTATTGTTCTCTCGAGTGATGGGTCAGGCAGATCTTTTGAAGGCCTAACTTCTCGTTCCCCGCGTTCAGGTCCGGCGCAGGGAGTTGTGCACGAGCCGGTGAACGAGCCTATTGATGAAGACGTGGAAATTCCGGTTGAGACTGCTGAGCAGTTGGAGACGAGGGGAAAAACGAAAGTTGACAAACCAGAAGGGAAAGGGAAGAGGGCTGAGGAACATGCTGCTGAAACTCCTCGTAAGCAACCTTCTACTTGCCCTGTCCTAGATTACGTTGTAGTTTCTGATTCGTTGTCCGGTTTAGGGAGTGGAGTGAAACCTCGCGGATCTGACCCGGACGACCGTGCTACCTTATCGGAACACATGAAGAAAAAAGCTGTTGCTGGCCACAAGCGGAAACTTGACGAGCAGGCTGCTGCTCTTCTTGCTTCGAAAAGGGCTAAGTTTCAGGAGACTCCTCCAGCTCCTTCGGAATCGGAGGTTGATCTGGGTGTTTTTACTTAGAAACAAGGGAATCTGTTGGAGAAAATTTATGAAGCTTCTGGTACTCGTTTTATTAGTTTTCCCATTTGTCTTTTCTGGTTCCTTGCCTTTTCTTTTGTTTTTTTCTAAATGTGATGCTCGTTTTGGAGCAGGTGCCAAGCCAGCCAAGACTTCACACAAGATTGACCTTTCAAAAATCACTCCTCCAGAATCTCCTCCCTCGAGGACGTTTGGGTTGACTCCTCCTCGTGATACTTCTGGTGAGAAGAGGAAAGAAGACGATGTTCATGCTGAGCAGGTGGGCGAAGGAGGTGGTGATGCTGCTGGTGGCGATGGTAAAGGTAAGGGCGTTGATGCTACGGTGGAGTCCAATCAGACTGCTCCACGTCAAACCATTTATACTAAGTGCCCTCCGGGTGGCGATGGTGGGGCTACTTCAGGTGCTGTCCCCAGTCCTCAGTTTGAGAAAGTGCATGCTGATTCTTTTGACACACAGAATCCTGCTTGTGATGATCTTCCTCATCCCCCCCCCCCGTTGGAATCTAACCCAGGGCTCCAGGATGAATGATCTAGACAACTGTCATGAGTTTTTCTCTCTGTCTCTCCCCCCAGCTGAAAGGTTATTTCAGAAGAGGCGCCGCCGGTTAGAACTGTTGGATGATCACGTTCGTGCCGGGGTTAACTTCTTATCTACTTCTCAGGAGATTATCCGCGAGTGGAAGCTGATGGGGGAAGACACTCTTGAGTTTGAAAACGAAAAGAAGCTGTTTGCGGAGGAGAGGGAAAAATTTAATGTTGAGAAGAAAGGGTTGATGTGGAGGGTATCTGATGCGGAAGAGAAACTCGCCCAAGAGAAGCAAGTCAATGTCGACAAGCAGAAAAATTGGGAAGCTGCGTGTGAGCGTACTAATGCTGAGCTGAAAGCTCAACGAGACGCTATTGTGCGTTTGTCTGGTGAGAAGACAGAGCTTGCTGAAGAAGCTCAACAGGCACGTGTTGCGTTTGAGAAGAAGGAGAAAGAGTATGTTGAACGTATTGCTAAACTGGAAGACCTTGCGAGGCAGTGTGAGACTGCTGAACGTCTTCTTCAGGAGAAAACTGCGGAGTTTAGGGCTTCTGAACTTCTTCTTGAAGAAGTCTCTGCAGATTGCAAGTGGCTTCTCTCACGCGCTGTGCCTTTGGTAATTTCCTTTGTTTTATTTTATGATTTTCGTGGATTGTTTCTCTTATTTGTGTGTTTCTTGTAGATTGCTGATCGCATCGTGAACTCCCACGAACTTGCCAACTATATGTTTGAGTTGGGACAGGCTGGGTATAGTAGCGGGCGCAAGGATGGTTATAATGAGGGTAGGGCTGCGGCTCTCAATAATGAGAAGGAGCATCACTTCGAGTTATGGAAAGAGGATTGTAGTGCTGCCTATACCGCAAAAAGGCAAGAGTTCGCGTCTTTAGATTTTGCTGTTGTTAAGGCTGCCCAAAAATTGGCCCGAAGATCTGATGGTGTCGCCTTGTTGAAAAAACCTCTTGGAGATGAGGATCGTGCAGCTGGAGGTGCTGGTTCCAGTCATCCGGAATGAAGGCTTCCGGCCTGCGTGCCGCGTATGACCTTGGATGGTCTTGTAATCATTTGACAAGTTTGTGAACAATTTTAATTTTTGCTTATCTGTCGTGCTATTGGACAATTTGGTATGCTTGACGTTTGATATGTTAATATATGCCTTCGTTTTATTGAGAATTTTGTTAACGTTATAATATGTGCATGTATAATTACTTTGATTCAGGTATCACGAATGAATGATGGCGCTGACAGGTTGTGTTGTGTTTATTACCACGTTTTATTCTGTCGTTTATGCGCGCAGGTTGGTTCGTGAATACGAAGTGATCGAATTACAGGTTATTGTGTGGACCCAGCTGTGCTCAGCCTTGGGGGTGCTTACAATGTTTGTTTGTCCTGTGTTCGATGCTTTCGTGTTTATGTGGGCACGAAGTATTTATTTGGCGTTTGTTAGGCTTTGGTTGTGTATTCGACCCGGCTGTGCACGTTGTTTGTGACACGCCTTGGAGGTCTACAACGTTTCCTAATGGTCGAGCCATTGATGTTTTCGTGTATGCCCAAAGTAATATATGCAGTTGTGACAAAGAAATTTGTATGATAGAAAGATAGCCAAACACTTCTTGTATTGCTATAAATGTGTTGGCGGTTCGGCCGTTGTAATTACATAATCTTTTTCACAGGTAACACTTTCTCAGCTGTTGGGCGTTCCAAGTTCGTGGAACCTCCTTGTTGTCGATGGTGCGCAACTTGTAGGCTCCCTTTCCGAGTACTGTGTCGATGACATATGGACCTTCCCACTTGGGAGCCAATTTTCTGGGTTTTTCAGCATTTGAGGCCTCGTTGTCTCTGAGGATGTATTCTCCCGGGTTGAAGGTGCAGACTCGGACTTTGGAGTTGTAATACTTTTCCAGCTTCGTTTTGTACTTCGCTTCATTTATTGCCGCCATTTCTCTCCTTTCTTCTAGGAGGTCAAGGTCGATCCTCCTCTCTTCTTCGTTGTTGATCAGGTTCATTGAGAGCATTCGTGGTGACGGCAATCCTATCTCCGCTGGTATTACTGCCTCGGACCCGTAAACTAAGCTAAACGGTGTTTCTCTGTTGCTTGTCTTGGGCATCGTCCTGTGGGCCCACAAGATGCTGGGCAGTTCGTCTACCCAACCTCTTCTTTTTTCTCCCAACCTTGCCTTGATTCCGTCGACAATACTCTTGTTGACGGCTTCAACTTGACCATTCCCCTGCGGGTGGGCGACCGAGGAGAAGGTGTGCTCAATGTGTAATTCTTTAAACCACTGTTGAAGATTGTCTTCGGCAAAGTTCGTTCCGTTGTCCGTGATGATCTTGAGTGGTAATCCGAAACGGCATATGATTTGTTCCCATATGAACTTTTTGACGACAGTGGCTGTGGTTGATGCGAGTGCCTTTACCTCTACCCATTTGGTAAAATAGTCGACTGTGACTATTATGAATTTGACAGCTCCTGGGGCTTCGGGGAAAGGTCCGACCATATAACTGTTGAAAAGGGCCACGCCGTTGTGACTGGCACCAATTCATTCTTGGGGCGCATCGTTTTGGGGGCGTGTCTTTGGCACCCACTGCATTTACTCAGTTCTTTAACCGCATCTAAATGCATCCCGGGCCAATAATACCCCGCGTTCATGACCTTTGCCACCACTTGGTCCGGCATGTATACCACAAATTCCCTCGTGCACTTCTCTGATCAAATAGCTTGCGTCTTCGGTATAAAATCCCATCAGCCATCTGGTAATGTTCTGCCTTGTACTGGATTTTCCTCGCCTCCGCTTTGTTCTCCGGAAGTATTCTGGATTGAAGGTATGCGATTATCGGAGTCATCCAAGACGTTGTTCCTAGTTGAACTACGCTTACTTCTCTTAGTGGCACGAACGGGTTGCTTAAAACTTCTATGCGCACATCTTTCGCCAGGTGTTGGAAACTTGTAGAGGCGAGTTTACTTAGCGCGTCTGCTGGTTTATTCTCGCTTCTATTAATGTGGTGCACCTTGTAAGAATAGAAGGTTTGTAGCAACGTCTTTGCTTGGGTCAGGTAGAGCGCCATTGTATCTCCCTTGGCTTCATATTGCCCGTTGATTTGTCCGGCCACTAACATGGAGTCCACATGTGCTTCGATGTGTCGTACTCCCATTTTGATTGCCAGCCTTAAACCAGCGAGGAAAGCTTCATATTCAGCTTCATTGTTCGTGCTCTTAAAATCCAGACGTATGGCGTAGGTAAATTCGTGTTTGTCAGGGCTCACCAGCCGAAGCCCAGCACCTGCGCCGTCTTCGTTAGACGCTCCGTCTGTGTATAACAACCATGGTTCTTCTACTTGCTGTTTTTCGGCTTTTTCCATTGCTTTACATTCCCGATCCTTGTCATCCGGTACCTCTGTTATGAAGTCTGTAAGTACTTGGCCCTTAATTGCCGGTCTTGGTCTTAAAACCACATTATGGCCCCCGAGCTCTATCGCCCATTTTGCTAGTCTCCCGGAAATCTCTGGCCTTGCCAGGATGTTGCCAATATTGTAGTTTGTTAGCACGTGAATGACGTGGTTGGCAAAGTACCCGCGCAGCCGTCTTAATGCATGGATCAGTGCGAGTACTAGTTTCTCCATGATTGCATACCGGGTTTCTGGGTCAGTCAAGGTTCGTGACACATAGTAAACTGGTGTTTGAACACCTTGTTGATCAACAAGTAACACTGCTTCTACTGCTCTGTCGGAGGCTGATAAATATAGCACCAGGGGCTCTCCCTTGACTAGTGGGGTTAATGTTGGAAGCTTGATGAGGCAATCTTTCATCTCGCGGAATGCGCTCTCGGCTTTCGGAGTCCACTGAAACTGGCTTTTCTTCATGCAATTTCGGAGAGTTTTGATAAACGGGAAAGATTTGGCTGCGTGATTGGCCAGGAAACGGTTAAGTGCTGCCAACCGTCCTGCCAATTTTTGCATCTCCTTGATCATCGAAGGTGAAGGCATGCGTTCAATTGCTTGTATTTTATCGGGATTCACTTTGAAGCCATCTTTTGTGACGATGAAACCCAGGAATTTCCCCTCTTCCATGCCGAAAGAGCATTTCGCTGGGTTTAGCTTGATACTTACTCCGCGCAAGGTGTCGAACGCTTTTTGGATGTTCATTAGCATTGTACTCTCTTCTTTGCTCATAATGACTAAATCGTCCATATACACTTCGATGTACTTGCCGATAGCATCGTGGAAAGTTTCGTTCATGAGCCTCTGATAAGTCGCGCCCGCATTCTTTAAACCGAAAGGCATCTTGGTGTAGCAGTATAGCCCTGTCGGTGTGCGGAACGCGGTTTTGTCTTCGTCTTGCACAACCATCTGTACCTGCTGGTACCCCTTGTAACAATCAAGGAAACATTTCCATCAGAATGTTGCTAGCGAATCAATCTTTTCATCAATGTCTGGTAAGGCGTAACAGTCACGTGGACATGCCTTGTTCAGATCCTTGTAATCTACGCACATTCTCCAGCTACCGTTATTCTTTTGGACCATCACTGGGCTTGCTACCCATGTTTGGTATCTGACTTCTCTGATGATTCCGCATTTAACAATTCCATCACCTGCTCTTTCATAGCGTCATGCTTTATGTCTCCCAAATAGCGCTTGGCGTGTACCACCGGTTTCGCTTCTTCTAAGACGTTTCATCGATGTTCAGCTATGTGCCATGGAACACCCACCATATCTGCTGGTGTCCAGGCGAACACGTCCATATTTTGGAACAACAGCTTTTTTAGCGCCACGCGCGTTAGATCGGACATTGCAGGTCCTAAGGTAACTGTCTGTTCCGGGTACGCGCTGTTCAATACCCATTTTTCTGCTTCTGCGCGAGGTGCTGGTTTACTTGCTTTTGCAGGTCTGAGCTCATCTGTTGCTAATACTTCTTTGCTTGCATATATTATTGCTACCCCCGTCTCCGTTGGGAATCCCACAGCTGAATGTGGACCGGAGCAGATCATACTGAAGTCTCCTTGGGACTCCCTTCCCAAGAGTATGTCGTGTCTTGAATGTGCGGGTAGCACCATGAATGTAACCTCCTCTGCTCTTGAATTCCTTCTGTCACGGCCCCCGACCCAGTTTGACCCGTTTCAGGAGCCGCGGGACAGAAATCCCGTGGTATTTAATTAATTGAGTTTAACAACAGAAGTTTATTATCAGGATCTTTTTAAAACTGAAATATTTCCCGATTATTTTATTTCACAACTCGGGATAAAACCCCGGTAATTTACAATCATTTGATTTCACGAAGAAACCTTTTATTTTACAAAACGTGTTTCTTTATTTTATCTTGAGCCACTTTCTTAAGCTTGTAGTGCTTCACGGCACTTTTCCTGGATCATAACAGATCATCTGAAACATGTTTGAAAAAGGTTTTGTCAGCGGGAAATATTGAGTGAATCATTCTATTTACATAAAATGATGCATAGTTATTAATTACAGCATAAGAGCGATTACAATGGCTTCTATCTTATTTTTATCTGGCACTGTGTCACAATGGTGACACGTCACAATGGTGACGATGGTCATACCACTATTAGGTCAATGAACCTAAATAGTGATGATTATCCCTAGTAGGTTAATGAACCTAACTGGGAGAAAATTAGTAATGTGCACAATACCCCACTAGCCAGTGATTCAAGATATCCACGACTTAGTCCCTGTAATTATAACTTTTGAAAATAATTTGAGGTATTGTAAAATAGTTGATAAAAAGAGAATGACGCACATTGCAGATTTAATTTGAGCAGAGCCTAGCCTACTGATTTGCCTTTTAACCTAAATTTAATAACAGGCACACAATTCGGTTAGTAACTTAATACATCATTTACGATAACTCACGAGATCAAACTCTCACAACGAATGACAAAGTGCTATGCTTAAACATCCATCGAATTAACGACTAATGACAAAGCATCACCCTAACGTGGGCAGCACTTAAACATCCATTGGATTATTAATCGATCGGAAAATGAATCGTAATAGCGATCGAGTTAATACCCTGATTGCGGCGTCGATTAGTGATCCGTGAGTGTTAATTGTGGTAAACAGAGCATAACTCAGGGTATATTTCGACTTTGTTCGTCGTTTAAGTGCCCAATTTCCAGTCCCAATCGCTGCTATTTATACACAAATTTGGCCTAGCTTACGGACTGTAAGACTCAACCCTTACGGTCCGTAAGGGTCATGAAATGTTGATATGGTTGCCACGTGTGGGACTAGCTCAGCTGAGTCGACAATTTCTTAAAATTCGAATTGGACAGCTATTTATGTGGATAAACGTAACTAGGAAATACCCCCCCTGAGTTTTAGGGGCCCTGATCCTGATTCTGATTGTTCTGAAAATATTAGGGTTTGTGCAGAATCACTTGGGTGTCTTAATTAGGGTTTCCTATTGGACAATTAAAATAATAATTAAGACTTTTTTATGAGAGTTGTTACATTCTCCCCACCTTAATAAAAATATCGTCCTCGAGATTTACTGGAATAATTGAGGATACTTTTGCTTCTTTTCTGATTCCAGTTCCCAATTGTATTAGGGTCCTATCTTTGAATCCCACTTTACTTGAACTAATACTAATCGTTTGTGTTTTGAGAAATTTGATCTTTCTATCTTTTATTTGAAGAGGTTTCTCTACAAATTTTAAATTTTTCGTTTACCTTTATATTTTGGAGAGATACTACCAAAGATTCGTCTGATAGACATTTCTTGAGTTTGGATACATGAAATATATCATGTACTCCAGTTAATTCTCCTGGTAGTTGTAAATGATAAGCAACTGATCCTATATGTTGGGTTACTGGAAATGGTCTTACGTACCTTGGACTTAGTTTTCCTTTCTTTATCGAATCTAACCACTCCTTTCCAAGGAGATACTTTCAATAGCATTTTGTCTCTAACTTGAAACTCCAACAGCTTTCGTCTATTATCTGTATAACTTTTCTGACGATCTCTAGCCGTCTTCAGCCTTTCCTTCGTGATACTGAATATCACAGTCGTAGTCCCTTAGGATTTTCATCCATCTCCTTTGCCTTCCTTTTGCCCAAATATATGTCTTAAATTCCTATGATCCGTATAGACAGTAAACTTACTTCCATACAGATAATGTCTTTAATCTTAAGGGCAAAATTTATGGTTCCTAATTCTAAGTCATGAGTGGTATAGTTTTCTTCGTGCTTTTTCAATTGCCTTGATGCATACGCAATTACCTTCTTGCGTTGCATAAGCACACATCCAAATCCTAGCTTTGAAGCATCACAATATACTTTAAAATCTTCTGTTCCTTCTGGTAAGGCTAGGATTGGGCATTTGTTAATTTATGCTTTAAGATCCTAAAGGCTTCTTCTTGTTTAGGTCCCCATTCAAACTTTAACTGTTTTACAGGTTAGCTTAGTTAATGATATAGCTATCTTGGAAAAATCTTTAATAAACCGTCTATAGTATCCGGCTAAACCTACAAAAACTCCTAATTTTCCATTGCGATTTGGGGAACCTTTCATTTAGTAATTACTGCTATCTTATCAGAATCTACGTGAATACCTTCATGATTCACCATATGACCTAGAAATTGTACTTTTGGCAGCCAAAATTCACACTTCGAAAATTTGGCGTAAAGCTTTTCTTTTCTTAACAAAGTTAAGAGTGCATGCAAGTGCTGACAATGTTCTTCCTGACTTTTGGAATAAATAAGTACATTGTCGATGAAGACAGTTACAAATTTATCCAAATATGGTTTATAGATCCTATTTATCATGTCCATGAATGCTGCAGGTGCATTCGTTAATCCGAAGGGCATGACTGCAAACTCGTAATGACCATACCTAGTTCTGAAAGCAGTCTTAGGTATGTCTTCTTCTTGTACCTTCAATTGATGATATCCGGAACGTAAATCTATCTTAGAAAAATATCTAGCTCCTTGAAGTTGATCAATCCTAGGTAATGGGTATCGATTCTTAATTGTAACCTTATTTCTATAATCAATACACATTTTTATTGAACCATCCTTTTTCTTAACAAACAATACTGGTGCCCCCCACGGGGATAAACTAGGTTGTATGAAACCTTTACTTAATAATTCATCTAATTGTTTTTTTTTTTCATTTTTAATATTTCTGTGGGTGCTAACCGATAAGATGCCTTGGCTATCGGTATAGTTCCTGGAATTAGATGAATCCTAAATTCTACTTTCCTATCTGGGGGTAATCCTAGTAATTCTTCTGGATATTCTGAAACTACAGAAATTTCCTTAAGTTCTTTATCTTTAGTATTAATGATTACTGAAATCATATATACTATTCCTTGCTTTCGTTCTTAATTAGCAACTTTTATTACTGATATGAACTTTATGAGTTTAAATGGCTTATCTCCTGTAATCATTATTACTTCTCCAGTGGGTGCACAAATTTCTATGGAATTCTTATCACAGATAATTTGAGCATGGTTATTTACTAACCAATCCATTCCTAACACAACATCAACTTCAACTAATTTCATAGATAATGGGGTTGTAGAAAATTTATGACTTAAAAGTTCTATTAGAACCTTATTTATTTTAACTGAATTCCCATCTGCCGTTTCTACTGTAGAAGTTTGCCTAATGCTGGTTAAAGGTAAGTTAAGAGTTTGGCAAAATGAAGTATTTATAAAACTTTGGTTTGCACCAGAGTTAAATAATACTTTTGTGTAAACGTTATGAACTAAAAACGTACCAGCTATCACATCCGGAATGAGCTATGCGTCCTGAGCAGTCAGTTGGAAGGCTCTTACATTCCTTTTTGCTCCTTCTGCAGGTTTAGCTTTATTGTCAGATGGTTTATTCAGTTTTGGACAATCTGGCCTAAGATGTCCAACTTCTCCACAGTTGTAGCAGACTGAAAATTTCTTCCTCCTGCAGTCTTCTTCTTGATGCCCCGGAATTTTGCAAAAAATGCAATATCCTTTGCACCTTCCAAAATGCTTCCTTTTGCAAAAGTTGCAAAATGGGCTAGTAGAAGATTGCTCATTCCCTCCTTTCTTGAAATTGTTATAGTTACCCGGACGGAATCCTTGGGTAATCTTTTGGGCTACTTCCTTCCTTCTATTTTCTTCTCTTGTCCGTACTAGTTCGTCAGTCAGAGTATTGGCTAAATCCACCGCATCATCAATCGTGCGAGGTTTCACAGCCTTGACGATATTACGAATTTCGGCAATCAATCCCCAAATATAACGAGAAATAAGTACCGGCTCTGGCGAAGCCAGGGTTGGTACCACTCGAGCATACTCGAAGAATGTCGAACTATACCCTCGACAATCTACATTCACCATCCGGTGGGTTAGAAACTTATTTGTCATTTGTTCCTTTTCATACTCGGGACAGAATTTTCTTTCTACAAGGCTCTTAAATTCTTCCCAGTTCATAGCATACGCCATCCTTCTTCCTTTTGCTTGTAACACCGTGTTCCACCATTCTAGCGCCCCTTCTTTGAAAAGGTTTGACGCATACATGACCTGATCATCCTGAGCACATTTACTTATGGCAATTACTGCCTCGGTTTTCTCTAACCAACGCAGTGCCGCAGTCGCTCCTTCATTGCCTGCAAACTCAGTGGGTTTACAAGCAAGAAATTCTTTGAAAGTGCAACCAGGTGTTGTGGCTTTCATTTTCTTAGGGAGCGGAGCTTGCCGTGGTTCATTATCATGATTGACATGATCATTGCCTCCGTTTATGCTATTACTGAAGTTATCTTCAGAAATACGTTTGCTAGGAACTATTTGTTGCGGTTCGATTGGATTTTTAACAGCAGCAACGATCGCTGGAATAACGTTGGCTATCCCTTGAGCAACTATTGCTGGAATAGCATTAGCTATCCCTTGAGCAACGATATTTTCTATATCCTGCCTAGTCATATATTGATCCCCCGGTTGTTGCTCAGATTGATTAACCTCATTAACTGGTTCATTATTAGCGTTTTCCATCTGATAACTAATTTATAGATAAATAATTAGTATAAAAGAAATAATCCAATGTCACAATTAATTGCACATAATCACGTAAACGAATATACAAACAAAATTGTAACTTTCTAAAATTTCATTTGTTTTATAGATTATATCATGCTTCTATATACACCCGTTTTATTATTTATTTTACACATACTGATTTTACTATTACTATTACACAACCACAGTTTCATAAATCCCCTATCCTTTGTCAGATGATATTCTAGTAACGGCGTTCCCTCTCATCGTATTTTCAGGAGATCTGTCCCCCAATCTCTTGGATCCTATTCCCAGCATCCGTTAGTTCTTCACCAAAATGATGGAGTTCAGCCATATTCTCGTTACTCATTGGTGGATTTGGTAAAGGTTCTGGATTTAACTGAGGAAAAAGCTTATAGAGATTGTTTTGTAACTGTATTTCATTAGTCAACCATTCGTCTATTTGCGAGTGGATTGAAGGGTTTGGAATAGCTGGTTCTAAGTTCATTGGTAGTTGTGTTTCAAGAGAATGAATAAAATTATTTTCATTAATAGGCTTAATAGTCTTATAGCTTGCCATTATAAAATCTAACTCTTCCTGAGATGGTAACCCCTCAATTTGCCTAGAGCTTTCCCCAATTTCCATTTTCTTAGGCTTGAGTTTCTCGAGAGGTAAAGCGTTGAATTCTATGGGTTCTTCTATGTCTGGTATATACCTATTGAAATCTCTGGAAACCTCTATTCTTACCGGATAGAGATTTAAATTCTGAAGGGCGTCAGATAAGTCACTCATGCTGTTTAGCAAAATACACACAATTATTAATATAATTTTTTTTATAGAAAACCTTTAAATATTATTCCAGACTGTGTAACTACAAAACAACTGAAAATTAAAACACACTAGGTTTTATTTATAAATTTATTTATTTATTTACTGAATAAGGTTTCTAGACTGTAGATAATAAAGGTGCTTCACGACTGAAATATTTAATTAATTGAGTTTAACAGCGGAAGTTTATTATCAGGATCTTTTTAAAACTGAAATATTTCCCGATTATTTTATTTCACAACTCGGGATAAAACCCCGGTAATTTACAATCATTTGATTTCACGAAGAAACCTTTTATTTTACAAAACATGTTTCTTTATTTTATCTTGAGCCACTTTCTTAAGCTTGTAGTGCTTCACGACACTTTTCCTGGATCATAACAGATCACCTGAAACATGTTTGAAAAAGGTTTTGTCAGCGGGAAATACTGAGTGAATCATTCTATTTACATAAAATGATGCATAGTTATTAATTACAGCATAAGAGCGATTACAATGGCTTCTATCTTATTTTTATCTGGCACTGTGTCACAATGGTGACACGTCACAATGGTGACACGTCACAATGGTGACGATGGTCATACCACTATTAGGTCAATGAAACTAAATAGTGATGATTATCCCTAGTAGGTTAATGAACCTAACTGGGAGAAAATTAGTAATGTGCACAATACCCCACTAGCCAGTGATTCAAGATATCCACGACTTAGTCCCTGTAATTATAACTTTTGAAAATAATTTGAGGTATTGTAAAATAGTTGATAAAAAGAGAATGACTCACATTGCAGATTTAATTTGAGCAGAGCCTAGCCTACTGATTAGCCTTTTAACCTAAATTTAATAACATGCACACAATTCGGTTAGTAACTTAATACAGCATTTACAATAACTCACGAGATCAAACTCTCACAACGAATGACAAAGTGCTATGCTTAAACATCCATCGAATTAACGACTAATGACAAAGCATCACCCTAATGTGGGCAGCACTTAAACATCCATTGGATTATTGATCGATCGGAAAATGAATCGTAATAGCGATCGAGTTAATACCCTAATTGCGGCGTCGATTAGTGATCCGTGTGTGTGTAATTGTGGTAAACAGAGAATAACTCAGTGTATATTTCGACTTTGTTCGTTGTTCAAGTGCCCAATTTCCAGTCCCAATCGCTGCTATTTATACACAAATTTGGCCTAGCTTACAGACCGTAAGACTCAACCCTTACGGTCCGTAAGGGTCATGAAATGTTGATATGGTTGCCACGTGTGGGACTAGCTCAGCTGAGTCGACAATTTCTTAAAATTCGAATTAGACAGCTATTTATGTGGATAAACATAACTAGGAAATATCCCCCCCCCCCTGAGTTTTAGGGGCCCTGATCCTGATTCTGATTGTTCTGAAAATATTAGGGTTTGTGCAGAATCACTTGGGTGTCTTAATTAGGGTTTCCTTTTGGACAATTAAAATAATAATTAAGACTTTTTTATGAGAGTTGTTACACCTTCCATCCGAGAGTAACACCGGGAACGATATTTGTCCAAGGGGAAAAACGGCTTCGTTGCAGAAACCAGTGAGTGGGTAATCAACTGGTTCTAAGCGCGCCTTATCCTCCTGATCGAATTGGTTGAAACATTGTTCATATATGATATCCGCAGTGCTCCCTGGATCGATGAAAATGTAATCGGTTTGGTAATGCCCGATCACGCCCGAGATGACTATGGGTCGCCTTTCTCTTGGGCCTCCTCTTACAACCGAAAAAACAACCTGCCTTTCACGCCACGCATCGTCCTGTGTGCGCTTGTTGTAGTTTTTCTTTGGTCTTCGCTGACCTCCTTGAATCATATGGGTTTCTAGTTTCCGGAGTTTTTTGTTATCTGGTCCTTCGTCTCTTCTTTGTATTTGACGGTTGTCGCGCTTTCCGCCTTTTATCAGATGAGTGAGTTTTCCATCTCTTAAGGACCTTTCTATTTCTTGCTTTAAACTGAAACAGTCGTCAGTTAAGTGCCCCGTGTCCTTGTGAAACTCGCAGAAAAGGTTGGGATCTTGACCCCTTTTGTTTCGCATTTGTAGGGGTGGTTTGAACTGGTGATTTTCAGTGGCCAAGACCTCGGAAGGGGTCTTTGTTAGTGGTGTCCACTGTTTCTCTCTGTTTTCTCTTTTCACCTCCTTCCGGTGAGCTATCTGATTGATCGTGTGGCGCGCATCCTCCCTTACTGGGCTTCTTTCTCTGTGACCGGATGTTTTCCATGGTTGGCTTCTGCCTTTCTTGTTATGCCGGTCGGTATGGTTGTATCCGCGCTAACGGTGATCATCCCCGGTCAGCTGTCTATCAGACTGCGCAATGGTTTTGGCTGCTTCAATGAAGGTTTCCCAGTCTTTGGGTCCCCCGTCTCTTCCTTTCACACGTTTGATTAGATAATCGCACTTGACTGCCCTCATCAAGTGTGCGCGCATCATCTTCTCGCCCACATCGCTAATATCCAAACATTCTTTGTTATATCTTGTAATGAAATCTTCCACGCTCTCGTGGTCTCTACGCCATATGTTTAAACAATCAGCTGGGTCTCTGGTGTGTCTACGTTGTTGAGAGAAGTGTGCAAGGAACTTCTCTCGGAAATCGACCCATGATTTGATTTTCCCTGCTGGCAGGCTGTCAAACCAGACGCGCGCTGCGCCGACAAAGGTTTGAGCGAAGAGATGACACCAAGTTGGTAAATTCCATCCGCCTATTGCTCCAGCACCGTTAAAAACTTGAAGGTGATCGTCTGGGTCTGTCAACCCGTTGTATTTGCCCACGTTGTGTGGCAATTTCGTTTTATCGATAGCAGCCGTGGCGATCTCTCTAATGAATTTTGAATTCTCAGCCATGTCGTCTGGACGATAGCTCAAAGTGTAATCGTGCTCTGCTTTTGGGTTATAACTTGCGCGCTTGCGAGGTTTGTATGCTTCATGCTCTGGTGGCAGCCTGCTGAACACTGTGCTTTCATTGTATGTCTCTTCGTCATCTTCAAGTTCGTCGTTTATGTTGCGCGGACCTAAACGACTTTGTATTGGCTTCTTTGGTTGGTGAGAGTACTGCACGTAGTTGCTTTCCATTTCGCCGTAAGTGTCACGCGTGTCGTGCGCGCTTGGCCTTCTGATGTGTGGTGGAGGTACTGATTCAGGGCGTAAGTTGAATGCATTGGTCTGTTGAGGCATGGGAGCGCTCAAAGGCCTTTGCAGCGGGGTGACAAATGCGGACTGGTTGGCTTGTGCTTGAAGCATAGCTTGCTGCGCACTGAGCTGTGTGTAGACAAGGTTTATGGACGCCATTTATTCGGTATATCAGGAAGCCAGAGTTTTTCCTTCGGGTAGCCCTAGTAGTGCAGAGAAGTTCAATTGTGTTTGGTCCGATGGAGCTGAGGGGCCAGCTCCATGGCTCTGTGTTTGCACTGGTGGAGGTGTTTGTTGGACTACCTCTGACGGAGGTTGGAAAGTGGCTCCGTTTGTAGTTTGGTTGATGATCCTAGGTGGAGTTTGGAAAGTAGCACCAGCTGTGTTCTGAGTAACAACCCTGGATGCACTCCCGAAGATGCTAGAAAAATCGTTGTTCATCGGCCCTTCTTGGATAATTTCGTTCCTTTGACCCCTTTGGACGTGTACGTTGTCCGAAACGAGTTCAAAAGAATAAACGTCTCCATCTACCGGGTGAGAAGGGTTTTGTTCAGTCATTTTGACGAGTGTTTTTGCGAAAAGAAAAGAGATGAGAGTGGTTTTTGCTAAAAGCGGGTGGTGCCAATGATGAAACACAGGTTAACACTTGGGTTAATCTGTGGGGTTCTTCCTTCTATGGGTTCAATCTCCTTTCTTACTCGTGAAATGACTTGGATCCTGCAAAACAGCAACACCGTTAGTCTCGTTAAGAGGGGAATATGGGGGTTTCCCTCTTAACCAGGCTCCGGTGTGAGAATAAGTACTATTCCGAGGAAGAATAAACAGTGTGTGTTGAGTGTGAGAGTATAGAGAGCAAGATGATTCAACCTGGATGATGAAGGGTCCTATTTATAGCCGGAGGGTGAAAGAGGGAAGGAGCAGCAGTGCCAGCTGTGATTGCGCACCAGCTGTCCGACCAAGGGGAATATCCCTTTGGTCTCCTCTGCTGTGGTCAGTGTAGTGGTAGACGTGGCGCGCTTACATTTGCCTATTTTGGAGACGTCGTACTGGTGTTGTCGGACTGCTCCTTGATCCGTTGCATGCCTACCTGGCGCCTGATGACTGGTGACACGTGTTGTCCTTTATGTCGGATGGAGCATCTTTGGTGCCACCTTGATATTTTCCAGAAGCTTCTGGAAGCTTCCGGATGGTCTCGTTGATGTCAGCGCCACATAAGATGGAAAAGTGGTGTGGTCCTTGCCATGTGGGCAAGGAATTGGGACCATACCTCTTCACATAGCTTGTTTATTGAATATGTAGAGGTTTATGATTTTATTAGCATTTGATACATTTATTGTTAATATTACAGTTGAAATTGTTTGTAGGAGAGATTTAAAGTGGATTTAGAAGTATGTGTTATGATGGTGGTGGTGGCGGCGGCGGTGGAGGGTGGTGGTGATGGTGGTTAGTAATTTGCTCAATAATAATAATAATAATAATAATAATATTTTTTTACAATTTAGTCCCTGAATAATTTTTTTTTACAAAATAGCCCCTTGATACCAGATTTAACTAAAAAATCTAACTAAGTTTGGCCTAAAGGACAAAACGTGCAAGATTTTGAAAACACAAAGGACACCGCCTGTCAAGTTTTGGTTTAAAGGACAGCGCCCGCAATTTGAGACATACATAAAGGACAAAACTTGTAATTTACTCTATATTTAAAATGTCATTTTTAAAAAGTTTAATGCATTGTGCATATACAATTGTGCGGATATATCATTTACACTATCTCATTTTTACATGGTGTATGTATGTGGTATGACTACACAGTCTGGATATGTACGCAGATCTGGAATGATATTTTGATTATGAAAACCATATTGCAATTTTACCTTTTTTACACGGTGCGGATATGCACGCTAGAAACCAACGCATTCATTTAGGCCATCATTTATAAAAATTCCAAAACAATATTGAAACCTGTTTACTATTTTGTTATTTTTTTTTTCATAAGTCATTGCATTAGACCTCTTATTCTATAAATACCTAAGGGTAAATTACTTTTTGAGTCCACGTGTTTTAGTAGTTTTAATCACTTGAGTCCAAAATCAAAATGTTTAACGACCTAAGTCCCTATAGCCACTTTTCTTAACCATTTGAGTCCAAATTTCTAACTTCATCCACCAAATCTGTTAACTACGAGGGCAATTCAGTCATTTAGACACAAAGTACAACTCTTATATGCACAAGAGTATAATGAACAAGTCTTTGATGCATAACAATTTTAATAATATTAGATCAAATCAATTACATACCCTCTCTCTCTCTAAACATCCTACCACCGCCAGACCACCACCACCTCCACCACTGCATCATCCCCACCACCACCATCCCACTGCCGCCAACACCACAATCCCACTGAAAGCACTATTGGTTCTAGTGATAAAAGAAATCAAAGGAAGCCCTCTCAATTGATCTTCACAACAAAACCATAAAAATGATAAGAATTTGTAAAAACAAACAAAACCCAATATTTATTTTCTGAAAAAAAAAACATCTCACCTAATCTATTAGCACGAGATCTGAATATTTTTTCTCTCCTTCATCTATACTATATTATAAAGAATTTCCTTAGGGGCTTCTTAAAATTTAAGAGGTATAAATAAAAATGCTTAGTATACAACACACAATGCATATATTAATTATGTTTGGGGGTTAAATTTGTCATTTTTCTACAAGGACTTCTTAAAAATTAAAAGGTACAAGTAGAAAGACTTAGTATACAACACACGATGCGTATATTAATGATGTTTTAGGGGTAAATTCGTCTTCCAACATGAATATTAAATTAATATCTTAATTCTAACCGATTATAATTAATTGAAATGGATCTCTAGGGACTATAATTAATTGAATGTTATGACTCATCTTAAATTAACAATACAAAGAAAATAAAATTAGTTTAAACATTTATAATGAAAATACATTGAAAAGGCAATTCCAAATTCCCAAATACTTCCAAGCTAGCTAATTAGATCGGGCTGATCCTAAGTAGTAACGCCAGTCTTTACAACTATAGCATTTCTCATGTCCTGAAATGTAATTTTCCCACAATCTTTTAAGAAACTCTCAAAAGGTTGCTTTGTTTTCATACTTTTTCATCCCGTATCCCAAATTTGCCCCCATTCAATGAGTTTTCAATTATTTCTTCTGTTTTCTGGATGATGTAATCAATGGTTGTTTTGAACAGCCAATGATTTAGTATTCATATTGAATGTAATTGAATACACGAATTGAATTACGACAAAATTTTGGGGTTTATAGGTACTCCCTCAAGCACCCTTCAATTACTGGACATTTTGATGGTGCTCTTGGCAACGGTTGAGTTACTGGAGTTATTGTTAAGAAAAAAACCGAACAATTCCACTAGCGGGCTTACAAATCCCTTCTTAATTGAGTCTCTAAATACAACACTATTAAAGGATAAATATCGCAACATGGAAGGGAATTGAAAGCACCATTAAGTTCAAATGCAGTCGATATAACTGGAGGTAGGAGTAGTGGTGGTGGTAATGGAGGAAACCAAATTCGTATACATCAGGAGATGGGTAGGGACTTAAATTCCTTTCATATTTTTAGAAACTGGTTTCGTATACGTTAAACGATTCGGAAATCATTGAGGTTTGTCTAATTTCCGTAATCTTCTTGATTATCTCAGTTTAGTTGATATGCATTCAAAGATCCTAAGTTTTGCTTTGTTGCTTTTCAATTGGTGATTCTTCTTTATATCTCTACATCTATGTATTTAACATGTATGTTGTTTTATACTTTGCAACAAACCAGTTTTGATTTTTGTAAAAAAAATATAATTTTGTACCAGGAATGATGGTTTGAATGGTGAATATTGGTGAAACATGTATTTTGCATATGAACTGGTTAAATTCTTACGACTAGATTTAATTCAATACGTGCATACCACATGCTCGATGAAATGCGCGTGAGAGAATTTGAAGTGACTTTAGAGCATAAAAATGTATCAAACCTTATAGTTTAATATACACTACATTAGTGATTTTTAGTTTTTTTTTAACTTTTTCTTGGATGTTGAAGTAAATCCAGGTATTAAGCTGAGTGACGCTTCAAATAAGTTTGGAAAGAAATTTGCAACTTGAGCATCTGTTGTGAAGGTATACTTTTTGTGGCTGCATATAGTTGAATTTATAGCATGTGTTTCTCCTTTGCATGCAGTATGCAAGATTCTTTAAGTTATAATATTAGCCAACCAAAATGTTTAGTTTGATTGTCACACGGTCTATGTGCATGTGTGAGTCCTGGTATAGTTTCTTAATAGTGACTACAACAAACTACCTTCTGCCCTTTCTGAACCAAAAAAATTAGAATCAGTTGTATACTTGTATATATGGAAAATCATATGAAGTTGTTTATCATTTTCACACTTACAACTATCGAAGCTTTGCAAGAACATATATCAACCGTTGTGGCTTACGGGTGTCGGTCATTGCAACCTTGAGTTCCATCCCGAATCCATAAGACACTACCCGACAACCGATGTTAAGAATCTGAAGAAACGATCCGAAACTGGAACCACTGGCCCTGCAGACATATTAGAATTGCGGGCTGACCTTCCATAAGTTTCTAGAAATAGTTTAAGCAGTAGACTCGAGAAGTCATAGAAGCCAAACAAGCCTGAGAAGTCTCGAATGAGTGTCAACGTATTTAGAGATGAAAGGGGTTGGTGTGTTGATATTTGTGCAGCAAGTTTTATGTGCAATTGAATTATGATGCTAGCTATACTCCTATAAGGTAACTTTTTACACAAGCTTTCATCTGTTATCAATGTTTGGTATCGATTTTATATGAAAGTAAGTATTGTTTCATATTTAGTTTTACAGTTGCTTAAAATCACTTTTATTATAGAACATAGCTCACGTGCCAGCTTTTTTTATGACGAAGTTTAACCCTCATTTTGACGGTGGAGGGAGTCGCTACTATTTAAGTGGGAAACTATTGACGTCACCATTATGTGAAACCACCATCCCTGTGTTGTGTCCCCGCCGCAACGCGCGGGCACCCCACTAGTATCAACAAACACATCAAGGGCAATAATATGACACCCACAGAAGAAGCATCAATAACAGCTTTAACACGCTTTTTGTTTAAATGGGTTTTGTGATTTGAGCTTGCATCAATGGCGGCAATTTGAAAATTCAGCATGTTGGGTCTTGCATCAACTGTATTGTAATAATTTTCCATTATGAAAACAAATTGATATGAATTAAATAAATAGGGGATTTCTAAAAATACTCACACTTGCTCTGTTTTCAAAGTAATGAGAAATTGGAAGAATTGGAGGGTGAATTGGGTTTGCCTCCATCATCCCCACCACCGTACCACCCCCACCGCGCCGGAAAATCAGTACAAAGTACAATACAGGGGATTTCTAAAAATACCCACCGTACCACCTCCACCGGTTCGCCTCATCTCCACCGTGACCTCCGATCATCCCCACCACCGCACCACCCCCACCGCGCCGGAAAATCAGATCGGACTTTATGGGTTTTGGCCGGACCTGTCGAGAGAAGAGGGAGGACGGTAGAGAGGCTTCTTTTTCCTTTTGGTGTTGTCAGAATGTTGCGATCGGATGTTGGGGGTTTTAGGTTTTTGATCATCAAGTGATTTTGGGGGAGTAAAGGAATACTTGGTGTAGATGTTTGAGAAAGCAGGGTGGCCAGTAGGGCTGTAAACGAACCGAACGTTCAGCGAACAGTTCGTGAACCGTTCGGCGGGAAGTTCGTTTATGTTCGTTCGTTTACTAAACGAACGAACATGAACAAGAAATTTCGTTCGATTTGTTAAATGAACGAACATGAACAGAGGTCTCGTTCGTTTGATTGTGTTCGTGAACGTTCGGTAAGGTGTTCGTGAACGTGTTCGTGAACATTCGTTGATTTGCATTTGTTTATATTCATATGTTTGTGTTTTAATTGAAGATCTTTGTACTTTCTTATATTTTATTTGTACTTTTTATATTATTAAACTTTTATTTATTTTATTACCCTAACAATTAAACTAGGAAACCCACTTTCACCTTGTTTATGCATCATTTTCCTTTCATTTCTCATTATTTACATCGGCGAACACGATTGACCTCCGTGCCACAATAAGGGATTCGAGTTCGAGTGCTACTCTCTGGGCCATCTCTCTTTATCCTTCGTCGCGTTTGCCAAATTTATTTGTGTTCGTGAACTGTTCGCGAACACGCTCATTTCCTTAATGAACGAACACGAACATAAAATTTCGTTCGGTAAGTGTTCATGAACCGTTCGTGAACACATTTATTTACTTAACGAACGAACACGAACAAGGCCTTGTTCGTGTTCGTTCGGTTCGTTTACAGCCCTAGTGGCCATTGATGCAGAATGGTTTGAGAGAGAGAGAGAGATAAGGAGAGAGATGTAGAAGAGAGAAAAAATCTAAATAAATTAGTTTTTTATTTTTTAATTATAAGGGTAATTTGGTCATTTAACAAAACTTAACAACAGAATTCAAACTGTGTTAGAAATTTGGACTCAAATGGTTAAAAAAAGTGGCTATAGAGACTCAGGGCATTAAACATTTTAATTTTGGACTCAAATGGTTAAAACCTCTAAAACACAGGGACTCAAAAAGTAATTTACCCAATACCAAATTAACTAAGCATTATAAATTTTATTTAAACTAAGGAACATTGGATTTTAATAATCCCAACTATTCGCCGTTGGTCGCCAACAGTTTCAACTTAAAAAATAAACACTGACAGTCCCAGCTATTGACATATTGACCACCAATGGACCCTGACTAACAGAACCCTAACGCCGTTAGTATTCGGTCGCCGGAAAACCGTTTTTGTCTAGAAAAAGGTTTCTAAAGGTCTGATCTAAGGTTACAAAGATGTTTGGGACGAAAATGTTGAGTTTTCCGACCAAAAAGTGGAGTTTTCCGACGAAAAAAAGTTTTCAGGCGAAAAGGAGTATTCCGCTGACTTTAATAATTGGGGTTTTTACTAGAAAAAGGTTCCCAAAGGTCCATAATAAGGTTACAAAGAGGTGCGGGACAAAAATGTTGAGTTTTCCGGTCAAAAATGAGTTTTCCGGCTAAAAAACGTTTTTCTGGCCACCTGAGACTAACGGCGTTAAGGTTCTGTTAGTCAGGATCCATCGGATGTCAATATGTTAAAAGTTAGAACTGTCAATAGTTATTTTTGTTGATGGTCTGAATTATTAAAATCTAATATTCCTTAAATAATTAGAAGAAGAAATAGAAAAAGAGGGCCTTTTTTTGTGTTGACCTGACTGGCTGACCATGTGGGCTGTGGGCCAAAGCCGAAGAGTATTAAGTTAAACTTGTGTTGGGCCCATTCCAAAGAGAATTAAAATAAAAAAGAAGCATTTGGTTAAGGCCCGTGACATATTTTTGCTGGGGGACATAAAGACAAACGAGTCAAAGCCTTATAATGATCGCTTGAGTTAAATACTTAAATTAGTTAACTGATCTTTGTGTGCCAACAGCCGAATTGCCATGTTCATCTTCTTAACAAATATTTCGCTGGTTACCAGAAGTCGAATTTAGCCGTTTGGGTTTTGTTCGGAGTGACTTAATACACAAAAGAGATACAATCTACAAACGGTTACCGAAGAAGAAGCGAGGCTGTTTAACGCGGAGGAAGCTCGTGCTAGGATAAATCGAATCAAACCGAGTTGACCGAGTCAACTCATAAAATAAAATTCATCTATTTCTGTAAGAACCAAAACATTTAATTATCAATGTTAACTCATTTTAAATTCATTAAATTTTTTATAAGTTATACTAGTATTCTTTTAACTTAGTTCTAAAGAAAGATACTAACTATTTTAATATATAAATAATAATTTCTTATTTATTTAAATTTTGTGTTTATTTTTAACTTGATATCTTTATGTATTTTTAGTTTTGAATCGGATCAAACCGAGTTGACCGAGTTAACTCATAAAATACAATACATCTATTTCTTTAAGAACCAAGACATTTAATTATCAATACTAACTCATTTTAAGTTCCTTACAAATTTACAAGTTATGTTAATTTTTCGGTAAATTACACTTTTCGTCCTTTATGTTTGTATTGAGTTGCAATGGATAGAATTTAAACTCAATAATTACAGTCACAATCCTTTATTTGCAAAACCCATTACACCTTACGTCTTTTAGCTCTAACCTATTTAAATTTTAAGTTAAGTTTATTGACATGAGGGTAGTTTGGTAATTTTACCTTTTTACTTTAAAAATAATTAACTAGAAAAGAAAAAAACAAGAAAATATGTTTATAAACCAAACAGTCGGGTTCACACACTTTCAACTCTCTCTCTCTCTCTCTAAAACCCCTGTAACTAAGATTCTCGCTGTATCACTACCGCAAATCTCAAAATTCAGATGACAAATCCGACACAACTTCCCATTTTTTCCTAAACAATCAACTCACCATTCTCCAGATCAATCTCATCCGAAAAAGACTCAATTCAGCAGCGATTATACGAGAAGATTCCAGAAGGACCGCATTCGGAGTCCACACGCGCCGTCACCGTCGGTGGTGATGGTGGAGTGGGGAGGGAGGTGGTTCTGGCGGGTGGGAGGACCACGGTTGCAGCGGCGACGGCGGCGAGGTGGAAGAGGTGGTGGGGGTTGAACGACGGTTTCAGACTTCAATGGTTCTCCAAATGGACGACCAATGATGGCGACAGAGGTAGGTTGTAACACCCCGTGTTTCGAAAGTCAAAGTCAAAGTCAAGATTGAAGTAAAAGGAAGACAAGATTGCTAATTGCGATCTGTCACTCCTTGCTCAACTCCTGTTTTGACTTATTTGACTTGTAGATAGTCTATTTATTTTATCGCATTAGTTGTATTATGTGGAGTACTTGTTAATAATCGAGGTTTAATCGTTATTAATCGTATGTTTAATCGATTTATCGCTTATCGCTATTGCATTCGCAACTCGAATTATGTGTGCTGGATATTGTTTTACGTGTGTGTGTTATTTATGTGTTATTTGTGCATGTTATGTTTATGTTGAGGTGTTAATCGCAATCGCAAATCTATCGCATCGCAATCGAATCGAAACGCTAAACGCAAGTTAATTATAGTGATTGTATGTTAGATATAGTAGTTGGGATTAAAAGTAATTTGATGGGTAATACTATCGCATCGCTCGCTCGAATCGCATCGCAACGCTCAACACTCGAATCGAAACGATAAAACTCATCGCGCCGGACTCGTGGATCGAGTGGCCAACGGACCAAGTGGCCATCCGATCGGATTACCATCCGATCGGGTTGCCACCCGATCGGACTGCCACCCGATCGACCAGCCTCCTTCCCACTTTCCATTTTAGGAAACCCTATAAATACCCTTCAAATGTCACATCACTTGATGTGACAGCTCTCACTCGACCCAGCTCGCTCCAGCCCACATTTCTCTCGATTTCTCCCGATTCTTGTAAGTTTTCAACCTAAATCTTGTACTTTCTTGATCTACACGCACTCCTACACCTTTCTATCTTTTGAATCTTAACTTTTAACCGTGAAATCACCGGATTTGAGGTGTTCTAGGGTGATGTCATCATGGAGTTCTTAAGAACTTCAATGTTTGGCTTCATTCCACCAAGAACAACTTAGATCTAAAGGATTTCCACAACATTTATCAGTGATTTCACTTAGATTTACACGAATTCATGAGTGAAAGGATTGAGAGAAGGTTTTCCAACTTTCTTTCAACTCTTTTATACTCAATACACTCAAACCCGATGGAATCGGAGCTCGTTCTGATCTTCTATCCATTCTTGGTGATGTATTAGTTCCAGATCCGAAATCTATCCAAGAGATACTGACTTCAGGTTTGAACATGAACTACCGACTCGAACCGTGAACCGGTCGAAATAGGGTGATTCCTGTTCGGTCGGGTCACTTGGGCCGAGATAGTTCTCTGTTGTTCAAGCATGTTATCAAAATGTCTCGTTCAAACACTACAAAACTTCAAACGAGTCAATTGACCAGACGAACGGGTCATCGGGATGGATTGTCGTCCGATCGGATTGCCACCCGATCGACCGGCCATCCGATCGGGTTGCACTTGGGTTCCATACTTAAACTATTTTTCAAACTATTTAAGGGTTCTGAACGCTGAAACGGATTACCACCCGATCGGACTGCCATCCGATCGAGTGACCGTCCGATCGTGTAACGTTTGGGATTGGATATTTAAACAATTTTCAACATGTTAAGTATGTACGGATTGCCACCTGATCGGATAGCCATCCGATCGAGTGACCGTCCTGCTGTGAACTTGTTCTCAATCTGAGAAGTCTCGCCAATCAGATTGCTGCCCGATCGAATGACGGTTCAATCGACCGACCTGAAAGGTAGAGATACTTCTCTATTTTCAAAATGCTACAACGAAAACTTCAAAAGGCAAACCATCATACACAAACACATCCTCACCAAACGAGGTGACAATCCAATCGAATGGCCATCCGATCGGATGACCATCCGAACGGATTGCCACCCGATCGACTGGCCATCCGATCGGATTGCCATCCGATCGGATTGCCATCCGATCGGATTGCCATCCGATCCTTGGTACACTTGCATCGTTTTACGCTTCGCTTATCGTTTATGCTATCGTTCTGATCAGGCTAATTCCGCTCTAGCTCCCTTCAATCCATCATCGCTGTGAGTATACTCGAACCCTTTTTGCTTTATGCACTTTTGGGTGTTACATACGTTACTTATTCTAAATCACATCGAACACACTACGTGTAAGGATTCTCAAAAATATCCTAATTTGACCCATAAATGAAAACCCTGACCCCTGAAACCTTACCCTACATCAAAAATCAAGAAAAACAAAACTTATAGGTTTCAGGCGGGCCGCGTAAGAGACAAGCTTGTCTTACGCGGGCCGCGTCAACCCTGAGTTTGACCGGATAAGTGTCCGGGCCACGTATCAACCACCTGTCAAGCCTAAGCCCATGACCATGCAAACCTATACGTAGACTGGGCGGCCACGCGGGCCGCGTAAGATATAGGGGATAGGTTACGCGGGCCGTGTAAGGCCCTAAATTCAGCTATAAATAGCCCGTCACTTGCACAGTCCACTGGTGTCGATCAAAACTTTCAAAAACGAATTCATATCACCCTGAAGTCGAAATTTCATATATAATTAGCAAGGCGCTGCTCCGATACCGGGTATTAACTCGATCGCTGCTACGATTCAATGTCCGATCGATTAAACTATCCAATGGATGTTTAAGTGCTGCCCACATTAGGGTTTATGCTTTGTCATTCGTCGTGAATACGATGGATGTTTAAGTATCGCACTTTGTCATTCGTTGTGAAGGTTTAATCTCGTGAGTTATCGTAAATGCTGTATTTGTTACTAACCGAGTTCGTGTGCATGTTATTAAATTTAGGTTAAAAGGCTAATCAGTAGGCTAGGCTCTGCTCAAATAAATCTGCAATGTGAGTCATTCTCTTTTATTCAAAGTGTTTTATAAATTCTTAAATATTTTCACAGTTATAATTACAGTGATTAAGTATATGTAATCACCAAATTACAGCCAGTATGTGGGGTTTTGTATACATTACTTTATAATCGTCACCATTGGGGCAGCCAATGGGGGATATGACCATAGTCACAGAAACGAGTCGAGTGACAAATACTGCGGGTAGTTGGTTGATATCAGGAAACATTGTAATCTCTCTTAATACTGTAAATTATAACAAACGGGTCGTTTTAGTAAAACGAATGATTCACCAGTATTTCCCGCCGACAAAACCTTTTTCAAACATGTTTCAGGTGATCTGTTGTGATCCAAGAAAAAGTGCCGCGAAGCACTACAAGCTTAAGGAAATGGCTCAATATAAAATAAAGAAACATGTTTTGTAAAATAAAAATTTCTTAGTGAAATCATGTGATTGTAAATTACCGGGGTTTTATCCCGAGTTGTGAAATAAAATAATCAGGAAATTACAGTTTTAAAAGATCCTGAAGAAAACTTCCGCTGTTAACTCAATTATATAAATACCACGGGATTTTCTGTCCTGCGGCTCCTGAAACAGGTCAAACCGGGTCGGGGGCCGTGACAGAAAAAGGTGGTATCAGAGCCACTGATTTAAGCCTATTAAGTATTTAGAAATACTTAATTTTCTTGATTTTCATTCTATGATTATGTATTGACTATTTGTTAGTTACAGTATAGGTAAGAAAAAGCTTTCAAATATCTATCTTAAATTAGATAGGTCATCAACCGAGAAGGGAAGTTCATCCCAAACAAAATCCTCAAAATACCTAACAGATCCTGATGAAGGAATCTTTGTTCGTAAAGCACACTATGAGGAACCACTTTCTCCTAATAAAAGAAGTTTGATTATTAGGAAAAGTCAGGAGAAAATAAAGAAAGCCCGAGAAAAGAAAGTTAACCAGGAAACCCAGGAATTAACCAGTAAATCACCATGGGAAGACAAGTTAGATGAAAAATGGGCAGATCTTTATATGACCTTTAAATATTCTGACTCAAGTTTTAGCACCCTTATCACCTACAAACCAGGAACTTTACCCAGTAAATAAATAAGTTACAGAAAACCCTGAGATGTTTTAATTGTCAGTTGTCTTTTGTGTTACATTAGTCACACGGTATGCAATAATATTTAAAGGTTATCCATAAAATTTTGTTATAAAATTTTAACTTAGCATTTTGTGTATTTTGCATATATGTTAAACAGCATGAACGACTTGTCTGAAGCCCTTCAAAACCTAAATATCTATCCGGTCAAAATAGAGGTTTCCGGAGATTTCAATATGTATATACCCGACATAGAAGAATGTAACACCCCGAAAACGGGTTTGGTAATCAAACTCCGTTAATACTAAAAGACGGGTGAAGTACCGTTAGTAGTAAAAATAACCCGGTAAATATTTGGATTTAAATAAGAAATCCTAATATTAAATACACGCGAATCAAAGTTTTAAGGAATTGAGTTTATAAGAGCCCGAGTTAACGGAACTTAAAATAAAACGGGTTATAACTCCCGGGACCCACCAAGTACCTAGGAATATTAACCTAGTTAGCTAGTGTCTTGACATAATAGAACAAATATGGTTAAAATACCCTTTAAATAACTTGTGTAAAATTGAGGGACTAAACATGGGCAAATGTAATGAAGTTTAATTAAAAAAAAATTAAAACACAAACCACACATACGTGTGTGGTGTCTGCGATTTCATCAGAGCCACAAGGAGCTCTCAAAACTCAACCCTAAACTTCAAGAAATTCACCAAATTAAAGGGTGAATCAGAGCCAAATCGTATGCATGAACACATAAAAACAATCACCAAGCTTATGGTATCATAAGGTATGTCGAATTTCAGTATTTTGTTCCATCTCAGATTATTGATGAACCCTAGAAGTTCGAAAATTGATCTTGAATGATGGTTATTTGGGTGAAAATAGGATGTATGCATGATTTGAAATAAACCCTAGTTAATAAACTAAGGGATTTGAGTGCATGTTAGTAAAACTCATGATCACTAACTAGGTGTTTAATGGGTTTTGTAGAAACATGATGAACACTAGAATCATGATTATCAAACTAGTGTTATTTGAACTCTATGAAGTTAATCTTGACATTTAACCATGAGTTAGACGATTATTTAGTAAAAATATATTAAGAGATAAAGGATTTGGTAATATAATCCGGGATGGGATGGATGTATGAATTGGACATCAAAAACCATGTTTTTGATTTAAATAGACAACGTTGTGTATATAGTCCAAATGCGTCAAATGGTGGTGATAACACCATTTGACAATACCGACTAATGCGGTGGTCAAGTCTTATGTTAACAGGATCAATTGGCGAATCGGATAAATGCGTCGCCATAGACTGAGTGACAATTAAAGCAAGGTATAAAACCGGGTCTATTTGTTGTCCCGATCCAGGTACGTATAAATATGATTATAGCTAACGTACAAATTTGGGCAAATAAGTAGTGAAGGTCCTTCATCATAAATGAAAGGTAAAATGGACTAATACGCCCTTGTAAGCTAAATTGAACAAACGGCCTTTAACGGTAGTTTGGAAATGAGTTTTATGCTTAATTAAATGCTTACAATAGGTACAAGAAGGAGAAAGATGTAGGACTTTGGTTAAACGACTCTATATGGGTCTTACTGTAGAATAACAATCCGAGGAAATAAAACTCGGATTACATAGAACATTATATTAAATCCACCACACATATAGTTGTGGTGGAAGATCATTTGATAAATATTACAGAAATAAGATGCTAGAAATAGACGAGTATGATGTATGCGGAAAAGTGCTTAAATACCCTTAACGGGTCAAAATAATCATTTAAGTATAAACAGGTTTAAGATTATACATAAACTTGTGAATTGAACCTTATATGATAGACAACATTGAAATTATAAGGTTCATGTGAAATCGGGATCAAACAATCATGTTTGTTTGATAAAATCACGAACGAGTCAAAATTGGGTAGAAAGGGTATTAAGTCGAAGACTTGAAAGTCTGAAATTTTGTTAATTCGGATGTTGGATTTCAACTTCATAAGATGGAGAATTGAATTACGGACGTGTAGGAAAAAGAATCGGGTAAAACGGATTAAAAACGAGAGAGTTATGCTCGTTTCCGTGAAATCGGGTTATGCTGGGAATATGCAGCAACATAATAAGGAGCTTGCTGTCAAAACAGGGGCTAGGTGGGGCGTCTAGCCCCCCCTGAATCCCAAAAATGTTTAATTTCGCTTGTTTGACCCATATAACTTGTTTAAACTTGTTATTTAACTATCAAAACTAACTTTTAAGTTGGTTTTGATCATAGGTGATTGCCAAGAGTGCCCGGATGAAGATCAAGCTCGAAGAAGAACCGAACACGATAAAGTTAAAAGCTTCCGCATGGCGTTTCGTCCTATCTTTTAAACGACGAACTCAAATTTATTACGATGTATATAAACCTTCATTTGTAAAAGTTTTAAATTAACCATATTTTTCAAAGTACATGTAATCATAATTACATGTTTATTTCCGTAAACTATACGAAAAGCTTAAAATAATAACAAGGGTGTTACAAGTTGGTATCAGAGCCTTGGTTTAAGAGATTCAAGTATGGTGGGAAAACTGTGCTTGGACTTAAACCTTATGCTCTTGATAAAGATTGGTGTTCGGTTCTAGGCTTGATCGCAAATCCGGTAAGTACATTTATATCAATGGTTTAGTATGATTAAAGTGTTGAGAACAACACATATGGTTATCGTGTAATACACGTTACACCAATAAAAACGATATAGAATAGATATAGTCAACGAAATTACACGCGTTGATGCGTATAGTAGAAAAGCCTTGTATTATAATACGGGCATCCTTTAATGTCGAAATTACTAACTGTTGTATATGTTTTAGTTGAAGGACACTCGCATATGAAGATAGCGAGAGTTTAACAAATCACGGATTTGACAGAGGAACGGTCCAAAGAGTATGCTCAACAAGGTTCTAAATCGCGTAACGGTCGCGAACAAGGCTAATGGCAAGAGAAGCCCGTTAGGGCAAGCATTACCAGGTGCACATTTTAAATTTAATTGCACAAATAGTAATATGCAACAAATATGTAGAAATTGAAAGTTGCATATGTAGATTAAAACTTGGAAAAACCCGAATAGAAAATGTATTCGGGATATTGTTTCCAAGAGAAATAAATAGAGGCATTACTTACATAGGGCGTGATGTGAAAACTATAAAAAGGTCATGTGTGTCATGTGTTAATCGCTTACTCTGGCCAAGTAAGTAGTGGCATATGATACCATGAACTTCTTATAGCGGACACATTTACATCCGATGTAGTAAGGGCGGGGTGAATGGGACTAACTTAAAAAGTACCCAAACGAATCAAATGAGCAAAATATTTGATAATAATGTAAACGCACAGCCGGGTGACGGAAGCGTATTACATTAGGATGATGAGCCCGAGTGAAGGGACAAAGATTAATGTAAAACGATTAAGGTATGAAATTGGGAGTGGTGTGCTTACACTCGAACCCGGAGAATGCAAATATGACTCTTAACGGGCCGATTTTGTAAAACACCAAATTTGAGAACAAAGTAGGAATATAAAAGCGAAACGAAGTCATAATGCATACCGTAAGGGTTGCAATAATAACGACTTCGGTAAAACACCCGGTTGGTGGGTAAGGATTTAAACGCATGCGTGGACCGAGAAACGGGAACTCGGATGGGAAGTTAAAAGACTCGGGTTTTGAGTCATAACTAGAAGACGACAAGATAATGCAAATAGAAATTTTGATAAATTACGTTCAACTATTTCAAAGCTGAACAGTTCGAACAAAGACTGAAGTTTGACATTCATAAGTGATGAATTTTCACATGAACAAGTCAAACAAATTTAATAAAGAATGACACTTGTTAAAGTAAGTAAGCGCGAATCGAATAAATAAAAGTGTGAAATATTAATAAACCTATGTAAAGGAGTTGTAGGCGTTAAAAACATTAAAATAAAAAAACCCGGGTAATGGGACGTAAAGAAGTATAGGTAAGAACCGGGTAACGGTAAGTGTAGGGCAAACTGACGTGTAATTGAAGTTAGAAGTCAAGAAGTCGGAAAGATAATTCGAAAGAAAACATTGTAGCCTTAGACTACGGTCAAGGTCAAACGAAATCTAAAAAGTAAAGGTGAATAATTCTAAACATAAAAAGGGGTGCCTTAACGCCATATGCGTATATAAACGTATATACATTTGAATAAAGACTCGAATAAAAGATGATCTACGGAATCATCATAACCTACGGGATATTAATTAGTGTAACGGTCTACGGGGCCAAAATGACCCACGGGTCATGAATTGAAGCAAAGGGATCATAAGGGCCTCGCCTTAAAGAGGTGAAAGCTTAAGGAAATAGCCTACGAGGTTAAGTGAAGGAACCTACGGGTCATTAGTGTAAGGTGAGGGAACTTGTTACGAATCCCCGCGTAAAACGAGAACGGAAAACAATAAATTATGGGTTGTCAATTTCCTTGATATGAGTAATTGACATAGTTAAAGAGAAAAACGTTAAACTAAAAATTCAGTTTTAGTAAGAAATAACGTGTTAACAAATATGAATACTATAAGGCGAATTCGGAAATAACAAATATCAAAGAGTATGGGTTTTAACATCGATAAGTGCGAGACGATACATTCGAAAAGAAGAAGTATGATAAAGAAACGTTGAATTAAACTTAAACGTGACGTGACACGCTCACGGACAAGAAAAGAAATATAGAAAATGATCACGTTGTAACGTGAGTTACGGGGTATGAAGTGATGGCGACTAATTAGTCTAGCCAGTAAAACTATTCAAAGTTAAGAAAGCGTCATAACAAATACAAGCGCTTGTTAATATAACACAAGCGCGGGATAAACCTATTAAAAGACTAACGAGACTAAGTGGTCAAGTGACAAATCAGTCAATAAAGATAAAGGGTTATAAGCTGTAAGTAACGGCCCGCGAGGCCTTACACATGAAAGATGTACGCGTCAGTATACATGAAAATGGGTCAAAGTAACGGATTCATAAAGAATTCGATAGTATATGGAAGCGATGGATATCGCTAAGTTAACTAAACTAGTGGGAATAACGAGATTACGTTATTTCAAGTTGCACTATATCGTATGAGATACGTAGACAATTAGTGACCAAAAAGATGTTACCATACTTATCTGGTAATACTAACAATTGGTTAAAAGTATAAGTAATGTTTAAAAGATTTCTCGGATCAAATACATTGAGTTTAAACTCAATGAATTATGTAAGAAAAGGTTTCGAGGACGAAACCTCTCTAAGGGGGGTAGACTTGTAACACCCCGAAAACGGGTTTGGTAATCAAACTCCGTTAATACTAAAAGACGGGTGAAGTACCGTTAGTAGTAAAAATAACCCGGTAAATATTTGGATTTAAATAAGAAATCCTAATATTAAATACAAGCGAATCAAAGTTTTAAGGAATTGAGTTTATAAGAGCCCGAGTTAACGGAACTTAAAATAAAACGGGTTATAACTCCCGGGACCCACCAAGTACCTAGGAATATTAACCTAGTTAGCTAGTGTCTTGACATAATAGAACAAATATGGTTAAAATACCCTTTAAATAACTTGTGTAAAATTGAGGGACTAAACATGGGCAAATGTAATGAAGTTTAATTAAAAAAAAATTAAAACACAAACCACACATACGTGTGTGGTGTCTGCGATTTCATCAGAGCCACAAGGAGCTCTCAAAACTCAACCCTAAACTTCAAGAAATTCACCAAATTAAAGGGTGAATCAGAGCCAAATCGTATGCATGAACACATAAAAACAATCACCAAGCTTATGGTATCATAAGGTATGTCGAATTTCAGTATTTTGTTCCATCTCAGATTATTGATGAACCCTAGAAGTTCGAAAATTGATCTTGAATGATGGTTATTTGGGTGAAAATAGGATGTATGCATGATTTGAAATAAACCCTAGTTAATAAACTAAGGGATTTGAGTGCATGTTAGTAAAACTCATGATCACTAACTAGGTGTTTAATGGGTTTTGTAGAAACATGATGAACACTAGAATCATGATTATCAAACTAGTGTTATTTGAACTCTATGAAGTTAATCTTGACATTTAACCATGAGTTAGACGATTATTTAGTAAAAAGATGTTGAAATTGGCAAGATATGTAATCATGGAGTTCGATTGTTAATTTTATAAAAGTATGCTCACTAGGTGTTTGATAAAATGCCTAGGAGAAAGCCAAATATTGAAATTTAGAACGAAACGCGTATTTGAATAATATGGCTAGTTAAATGAAATATGAAACAAGAAGAGTTCTAATCATCATGTTGATTTGAACTTAATGTTGTAAATCATGTGATTGAAAGTAGTTAACTTTAATAAACTAAGTTAACTAATCTTGAAGTCGAATAGTAGCTTCGACATAGAGAATAAGTAAGGTGGAATGGTCGTGATTTTAAATGACTAGTCTAACCACCTTGTAAATGTTGGCAATAGTCTGACGCTTAACGAGCTAGGTGGAGGCTTGAGAAAGAAGCGGTTAAACGAATCAAGCACGTGAAGAAAGGCGTAAACCGGATGAGAGGTAAGTGTAATTTTCGCACTTATGTAGATTACTCGTTTATTCTATACGAAATAATCGCGATAACGATAATATTGAAATATGGATTTTGTTAAGGTTACCTTGTGGTGTAATCTAATGATGAGGAAAAATGGTGAAAATGGAAATTTGTCAAGAGTCGACTAATGTAATTAAGGTTAAAAGCGTGCCCATGGCGTAAGCCGAAATGGGTTGAATTTGTAAGAAAAGAGTTTAAGAGATAAAGGATTTGGTAATATAATCTGGGATGGGATGGATGTATGAATTGGACATCAAAAACCATGTTTTTGATTTAAATAGATAACGTTGTGTATATAGTCCAAATGGGTCAAATGGTGGTGATAACACCATTTGACAATACCGACTAATGCGGTGGTCAAGTCTTATGTTAACAGGATCAATTGGCGAATTGGATAAATGCGTCGCCATAGACTGAGTGACAATTAAAGCAAGGTATAAAACCGGGTCTATTTGTTGTCCCGAGCCAGGTACGTATAAATATGATTATAGCTAACGTACAAATTTGGGCAAATAAGTAGTGAAGGTCCTTCATCATAAATGAAAGGTAAAATGGACTAATACGCCCTTGTAAGCTAAATTGAACAAACGGCCTTTAACGATAGTTTGGAAATGAGTTTTATGCTTAATTAAATGCTTACAATAGGTACAAGAAGGAGAAAGATGTAGGACTTTGGTTAAACGACTCTATATGGGTCTTACTGTAGAATAACAATCCGAGGAAATAAAACTCGGATTACATAGAACATTATATTAAATCCACCACACATATAGTTGTGGTGGAAGATCATTTGATAAATATTGCGGAAATAAGATGCTAGAAATAGACGAGTATGATGTATGCGGAAAAGTGCTTAAATACCCTTAACGGGTCAAAATAATCATTTAAGTATAAACAGGTTTAAGATTATACATAAACTTGTGAATTGAACCTAATATGATAGACAACATTGAAATTATAAGGTTCATGTGAAATCGGGATCAAACAATCATGTTTGTTTGATAAAATCACGAACGAGTCAAAATTGGGTAGAAAGGGTATTAAGTCGAAGACTTGAAAGTCTGAAATTTTGTTAATTCAGATGTTGGATTTCAACTTCATAAGATGGAGAATTGAATTACGGACGCGTAGGAAAAAGAATCGGGTAAAACGGATTAAAAACGAGAGAGTTATGCTCGTTTCCGTGAAATCGGGTTATGCTGGGAATATGCAGCAACATAATAAGGAGCTTGCTGTCAAAACAGGGGCTAGGTGGGGCGTCTAGCCCCCCCTGAATCCCAAAAATGTTTAATTTTGCTTGTTTGACCCATATAACTTGTTTAAACTTGTTATTTAACTATCAAAACTAACTTTTAAGTTGGTTTTGATCATAGGTGATTGCCAAGAGTGCCCGGATGAAGATCAAGCTCGAAGAAGAACCGAACACGATAAAGTTAAAAGCTTCCGCACGGCGTTTCGTCCTATCTTTTAAACGACGAACTCAAATTTATTACGATGTATATAAACCTTCATTTGTAAAAGTTTTAAATTAACAGTATTTTTCAAAGTACATGTAATCATAATTACATGTTTATTTCCGTAAACTATACGAAAAGCTTAAAATAATAACAAGGGTGTTACAAAGAACCTATGGAATTCAATGCTCCACCTCCGTAGAAACCCAAGCCTAAGAAAAGGAGAATATTTGTGGGATGGAGTGATGTCTGTCGTTATGAACATGCAAAAACCAACTAAACTATGTAGATAGGATAAGTCGGATATCGAACCAGAGGAGGATTGTGGAAAGTGTGTAACGTTAAGTATTTATTAACAACTAAAAAAAATAAACTGATGATTGTTTGATTTGTGGATTAACTAAATTACGAATTAAGAACTTGAGGTTTTAAACAATAGGAAAAAGAAAGGTTCCTCCGAATTTCAAGTTTGCAAACAAGTTTAGTTATGTGTTTAATCAAAACATTCATATAGACATAAATGTTTAACCTAATTAACCAATTGTGATAACCAACGACTAAGTGCTCCGGTCAATACATAACGGGAGGTTATCGAATGATTATCAATTACAATTACAAACCCTAACCCCATGTCAAATATATCCCAATTACTAGAACTCTCGGGAACTGAATGCTTAGAAATTAAGGTTTAAATAAATGCAACCAGTTACAATCAGTCAATTAAATCCATGGTGAAAAGCATCGAATGCTTAGATCACCAAGTTACAATGATTAAAAACACATAAAAGTACCTAATTACACAAACCCTCCATCCGGAGGAAACCATGAAAGACTAGCCGCTCATGTGGTAAGATTGATCTTCGTAGGCATGAACCATGGTTGAAAACCCTCTATGCGACGGCTGTTCCCTCCAACCTCCTCTTTCGATGTGAATGATGTTGGACGATATGATGATGATGTTCCCACTGGGCCCCCAAAGTCGTCAATTGTTGACTATGTAAAACCTTGTATGTCGGCCCACCAACCAGCCGCTAAGTCCAAGACCCTTCTCATTATTCACGTGATATTGTCAGCCCATGTTCACTCCCAAATTCGTGAATGTATAATATAGTATTTATATTGTGCCATCAATTTTTATAACATTCTCACGTGACTTGTTGCCTCCCATGTCAACGTGTATATATCAAAATGTGCCACCCACTAATGTTGTCAAATTGATGATTTGATGATTCTCTTATGTTTCCTTAGTCACGTGTCCAAGCCCACATGTTGATTTGTTTCTTTCTGCCTTTTGTGTTAGCGGCCCCCTCAGAGAGATCCACCAAGTTTTCTATGCCATTAAATATATGCATATGTATGCCCACTGTATGCGTGTGTATATATATTAATACATATTGTGATGATATCGGCCCACTCCAACAAATCCAAAAGACTCTCTCACAAAGTCCAAACTCCAAAATATGTCATGGCTGCGTGTGATGTTGATGATGTAAACTAATTCCAACTGTAGCCTACGGTTATTACCGTAGGTTACGGATTATACCATCTGTGTCTTTTTATTTCTTAGCCGTACACTATGCTTGTGATCTGTAGACTACACTTTATATTTGCTGTACCTTGATTGTCATCTCATCCCTTCATAGCTTCCATTCTACTTTCATTAATTACCCACAAGTCCCTAGACTTTAATGTTTTGCGTTTCTTGCACATTCAAACTATCTTTTTGACCCGAACAAGTCCCGAATGATGTGATAATTCTCGGTTATCACCCACGGTCGTTCCACTTCATCACTAAACCCTCTAACTTTACCGGTTTAAGCCGATTAACCTGTAGCACCACAACAACTCGTAGATATCACATTCGCAACGCATAACCGCTTAAAACACAATAAAACACATATTATAACACACTTAACATTCGGGTTTCACACTCTCCATCACATCCCCACACTTATCTTTGATTGTCCTCAAGCAACCATCACAAACATTACTCACCATATTAACAAATCACTTTCAAATCCCTTACCGAATTAACAATTTAAGGTCCCAAGTCATACCCGTCCCATAGACTGACAAAATCGAGATTGACAATCTGACAGATAAATGATACGCATTTAAAACAGCTTAAGACTTGTCTAACTAAAACTAACATGCTTATGATACTACACACATGCCACACGCCCCTCACAATGATCACTCCTCTCGGTTTAATCAAGACTAGCGTGTAATGTGCTAGTGTATATTTCGCTCAAAACCAAATATGATACCTTGCAATCATAAGCTTGTATAGCAATCACACCCCCACTGTATCAAATAACATAGCACATATCAAAAGGACTTTTGGGTTTTTGGGTTAATGGTAAAGGTAAGGAAGTATTTTTGGATTTTTTTTTTATCTTTATATGGTGAGCACAAATGAACATACCAAACCATGACAACTTATTCACAATAGCTACCAACACATGGGTTATTTTTAACCCATTTATTTAACACGAACATGATTTTTTTTTCTTTTCTTTTTTTTCTCTTTTTTTTTTCTCTTGTTTTTTCAACAAACATCTTAACACACAATTGTCATTCATGACTGGTAATCAAACGGGTCAAACAAGGTGTAGCAAACGAAGGAAAAAAGGCTCAACATGGTTAACTAAGGTGGGTGGAATCAACAATCAACATATAGAACAATGAATGGATCCTAATGCCTTTATCATCTATGTGTATACGCTAAAGCACAGTCTCGGCACGTATCAAACCACACAAGTTCTAACACAAAGCAACATATGGCCTACTCTCAGCAAATGAACATGTATAGCAATTCAACTAATAATTAAGTAGGCTCAAATATCTCACCGAACAAAAGGAATATAGGTTGCCGACACGTAGCATGTGTAATTCCTAAAGCATGTTACCCCTAGTCAGGCATCTCTTCTCAACTATTTTTTTTACTTGTCAGAAATACTCTCATGAAACTTGAAGGGACAACCATGACTAGGGATCTATGTTAGTTTAATATCAGTAGGAACCCTTTAGCGATTGAAAATGTTGGTTTTCATGTAGTTCAAGCATACTTGAGAAACAAAAATTTTCAATTTTTTCCAATTTCAACCAATTCAAGCATTTAAGATCATCAATCCTACCAACCCTCTCTCGAGTTACCGCATCCCCACACTTGGGTTACATTGTCCCCAATGTATGGTGCAATTTATACTCTAAACTCGAGAGATACCACCCACAAACCATGAACGGCTAATAACCAACTCGACTCAACACAAGGAAACCACTCCCAACACAAAAATTTCACACCACCAAATACACGAAAACAAATAAAACACAAGATAAATAAACACATGCAACTGATCAGAAAACAAGTGAGTGTTTTTAGTGGTGTAGCTGCTGTGATCTAGCCGGAACATACGCCCTCATAGATTCTTTGAAATCTCATCGGGGATGTTGCAAAACATCCCCACACTTGATTCATTGCATCCGTGAAGATAGAATTGTATAAACCTGTCAAAACACAACACACCAAACGAAACCAAAATCAAA